>JARUPY010000434.1:1226250-2452500 GCA_029817715.1 Melastoma dodecandrum
GCTAACTTTCCTAGGGAAAGGGACAGAGCCATTGATAGAAAAAGACGACTTCCGCGGTGGTCTCTTTGGGAAACATAAGAAATCACTGATGCCAGGTGTTAGTTCTGAACTCCCTTGTATCGAATTTGATTGAAATCGATTTTGACCAAATCAACCTTTCTAGGAGGAATAGACAACGCTTCTTCTTCTGTACCTACTGGGAAGGGAAGACTGAAGAGAAAGCGAGTGCCGCTGGTAGTCCCATCGAAGAAACCTAACACTCGGACTTCTTCGATCAGCAAGAGTGAATCGTCGGACGATACCGTAGAGGAAGTGGAAGCAAACCTCATCCGACGTCCCACAAAGAACAAACCTGCTCCCCATCGCTGAAGAAAATCTTCCACAAGGGGATGACTCACTTGAAAAAGATGCCCAAGCAACCAAAACTTCGATCGCTGATCCTTCAATTACTGAGAAGGAAGGATCCATCAAAGTAGTCCCACCAGTGATCGGTCATTCGACAGTTGATACTTCGACCACTGACAAGAGTAGGATTCCTCCAAAGTCTCTGGAACGAAACCCAGAGTTTGATATGGTAAGACCGAAATGAAAGCTTAAATCGAAAGTATGTTGGGATTTTAAATTTGCTTTTCAGGCGCAGATCGATTATGAAGACCTATTCACACCACCTTCGCCCGAAGCAGAAGATCCTTCAATTACTATCGAATGCGCCACTGAATAAGTGAAAAGAGATGTCTCCGAAGAGAGTTCGAACGAGAGGGCTAATAGGAACGTCAATACAAACATTCTCCAAGATGCGAACCTTACGCGGTACGTAGAGGTATATATTTCAAATTCATTTTAAACAAATCTAAATTTTACTTGACTCTTCACCTATTCAGGTCTATCAATCTCTTCTGGTCCAACCATTTGTGAAACCATTCCTGATCGAACCACCAAAGTCACATCATTCGAATGTGATGACACCCTTGTTAACTCTTATCCGAAAATACCTTCACAAGTGAATATCGCTCCCTTGAGGTACCAGAACCTCCTATGGACATTGTAGAAGAACAAGCTCTTCCTTCGGTAGATGCCATGCTTGCTCCAACAGGTACAATACCTATGGAGAACGTCGAAAGGGAATGTCGAACGCCGGAGGCGTCCAGGGAAATGGACGTCACTTTCTTCGAACTCTTTGAGAAAATGAAGGTGATGATCCTCGTCTGTCTATAGTATTTCCAAAATATAGAATAAAGGATATATTATTTTTAGCAGAATGACTTAGAATTATCGCCAAGGAAGGTCCCAGCGAATGCCAGTCATGTGGCCTCATCGAACAATGTGGATCAGCTGAATATCGATCCAAACAAGATTGCTTGAAGCGTTGCACCGCGAAGAACCGTCAAGGTGATAACTCTATGAAAGTAGAGTTATTTAGGGCAATTTCATACTTAGATTTTGTTAGATTTGTGAAATATTATGTTCATTGCATAATATTCCTGGTTATTTCACATTATTCCCGAGAAACGGATTACTGCCGAGTTTTCTGGTCTATTTCAGGATAAATATGCAAAAAAGAGGATCTCGGCGTAATTATGAAGACTTTGTGCAGAGGGAAGATCTTTGGATGCTCTTGAAAGACCTAAAGCTACGACGGGGAGAAATTAGAAGATTTGCTTTCCTTATTTTCTGAGATTCTCTAGGTTTATATGGGGATTATAAAAACATTTTATTTTTACCTAGAGATAGGGAGGAGCCGACTGGTAACAAGGAGCCGTGACAGAGACTTCGCCAGTTTTTCTTTTAGTTTTCTTTGTGTCGTTTTCTTTATGTCATTTTCATTGTTTACGATGGATTTGATGTTTTCGTTTACTTCGGGGAATCCTAGATTAAGCACGGGGAGAGGAATAACCTAGGTTAAACTTAGTCGGAAGACGGGATTATTAACGAGCGGGATAGGAATATACCCAATCATCCTAGGTAAACGAATTGGAATTGATTCTTAAGGGGCACTCGATAGTTAATCTACCTAGGAATAGAGTGATTACTATTTACAGATATGTACGTTCTTATGACCTCAGGAGGGCCGTAGGAAGATAACAAAATTCCAGATTATCAACCAGATCATCTTAAGCGTGTTGATTGAGATATGACTTGCGATTAATTGTCCGGTGAAATCGTCGCCCTAGGTGCCTTTCTCATCTGAATTTTAATTCAATTTACTTACTCGTTTTCTTTAGCTTTACATTAAGTTTGATTAATTCTCAAATCACTTAGTTGGATAATAGAGATTGACGGTATTTTAATAATTGGGAGAAGTTTAGATCAGTCATCGTGGGAACGATATCATACTTACACTTTATTACTTGTACGATCACGTGCACTTGAGTGGTGAATACGTTTTCGACGTGACACAAGGTCCAACTTCGATGAGATCTTCCAGATCATTGACACCATTGAAAGACACGCGAAAGCACCAATTACTCTACTAGGCATATGTCAAAATGTCAGGGAATCGTTTTGGATATCCTGGGAAGACTGGGAGAAGGTTTGTTTGGACGATGAGCAATGGAAGGAATTTTCTTCGAAGCTGACCGATATCCAATCTGAACAAGACAAGATGCAGTGATTATTACTGAACATCGACGTTTGGTCGAAGAAAACCAACGGTTGAGGGCCGAGATCGCAGAACTGTCAACGAAGTTAGAGAAAGGTGATGCTGAGGTGGCCCTTCGAGAAAGAGAAATGGCGGCGATCCAAGTGGAAATTGGATCGAACCGCCTCCCCACATACGAGATTCAGGAGTTGGTCTCATTCCAAAAGGCTGAAGGCGTACTAGCTCTGAAGAACAATTCTCGAATCTGGTTAGTCAACTTACTGAGTGGACTCTTGCATGGTTCTGGACAGTGACCAATATCGATGTTAAATCATCGATTTAAATGTTCTTATTGCTTTTTTATTTCTTTTCATTTGTGTTGTGACTGACTCGAATGAGTAATGCATTCGACCGGTTGTTTTCAATCGAGCTTGCAGGCCCAAGTTCCCAATTGTCTCATTCAACACTAAGTAAATAGATTCTTGAAAATATAAATTAATGAAATGAGGTTGTTGAGATTCTCTGGAAACTGTTAAGATTTCTCGGGAATTGTTGGGATCTTTGCAATCGACGTAACCCAATTCTTTTACCTATAAATAGCATATTGTGGGGACCCCAACCTCTCATTTGTAAACACCTCATCCATTATGTGCCGCTGAGGAGACTTTCTTGATCCCCTTTTCTTTCCCTCTCATCATAGAGCCTAAGTTCTCAACCTTGGACCCAATGAAAGCCTAAGTCCCCAACCTTAGGCAGAGGGTCAACTCTTATTGCTCGGTGCCGTGAGGTGGCATAAGGTTTGCCCAGGTTGGAAACCTCATCTCATGGTATCGAGCCTTCAGAACTTCTTCGCCTCCTCGGAACTCCATTCCAAATATTGCTTGATGTGAAAGCCGCAATATTAGTAGACTTCCGAAGTAGGTTCGGGAGCAAATGAGGCAGGGACATTGAAGGCAATCCTAGCCGCGGATGCTCTCCAAGCAAAGGAGGAAGTGGGGCAGAAAGCCGGTTGCTGTGACAATCGACGTTCGTGTCCCCAGTGGTTCCTGCGACAATCGAAGATCGAAGATAGGAGTATTTAGTTTTCGACGGAATAAAGAACTTTATGTATATCGATCCACTTGTATTTTGTTTACTTTATAGTGAATCGACTTCATCTCATCGATTAAGTATTGTTCGAAACATCGTCTATCCCTATTAATTGGGACCACAATTCGAGACATCGACGTCTAATTTCTTTGGAATGTATATCCCATAAAGTCGGTCGATGGAGTTTCAAATGTTTCCCATTAACCTTCAAGGCATGCGGCTCACCATTTAAATATGACAAATGATAAGCGTTTTTCAAGTACACTTCGTCGATTCTAAAGGGATCGTCCCAGGTAGGAAACCATTTGCCTTAAAAATAATCTCTCTTCCCAATCGGGAGGATCATCTTCCAAACTAAGTCTCCTTGCTTGTAGGATTTGAGAACAACCCTTTTATTATAACTGTGGGCGACCTTTCCTTTTGAACATGAATTCAATTCAAAGCTTGAAAGCGTATTACCTCTAAGTTTTCTAATTTGATGTACATCGATTCTTCATAATCAATAGAGTTATTTTCCTGATGTGCTAAAAATCATCTCAATTTATAGCGAACCTCGATCGGGAGGATGGTGTCATGGGCATAAACTAAGCTGTATGGAGTTTGTCCGATGCTCTCGCGTTTAGTGACACGTAAAGCCCAGAGTACATCCAACAACAAAGTATGCCACGATCGAGGGTTATCATCGATCATCTTCTGAACAACGTTCTTGATTATCTTATTAGTCGATTCGGCTTGTCCATTCAACTGAGCGTAGTAATGGGAAGAATTTGTTAAAACAAACCCAAATTCCACTGCAAAGTCTTTAATCACACTGCTATTGAAAACAATAAAATTATCGACCACCATGTTTTGAGGGATGCCAAATCTATAAATAAGGCTCGATCGAATGAGCTCTATGAATTCGCTCTGGGTAACGTACTTATAAGCCTTCGCTTCGACCCACTTTATGAAATAGTCTGTGGCCACAATGATATAAGAATCTCTATTACTCGAACTCGGCCTTATTTCACCGATAATGTCCATTGCCCACGATCAAAATGGCAATGGTTTGATCACAGGATGTAGATGGATTGCTGGTGCATGTGCAATTGGTCCTTGTCTTTGACATTTTTCACATCCTTTAGCCATATTGATGCAATCTTTCATCATGGACAGCCAAACGGAACCATGCCTCCTAATCGACCAGCACAGATTCGGCCCAACATGATGAAGACCACAAATTCCTTGGTGTGTTTCCAGCATAATAGGGATCGCTTCATCCATATCGACACACCTTAAAAGAACACCATCGTTCTGTTTTCGATAAAGTACATTATCAATAATCGTATAAAATCGCGCCGACAACTTTACTTGGCGGGTTGTCCCCTTCCCAGGATTGGAGAAGAATTCCACGAATGGTTTTCCCCAATCAGTTGTCGATCTGAAAATACTAACAACGTTTACACGTACAGATTCATCGTTTAATACAGAATGAATGTTTGTAGTTGTCCTTCAATTTCTTGCATCAATCGATGACTTATTCTAAAACTAGAAGCGTGTTGTGCCAATTCATTTGTCACTACATTGTCCTCCCTAAGGATATGTTCAAAATGAATTTCCTTAAAGAAAGAAGACAACTCATGGACTTTGTCTAGGAATCTTTGAAGATGATCGAACGTGCACATGCTTGATCCTTTGACATGATTGATAATATGCTGTGAATCTCCTCGAACTATCGCATAGGATACTTGAAGATCAGCAATGGTTTGTAAAGCGATTATGAGGGCCTCATACTCGACAGAATTGTTTGTTAACATGACATCGATTCTATAGGCTACTTTGTGCTTAACCTTCAAAGGAGATAGAATATAAATTCCTATTCCAACACCATCACTGGACACAGAACCATCGAACCAAACTTCCCAAAATTCTTTAGGATTCTGAGAGCTTGTTAGTTTAGAATCTGTATATTGGGCTAAAAAATCGGCCAGCACCTGTCCTTTGACCGATGCCTGGGGTCGGTACTGAAGATCAAAAGGAGACAAAACAAGGCTCCATTTGCTAAGCCTTCCTGATAATACAGGGCTGTCGAGCAACATTTTTAACGCAGGAGCATTCGACACTACATATACCGTATTACTTCCGATATAATGTCGAACCTTCATGACCGTAGTATAACGAGACGCATAGTTTTTCATTGTTGGTATACCTATATTCGAGATGAGAGAGAATCCGGGACAAATAACAAATAACTCGTTCCTTCCGCTGATTATCTTCCTGTACCAACATCGATCCTAAGACCTTGTCACCAGCTGCGATGTACAGCGAAAATGGTCGATCTTGTTTTGGAGGAACTAAAACAGGCGGATTGATGAGGTATTTTTTAATAGCTTCGTAGGATTCCTGATGTGAATTAGTCCATTCAAAACACCCTTGTCCTTGCAACAAGTTGGAGAATGCCGTTGTTCGACCGGCGAGGTTACCCATAAATCTTCTTAAATAATTCACTCATCCTAGAAAAACCTGGAGTTGTTTCTTTGTCGATGGAGGTGAAAGATCCTGAATTGCTTTAATCTTGCCCGGATCGATCTCTATGCCTCGATGGAGAATCAAAAATCGCAAAAATTTACCAGCGCGAATGCCAAAGGCACATTTCATGAGATTCAGTTTCAGGCTGTGTTTCCTCATTTGGAGAAAGGCCTTTCGAAGATCATCGGCATGACAATCATCTACTAACTATTTTACGACAATGTCATCGATGTAAACCTCGACCGTTGACCCAATCAATGGACTAAAGATGAGGTTCATCGCTCTTTGATAAATCGCACCAGCATTCTTTAAACCGAATGGCATAACAACCCATTCAAAAATGCCAAAGGAGCAAAGAAAAGCAGTTTTATGAACGTCATCCTCAGCGATGAAGATCTGATTATATCCAGAATAACTATCCATGAAGGACATAATCTTATGTCCAGATGTCTTGTCGATGAGTTCATCCGTTATCAGAATCGGATATTCACCTTTTGGAGTTCTTTTGTTAAGATTTCTAAAATCGATGCAAACTCGAATCTTTCCATTATTCTCTTTTACAGGAACAATGGAATAGATCCATTTTGCGTGTCGAGATGTCATTATGTATCCGGCGTCGAACAGCTTATTTACTTCATCAAAGATTTGCTGTCTAAGTTCAGTTGCCAACTGGTATGGGGCTTGTTTTACGGGTTTGAAATCTGGCTTAATAGGTAATGTATGTTCGACTAATCGTCGATCCAAGCCAGGCATCTCGGTGTAATCCCCTGCAAAATAATCTTTGAATTCTTTCAGAAGAGCTAATATGGATTGGAATATATCTTTGTCAATTGATATACTTATGAAGGTAGGACGTTGGACCTCGTCGTCACCTAAGTTTACTGTTACTAAGGGATCTCGAGGCGTCATTAAAATACATTGATCCTCAGGAGATTGAATAATAGATTTATCACAATACATTGTTTTATTCATTGTAGGATGAATTACAACACCAGTCAAATATACACACACTTTCAAGACAGGATTCGACTCATCCTCTTCAGCACGTTGGTCGGGACCATCTACGTCCAGCAAACTGGTTTCCAGACACATTTCTAGACTAACTAAAGGCCTAGTTAGCCTATACACTCGTAGTCGCTCTAAGACATCAGCGACTACGTCTTCCTGATCTTTATCAAGCATCTTCAGTCTCCCGGATGAGTCTTTCGGGCTCCAAGTCCGGGTCATCACCATCAGCATCCTTCTCTTCATTGATGGAGCGAGGAGTAGTCTCTCCGTCAACGGGTTCGGCATTTTCCTCCTCGACAGTAGGGAGCAATCCAGCGGCTTCTTTAATAGAGTGGAGGATTCCAGCAAGTTCCACTTCCTTCTTAGCCTATGCTTCGGCTTCGACAACCGGTGGCACAACGTCGGAATCCCATCCAAAAGGGGCATCGACTATGGGATGAGGAGGGCCTCCATACTTAACCAGGTACTCAAACTATCCTGTCGATTCTCCCAAAGGACCAACATTTGGATCTCCAAGAGAGTACCTCTTCTTCATACTCATGTCATTGACAGCTCTGATGATATTTCCTATATAGATCTCGACGGGGTTAAAGCAAGTATTAATAGACGAATCAGCTTTAACAACATCAACCTCAGAATCAAGCCAAAGCATAAGTTCTCGATGAAGAGTAGAAGGAATCACTGCTGCTTTATGCAGCCAATCTCGACCCAAGAGTGCAGTGAAAGTGTATCGACATCTACTTTAAAGAAAGCAGTATTCATCGTAGACCTCCCAACTTTCAACTTAAGTGGAAAAATGCCTACAAATTTTGACATAAGGCCATTGAAACCCATTATGGCTACATCGGTGTTAGTAACAACAGCATTATCATACCCTAAGTATTTAAGGGTGCGTAGAGACATCACGTTGACCGTCGCACCATTATCGTCCAAAACTTTCTTCAAAAATTGAACTATCCTTCAATATACAGAGAATGCACTTGAGATTGCATCGAATGAGTAGGTTGATAAACCAATTTACGAGGAAACCCGTGGGACAACGAACGACTCGAGGAGTCGAAGTTTTGAAAATACCTGGGATAAATTGATCGCTCAATGGTCCTGCAAACTCTGTAGGTAAATAATCATGTTACACTCTATCGGGTTGTCTTTTTCGTCGATGTCATCATCCTCAGATTCCTTCTCTTTTTCCTCAGAAGGATCATCATGAAGAACATGATCATCTACTATAAATATGTTATCACGATCGATTTCTCCTCCTCCTCCGCTCTCCTTCGACGTCTCTTTTTTCTTTTCCTACTGCTCTTAGACGGGAGCGGAGACCGTTGGTTATTCACCTGTCTCCACTCATCATCGTCAGAACGAGAAAATCCAAGTCGACGTCGACAAGATCGATAGTATTCAGGATATACCTGAACAAACTCTCCTTTGCGAGGATCGTATCCTTGTACCTGCCCTTCTTCCTCTTTATGAACAAAAATAGGCATACAATATAATAGATTAGTGTCGATCATACCTTGAACTGAATTGTCGACCAGGATGATGTCGAACTTGTTCGCTGAAGACATGACAATCAGCTTCTGCAAGTAATTGTACGAGCACAAATTGCACAGTTGAGAAATTAATATCTTGTTCCTCAGGATAGGACTGTATCGACAACATGTGTCAGCCTTCACGAGAAACTGTGCTATAGGGGGTCCATCCTTAATGGCTTGCTTATCGAGGTGTGGAGGAGGTCGGAGTCGATCCTTCACATTGCCCCTCTTGACAGTCTTCTTGAATAAGTCACAGGACTTAGTAGATGAATCTGCATCGCTGTTGACAGTCAATGGGGCCGCTTGTGCCTCGGGACAGTGAGGTGCTGCTTTTGCATTCTGAACGACATGCCCCTTATCAGGAAAGACCTTGCGAGCGACACGTGCGGATCCTCTCCCCTTAGGGTTTCTATTGAACGCCTTCGAAGGCTCTTTGCGAGAAATCCCTATCGCAGCTTTCTCCACCGGTGTTAGATCAAACCAGTCTTCTGTCTGGTGTGATTGGAGGAACTTCTTGAAAGAGAAACACTTATCAGTGGTATGAGTCCCATCCATATGCTACCAGCAAACTTCGTTCTTCAACTTCGAAGTAGCCACTGGGCAAGAGACGACCCCTTTGTCGAGAAGCCTCTTGAACAACTTGTTGACCACATAAGTTTCTCCATAAACATTGGATTCCTAAAAAGCTCGTCGAACAACATCAACCATATCAATGTCGAATGTATGTACTTCACAATCTGTAAGAGGTTTTTGATCAACGGAAGATAGCTCTTCCGACTCCTTGAAACAGAGAATATTCGACTCAATAAGATCCTGAATTAAATTCCTAAAGGTCAAGCAATCACGGGTGGCGTGGGTAAAAGACCCATGCCACTTACAATAGCTCTTCTTCTTCTCCCTATCAGTCTGAGGGAGTCGATGGCCAGCTTTCAGCTTGATTCGATCTCGTTTGTGTAACCAGTTGAAGATTTCGTCAACCTTCTCAATATCGAAAGAGTATTTTCTCTCTTCATTCGACTTCTGAGATGCTTTCGCTTTGAAGTTTTTCTTCGACAGAGGGTCGCAAATAGTAGCTTCACCTCTGACAAACTCAGCCATATCGACCTCCACAAGCGTGGTTTCGACTTGATATATCGTGCGCTCCCTCGACTCTTCTCTGAGTAAATTTTCATATTTGGTGGCCCTCAAAGAGAGTTCGTAAAGATCCCTAAATTTTTCTCTTTGGAATTTCTTTCGAATTCGTATATCGAGAGCTTCCTGAGCTATACCGACAACCTCATCTTCGTTGATCGATGTATTGCATCTGAGTCGAGCCTTTCTGAATCGCTGTAGGAAAGTTCTCCAGGCTGCTGTCGCATCCTAGCCAATTCAACCAGAGAGATGGTCGAATCAAGCTACATGACCTGCTAGTTCTGCACTGAGTTCGGTAGAAGATGAATATACCAGGTAAACGCTAGTCCGGTGAGCGAATTAGGGAAGAGTCGAAGCTTTTAGTAATCGTTGATCGACGCTTCACCGGTCTGATGAGTAAATCGAGTTATGTGCTCCATCGGCGTCACCTCATCTTCGCCAGAGAAACGAGTGAAATCAGGGATCTTGAAGCCTCTCGGATCTCGAGTGGTCTTGTGATCAAAACACACCATGCGCTTTCTATCGCGAATAGCAGCCCTTCTCACCGCAGTTTCGGGAGAGTATTTAATATCGATTCTAGTAGCCAACCCCTAAAGTTGTTTCTATAACTTCAAAATGTTCTCTTGATTTTTGGCCTGAATCTGCAGAAACATGTCTACAGAGGCTATTTCTGGCGTGTTCGGCAAAGTGTTCGGCACAGGAGGAGTCTCCCGCTCATGCGTTTGAACATTTTGTTGTCCAAAATTCTGGGCATTTTGTTGTCCCACATTCTGGGCAGTTTGTTGCCCATTTCGACGGTTCCGGCCATTGTTGGCAGTCTGGTCCTGCCCAGAATTGGCCTCCGAATCACCGTGAGTATCAGCCATTTTGTTTGTCGCACTCCTGATTGTTGGCATATCGTACTAACACACAAAACTTCGCCTCCGGCTCCCACTGTGGTCGCCAAAAACGTGTTTGCGTGGCAAAACACGTCGCGATATAACAGGGATTCAAAGTGTTGAAAATAATGTGGTCGCTAATAAAGTAAACAGACAAAAGAAACAAAAGAGAATTCACTAAGTATCAAGAAAACAACTTACAGCCATTATAGAGTGCCTAAAACAATTGCGTACAGATAGGTTGACAATCAAGCAGTCCTTCGGGGTCATGGAATGATTGTCATGTGTCTACAACGAATCGGGGCTGGCTTATTTATAAGACACTAACTAATAATCGTCGCCCCGACGCACATTTACCACGTGGTGATTATCCTAAAACTACCTATCGATTGACTACTACAATGACGCCACTATCAATTCTTCGAATACACCGGCTCTAGACGTTGAGGTCCCTTGTCGATACTGAGGACGGTCGATAGAACTCTATCTTCGATCACGCTGTCCGTCGATCAGCACTCCCTCGGCCCGTTCTAGCATCGATCCTTATCCTGACGAATACCTTTGTCGATCTGAGTGTCCACCAAAGCCCATCGCTGGAGACCCAAAATGTCGTTTACTATGTAAACACTCTCCCCAGCCAAAGAGCTCGTTTCCAGGGTAATTCCGTGGTTGGCCCCACATCTCTACCCAGCATAATCAGCCCAAGTACGAGATCGTGTTTTTTGTTACAATTGCAGCCGTCGTCCAATAATATATAACCTTCCTTTTTGTATCCGTTCTACTCCATTCCGCCATTCAAATTAGTAATACCGGCAATTGAAATGATTATGGAAAGAAAACATTTTCTTGCTGCCTATTTAGCGTATCTTCTGCTTGTAAAAGTAGAGTAAACAATATATAAATTAATGGAGAAGATGCAAAATTTGAAAGGATTTTATCAAATTTTTTTGGTAAAATAATGTGTGATTTCCATTTCAATATTACAACGTTCTCGACAAAAAGCGCTTTAAAAAATGTCTACGGGATCACACACTTCATCGTTGTGATTAGGAACCGTATAAGAAAATTTTTTTCTTTTCTTTATAACATCAAATACAACTTTCTGTTTTGACCATAACTTACTTTGTTATATAATGCTGTCAAAAACTTCTGTATTTTTATTGATTTTGGTCGATATTTGATTTAATCGTACAAACGATACACAAAACCTTAATACATAGTTTTCATATATTGACTAAA
Source organism: Melastoma dodecandrum (assembly GCA_029817715.1). Lineage (NCBI taxonomy): Eukaryota > Viridiplantae > Streptophyta > Magnoliopsida > Myrtales > Melastomataceae > Melastoma > Melastoma dodecandrum. Next base: position 1,238,217 of record JARUPY010000434.1, read on the forward strand.
ACGGAGAAAATTTAAAAAGGGAAAATAATATTGAATCCTTGTCGTATGATTTCATTTTAAGATTTTGAGAGTGAAACATTAAGGCCATAAATATATATTTTGAAAGAGGAGATGTCGCATTAAAATAAGTTAATATTTTGAAAGAGGAGATTTTGAGGACAACATTATATAACAAACTAAGTTAATATTAAAATAAAAAGTTGATAAAAAATGAAGGCCATAAATATTTATTTTAAAAGAGGAGATGTCCATCTTCCTTACCATTCATTATCGTAAAATCAAGTAATGATCTTGTCATTTAAAAAATGAACATATCTCCTCTACTTGTGACGCCATGAAACGAGCACGTCAGCTTGAATATGAGAATTGGTTTAAATATGAATAACCCTAGAAGGTCGGATTCATGTGGAAACTCTTTGGAATGCTAAACGTGAACAACTTGTCGGATCGGAGTCAAGACCACGTTTTAAAGTTTCATTACTAGTAATAATAGAAACGTGCTGAGCTTGTCCCCATGAAATTAGTGTACCTTTTGAGTCATGTGTCTTTTGCTGGTTTCTAATACATTTCTTTCATCCAAGGGCTTGGCCACGAAATGATGCCCTTGTATTTAAAATCTTTTTTCTTTTCCTAACTTACATTTGATTTTTATAATGTTGTTTTTGTTATGATTAGCTGCAACATATTTACGTACAAACTCACTCGTATTACAAGTACATAAATCATTAAGATTGATGTGATTATTTTGGATGAATTTCTACGCAAAATTTATGTTGAAAAGACCTCGTCACGCTTTTATAGCTCCAAATCAACGTATATGTACCATCCAGCGTGGATGAGTCATCATACTATTATTATTATTAGGAGAAGAAGTCGTGTGTTCCGTTAAATGTCATGTTAAATGTCATTAATTTATAATCTCATTTATTGTCATTAAGTGTGTGTTAGTGGGGTGGTGTTAATGCATTGGTAGTGGGGTGTAGTTAATGACCTAATAACTAGGATAGAGTAAATGCTTTATCTAGATATATCCTAGGACATTATAAAAGGAGAAGCAATCTCTAAATGATGTAAGAGAGAAAAGAAAAAGGGTGTAAGAGAAAGACTCTAGTCGTAAGAAAAGTGAAAGGCTTCGCAAAGCCAAAATATCATCTCTAAATTTCCTTATTCCTTGTTTCCAGAAACAATTCGATGTGTCGCAGCAATTTCGCAGCCCTTTTGTGATACAACAAAGCACCGCTTTCCAAACAACCCCAACAAATTTTGGTATAAGAACGCAACAGATCATGGCTACGTCTTCCTGCAGCATGTTCTTTTCCTACTAGCCCAACCAAATCCCGATCTTTGATGGAGAGCACTATGATTGTTGGAGTTCGCAAATGGAGACTATCTTTCTCTCACAAGATTTGTGGAGGATCGTTGATGAAGGCTTTGCAAAAGATGACGAATTGTCAAGTGAGGAAGAAGGTACTGGAGAACAAGAAAAGAAGGCAAAAGAAAACGTGATGAAGAATGCGATGGCGTTGTGGATCTTGCAACAGTCTGTAAGCAGGGGTCTCAAGAAGGTAAAAGAAGCATAGAGCATGCTAAAGAAAGAATTTCAAGGCTCGGAGAAAGTGATTTTCATCAAGCTTCAAGGTTTGTGGAGGGATTTTGACAACTTGGCCATGAAGGAGTCTGAAACGATAAAAGATTTCTTCTCGAGAGTTGTTGAAATCATGAATCAAATTAAGTGTTGTGGTGATGAAGTTTCTGACAAGAAGGTTGTGGAGAAAGTGTTGAGAAGCCTATCGTAGAAATTAGAGCACGTTGTTACTGTGATTGAGGAAACGAAGAATCTGGGAGAAATTTATGTGTATGAGCTAATAGGTTCGCATGAAGCCCATGAAAGAAGAGTAAGTAAGTACTCAACTCCTGTTGAACAAGCTTTTCAAATGAAGTTAAATGTTTCAAAAAAGAAGTCGGAGCAGAAGGAGCGTACTGTGAACAACAGCAGAGAGTTTTATGGTCGTGGACGTAGAAGCCGTTCTCGAGGAAGAGGCAGAGGACGTACAGCAAGCCAGTTCCACATTAGAGAAGACCATTCCTGGAGTAGATCTGGAATTCAGAAGGTAGTTCCTATATTTGTAGAAAGGCTGGACATGAGTCAAAGGATTGCTATTTTAGGTGCAAGAGATGTCGATTTACAAATCATTTAGAACGATATTGTTATTTTAAAGATAAGCACCAGCAGCCACAGCAACAAGTTTCTCAAAATTCGGTAAATTTTTCAAAAGAAGAATAATCAAAGCAAGCATTCTATTTCTATTTCAATGCAATACATGATATGAGTGAAGTGTGGTTTTTGGATAGTGGCTGTAACTATCATGTGACATGAGATAAGGAAAACTTTTTGGAGATCGACAACAGCTACAACTCGCTGTTAGAGCTTGGAGACAGCAAAAAGATAAAGATTGAAGGAAAGGGAACCGTTGCTGTGAGAGCAGCAAATGGTGAAGAAAAGTGGATTAATGATGTGTTTTATTCTCCAGGCATTGCTCAGAATCTTTTGAGCGTGGGACAAATGATGAAGAGAGGTTATAAGGTTACCTTTGTTGATGGTCAATGTGAAATCGTTGTCAAAAATGAGAAGATGATCGATGTAGTGAAGATGACGGCGAATAACTTGTTTCCACTGAAGATTAATCGTCCTCGAATGTTGCATTGAAGAGTGAAGTTGTTGATGAAGCTCAGTTATGGCATCTGCGATATGGACACTTGAATCACAAGGGCCTAACGTTGTTGAGAGAGAGGAATATGGCCATAGGTCTTCCAAAAATCCAGCCAACAGCAACATGCTTCTGTGAAGGATGTGCGTATGGGAAGCAAAATCGTCTTCCTTTTCCCAATACCTCTTGGAGAGCTAAAGCCCCTCTTGAGTTAGTGCATGCTGACATCTATGATCCAACTCAAACTCCAACGATCGGTAACAGTAATTATTACACTCGTATAATATGGGTATACTTTCTTGAAAAGAAATCAGAGGCTTTCACTATTTTTTTGAGTTTCAAAGCCAATGCAGAGAAGCAAAGTGGATATCAAATAAAGACTTTGAGGACAGATCGTGGAGGAGAATTCATCTAGAAGCCTTTTCTAGATTATTGCAAGCAGCGAGGCATACATCGACAGCTTAGTGTGAAGTACTCAACTCAGCAGAATGGCGTTGCTGAGAGGAAGAATAGGACTATTGTTGAGATGGCTCGAAGTATGCTCAAAGGTAAGGGTCTTCCAAATTCATTATGGGCCGAAGCTGTGAATACAACAGCTTACATTCTCAATCGATCACAGACGAAAGCTGTTCCAAACAAGACGCCTTATGAAGCATGGCATAAAAAGAAACCCGCAGTTGATCACTTGAAGGTATTTGGATGTGTTGCATATGCTCTTTTGACGAAGAAGAATGAGAAGTTTGATGAGATGAGTGAGAAGCTAATTTTATTGGTTACAGTGAAGAATATAAAAGTTATCGTTTGTTTGACCCAAAGACTAACAATCTTGTTATTTCAAGAGATGTTATTTTCGATGAGAATGCAGCGTGGAAGTAGGAGAACGAGTCTTCTCAGACTCAGCCAACGTTTTCTTATCCAGAAGTACCAGCAGTAGTGCCTTCCTCAAATTGATACAGCAGCAGCTAATTCCTCAAGAGTAAATTCAGAGAATGAAGATTATGCTGATGATATGCAACCAAGGAGGTATCGCTCATTAACTGAAGTTTACGAGCAAGCTAACTTTGCACTTGCTACGTTTGAGCCGCAGAATTTCGAAGAGGCCGCAAAAGAAGAAAAATGGTGAAATGCAATGAAAGAAGAGATGTTTAGTATTGAGAAGAACGATACTTGGTCCCTTAGACCTTCCTGAAGGAAAAGAAGCAATTGGCTTGAAATGGGTATTTAAAACAAAGTTCAATGAGGATGGAAGCGTATAGAAGCACAAAGCTCGTCTTGTAGCAAAGGATTACTCAAAATAGCCCGGAGTTGATTTCACTGAGAAGTTCACTCATGCAGCAAGAGTTAATGAAACAAAATTGATGCGTAAGGATTGCCCAATCACTAAACCTTGCTCAAGTATGCAAAGTATTAGAATGACAAGAAGTGTTGATGATCGAAAAAGTACGTCAGGATATCTTTTCTGCCTTAGAACGAAACCCATCTCCTGGAGTTCGAACCCATCTCCTAAAGTTCGAAGTATTAGCGTTATCACCAGCTGAAGCAGAATACATTTGCAGCAAATGAAGCAACTCGTGAAGCAGTATGGTTATGAAGTTATTGCTAGAGTTACACCAGAAGGTTGCTCATCCAACGACAATACTTTGTGATAATCAGTCAGCTATTGCTATGACGAAGAACCCCGTGTTTCATGCAAGGCCAAAGTACGTTGAATTACACCACCACTTTATCAAAGAAATGGTAATGAAGAAGGAGATAATTATGGAGTTTATTCATACCCAGGATCAGCCTGCTGATGTTCTAACAAAGGCTGTGAATTTCGAGAAGCTCGAGTTGTTCAAGAAGTTTCTGAAGATTACAAATTAAGAGGGGATGTTAAATGTCATTAATTTGTAATCTCGGTTTGTAAGCGCCCATCGACGGGTGCTAGGCCCAGGACGATTCCTTGGGTAAGGCTCGTGAGGGAGGCACGAGCAAACCGGTCATCGGCGACAAAGGGAAGCTAGATTGTCGCTTACTTGGGTCATACGCATGTTGGGACAGGTCTGACATGACCAGGAGGGTGCGGCAGGCGACTCAGGATCTTCCTCTGACGTTGCAGCAGGCGACTCTGGAACTTCCTCTGACGCTGCGGCAGGCGACTCTGGAGCTTCCTCTGACATCGCGACCCTGGAGCTTCCTCTGACGGATCAGGTGGGAGCAGACGACCCTTGGGCTGCCTAGAGTGGGCGACCCTTGATATACTCTTGCTGGTTGCATGATATACATGTGTAGATAACATGCATGCCCCATGACCCCAATAAATAAGAGATGTAAGGGGCTTGGGCAAGACAAATTGTAAAGATTGAGTTTGGAAATACAATCTGTGCCTTTGTCATATCCTTGTGTTCCTTGTGTTCTTGGTGAGCGAGTCCTTGTCCATGTGAGAGTGTTTGAGTGCGAGCGTGAGCGATACACGAGAGTACGTGAGCAAACACTTGAGTGAGTGTGGGCGGGACAAAGGGGAATCCGAACGAGATTGCTGGTCATGCTTCCGGGGAAGTTACGACGCCGCCAGGGTCGAGAAATTTCTGGGTGTGTTTCATCCCAGTGACAATTGGGTGTTATGGGACGAGGTCATTGTGTGCCTGGGATAGTGAGAGTAGGCTGGCCATGCTTGGGTGGGCACGGCGCAAGGCGGGTGATTTAGTGTCATTAAGTGTGTGTTAGTGGGGTGGTGTTAATGCATTGTTAGTGGGGTGTAGTTAATGACCTAATAACTAGGATAGAGTAAATGCTTTCTCTAAATCTATCCTATGATACTATAAAAGGAGAAGCAATCTCCAAATGATGTAACAGAGAAAAGAAAAATGGTGTAAGAGAAAGACTCTAGTCGTAAGAAAAGTGAAAGGCTTCGCAAAGTTAAAATATCCTCTCCAAATTTCCTTATTCCTTGTTTCCAGAACACTTCGCTGTGTCCCGGCAGTTCCGCAAACCCCTTTTTATGATATAGCAAAGCACCGCTTTCCAAACAACCCCAACATCATAATCATAAAATAAAATCATGGCATCATCTTGCCATTTAAAAGATGAACATATCCTTTCTACTTTATTGTCGCCATGAAGCGAGCATGTCAGTTTTCAAGCGACTTTCTCATAAAAAGTTGCTAATCATTTGTCCGCTTTCACCGATTGCCTATTATCAAACCAAAACAGAAGTACGAAGAAAAATATATGAGTTGTCACCCTTTCAGCATTCTGATTGACATAAAAAAATCAATATAAGCGCCTCATGGGCCTCACACATGCATGGCTATTCAAACAGTACGATGATTTGGGTATATTTTCTCTATGTCTTCCAGTGACACCTCGACTTGAATGCCCAGGTGATGCGGAAGAAATCAGAATGTACTTCAGTGGCTCAAAAGCGGTCTATGTCGCCTTTCCTATCCATAATGGTTTTATTTAAAATATTTTGATGTTGTTGTTTTACCTATTTAAGTCAGGAAAATAATTTTTTTTTTTGGCGAATAGACAGCGTTTGCTCCAAAAATTGCATCTGGTTACAGGCATTTGACACTATCCGAATGTTAAACCAACTCATGTCGCTATTTTGCGAGCATCACGCAGCTGTTGGCGAATTGTTGCTTGCGAGGAGAAGTCAAGGTTAATACTTATGGTATGGGCCCGCTGAAGTCAATCCTTAAAGGTGTCGGAGGAGAAGTGTTGCTTGCGAATCTTTTGCTCAATGATGTCCAAACAATATCCGTCCCGTATCCTCAATCGCGTGTACTAGTAAGAAATAAATTTTAACTAAAATAAATATAAGGCATGTCCTATCATGTGGAACCTAATTTGTTCGACTTGATATCGGTGTCTGAGGTATACCTTGTAGCACTATGCGTATCTGGGGATCCCTCGAGTATTCAGACGTGGTTTAGTTGATTCTTCATATACAAAAATTATAGGCATGACTATGTTAGTTATTATTATATAGCAGCCGACGCTGACCTAAAAGCTCGAATTGTTAGGCGAAGGAGTGACATACTTTGTATCTCATTTATAGCAATCCTCCTCACGATGAACCAGGATGGTTTTTTTGCCATTTTGCAATTCCCTGGTCCAGGTGTTGGGTGAGCTTCTTTTGCCCATTCCTTATGCCATGGGAGTTGGGCTTCTGGTTTTCCTATTTTGAGATTTTCTTTTCATTCTTATGCCTAGCGGGGTTAAACCATCAACCTCTGGCTCTAATACCACTTTTATACAGCAGCCGACTCCAACTGTTATAAAAGTTCGAACTATTAGCTGAATGCACAACATACTTTATATTTCATTTGTAATATAAGCCCAACTCCTCAGGCAAAAGAAATGGGCCAAAGAAGCCTTCTTAATACCTAGACCAAGAAATCACAAAAATGGCCAAAGACGTCAGTGTGGTTCAATGTAAGGGGTATTAAAAATGAAATATAAAGTATATCATGCCTTCACCTAAAAGTTAATGCTTCTGTATGCCTTGATATAGCGTAGAACTCTTTTTCTATTGTGAAATGAGTTCTACTAGGGTTGCTCATGAACTAGATAGCAAATTCACAGAATGAACAATATCAGTCCAAGTATGAGTAAGATATATAAGAGAACCCATCAAACTTGTCTAGATCTTGAGTAAAAGCCATCTGTAGAGTCCTCCTTATGTAAATATCCATTGTGTGACATTGCAGTAGAGTTTGACTTTGTCTTCTCCATGTGAAACATCTTCAACAGATATGCAATGTATTTTTCTTGAGATATAAAAATCACTCATTTCTTCTGTTTTACTTGAAATCTGATAAAGTACTTCAACAAACCCAAATTCGTCATCTCAAACTCATACAACATGGCTTCCTTAAACTTGTACAGCAAGCTTTTCCCGATGCTAGTGTAGATCAAATCATCCACATATCGACATACTATTAGAAAATCTGTATCCAACATCTTTACGTATAGTGAAGGTTTTGATGAGCTGCTAAAGAATCCTTTGTTCTATAAGTATGAATCAATTCTGCAATTCAACGCTCTTGGTGCTTGCTTTAGACCATACAAAGCCTTATGTAGTCTATAGACTTTATCTTCTATGCTTTCATTATCAATCCTTTTGGTTGCTCTACAAGGACTTATTCTTTTAGTACTTCATTCAAAAATGTTGACTTGACATCAGGCGGGAATACATCAAGCTCCTTCTCTGCTACAATGATTATAACAACACAAATTGTCTCCATCCTTTCTATATGAGCAAAGGTTTCTGTAAAATCGACACCAGGCTTATGTGAGTAGCCTTTTGCTACTATGCCAGCTTTATGCTTATGTATGCTTCTATAAACTGGAAGGTTTAAACCATAAAAGACTCTTCTTCCTACTTTCAAGGTGCAAGTTCATCAAAGATAACCTCTCTTAACAGAACTAACTTGTCAATGTCCAAATTGTATAGTCGATATCCCTTCGATTCATCGCTATAGTCGATAAAAATTAACTTTTCACCTTTCTCATCAAACTTTTCTCTTCCTTGAGAAGGTGTAAGTGCATATTCGACACACCCAGATACTTTTAAATGAGTCACGGTGGGCTTTCTTATATGTCATGCTTCATATGGTGTCTTATTCCTAACCGCTTTTGAAGGGGATTTGTTTAGAAGGTAGACAGATGTGTTGACAGCTGCCGGAACTTGTTGGGTAAACCTTTGTCCTTCAGCATGCTTTTGGTCATGTTCATTAATATTTTGTTCTTTCTTTCTTCAACTCCATTCTATTGTGGAGATTACTACACGGTCAATTGCCTATGTATCCCTTCTGTTGACAATAGTCCAAGAATAGTCCTCAAGGTTTTAATCATGTACTTACTCTGATTCTCTACGGGTGCTTTGAACTTTATAAGGTGGTGAAAGTTTCTACATTCCACTCAAGAAAATAAAGTCAAATCATTCTAGTAAAGTCATCATGTGGCTGCAAGACAATAACAATGCAAGTCTCAATTCGCATTCCATTCTCGTACGCAACCACTCAAGGCGCAAACGGCAGCACACGATATATCATCCGACACATTATTCACGGACAAGCATACTTCCGTGCGCATTTAATCCATTCACTCCACACGTCCACCCCACATGGGATTAGCTTTGCGGAATAGTCTTGGGACTTCCATTGCATCCTTTGTTGATACATGCAACGAGCTAACGCTTCCAAACGTGCACATAGCGGTCTTTTTTATTCTCGTCATCGTAACCATCATCATGTACATCATTCTTTCGTACCTGCTCATTAACCGTTTGTGAAATGTCCCCTTTGTCCGTTGTAGTAGGTGTAACCGAAATAGTACTAAGTTTCCAACCTGAAATTCGAGTGGTCTCCTCTTCTTGTTGGCGAACTTCTTCATGCGTTTGGACGCTCTATTCAGGTTCGATCTAGTAAGGCTAAACTGTTCTTGCCAATCCTGCGCGTAGCAAAATGCCGCTGGACTTGCTCCCTTATAACTTGCCAGTGGCATTGTTGGGGTGGTAGGTTGGAACCCCATTACGATCTCAAATGGGTTTTTTCCGGTAGACTCGCACTTTTGGAGGTTGAACGAGAAGTGTAAAACGTCAAGCAACTTAGCCCAATCCCTTTGGTTGGCGCTTACGTAGTGTCACAAGTATAACTCTAGCAAAGCATTTATCATCTTCGTCTGTACGTCCGTTTGGGGGTGAAAACTAGTCGACATGTTGAGATTTGAGCCCAAAATCTAGAATAGTTCAATCCAGAAACTCCCTGTGAATCGTTGATCTCGATCACTCACGATCGATGATGGCACTGCCCAATACTTTACCACGTCATGAATTGTCAGGTAACTTCCTCCGCTGGATAAAACTTCGTTATAAGGATGAAAGTAGCATACTTCGAGAAACAATCGACCACACTATGATAGTTCCATATTCCTCAGACTTCGGTAGGCTAGTGATGAAGTCCATCGAGACGCTCTCCCAAGGTCTTTCGGCAATGGGTACTGGTTCGAGTAATCTCGTTGGGCCTTTGCCTCCACCTTGTCTTGTTGGCAGACGAGGCACGTTCGAACATAGACTTCTACATCGTCTCTCAAATCAGGCCAATATTAGTTTGCATCAACCAATGTGAGTGTCCTGTGGATTCCCGGATGTCTTGCCCAATGGGAATCATGACATTCCTTAAGGAGTTCTTTCCGTAACGAACCATAGTATGGAATGCAGAGTCGCCTTCCCTTTGTCAATATCAGGCCTCCCTCAATCCAGAATCTCCTTGATTCCCCTCGTTGACCTATTCCATTATAGTCACCTTAGAGTCACCTTTCCGTAACGAACCATTTGAGTCGCCTTACTAAGCGCACACATAGTGATGCTTTTCATTCACGTCATCATAACCATAATCACGTACATCATTCTCAACACATAATCAACCTTGCATTCTTTTCAAATTCATTGCACAAAATCACATACAATGGTTCACAACTCAATCGTCATCATTCACACGCAAAGCAGCCCGAAAGCAAGCACTTGATCATTCCATGTGTTTGCACACCTCAAGGTGTTAACATATCACACATCCCTCGTGAGACCACACAGCATTTCCGGTCCCGATGCCCTTAACACATGCAAACCATCTCGTATCCATATCTCAACCTACGTTCATAATTCAGACGAACAAATAGCATTTTGATGCACTCTTTTCAAGAAAAGAGTTCAACGAAACACACACAACACCATTTCGAATGCACCATTCAAATGCACATGCAACTAGACTCGTGTTTGAACTCAGAAATCCACTCCTTTCCTTTCAAAATCACATCCTTATCACCCCACATTTAATCTACGCTTTTATACTACTTGTAAGGTTCTCTAATTTTATTATTATGAATTCAACATCTTTCTCACTTACGACATATTTATTTATATATATATATATATATATATATATATACAAATGTAAAGGAATGCGTTACAATTTCATTTACAAGTACTAAGTCTTTACAATGTAATGTTGACTTAAATTAAAAACCAACATAAACAAGCTTGCTCGCCTCTTATAAAACCTGTAAACACACACACACACAATACATTAGTATTTTACTAAGCATGATAACCTGCCTTCGCATAGTATTTTACTAAGCATGATAACCTGCCTTTGCATTTCGTAGCCTAGTCGATCCTCTTGATACTTTTATTCACCAGGGGCGGAATAACACCTTTGATCTCTTCACCTTTGTACTCAGAGGGCGAGAATTCCATTGATCGATCCCTCATTCACACGCACACGAGGACGGAATCTCATCAACCGATCCCCTCATTGCACTCGAGGGCGGGAATGTCATCAATCGGTCCCCCCATTTACTTCCACTTGAGGGTGGGAATCTCATCCACTGGTCTCCTAATTTACATACACTCTCTAGGGCGGGAATCTATTCAACCGGTCCCCTCATTTACATGCACTCGAGGGCGGAAATTTCATCAATCGGTCCCTTCATTTACTCGCACTCGAGGGCGGAAATCTCATCAACCGATCCCCTAATTCACACCCATTCAAACAACTTATTTCACTCGTGTCATCATCATAATTCACGCATCAAGCCCACTCACCATATTCATCATATCGTGGGTTTCATACTCATGCACTCGCCCACATATAGATAGTCTCAATCAACTTAGATTTAGTACCACTTATTGTACTCCACTATTTTTCCGTGAAATCCACACTCCTCCATGCTTCCTCTTTCTCCCTCACTTACTTTCCATCATCACACTCCCACCAAACATATATCCAACAACACATAATCATGAGGCTACAATTCATATGGCTGGTAGCATGAGGAAAAACGAGAAGGACAGAGGAAGGCACCTTATCCACGCCTCCAACTCTCCTCTCCTATTTTCTCCTGCACCTGGAATTGCCCTCACGGGGAGTCCTCATTGGTAGTTTCTTCCTTTTTTTCTTCCCTTCGCCTCCTTTCCTCTCCTTCTTCCTTTCGCCCCCTACTTCTTTTTTCTCTCTTTTTCTTCTTTCTTTCTTTCTTTCATCCTTTCCCAATGGGAATCTTCGGGATCAATGAGAATGAATTCTCTTTCTCCACCCGCCATCCTTATATTGGGAAAGTTGATTTGGAGAATTGGGAAAGTGGCGTGGCTCCCTCCCCATCACCCAATCCTAATGGTAATTTCGTAATTAATCTCTACTTCCTACGCAAGCCTTGAATAGTATTTACACATGTCACCCATTAATTCCGCAAATGTCAATGCATCACTTTCTCGACAAGTTTTGACTTTTCCTAGTGGTCAACTCGCACATGTCACTCTCGATGTCGCACGGGTCAAACTCGACATAGTGTATGCCAATCACTATATCGTACATGGAAAACTAGATTGGTCTAGTCGGTGATCTCTATTCAAGAAGTTCTCCACAACTTTTTTTCTTTGACATAGTTTAGATATTGCTCCAATTATCTCTTGTTGTATTTGTCCAGGTGTCAGATCAGCAAGCTTCATATTCTTCAACTGCAACTGCTTTTGTACCACTGAGGGAATATCTAAAGGGATTGAGGATGGAATAATTGTTTGAGCATGGGATCATTTCCTAAGCTGACAAAGAGTTGTACCATCTTCTGAAAATGTTTATTCATATCCTTTTCCTTGTAAGAGCAACATTTTCTTTCAAAGAATTCAATGCGCTTATATTCTTGTTTAGGAGTTTGTGCACTTATGAACCGATGTTTATATGGCCACGAAACTCATTGAATGGAACTGTCAACATTTGAATCTCGTGTTGTTCAGGGAATTGATTCCACCATTCATATAGAGTTCCGGAGAACTATGTAGCTAATTCTATCAGGACATCCATATTAAGGTCCATGTGTAACCTTTTCAGCAAGCACCATGTATGCATTTCTTGCAATCATTTTGGCCATTTTGAATAAGAAATGTCATCAAAGGTGAACTTCGAAATTGTAGCAAAGTTCTTTTGATTCCTTGGCTCATTATGGACTTTAGACATATCATCACCATTTGGGAAGTTTACTGATTGTCCGTCTGTCTGATCTCTATCTGTTATGTAGACCAAAGGAATGGATTTTGAACTGCAGGTGTTGGTTTATGTCTGCTCTTCATTATGTGAGTCGTCTGTTCTTTGTGAATTTTGTGAATTCTCTAGCCATTGCTCTATTGATAGCAGTTCTGCCATTATCTATCTATTGTTTCGTCCTTTTTCTTTCTCCTTTTGTTTCTCCTTTTCTCTCAGATATCTTTTGATGGTTCTTATGTTTGCCTTTTGAGAGCTACCTTCTCCAAAAGGTTCGTATGGAGGAACTACAACCAGGTCTTTTGGAATTGGTTTTTGAGGTAAAAAGCTGGAGAAAGGTTCCCTGAAGGTATATAGACTAGCTGGTTTTGATCTCGTCGAGGATGTACCATCACCTCTTATCATTGCAATTTGTCTTTGGAAATTTCTTCTCCAAAATTAGAGATTTGCAGTGCCTCGCTTAATTTTTCCAATGCGTCTTTCTAAAGATTGGATTGCTTCTACTGCCTTTTGGTGACTTAATCCAATTTTGTTGTCCCAATCTACTCTCAGCATTTGTAATATGATTTTGAATAGTGGAGCTCTTGTAGTCAATTCCTCGGAGAAGCTTATTTTGTGCCAGAGCATTCTCACTTTGCCAATTTAAGACAGTTTCAACTATGTTGTTCTTCCGCGTCGTACACTAACATCCACGCCAGTCGGGATTGGGATTTTTGTTGTGTGACATTGTTAATAGTATGGGGTTCTTCATACGGGAACATCTCTTCTGGCTACATCATAAAGACAGGTATTAAGCTTACCTCACCTGGGTTTTCTTGTGCCATTTTCTTCTGCCATTTGAGGATGGGCTTGTAACATGGTAACTGAGGAACATGCTTTGTCGATGGAGCGGGATTTTCTTTCTTTTGAGGGATAGAGTAGTCTACCATATACTGCCACTTTCCAAAGTCTTCACCAAGAGGTCCAATCGATGGGTCATCATCCAAATATCGTTGAAAAACAGAGGAACATGCTTTACCCTTGTTCTTTTTCTTTCGTCTTGAATAATTATCTTCTTCGTCCGATTCATATCTGAATTTGCATCCTTCATCACAGTGGGATGGGACATATAAACAGTGTCATGTCACAAATCTTTGAAGTAGTAAACTGGGCGACCTTCCCCATCAAAATAGTTGATGTATTTCTGCATCGGCTCTTTCGTTTCCATGAGTACTAGGTGCATCATAAACATTGTTGGAAATATGGAAGAGGTTCCTGTGGTTTCTTTTTCTGCAAAATGATCAAAGAGTATTTCTACCGATCCATCCCGATTCTTCACCATCTTTGAATTGCTTGTATGGATTGGTCTTGAGCATTGGTGGAGCTTTTCGTAATTGGTTACCCATATCTCAGGCAAAAAATTTTGTGATTCATTTTGAGAATTTTTAAGTTTTAGTTAGGAAACGTTTGATCATAGGTTTACACGATTAAAATGATTTTGAAAAAAAAAAATTAATGTAAGGCAAAAAAAATTGAGAAAGATAATGTTAATTTTGAAAAAAAAAAACTCGTAATACTAAATCATAAAAGTAATTAAATTGTAAAGCAATTTTTTAATGAAAATCTAATCTAGACAAAGGTTATTTGAAAAAATTTTGAATAATTTCGAAAAAATGAGTATACTTTTGAAGAAGCCTTCTTCCAATTTACCTTTACATAAAATATATATTTGTGTGGATACAAGTCCAAATAAAGTATAAAAAAAATATTTTTATTTGTCAAATATTATTATCAAATTAATTGCTTTGGAAATTCTTAGAATTCCGAAAGTTGTTAGTAATAGTACGTTGTTATGAAAGCAAGAATCAAGAAAAGCATTGATTTATAATAAAGTAAATTAAATCTCCAAGGCGCCAATTCTAATAATCATTTCCTGGCTAATCAAAGCTGCACCTCATTAAATTATCCTTAACACCTTTTGGTCTGCCTTAACACCACCGCATTCGACAAACGCCCACCACCAGCTCGACGAAAATACTCCCCCGGGGCGGCTAACTTCCCATTAAAAGAACGTCAATGTACAAAATTTTATCCAAATTTTGTATAAATGTTCAAAAAGTTTCTAATTTTTAGTAACATCCAAAAAAATCACTGTTTAAAAGTTGTACATTATACAACGTTTGAACCATGTTTATATTGTACAATGTACAATGTTTGAACAGTGATTTCTATAATGTACAACGTTTGAACAATGATTTCTTAGTAATGTACAAAACATTAAAATGTACAGTAATATATAAAGATGTTCAAACGTGGTACATTGTACGATGTTTGATCAGTGTTTTACGTCGTATAATGTACAACTTGTGAACAACGATTTCTTAGTAATGTACAAAATAGGAAATTGGAGAGGCCTCAACACATGTTGATGAGGGTTTCCATTGGCATTCACAAGGAGGATATCGAGTCTTCCATTAGGACATATCATATGATGTCTCAACGGTGGTTCACTCATGCCTCCCCAACCCTTTTCAATGCAGGGACACCAAGGCCTCAAGTACATACATTATGTTCTATGTGTAGTCTAGTGTGTGAGACATCCCTGATTTAACTTGATGAATGATGAATAATTTGGTCGCCATGATCTGGCAGTTGAGCAGTTGTTTCGTAGTGTGCATGAAAGATGATTGTGTTAGTATAGTTATGTTGATGTCACACAGAAAGTAAGTTTATGCTGTGTAGAAGGTAAGCTTCTACTACTCTGTAGAAGGTTAACCTATAGGGACAGTTTGTTTCGTACCTTCTATCACATAATCATTACCACGAATTATTTAATTAATCATGTGATTATTTAAATATATTCATATGGTATATTATGTTAATTAAAATGTTTTTAAATCATTTTGATTACGATTTATTTCCACGTGAGCTGATCCACTCTCTTAAAGAGAGGAAATCACTCTATATATGAAAAGCACTTATGCAAGGTTCTGCTGATTGATCTAGAACTATCCAACGCTCAATTAATCATTCCTCTTGCATCTAAATACGTTCAGATTCTTTATGAATCATTGCAAAGGACAACTCATCTGGATATGGACGCACTCCACACGTGTCTATATCCAAAAAGTCGGTCAACCAATTATGAAAACCAAGATTATCCGATTTCCATTTACAGAAGCCTAACAGATCTTATCTATCGGAATCTTCTGCAAGCCTTATCTCTTAGGATCGTGAATACAATTATGACCAGAGCCTTCCGTCAGCTATTGTACCTTCTGTAAATATGTATTTATATTTTGTATAAGATAGGATCATTTTCTTATACAGAAAGGAGTTGAGGACTTACATGTAGAGTGAGCGTATTGTAGCCTGAGAGACTTGTGAGTTTTCGTTCTCTTTGAGGTTGAACATTCGGTTGTAGAAAGCTGGTCCCTAGGGTACAAGATAGATCGAACGTAAGTGAGGCTGCGAAGGATCTGGCTACACTGTGGTGTGGCGGACGTACATGAGGCTTACGGAGAAGTCAGGGTATATACGTACCGGGCAGTAAGCAGAAGAAGGGCTGTGTCTGGAGGAATCTGGTAAGGTGCTGGTATCGGCTGTTTTGTAACTGGTTTGCTCGTGTGTGCAGAAAGTAAGTGTCCAGGGTGTAAGCTGTGTCGGGCGTAAGTGAAGTGGCGAAGGATCTGGCTGCACTGTGGCGTGGCGAATGTGCATCGGGCTTCGGGAGAAGTCGGGGTGTATACGTACCAGGGTAGTGAGCAGAAGAAGGGACGCGTCTGGAAGATTCACGGTGAGGAACTGACATTTGTGTTTCTGCAGAAGGGAAGTACCTGCTGCAGGCTTTGGAGAAGCCCCACGGGTGTTGTGTGCTTCAGGAAGTCTTGGTGAGGAGCCAAGCATCGGGGAAGCTTTGGTAAGGAGTCAAGCAAGTCATGGAACCACCGAAGGGAAAATCCACCCTTGGACAGCGGGGCTGTCTGCCTGCGTAGGGCCGCTACGTGTTTGCATGGAGCTGTCACGTTCTACAAATCCCCAACCACATGGGTTGTGGAGTTAGTCACTATCTTCAATGCATAACCTCAACCAAAGAGTTTCTAGAGTTAGTCACAGATCTTTGTGCACGACCCAAAGGCTTATTGATCACAACCCATAGGGTTTCTGTGAGTAGAAAAGCCGAAGGGCTATCTGCATCACCTTCTACGCAGAAATGTCTTAGTACCTTCTGCTAGTACATTCTTTGTGGAAAAGCCGAAGGCTATCTACAATACCCTATACAGGAGTGTTTTATTTCTTATGTCAGTATTGTATTCGCTATAAGTGTTCAATAGTGAATTCCATTCTATAAGGGTGAAGAGTTGAGTAGGCAATTACCGAACCACTATAAACCTTATGTGTCTTATTTATTTTCTGCGTAAACGGTTATATCAATGAGCATTCAACGAAAATCTAAACAGAAAAACAAATTAACAGACACAACACGAACGTCTAAGTAGAGACTCCTAAGGTCCTCCATCAAATATCTTACGCTACAGAAACCAATCAGGTTCTGGAGTTGTTTCCTTCGATATAGTTTTCACGAATTATCTCTTGGTAGTGCAGAAACGTACAAGGTGTTGTGACAACCTTCTACTACTATAGTATTTTTCAGATCTTGGAGTAGACCTTGGTGATCACACTTAAGATGGTCGGATCTGTAGAACCTTGACAGCAGAAGCATCAACCTTCTCATGACTGCATGTCACATTCTAGATAAGACTTTGGTTAGTCGTTCTCTCATTAAGCAGTTCACTTTGGGATCTGATCTGTACAAGGGCTCTGTAACCTACAGAATTCTAACCTTAGTGTCATTGTTACACCAACCGATAACATTGAGGGAATATATGATACTTTGAAGGAGTGTGTTGTCATTAGCAAATCAGCTGGTGGGCTTGATGTTTCGGTGCACAATATTCGTGCCACTGGTAGCTACATTCGTCAGTGGCACGAATGGGACGTCCAATGGCATTGTGCCCATGTTGTGGGTTTTCATTGAAACTGCCAGATATGTTGATCAAGGTGTAGGCAAGAGGAAATGTAAGTTTAGTTTACGTGTGCCACTCAGTGCTCGGTACTTATGTTGATTGTCCTTATATTGCTCTTTATTGCGGTGCAGGTGCTTTTGTTGTCTACTTAAAGCCCTGGCATGCAGACATATTTGAGTTTCTCGATCTTCGGAAATACCATGGAAAGGTATTGCAAGACTCTTACTTGATTGTGGTCTGTATTGCGATTTTTTTCACATTGTTTATTATTTAAATTTAACTATTTGTTAATCTCTAGGATGAACATCGAGCTCGGGATTTATTTTTTGCTCTTTGGGTTCGTGACCTTTCCATAAGAGTTCAAAGCAATTGCGTCTGGTCTTTGTTTTCCCCCAGTGAAGCACCAGGTTTGGCCGATTGCTGGGGTAAAGAATTTGAGGAGCTGTACACTCGGAATGAACAAGAGGTATGCTTTTTGTTCATGTTAAAGCTCTTAATGTAATGCCAGTCTTGTGCAACAGTAATGACATAAGCATTGCTTTATTCATCTAGGGGAAGGCAAAGAAAGTAGTCCAAGCTCAGAAGCAATGGTTTGAGGTTCTGAAGGCTCAGATCGAAAGTGGAACTCCCTACATGCTATTTAAGGTAGTTTTTGCTTGATAACTCAGATGATTCATTGTCGCTGTTTGTGGTGCATTTATTCAACAATCGGATGTTCTTTTATACCCTTTTGCGAACGACATTTGCAACAGGAAAAGCAACCAGCAGAATTTGGGCACTATTAAGTCTTCAAATCTCTGTATGGAGATCATTGAATATACCAGCCCATCAAAGACTGATGTTTGTAACCTTGCATCAATTGCATTGCGGAGATTTGACCGAGTAAAGGTTTGGAATATGCAACTAGAAGAAATTCATCATTCAATCTAAGTTTCAATTGTCAGTCTCATTTTTGCTGAATTGGTTTCAGGGTTTGTGGCTGAATCAAGCCCTTCTAAGCTTGTTGGAAGCAGAGGGTGCAAGAATAGATACTTTGATTTTGATAAGTTAGCTGATGTTAGTGATAAGCTGAACCTTCTGTTTCACTCAGTAAGTTTTTCAGGGGAGGAGCAGCCCAATAAGTAGCCTATTGCCATTTGTCAATAGATTGTCGCTATGGTCATGTAAACCTGAACAAGATAATAGATGTCAATTACTACCCTGAGGAAACTGCAAGGCGTTCTAACATGCGGCATAGGCCAATTGGCATTGGCGTGAATGGTCTTGCTAATACATTTATATTGCTTGGCATGGCATTTGATTCGCCTGAGGTAGGCTCAACTCTTTCCATCCAGTCAGGCTTAGTGCCAGATACCCCTTTCTTGATTGATATTATACATTTCATACTCGGGCTCAGCAACTGAACAAAGAGATATTTGAGACCATATAATTCCATGCCCTTGAATCCTCTTCTGAATTGGCCGCAGTCGAGGGCCCTTATGAGACCTATAGTGGAAGCCCTGTGAGCAAGGTCTGCTTTTCAAATCAATATATGCTACTATGACATTTGACTATGCAGTTTGGACATTTTGTTGGGAGAGTCACCTTCAAACTTTGTTGGGGGATGAAAATTAACTAGAGTTCTTTGCACTTTGCAGGGAATTCTTCAGCAAGACATGTGGGGGGTTGTACCTTCAGATCGTTGGGATTGGACAGCTCGTCGTCAAATGATTTATGAGAATGGAGTGAGGAACTTGCTTCTTGTATCCCCAATGCCTACTGCTTCGACTAGCCGAATTCTTGGAAATAATGGTGTTTTGAGCCATATATGTCCCACATTTACTGCCGCAGGGTTTAGAGGTTAGTACTTGGTTTTCTGGTTGATCACTCTTCTATCCGTTACTAATTTAATGCTTAACATCCAAGTGCTTTTTGCAGTGGGGAATTTTTGGTAGTGAACAAACACCTCCTTCATAACTTAACTGAAACGGGCTTCTGATCTTCTGTTGTGAAGAACAAGATCTTTTACGCCAATGGTTTCATTCGGAACATTCCTGAGATTCCTGAAGAACTTAAAGACATATACAAGTATGATTTCTGTGTTTTGTCAAGTGCTGTGGTATCTTTTGTTTTGTGCTTACAATAACACCGTGAGTCCTCCCTCAGGACTGTTTGGGATACCAAGCAGAAGACATTGGTTGACATGGCTGTGGATCGTGGCTGTTACATTGATCAGAGCCAAAGCCTAAACATTCATGGATCAACCAAACTTTGGAAAGCTTACATCGCTACATTTTATGCCTGGACCAAGGTAATGATCAATTTGCTGGGACACAAGTCTAGTGATTTCTCTGTGCCAAGTCGCCTGATCTCCAACAAAAATGGGACTTTTAGGGTCTGAAAACTAGGATGTACTACTTGCGAATGTGCCGCTGCCGATGCCATCAAGTTCACGATCGACACTTCCCTTGTCAGGGTACTATTAAACAGTCCATTCTTTTTCCATCTTAGACGTTCGTGTCAAATCTTGATAATATCTCTGCAAACACTAGGACAACGAAAAGTCAGCCGAGTACGACGACACCAGGATGGCAAAGATGGTATGCTCCTTGACAAACCGCTAGGAGTGCTTGGCTTGCGAAAGTTGATTCAGTGAACGCGTATTGCATTCTGTTCGTCGACAAGGCTGCAGATTGATTGGGGAGTAGGGTGAAGATTGATTAGGGATTAGAAGCTTGAATTCTGTTTAGTTTGTAGGTTGAGGACCAATTCTCTGTATCCATTTGTTTATACGACACCAAGAAACTGGATGTATTCCTCTTTTTAGCGCAAGGGGAATGTAATATATGATTGTTACTTTCATTAGGAGAAAAAGGGCAACGTCTTTCATGCCCCCGTTCTACATCGTCTTTCAGTGGAGTCTAATTAGTGGACCTTTAGTCCTTAATAATGTTAGCATGGAAGATAATTTGTAAATACGCCGATCAAACATAAAATTCATAGATTAATGGCGTTAAGTTTTTAAATCAGAGTTTAGTTTTCAAAATAATTATGAGTTACAAACTAGGAGTTTTATTGTCCCAAAAATGAACTAAGAGTTCATGTGATATGTCTTGTTCTCAAGATTCTAGGCAGAGTGAACTATGAGTTCTAAATTCGGAGTTCACTTTTGGGACTTTAAAATAATGAATTCTTCAAAAACTGAATTCTGAGTTATAAACTCAGAGTTAATATAGTTCGTTTACGAATTTTATTTGAATGCTCGTGAATAGTGGGACGCAATTTTTGGGGCATTCCATGGCATCATTGGTATTAACTTAACAAGCTTTGTCAACGTTGGTGGAAAACGAAATAATTTATCTTATAGGACAATATGTTTCAAGATAACTCAAATAGGCTAAGAAATGGTTGTTCACAGCAACGAGTTCGATTTACAAAAGAACTTGTGAGCCAAATTTTGAAATTCGTTATTCTTAACAACGAGTTTATGGCCCTATTTAGAATTATTTTTGTCTAAGGAAGGGGGAATCACATGTTTCTTTGCAATGAAACTCGTTGTTCCCAACTATAATTTTTTCATCATATTTGAGTAATTTTAAAACTCGTCGCCGTATTGGGCAAAATATTTTACGGATAAATATTATAATAAAACAAAGCTCTATGTTAATCTTTTCACAAAATAGGGTAAGTAGTTTCAAAATTCGTTAAATAATGCTAGAAGTTTAAAACTCCGAGTTTACTCCTTAAGGAAATCGAGTTTCTGAAAATAGACTTCCAAAAAACCTTTGTAGGGAACTCGTGTTCATAAACCTGCTTTCTTTATTAATTGAATTCATATTTTCTAACTCCGAGTTAACATAGCAAACATTTTTCATATTTCATTCTTTAGGTGTTAGAAACTTGGAAAACACATTTTCCTTACTGAGCAAATTTGAATTTTCTAACTATAAGACATTATTTGCTGAATTTTAAAACTATCTATATATTCGCAAAATATTTTCACGAGTCACATTGTTTTATAATTGATCAGGTCTTAAGACACAATTTTCATTTATTGACTAAAAAAGAAAAAAAAAATTAAAAACGATAAATAATATTGAAAAATTTCCTATATTATTTTATTTTAAAATTCCGATGACCAGATCAAGTGAGTTGGAAGCCGATGTGCCACAATTTTTTAGTAATTTATTGTACCGATGTGCCACAATTTTTAGTAGCTTACTAGGATTTTTAGTAATTCACTATTTTGTACAATCTGATTTAATAAATATTTTAGTACATTTATGGAGCACTACAATTTACTAAACAATAAAATGTAC
Organism: Melastoma dodecandrum; assembly: GCA_029817715.1. Classification (NCBI taxonomy): domain Eukaryota; kingdom Viridiplantae; phylum Streptophyta; class Magnoliopsida; order Myrtales; family Melastomataceae; genus Melastoma; species Melastoma dodecandrum. The sequence goes on from JARUPY010000434.1 coordinate 1,260,251, forward strand.
TAAAATTTTTTTATTAATGGTCCAATGAGCTTAGTAATTTGTGAGAAGAAAGAACATTGATGGGCTTAGTACATTTGTACAATACTATATAATACGATTTACTAAAACTATTAGTAAATTGCGATACGGTACAATACAATTTATAAAATTTTCTAGTAATTTATTGTACCGATGTACTCAAATTTTTAGTAATTTACTAAGATTTTTAGTATCTTTTAATAAATGTACTTAAGAATTTAGTAAATCGTATTGTACCGTATAGTAAATTACTAAAAATCCTAATAAATTTCTAAAAGTTTTAGTACATCAGTACAATCAATTACTAAAAAATTTAGTGAATCGTATTATACCGTATTGTAAATGTACAATACGATTTATTAAATCGTATTATACAGTATTATACAAATGTATTAGCCCATTACTATTTATTCCTCTCACGAATGATTAAGCCCATTGGGCCATTACTAAGAAATTTTTAGTACATTTTATTGTTTATTAAACGTATTGTACCGTATTATAAATGTACTATAGAATTTCGTAAATCGTATTCTACTGTATAGTAAATTACTAAAAATTTAATTACATTGATATAGTAAATTATTAAAAAGTTTAGTAAATTGTATTGTACCGTATAATAAATTACTAATAATTTAGTAAATCGTATTGTACAGTATTATACAAATGTACTAGCCCATCACCGTTCATTCTTCTCACAAATTACCAAGCCTATCGGGTCATTACTAAAAAAATTTGGTAAATTTTATTGTATTTTTTGAACATTTTTTTTACAAATAGTGTATTAAAAAATCGAAAGAATAAAAACATAATGTTTTTATGACTAATTTCATTTGACTTTATTATACTATGACTAATTTCACGAAATTTTTGTAAAGAGGACTTATCCTCCCGGCGGAGAATAGCCGCTTCCGAACTTTCATTTGTTTCTTTCAAATATACGGTGGTGCAGGCGTCATTAGAGACATGTTGGTAGCATCAGCCTAGTTAAAGGCGCGCCCGTGCTGAGGCGCAGCGCGGCCCGGCACCAGCTCCCCAAGTAGCCCCAGTCGGGCGCCATTAAGAAGGCGCGCCCGGGCCGCGTGCCTTGGCCTCAGGCGATGGGCGCCAGGCGCATGTAAGGCGCAACTGGCCTTAAGATCTTAAAAACCCTTCAGGCCAGACACCCTCCCCTCTTAATAAGCTGTCTCCCCCCTCGCCAGACGACCTCCTCTCCTACCCCTCTCGCCAGATGCCTCCTACTCAGGTCCCCCTGCATCACCATGCCCCGGCGTCGGCCCTACCTCCTTCCTCAGGTCCCCCGGTTCATCACTTGGTTCGCTAGCTTTGTCTATTCTGCTTTCATTTTTTTTTTCCATTTTCGCCATCCCATTTTCCAGCTATCCGCGTATCACATCCAGTTTTTGATGGGTGGGTATTAGATTTATTAGAAACTGGTGGGCTTTTTGGGGGCGGGGATTTTCATCGTGGCGGAAGAACTGTTCTCCTTTATAGTCTTTAGGATGAACAGCGGCTCGTGATTTGATGTTTTTGCTTCGGAGGGTATTCACTCTTCGTTTGTGAAAAGGCTTTTACTTTACCCTTTTCAGTTAAGTAAACCTTACTGGTGTTCTGGAGTATTGCTCTCAAAATAGCCAGCTCCAAACCTCATATATCAGATTGATTTCCATTCTCTGAAACGGATAAGTCATATGTTCGAATGGTGTATTGTCTGGGCTGCTAGAAGTACAACTGGCTATGGCATGACATTGTGGGAATATGAGGCTGATATCTCGGCCGGTGTTTTCAAGTTGTTGCTTAATTGGATGTGGATAGTCGCAGGCTGATTTAGATGATAAAGACTCTAGCTTCAATCTGACAATGAGATAATTTCCCCTTGTCCCTGATTATGCATTGGTGAAATTTTTAAACTTTACTTTGATGGCATTGAACTTTTTATTGATCAACATGTTAGAATTACAAAGGTACTACATCTTTTTTTCCTTTAACAATGGCACCTTAATCACTAAGGCGTGCCTTGCGCCGCAGGCGATTGGGGGGATTGTGCCTCAAGTGCCCCTTGAATCCTTAACTACACTGGATAGCATTTTATTATATGCTTATCTTTTTATCCTTGGTGTAAGTCATAAGTCAGTAGCACTAAATCTCTGTATCTGAAAATTGAATTGTTCATATATCTGCTTGCATGTGGCTCTGCTGATAGTTTGTTCCCTCTTTAGTTTGATAAACAACATTAATTTCTAAAGCAAACTTTAGTCTCAATTACTTGACAAGAGGCTGGTCAAATGAGTTTTCACATACCATGAAACAATCACCGATTACTCAATCCCATAAGGTATCGTCTCTCATCCTGTACGGGGCAAATACTTTATTGATTAGCGATAATAGTGAACTAAGGAGAAATCTTGATCAAATTGGTGTATAGTCGGAGAAAATAATTTTATGCATGGTGATTTGTGGCTTAAACTTCTGTATCCAAGCTAGTAAGAAACTAAGGAGTAAAGTGTAAGTCAAAACAGCTGGGGATTGTTCTTTGGTTGATTTCTAGAAAAATGCTAAAGCTGAAACCATGCATGGGATGGCTACATCTTGGATGAAGGCCTTATTCCTTGAACATCATTCTTTCTTGTGGGGAGGTTTCAAATATTTAATTTAAATATTGTTTCATCTTTAATTATAAGGCCTGCGATGTCCTTGCAGATACTTTGCATTCAACTGTAAAGGGCTTCAGTTGATGTATGGGGACAATCTGTGAAAATAATGCAGGTACCTGAAGTATAATGTATTACAGTTTTGGTCCGATTACATGCAGGAGTTCCTGAATTTAACCCAAAAAGAAACCAGGGGGTGCATAAGGTGCGTTTTGACTTATGAAATGGTCATATTCTTGATACTCTGATGTGGTCTGGTCATATTCTTGATATTCTGATGTCGTCTGGTCATATTCTTGATACTCTGATGTCGTCTGTGCTCAACACCCACCATGGATATGAGTGTCTTCTCTTAATTCTACCTTTTCCTTGATAACTTAGTGCAAGGATAAGTTTATCTTGTAGCTGGTTTTTGTCAAATGGCAGGGCCATGTTTCTTTTCCGCTGATTTTTTATCTCTCGCCATATATGAATATTAGGGATAAAGGCATTAATGGAAATGCGCTGACCCAACTGGGAAAATCGAAATATCACCACCAAGGACATTCCTGCGGGGCCCATTGTAACGTGCAAAGTGATGCAGAGGATATTTTATGTGTCCCTAAACATAAAAGACCGGATATGAACTTCAAAGCCTCAGAAGACCAAAACTTCAAATGGTCTATTGATAGAGATACCGATCTGTCTAATGGAGAAAGCTGCTCAACCGACAGAACCGAACACCCCGATAAGAAGCTAAGTCTTTCTAACATTTTGTTTTCACAACAATTAGATAGTGCCTGTTCTGAGCTATAATTAAGCTCATAATGTTGCACATAAGAATGTGACGATATCCTGTTGAACAGTGTATTTTCCCACTTTTTCATTTTCAGTATGATATCCACGAGATAAACCAATCAAAAGGTAACTTGTATTCGCTCATTTCCATTATCCAGCATTTTGGAAGACCTGCAGATGGCCTCTACACTGTTCACAGGGGAGTAAGATCCGAGCCATGCACAGAAAGCTGTGATGGTAACAGTTCTGAGCTGCTGCCTTGGTTTCACATTTCAGATTCCCAGGTGTACCATGTTTCAGAAAGTGAAGTTCTCACTGCGGAGGCAAGCTTTCTATGATAAGTTAGAGAATATGTAGCACAGAGGAAGTTCATGTTAGGGAGTTTAGTTTTTTTTTGGGTGGTGGGGGTAGTTGAAGTTATTGAGGTCATTTGGGACTACTGCCTGGTGGCCGTGGCAATGAGGTCGTGATTATTTCAATATCTATGATCTGTCTTACTCGCCATGCTCGATATGCTTGAAGTGCATGTTCTAAAGTTGCCAATAGCATCTTGAAAAATGATAGCCTTGACCTCATGTAAATGAGATCACTGTTCCTTCCGATCGAAATTCTTAATGGTTCCCACACCTGTATAACCTCTTATACTGGTCACAAACTTATTTTCTGTGAATTTGGAGGGACACACGTAAACACAAAAAAATGCAATCCCTCCTGGGAAACAAGCATATGTCCATTCAATTTTGTATTCTACTGCAAAGTATGCTGTGGAACAACTCAGCAGCCTTTCCTTCTTTTTCCTATATGACGTGTACCTCTGTATCTACTTCCCTTCAGCATCATCCTCGCTTTACCAACACATCCTGTCGTAATACATTCTCTGAGGTAAAAATGTCATAATTCTACACATAATATGCCTTCATGTCCAGTCTTAGTTGTGAATTGGACTCTTTTTCCTTGTTGGACTGTAATCACTTGATTCGAAATTATCACCTTCTGCCTCGGTTTCCATTGCCTGTAACATATCCTTGTCAACCAGAACTCCAGGGTTCGCAATTGTTGTTGCCTGCCTCAAACTTCTTCCTGCATCAAACATACATTTCATATTTCAGTGCGTCTGCTTGAATTTCTGTATAGAACAAGAAAATGGAAAAGCAGATTTTGAGAAACTTGTGGTTACCATTTGCTGTGTTGATAGTGAAGAAGCATAAGATGAAGAATGCCACGAGAACAACTTGTCTAGAGTTCGCCATTTCTGCACTAACCCTTGTGTGGTTCTGAGTTTGCAATCTTATTTATATACAGGGAAAAGGGGGAACAGATGGGTGCAAGAGACATGTGAGTTGTTTTTTTTTTTTCCCGGTGAAATCGTAAGAACATTGAATTTCTTTTAGGTGAATTTGCAAGAAAGTTGATAGATGGACAAATATTGCGGTCAGATAGTGATGTGTTGTTTTGTACTAACCTCCACCTTATTAATGTTGGAAGTTTATGAGGGTCAACATCAATGTCTCCTCCTGCCTTTGCATGAAAGTGCTAGTTTAGGATTTCAAAGCTGAAACATGGAACATGAGTCCAAAATCCCAAAGCGATCCACCATTAATCTTCTTTGGAGGGGTCTTATTGCTAATGTCTTCCCTGATATGTGGTGTTCATCTTTTCATTGATGTGATCTTTTATTTTATTGTCTTCATACTGTGGACGTTATTTTCCATGTTCTGTCATTATTTTCGATAACAATTTAATATATATCATTTCAGTAACTTTTTTATTGAGACTTCTTGGATATTGTAAAGTTATCTTGTAGATGCCTCACCCCGTGATAATGTTATTTTTGCTGAATTCTAGGACCTTTTGTAGAGCCCACGTCTGAAACACATATACTGAAAAGATTGGATTAATGATTGGTGTTCTAATTGTATCCATATGGGACCCTGTAGAAGAGGCATATTCAGAACTGACCCCATGAGATTTTTGCCAGGATATGTATTTTGAGATGTGGCTATCTCTTTGTATATGTGTACAAGAATTCCACCAGATGATATGTTTCCGTACCCTGAGGCTATTTAATGCAGATGTCTCTTCCTTGATTTAAATATCACCATTTCATTGGGTTCGATTTTCTTTCCTCGTCTTGGATGCTACTTTTTTGCAGCAAGCTATGTTTCTGATCTTTGTTTGCCCCCCTGTACTTTCTGCCCTTTGATTGCTGTTGAATAGAAAATTTCCGCATCGACAGACCTTGAATATAGGAAAAGAATAACAAGGAAAGTTAGTTGGGTGTGTGGTTTTCTTGCTACATGTGGGAAATAAGAGACCAGCTTCTCCAAGGGGAAAATGCCAGATGAATCCCAGCTAGAGATGATGTTATCATCTTCCATTAATGAGTGGAAGGGATTGAGATGGAGACAAAAGTGGGGTTACATACCTTTTTCATTTCTCATCCTACCAAAACTCACATGGGATTGCCCCCATATCCTCATCAGGAAAACCTCTGGTGGGTCTCACCTCTGTCTTCTTGATGTTCTTCATCTTCTTAACACGATTGCGATTGCGATTAGCTATTTGGGGTCAGTCAGATTCTGTATATCATCTCTTAACACTGTTGGGAAAGTTTGCTTGACAACTTTGACATTGTTGACAAGACTCGGCTTTTGTGGGATTAGGCCTAACTAGATTTCTAAAGCTGAAGATGATTATTGCAGGGTAGTTGAAATCTGTTTGATCACTTTTACTTTTATACGCGTTCGTTCTTTAGAAGCAGTCTTGCAAGATGTGCTTTTTGCTGAAATACTGTTGTATAGCTATTAGGCCGGCAAAAGTTATGGAGTTCAATTTTTGTGGAAGATTCTTGATTTTCATTTCTGGGAACACTTCTGCAATGAGGCGGGAATTAATTTCATACTTGACAGTGTTTAACTGTACCGAAAGGAGTGACATGTTCGACAAGGTGACACAAAAGGAGTTCTTTGATTTTTGAACTCTCACTACTTATTTTCTAGTCCGAATAGTTTGGAAATATTCTCAGGATTGAGATAACGGAAGTCTATGGTGGAGATGGACCGTCGATATTGAGGCATGCCGTTTGCTTCATTGGTGTTGATGATATCTGTAACAGAAGCCTGCAGAAGGGTGTAGTTCTGCATATTCTTGGATGCATGGGGGTGGCCTTCGGTCCTCGGAGACAATGGGTTCTTGTTCTTTAACAACGGTCTTTTCACTGGTGAAAGTGCCGCTGAGAGAGCTGCATGTCGGGCTGTTTCATGCAGGGTTGGTCGAATGCTGATGAAGGAGCTGCTGCTTGTCACTTCTTGGTTGTGCTTGTTGCTGATTTTTTCCTGCAATATTTAGTGAAACCAAAATCCGAGTCACGTTTCTCTGTCCGTCGGACACTATCCATTCCATATTCATAGACAAACTGCAGGTATCTATCTACCTCTTTCGATGGCTTTGTTGCAGCTTCTTTCTTGAGCCCTGGGATCTCATCGGTTTGGTCCACCGACTTCCTATGTGACCGAGATTGGTGTCTCACTTTGGATGCCCTGCGCCTGCACAGAGGAAGAAGATGGTGATTCCATTAGAATTCTGCAGAACCAGAGACGTTTTATGTCATCACTTGATCTCTAACACAAATCGTTATCATGAATCTGTCGTTGCAGACGAGTCAATTGGTAGACTCTGGATTTACTCCAACCACTTGAGGGTAAAAAATCAACATGTTTAACCTATCCCGGTATGATCTAACCTCGAAGTTGCCGTGAAGCTGAATACAACAGTTTCTAAAATTATACGATTCCGATCTCTGGCGGGCTGTCTACGAACGAAAATGATAGGAATAAAATTATACTTCCTTTCACTCTTGATGTTTGAAAGTGGTGGATCGTCAATCTGAACCACGGGTAGACCAGAAACATCACATGGTGGTGGACTTGCTGTGAAGAACTTCAGAAATAACCGAGAAAGAGTTGTCAAAACGTGGAAGTCATCAGGTTTATGCTAAAAATATTTCGTTTGATTTGAGGGAAGCTCGACCTCGCTTTGCAGTGCCATGGCCGTGGTTCCGCGGTAAGCTGGGTCAAGTGCGAGGAGCTTTGTCAAAAGCCCAAAAGAGGAAGGCGGGAAGTCCTTAAATATCTCACGGAAGCTTGGGGGATAGTGTTGCGGTGGCCTGAAGCTCGCGGGCAGCTTCATTTTCTTCCAGTAGTCCTCTGATGGGGAGCCACAGAGCTTGAAAATCCGGTGCAGTTGCTCGACCTGGAGATAGAACCGAGAGAAGTTGTGAAACCCTTTCTTCGATGGCTCGTCACTGGATTATTTTTGTTCTTTAGAGTTTTACCTCGGTTTTTCCAGGCATGAATGGTCGTGCGAGGAACATCTCCGCCAACAAACATCCTGCACTCCAGAGATCGATCCCGACTCCGTAGTCAGTCGACCCCAGAAGGAGCTCTGGAGCCCTGTACCACAGAGTGACCACTCGGGTAGTGAGGGGGCGGCGCTCGAACGAATTCGCGAGACCAAAATCGGCGATCTTCAGCATGCCATTCCTGTCTATCAACAGATTGGAAGCCTTGATGTCCCGATGCAGGATTCCCTTCTCATGACAGTGTTGGAGTCCAGATAACAGCTGCTGCATGTAACACTTGATCTGTGGTTCGGTGAGGCGATCACCAGGTCGGCAGATGATCTTCGTGAGGTCCGAGGCCATGAAATCAAAAACCAGGTAGAGACTATACTGCATCCTAGAGGTGGCTATCCCTTCCAACTTGATGACATTGGGATGATCCAGCTGCTGCAGGATCGTGATCTCCCTTGCCATGAACTTGATGCTTTCCGGCTCTGACGTGTCAAACCGGACCTTCTTCAGCGCGACGATTTTCCCCGTGTCCCTGTCCACCGCTTTGTACACGTTGCTATAGGTTCCATGTCCGACCTTAGCAACCTTATCATAATTATCTGCACTCTTCAGCACAAGACCGGCCAAAACTTCCTTGCTAACGTTATCCACCAGCCACTTCGGCCAACCTTCCACGAGCTCATCCCCGCCGAGCTTCTTCTCAGCTGCCGCCACATCAATGGTCAGAGGTGCCGGCATCACCCTCTTGGAAATGTTGCCTCCATTACAACTGCTGTCACCCTTGTCAGCTTTCTCACACCTCTCGTCCTCCCACTTGACAACCCTCTTCCCGTCGTACTCGTAGACTGCCTTCTTAACGACACCGATGCCACCATTATTATCCCCACAGCCATGATCACCACTATTATTAATGTTGTTGTTGTTGCTGTTAGGAGGCTCCCGTTTCACGTAGCCGTTCTCAATCTTCAGCTTCTCGAGGCCTTGACTGGGGGAGAAGGCCGATGAAGGCCGACCTTGGACGCATCCCATGACAGGTAGGGCTGTGTGAGTAGCTACATAGATCGTCTAATCTCGCCAAAGAGGAAGAACTGACAAGAGGGGGGTTGAAACCGTGGGCGATGAGAACAGGGCGTTTTCATTGCTGCTTCGTAATTGATGTTTGTAAACAACGTTGGCAAAAGCAAGGCCAAGAGACGATAGATACAAGCCATTCTTGTGTTGCTTGGCATGGATGAAAAGGGCTGGTGAATTCTCGTGTCATTCTCCGCCCATTTTTTTGGCCGGAGAATTTGTTCCGATTGAAATATAATTTTCTTCTAGATTTAACCTCTTTACAGCTCTCGTTTTAACCGTTTATGCATGCATACAACAAGTCAGAAAGGGACAACATCTCGAGGTCTAGTCGAGATCGGTTGAACGATTACGGCACACCTTGTTGATTCATGTTAGAGACGCGATAACCGGGAGGCCGAGGCCGTCCGGGCATCGGAGAAAGAGTTGAGGAGTTCAAGCTGCGGATGCCCATTTCCATGAGATAAACATCTGTTTAAAGTAAACTCGTTTTCAAGCGTAGAATCGGGCTGACGAGATGGCCCGGCCCGGCCCTAATCACCATCGTTCGTCAAACCCTGCTAAAACCCCCTGATCCCAACTCATCTCGCATGATATGTCGGAGTGCCGATGATGTCGTCTCCGGCAAGTTTCTCCTTCCATGCCCTGCCCAATTTCGTCAACACCTCCGTCAAGTTCTCACCTCTAAGATCGTCCCTCTACTATAATTCCACAGTCAAGGTCCCGCCTTTCTCACGTCCTCGCCCTCCATTACGACTGCTGCTCGAGCAATCGGCCTCTTCGCGGCGGCCCCCAAATCGGAGATTTATCGAATTTTTGTCCCAAAAGGCGGCGGTGATCCTCCTTGGGTCGTTTATTTTTATGGGGTTCGCGGCTTCAGGCCGAAGTCTCGCGCTTTCTGCAAAGACAGGCGAGACTCGGAAGGAGAATGTGGCGGAGCGGGAGGAGGAGAGGGGTGACGGGATGTGGGAAAGAGTTCTGGAGGGCGACCCAAGGAATGTCGAGGCGTTGAAGGCGTTGTTGTATGCGAAGATGAGGGAGGGGAAGATGAAGGAGGCAGTGAAGTATGTGGAGATGCTGATCGAATTCGAGGGCAAGGACGTCGTCGAGTGGAGGCTTCTGTTGGGTCTTTGTTACGAGACTATGGGGCAGCTCTCTACTGCCAAAAGGATCTTTAGGGAGATCCTGGAGGAGAGCCCTCTGTTGCTCAGGGCCCTGCATGTATGATTAGTTCTTATCGCATTTAGTTGTTATAGCCTTACCTACCTGTAGTGAATCCTTTGTTTTCGCTTAACTTTGAATGAGATAACTTGTTGCTAGCGTTAGATCGAAGTTAGGCATCGTCATATGTTGTGCTGCAGTATGTGCTGGTTATGTGTGCTTTTGTGAAGAGATACTGTTTGTCTTGCAGAAGTCTGGATCTAACGCTAGTTACATAATTTATTTGAAGATCATTCTTGACATATCTTAGTAATTAAGATTTAACCGTTGATTCTGCCTCTACTACTAATCAGTATCTAAGGGAAGATGTACGGAATGTTTCTGATTAGCTCTTATTTGCTTCTGAACAAAATTGCATGAGCTGGTTGGAGTTTGGAAGAAGGAATGTGGTCTAGTTTGACTTTGCCTTGCCCAATGACGAGGTCCAAAGCTGATCAGTTTTGGTCAGTGCAGGGGTTGGCGATGACGATGCACAAAAATCATGAAGGGCCAGCTATGTTTGAGATGCTGAGCAAGGCTCTTGAGCAAGCTCGCCATGAGAAGAGGGTAACCGAGGAGAGGAACATCCGGATTCTGATCGCTCAGATGCATGTTATTGAGGTAGTTTATTCTTCCTACTACAAATTATGTTTTCCATTCGCTTCTCACCTTATATCTCTTGTCCTATTTTTAGTACAGTCGCCCTAGAATACCAGGATTTTTTAATCGGCTACAATCTGCTTGGATCTCTTCCAGGGGAACCTTGAAGATGGGCTGAAGGAATGTCAGGATCTGGTTCGGGAAAATCCTGGAGACTTTCGGCCCTATCTTTGCCAGGTAATTCATGCACAATAAGCTAAATAAACGCACTTGGAAGTGACCTTTATATAATATCAATTGGTGTCGATCAACATTCCAAGGGTTTTTTGTCGCTTACCAGTGGAATCCTGATGTTGTGAGTGTAAAGTTGGAGAATGAATTTGGCCTAACAGCTGGTAATCTTCATTTCATCAGGGAATAATTTACAGCTTGATGAACCAAAAGGAAGAAGCACAACAACAGTTCGACACATACAGGGACCTTGTTCCTGAGGAAATTCCACATAGAGGATTCCTTGACAAGGCAATGCTGGCAGCGAAAGCTAAAACCAGGGAACAACAGCAACCTCCAAAGGAATATGCAGCTGAATTTCTGAACAGATGAAAAAGGGAAGAGGGAACCCATTCAACATCGCAAGGTTACTTTGGAACTTGGAATAGCTTTCATCGATTTCGTCAATGCGGAAGAGCACTAGAGTTCCCCTGACATTAGAATTGAGATGTCAAAAAGGCCTGTTGCCTCTGAAAACTGGAGCAATGTGGAAGTCCTTGCTGCCGTAAAACGAGTTTTTCACTTAATGATGGGATGCACCAGTGCAAACACCAGCGGTTCCTGGAAGAGGATGCCTGATCCATTTGTATGTCAATCTGACTCTGATTCCTCCCTGTTCTTTCTCGGAGACAGCATTAGCTCAATTCCATACTCTTTTCAGTCAACTGGTTTCATCCGCGGCCTCGAAAGTTTGCGGAAAATAGAACGAGGACGTCTGACCAATCTGAATCATGGTAAATTCTTGCTGATAAGAAAAGGGGTAATGCTTTTTTGAGGTTTCCTATGCGCTCGATCTATTCTTACAGGTGTACCTAAAACTCAATTCACATTAAATCACCATTAAAAACCAAATTTCAAGAAAATCGAATATTTCTAGTCTTAAAAAGTAAAATAACATTATTTTTAATAGCGAAATTCGAAACAGCAATTTCAAAAACTTTTTAACAAAATTAATATCTTTAGTAATATTATCGTTCCAAAACGCGATTTTTAGTAAATCGATCAATAAAACAGGAACAGGGAGGGTGTGTTTAGGTCGGAAGGTGTTGAGGGGGTTTGTAGGGATTTGAGGGCATTTCTAAAAGAAAATTTTTAAATTTTATAAGTAAAATATTTTATTGAAAATATAAAAAATGACTAATTTTAACTCCCACGAAATATCGCCAAATACAAAGCGGAAGGTTGCGGCCTTGATACCCCCTAAAACCTGAGGGAGCCGACCCTGGAAGTTCCAACGCAAAACTGCCGTCCCCCCCCTCTCTGGATTTTCGTCTTTCCTTTCCTTACCTCGTCCTTCTTCCAACTCAACTCAATCCCCCCCCCCCCCCCCAACCAACAGACAACCGCAGAGGTTGTTGTTCCTCGACGGTACTTCATTCCCCCCCGCGCTATGCATTTGTTCAATAGAGGTTGAAATTCTTGACTTTGGTATCGGAAAATAGAATTCTGTGCTCCGCTGTTATCGAGATTTCAGCTGTTCCCGTCATTTCTGCGGGGAAGGTTGCCTGTGTGTTTGGCTAATGGGTCCTCTGGCGGTCGCTTTCGACTCGAAACCGCACGCCCCTTCCGGTGAGCGTCCTCCCCCCCCCCCCCCCCCCCAAAAAAAAAAATACAGCCATTCTTATAGCTTGACATTCATTTCAGTCGGCGCTGTGATATAGAACCCTGGGCTCATCGTTTGGTTTGGGACAGAACCTTGAGCGACTATTAGTTTAGTTCCAGTTATTATGTTTTAGTTGAGGAGAGTCGCTATTAACTGAGTTAATTTGGAGTGACCTCACGGTTCAATATATTTTGAGTTGAGTTGCACAGGATCACTTGTCAAGTTAATGATGCTTGCCAGATTCCTGTAGGAGATCCACTTCACCATTTTGTTGTAGAGCGAGCGGGTGATGCATCTGAAGAAATTGCATGGAGCATGAAATTTTAATCGATCTACTTACTTTGTGAAAAATAGTGTGCTGGATTTCGCCAAGCATTGGTATATGCTGTTGCAATTTACTTGAACAGGTAATGTCGTTTTGCAGATGTTATCAAGAATGGTCCTCAAAAACTGCAGTTGGGAGTACCAAAGTTCTTTGCTTCGATTAACCAGGGGGAAGAGAAACCTTTTGATTTCCTTCAGACACTATTTGGTAATTCCTGCATTGATATGTCTATATTAAACTATTTGGATGCCAATGCTGGACCTCGTCAATGTAAGACTGATTTGCAGTAGTTCTGACCATGAAGCACATTGGTCTACGATTTTTTTTTAAATAGTTCTAGTTGGAAATGGAATGGCTGACATAATTGCGTGCATGGAAGTCTTATTTGGGTCTTTGCCTTGTATTCCATCCTCGCATATATTCAGTATGTGAGTGAAAAGGCTATCCAGTGTGGATAATTACTTTTTGTTTGATAATTTTGTTTTTCAAATTTCATGTAATTTGAAGTAGTGTGGGTAATTACTTAAGGATGAATTTAGGGAAGAGAGAATATTATTAGAGTGTGCCTTTAAAACCATGGAGTGCATTTATGCATGCATGCATATTTGGCCTTGGTCATTGTTAAACATAAACTTGGTTACATGATGCTATGGACACGCAAAATCTCTACTTCTTTTTTGGAAGTATCTCTTGATATTTCTGACAGACATGAGTATTAATTTTTTGGCAAATCATTACATCAACATAATATCATTGTCCTGAACTATGCTTTTTACTTTTCAACTATGCAGATGGAGTGATTTCTGGAGGAGCAGCTGGGGTAGTTGTTGAAACGGCTTTGTACCCTATCGATACAATAAAGACAAGGCTGCAGGTATTTCCCGCAAAAAAGTAGAAGCTAGTGCTTGTCTATGTCTATGCAGTGGATCTACGTGTGTCCTGTATCTTCACTTTACTGGCTCAAAACTTAGGGTGGGTTGTGAAAATACTTATCACATAATCTGTCATGCATAAAGGCATGTTCTTCTTAGTACTAGAGATTAGTATTCAGAATCTATCCAAGGAAATTTTAATTTATACCTTTACATGCATACCTTACACTTTGGCTGTTGCCCTAATCAATTTTAATTTCAGGCAGCTCATGGTGGAGTGAAGATAAATTTGAAAGGCTTATATTCTGGATTAGCTGGCAATATTGCTGGTGTCTTGCCGTAAGCCCCTTGAGGAAACACCAAGTCATTCATTTCCCTTCTTTTGTGCAGCACTTTCTCAGCTGTGGATTTGTCAGTCTTTTCCCTTTCGGTTTTTCTTTATGTTTTATCACCTGCTTCCCTGCACTGTGCAAGAAACACGTGGGACACCAAAATACCATATCATGACCATGAGGTTTGACTTGTGATATGGGACTTAGTTTTATTGTTGGAATAATGTGGGAGGGTGTTCAGATGGTTTTTCTTCTATCATGACCCTGTGAGACGGTTTATGTTTGATAATGTTAATCATTTTTAATTAATTAATGTCCCGTTTTTTAACAGAAAAACTTGAGATATCAGTGGAATTGACACTTGGACTGCCTTTAACCTTTTGCTGCAATTATTTATCCGGTCCATTATGTCATAACGTATTGCGGTCAGCTTAACACCACATTTTCTTTTTGTAAGGGCTTCTGCTATATTCGTCGGTGTGTATGAACCTACTAAGCAGAAGCTGTTGAAGATGTTTCCAGAAAATCTTAGTGCCGTTGCCCATTTGGTGAGAATATATTTGTGACGTTACACCTGATTCCTCTACCATCTGTTCTTTTTGACTTCTGAATTTCTTCTTCTATATAAGGTTTTCTACCACTTATTGAGTTTACCACAAATCTTGATAACCTGAAAATCTTTTTTAAATGCCTAATTGCGAGTTCTGTTTTGCAGACAGCTGGTGCACTAGGGGGACTGGCAGCTTCTTTAGTTCGTGTTCCGACGGAGGTATGATCAACTCTGGTCAATTCTATGAAGTTAGCAATTAATATTTTGTTTGCTAAGTAACTAATGTTGAACAATCTATAGGTTGTGAAGCAACGAATGCAGACTGGGCAATTTAGATCAGCCCCTGATGCTGTCCGCCTCATTGTGGCAAAGGAAGGTTTTAAAGGTCTTTATGCGGTATGAATTCTACAAACGCCCAATAAGTTCTGAAAGGAAAAGCTGAGTTTCAACTTAGTGAATTAAGACCCTAACTCCCAGTAGTCAAAGATGGAAGATGGTTATGATGAAAAACCTATATGCATATGTTGTTCGAACCACAGTTCCCTCAAAAGTGATGTTTGATAATGTTTCATGAAATCTTGAAATGATTTGAGCTAACCTAGGGTTGATATACTTTTGATCTGTGAAATGCAGGGTTACGGATCTTTTCTGCTGCGGGATTTGCCCTTTGATGCAATTCAGTTTTGCATATATGAGCAGCTCAGAATCGGCTACAAAATTGCAGTACTCATCTAAAATTTTGGTCAACCTGTAAAAGTTGGTCGTTTCTCGAGTTTTGGACCTTGGGCTTTATCGCTTATGCAGGCACGCAGAGAACTTAATGATCCCGAGAATGCTGTCATCGGTGCCTTTGCCGGAGCACTGACTGGAGCCATAACTACTCCTCTCGATGTTATCAAGACTAGATTGATGGTTCAGGTACATCTATTTTCTGCAGTCAACTCTTGATTAGCGATTGTTTGTAATACAAGCTGCATCTAGCATAACTCTTCCCATGGCCGTCACTTTCACTGACAGGGATCGGCTAACCAGTACCAGGGAGTCTTCGATTGCGTCCAGACAATTGTCCGAGAAGAAGGACCATCTGCTCTTCTGAAGGTACTCTTTCCCTCTACATGCTCGTAAATTGCAATAAAAAAGGAAACAAATATGCATCTGGGTGAGAGACTTTTAAAAATGAATGTCCTCCCCTCAGAAGTGGGTGTGTCGATGTCGGACTCATAGCATCTACGCATTCACGTCATTGTTTGCTGTAATGCATTTTTCTTGTTCCTTTCGAATGTTATTAGTCTCCATTTCAAATCCAGGATTTCACTATCAAATACATCTTGGGGAGCATTGTTCATTAATGTTAATTTATTCTGAATGATCGATCCTCTTCCTAACAATGAATGAGGTCCTTTATGTCTTTTTGCGGTTGTGTATTCCGGAAATGACAGGGCATCGGACCAAGGGTGATGTGGATTGGCATCGGGGGCTCTATATTCTTTGGCGTCCTGGAAAGCACAAAACGTTTCCTCGCAGAGAGGCACGCGGCGGATACTCCACACAAAAAGAAAGATCACACTCTCTAAAGCCGATGTTCTTCCTCTCAACAAAGCATTTGAATTTATTTCTAGGAGGCATTTATGGTTGACGATGTTTATTCCCCCCTGTAAGAATGGTTAGATGCCAAATTTGGGTGTCGGATTTTTCAACAAGGCGACAGGGAGGAAACTACTCAGCTACTTAAGCTCGAGCCCGATTCTCCCTAGCCGGTTTATTTGGGATGAGGATTGAGCACCCCCCGTGAATATCTTAGATTGTGTGTCTAGCGTTATCGGTGGTGGCATTGGGAAGACTTTGTGTCTCCCTGGAAAGCACAGCGAGTTCTTCCTCACCGGGCCAGGACACGATGTAACGAACGAGCGCACATTGATGAATAACGAAGATTTTGTGTAAAGTTTCTAAGCAACATCGATGTGTGGGAGGGAGAGTACGCAACACGATAATTCTCAACAAAATGGACAGACAGCACAATGAAAGGGACAATACCGATGAAGGGAAATTACCGTATGTATCTTAAACTTGGGAAGGGAAAAGAGAACACGTATCAAAAAAAAAAAAAAAAAAAAAAAAGATTACCATTGGGATTACGGCTTCCCCTCAAAATACTTGTGTTTGCTGCCAAGACTCCCCTTCTTAAAAAAAAAAAAAAATTTAAAATACTAAAGAAACCCCATCAGATGCGTCACCACACCGTAATATAAATAAAATACCGTCGATTGAAATTCTTTATGTTTCTTTGTTATAATGCTTTTATATGTTTCAACGATGGGACCAAATCCTGCATTCTAAATTGATTAATTTGGATTCAACCAATTTTGGATTATACTGTGCGGATATTGGATATTGTACTTAAGCATATCAAAGGAGAAATTGGAAAAGTTTAGCTGACATGCGTAGATTTGGTCATTTGGTGGATGTGTTACACAAATTTATCTTATCTACTACTTAGAAATTCAAGACATCTCAAATCTCATTGGAAGATTTCGGCACGGATGATGGAATAACTATGTATATATTTTTTTTGTTACTTTACAAAGAAGGTTTTTTTACTAATTTGTTGAAAAAATTAAGAAATTTCTAAAAATTGAGAAAAATAAAACAAATGTATTTGTCGTTCTACCGATTTCATTATTATTATTATTATTATTATTTTTACATGAAAAGAATTAAAATCCTGTCCATTTTGCACTTAATTACATTCTGAAATAATTCTATACGAGATCCTTTTGCACTTACAGTCCAATTCATTACTTTTTCTGCAAAATAAAATGGGGAAGTCCACCCGAGTACGGTTTACCCTCCCCGCAAAGCAAGTATTATTCTTTCCGCATCCTATCACCAGTACCCATTTGTTCTTCTTGCATTGCAATCCCCTTCTTTCTTAGACTTGAGGAAGATGACTCCAATAAAGATAGCCTAGCATCAATAGTTTCCATCTTTTTCACCAACCACTGCAAAGCCAAACTCATGACCTCGCGTTCCGTTTGTTAACTCCGTGAGTGGGTACCGTCTTACATCATCATCGCACCATTAAATCGGGCACGAGAGCTTTGATACCACTTGAAGGGGGAAAACACTCGATTCATTAGAAATTCAATGAATCATGTTGATACAAGGATCGCACCATTGATTAGAGCTATCAGCTTGCTCATCATCCCCTAGTCGTATCCATACTCGAGGAGTTCAATGATGTGTTTTCGGAGGAGCTGCCAGTCGAACTACCACCTATGCGAAGCATTCAATACCAGATTGACTTTGTTCCAGGAGCGTCTCTACCTAATTGATAAGGTGACGAGTGGAAGACGACCTTCAAGACTAAGTACGGGTTGTACGAATGGTTGGTGATGCCCTTTGGTTTGTCAAACACACCCAGCACGTTCATGCGACTAATGACCCATGTCTTGCGACCTTTCATGGGGAAATTTGTGGTCGTCTACTTCGACGACATCCTCATCTACAGTCGAAACAGTGAGGAGCATGTCGACCATTTGAGGGTTGTGTTCCGCACACTTCAAATGGAGAAGCTGTATGGAAATCTTAAAAGTGTGAGTTCTTTCAGCCAAGTATGATATTTCTTAGTTTTGTAGTATATGCTGAATGAATCAAGGTGGACAAAAGCAAGACCGAAGCGATTAAGGAGTGGCTGGCGCCAAAGAATTTCCACGATGTTCGTAGCTTCCATGGCTTAGCGACGTTCTATAGAAGGTTTATTTGAGGTTTCAACTCGATCGCAGTCCCACTCATCGAATGTTTGAAGGGAGACAGGTTCGAGTGGACTTCTGTCGCACCAGCTAGTTTCGAGCGATTGAAGGAGTGTCTAAGCGAAGCACCCGTTCTTACCTTACCTGACTTTGTGAATATGTTCGAAGTCAAATGTGATGCATCTAGAGTTGGGATCGGAGGAGTCTTATTGCAGGAGGGGGGACCCTTTGCATACTTCAGCGGGAAGCTCAATGGTGCCAAACTCAACTACTCGACGTATGACTAGGAGTTCCTAGCCATCGTGTGAGTACTCGAGACGTGGAGCCATTACTTGTTGCCCCGAGAGTTTGTGTTACAGACCGACCATGAAGCTCTCAAATACATCAACGGTCAGCACAAGCTCAGTCGATGACATGCTAAGTGGGTCGAGTTTCTACAAGCTTTCACCTTTGTCTTGAAGCACAAACTTGGAGCGAAGAATGTAGTCGCTGATGCTCTCTCGAGGAAGATGACTCTACTATCTGCAATGGAGTCAAAGCTGATTGGATTTGAGTACCTTAAGGATCTGTGTAAGGACTATGAAGACTTTGGAGGGATTTTCGTCCAATCCACCAATCAGGCCGTCGATCGATTCCATCAGGTGAATGGATTCTTATTTCGAGATTCTAAGTTGTGTATCCCTAGGAGTTCGACTCAAGAGTTGCTTATTCGTGAAGTTCATGGAGGAGGACTAGCCAGACATTTTGGAGTCGATAAGAATTTATCAATGCTCTAAGAGAACTTTTATTGGCCACGAATGGAGAAGCAAGTGCGAGGTCTTATCTCGAGATGTGCTATCTGCCAACAGGCGAAGAGCCAAGAGTCTAGCCCCAAGGATTGTATACTCCACTTCCAGTCCCAGAGCAACCATGAGAGCATGTAAGTATGGATTTCGTGCTAGAACTACCAAGAACGTAGCGGAGGAAGGATTCGATCATGGTGGTGGTCGATAGATTCTCGAAGATGGCACATTTCATTCCATACCAGAAGACGGATGATGCAACCAATATAGCGGATTTTTATGTTCTAGAAGTCCTGAGATGGCATGGCGTGCCGAAGACGATCGTGTCAGATCGAGACGTCAAGTTTCTTATTTACTTTTGAAAGACGTTGTGGCACAAGTTGTGATCGAAACTTATCTTTAGTACAACCTATCATCCGCAAACTGATGGTCAGACAGAGGTTATCAATCGTACCATGGCTTCAATCCTTCGAACCTTATTCTCGAAGAATCAGAAGGATTGGGACATTAAGCTTGCTGATGCGGAGTTTTCCTACAACAGAGCTCCAAGTTTGACAACGAAGTCATCACCTTTCGAGGTAGTTTATGGACTCAATCATTTAGTCCCTGTCGAACTAATGTTTATGAGTGATGCGAGATCAGTTAGCCGGGATGCTGAAGAGCGTGCAAAGGAGATGATAATACTTCATGAGAAAATTCGCGTCCAGATCGAGAAGGCCAACAAACGCTATGAAGAGAGGGCAAATTGAAGATGTAGGGAGAAGATTTTTCAGACTGGAGACTTGGTTTGGATCAATCTGAGGAAGGAGAGATTTCCCGCCAAAAGGAAGAACAAGTTGATGCCTCGACCAGAAGATCCTTTCAAGGTCATTGAGTGCATCAATAACAATGCCTACAAGATTGATCCCTCAGGAGAGTTTTGAGTTTCAGCCACCTTCAATGTCAAGGACCTTATTCGATTTGTTGAAGACAATGATCTTGAGAGATTGAGGACAAACTTTGACTAACTTATACTTCAATCGACACACCATTGACTAGAGTTGTCAGCTTGCTCATCATCGACTTACACTTCAATCGAAGCAAGTGATCCGTCGAAGCGAGCCTGGTTGAAGTAAGTCTGGTCGAAGCATAAGCAACCTTGCATTGAAAACGCATTGATTTTCAAACCACTCATGCCTCCACTATCTTGCATTTAGTTGCATTCATTCCCAAAAAAGCCATTATGGCTAGTATTAAGTTCTGCCTGCAATTAGTTGGTTGTTATTGCATTTAATTTCTTTTCTTTTCAATGCCACTATATAAGGTGCCTTTGTAACTAATTAGAGACAACTTTGATTATCAGATTATAAACCCCTTTGTAACACTTTGTCTTCTGTCCGAAGTGAGTGGATTCTCTTTCAACCTCTTTTTTCATTTGGTGGATTCCAAGTGTGGATTGAGTTGAGCATTCAACCGGTGGTGGTGTTTCTGTATCCTCCTTGTTGTTTCTCACCCTCGTCTTGTTCGTGTTTGTGTCTCTGTATCCACGGTCAAACAAGTCTATTCGAGTCCTCTTTCACGGTGGTACATCTGTATCCGTGGAGATTGAGATTTTTGTTCTGCCACACATCTAAAACTTTGACAGTTACTGATAAGTAGGAATCTTTCCACAAGTCGAAGGATTTTCCACACAGTCATAATTACTCCTCCTAACACAATACTACAAAACTATAAATACTTTCCACTGCAATCAAAAGAATCTTACCTTCCAAGTTACCCAATTCCTTTCGCACTCCAATTCACCATTAAATCATCTCCTAGAACTCCTCTCCACCAACCTTCCTTTCCCTCCTCCTAACTAACTCCCTCTTTCAGTTCGATTTTTTCTCTCCTTTTTATGTTGTCCTACCTTTTCTACTTTAAATCCTTAAATTTCTCTCCTTTCACAATTAAGTCCTTGTAATTTGACTTAACTGTCTAACACTGCACTTCTTCCTCCTTCCTCCAATCATAATCCACGCATCATCCTCCTCGTGAGGGCCTTCCAAGAGTTCAAGTTCACGTTAAAGATCCCATCTCTGTACAAATTAGAGGTCCTCTTATGTTCGGGCCCTTTTGGGAAGTTCCCCAAAGTCAATACTCATCATGTAACGAACATTCCTCAGCTCGACACGAAGAAAATCCTGTTACTCCTTGAAAACCACAAGCATGAGGACATGAAGCTGCAGTCGTAAAATTGTAAGACCTAGGTGAAATGCTCGAGGAAGTTATTGATAACGAGGAAGAATGTCGGGAGCATGCCAAAATCGGTAATGCCTTCGGCAGCCCATTTGAATTTCTTCGAATGCGGTCAACATAACGTGGGTATTTTATTTGAGTTTTATTATTTTATTTTGTTTTTATGAATATAGTTGGGCTATAATCAATTATCAATTTAAGTTTTCATAAAACAGGTTGTGTCACAGTATACGAGACCATAATAACTTGTGATCATTTAGGTTGGGCTTTGCGCATATGAAATTTTATTATTAATTTAGTTTTGGACAACTTTTGGTGTAAGATCTTGTTTTGATGTAAACCCGTGATGGAAGGGACCTATCATACCTTATACTAATAGATATTAGTTCCCTTCTCTCACTTGCCCTAACTCTAATAGTGGTGCTCTATCGACCGTCGACAAGTAAGACCCATATCACCGCCTACGTTTTTGCAGACTACGTCCAGATCACCAACAAGTTGGGCAAACGTTACTAGAATCTAAAGGTCGGGTTATTCTAAAGGTGTGCTTGATATCGGGTACGTCTAACTATTTTTGCTTTATTTGTATCATAAATTCGATTACGGTGATACTAATTGGATTGCTTTTCTTACAAGTCGGTATTAGTGCAATCCTAATACCAGTTAGGATCAAATATGTATTCCTTTGTACAATCTATCGCTGTTCGAAACATGTTTTGGTCGTTTTGGGATTCTTTTTTATCTCGTCAAGTTATTGATTTTCGCTCCACCAGATGCTCACCGGGTGAGATTCGTAGTGGCTGAATTATGATTCTCTGAGTGGTTTTATCGGTGCGATATTGTCTTTTGGAAAGTTCGTCTGTCGGTAGAACTTGTTGATGGGAAACGTGATTGCGGGAGATCGGGGCTTGTTTTAGTTTTGATCTTGTCTCACTCTGGGGAGTCCGGGATCGATGATGTTTGATTTTCCTGGAAAGTGCATCGACATAAAGAGATTTAGGGTTGTTGGGACGGTTTTGATGATGAACCAGACCCTCTGTTCCACAGAAGGTCGAACATTCTATTCTACAGAAGCTTCTCATGTTGAGGACCTTATGTAAGAATCATTTTTGTAATTAAATGATTAGTTGATGATTATTTAATTATGAAATACAATCCTATCGATCTAGATGATTATCGATTTGGTTTCCAAATAATTATATTAGAGAGAATATTTCTTATAGAAGGAAATGTATCTCTCTATATATGGAAAGGTTCTACTATATGGTTTACAGGCTTCTGTAAGCATACTCGATCTCTACATGACAGTTTATTTGGTTGCAAAACACCGCCACCTGTCCAGATACATCCTCATGTGTGTCTTTGTCAGGATGGAACAAACCTTTACCCCAATGGAAATAAATATTCGATTATTTCCATCAGTAGAAGGTTATCGATCAGAATCTTCTGCGATACCTTCTGTGCTGCATCATTTAGGGAAACTATCATATTCTTATTCTATTTTGATATGATTATCTTCCTTGCTAAATGAATACACGTGTATATCATTCTGTTATTTTGTAAACTAATTCTTATTTCTTATTTTGCAGATTATTGATTTATATTTTTACCTTTTGTATTTTATCCTTCTACGTATATAAATAGGCCACGCTCTCTCAATCGAAAAAATAGGAACATTTTTTTCTTCTTCCATTCTGAAAGAGAGCGTGAGCTTTAGTTTCTTCATTCTTTTGTTCGTTCGAAGTTAGTCACACGAGGAGCACTGCCGGCGGAAGCTGCATTGTTGGTGAAACCTTTTGGGAGAGTGAATCGGGGGCTTGAGGGACTCGACTGGAAGCTGCAGGACACGTTGGCTGGAGGCACGGCTGGAGGTCGTGTGATCAACGTGCAGCGGGTCGGAGAGAAGGGCTGAACCTCGGGAGCACAGAAGGTGAGGGACTAATTAGTTTCTGTTGTGTAGAGCTCTGTGTGCAGGAACCTTAGGACAGGAGGAAGGCTGTCACCTTAGGACAGAAGGAAGACTGTTCAACCTCAGGACAGGAGGAAGGCTGTCACTTCAGGACAGGAGGAAGGCTGTCACCCCAGGACAAAGGGCACGCTGTTCATCCTAGGACAAAGGATACGTTGTCCACCCTAAGACAAAGGGAACGTTGTCTGCTTGCATAGGGTTCGCTACGTACTCGCGTGGGGTACGCCACGATGTCGTTATCCTTGAGGGATTGCGCATTTGCTACCTTGTTAGTCACGTTAACGCGTGCAACCTTCTGTAGTGCAGAATCTTCGGATCTGTACAACCTCCTGTAGAGCAGAACCTTAAGGTCTGAATATACTTTAGTGCAGAACCTTACGGTCTGTACATAACTCAAGTCATTTCTAATACGAACCATTTTGGTTTGTTAAAGATTGACACATTCTTGGTACAGAACCTTACGGTCTGTGCTATACCTTCTGTGATACAGAATCCTTGGATCTGTTCTATAGAAGGTTGACGCTTACAGTACAGAATCTCTTGATCTGTGCTATAGAAGGTTAACACATCTGACACAAAACCTTCTGGTCAGTGTCGTGCTTACCTTCTTCGACACAGAACCTTCTGGTCTGTGTCGTGCTTTACTTTCTACGACACAGAACCTTCGGGTCAGTGTCGTGCTTACCTTCTTCGACACAGAACCTTCTGGTCTGTGTTGTGCCTTACTTTCTACGATACAGAACCTTCTGGTCTGTATTGAGCCTTAGTTACTATAGTACAGAACCTTAGTGTTTGTGCTACGTAACAAGCCTCTACGGTACAGAACCTTCTGGTCTGGGCTCTGCCACTCAAACCTCTATTGTACAGAACCTTCAGATCTGCTTTTAGTTGATATCATTTGTGCAACTTGTACTGAGATACATTTGAGCGGAAACCATCCAAATATTTGGGTGAAGAGTGGATGTAAGCAATTTGCTGAACCACTATAAAAATCCTTGTGCCCATCAAACAAATTACGAACACATTCGAACGTTCTGTTTTACAGAAACTTACAAGCTCTGTTTTACAGAAGCTTCATTCCACTGCGGGGTAAAACGAAAAAATGTTAAAATCCAAAATTTGGGATTAACACTAATTCACCCCCCCTCTTAGTGTAACAATTGGTATCAGAGCGGGTTTCAACGGAGGCTTAACAACTTGTTGTAGATCCTTGAAAAGTTCTTACCAGCTACACGTTCTTCCCCACAGAAGCTCTTAGCACTGTGACTGTTGCTATTCTGTAGAAGCCTACGCTCTATCAGAATCAACCTGCTACTCCACAGAAGCTTTAAGTTCTGTGAAAGTCTACCTGGTTCTATTCTGTAGAAGCTTACGCTCTATCAGAATTTAACCTCTGTTCCACAGAAGCACCTTGTTCTGTGAGAAACTTTTTGTTGCTCTACTTTGTAAAAGCCTACGATACATTCTACAGAAGCATACTTTCTGTAAACATCACGATTGGCATTTTCTGCAGAAGCCTGCTGCTCTGCGAATCCAATAACTGTTACTTGAAAGCTGATTCTTATTTTGTCATATTAACACTCGTGCTCTGTTTAACAGAGGCCTGATTGTTGACTTGACGACTGACTTCTACCCAACAGAAGCTTGCTACTTTGTTGAGGTTCTTTACTCTATTCGTCAACGTTCTATTCTATAGAAGCGTAATACTCTATACGAATCGAACAAATGGCTGAAAACTATAATGTGCCTAAACCACATGTTGGGAATCCTCCCATTTTCCATGGTAAAAATTTTTCCTATTGGAAAATTCGAATGAGCGCATTCGTTGATGCTATTGACGAAGTAGAAGGTCTGTTAGACAAAGACGACCCGCTATCAGTGATGATTATGTTATTTATCTTGGGGAGTCTGATGTTAATTTGACATATCCTTTAAATTATCAAGAGGCTGTTGCTGATTCCCACAAAAGTATGTGGCTTGATGTTATGCGAGATGAAATGTTTTCTATGTCACAGAATGGTGTGTGGGAGCTTGTGGATTTACCCGATGGTCATCGTCCAGTTGGGTGTAAATGGGTGTTCAAAACTAAGCGGGATGCCAATGGAAAGGTGGATCGCTATAAGGCAAGATTAGTGGCGAAAGGGTTTTACCCAGCAACTAGGAGTTGATTATACCGAGACCTTCTCTCTCGTTTCTTCTAAGGACGGTTTTCGCATTATTATGGCTTTGGTTACACATTATGATCTTGAACTACATCAGATGGATGTTAAGACTGCTTTTTTAAATGGTAGTCTTGAAGAGGATGTTTATATGGAGCAGCCAGAGGGTTTTGAGGAAATTGGTAAGGAGAACATGGTCTGTAAACTTAAGAAGTCCATCAATGGTTTGAAACAGGCATCTCGTCAGTGGTACCTGAAATTTGATGAAGTAGTGACTTCTTTTGGTTTTGTGGAGAATAAGGTAGATCATTGTATCTATCTAAAGACCAGTGGGAACAAGTACATATTTCTGGTCTTGTATGTAGATGATATCCTTCTTGCTAGTAGTGATGTTAGTTTGCTACATGACACTAAATTGATGTTAACAACGTCTTTCTATATGAAAGATCTTGGAGAGGCATCTTTTGTTCTCGGGATAGATATACATCGAGATAGATCCCGTGGGCTGTTGGGACTTTCTCAAAGAGCATACATTGATCGAGTGCTTAAGCGTTTTGAGATGGAAGGTTGTAAGCCAAGTGTTGCGCCTGTACAAAAGGGGGACAAATTCAGTAAAAATCAATGTCCCAAGAATGACTTCGAAAAGAAGTCAATGGTGAATGTACCTTATGCTAGTGCTGTTGGGAGTTTAATGTATGCACAGGTATGCACTAGGCCGGATATTGCATTTGCAGTGAGTGTTCTTGGCATATATTAGTCTAATCCAGGCCCCGAGCATTGGATGGCTGCCAAGAAAGTCTTGAGGTATCTGAAGGGGACACGTGATTATATGCTTGTGTACAGGCACTTAGACAATCTTGAAGTAGTGGGTTATACTGATTCTGATTTTGGGACATGTCCAGATGATAGAAAATCTACTTCAGGATATATATTCATGATGGCTGGAGGCGCAATTTCTTGGAAAAGTGTGAAACAAACTCTCACAGCTTCCTCCACTATGCAAGCAGAGTTTGTGGCGTGTTATGGAGCGGTGACGCACGCTATCTGGCTTAAAAACTTCATATCAGGACTTATGATTGTTGATTCTATAGGCAGACCACTGAGGGTATTTTGTGATAACAGTACGGCTGTGATGTTCTCAAAGAACAATAGGAGTTCTAGTGGTTCAAAACATATAGAGATCAAATATCTCGCTGTCAGGGAACATGTAAAGAAAGGGGATGTTGAGATTGAGCACATCCGCACTGACGCGATGATAGCAGACCCATTAACCAAGGGACTACCACCTGGTATTTTTCGGGGTCATGTTACTAGCATGGGGGTGGTAGAGTCTTTTGATATACTTAGTTAGTGGGAGTCTTTACTTTAATGGTTTTGAACATCGATGTTGATGTATGACTTGAGACATTTGATGGTTTTAATGTTATATGATGATCATCTGTTATTCATTTTGTTGAATGTTGCATATGCACATGTTTGAAAGTTTCAAGATCTGGTGTTTATCTTGAGCATGACGGTTTTGTCAAATTAGTATGTCTCTGATGATACCATTGAGGTTCTCGCGAGTTTTATATTTAAGACATATGGTGGCATTAGTGCCAGTTTATTTCATCCGGCTTCTCTGAAGCATTAAGGATATGGATGGGTACTCTGATTTCACTGAGGTATGCAGGTTACAGAGGTTTTCTCTGACTTCAATGAAATATAAAGGTTATAGAGAGATTTTTCCTGACTTCTGTGAAGTATAAAGGTTACTGGAAAATTTATAGGACCGACCGAAAATAGCATCGTTATGATCACCATTGAGAGATGTTGTTTTCGGCTACACCGCCATATTGACCTATTGACGTTGGAGTTGTGGATGCTCGTGATCATGGTTGTCCAATATCGTTAAATGATGTGACGACGATCATGGTTCGGTGTTAGCGACTTTAATGGTCGAGGTTGTTTTGAAATGTTGTCCCGTATATTATTCACTATGATATGGCCATATCTGTGTACAGCCCGCGAGTCGTTTTAAAGCTGAAGGTTTTGAACTTTTAAAATTAATCATAGCCCAGTGGGAGAATGTTGAAATTTTTATAAATATTTTATTTTATTTCTTTTATTTCAAAAAATTCCTTTGGGCTATAATTAATTATTTTGTTTATTTTATAAAAAACGGGCTGTATGTTAATTACGGGACAATGCATGATAGCCCCTTTTGGTTTTGGGTGATCTATGGGCTTTTGCAACATCTTAGGTTGTTATTGATGTCGGCTGGACTGTAACTCAGTGTATGCCTAATGTTGACATAAACCCGTGATGGAAGGGCATGTCACGTTTATATAATAGCGCTAGGTCCCCTCTCCCACTGATGAATTAATTAGACAGTTCCATCGGCCGTCTCGTCAAGAGGGAGAGGAAGACCTAGGGCACTTTTTTTATCGTTCTTGTAGATCGTACTCACGGATCTTGGCTTTCGCTTTTGTATTGGGGATTATGGCGCAAACAGGTACGCTTCTGTTTTCTATCCCTTTTGGTGTTCCAAATCGACTGCGGAGATATTGGGTTAGCGATTAATTTGCTTACAATAAGTTTAGTTCACAGACTATTTTTAAAACTTAATATTCATTTTTCATTTATGTCTTTCAGATAACCCTTTTTATTACTCTTAATAAAAATTGACTTCTAATTTACATATTAAAAAGGTAAAATATATGTTCGTGGTCCAAACTTTATGTCAACTTTCTTTTATGGCCCGATCTTTCAAAACTTTCTTTTATATCCTTAAAATAAAAGTTCTGTTCTTTTATAGCCTTAATGAAACAAAAAACTAACCCATTTATTTGGAAATCTAACACCATTATTATAAATGGAAACGTCGCTCTTATTTTATTAATTTTCAAATTTTAAAAAATATTTTTAAATAATTTTGTTTAACCTAAAAAAATAACCAGACTCATACATTTTTTCTTCAAACTTCCAATTGAAAATTTTGGGCCCCCTCACTCGCCTCCATGTCCGCCAGAAAGCGGAGGCGGGGGAGAGTGGGTCGACCTGTGACAGAAAGTGGGAGAGGGAAGGATGACGGAAAGCGGGGAAGGGCATGATGGACGGTGGTGGAGGCGGGGAGGGTGGGTCGACCTATGGAAACGGAAAGCGGGAGAGGAAAGGATGACGGAAAGCGGTGAAGGGCAGGGTGGGCGGTGGTGGAGGCAGGGGAAAGTAGGTCGACCTCTTGAGATGGAAAGCGTAGGGAAGGATGAAGGAAAGCGGAGAAGGGCAGGGTGGACGGTGGTGCAGGCGGGGCCCGAGGGAGGGTGGGTCTACCTCTGTGGACAAAAAGCGAGAGAGGGAAGGATGACGGAAAGCGAGAAAGGGCAAGGTGGACGGTGGCGGACACCGAGATGATATTACCCAACATTTTTAATTGGAAATTTGAAGGAACTATGCATGAGTCTGATTATTTCTAGGTTAAATAAAATTATTTAAAAATATTTTTATACATATTTTTTTTTTTAAATTTAAAAATTAATAAAATAGGAACGATGAATCCATTTATAATAACGGTTGTTAGATTTCCAAGTAACGGGTTTAGCTTTCCGTTTTATTAAGGTTATAAAAAAATAAAAGTCTCATTTTAAGACTACAAAAAAAGTTTTTAAAGATCGGACCATATAAGAAAGTTGACTTAAAATTTAGATTACAAACGTATATTTTATCTATTAATAATGCTCTTTTTATCATCATTCAAAATTATGCCAAGAATAATCCCGTTCGACGAAAACGGAAAGGAGACAAATTTTTCTTTTCTTTTCTCACCCTTTTAATAAACATAGCCTTTGTCTTACATTTATTTGAAATTTAGTATTATGGGGATTTTTATGGAAGGGACGGTGGAAATAGAGAAGGGGGTTTGATTTTCGAAGTTTCTACAATTCAGTGCCGGCCGAAATAGAGAAGGGGAAGGAAGATGCGAGGGCTGTTAGGGTTATCTCCTCCTCAGTCGACAACGTTCCTCTCCATCCGCCGACGACAACAGCAACAACAACCACCTCGTCCTAGTTCTGGTTCTCCGACTAGTTTGCCTCCCAAGGAGAAGGAGGTTGGGGTGGACCGCATCAGCAGCGTCTCCAACCCTTTCGTCAAGCATTGCGTCAGGCTCCGCTGCTCATCCTCCCACCGCCGCTCACACCGTTCCCTCCTCCTCGTCGGCACCACTCCCATTAGGTCCCCAATTCCTTTATTCCAATTTACTACTTTGATTTTGGGTTAGCAGGAGAGTTGGGGGATTTCTCTCCCTCGTTTTATTTGCAGTTTCGATCATTTTACAATTCTCAGAAAAATCCATTCTCATTTAGGGAAGTTCGTGATTACGGAAATTTGGAAGCGGATGGAGCTTCTTTGATAGATTGCTTGTTAGTGCGTGAAGAAACCCAAGTTCCTGCTGAGTTCGCCAGTTCGGCCACCTGTGTCATCCACGTGAGCCCCTTGGTAATGGAAAAGATTTCCGGTGTGGAAACCTCTGACTCGACAGAAATGGTCGCTGTTATGAGGATGCCCTCCACTTTTGTGGATTTGAACAACGATGGATGCATTCTGGATTGTGAGAGATTGTTCCCATCCCCACGCAGAATCCTCGTCCTCGATGCAATACAGGTGATGTTTCTGTTCCTCTTTTCTATGTGAAGAGAACTAATCAGTGATTCCTCCTTGTATCTCGGACTTCGGGGAATTAGTCCTCCAAAGTTGAAAATATCTCCTATGGGTTTTTGGCATATTCGAAACTGTGAAATCGAAAGCAACTAAGGGCAAAAAGATCATATTTGATAAGCCGTCCATTTTGGTTTGTTCATTAGGTAATCACCATTCCGCAATTGATCTCCTAGATAATCTGTCTAACTTTGTCCAAGATTTCCTTTGATTGATTCTAGATTATAATCCTGCAGGATCCAGGAAACCTCGGAACTTTACTAAGATCAGCGGCTGCTTTTAATTGGGTACGCTGGGAGTAGCCCATAATTTATAAGTTTTATGTTTCTGGAATTAGTATGTGGCTATTGACATGTGGTTATTATTTGTGTCCATGACATTATGACGTAATTGTTCAACTAAACAGGACGGAGTGTTGCTGCTTCCTGGTTGCTGTGATCCTTTCAATGACAAGGCCATCCGAGCAAGCAGAGGAGCTGCCTTTCGACTTCCTGTCGTGATGGGAACTTGGGATCACGTCGAAGCCCTTGTAGGAGAGTTTAAGATGAAGTTACTTGCCGGCCATCCCGAGGGCGATGGTGGACAAGAGCCTGTTAGTGCGCTTTGCGACAGTCTCATAAGTTCATTGACCGACCTTCCTATTTGCTTAGTTCTAGGGAGCGAAGGGAGAGGGCTGTCGGACAAGTCCAAGACATCATGTGAATTAGTAAGCATACACATGTCCGGAAAGTTTGAATCTCTGAACGTCTCGGTCGCAGGTGGAATATTCATGTTCATGCTCCAATCCCGGAAATATTAAGTTTTCTTCCATTTGAACGTTAAATACTCAATACTATACTATATATGTTAAATAATATAAAAGATAAAAATATTCCAGTCCATTAGTAATTTGTTTCTTTTTTTCAAAATTATATATACCTTGATCTAATTCAATTGCCATATATATAAACAAATTCAAAGATTTCATTGTATATCTTCAAAATTTAATAAGATGAAAATTTTAATTTTTTTTTAAAAAATACATAAGATTATATCCTTTGACTTAATCAATTTGTTTCTTCAATTTAAAAGAAAAACAATATTTTTTTTTAATTGATGATCTGCAGATGAAAATAGCATGCAATACGGACAACCTGTGGGATGGGCCGATCCCCGGTCCAACAACACGAACGACCCGGATTCCAGTTGGAGCAAACCTTCCTCTGGACGCGTGCCTCTCCTTTGCCTTGTTCCGGGGCTCACGGTCTTTATTTGCCCCATCGGGTATCTTACCCTCGAGTTTTGTACGGAAATACGGTTAATTTTAAAAATAATTTACAAAGTATGGTTCGTGTTTTGTAAAATACGATTTTACCGTCGAATGGACGCGTTTTCAAAAGACGCCCCTCAATAGGGTTTTGAAAACCCGCCCTCTAGGTAAAAAGGCAGGGGCGGTGATTCAAGGACGGTCGTCGCTTCACCCGCATCCGTCTCTTCGCCCGCATCTCAACCAACATCGCTTGCTAGAGGCCTCAATCTGCTGGTCATCGAGTAAGCGAAGCGAAAGGAGTACTGAGCGATACGACTCTCAGGCGACGAAGGCCAACCACGCGACGAGCAGCCCAAAAGACGATTACGATCTGACAGCTCATGTCTGACAACTTACACCTCAAGAGTCGCGCCTTCACTACCCTGCTCCATTATTTTTTCAGATCTTGTCGAGAGGAATTAATATATTTCATTTCCTCATTTTCTGATATTATTCTTTATTTTATTTCCCTTATCTTTTATTTTGTTTCATTTATTGTCTTTCAATGGGCAGCCTATATAAGCCCTTGCATTGTAAAAGTTGATAAATCAGATTATTCAGACTTTTCAACCTAGATTAGACTTTTGTCTTTCTATCCGAAGGAGTGGGTTCTCTTTCAACCTCGTTCTTCATTTGGTGGATTTCAAGTGCAGATTGAGTAGAGTGTATCAACCGGTGGTGGTGTGCCTGTATCCTCCGTGTTATTCCTCGCCCTCGTTCTTGTTCATGGTGGTGTGTCTTTATCCGTGTGACAGATGAGTTCTATCCGAGTCTTCTTTCACGGTAGAGTATCTGTATTTGTAGAGGTTAATCTCAACCTATCCTTCATACCCATCCATTCAGCCATCCCGCTTCATTATCTACCTTTCCGACCATTAACCATGCGACGAGCAGCCCAAAAGACGATTACGATCTAACAGCTCAGGTCTGGCAACTTGCACCCCAAGAGTCGCGCCTTGACTACCCTGCTCCATTATTTTTTCAGATCTTGTCGAGATGAATTAATATATTTCATTTCCTCATTTTCTGATATTATTCTTTATTTTATTTCCCTTATCTTTTATTTTGTTTCATTTATTGTCTTTCAATGGGCAGCCTATATAAGCCCTTGCATTGTAAAAGTTGATAAATCAGATTATTCAGACTTTTCAACCTAGATTAGACTTTTGTCTTTCTATCCGAAGGAGTGGGTTCTCTTTCAACCTCGTTCTTCATTTGGTGGATTTCAAGTGCAGATTGAGTAGAGTGTATCAACCGGTGGTGGTGTGCCTGTATCCTCCGTGTCGTTCCTCGCCCTCGTTCTTGTTTATGGTGGTGTGTCTTTATCCGTGTGACAGATGAGTTCTATCCGAGTCTTCTTTCACGGTAGAGTATCTGTATTTGTAGAGGTTAATCTCAACCTATCCTTCATACCCATCCATTCAGCCATCCCGTTTCATTATCTACCTTTCCGACCATTCCCACGTCACTCCATTCCGCACTATAGTGACGTCTCCCATTGGTATCGGAATCATCTATTCCTTGTCAACCCCGCATCATCTTGGTGTCAGTGCGCAAACTTGTTACCGTGCGCATAAGGCTGCTGTTCAATCCACGGTTGTCAATGGCCGGAAGAATCAGACACGTTATGACTTTTGACGAAGAACATGTTGTTTGGCTTGAGCAACAAATCGCTGATCTTCAGCAACAACTTCAATTGTTGCGAACCCAAAATGGATCGCCATCCCGCAGTCGACTAAACATCGACGAAGAAGAGAATCCATGGCGTGATGTTTCTCAACGAGGTTCATCACCAGAAAATCAGCGACCCGAAAGGAGAGCCTAAACGATTAGTGTCCAAATTTCGGAGATTGAGGGAAACCCTAAGGAATTCATTGATTGGATGCATACGGTCGAACGCATCTTCGATTACAAAGAGGTGCCCGAGGATCGAAAAGTTAAGATGGCAGCGTTACGGTTGAAAAAATACGCCAGCCAATGGTGGGAGAACACCAATCATCAACGCCGCAGAGAAGGACGTGATAAGATCCGGACGTGGTCAAAAATGAAAAGGGCTATGACGAAGAGATTTTTGCCTGAGCACTATCGACGAGATGTCTATGTCAAGTTGCAGTCGCTTGAACAAGTCTCAACGGTGTCGGAGTACACGAGGGAGTTTGAAAGACTCTTGCTGTAGTGTGATGTCCAAGAAGCCCTCGAGCAAACTATTGTTAGGTATCATCGAGGACTTAAGCCACAGATTGCGGATGCTGTAGAGTTCCAACAATATTGGTCGTTTGACGATGTTCGAGCGCTTGCCCACAAGGTTGAGCAGCAGCAAGCAAGGACGTCAAGTAACCGCCCATTTGTGAAGGCTCCGCCTTTCAACAAGGGGAGTAGCTCCCAGGCAAAGTCACCGTCAACGATGTCAAGGAAAACTCCACCATCGACTACTAGGCCTGAAGCTAAGACGAGCGAGCGAGATCCTGTTCGTCGTTATTTCAAATGCTAAGGAACAGGACACATGTTGTCGGAATGTCCCTCAAAGGAGAAATGTAGTCATCAAGGAGATGTCTGATGGAGAAGAGGAGTTTGATGAGAACATTAATCCTCTTTAGGATCAAGAGGAAACTTAGGAGTATCCGGACGAAGGAGAGTTGCTAGTCGTCCGTAAGGCCTTGAACCAATACTAGTTCGCGAGGAAAACTAACGTGAGTACATCTTTCATACCAGGTGTACCGTTAAGGATAAAGTTTGTTTGGTGATTGTAGACAACGAAAGTTGTACCAACGCGGTTTCTAGAACCGTGATAGAAAAGCTCAAGTTGCCTGTAGCACCACATCCTCATCCTTATCACCTACAATGGCTCAGCAAGGACAGTGATGTTCGTGTGACACAACAAGCGTGAGTCTCTTTCTCGATTGGGAAAAACTACAGAGATGAAGTTATCTACGATGTGATTCCGATGGATGCATGCCATTTGCTCCTAGGAAGACCGTGGTAATTCGATCGACGTGCATATCATGACGGGTATCGTAATACCTATTCCATTAGCGTCGACAAAAAGAAGATCACTTTGATGCCATTAACAGCCCAGCCATGCGAAGCACCTATCAACCAGTCGCCCGCTCAAGTGATCAAGCGAATGGAGTTAATTCGAGCGATGCACGAAAGCGAAGATGTTTACTTTTTTGTTCTGGTCGAAGCAACCTAGGATCAATCGTTGGAACATCCACGTGCGAAATCTTTAATCAAGGAGTTTAAGGATGTGTTCCCGAAGGAGTTACCGGTTGAACTACCACCCTTGCGAAGTATCTAACACCAGATTGATTTGGTTCTAGGAGCCTCCTTACCCAATCGACCAGCTTATCAATGCAACCCCGAGGAAGCGAAAGAACTTCAAAGGCAAGTCGATGAGTTACTGGAGAAAGGCTTGGTACGAGAGAGCTTGAGCCCTTGCTCAGTTCCAGCTATATAAGTACCGAAGAAGGATGGCACATTTGAGAACGTGCATGGATAGTTGAGAGATCAACAAGATAACGGTGAAGTATCGTTTTCCTATTCCTCGACTAGATGACATGTTAGATAAGTTGCATGGAGTGCAAGTGTTTTCAAAAGTAGACTTGCGAAATGGCTACCACTAGATCCGAGTGAAAAACGGTGACGAGTGGAAGACGGTCTTCAAAACCAAGTACGGGCTATACGAATGGTTGGTGATGCCCTTTGGTTTCTCGAACGCGCCCAGCACGTTCATGCGACTAATGACCCATGTCTTGTGACCATTCATGGGGAAGTTCGTGGTTGTCTACTTCGACAACATTCTCATCTACAGCTGCAGTCTCAACGAGTATGTTGAGCACCTTCGCACAATGTTTCACACACTTCACGAAATAGTAAGTTAAAATAGTAAGTTAACTACTATTGTACGTACTATAGCACTCATCACTTAGCCCTTACTTTTTTTAAGGGGAGATTACATTACCGCAATGTTCTTGTAAAACTGCAGTGCTGCTTTATACGTATTATCCGGACCTTCATCATATTTATCTCGGACTTAAAGATTTCTACGGCGTGCTTTGGCTAATTAAATATGGAGACGCCCTGACATTAAACTAGAATGCTTTCAAACACATATACCAATACCTTCATATGAAATTATTTATTATGGTCAAATTGTATCATCTTACCACATCCCTAACTTCAACCAATATATCTCTCATTCACATCCAATTCAATACGAAAATGACCCAAATCGTCACTGCATCAATAAGTAAATGGACCATTAGTGCAAATTGACATATATATATATATATATATATATATAATATATAATATATAATATTAAAAAACAATCGATGCATTACCCGTTGTCCTGTCGACAGGTGCCTTCTGAATAGACCAATGGCCATTCCTCTGTATTAGGAAACATGTATCCAATGTTTTCCTTCACAAGTGATGCTTCCCGACAAATTTAATCTAGAAGGAAAATGATACGCCTAATGACGTTTTCTCTGCCGTGGATGCTAGTGTTCGCCTTTCCCATGTTGTCAAGGACATATATTCTTTTGTCGGAGATGTGTATCACGGTTAACAACCAGTGAGAACTATCGATATTAATAGGAATGTACACTTGTCCATGAACATTTACAAAATATATAATTATAAACTTTCAACCAACAAAATTAATGCTAACCGCTAACAAATACATATTCACCTATTGGCAATTTCTTAGTGGCCCGATTTGTCCACATAACATTTTGTACTAGTGAGTGGACTGAGCTTTGGTAATTTCTGGCAATACTTTTGCTCTTAAGATGATCCGACAGAATTGAAAATACAGAACCGAATACAAAGACTTCAAATGCACATATCCTTGAAGTAAAAATTACGTATTATGAAGCACATTATGTAGGTTCAAATACCGCCAACAAATAGTTAAGTACCAAGTACTTTGACTTCCATCAACAGTTGCGATTTCATGTGCAAGTATATAAGTGTAGAAGTCGATTACCTATTTAATATTACAAGTATACCCGATTGCATTTTGCTACTAATCAATGGCCCGAAATTCCAAAACGATGAAATATATACGTACCTCATCACATAGCCATTTACCTGTAAAGTTTGTACATGTTGTCTTATCAACCATATCATCTTGCTCACACAAATAATCTCACTACAATTGAGATAGTACAACCGATCTCCATATGAAACACATGACAAAATGATATCCACTAATTCAGAGAACCCGACTATATTTTTTACCTATCAACACCGTCATCTGTCCAAGCATAGTGGGGTAGCACATTAGCATTGTGACTGAACATATCATTGCGGGGGATCTGAACAACTCATTGAGAATAACATCTGAATTTTCTGTATAAAATATCACGACAAGGCTCAACTTTACATCGTCTAATCTTATAGTTATATCATTTAACTCACTTATGGAGAAAGTAGGACATTCCTTCTGGAGAAGTTGATTCTTGTCTTTTACTACAACAAACATTGGGAGGAGCCACAATCCAAGGAGATCTCAGTGCCGAACTTAACTTCCTCTCGGTGTACGCCTTGTTTGAACACTGAGACGATCCGCGTTATTTGATGTCATGCTCTCACGTAATGCCTTCAACCATATGACAAGTTTTCATAACACACCCATGCTTTGGCTAATTAAGAAAGTACTATACTTTACCTTAGTTCGTTGCACGACTTCAACTGATTCATCATCCTTTGCCATTTTCATCTCTTTGCAAATCGCCTGTTTCAACAACTCATTCTCCATTGACATTAAATCAACCACTTTCCTTCCATATAAAACTATATCCTGCTTAATATCAACTTCCCCGATTTGTGCATAATCTCGATGATTATTTTTCTTTTCTTCAACTAAAATATCATTATTATGTGCATTGACGGTCTTGGGAAAAGGGTGGAGGTCTTTGGCTATTACAATTGAAACATTATGCGGACCATCGGTGGAAATATCCTCTCGTGCTTGGGGAACCTCCTCAGCCTTAGTGGTCATAACATCTTCCTGTCTATTATACAAATTCGCACGTTCCAAATCAAACGGGATCTCGTACATCTTACGTTGACGATTAACAACGTCAACCATCATAGCCCTCATCTCCAATAAAGCCTCACGCATTTCGTGCACCTCTTTAGAAAACTCTTTAACCATCATCTCAACATTGTCAACTCTCCTACTCAAATCATTGGATTCTAGCCGGTCGGATCAACCTCTACCCGTGTTTTCTCTTCTACAATCCTATAATTGCCTTCATCGATATTTGCTTTTGTTATGTTCGGTGCTCCACTTTTCTAAAATAGTTGCAAAACATATCATTACCAATGGACTTTTCCAAACCGTATAAATTTGAATCAATCCTAAACATTATAAGTACCTGGTCATTCTCCTCATTTGGATTTTGGATCTTCTTCCAAAGGAGTGTCAGTTTACAATCAGTCCAATATGATCTACCTAGTAGTAACCCTCTACGCCAACTAAGAATAAATTCTACTAGCCGATGACTTCCTTGCAAAGAAAAGCTACATCGCAATACCTACTTACAGTTAGACTGCCTCTTCTTTTCGTGAACATTAAGGCACACGTGATGACTATACGTAACTAAATCTTACTAGAAATAAGGTTTCGCATCCATAAATATATCGTTGCTTCTTCTCTTTAAAATTTTGCACGACAATATAGAGATAGTCAAACACGTGGGATGCCCAATCAATGCTAACCGAGTTAGTCGAAGCCCATGCAACGTGAATATACTCATTCCCAATATGTAAGGTACTTGAAGCACATAGGAAAAATATGATCATAAATAATACCAACAATGCTTTATATACAGAATCACATACCTCTTTCGAGCTCAATGCATTTTTCAATGGTAACAGACTAATGCATCATGCAACACAACTTTATTCCCTTCTTTGGAAATGCCAAGTACCCCTGCTAGTTCCCTAGATGAAACCTCATGCTCTATTCCGTCTACAACTATCACCCTAGACATAGGGTTGAAACATTCAACGATGTACCCCAAAAGCTCATGTTTTACGCCGTTCGGATTAATCTCTATTAAACCTTCGAAACCAAGATTCTTCAAAGTGCCTTTTTCTCTTCGTTCAAGGAATGGATGAGTTTCATCACACTTCTTGAACTGCATCTTGTTTAGATATATGACTGCATTATATATCTAATAAACATTACCAAAAACTTCTTCACATATGTATACCACATTTGCCCAATTACAACAATTGTATCTTGTTGCATTTCCTCTTACTACTACTCTTCTCCACGCTTGAAGGTGGGTTTAATACTTTGTACCTGTCCTTCTCTTTCTTTGACAGGTTCGCCCATCGCTTCTTAATCCACTTGTGTTTCCACGAGCAAATTATTCAGGGTATTCAATTAGTAATTCTAAATCAAACTTTCATACCAGGTAATATGCATCTCCTTACGTTCATTGTCTCTTCTAATAACTCAGGCCTCCTCATAAGTTCTTCGCATTGTTCCTTGCTAAAATAATTTGGAGAAATTTCGATATTTGGCCTAATCAATTTGTTAACTTTACGTTTCAGCATATCGTTTCAAAAGTTTTCAATTTGGCCTTGTTTCAATTTTACTTTTCAATTTGGCCCTATTTGTAACGGCATTAATACGTATCATTTAGTTTTCCTACGTGGCAATGATAATGAAATAAATCAAGGGCAAAATATCGATATTTGGCCCAATGAATTTGTCAACTTTACTTTTTGGCTTAACATTTTAAAAGTTTTCAATTTGGCCTTAAATCAATTTTAATTCGAGGAGAAATTCGAGGAACAGGAACCAAAACCCTAAACTCACTGACAACTCGTGCTTGGGGAACCTCCTCAGCCTTAGTCGTCATAACATCTTCCTGTCTATTATGCAAATTCGCACGTTCCAAATCAAACGCAATCTCGTACATCTTACGTTGACGATTAACAACGTCAACCATCACAACCCTCATCTCCAATAAAGCCTCACGCATTTCGTGCACCTCTTTAGAAAACTCTTTAACCATCATCTCAACATTGTCAACTCTCCTACTCAAATCATTGGATTCAAGCCGGTTGGATCAACCTCTACCCGTGTTCTCTCTTCTACAATCCTATAATTGCCTTCATCGATATTCACTTTTGTTCTGGAATATAGAAAATTGAACAAGGAAGCATCATCGATATTTCATTTTTCTTTGGATAATAAGAAAATACTCACTGGGTCGGAACGAGGTTTTGGTCGACAGACGTGCACTGCCTGGAATGAGAGAGCTGGTGGAGTGGAAGTGGATGAGGGATGGCAGGAGTTCGATGCTACGGCGGGCAGTGGTGGGTCGGGTCATACGGGTATTTTTGCGAGAAGTGCACCGCCCATCTAAAATAAAGATCTGGGTCGGACAGGGAATGGCAACTATTCGATGATAACACAACGGACGGTGGCTGTGCAAGGCTCAGAGCGCAAAATGGCAAGATCGTTTCTGGATTGTGTGTGGAGGGATGAACTAAACACGCTTACTTTTATTCGTTGGTTTTAAAATTTTACAGCCCGACAATTCTATATTTTAAGGATTGCCGGATAGACTTCGTATTCTCCTTAAATCTGGCAATCCTTCTAACATAGGATTGCATGTTTTACCTTTTAGTAAGGCAATCCTATGTTTATTGGTAACTGGCAATCCTTATTAGAAAGTATTGCCGGTTGTACTACAGACAACTACAATAAATGAGGAAGCGGCTAACGGTACGTACACGTAACCGTTACGTTGTTTACTAAAATCGACTTTCTAAAAATCGACGTTCTTTAGTAAAATCGTTAGTAAATTACTAAAAAAATTAGTAACCGTTACTAATTTTTCACTATTTGACCTTTCGAAAAGTTACTAAACTACGTTTAGTAAATCGGCGGAAAAATTTACTAAACTTTTTATTAACCGTTTACTAAAAATATCGGTGATTTCGCCTTTTTTAGTAACCGTTACTAAAATTTCACTGTTCAAGTTTAGTAAACGATTACTACTTTTTAGTAAATTTTTCCTCCGATTTACTAAATGTAGTTAAGTAACTTTCCGAAAGGTCAAACAATGAAAAATTAGTAACGGTTACTAATTTTTTTTAGTAAAATTTCTATTTTTAGTAATTTTCCAGGTACGCCGTCGAACGATTTTAGTAATGCTTTACTAATTTTATAAGTGAAATTAGTAAATTCCTGTGTAACATAGTAAAGTCGTTAGTAAATTACTAAAATCGTCATTTTTTTCGTAATCGTTTACTATTTTCTGAACGAAATGTGCTGAAAATTTAGTAATCGATTACTAAACTTTTTAGTAATTTACTAAATAGAACAGTACATTTCGAACCTAAAACCAAACCTACTTTCAATGTGAAATTAGCATTTTACTACTGCGATAAAATTACAAATAGGTTCGATTTTAGGTTCAGACTGAAAATTCGTAAACAATTTGGTAATTTACCGCATGGTTAAAATGATAATTTCACACTGAAAACATGTTCAGTTTTAGGTTCGGAATGTACTGTTTTGTTTAGTAAATTACTAAAAAGTTTAGTAATCGATTACTAAATTTTCAACGCATTTCGCTCAAAAAATAGTAAACGATTACAAAAAAAATGACAACTTTAGTAATTTACTAACGATTTTACTATGTTACACAGTAATTTACTAATTTCGCTTATAAAATTAGTAAAGCATTACTAAAATCGTTCGACGGCGTACCTGGAAAATTACTAAAATTATAAATTTTACTAAAAAAAATTAGTAACCGTTACTAATTTTTCACTGTTTGACCTTTCAGAAAGTTACTAAACTACGTTTAGTAAATCGGCGGAAAAATTTACTAAACCTTTTAGTAACCGTTTACTAAACTTGAACAGTGAAATTTTAGTAACGGTTACTAAAAAAAAGGCGAAATCACCGATATTTTTAGTAACGGTTACTAAAAAGTTTAATAAATTTTTCCGCCGATTTACTAAACGTAGTTTAGTAACTTTCTGAAAGGTCAAACAGTGAAAAATTAATAACAGTTACTAATTTTTTTTAGTAATTTACTAATCATTTTCCTAAAAAACGTCGATTTTTAGTAAAGTTAACTAAAATTTTCGTCGATTTTAGTAAACAACGTAACGGTTACGTGCACGTACCGTTAGCCGCTTCCCAATAAATGACATGTACTATAGTGAACATTACATCTCATGCTAATAGCTATTTAAAACAAAAAAGAAATATTTTTAGTCGATGTGGTAATACCCGTAATTAAGGTTTGCCGGTAAACTCTTCCTGAATTCTTATTCACCCGACAAACATATCTTATAAGAAAGTCAGATTTAAAATAAAATTATTCACTTATATTCAATAAAAAAGTCACCCACAATATTTGTAAATAAAAAAAATCTACCCTTAAACTTACAACTACAAAAAAATTAACAAAAAAAGTGCGTGCACGGAACGGCATTTAAGAGGGTTCTCCGCCAATGATAAAGAGAATCTCAACATTTCGCTGATGGATTTTTCGTTGATCGACCCCGTCACCTCAAAACTCTTCGGAGGTAAATTGAGTTTTTAAAGTTAAGTTTTTATCAATTGATAGCTAATCAATACTTCCCCAGATTGCTTCTCTCGAGGTACATGCCTTTTGATCTAGAGTCCCCTGATGACATTCAAGCACGACCTGCTGCCGGAGACTTACCAACCATACCTGTAGAAACATATGCTAGTCCCATTGACAAGCAAAGCGAGTAAAAAGAACTTGTCATTGAGCTCATTGGGACCCTTGAGGAGGAGGAACTCTTAGAAGAAAAATTCAATCGAGCGCAAAAAATCTCACGGTCGAAATATGGACCGGAAATAATATACAAATTACCGTATGAAAAATATGAGCATATTTTGTCTCTAATTACGGAAGATGCATTGGTTTTGACCTGTCATCATCCTTTCCCTTGCCTTTGTCGTTCCGTGGCCACACCTCTTTGATCACAGGCTCGCTCAGGCTGTTTCATTTGTAATAGACCTCATCGGGCAAGAGAATGTCCAACGAAGGAGAAGTTGAACGCGATTCCCGACGCCAGCGGGGATGCTTCCGAGGCTCGTGTTGCTCCTTTTCAGCTCTTGGAGACCTTGCAAGAGAGGAAGGGGCATTCCAGGCCGGGAAAATGGTGCTGTTGCCGAGCGCATGACAACCATGCAGCTGGAGAAGGGCTACAATGGGGGCTTGCTGGAGGGTGTTTCCTACAAGGCGTGTGGCACGAAGGCACTCCAGAGGGTGAAGCTGGTCCAAGTACCATTTCCCGAATCTCCGGATGAGGCGTCGGAGGCCGAAGAAAGTGTCGCGGAGGCACCCAAAGGGCGAAGCTTTCCCATGTTCCTTTCATCGAAACTCCGGATGAGGCGCCGGAGGGTGAAGTTGTTGGGGCCTATGGGCTTGATCGGACAACACTTCAATAGCTTGATGAAGTTGTCGTTATCGATGAAAAGATATGACTATCATCGGAGAATATAACCTCTGATAATATAACTCATGTGCCTTCTCCTTTTGATGTGGGACAAGGAAAAGTAACCAAAATTGCATCATTCTATATATGGAAGCTAATGAAATTATAGAAACTTTCAAGTGGGCCGAACAATGGGAAAGGTTATGACTTGGGCTTGAATTAACCAAGTATTTAGCCCATCATAAGAGTTGGGCTTGTCCAAATTGATTAATTTTAATGTCTACAAATGCCCCTATTTTAATTTGTGTCTGGCATGCTTATATATTGCAGAGAGACAAGAATTAATGTATTGAAGAGATCCACATATATCCCATTCAACTTATTCTTCACACTTTCATTAACATGAATGAATTTATGATCCTTGAAATGCAAATATTCAGAGGATCATTTCACGGAGTAATATAATCCTCCTCATATGATACCATGCTTGTAATACCGCGTTTTGCTTTATGGTGCATCACACGAGGTATATGTAACCATGAGTGCACATGAAGATGGAGTTATTCACAATTTATACTCATATGGACTAGGAGTATTATGTGAAGATGAAGTCATTCATAGTTTATACTCATGTGGATAAGGAGTATTATATAAAGATTGAGTATTCACAATTTATACTCATGTGGATAAGGAGTATTACATAATGATTGAGCCATTCACAGTTTGAACTTGTGTGGACAAGGCGTATGGCATGAAGATATAGTCGTTCATAGTTTATACTCGTGTGGATAAAGAGTATGAAGATAGAGTCAGTTAATACTCATGTGGATAAGGAGTATGAAGATATAGTCAGTTTATACTCGTGTGTATAAGGAGTATTATATGAAGATAAGCCGTT
Source organism: Melastoma dodecandrum (assembly GCA_029817715.1). Taxonomy (NCBI): domain Eukaryota; kingdom Viridiplantae; phylum Streptophyta; class Magnoliopsida; order Myrtales; family Melastomataceae; genus Melastoma; species Melastoma dodecandrum. The sequence continues at coordinate 1,304,082 of JARUPY010000434.1, forward strand.
CACAGTTTATACTCGTTCGAGCCATGATTATTTTTTGCTTTTTTATTGTCCTTTTTTGCTTCTTTTTTTTTTATTTCTTTTCTTTTTGTTTCTTTGTATTTTTTTTGTATGCAGTCTAGGCTCAGGTAACATGGAGCACTATTCTTTAGGCATAATATCATTTCAGGAACTTCTCATTGATTGGTCCGACGCGTAGTCCATCTTGATATACTATTTTATATGCGCCCCTAGTGTATGGGTCATCCCACTTCAAGGTGAACTTGCTTCCAGTCTTGTGTGTGACAATTACGGGTCTTCTCACCGCAAGTACGAGATCACCAACTTGGGAAGAGCGTTAACAAACTTTCTTATTAAAAAACTCGGACATCATCACTTGGTAGCACTCGATTTGCTGTTGTGATTTCAAACGCCTTTCATCCAGGGCTTCTAACTCTTGTAGGCATAATCGTACATTATCTTCATGGCAAAGGCCCTCTTGTATAGATATTTGTAATGACGGAATATGTTGCTCATGTGGAAGGATTGCTTTGACACCGTAGACCAATGAGTATGTTGTATGATACGCCCATAGAGCTTCTCTGACTCGCTCATGCCAATCTGTCTTTCCCTTATCGACCATGTTTTTGAGAATATCGCATAACGTCTTATTGAACGCTTCATCCAATCCATTTGTAGCCGCATAATACAAGGAAGAGTTGTATTGCTTGAAGACAAATTGCTCGCAGAATTTATCCATGGCCTTATTTGAAAAATTATGGCCGTTATCAGTAATGATGTAGCGAGGCACGCCGTAACGAAAGATGATATTATTCTTGATAGGGGTTATCACCATTTCTTTCTTCACTTCTCGAAAGGGTGTGGCTTCTGCCCATTTGGAGAAATATTCAGTTGCTACCGAAATGTATGAGTGGCCTCCTACAACGTCTAGCCCTCAAGCTTAAAATGGCCAATATGGTATAATTGGATGAAGTGGCTTGGGCGATTAATAGATAAAGTTGGGGTGAAACTAACGAGTGCGTGCAGAAACAGGATTTGCCAAGGCATCCGCTTGCACAATTTCCTTTTTCGATATATGACTTCTTGTAAAATCCTGAAATCTCCATATACATTTAAACTATGCACTTTATTATCCATGGCCATTTCCAACCCTAATAAGGTGGCTTGATATTTGGCCATGTTATTTGAGCATAATTACGTATGGGTGTATTCATATGGGATGATACCACCATCGAATGTGACGAAGACAACTCAAACTCCATCAAAGAACATCTTATATGGACCGGGAATATCCACCAACATCACTTCATCGTTGAGTAATTCCTCAGAAATCTTCCATTCATCTCGTATAGGATGATCTGCTAAGAAATCAACCAAGACATGTCCTTTCACGGCCTTTTGAGACACATATGAGATCTCGAACTCCTGGAGTTTGAGTGCCCATTTCACAAGATAACCATATAGTACTGGCTTTGGCATAATGTACTTAAGAAGATCCGCTTGTGATATGAGACGAACAGAGTGTGCTTGCAAATAACGTCGCAACTTTTGTATAGCAAACATCAATGCGAGACATGTCTTCTCAATCGGTGAGTAATTCAACTATGCATAGCCAGGTCTTGATCACATAATTTAATGTATTCTCCTTTTCGTCATCATTCTCTTAGGACCAAGGCTCCTAATGAAGCTTCTTATGTCGGTATATACAATATGAGTGGTCTGCCTTGGATTGACACGCTTAGATCCAACGACTTTGATAAGTGAGCCTTTATGCTATTGGACGCATTTTTGCATGTTCCATCCCACTCAAAAAGAAGTATCTTTCTTTAGTAGCCGATGGAAGGGGTGACATTTTCCTACTAAATTTGATATAAAACTCTGAATATATGCAAGCTTTCCTTGAAGGCTTTTCAGCTCGTGTATATTCCTTGGCTCTGGCATCTTCATAATTGCCTCTATTTTCGTCTAGTCAACCTTAATATCTCGATGTTGAACGATGAATCCAAGCAATTTTTCCAAAGTGACTCCAAATGCACGCTTCAACGGGTTTATCTTTAGTTGATATTTACGTAGTTTGTCAAACATTTTTCTCAAATCATGCTCCTTCGCTGGAAACGAGATTCTACAGCTGACATCTTTTTCATAGAAAAAATTCCTATCGTATCAAATCAACGATCACTTCCACGGGCATTCTCAACCGCAACCTCTTTTTCTCATCGTCAAATCCTAGAACAACAAAAAGTCCAGTGGCATATTCCAATATAACCTCACAGGCGACAACATCCTTTAGAAAGAGAAGAACGTAACAGATTGCACACCCAAGGCATACAGAGCATCAAATCAACAAAGAATGAGTAAGGACCGAGCCATCACGATTGGAATTGAAGTGGGTTTCAATCAAAATCCAGTCTTAACGAAGGAACTGAAGTGGAGAGCAAAAATCCTAGCACTGGAACAATATGCGATAAAAAGGAAAAAGTGGGGTCAATCATTTTTTTCTCAGCCTTATATTAACCTGTCAATCCCTGGTGTCTGGGGTATGAACTATGTGGGAGGAATCTCGAATGTGTGCCTCAAGATAGAATAAATTTTAATTTTAAGCGTAAAATAATAAATTCATAAAGATTTTTTAAGCTCGCGAATTATTTAAGTCGTCTATTTTCAAGTTCGGGTTCGGGCTCGGATTCGAAATCGTTTGTTAAAAAGAAGCACGGCTTGTTTATAATCAAGTCGCTTTTCACGAGCCAAGTTCAAAAATGATTTTGTTCATTTACACCTCCCCGAGAACGAGAGTTTTATAATCCGCATGATATCATCAGATCGCGAGGAAATACCGGCATATCACATGGAAATTGGAATGTTCCAAATAAATAACAAATTCAGGAAGGAAATATTCGATATATTTATTACAAATTAATTACAGTGACTTATCCGGACTTGGGCGAAGTTAGGATCCCTGCGGTAGAATCGGCCCATTATCGACTTATTCGGCCCAAGGTTATTGAGGTTGTTGGGTCAGGCCCATTAAGATGATGAGAAACTAGAAAGGGAAAGAAAGAACAAAACCAACCGAGGGAAAAATCCTAACGGACTTCCACTCTCCAGGTTCCGGTCATTGTTGGGATTCCTCCCCTGGGGTAAATGACCAAGTTCAGGACGCTCAGTCGCCACGCCGCCTACACCATGTCCATGCTCCTGTGTGGTGCCCTACCCCTGCCCTTCCCTTGGTTTCCATTCCTCCCTTCGATTCTCTGCTGTCCTCGTCGGATTTTTTGATTTTGTGATTCTTTTGCTTTTTTTCGGGTTTTTCGTGATCATGAAAATGGTGTCGCAGCTGGTGAAGCACGAGAGGTTTGAGACGATGGTCACCAAGGTGATCCACTTGATGAATGATGGGATAGAATTCCATTTTATCTTTGGTTGAGGAAGGGTTCGAGATTGATCGGCAACTCGGACGATGATATGACAGGCGAAGGAGGTTAGGAGGCTGGCTGATAACATGGTGCAGCTCGGGAAGGAGGCAGGCTAAAGTTCTTAGGTACTTTATGTGAGGATTAGTCTTCGACTCCCTCGGATGCCTTTCGTGCTGAATTAGGTTTTATGATTTTATCAAATTTTTTGGTGAACTTGTTCCTGTAAACTTATTCTGGTTGTGTGCTACCGATGTTATTGCTTCAGGGTACTCTATCTTCTGCTAGATGCTCTGCTACTTTTGTTCGTGGAGATATTGTCCTTCACAAGCTGTTCACTAAGTTGGCTTATAGATATAAGTAATATGAGGAGGCTGCTTAGTTTTAATCTTACACGTGAGAATGAGCCATTTTACTGATTTCTAGGGTGTCAATCTAACACTTCTTCAAATGGGTTTCTTATGTATAGATAGAGGCGGCGGTTACACAAGACTACTACGGACACGCGTAAGAGTTGGTGATGCTGCACCCATGGCCTATACTGAGTAAGATTGCCATTCCCTTGATTTCTGCAAGAATTTTGTGGACATAGTGTTCTTGTTTAGTTGTATTCCTCCGAGACGTCAGGGGCATTTGATCCCGCCTCTGCTTGGTTGCAGTTTATGGAATGTACCATCTTGTAGTTTGCTGCCACTGGTATCGGTCTTGGATGATAGATTGGGGGATTAAATGGGGTATACAATGGCTTCGAACTTATTGAAAAACTAACCTTACATTCCATTTTGCGGTGTCTGAGCTCGTGAGCCATCTTTTGGAGAATCTGCTTTTCACTAGGAGTGTTAGTCTGCACTCTCATAGTAATCCGCATGGAAGTTTTTGGTCGAACCAATGCAGCGATTTAAATGTTCTTCCTCCTGCTGTATTCCTCATACACTTCCTTTTCTTAAATGCTGATGGTATTGACTAATAATCTTCTGGGCCAGTTAGTCATCCTTCTATCCTGATTCGTTTAGTTCGCATGTTTTCTGCAGATGACAGAGAAAACGAGTTCAGGCAGTCAAAATCGTCCACCCCTCAATCTCCACAGAGAAACCCTCTTGATCAGTGGAGTAAATCCAAGCTCAGCACACAATTTGCATTACCAATGACGAGGAAAATTCCAGTGGAGATGATGCACCATGAGGCTTTGTCCCAATTGATTGTCAATCATTGTTTGTACAAAGCCTTGGGGAAGTTCTGGGTAAGTTATCCCACAAAATGTGGCGGAGTTTGCTGCAGTTAATCGCTGATGCCATTGATCAAATCGACGCACATTTTTACTTTCTAGTACAAGCTTAACCCCCTTTTTTTCCCCGGATTGTCACTGCAGAAGATGCATTATACTAGTTTTGCGATACATATCACTTCCACACTCCTCTATTGATGACTTTTCATTCACCCCAAAATTAAAGTTCAGGAGGAGGTGGATTTTTATGTTTCTTTCAATTGCTTCATGCATTTTTAGAAGTGGATTCAGGAGTCTTACACGTTTCTTTACCTGCATTGTTTACAGGGGAAGAAGATTAGAGTCAACCCAAAGGAAGCTATAGGTGAGAGGTGTTTGCATGCCAAGCTCATCCACCCAAAAGGCAAGACCCAGATGAAGACCAAACTGTCGTGGGTGGGGACAGAGACAGGATCTGATTGAGGCTGCACGCAAAGCAAAAAAGGGAACATTAACAAGCGGCCCAGGATCTGATTGATGCTGCACGCGAAGCAAAAAAAGGGATCATTAACAAGCGGCCCATGCTTTTTAAAAAAAGGGTTACCCTCTTCCCCTCTCCTCTTCCTAACTACAATTTCATAATTGAACTACAATTATGAAATTGTAGAAGTCAAGAACTCATGCTAACCTTTTTTTGTTCCTCTCTTTCTGGGGTAATAGGGGAGGGTTCTTTGGGAAGTTAGCTGGTGAGCAGGTGGCAATCATCCTCATCATAATAGATCCTTTGTTGCACATGGGATGAGATGAGATTTTTGCCTTAAGATCCTATTCCCCCAAAGCCAAAAGAATTGACCAACTCAGGGTCATGTCTCATGGGGATGGTTCTAAGTTATAACTGAACACCCCCCCCCCGCTTCTTCCCTCTCCATGTTGCCTGTCATTTAATTGACCAACCCCCAGTAAAAAAAAGAAGAGAAGAAATTGTCCGTCAAATATAATTTCCTAAAGCTGAAATACGAAGTTTCCCTTGCTTGGCTTATACTACAACGCATTCACAAGCCACGCACGTTGTTGCCCAGAATCCCCCCCACCTACACCCACCCATTTCATTCCGTTCCTTTGCCTCGATGATGAACACGGAGCATAGCATTCATAGTACTTTGCATTTCTTCTCGTGGGGCTGATACCTTTCTGTTAAGCCGACTACAAGCAGGAGTTAGCAAGTGACGTAGCCCACAAGAGATGGTGGAAAGTGCTCGACGAGCGATGCCGGAGCTCCTGCAGCAGTTTTGTATGTTGAAGTCGAAGCAGAAGGCACAGCTCGAGTGGGACCGGAGGCAGGCCGAGCTGGCGAACTACTCCGGCGGACACTGGCGAATCCCGATCAAGGACAACAGGCTGAATAAATGCATCGGAGGGCATGTTAAGCCACTGGGGCGAGTCGAACTGGACCGATGTCAAGGAGCTCTTTAACCCGACTCCTCCTGCCATATCCACCACAAATCTTTCTTGAGTCGCGCGAGTTGTGCCTTCCATTCTTCTTTCGATTTTTGTTCCTTAGGCATCATCACTGACGAAGTGATTAGCCAGTAATTTTCTTTAGATTATAACATAAACACACTAATTCACACCTTCCCCAAACAGCTTTATAAGTAGCGACTAATCAAGAAGCGGACATTATACTTAGCTGACACTAATCTCTTTATTAAGCGGCCAGTGAAATATGATCGCATTATACTTAGGGTGACGATGGAATCCACTGGCTAGCCTGGATAAAGTTCTCCGGGGAGTACTCATCGACGTGCCGCGTCGGGATCCGACTGCTCCACCAGACCCTCCCGGAGAGGATGGACCCCGGACCTGTGTTCCCGAACTCACCATAATACAGAGTCTTGAGGGCGAAATCCTCCCTGAAGGGCATCCACCCCTCTCGTGTAATGATCTCATCCATCTCGCACCGGATAAAGACTGTCCTCGAGTACTCCTTCCATGGCCTCCCGAGGAAGTTCCGGTGCACCTTTGGGTTCGCCTTGTACAGCTCAATGTACCGTTCGGTCCCGTTGATCAGGCAGTTCTCAAACACGAGCCCTGTTGGCTGGGCAGGGTCGGTCCTTCCATGGGCTGTGACGGCATTGTTCTCGCCCTTCTCAGGGTTAAGCTGCCGTGGGCGGACAAGGATCGTGCAGCCCTGGAAGATCGCTGCTGCGTTTCCGAAGATGAAGTCAACGTTGCCCTCAACCCGGCAGAACCTGTAGAGCTGGCGGTGGGATCGGACGTAGAGTGTGTCCTGGTTGCCGAGGAACTCACAATTTTCTACAACTGAGAGGTCGCTGTCTGACCGGAAGGCCACTGCCTGGTGGACGTCAGGGCCCGCCGTGTTCTGGAATGTGATTCCGCTCGCCATGAAGCCATCGCCCTGTACCCCTGCACGAAACTCGACTTGTCAAACTGACCGACTGCGTCAAGATCGCAAGAATAACTTGAAAACAAATGCGAGGCTCGAAGCTAACCAACAATGGCGGTGTTGTAAGTGAACACTCCAGGTCTGGCCACACTCAGGTCGCCGCTGATCACTGTCTTCCCGATCCCATCCCCGAGAAAAACCACGTTCCTCTTCTCCAACGGAACCCTCACAACCTCCTCGTAAAAACCCGCCTTGATCTTTATGACAAACCTCTGCCCCTTCTCGTTCTTCCTGCTGCCACCATGCCAGTTCGGAGCGGCATTGACCGCCTCCTGCACTGTCCCGTAGCATCCATCATGGTGCCCTCCCTTACAGACGGTCGCATCCGCGGCTGCATCTGTCGGAATCACGGACGTCCTTCCAAGGCCCACCCCAAGACCATCGTGGGTGCTGGCATGCTCGGAGGGGGATTTGGGGCCACGGACCGGCTCCCAAAACCCATCACGTTCAGTGAGAGGGGCACGCCAGGAGCTAGGGACGGGGCCGTAAACGTCGTACGAGGTGAGGATGGAGAGGGAGTTGGAGGTGATCTGGATGACGGATTCGAGAAAAGCCATGGCGCGGTCGACCCGGGAAGAAGTGTTGGAGTAGCTCAGCTCAGACCAGCAGTCGTACACATACTGAAGGGCGGCAGAGACGTAAACACGGGTGTCAGCAAGGGTTTCGGGAAGAGGCAGGGGAGGGCGGGAAAGAGCAGAGGAGGCGAGGGAGAGGCGGTGGAGGGAGAGAGGGAGGTGGGCGTTGAGGCAGTTTTTGGAGTGAGAAGAGAGGTTGAGGTCGCCGGGGGAGGAGCGTAGGAGGGATTGGACAACGGGGAGGGAGGAGCGGACGGAGGAGGAGGAGAGGGAGAGGGAGGAGAGGAGGGCGTCGAGGGGGGTTGGGGAGGGGGGGAGGGGGTGAAGGGTGGTGTGGTGGAAGAGGGTGGAGACGCAGAGGGGCTGGAACCGGGTTGCCTTGCAGGCTTCGACGATAAGGGTAGGCGGTTGAGGGGAATGCGGGGGGTTGTGGTGGTGGGAGAGAGCGGCGGAGTGACGGAGGAGGAGGAGGAGGAAGAAGATGATGCCCGGCATCGTTTGGAAAGTTGGGGAGAAGTCCCAGAAAATGATGAGTCCGACACCACCACCCTCCCACCTTCACCTCCAAATGTTTTGTACGTCGGCAAGCAGACACTCTTTTTTTCCTTACATTAAATTAAATCTAATCTTACAAAAAACGAAATAGAAACAATGTTCAGTAAAAGAATTCCTACTTTACGAAAATGTTTCGCATAAAAGATTACACATTTTTTATTTATAAAAAGAAAATTTACACATTTTTTTTTGGTAAGCAAAATTTACACATTTTTACTAAGTTCATTGATGTTATTTTATAAAAGCTTATATAATTTTACGAACACATTACAAAAGAAGAGTCCCCTACTCTACGAAATAGTGTTTTCACGATTCGAAAAAAAATTTACGAGCCAGCTTTATACTTTTCCTAACTTTAGTAGTCACATGGACGAAAAGGAAGATACTCTGGATTTTAAAAATAAGAATGAGTGGGAATTGGGTTTTGTCCCCCACCATCAAAATCCCTCCAAAGATTGGGGTCTTGTGGTTTGATTTTGGTTATTCCTTGCTTGTAAATACAATACTTGTCTTTCCTGTTCTTTTTTTAATCCTAAATATAAACTTTTAATTGTTTTGTCTCGTTCTCGGGACAAGTCATTAAAATGTCAAAAGATGGGGGAGTTGTTTTTGACTCCTCGGGATTTGGGGCATGCTTTAAATAAAAAATATAGGATATGGTTTACCGAGTGGGGTTGGGGGCATGAGGGTGGAATTTCTTCCACATTAAAACGGTAAAATTGTCGACAGAGGAGAGGGAAAGTGAAGAGTTGTACTGACTGAAGACAGATTTAAATGTGGTCTGCTCACCCAACGGAAAAGAGGAAAGAGCTTGGAACAGCACCAAAAAAAGTCGTCAGCGAGTAAGTGGGGGTGGGGACAGGTAAGTTGTTTGTTTCCAAGTAAGTAGCGGGTGGCTTCGTTTGTAGGGGGGAGCAGTTTGTTGCAGCAGTTCGCATATGCCCTGCCTTTTAATGATATTTTTTACATTTTCAAAATTCTCTATTCCATTATAAATAGGTAAAATATGGATTTACGTTTTACCGAATTTGAATATTTTTATAACCTTAAATTTATATTTAGAATTTGGCAAAATAAACGGTAATATCATAAACTACGCCATAAATTTCTATTTTATCGAAATCTTTTTTTACTATACGATATTATCACTATCTTTAGGGTTATAATTTTTTTGTGGCCAATTTTAGATTTTACCGTGAGAAAATAAAAAAATGACTTAATATTGTCTAACATTTCTCATATATTAGTTGATGTCTAACCTCTCGTTGCATCGTCTTGCAATCCACCTTACACGTAGTAGTAACCCCACAATAGTACCATCATCCGGCCTACATCGATTTTACAGATTCTTAAAAGCATCAATAACTACAGTCCAACTTCGACTTTCAACTTACTTAATTTAACCATTAAAATCCTATAATAAAAAACACATGAAATGTTTCAATATTATTACCCATTTTATAGATTAAGACCGGTTTGATTTTCTCTTGGTAAAATCAAAGGTTGACCAAAATTAATATAGAAATAAAAGTTAGTGACAAAATCGTATAACAAACTAAGTTTTTGATATAACAAAAAATTTCGTAATAGTTTTTGATATTATCGTATATTTTGCCTTAGAATTTTTTATGGTCTTATTTTAACAATGTGTTATTCGAATCTATGATATGCCGAAAGTCATAAGTATATGAAAAATTTCGATTTGTAGCTCAAATTTTGTTGAACGTCTTTTGTGCTTTAAACTTTGAAAATTTTCTTTTATAGCCTTAAATCGATATTTTGAATTGTTTATGTTCTTATTTTAATGGTGTTATCTGAATCTATGATTTGCGGTTGTTATTTAAAATACGATTTAAGGTTATAAAAGAAAGATTTCAAAGTTTGTTTCATAAAAGTGAAATCGATAAAAAGTTAGGGGTCACAAAATAATATTTTTAATTTCGACCTTGACAAATCGTACATTTGAGTAACAATGTTAGAATAAGGCATAAAGGATTCAATAATCGATGTAAAGCTTATGTCACAAAAGAAAGTCGACCAATAGTTAGGCACAAATCGATAGTCTTATAAATATATGAATCTTGAGCGATACTCGCAAAATTAGTCGCGTTTTTTTGTTGGGATTTTTACAAGGAAAATAAAGAAGGAAATTATTATTGAATAAACTTGCAAAAGTAGGAAAACATACAAAAACATAAAATAAATAATATTTTGTTCATGGTGAAAAGTATATTTTATTTTTGGTAAATATTAAAAAATATTCAATCAACTAGAAAAATATTAGTTGTGATCAGTACACTCATTATTGAATTTGTTATATAATGTAGGTTTTGTTGATAACAAAATATGATTCGTATTGCTAATATATTTAAAAGAGTGTAGAATAACAACCTGTCGTCTAAATAGAAGTCAGATCCAATAACAATATGTTAAAACCACGCTATTCTCGAGTTTCCTCATGATCTTCATGACTACAGAAGTATACCAATATGTCGTCAATGAAGACCACAATAAATCTGACCAAGTATGGTCTGAATACATGGTTCATCAACTCCATAAACACCGCGGGTGCATTCGTCAAACCAAACGACATTGCAAGATACTTGTAATGTCTGTAACGCGATTGGAATGTTGTTTCAAAATATTCGTCTCCTTCACACCTATTTGATGATATCTCGACCTTAAATCAATCTTTGATTGTATCACGAATCCTTAAAGTTGATCAAACAAGTCAATTGACATGAGATAATAATATTTGTTCTTAACCGTAGCTTGATCCAACAATCGATAGTCTATACACAATCTCATTAAACTATCCTTTTTCATTAAAGACAGAACAGGCGCTCACCAATGAGAAACACTTGGATGTACGAAACCTTTATCTAACAATTCTTACATCTATTTTTCACACACATTTGCGCTGATCCTTTATAGTTTTCATGCACTCATTTCTCATTAAAAAACAATCGAATAGGCCACCTCCTCTCCAGCATTCATGGAGATTCATACTTCTCCTCCCACTCAACTCATTCACCATCAACTTCCCACAGACAAAAAAAAAAAAAAAAAATCGCACATGCACAATCGTCGCATTCGTAACAATCGAACTCATTTGTTTATGGCATCCCACTTACCAAATCACTATATCAAATCATACACCAATGTCCAGGGCCTCATATACATTCTCATTCATAAGCAATACACTATCCAATTTAGATTTATAAGGCGGACAACAATATGGCCACCTAAATGCGCTATTCCTAAACATAAGTGCGAAAGAAAAAGGAATAGGGTGTTCGTACTTCTAAAATCCGTCCACCCCTTTCCTTCGGTCCTGAAACCCTCTATCAACCCGTTTTACTTTCAGTTAAGGGTTGCCCAACACACAAATACCACCTCCCGAAATGTCTTTGGATTGTTGTTAACCTTCGTTTTGATGATGAGCTTGAGAAGCTATGTTACAAAATCATAGCACTGTGTTGTTGTAACACTTTGCTTGTCTTTGATTATGAGCTTGAGGAATGTGAAAGTTGAAGTGGTTTTGATGATGAGCTTTGTCCTTCTGCGAAACAGAAGTTAACCCTCTACGAGACAGAAGCTACTCTTGATGAGTACCTTTCGTAAGGAATATTTTGGTAAATAATAAATAATTGGAAAATTAAATTTGAATATTCCATGGGAATTATCAAAATTGATCAGGATAATTGTATGCTAAAATTAAATGATTTGATTACCAAAGAAATAAAATGAATAATATATTTTCAATTGAAAGAAATAAATTATCTATTTGTGGAAGGTTATAGATGATTGATTATATATTATACGGATAATATCTTTCATTAAAAATTTTTCTTTGGATAAGAAAAACATGTTGTTTGTCTATATTCATCGAAATAGACATCATGGATTTGACAAAATAACTTGTGGAATTAATTTAAATTATTTTTATTCATAGAACGTCATTCATAATCAACAACCTTCTGCAACGTTATCCATGGGGATTTGATTAAATCAATTATTCTTAATCAGATCACATCCCCAACGGATAGTTACCAATGGAAGATGTCATTTGCTCATTAATATAATTAATATCAATGATTTCGTTTTCCATTTAAGTGTAGAAGCTATATTAATCAATTATACCTTTTATGCTTAACATTTTTGTAATTGTGTATAACTAGGGATTCTGTTGCATTGTAAAATAGAGTAGAAAACATCAAACATATTAAACAGGCGTTAGAGCTTGAAAGTTTTCGTTGGTTTGAGTCTTGTGAGTCACCCATGAAGGACGTGATCTGTAGAAGGCTGCATCGTTGGTGAAGTCTTTGGGAGAATGACCTGGGGCCACGAGGGACTCTTGGTTATAAGCTGCAGGAGACGTTGGTGGAGGCGTGCGACAGGTTGCTGGCTGGCGTGGCTAAGGGAGTTGTTGTACAGGTGGAGACGTTGCCGGATTGAATTGTCTCGAAGGAAGTTGGCGCGGGTTGCTGTGCTGCTGAGGACACCATCCGAGGGAAACGTCCAACAACTGGTTACTATTTGTCAGTCGCGTTAACGCGTGCACCGGGTCACTTTTAGTACAGAACCTTCTAGTCTGTACTGTAGAAGGCTGATCGCGCATCACCCTTTGTAATCGCTACTACGTTTCGTTTTAGTGATAACCATCCAAATTTTGGGTGAGAGTGGATGTAGGCAAAGCTTGCCGAACCGCTATAAACATCACATTTGTACGTTCTGTTTTATAGAAGTCTCTTCATACGATTCTGTTTTATAGAAGATTTTGTTCGCTGTGGGTTTGTCGAAAAGAAGTTTAAACCCTTAATTGAACTTTAATACTAATCCACCTTCCTCTTAAAGTAACAGGGATGCAGTGTTACAAATGGATGTCGTTGTAATACTACGTCTGTTCTTTTATAAACGTGGAAATAATTATTTTTCCAGAATAAAATGTTGAAATTAGCTTGTTTTTCGAATCGTCCAGATTAATTCGATGCTTCAATCATTATATGGATGTCCTAAATATTCTAATTTAATTTCGACTATATTTTATCATAATTATGGTAATAAAGCCACTAATTGTGGAAGTTCATCAAAATCCTTTTGATTAAATTTCATTCATAAGAGGAAAACGTATCTTTTGTAATGAGCTTGAGCAAAGTATTTGCTAAGGCACAGCTAGCATGAGATGTATGTTGCTACTCTACAGTAAGTCGCTACTGTCTTGCTACGCTTGTCCATTGGAAATATGGAAATGAATATTTCCTTCTTATGTCGCAATATATTTGAAATTATTTTAGAATATATTTATATCGAGTATTGAGATGTCTAAATACATTTAGTAGGCTTTATATTTTTAAATTCTTTGATTAGGCAACTCAAAATTATAATATTGTATTTTCAAATAAAGAATTGGAAACAATATATTTTGTTTTGCAAACAAATAATCGTCAAAATAAATAATGTTAAATTATGATTTGACTTTGATAATTGTTCGGGTAGAATTGTTATCAGGTCAATAATCTATATACTTGGTAATTAATTATTTCAATTGGATGAAATAAATTAACTAAGGGAAGTTATTCTTTGAGAACTTTCCATCTCTGATGCAGCGACCGTTGAGCAAGTATTCACTCAAATTGGTCTGATTTGCTAAAATATGGAAACAAATACACAGGACTGTCAAGTAAAGCTGAACATTATCTTATTGTTTTCCTCCATATATCCCAGCCTTGGTTACACGATCAAAGTGTCTTTTTCCAGAGCCTGTGTGATCTGTGTAAAGCTTTGAGGCCGTGTGATCTCTGTCATTTGGTAGAGGACGGAAGGTGCTAAGTGGTCGCCTCGTTCTTACCTCTCGCAACTGCGTGGGAGAGTGTCAAGGGCTGTGTGCTACCTTCATTGTCTTGAGAGGGATTATGTGTCATCGGTGCATTCAACGAGCGACTAGCGTCGTTTAAGGGAAGATAAGTCAATACTTATTCTAATTGCAGTAACTAGTTGTTAATCCATCGGTAAGAAGCCATTCTTGTTGTGTCTTTTCGCAGGGAAGTCATGAACTTACAAAGTTTGTGCAGTTAGACACGCACTAGCGGGTACGCGCCAGAAGTCTCATGCCTGCAAGGTAGAGCAGGAGTTGAGAACCCCTCCGGAGTGAAAAAAGGTCATCCCGATCATATGGGTGTTGTGTAGAAGTCTTGACCTCCTAGAGGGAGAGTAGAATAGGTTACGTAGGAGCCGCCGGAGTTGAAAATTTCACCATAGGCACTGGGTGTGCAGTGAGTCATGACTGGGGTAACCATGCACGTTCGAACTGTGTGTAAAACGAATCCCCCGACTTAGCTGTGTGAGAAATCAGGTTCCGCTGTGTGACTTTCTTTGTGGTTGTCTATCTTGTGTTTAAAGAGATGTTCTTATAAAGAGGAGACAAAAGATGTGTGGAAACCCTCTGCTCAGCTATTAAGTGCTGAAACATTCATCTGTTGTAAATCAGAAACGGATTGCTCCTTTCATTCTATCACTCTAAGGAATCATTTTGTGAGGATTTATATTCTAACTTCAACTTTGTCTTTGGTTTTGATAGACACGCATATGCTAAAGCGACAACGTGCTGTGGAGAATCCTTTGAGCTACAAACTGCTGAGCGTGAGCATGCATCTGCTGGAAACGAGACAATGTCCATTGAGTGAGGAGCTGCTCGTTCCCAGGAGGGATCTTCAATTTCATTAAGGATTCCAAATCTCACTTTATGAGAAACTAAAAGCCTAGTGCAAGGACATTTTGTACCCATTATATTATATAGTGGAATCACTTCGTTGGTGGAAAGTGAACGTAAGTCGATTAAGACCGACCACTATAAACTATTGTATCCATTACGATCGCGCAAACACTCGTACGAAAATTTACTCGGCCAAATCGTAAAGTTCACAACGAACATATTTCATCATCTTTGAAATGTTTTACTGTGATAAGAACTAACGTTTTTTTAATTGAACGTTGATCAATTTGGTCGTGGTCAATTAAAGTATAAAAAATTAAAGGAAACAAACTTTTTCACGATTGACCACGAAATGTGTTACTATCACCATGAAATAGCACCATGAAAGAAGAATTCAGATAAACTCGCTTGTATCGTAAATACAGATACACCACCATAAACAAGACGAGGGCGAGGAACAACGCTGAGGACAGAGATACACCAGCACCGATTGTTACGCTCAACTCAATCCGCACTTGGAATCCACCAATGAAGAACGAGGTTGAAGGAGAATCCACTAACTTCGGATAGAAAGACACAAGTCTGACAAAGGGGTTTTTCAATTCAAGATTATCTGTCCAAATGCTTACAAGGGCGTCCATTATATAGGGATCACCTGAACAAGATTATAAATGCAAGGGAATGAACCTAGATAAGATGCATGCATGGCCAGATTCATGGACGAACTATAAATGACTTACTGGGAATGACACAAACTTAAATGTGGCATATTAATGAGTAAATGCATGAATGGAGGAAAGGGAAACGATTCACCTTCTACAAGTGACTCTTAAACTTCACCGCTGTCATTCAATGTGGAGTTGCTTCTGCTTCGAGACCAGGCTTGCTTCGGTGAGTACTTCCTTCGATGGGGTCCCGATCTTGTCCCTATTTCGACATGTCCGTACTTCGACGGTGGGTAAATTAGTCGATGATGTGCAAGCTGATAGCTCTAGTTGATGGTGCGTTGATGGTCCTTGTATCAACATCCCCTTGTTGAAAAGAGTTTGCTCTCAAACTCACAGGATCATTGTCTTCCACAAATGGAATAAGGTCCATGACATTGAAGGTAGCTGAAACTCCAAACTCTCCTGAGAGATCAATCTTGTAGGCGTTGTATTTGATGCGCTTAGTGACCTTAAAAGGACCTCCTTAAGGCTGGAAATCTCTCCTTCCTCAGATTGATCCAAACCAAGTCTCCAGGCAGGAAAATCTTCTTCCAACGTCCTCGATTGCCCCTCTCTTCATAGTGTTTGTTGTTCTTCTCGATTTGGACTCGAATATTCTCTTCAGCATCCCGACTAACTGTTCTCACATCACTCATAAGCATTAGTTCGACAGGGACTAAAGGGTTGAGTCCATAAACTACCTCAAAAGGGGATCACTTCGTTGCCGAACTTGGAGCTCAATTGTACGCAAACTCTCATGAGCAAGCTTGATGTTTCAATCCTTCTGATTCTTCGATACCAAGGTTCGAAGGATTGCAGCCATAGTACAATGGACAACCTCCGTCTGTCCATCGGTCTACGGATGATAGGTTGTACTGAAGACGAGCTTCGTTCCCAACTTATGCCACAATGTCTTCCAAAAGTAACTAAGGAACTTGCCGTCTCAATCTGACATGGTCGTCTTCGGCACTCCATGTAACCTCAAAACTTCTTGAAATTACAGATCCGCTACATTGGTTGCATCATCTGACTTCTGGCATGGAATGAAATGCGTCATCTTCAAGAATCTATCAACCACCACCATGATAGAATCTTTTTGTCGTCGCATCCTGGGTAATCCTGACAGAAAATCTATGCTCACATGTTTCCATGGTCGCTTCGGGACAGGCAAGGGAGTGTACAATCCTTGAGGCTGAACTCAACTCTTCGCTTGTTGGCATACCGCACATCTCAAAGCAAGATTTCTGACATGTTTCTCCATTTGGGGCCAATAAAAGTGCTCATGAAGCATCGACAATAATTTGTCGATTCCAAAATGTCGAGCGATTCCTCCTCCATAGACTTCTCGAATGAGCACCTCTCGAGTCAAACTCCTGGGAATACATAACTTAGAATCTCGAAATAAGAATCCATTCACCTGATGGAATCGATCGACGAACTGATTGGTGCATTAGACGAAAATCCCTCCAAAGTCTTCATCGTCCATATACATATCCTTCAGGTACTCAAATCCAATCAACTTTGACTCCATTACGGATAGCAGAGTCATTTTCCTCGAGAGAGCATCTGCAACTACATTCTTCACTCTTGGTTTGTGCTTTAAGACAAAAGTGAAACCTTGTAGAAACTCGACCCACTTCGCATGTCGTCGACTGAGCTTGTGCTGACCGTTGATGTATTTGAGAGCTTCATGGTCGGTTTGTAACAGGAACTCTTGGGGCAGCAAGTAATGGCTCCACATCTCGAGTACTCGAACGATGGCTAAGAACTCCTTGTTGTACGTCGAGTAGTTGTGTTTGGCACCATTGAGCTTTTTGCTGAAGTATGCAATGGGTCTTTCCTCCCGCAACAAGACTCCTCTGATCCCAACTCTTAATGCATCACATTCGACCTCAAACATCTTCGTGAAGTCAGGTAACGCAAGAACGGGTGCTTCGCTTAGACACTCATTTAGTGTTTCAAAACTAGCTCGTGCCATTGAAGTCCACTTGAACTTGTCTCCTTCAAACATTCGGTGAGTGGGGCTACGATCAAGCTGAAACTTTTAATGAACCTCATATAGAATGAAGCTAAGCCATGATAGCTTCGGACTTCGTGGAAACTCTTGGGTGTCGCCATTCCTTGATTGCTTCGATCTTGCTTTCGTCGACCTTGATTCCTTTAACAAATACTACAAAACCAAGAAATATCACACTCGGCTGAAAGAACTCACACTTCTTAAGATTTCCATACAGCTTCTTCTCCTGAAGTGTGCGAAAACAACTCGCAAATGGTAGACATGCTCCTCGTTGTTCCGACTGTAGATGGGGATGTCATTGAAGTAGACAACCACAAACTTCCCCATGGAAGGTCACAAGACATGGGTCATTAGTTGCATAAACGTGCTGGGTGCGTTTGACAAACCAAAGGGCATCACCAACCATTCGCACATCCTATACTTAGTCTTGAAGGTTGTCTTCCACTCGTCACCTTCTTTCATTCGAATTTGGTGGTAGAAACTTCACAAATCCAGTTTCGAAAACACCTGTGCTCCATGCAACTCATCCAACATATCATCAAGTCGAGGAATGGAAAATCGATACTTCACAATGATCTTGTTGATTGCTCGACTATCCATGCACATTCGCCAAGTGCCATCCTTCTTCGGCACCAATATGGTGGGACTAATCAAGGACTCAAACTCTCTCGAACCAAGCCCTTCTTGACTAACTCATCAACCTGCCTCTACAACTCCTTGCTTCTTCTGGATTGCATCGATAAGCTGGTCGATTAAGTAGAGACGCTCCTGGAACCAAGTCAATCTGGTGTTGAATGCTTCGCATAGGTGGTAGTTCGACGAGCAGCTCCTCTGGAAACACATCCTTGAACTCCTCGAGTATGGGTACAACTAGGGGATGACTCGTCGCTTGACCCGAGGTTCCTTCAACAAGAACCACAAAGTAAGTTTTCTCACCTTCGTGAATTGCTCGAACCAATTGTACCCCTTTGAGAGGCTAATCTGTAGATCGATTCTGTGGTGCTATCATACGTTGCAAGGTCAGGGGCATCAAGGTGACCTTCTTCTCGTCGATGCTGATGGAGTAGCTATTGCGATACCCGTCATGTTGCGCGCGTCGATCAAATTGCCACGGTCTTACTAGGAGCAAGTGGCACGCGTCCAACGGAATAACATGGCAAACGACTTCATTCTTGTAGCTTTTCCCAATAGAAAATGGAACTTGCACTATCTGGGTCACTCGGACATCACTCTCCTTGTTAAATCATTGTAGTTGATAGGGATGAGGATGAGCTTCGTTAGGTAACTTAAGCTTTTCGACCATCGCCCTCGACACAGCGTTGGTATAGCTTCCGCTATCCACAATCACCAAATAAACCTTTCCTTCGACTGTGAACCTGGTGTGGAAAATACTTTCTCGTTGATTCTTCTCTCTAGCGGGTGTCGCGCTTAAGGCTTTTCGGACAACCAACAACTCTCCTTCGTCTGGGTACTCCTCAATCTCCTCTGCATCCCAAATAAGATCGATGTTCTCATCAAACTCTTCTTCTCCATCAGACAGTTGACAGCGTTTCTCCTCGTCGGACACTCATAAGCCTTTTGTCTTATTCCTTGGCACTTGAAATATCGTTGATTGGTATCTCGCTCATTCGACTTGACTTCAGGTTTGGTAGTCAATGGTGGAGTTTTCCTTGACGTCGTCGACGATGGCTTTGCCAAGGAGCTACTCCCCTTGTTGAAAGGCGAAGCCTTAACGAATGGGCGGGTACTCGATCTCCTTGCTTGTTGTTGTTTAACCTTGTGGGCAAGCGCTCTAACATCGTCAAAGTTGAAATACTATTGAAGTGCGACTGCATCCACGATCTGGGACTTAAGTCCTCAAAGATACTTAGTAATGGTTTTCTCTTGGGTTTCTTGGACATCGCACTACAGCAAGAGTCTCTCGAACTCCCTCGTGTACTCCGATACACTTGAAAGTTGCTAAAGCAACTGCAACTTGAAGTAGAGATCTCGTCGATAATGCTCCGGCAGAAACCTCTTGGTCATAGCCCTCCTCATTTTCTACCATGTTCGGATCTTATCACGTCCTGCTGGTTGGTGTTCTCCCACCACAAGCTAGCGTACTTCTTCAATCTTAACGCAACAAACTTAACCTTTCGTTCCTCAGGCACCTCTTCATAGTCGAAGATGCTCTCTACCATGTGCATCAGTCGATGATCTCCGCGGGGTCAAAGTTTCCTTCGAACTTCGGAATATGAACACTCATCGTTGGGGCTCTTCTTTCTGGACGATGATAATCTGGTCTGTGTTGAGACTCCTCACGCCACAAGTTATCCTCATCGTCGCTGTCTAATCGACTGCGGGAAGTCGATGCATAATGAGTGAGCAACGACTGTAGTTGTTGCTAAAGATCGACGATCTGCTGCTCCAGTTGAGCAACTTGTGCTTCGTCTAGAGTCATACTGTGTTGGAATCTTTTGGCTATTGACAACTGTGCACTCAACAATAACCTTGAGCTCTAATACCAAAATTGTACAGGGACGACAATGAATAGATGATTCCAACATCAAAATGGTAGGGGAACGTCACTAAGGGTACGGAATGGAGTGACGTGGATATGGACGCGGAAGGTTGTGTATGGGGTGAACGACTGAATAATGAAAAGGAAGGGTTGAGATTTAACCTCCACGGACACAGAAACACCACCGTGAAAGAAGAACTAGATAAACTCGTTTGTATTGTGGATACAGATACACACCACAAATTAAATGAGGGCGAGACACAACGCGGAGGATATAGATACACCAGCACTGGTTATTACGCTCAACTCAATCCACACTCGAAATTCACCAAATGAAGAACAAAGTTGAAGGAGAATCCACTCACTTCGGATAGAACGACATAAGTCTAACAAAGGGGTTTTTCAATTCAAGATTATCTGTTTAAATGCTTACAAGGGCGCCCATTATATAGGGATCGCTTGAACAAGAACATAAATGCAAGGCAATGAACCTAGATAAGATGCATGCATGATCAGATTCATGGACGAACCATAAATGACTTATTGGGAATGACACAAACTTAAATGCAGACGTATTAATGAGTAGATGCATGAATGGAGGAAAGAAAAATGATTCAACTTCTCCAGGTGACTCTTAAACTTCACCGCTGTCGTTTAATGTGGAGTTGCTTCTGCTTCGTGACCAGACTTGCTTCAAAGGGTGCTTCCTTCGACGGGGTCTCGATCTTGTCCGTACTTCGATGGTGGGTAAATTAGTTAATGATGAGCAAACTAACAATTCTAGTTGATGGTGAATCATCATGATCTCACTGATGCCCATCGTCAGAAAAAATACGCAGAATAAATAAAATTAGGTTCCTAGAGGAAAGGGAAACACTTAGAATGAAAATTTGTCCCTTTGAATGTCTATCTAAGGCTAGAAAGTCATTGTAACACTGAAACATATGGTTTGGGTTTAAATGCCAAACTGTCAACATCAACTCAGGAAAAGGAACGGTCTCTGATAGCCCTCTCTAAAGGAGCCTCGGTCGTAGATGGGAAACGTAAAGTGGGTTTCCATTTGGAAAGCAACTCGGTCTATTCTCCCCCAGAGATTTCACCCCTAATGATTTCTAGAAATTCTGGGAAAGAGATCTCGACGCCATCTGTGGATCATCGGTCCAGAATGCAGGCTCGAAGTACGAGACGTCTAGTAAGGAGGTGGCTGTGGAAACACACCAAGCGAAAGCTTGCGGGCGAAGCAGTTACCAAGCGACGGGGCTACCAGGCGATGAAGGTCAACGAGGTGATCAAGCGACAGTCAATTGGACGAGCGGGGAAACTATGCGGCGAAGGGTAGTGGGTGATCCGGTCGATCAATAGGTGTTATGGGAAGATTTATGACGATCTCAAGACATAAAAGAAAATTGTTGCCAAGTTTGCTAAAATGGAAATGAGATATTCCATGAATACTGGCAACAAAGATGCGTAATATATGTATAATATTTCATTACCGTACATACTTAGGTTTAGTATAAATAGTTGTTCTTAGGCATTTTATACGAACACCTCTATACAGATGGACATATAGACTTTTCATCTTCAAGCAATCCAGCGTTCAATTATCATGTGCTCATGCATTCTTGTTCCTTCCGAAGGCATCGACAATGGCATCCGTAAGTGCTTCCGCTTAAGGGTGTATATCCGAAGCCTTCTCCTCTTTTTTTTTCATTCATACGGCGACCATACAACGAAACTCCGAGTACAAGTTACTCGTAGTGCCAGAGATTTCCGACGGGTTTGGATCCGATTGTGCAGCGGGGTCACTTTCGAAGCGAACATGCCTTTGGCGACCACAGTGAGAGACTAGGCCAATAATACTGAGGATCAGATGTGGTGCTCAGTCAAACAACTTCAGAGATAATCACGTCAATAGGGGAAATAACAACGATGGAAATAACTTGAACCCAGCCATATATGTAGAGCTGTTCGCCATCACGAGTACTCTCCAACTCTTAATGGAGAGGGTCAGTGCTATCGATCAGGAGCACGACGCCTTCAAGGAGAAAATTGGTTCCAAGATGGATGTCGTCGTCTAGAACCTAGAAATCATAGCATGGTTGCCTGTAAACAGCCCTGGTATGGAGAAGGGTGAATCGGCCACTAAACACCAACTCGACTATGACACTCATAAGGCGTTAATAGCCGAAGGGAAGAAAAAGGCCAACCTGGGGGACGTCCCTATTATCGCCACAGGCCCCAAAGGGTTTGTACACAGTAACCCACCACTCGTGATAAACGAGGGTGGAACAGCTGTGCAACAGGATCATTAGGCTACATATCAACCCCCGTTTCGAAGGAGAGAAGATTTCTATAGGTCTGTGGATAACAAACCTTTTCGTCCTCTTCCATGCGCTGAAGAGGGATGGCCATGCAGGAGGCGATGGCTCCACCGGGTCTCATTCTCAAATAAGGGATTACATAGCCCGACGTTGAGCAAGCGATTCCTGGGTGAACGAGATGAATGAAGTTGAACTCTATCGAGCAAGGGGATATCTGTGCCTGAATTTGCTTTTTTCTCGGGCGAAGAAGGTATTTCGCCTGCGGAACATATCGCCTGCTTCACTCATCAGGCTGGAGAAGCTGCCATTAAGGGATTATGGAAACGTTGCCTGTTTCCCATCTCTCTCACAGGAGCCACCTTTACGTGATATGTGAATCTTTCCCCAAATTTGGTGAGGAATTGGGAGGATATGCATGCGCAATTCACTCTGGCGTTCACTCAGACTGACCTAGCTATGACACTATATGACCTCACTCACATGAAACAACAGCCTGGGGTACCCGAGGCAGTCTTTCCGAATAGACTTCAGAAGGCGAGGCTGAGTTGCACAACCTCTGCATCTAAAGCCGAGCTCATAGCCATCGCTCAGGATTCTCTCATTCTTCAGCTTAGAAAGAAGCTAGAAGGTGAAGTGTTCCGAGATTGGAATGAGTTGGCCGGAAAAGCTATCCGATATGAGAATCTCCTCAGAGAGAAAACGCATCGAAAGGGAGTCTGATTACAGGGCCCTTGGTGACTTACCAAGCGGAGCCAATTGTAGACGTCGACGTCGTACAGTATGTGAAGGGTCAACCCCTGACTTGCGACGAGTTGACTAAGAAAAACTTCCGAGCCAAAGCCTATCCAAAAACTCAGGAGGAAAGGAAATGGCTTGGGTCTTTCACTCCCACCACACACGACTGTCTCACGTTTAGGAATTTAATATAGGATCTTATAGAATCTAGATCCCTATGCTCCCGTGAATTGGAAGAAATTGCTTTGGTCAATAAACAACCTTTCGATAATCATGAGGTTCATATGTTAGATGTTGTTGGATCGTTCAGGTGCACTAAGTGGGGGGTGAATTAGTGATTGTAATTTTTTCTCATTTTTTCAGTGGAAGCGGAAGCGTACTGTATCAAAATAAAACGTTTCTCTGATGATGAGATATGTTCGCTGTAAGCGTTACGATTTGATTGAGTAGATTCATAAGAATGTTTGCGCAATCGTAATGGATACAATAGTTTATAGTGGTTCTGCCTCACAAAGTGATAATTAAAATCCTTAAAAAAATTGGAGATCCCTCCGGGACAACAATCAACTCCTCACTCAGTGGACATCGTCTCGTATCCAGCAGATGGTTACTCACACTAAGAAGTTGGTAGCTCAAAGAATTTTCACACAGCACATTATCGCTTTAGTATAAGCCTATCTACTAAAGCACAAAGACATGGTTGAAGTCAGAATATAAGCTCACAAAATGATTCCTTACAGTGCGAGAACGACGTCTCAAGGAACCGCCCGTTTCTATTTCACAACAGAGGAATATTCAGCACTTAATAACTCTGGAGAAGATTTCTACACAACACTTGTCACCTCTTAATATGAACCTGCCTATAAGCACAAGAGAGACAAACATGAAGAGTCACTTAAAACAGAGATAAATAGAAGGGGTCGGTTCCTCACACAGCGGAACGTGACTTCTCACACAGCGAAGTCGGGGTATGCGTCCTACACACAGTTCAGACGTGCACGGTTGCCACAGCCTTGACTCACTGCACTGCACACCCAATCCCAAGGTGAAATTTTCAACTTCAACCGCTCCCACGCAACCTGCTCTAATATCCCTCCATGAGGTCGAGACTTCTGCACAGCGCCCCTGTACTCATGATGAGTTCTTTTCACTCCGGTGGGCTTATCAACTCATGCTCTACCCTGCAGGCACGAAACTTCTATCACACACCTGAAAGTGCATGTCTAACTGCATAAACTCCGAAGGTTCATGGTTTTCCTTTGAAAAGATACGACAAGAATGACTTCTTACCGATAGTTTAGCAATTGGTCACTGCAATTAGAACATGTATTCAATTAGCTTCCCTTTGACGATTCAACGGTCGCACGTTGAACGCATCGAGGAAACACAAATACATTCCCTCTTAAGACGGCCAAGGTAACACACAGCCCTTGGTAGTCTCACCCGCAGTTGCGAGAGGTAAGAATCAGGCGATTATTTAGCACCTTCTGTTCTTCGCCGAATTACACAGATCACACAGCCTCAGAGCTTCACACAGATATCGCAGACTCTGGAAAAAGATACTTCGATCATGTAACCAAGGCTATGATATATGGAGAAAAAGATTAAGGGAGTGTCTAGGGTCATTTGGCAATCCCTTTGATTTGTTTTCAAATTACAGCGAATCAGACCAATCTGAGCATATATTTACTCAACGATCTCAGCATTAGAGATGTAATGTTCTTTAACGATAACATCCATTAGTTAATTTATTCCATTCGAGTGTGATGATTAACTACCATGTATATGGATAATTGACCTGTCAACATTTTTATTAGAAAAATTATTGAAGTGAAATCATAATTTAAAATTATTTGATTTGACAATTATTTCTTTGTTGCGTAACGTTGCTGCAGATAATTCTCAACTTCCATAATATAAATATATTGCTTCCAATCTTTACCTAGAAATACAATATTTTGATTTTGAGTTGCCTAATTAAAGGATTCAGAAAATCCAAAGCCAATTCAATGTATTTAGACATCCCAATACTTGATTTAAATATATTCTGAAATAATTCAAAATATATTGAAGCATAAGAAGGAAATATTCATTTCCATATTTCCAATAGACATGCGTAGCAAGAAGGAAATATTCATTTCCATACTGTAGAGTAGCAACGTACAGCTAACGCTAGTTGTGGCTCAGTAACGGTTTGCTCAAGCTCATCACTAAAGGTAAGCTTTCCTCTTATGAATGAAATTAATCAAACGGATTTTGAATAACATGTACAATTAGAGGCTTTATTACCATAATTTTGATAAAATCCATACTAAATTAGATTAGAATATTTAGGACATCCAGATAATGATTGAAACATCGAATTAATCTAGATAATTCGAAATACTAATTAATTTCAAGATTTATTCTGAAAAAGTAATTTAGTTTCACGTTTATAAAAGGACATACGTAATATTACAACGATACCTTACTGTAACACAACGTCACATTCATCAAGCTCATCATCAAAGACAAGCGAAGTGTTACAACAACACGTGCTATGATTTTATAACATAGCTTTTCAAGCATATCATCAAAACCAAGGTTCGTATATGTTAATATCATTGGCATGGTGAAATGTGATGTGCATGATACTCCAGTATCTAGAGAGACTTAGTAAATGCACCGCTGAGGAGGTTACTACAAAATGGCGTCGTTTCCTGCCTGGTTAAAACATCCAAGATGAGTAATGAAGTATGTTAATGACACATGGATGGCAGTAATACGACTAATAGCTTTTTTGCTCTTAAGAAATTCGTGCAATCGCACCAAAGGGGCGAATAGTTTGATCTCACGCCAGTAGAGAAGGCTACGATGGGGATTGGTCGTTCGATGCCAAGGAAGTCCGGAGAATAAACTGATGGACCCTGCAAACCATTCGCCCCAACATCTTGCGTGGGTGCTCCTAGTGATTCCTGGTTCTGACGTTCTCATCCATCCCCTCACAGTTTTGATTTCTGGTTCTGATAATTGGTTTCCCTCTATGGTCACCAGAGACGTGTATGGGCTTCGTTGGAGTGGCCGGTGAATATTGCTATCAAGCTAATGGGGCTCTTGCAATGATTGTATGTAACCGTGGTCGCCGTTTAGAGAAAAAGACAATGGCAAGCTTAAGCAAGAGTAGTTACGAATGGCATCAATGGAAGCTGGTTGTAAAGAACAAAGTACAAGAAAGATGGGTAAACTAAGCACTAAAACTAAGGATAAGCTAGGATAAGTAGATAAATCTATGTATTTTATGTGTCTGTGTGTACAGGAAAACCTATTTATAAGGCTCTACCCCGACTTAAATCTGGCAACAGAATATTGCCTTTCCTAATCTTAAAGCCTTTTGATCTATCTTGTAATATGTCTTGTACTAATCAGTGTCGGGCAGTGATAATGTTTCGTAAAGGGTCTATGGACTTAGTAAACTCTAAGTACATTTTAACACTAAATTGCACAGAGCCCTTTGTAAAATATACATTTCATAGTAAACTACAAAAAATGTACATTTTACCGGCTCTGTGTACTGATAATATTCTAAAAATTTACTTCTGATTTCATAATAAACTTCTAAATTTATCGTCAATGTACTAAAACTTTTATTAAAAGTATAGTAGATATTTTTAGTGAATTACTAATTTACACGGTACATTCTGAACGTAACTCCGAACTTAAATGGATGTTGCTTTTACCAGCTTGCCCTTCCCGCCCTTTGAATGTTAATTTGCCTCCCCCTCCCCTAGAAGCTTTTAAGAGTTAAATTTCCCCAAGTTTTGGCAATGTTCTAATCTCAGATTGAACATTCCCATCGCACCGACTTCGTAAACCAACACATCCTGGTGACGATTAGGTGGTGATAAATTTGATGATTTGTGTGGTTAGGGGTTTTGGTTATTTATTATGGTTGGGTAATTTGGTTTACAACTCCTCAAATTTGATAAATTTGATGATTTGTATGGTTAGGCATTTAGGTCCAGTGATGATTTGGTTGGGGCATAGTAGAAAGTTATTTAGTAATTAACAACGGTCGGCTGTACTACATACGCGGACCAAGCTGACTAGTGCTGGCCAACAATGGGCATGACATCAAGGCTTGTTGGTAAGCCTTGGTACTGACCTTTCTACATCAACATTCCGGTCTTCAGAATTCATGTTCACTCCAAAAAAGAAAGGACCTGCAAATGTCCGCAACTCTAGTGCATTGTATGCCGAGAATTGCCTCTACGTCGCTCGGCCTGAAAGGATGCTCAACACCATCGATAGCCAATACCCTCTTCACTGGATTGAAGCAGCTTAAATACATTTGCTTTCGCTTTCCGGTTCACACTCTTGGATGCAACTTGAACTAGTCCCTTGAAGCCTAATTCATTCAATGCAAACTTCTTAGCCTCGTCAAAGGTGTTTAGCAGCTGCAAAATCTTCCTTCCACTACGGCGAGTGTAAATAAAATCCTACAACCATAACAGCAGCATCACATCAAACTTATTCATTGTACAATTTAAATCAAAAAATGCCTGATCAAACATTTACCTTATCTAACAGAATGTATTATCATGTCTCCTTCTCTTACACGCTGGCGTGTTGCCTTGGTTCTTCTCATTTACTTCGTCGTCTTGGTCGTTTGCATTAACTTCGTCACCTTGTCCTCCATATCCATCTCGACTGCTACCAAAATTGCAAACATATTTACTTACATTTGGCTTCAATGTTGCATTCGCACAAACCAACCTTTGTACATAATCCAAATTACACCCAACCGACATGCACAAGCAATTGTCGCAAACACACTGTCCACATCACACCCGAAGAAAGCCCACTTTTACCCTCTTCCCTTCCTCACACACAAGCTAAAAACTAATCCCCCTTTTACAGAATCAAACTATTAGAAGAATGGTCGCGAGAGGGGAATAAGATGGTTTCCTCTTGGTGGTAACACGGGTCGTGCCTTGTCCCTCTATCCAACCAGACCCAGGTTTTTCCAAGACTTCGTTGGTGTGCCCGAAAGATCCCGTACACTCTCAAGCCGTAACTAGTAAACCCATTACACAAAATCGCCCTAAACCCAAACCGTAACACTACATCGCAGTAGACCTCTTACAAGTGACGCGGGTTGTGCCTTGTCTTATGACCCGACTGGACCAACAATCTTCTAAGACTTCGTGGGGGTGCCCGAAGGTCCCCTTTCACTCCCCAGTCGTAAGAAGCAAAACCCATTATACTAAAATGCGCTAAACCCAAACCGTAACACTATATCGACCTAAACCTTTTGTCAAATACAACGCACAAGAAAGTCTTTCCAAGTACAAACTTATCGGGTACAAATATACTGAGAGTATACAAAGTTTATCAACACTTTACGAAATAGTAGCACGGCCAAACACTATTTACTACAATACTAAATTTTGTATTGTATCAATATAATAAAAATTACTAACTCCATTTAAGAAAATTAATAAAAAGCTGTATATTTATATTAAAAGATAAAAAAATATATTAAATAATAACTTACTATTTAGTGAAATGTATAAAGCTGTAGGTTAATATTTAGAACGTTCACGAAATCTCCTATAAAAGGGAGATTAGCTGCTTCCCATTTTGGTTTTCAAAAATTCACATTAAGTTTTTGGTCTGCCATCAAATCGGGAAAAGGAATAGATTTTTCCTGGTAAAGGGAGACGAGAGGAGGGGGGTGGAGATTGATAATTGATTGATGGGAGGGTTACAGTCATTTAATATGGCGGGGGGGGGGGGGGGTGGGAGATCCTATATTTGGTTCTATTCCCTTTTCTTTCAAACTGTCCCTCCCTCCTATTACAATCACAACTTCACAATCCCTACTCTTGTTTTCCTCCTAACCCATGCCACAAACTGTAGGCGGGGAGGTTTATGATTACAAGGCGAGTGTAAAGAACCACCACATTTGGGTCCAACAAGTCAGGCACTACTCCCCCTCTCCCAACCCCCCCACCACCATCTTTCCAATCCTCCTTTTTTGCCCCTCTACGCTCTCGGGGAAAAAAGGTATCCCAGTTCAATTCTACGATATGGAAAATAAAATGGACACATGAATAAACAACCGAGTTGTTTAATGTTGTCGTTTATATATCTCGGGTCGTTCTCTCTCTTTGTTCTAAACTAATTCGGCGTTGCAGACGCTTTTAAAGTAAATTATTTGGCTATTACTCGTATATTTTAAGAGTTTGCTTGGTCACCGGGTTGAGTTTGTGTACCCTTTAACGATACCTACCATTCATGAATATTGCATCTACTAGTTATAAACCGTTTTATAATGACACTTCATTACATAAATTTATCTCAAATTCGTTAATTACAAGGTAAGACCCATTTATATAATATTTAACTGATTAAAAACTTAGATCCAACTATTTTAATTAAAAATATGTAAAAAACATCTACTTTATTTAATCATTTTAGTCATATATTGTACAAACCACTCTGTTTTTAACAGTATATGCACATAAGGCTCGGTACAGCGGATAAAACGTAACACGGCACCGTGAAGATCCTATCAAGATGTGATAATTATGGGTCTGATTTACAAAATTACCGCCCCAAGTTTGTTCGGCCACAAAAATGTCTAAATTAGTATAAAAGGGATAAAAGGGATACCGATAGCAGTACTTCACAGAAGAAGAGGAAACAGAAAAAGTCACAAACTATGAACATGACTCTGAGGCGAGAGGGGTTGAGATTTCACCACCCTCCATTTAAAAAAAAAAACAATTCCCAACTTTTTTTAATATTCGTAGGGGAGAAATTTGGCACGGACATTTTCTCTTTCCCCGATCGGAAACCAATCATCCCTCTTGCCAATCTTCTCTGGTTTCGTTGGTCTCTCTTTCGTTACATCTTTTTCTTTCCTTCTCTAATTTGGCGACCTAGCCAAGTCATCGCAAACTTCAATCGTATCCAAAATCACTGGGAAAGGAGTAACCCTTCCTATTTCGTCAATGTCTTTCCCCGACCACTTCCTTGTAATGAAACCCTATCTCCCATTTCCGCACAATGATCCCGTTTCCTCCCCCGTTCAGTTCGCACCTGATGACACACCCGTTTGTATCAAACCATCTCCCGTTTGTTCAAATGAAACAGCAAGCCGAGAGCGAGGTCGAACATTTAGTATCGACACCAAATGCTTAACCCATTCGTAAAACCCATATCCTTTTTCGCAGACCAGGAAAGGGTAGTTCGAGAAAAGAATGCACTTCCCTTCTCGGCAAGAACCCTAAAATGGGGAGGTTTTAGCATTTATTCGGCTCGCTGCTCATCGTAAATATGGACGGCCAACCCAGAAAACCTATTTTGAAAAAAAGAGCGTATATAGCTGGGGAAAAACAATTCCCGAATACATTTAATTAAATTCCCCTGTCCGTCGACGGCTGATTACAAGAAGCTCAATTGACTCGCCTCCCCTTATTCTTAGCAATTAATCCTGCAAAAATCTGTCAAAAAAGGGAAACGAGAAGCAATTAATCCTACATTTTGTCGGCGGGATCGGATTCCTTAATTCCTCTGTCTAGTCAAATTCGGCAAACTCTAACGTATTGTTTATTATAGTTCAAAATTTAGAACATCAAAAAAATAAAAAATAAAAAGAGGAGGAGAAGAAGAAAAAAAAGCGGGTGAAGGTTTCATGGATGCGTTAATTCATTCAACGCCGCACGCACGTTTTCTCGTGTTTCTTGTGTTCTTTTTCTTCTCTTTACCTGAAAGGTGAGGACACGAAAAGGCCAAAGCACGCAAGTTCTCATGATGCATGCAAAATTTATTTTCGTGTGTGGTGTGTGTCGTATGTCGCCTGTCGTGGTGGTCGTCATGTGACCCCAAAAAACCGATGCCACGAGAGAACAAGAGAGGAGTGAGGGGTGGAAGTGTTTTTCTTTGTTGAGAGGACATGATTGCAAATGGAAGCATGCGCCATCGCTGTCCCTGCAAACACCAATTCATATAAAATGGACTGTGTGAGAAAAGGGGAGGAGAAAAGTCATTGTAGTTCGATATATGCGTATAATATATGTTGTAATAATTGGGGGTGAGCCTTTTAAATTTTCTTTTGGGGTCCTATTTGATGATGTAATCTTATAACTTATAAAGAAATGTAGCCCATACCAATACTTTGGACAGTGCCCGACGTATTTCTCATTGGGGTTGTATTAGAAAGTGGTCAATAAGTGACTCCCACAATGTTGCTGGTTTATATAAGGTTTAAGAGTCGGGTATGGTGCAAGCCAGATGCTAAAAGAATCCTAATAATTATCGTGCCCCCGTTAGTCTTTTCCTCGCTAAATGTTTTCGTCGATAGGGCAAGACCATGAGAGACACGCATCTGTGACGTCGGATTGAGTTAAACAAACGGACCGACCGCGACCACAGCGACTCCCTCGAGCATTGCATGGAGACATTCATTGTACTGCTGAATCTTCAAATCATAGGATGCGTATGTGATGTCATCCTCTCGCATGCGTTGTATTCGTTTTCGAAATGGCGATGGAAAGGGCGTCCTCGAGCCATTATCACTTGACCCTGAGCAGCTCTTCTTTGTCCTGAGGAATCAAATCACGACTGTATCCTCCATCAAGGTTTGCTTTAGATTGTGACCAAGATCATGTCACAATCACAGTGGATTATTTAATTGTGATACCATTAGTGAGATAAATTCCAAATGAGGTGCTGTTGATATTGTTAGAGAAATGTGTTCGGCGCATAAGTAATCGATCATTCGACAATTCAAAGCAAAATCAGGGTTTGAACCGCTTCTCCGAAGAGATATTAGAAGGGATGCATATTTATTTATTTCTTGTTAATCGTCGACTAATCATACTATGAATCTTACAACTTTCTATTTGTATATAAATAAAAAGATTTGTATATAAATTTTATGAATGTGTTGGATAAAGCATTATATCTAATCAGGGTTATGCAACTCTAATCTGATGACCAAAATTAGATTTTTTTTTCTTTTTTCCTTTTTACATTGTAAAATTTCAGTTTCTTGAAGGAAAGTCTTCGAGGTAAAAATAAAGCAAGAAAAATGAGTAACATTGATTAGTTAATTATTAATTAATTATTATTATTTCCATGTGGGCCCAGCTACTGAAATTATGGCAATTTCCCACAATCAACTTTATTAGAGTTACCTCACAATTCCTCCTCAGTTGAAGAACTTGTTTGCCTAAAACGGATAAATAAATTATTTCTTCTTATTTTTTTTTGTCTGCAAATTATTTCTGCTCCATTTTTTGCTACTTCCTCTCTTTTGTCTTTCATCTTTTATTTTTTATTTTAAAAAATGTGGAGTAGAAAAAGACCCTCTTCAAAATTCATCTAAAGGAAGAATAATAGGATTCGATTGTTGAGTTTTTATTTTCCTTCATTTGCCCATGGAAGAATTCAACCAAGCCAAAAGTATGGCGAACTCAACCAACCCTTGGGATCTTCCTTTATCCATGGATGATCCGCTTATCTCGAGTAACGGCTCCGATGATAGTCATGGGATGGTTGCCCTCAGTAGCACCCCACTTTGGTCATCTTTCCTTTTTCAACCCAGCTCCCATCAGCACCATGGAAACGCCCCATCCTTGTCTCAAATTGTTTCTCCGGCTGCCCAGTTGATGAGGGACACGAGGTATGTCCCCAGTGATGTCCTAGATATGGTCGAGGATGTGGGAGAAGACGACGAGCCAGAGGAGGAGCTAGGGACCATGAAGGAGATGATGTACAGGATCGCGGCCATGCAGCCGGTTGACATCGACCCATCTATGATACGCAAGCCGAAGCGGAGGAACGTGAGGATAAGCGATGATCCACAGAGTGTGGCGGCGCGGCACCGGAGGGAGAGGATCAGCGAGAAGATCCGGATCCTCCAGAGGCTCGTCCCCGGGGGAACAAAGATGGACACGGCATCCATGCTCGACGAGGCCATCCGTTACGTCAGGTTCCTCAAGAGGCAGGTCCGATCTCTCCAGTCCCCTTCCTCCTTGTCGAATCCTCAGGATGACAACCAACCCCAGCCGAGCTCCGTCCTCCCCATCCTGGCTGGAGAACCCTGGCGGATCCTGCAGTCGAAACAGCCGATAATGTCCTCGAACTCGTCATCCTCGACGGAGGTAGTACTTCCATCTGCTCCACCTGGACAGAGGTTCCTTGCATGGGGAGGCAGCAACCGCGGGGGTGACTCCGACATGTGCTTGAATCACGAGTTAACCGACAATCAATAGTAACCAGCACCCAGCAAGATCCTTGTAAGCATATAATTAGTTCTTACATAATCTTATTATAGTATGAGCCCCAAAAAAAAATCTTATGTTCTCCCGACTTTGTGTTTTAGGCTTATGATTTTCTTAAGACCCTCTTTCATATCAAGAAGTAAACTATGGCTTGCTCCTTTTTACCTGACCATCTGTTATTCAAGTTTCGAAACATATCGGGTGTTTACTAGAAACGCCATAGTAAAGCATCACGGCCGTGATTCTTGAACTGATCCGATCCGGACGTTCCTCATTTAAGGAGAGGCGTAAGGGCTAGGGTTAATCATGACCTCTGATCCGATGTCACAATACCTCCTTCATATTTCGATACAAGTTGTAGGCCAGTAGTGCGATCGTATTTAAGGGTTCGTTTTTTTTTTTTTTGTGGTTGGAGTTTTCTTGTTATGACTTTTGGAAAAAGGAAAAGAATGAGTGATTAATGATGGGATTTTTTTTGGGGTTGAAGTTTTTGCATGATGGGGTGTTTATCAGAGGCTGTCTGATTGAATTGGGAACAAATATTGAGGGTTTTCACTGAACAAGGAAAGCTTCTTTTTTGTGTGAGAGGTGGAGAAGAAGAAGAAGAAGAAAGAAGGCGTTGCGATGGGGTTGGTTTCGACTTTCGATTTTTTGCAGTCGTTTTATTTAATGTCCCCCCCTTTTCCTCTTGTCTTTCTCTACTTTCTTTTTTCGTACATCGTCCGCATACGTTTTCATTATATTCCATTTCTTATTCGTGACTTAAAACATTGTGTATCCATTACCACTGAATGTCTGTGCGTACGGTTAAAACCCTAAAAAACAGCTCAATCTTTCTTATACCATTTGCTCTCTCTAACTCGACTCTCTTTCTTTTTCCGTTATCAGGATGATACTCATAATTAATAACTCATTCTTAGATAGATCGAGATATCGGTGGTCGTGGGTTTCTGGTGACCGTGATTACGCAAATATTATTATCAAATAAGGGGAGGACACGAATCCCTATCCTCTCCTCTGGTAAACATTATCGATGTGTGAAAAGGGATCTTTTTTTTTTTTAATTTAAAAGAATTTCTAGTTAATATTTATAGTTTGCGTCACAACAACATAAAACATTCAGTGTTAAAAAAATTAAGACATTATATTAAAAAGAAAGCATATGGAGTTATGGGGAGTTACATCGTTCAAGAGAAACAAGGGTTCCCTAATCCAAAATGAGAACTCGGGGCTCAAACTTGAGAGTTGGGCTAAAATTTTGTTCAGTGGTCATCAAATGGAAAACTAACTAAAATAGTTTTAGTAAAGCCCAAAAGCCCGATTAGTATCCGAAAGAGCAAATATTACATATTTAACCTTAGACTTGTAATTATGGCCTGATCTCGCGGCGTGCACGGCAGTTCGGATGACACGATGATTTCAGTTCGTTCTTCCCGTATCTTTCGGTTGACACATCAACTCGAACGTTAAGGTGCTGCAGAGGGAACCAGTGTGGATCCTCAAGATAATTTAGAGCGACTCGTGTCGCCATCTTATAGTCCCGTAAAAGAAGGTTTAATGTTGCTTAACCTAAGTAAGTTTTTATGAAGTCGTCACCGACTTATTTTTACAAAACCAGTTTAAGTCAGAAAAAATCAGTATGTTTAGAAATTCGTAATTACTAACTCTTACGTCTAAGAATGAAAATAGGGGTCATTTACTAGAAAGGAATTTTTCTTCGGATACAAGCATTGAATCTGATCTGGACATCTTATCGGATTCATGTCTCTATTTTACGGGTACTGGGTTCGATTCGACTTTATGCCCAAATTTATGTTTGTGGATAGGGCTAACAACAAACACCATAAACATCATCAGATTAATCATTTACATCAAAGGGGGTGAGAAAGGAGGGTGACCGAGGGCCTATGCATCTAAGCCCACGGCCTGTTTCAGGTAAATAGAAAGAAAATCAAGAGGCTAGCACATTCCCTTTGTCCCTGAGGTCCATCGAGATGGCTTTGCATCGGAAAGGGCACAGTCGGTTGGGGTCACTCATGTGAAGCTCATCCATTGTGTTTTTTTTTGGTTGCCCGCCCGGTTTCCGGAGCTTCGCTCTAACTAATCCGAACTCGACCCAGGTAGGACACCTGACTATGGTGGGTGAGTCTTCCAACAGGGGTGGCTGCGTACGGTAGGTTTCGAACCTGAGACCTCCTTAAGCGAATCCAAGCTCCTTACCACTTGGACCAACCCTTGGTTCCATTGTGGTTTTTACCTAACGTGCCAT
Source organism: Melastoma dodecandrum (assembly GCA_029817715.1). Classification (NCBI taxonomy): domain Eukaryota; kingdom Viridiplantae; phylum Streptophyta; class Magnoliopsida; order Myrtales; family Melastomataceae; genus Melastoma; species Melastoma dodecandrum. Next base: position 1,339,822 of record JARUPY010000434.1, read on the forward strand.
ACATTCTAGATGCGTTATCAAGAATTTCTTCCCAAGCATGATGGATCTTCGAGATCCACTTTGTCGAATCCCGATAATTCTCATGGATTTTCATGCAGACCAACAAGAAACTTTGGTTAGAAAATTACAATTGAAATAAATAGAATATACAAAAATAATTAAATAAGTTTGATACGAGGCGTTATAAGCCCATTGATGTTAATCCTTTTGAGATGTCAGAGGAGAGGTCCTTGAATGCGTTTCAAGTAGATAAAAAGCCAAGAAGAACTATCTCCCCATTCCGCAAGAACAAAACCCAACCCAACGGCAACGCACCCATCTATGAACTTGTAACCCAAAGTGAGAAACGCAGGACGATGCCGAAAAGCCACGAACACTATAGAACACAGATGAATCTCCTCCTTCAGTCGAATGATTAAGAAAAGCAATTGTCGGAGCTCCACTACACTCTTGTGGATGCTACGGGAGAAACCCTCACACACTCTCTCTCTCCCCTCTTCATTTTCTATTTTAGATTCTTTCTTATCACCTAATACAAGGCGCGCCTACACTTAGGACAAACTCCCTCTTTTATTGCTTTTGTTATCCATTCTCCTAATTTACCTACACATTCTTCCATTAGACCTAGTTTTCCAGCTTCATCCGTCATCCCTTCCACCAGATCTTTGTCTGGTGCGGCCTTCCCCTTGGTCGAGCCTCCTGGTCCGACATGGGCCTCTCGCTTGCCCCAACCATCTTCCTTGCTGCCATCCTTAGAATGCTTGTTCCCGCCAACTATTTCCCTTGGCCTTGTTGGTTTTAGCCCTTCACCTTTTCCATGCAAAAATACCTTCCCCTTTTGAACACCCTTGTCCTCGAGGGTGTAATTTATGAAACGGTGTTCCCTTGATACACTGGTTTTAGCCTTTTGGAAGGGTGGAATGCTTGATTCCAAAACTTCTAGCTTCTGGATGGATCCTTCAGGATAGGGAGTTTTAGTTCTGAGGTCAAGCTAGTATTGCTTTCTTGGTAGGTAAACGGACACATGCTTAGCATGCTCATTGAAGACACTTGGACTAGTAAACTGTTTCTAACCATGAAATAATCATCTTTATCATATTCCACTTCATCGTATGGGGCGTGGGCGTAACACCAATGCACAAGTAGTATCGACCTTCCTGAATGATATGTAGAAATAAAGGAACAACAAATAGTGACACGTATGGTCTCTCTCATTAGTTCAGTATTTCCCTCCCCAAATATCCATGGGCCTCTTCTTTTGGTGTCCTGATGGGCATGGACCCAAAAGAAAAGATAGTAGGCTCCAAGCTGATACTAACGAACTAGCAGCTTGGGATCAGGAATATCAACAAATCCAACAACATCATCACCATAGAATGACTGACATTCCAATTAGAGCAAGTGTCAATAACATTGGCACAGAAATTTGGAGGTGATCCCAATCTGTTGTGTTATCACCTGTCCAATCAGCTCTATACTTTTGGCGTCCAGCAAACATACTCTAGATAAAACGGAGGTTGGTCATTCCCATCCCCTCGCCTTAAGAGTGCATAAGAGGTTGTTGTTGGCGTAAAAAATCTCACGATCCGTATATAGACCGGAAGCAACGTACAAATTGTCGTATTGAGAAATAGTAGGTTCAATCTCTAATCACAGACAAAGCACGTGATTCATCTGATTCTATACTCGTAAGATATCCGTAGTATAGATGGGCTAAGACTCTGGCAAATATCTGCTGGAGCTTTAGGGAGATATGTTGATGAAGACGCTGGAGCTGCAGAGCTTGATCCGACGAGTCTTCAGAAGTGGCGAAGATCACCAAGGCTGTAGAAGCTTGATCTGGCGAGTCTTCTGAGGATGGGCGAAGAACACCAGGGCTGTTGTAGAAAGCTTGATCTGGAGAGTCTTCTAAGGATGGATGAAGAACACCAGGGCTGTTGTAGAAGCTTGATCTGGAGAGTCTTCGTCGTCGATCAAGTGAGGAAAAGATGCTCGAAAGCTTCGCTATTGAAGGAGCTCCTCACTCTTGAAGTTACCTCCCTAAGAGGGAGAGGGACTCCCTTTATATAGGAGTTGAAGGACCCTTGGGTGACTTCTCTTTCTGAAGTGGGACAAAGAGTCATGGGCGTGAGGGCCATATCGGACCGGCAATTAGATTGGGTTGGAGTATGGGCCAGACTATTAATGGGCCGATATATGGGCTAGGCCAAAAAATATATTATGGGTTGGGCTAAAACATATTTAATTTGGACTTTAATTTGAATAAGCCCAAGACCATATAAAACCCATTAATTTTACACTAAAAGCTTTAGTGTAAAATATATTATTATGTTGCTTTATAATATAAAGACAATTAATCATATTCAGCCGATATAATATATGGTTTGGGCCGAATGACAAAATTTCAATGTCTACAAATGCCCCCACTTTAATTCGTATCTCGCATGCGTATATGTTGCAAAGATATTAGAATTAAAGTATATAGATGGAGTATGTACCCAAAGTATATGTTATCTACAATATCGAATCAAAATATTGGATGTATTAATCAATATTGAGAATATTGTGAAAGATCATGATTGTGGGATATATATAATAATCCCACTACCGTGACAAAATCTTTTTTGATCACTGGGACACATTTAGAATATATATGCAATATATTGGAGATTTGAATCTTCAGGAAAGAAATACTTATGCTCGTGCTTCTCTCCCCGTCAAATATATATGATTCTCTTAAATCTTGGAGTAACCGCGAAAATCTTACGAACACATTAGAAGATCTAATTTGATTTCCAATATCACGAGCAAGATTTGTCTTAGGTTAGATCTCAGAGATTGTATGAGATATGGGAATCCAATAATAGATTTTCTCACAATATTATGGAGAGAACAAATATTTTCTCGTAATCCTCTGAATTGTATCAAATATTTTAAAGATTTTGATCCTATGAAATCTTAAAGGAAATCTCAGATTTCTCGATGAATCACATATGATGCCCTACCTATAAATAGAGCCATTGCCCTTTTGTTTTTTTTTTCGTTCAAACTCAATCCTCTCTTGTACAATCAAGTAAGTCATCTCAACCTTGATTAGGGCGTCGCAACGATTTCCTTTTTCATCGTGATATCTTTTCTTTATTGATTTATATATTCTGTATGGTAGGATTCCATCTAATCCGTCGAGGAAGAACTTGCCCTCTCCTTCTTAAACACAAGATATCAACTCTTGGCGAACATTCTCGTCTTATTTTTATTATCTTGGTCCAGGGCACCTCCATCCAGGTTCGTATACTTTATCGTTATTTATTTATATAATTTGTCAAAGTATTTTCTTCTGGTGCATACAGATCATATCAGATATTCCCTCGGCCTTCCCCGTACACATGGGACCGCCGCCGGATATTCCCTCGGCCTTCCCCATTTCCCCGTACAAATGGGACCGTCGTCGGATATTCCCTCGGCCTTCCCAGTACACATGGGACCGTCGCCGGATATTCCCTCGGCGTTCCCCGTACACATGGGACCGCCGCCGGATATTCCCTCGGCCTTCCCCGTACACGTGGGACCGCCCCCGGAAATTGCCTCGGCCTCCCCGATATATGTGGGAGCGCCGCCGGATAATCAACTTTACTCACTTTTCCTCTCTCCCTTTTTTTTTCTTTTTTTTTGCGGGATTTGTTGGAGTCATGGTTTATTTTACCAAAAAGATCGTTTCCGGGCGTGAATATTTGTGTATTGCTGAAAATGAAGGCGACCTGCGCAACATAATGGAATTAATAGTCCATCGTCCATTGATCGGCCTTTATGCCCCACCCTGTGACAAATTGGATGAGAATCGTGATAACCTCAGTCATTGGTCGCAAAAAATCTCTGAGCCCTCTTTGTTGGACTTGTGGGCACTGAAGTCACTCCCTCATTCATGCATGGCAGAGCCAATACCTTCACGTTCTTTAGGAAGGAATGTCATTGCAGGAAAGTCTGAGTGGGTACATACTATTCGCTTCTGCGGTGAATTCGGTTTTATTCCGAAGTATTGGGAATGGCTAGAAGATACAGTCTTTCGTACTGAAGAATTTCTCAGGAAGGCCAACATACTTGACGCCGTACTTTGTTCGCGCTATACCTATGACCGCAACTCTGATGTCATGCGGGCTTTTTTGCGAAGCTTGGTGTCCGCAATTTAACGTCCTCGAAACATCACGTGGAGCTTTTTCAATTTCTCTTTGGGATCTATATAAACTTGGCAGGCTTCCTATTCATGGCAGAATGTATGAGGAGACGATCCCTTGCTCGAAAGAACTTACCGGCTCGTACTCCCGAAGCAGATATCTTCCGAAGACCTGTACATATTTATTTCTGGCCTTCTCTCGGCTTCTAGAACAAAACACCGAGGATGACAGAAGTAGGCAGAAAAATAGAGATCTCCCGATTAAGGAGGTTGTTCCTATATCGTCTTGGATCGAGTTCTGGTTTAGGGGAAAAGAAAAATATATTAGGCCTCCTAGACGCGTATCGAAGAAATCAACTCGTCCAAAGAAGTCTCATAACCCTGCAGGGCCAATAGCAGACGCATCTCCTTGGAGTCATAAGGAAGGAGGAGTATTTGAAGATTTGGGCATTAACGAAGAAATGCGTTTGCAGACTTATCTTTCTGCCTTCATCGCCTGTTGGTTATGCGTATTTGTATTCCCAAGTGACGAAGCATATATACGTCCAGAAACATTCAAAGTGGCGAGCTTGATGGCAGTGGGAAAAGGCTTTCGCCTTGCGGTACTAGTCTTGGCCATCATATACCGAGGACTGAATGAGATTTGCAACTCTACTCTTGCTGGGGTTCATAAAGTTTGTTTTCCAGTTCATTATGTATATGGATGGTTATCATTCTATTTTCAGACTCACTTTCTTGTTCCAAACGCCGTTGTTGGTCCTCGGATGATTGGTTATTCTGGCGAAAGTGGGGCGCGTTACTTTGATGCTCGTGCGGCTCGCGAACGTATTCATGATGGAGGGAACGTATATTGGTGCCACAACTTTTTCCACAGAAAGGGCAGTCTTTGGATTGAGAATTCTTCTGACTTAGATGAAAATTCGTTGAGCTTTTTCATAAGCATCCGCTCGTGTTATTTGACGTTAAGGCGTGGCAACTCCTTTATTGTGGAACCTTATCATCCTCCACACTTTAGCCATCAGCTTGGGTTTTGCCAGGACATTCCACATATGCCGACACGTGACAAACGATCTTCCTCGTTAGATGAAGGGCATATATTGTGGCGTCTCTCGGTCCAAAAAGAGACTAATTCTCGATTGTACGTGCCTAGTGCTCCTGTTTCCTACACTGATTTGGACACATATTGTACGAAGAGGTACTCTAAATGGTGGAGAAAGAAGCATGATGATTTCCTTCAACAAGGGATAGAGGCACTGATTGCTGGGATACGCCATCCTCCACGTAAAGATAAAGACACTCGAGAAAAGCAAACCAAGCCAGCCAGTATCACCCAAAAGAAGACGTCTTTACCACCAAATACTGGTATTTATAAACACATATATCACTCTTTTTTTTTTTGTTTTACCTTGTCAACAAACATGCCTTGTTGTCATCAACAGTTGCACCCTCTGAAAAGTCACAAACTCCAGATGACAACATACATTTTAAAAGGCAGAGGCGTTCAAAGCATGCATCTGAGAACCTTGGTGTGGTCGAAAACATGCCGGACAACATCATTTTAGCTGGTAATGAGTTGGTGAGTATCTCATATCATCTAAGCATATATTTTAGACGATCTGCATCTTATTTCGGCTTTGTTTGCTATTGTAGCTCGCGAATGAGATGACTGATTTTATGGTTGACAATGGTGAGCCTTTTGTATTGAGCCCACTTAGTCAGGAGCTTCTAAAGCCGCTTCACAAGGAAGAGCATGTCGTGGAAGAAGTGATTCAACCTAAGAGAAACAACGGACCTTCTCATTTTGTTGATCTAGTCTCAACTACACCAGCCGTATCGTCTTTCTGCTTTGACTCTATCGCCTCACGAGCATATAAGAAGTTTGCGGCTAGTATTTGGGACGATATCAAGGAGAAGATTTTGAGGACCCCTTTTAGTAGAGGACATGTTATCGTAGAGGAAATCAAGGATGCTCTCAAACTCATCGATAAATGTGAGCATCTGGATCTGACTCTCATTATTTTGAATAGAGACCATGATTTTTTTTTTAATAAGCCGTTCACAGTTTATACTCGTGCGGGTCAGGAGTATTACATTTTATTTAGCCGTTCACAGTTTATACTCGTGCGGGCCAGGAGTATTACATTTTATTAAGCCGTTCACAGTTTATACTCGTGCGGGCCAGGAGTATTACATTTTATTTAATTTTTACTCTCTTTTTTTTGTGTCGTGCAATTTTGGATCATGCGACATGGAGTATTGCTCTTCAGGCGTAGTATCGCTTCAGCAACTTTCCATTGATTGGTCCGACACGCACTCCATCTTGATCAACTATCCTGTTGGCGCCCCCGGTGTAAGCTTCTTGGACGACGTATGGGCCATCCCACTTTGATGTGAATTTGCTTCCGGTCTTATGCGTGACGATTATGGGTCTTCGCACCGCTAAAACAAGGTCACCTACTTGAAAGGAGCGAAGTCGCACTCTCTTGTTAAAAGACTTCGACATCCTTGCCTGATAGCATTCAATTCGTTGCTGGGCTTCAAGACGTTTCTCATCCAAAGCTTCCAGTTCCTGTAAGCGTAACCGCGCATTATCCTCTTGACAAAGTCCCTCTTGTATAGCTATTCGCAGCGACGGTATTTGCCGTTCAAGTGGAAGGACCGCTTCAACACCATAGACCAACGAGTATGGCGTCATTTGAGTCGCAGTTCTATACGTCGTGCGATACGCCCAAAGAGCTTCCCCGACTCGTTCATGCCAATCTTTTCTAGCTTTATCGACCACCTTCTTTAGAAGATTGCATAGCGTTTTATTGAACGCCTCCGCCAACCCGTTTGCGGCTGCATAATACATGGAAGAGTTATATTGTTTGAAACCAAATTGCTCGCAAAATTTATCCATGGCCTTATTAGAGAAATTCCGGCCATTATCTTTGATTATATGGCGAGGCACGCCATAACGAAAAATAATATTATTCTTGATGAAGGTGATCACTGTTTCCTTCTTCACTTCCCGAAAAGGTGCAGCTTCCGCCCATTTTGAAAAATAATCAGTTGCTGCCAGAATATATGAGTGACCCCCTGATGATTTGGGTGTGATGGGCCCTACGACATCTAGCCCCCAAGCCTCAAACGGCCAAGATGCTATAGTTGGATGAAGTGGCTCGGGTGATTGATGGATGAAGTTAGCATGAAATTGACATGCTTGACACTTCTTTGCATATTCCATACAATCCTTTACCATTGTTGGCCAATAATAACCCATTCTCTTCAATTGGAAGTGAAGTTTAGGACCAGATTGATGAGCCCCGCAAACTCCAAAATGCACCTCCTCTAGTGCTTTGGTGGCTTCTTCCGCTCCAAGGCATCGCAAGAATACTCCTTCAAAGGATCGTAGATAGAGAGTATTCTTAAAATATATGAATCGAGGCGCTCTCCTCCTCACATATACTCTTTGTCGCGGGTCGTTAGGTAACTTTCCATGTTCGAGGAAGTCGGTGAGTGGTTGTCTCCAATCTTGATCCTCTATGTTATAGACGGATATGAGATTAACCTCGTTTGCTTCCTCCTCGTCGAGGATCGGTGGAGCCGCCCATGCTTGACATAATCTGATGTCGACCTCCCTATTTACTGACGTGAGTGCAGAAGCAAGACTTGCCAAGGCATCTGCTTGTGCATTTTCCTTTCTGGGTATATGACTTATCGTAATATCCGGAAACCACCTTTGCGAGTTTAACCGCATAGTCATGATAAGGCAAAAGCTCTGGTTTGCGAACCTCATATGTGGATAGAAGTTGGTTAATCACAAGCTTGGAGTCTCCATATACCCTCAAACTATGCACTTTGTTATCCATGGCCATTTCTAACCCGAGTATGAGAGCCTGTTACTCCGCCATATTATTTAAGCATAACTGAGTGAGGGTATATGCATAAGGGATGATATCCCCATCGGATGTGATAAAGACAACTCTAGCTCCCGCGCCTCTTTGTGTTGCTGACCCATCAAAGAACATTTTCCATGGAGAAGGGGTGTCAACCAACATTACTTCCTCATCGGGCAATTCTTCCGATACTTTCCAATTATCTGGTATAGGATGATCTGCCAAGAAGTCAGCCAAAGCTTGTCTCTTCACAGCCTTTTGAAGAACATACAATATCTCAAACCCTTGGAGCATAAGTGCCCATTTCGCGAGACGGCCAAACATAACTGGCCTCGACATTATATATTTGAGAGGATCTGCTCGTGATATGAGACGAACAGAGTGTGCCTGCAGATAATGTCGTAACTTTTGAATGACGAACATTAAAGTAAGACAGGTCTTCTCAATTAGAGAGTAATTCAATTCCGCGCCGGTTAAAGTCCTGCTTAAATAATACATGGCATTTTCTTTTCCATTATCGTTCTCCTGAGCTAACAAAACACCCAGTGAAGTTTCTTGTGCTGCTATATAAAGTATGAGGGGTCTCCCTTGAATAGGTGCAATAAGGACTGGTGGCTTTGACAAATAAGCCTTTATGCTGTTGAATGCATTTTCACACGCTTCGTCCCACTCAAAAGGATTACCTTTCTTCATCAATCTATGAAAGGGATGGCATCGTCCAGCCAAGTTTGACATAAACCTTCGAATGTATGCAAGTTTCCCTTGAAGGTTTTTCAACTCATGTATATTCCTTGGTCCTGGCATCTTCATAATCGCATCTATCTTTGATTGATCGACTTCAATGCCTCGATGTCGAACAACAAATCCAAGGAACTTTCCCGAAGTAACCCCGAAGGCACACTTCAATGGGTTCATCTTTAGTTGATATTTTCGCAATTTGTCAAATATTTTTCTAAGGTCGCTGATATGATCGCGCCTTTGTCTGGATTTGACAACCAGATCATCCACGTAACACTCTACATTCTTGTGGAGAATATCATCAAAGATTCGTTGCATGGCCCGCTGAAAAGTTGCTCCCGCATTTTTCAACCCAAAAGGCATCACCTTATAACAATATATTCCTTTTGGTGTACGAAAAGCTGTCATTTTCTCATCCTTCGGATCCATTCGGATTTGATTGTATCCTGATGATCCATCCATAAAACCGAGGGCTTCATAGCCAGTGGTCGCATCTACCATTATCTCAGTAATCGGAAGTGGAAAATCGTCCTTGGGACATGCATTATTGAGATCGCGAAAATCAACGCAAACTCGGAGTTGACCATTCTTCTTTCTAACAGGTACAATATTCGCAATCCATATTGGATATTTCACCTCCCGAATAAATCCAGCTTCAATAAGCTTATTGACTTCGGCCTCTATCAATGGGATCAGCTCTGGGCGGAAACGTCGTTGAGCTTGCTTTATGGGTCGAACTCCATGCTTAACAGCTAACTTATGGACTGCTATCTTTGGATCAAGGCCGGGCATTTCTTTATAGCTCCATGCGAAGACATCTTTGTATTCCTTCAACAATTGGATGTATAACTCCTCTTCTTCAAGGGGTTAAACTTGCGCTAAGGAATGTAGGACGATGATCCCCTTTCTTCCCAAGATCGACTTCTTTCAATTCGTCAACAGTAGACTTCTTTTTGTCCTCGAATACTTCTGGAGCCTCTTCTGCATCATCCTCTTTAGGGGAAGTGTTTTTCTCAGCCTTAGTAATTGTGATGTGGTGGGAAGCGACAACATCATTTCCACTATTACTATGAGATGATTCCCCATTGCTATTAGTAGATACCCATGTCTTTGTGCTCATTTTCAGTACATCGCCAGTAGTTACTTCAACAACCATTTGACGCTTCATTCGAGAGGGAACTTTGCTTCGAAGATCCTTTGTATCATCTATGATAATTGGGATATCATCTTTTTTATTAACTCTTTTCCACACCATTCGACTTCTTGGAGCTTGACTCAATCTTGATCGCGCCGATCTTCGAACCTTAATTTCTTCTTTCTGAGTGCCAAGTCTATCAAATACTGACCTTCGCTCAAACGGGGCTCCAAGTCGATCAAATACCGAAGTTCTAGTCGATTCGGTTGTAGTTTTATCATCAGCCTCAATGTATTGAGTTGAAGCCTTCTTCACCGCTTCCACAGGCTTAGTAGTATCATACCAGAGACCGAGTTTTGACTTTTGAGTATCACCTCCTAGATTGGCCTTTTTTGAAGCAGCCCCAAGCGCCTTCAAGTCTGCTGTGTAGCCGGCCGCAGAGATTAGCCTGAATGCATTTAGATCAAATCCGTTGGTGCGCCTGTCAGGCAATGAATCTGGATAGATGATTGCCCCCTGTTTAGGCTTGATAAAACCTTTTAGAGGCGTACTCGTTTGAGCAATTCTCGTCATTTTCGTCACTGGCCAGTTGAGTTCCTTTGGCACCACTATTTCTTCAGCATGGCTACTCACGAAAGGTGGTTCCCCGGCTTTTCGGAAGGCTCTTGGGACATAGCGCAGAATTGGCACATTCTGTTTAGACTTATATTCCGTCGTTTCATTTTTAACTATCATATTAACTGAAGTTACCTCTTGTTGGATAGGTGAAACTTCTACGTCCGACTTCTTCGTGATATCCTTTACAACCGTTACAAGCTTCGTAACTTTTTCTTCAGCATCAGTACCCTTATTAAAGTAAAACTTGGCATCAGCAAAGTATGATTCCTCCTCTGTAAAGGGTTTAGCATCCGCCCATACTGTACACGACACTCCATCCTTAATAAACTTAAAGCATTGGTGAAGTGTTGATGCGACGACTCCGTATTCGTGTATCCATGGTCGACCTAGCAACATATTCGTCATTGAATCAATAACATAGAATGTCGTGCAAGATTCCATGTCACCTATCGTGAGAGAAAGGCAAATTTTTCCAATGGCCCGTTCTCCACCTTGGTTAAATCCTTGAATTATCAGTCGACTACTTGAGAGATCATCCACTCCCAAGCCAATATCCTTCAAAGCTTTTGATGAAATGATATTGACTGCCGAACCTGGGTCAATCAGTATGCGATTAACCTTTGTGTCGCATGTATATCCGGAAACAAATAATGGTCGATTGTGAGACTTATGGCCCACAAGAAGATCTTCATCAGAAAACGTGATAATCGGACAATTTTCCTTCACCTTTTCAACTGACATCGTTGTAGAACTTTCCGGGATGCCAATGTTTGAATTGAACTGCTCTTTATCCGTATCAACGTGGTGACAACTTCTGGACAAAGTCGCAAGCCTTTGAAATTTTTCGGGGAAGAAATCCCACAACGTGATTGGAGATGGCTTTTTCAAGGTTACTTCAACATTAGGAATTCGCTTATCCACAGCCTCCTTAAAATTTGCTTTCTTATGTTCTCTTTTAAAAACTTTTGCTCGAATAGGAGGTTTCTTCTCTTAAGGCTTCAAAGTCTTTCTTCGGTTCCTTCTATGCGTCACCAAAGTCCAACCTTCTTCATCATGAACCGCCTCATGGCCAATTGCACAGCTTGGCATCTTAATGTCCTCACTGTCATCTGGTTTCACTTTTGAACACAGGAAAGCAGCCATCTCATCAAAGCTAAACGACCCGAAGATAAATTGGATGCATCCAAACTTGTTGCGTCCACCAAATTTGAAGAAACCATTGACCCTAAATAAATCTTGTTATCTCGGGCAAGTTCCATAACCTTCTCCTTGAAGACAAAACACTTCTCAATAGGATGGCCCAGAACACGGTGATACTTACAAAAGTTTGGATCTCCCGCTCGACTCGCTTGTTCTGGGCGTTTTGACGGGGGGAGTTCAATCATTTTGACAGACAAAAGAAAGTCAAATATATCCGCAACATCTGAATTTGGGAAAGGATATTGCTTATTCTGCCTCTCCTCCAGAGTCGGTCGCCTATTCTCTGTCTGAGGAGTTGTTGGAGCATGGATTGAAGTGCTCGATTGCCCTTTCTCCTTCGCATTCGGGACCTTGATAGGAACATCATCGGTAGCCAGCACTTGTTTCTTGCTATCCTTGAAGGCAGGCCTGCCCCCGGTTGTATTAATTGGTCTTCCCATTCCCTTGGATGGCTCAGGTACCAGAAGATCTCCCACACCAACTCCTACAAAGCTCAACTCCATATCATGTGCTCTTGTAGCTAATTCCTCAAAAGACTGAGGTTTGATCCCTTGTAGGATATAACGAATCCTCCAGAGCATTCATTGAATGCACATATCTATTGATGTGGCCTCAGATAACCGATCCCTACAGTTTAGACTTAGGTTTCTCCATCGTTGTCTATAATCAACGACGGGCTCGCCTTCCCACTGACGTGTGTTAGTGAGTTTTATCATGCTCACCACACGTCTCGTGCTATAAAAGCAGTTCAAGAATTCCCTTTCCAACTGCTCCCAACTGTCAATACTTCCTGGTTTTATGTCGATATACCAGTCAAAGGCAATTCCCTTCAACGAGCAGATGAACTGTTTGACCATCAAGTCTCCATCTGTACCAGCATTGTTGCAAGTCTCGACAAAATGAGCCACATGTTGTCTTGGATTCCCCTTCCCATCAAATTGTTGGAAGTATGGGGGCTCATAACCCATTGGCATGCTCATACTTTCGATTCTTTGACTGTATGGCTTGTTGTACGCCAAAGATGTTGCATACTTTCCTTCAAGTTCATCCTTTAGAGCCTCTTGTATTAGTTCTTTCATTGCTCTAGTTGAGACCCGAGCATCAACGGGGGCAGATACAGGCTTCGGTGAATCATCCACATTCAGCACATTCTTGCCTTTATCCTTGCGTATATGAGAACCTTCCTCAATAGATGTTCTTCCAGACTCTTTATTTTCGAGCCTGCTTATGACATACTCAAGTTGTTGATCCCTATCCCTCATGGATTTCGTCATTGCGTCAACTGTTCTGGCAAGAGATGCAACTTGGTCTTCCAACGACGGGGTGTCAGCCATCATAACTGGCATGATTTCATCTAACTTTTCAGCTAGATCAACCTCACTGATGCTTCGAGACTGATTTGGTGAAGAGTTCTCCGAAAAACTATCATGGAAACTTGGTAGAGGAACTAGCGACACATTGCTCTTATTCAAAGGCGTCTTTTCGGCAATCTCTTTGCAGGATGGAATAGATCGAAGAATGTCTTCTATCTCCTCCATTTGCTTGTGCGTTTTGGCCCTTGATTCAGCAAAGCTCCATTTCGGAGTGCAGTCTGATGAAGAATCCTCAAGAGGAGAGACACTTAATGAGCTGTTGCAGAAACTACCCAAATGAATCGGTGATATGGAACTCTTGGTGAGAAAGCTTCTTTCAGTAACCTCCTTATAGGATGGAGATGACTTTGGAGAGATGGATCTTACAACCTCTTCAGTCTCCTTATATATATCTGCAATCGGTCTGGTCTTGGTGAAGTTTTTGGAACCAGGCGATGAAGAGCCTTCAGACAAGTGAGAAGGGAAAGCCACTAGCTGGTTATTCACAGCATTGACGGAATTCTTCAGCATGATCATCTTTGAAGCCATCTGGATGCTTAGACGTAAAGAGATGAGAGGTAGAGATGGTCCCACTGGGCTTGCCAGAAATTTGTCGACGTAAAAAATCTCACGATCCGTATATAGACCGGAAGCAATGTACAAATTGTCGTATTGAGAAATAGCAGGTTCAATCTCTAATCACGGACAAAGCACGTGAGTCCTCTGATTATATACTCGTAAGATATCCGCAGTATAGATGGGCTAAGGCTCTGGCAAATATCTGCTGGAGCTTTAGGGAGATATGTTGATGAAGACGCTGGAGCTGCAGAGCTTGATCCGACGAGTCTTCAGAAGCGGCGAAGATCACCAGGGCTGTAGAAGCTTGATCTGGCGAGTCTTCTGAGGATGGGCGAAGAACACCAGGGCTGTTGTAGAAAGCTTGATCTGGAGAGTCTTCTAAGGATGGGCGAAGAACACCAGGGCTGTTGTAGAAGCTTGATCTGGAGAGTCTTCGTCGTCGATCAAGTGAGGAAAAGATACTCGAAAACTTCGCTATTGAAGGAGCTCCTCACTCTTGAAGTTACCTCCCTAAGAGGGGGAGGGACTCCCTTTATATAGGAGTTGAAGGACCCTTGGGTGACTTCTCTTTCCGATGTGGGACAAAGAGTCATGGGCTTGTGGGCCATATCGGACCGGCAATTGGATTGGGTTGGAGTATGGGCCAGACTATTAATGGGCCGATATATGGGCTAGGCCATAAAATATATTATGGGTTGGGCTAAAACATATTTAATTTGGACTTTAATTTGAATAAACCCAAGACCATATAAAACCCATTAATTTTACACTAAAAGCTTAAGTGTAAAATATATTATTATGTTGCCTTATAATATAAAGACAATTAATCATATTCAGCGATATAATATATTGTTTGGGCCGAATGACAAAATTTCAATGTCTACAGTTGCCATATGAAAATATTATCCATGGGCATTATATACTTCTTGATGATCGACATAACCACAATGTATAACATCTCTTGGCATTGATACCTACAAACTATTAAAAATGGAGCCATAATAACTCTGCAGAGAGAACTTATCTCCCCACCACGTCCGAATTTTCGAATTCACCACATCAAAGTATGATGAAGAACCCAATTAACACCATCCATCCATTTTGCATTTCCTCGTGTATAATTCATCATCACGCTTGATATGTCGATCAACAATTGTCAGAATGAGGCTACCTTTGACAGCCAACTTCCGCCGCATCTCTCCCTGATAGGGTAAAGTACTTTATCTCATACCCCTTTTCATCTTTGAGCTCAATATTTGGTCATAATACATCATAAGAGATATCGTTCTCGTCGAACTTTGCCTCAACCTCAGCATCATCCTCCTCATCCCGTTAGTTCCACCTACATTGATGATATGTTGTAGCAAAAAACTGAGGCAACGCGAGCAAGCTAGTTACACTTGTATACAACCTAACAGCATCCTTCGGCCCAGATCCAACAAAGAAGAAAGCATCCACAGTCCCAGCCTCACTCATCTAAAATATATCAATCCTTTTCAATGAGGATGACAATAGTATCTTACTACCATTATTTGCATTCCATCCTTCTCCCAACACATCAATTTACACCTCTACTTCATTAAGCCTGAAGAAACCCAAACTTCCATGGTCCTTCCCAAGGGACAACATGAACAATTTTTGTTGAAAGAGTTCTTGACCAACCCCTTCGTAGTATAAAAGCACTAGATGGATCTCTACCCCTGACGAAGTTGTTGGCGGCATCATTCGCAACACCCACTGAGATATCGCTAGGCATCATGTCGTCAGGCCGGCAGCCATGCTCGATGCAGTAAAGCTCTTAGCAGGAGTTGCTAACCTAGATCCCACCTTGCACTAACAAATCATACCCATCATCAGGTTGAACCCAACTGATTTACCTCCTTTAGGATGAATTTCTCCAATTTCCAAGGAGCACCCTTCCCAGTTCGCCCAACAACGTTGTCTCCGTTTCCTTTAAAGCATCAGGGATGGAGTTGACCCCCCTCAACAGAAGGACACCGGGTGTGACAGTTTCCACTAGAGCAGCATTGGCCGCATAGTCACTTTCCCCATGGTGGTTGGGGTCTCATCGTAGTGGTTCTTCCTTTCCACGGAGGGGGTTACATCACCAACCTTTCTAGGAGTAGGGATGGTATCCCACCAGATTCCCATTATAACTTCGGTTGCTGTTATTTTTTATAAATACTATCCATCTTCTGACTGACCTTCTCACACAACTCGAATATCACATCCTTGTCCCCTTGGCTGACCCTTGCTCAATTTTGTCAAGAATTGAAATCACCAGCGGAGAAGATCTAGCTGTGGTGCACTGATACCACTTGATATCGGAAAATAATGAAACATCATAGAACACAGTTGAATCTCTTCCTTCAGTCGAATGATTAAGAAAAATGACGGCCAAAGCTCCCCCACTCTCTGGTGGATGCTACAGGAGAAACTCGCAGAAACTATCTATCTTCCTTGTATTCCTAGGTTCTTGATTATCCAACACCCCCCCCCCCCAATTATAGAGAGGCGCCCCAACTTATGCCAGACTCCCTCTTTTATTGCTTCTTTTATCCATTCTCTTAATTTACCTAGGCATCCTTTTATTGGATATTTTTCCAGCTTTGCCCCTGATAACTTCCTGGTTCGACCTTTCACTTGGTTTAGCCTCCTTGTCTGACATGAGCCTCCCGCTTGCCCCAACCATCTTGCTTGGCTCCATCCTTAGAATGTTTGTCCCCACCAACTATTTTCCTTGGCCCTGCTGGTTGTATCTCGTCACATTTTCCATGCAACAGAAGATGTGGAAAATTATAGGAAATTATAGAAATGTTCAAAGACTCACGGATCTTCGACATGATGAAATTTGTTTCTAGTTTTCGATAGAATTTGAAATAGAAAGAGTGATGGATCTTGAAAGCACCATCGATCCGTTTGTATACCAAGTTGAGAATTCAACCTTGCCCTTGGGTACCGAGCTCTGTGCTTGTATTCCGTTTTGCTAAATGAACGTTTCTTGATGGAGTAATGGCACATTTTCTTTCTTATTTTTTGAATTGTAGCCTTGCATCGTGGTCGCGGTCGGTCCACAATCCTTTTGAGATAGCTCATGTTATCTCTCTCGTGGCAAACGAGCTTCACGTGATGATGCTCTCCTTCGGAGCAACGCTCTATTCACTTCAAGTTCATTTATTTCTTTTGAACAACGTCGAATGACTATTACTAGATAAACACGATCATTGATTTGGTAATGTACTACATGTGGAGAGAGGTGATAGCGACTTTCGTCGATGACAACTTTTGTAGGAACGAGATTTCTGTCCTAACTGATGCCCTGGCCCAGAAGTGTGTCGGGATATCTTACGCCATTAAGTCTCGGCACATACAGGAGTGCAGTTAAGGATGCACTAGTGACGGTGAACTTGATGGTTTGGTAATCTTACTAGAGACCACTACCTCGATGACAACTTCCACTTAATTCTCGCCACAAAACTTATAGGAGCATTTTGTGCATATTGTCTATTATTGAATTTTCTGTCGTTTAGCATATACTTCTTATATATTAAGGTAAGGTCACATTGTGGAATCTTTCTCTAGTTCATCTCATTTAGCTAATGCCTAAAAATTAAAAATAAGGCAACTTCTGTTCTTCACGGCTTAAGTCTTGACACCACCAAACTCTTATTCAACAACTCTTGCCATACATTTACGAAATCACATCAATCTCTGCCTATGCGCACTTGTACAATTCTAAGGACATTGACTCAACAAACACCCCACATTTCTTCCATATCTTCTCCTCCACTGTTTTCACGGTCGTTTGAAGGGAGAAATAGAGGTAGTAAAAGAGTTCGAGACTTGTTGTACCATATTCTACATCCTTGTACTAATCCGAACTCCTCGGCGAATCACAAATCAGACTGTGACGTGGATGGTCCATTTTTTTCTATGTCTGAGTGAACTATATTGGATTTGTGTTCCTAATAAGTACGCTCAAGATGTTGGGAGTTTATATGTGAAAGGATTGGATATGAACGGAGAAAGTTTTTGCAGAACGTAGGTTTTGTACTGTCGACGACCTTCTGTAGGATAGGAGAAACCTTCTGTAGAGCTGCTGCTCATACGAGAATGAATATTTGGTGGAGTTCAAGTGTTTAGGCTGCAAACCTTCTATTACAATCCCGTGTTATGATGACACTATAAACAAAAATTTAATGTGTACACCTATTCTATGAAGATGAAAAGGCTAACCAACAAATTTTATTTCTGTTTAGAAGGATACTCAAGTTTAGATAGTTCAAAAAATTTTAATTTAGATGAACCTTATATAGTCCAACCTACAAAGACAATAGGATTTCTAGTTGTCGCGTCTGCCGAAGTATCTTCGCATGTGAAGGTTACTGTATACCTTGACAAATATGCTAACCCTTTGACAATTATAGCATTCATTGATACAAGAAATGCAAAAAGTATGATCAATCTCAAGATCTTTTCTTATTCATATTTGAGACATGACGAGAAGAAATTCAAAACAACTTCAGGGAAAACATTCACAACAAATTGGAAAATTTTGCCTATTAAGGTACTCTCTATCCCACAATACAAAGTCATCCATTCATTCATAGCTTCGGATTTGCCAAGAAAAGACTGAATTGTTGGCTGGGATATGTTGTAACGTAAAAAGAATCTCAAATCCTACTAGATGGTATTCGATATAGAGGAAGTTTTAAATCCTATACTACAATCACAAGTTTATAAGATATGACTTTGGATATAATGTTTTATTACTAGACAATGTTGCCAAAGATCACTGAGAATTTATTGAAAAGTGTTCAAACCCTTATGGAAAAACAAAGACTTCTTCATCTCATTATCTTTCAAGAAGAATGAAGACGTCAATCCAACAAAAGTCAGCAATTCAGGTAGCTTGATGAGTTACGGTTACTAAAAATGATTGTGAGACTCTGCTATTGCAGTGACTAATAGAGACATCAAGCTCACAATGGGGAAAAGGTTAGAACACAACAGAGAAATGAAGAGACAAGTCAATAATTATCAGCTGAATCATTTCTTACAAAATGATAAGTTCATCTACCAAATAGAAATATCATATTTTGAAGTCTCCCAAAAACAAAGGCATTTCCTATGCTTGATCGTAAAGCATGATTTTGGCAATTTGGTATTCATCCAAACGAAAGATGGAAAATTGGATTTTTCATACCTAATCACCATTATTAATCGAAAGTGCTTTCATTTGGATTGAAAATATCTCATTCGGAATTTCAAAAAGTAATAATGAGAATTTTTCATCATATTTAGACTTAAGCATTGATCTCTGTTGATAATATTATGCTCTTTAGCTAGTCACTGAGCGAATATGTTAAAATGCTTAAGAAAAATTTTCAGAATTGATCAAAGAACATGGCATTATGCTTTTATAATCTGAGGTAGAGTTAGTAAATATATTGATTTAATTACTAGGATCGAGCATTATAGATGATACATATTTAGCTGGTCCACACATAGAACGCGAATTAATCGAATTTCCAAAAATCTTAAACAAGAAGCAACTATAATAATTTCATGGTATTATACATTATTTGCGATATTTTGTTATAAAGTATCTTAACAGCGCACATTACTTCAATGTCAATTAAAGAAGAATACTCTTTCATGGACTGAGGAACACATTGATGATTTATAATGTCTCAAAGAAAATGTTCAAAATTTACACATACCGATAATTCCCATGGTTAACCATGTTATGTCTTCATAATCAGAAAACAATGGGATTTTGATGAATCGTTACATTCAATGGTTGAACTCGCATTAATAGATGGCTTTTGTTTTCCTCGACTTATTTAATAAGATAAAGCATCCATGTACATCTTGAGAGTTAAGTTATTTCAAGCAAATGGATTTGATTTTCTTCCACTGAAGAAGTGAAAGATAGCTGGAATTGCAACACACAATGACCACATCTTGCACAAATCATAATGATAAAATTCCTTCATCAGGAAGAAGGCTAAGGACTGTCTACAAGATTAGAACCACAAGCTTCACATGCAAAGAAAATGAAGAAAAGCAAAAAGAAAAACGATGACGAACATTGTTCGAACCACAAAGGACAACTCAATTTAGGAATATTTATCTCTTTAAGAGTTATGTGACTACACATCTGGTGTGTTGTGTGTAATAGTGTGTACGATCTCTTAGACACATGTGAATGCCTCAATTATTGGTGCATCTAGGAAGCCTTTTATAAGGACTGCTACATCCATTGTAAAACCATCATGACCCTAAACTCAATCAAAACATGAGACGAGGTGGCCATTCATGACTTCGACTGGGTGGGATACGTTCTGGAACATCTTTGTTAAGCTGTGCGGATGTTCCAGGGTAGGAAGAGTCGCTACATTGGTGGATGTGTTCACCTACTCATCGTAAGTATAATATTCCAAATACGTGTAGAAACTACTATGTCTTCTGTCAAGTTTATACGGCTATGCGTTGATATGGGTCGTCCTTCTCATTTTTTTTTCACAATTGTTTTATGCTTGTAAGGTGTCTAAGCTTGTGGACCCGCTCTTGAGAGCTGGACGTAATACTCCGTTGTGTGCAGAATGGGATGACGGCCGACTGTAGGTAGGTTTCAAATTGTCTGATGGGGGCACCCTAGGCACAGTACGTATTGCCTTTTCTTGTCGAGATGTTCATATGAATTCAAATGAGTTTCTTCGAGTTAATACAGTGGTTGTCTTGAAATGAGTAGGAGTTGCCCGAGCAGGACATGACCGAAAGGGGTCGCAGCGGTGTTAACTTGGACAATGATCAGCTGATGTGGGTGATGAACAAGCTGAAGATACGCTTGATCGCTTGTAAATGGATTGTGTCATTGCTGGTCATGCGATTTCCTGAAATTGCCGTTTGTCATTTCAGTCTGTGGATATGTGAGTGAGGAATTTGGAGTATAGTATGCAAGATCTCCATCACTAAGTTAGTATTCTCTTAAAAGAAATCAGACAACAACGTAGCTCCGGAATGGAAGTGAACGATATCTGGGTGGCACCGCATGAATAGCGGCACCATGATAACCTGCTGGACAATGTTTAGGTAATGAGGTCGGACATTCCGGTTTGAGGGCTAATGTCGAAGCCCCTGTGGTTGGCGCTGGGGGGAAGAGGAACGGTTGAATCCTGGGCCGTCCAGGGGCCGTTGAAAGGTTGACTTCCAGGTTGGGTCACTACTGCAATTCCGGATATGGGAGACAACCTTCACCTGTCATGCCGCAAGGGTCGGAAGCTATGGAAAGGGCGGTGAGGCTGCACTAGACAAGATGACTGCATTGTTGGGTGAAAAAACAGATTTAGCTTGCCAAGACATGGAAGACTCTCAGTCCGACGCACAGGAGGCGAATGGGAAAGGCAGCATGCAAATTTTGGAACCAGAGAACTTGTCCCCTACGCAGGCTAAAGATGACGCCGGGACCTCGCGTTTCACATTGCAAAAGGAGACATAGCTGGCAAGGTCAGAGTTTACTACAATTGTAATATGACGAGCATTAAGTAGCTGTCTTAAAATATGAGCATTTATCGCACTCACGAATCTTTCCATGAAATGCATTTCTAGGAGAGTATTTCTTCCAACAATCAAGGTAAAAAGAGAAAGGCGATTCGGACTCATCGCGCATCGGCGAGGAATCCATCTGCTTTCACGACATCGCCCTTCGTTTTTGATAAGCCACCCGTCCGCCGTTCAAAGAGGTCTTATGGTTCAATTCCAGAGGTATAAGATCATATTGTGGCAATGGGGATAGGGAGCAAGTGTAGAAGGACGGTTCCCACATATGCCATGACGATACATTTGTATTTTCGGTTTTTATCATAATGCGTAGGCTATCGACAAACTCATTCCCGGGGACGTCGAAGTGGGCTATCTTAAAACTTTTTCTTGTGATGATTGGAATATCTTGGAGTGATCTACTCGATGCTAGGTAGGTTTTAATTCGACTTTGTTTGGAGTTTAATGTAGATTTCGTTAACCCTTTGCACGAGTATTTGCTTTCGTGTTGCAGCGAATTGCTTTGTTTTAGCAGATTTCATCAGCATTTCAAGACATGGAATGCTGACGCTGAAATCGAATAGGTTGATACATAATGACGTCAGGATAGGTTACGCAATTGTATCATAGGTTGTTGTATTACAAGCTCTCTAAGAATTCTTCAACTAAATTGCAGATCATCGACTTCCACGCATTGATGCTGAAAGGCAAGGAAGCAAATGGAATACGTTGAAACTGGTATCTTTTAACTGTCGCAGTTTTTTAATCGGTAGCTGATACATACGTCAAACTTAATATGTCTATGTCGCTGCAACAAACGTCATATGGCAAAATCTGGCGGTTCGGAAGTACGATGCGAACAAAATGCCCGAAATAATGCAGGACGGACGGTCTACCTTGTTCAATATATGTAGGTCACATATTGGTTCCAATGCCAGTGTCCGACTGGTATTGAAGATGATTTATTTATTTATCCTAAAAGGAAATGTCTCACCTAAACTTCAATCGCAGATTTTTGTGCCGGTTTGCATTTCGAAATCTCACCGGACATTGCAGATTATAGACTTCAACGCATGCGAAGTAATCATTCTCGACACAATGCATAGCGGTTCGGGCAACATTCATGGTCGGACAAATGTGCATGGATGTGTGGTACGACTCTTTAGCGTTGTCTTGGAGGAGAACGCAGCACGTTCGAGCAGCGGCAACAGTCCGGACATTCTCGGGTGGCCACGCCGGTATGTAACATCCTGCATTTTCAAAATAATCTATTCAGAAATTCCATTCCGATATTGATCAGTGGAATAGCGGAAGCGACAAATTATGAACCTCTACCGTGACGTTAGCTTCTGATTAGTTCCGTATTACTACGGCACGTATCCCTTTTTACTTCGTTCCCTGCAGCAATAAGCGCTGAGTACGCCCCATCATACAGACACGAAAGCAGTGAGACGCTAACAAATCCTGACGTGCATCTTTGAAAACTGTTTGTGTGTATACGATTCATAACCACAATACTATATGAATACGAAGGCTCGGCATACATCCGGAAGAATATACGTAGAAGTAATCAATCAAGGCAACCAAAACAGATGTTCACAAGAGCGACTCCCTCATTTCGCTACCCCTCGTATGTCAACGCTCCGTACAGTGCTACGACCACCGCAGTGCGTCCCCACCCACTCCTCCGAGAGCGCATGAGCAATCGGAGCAGGTCAATTTGATGGTATCCTGATCTCAGATCAATCTTGGAGTATACAACGGAACTCTGAAGTTGATCAAAGAGCTCCTCAATACGCGGCAGGGGATACCTGTTCTTAATCGTAGCTTTGTTTAGCAACCGATAATCAATACACATCCGCATCGTACCGTCCTTCTTCTTAACGAACAATACCGGTGCACCCTACGGAGACACACTGGGGCAGATGAACCCCTTATCTAATAAGTCCTGGAGCTGCACTTTTAATTTCTTAAGTTTTGCAAATCCCATACGATACGGAGCCTTAGAAATCGGTTCAGTTCCGGGTACAACAACAATTACAAAGTCGACCTCTCTCGACGGTGGTAACCTAGGAAGCTCTTCCGGAAACACGTCCTCGTACTCCTGCACAACTGGAAAGTCCTACAGGCTCGGAAGTTCTTCATTCAGATTAAGCATCACCGCTAGAAAGGCCTCTCCCCCATTCCATAGAATCCTCTACGCTTCAACTACTGCAATAAGTGGAATCCCATCTCCCTGGTGTCTCTCTCCAGCATAGTGGTAGGCTGGCTATCCTGGCACACCAAATAGAATCTCCCTCCTGACGCAATCCACCACGGCGTGACACTTCCTCAGCCAGTCCATACCCAGTACATGACGTCATACCCCTTCATCTGAAAGACAATCAAATCAATCAACGATTGCAGCCAGTTTACTGTTATCTCACAATCCCTGCACACAGAGTTCATCGACATACTTTCCCCATTG
Organism: Melastoma dodecandrum; assembly: GCA_029817715.1. Taxonomy (NCBI): domain Eukaryota; kingdom Viridiplantae; phylum Streptophyta; class Magnoliopsida; order Myrtales; family Melastomataceae; genus Melastoma; species Melastoma dodecandrum. Next base: position 1,363,505 of record JARUPY010000434.1, read on the forward strand.
GGTAACCATACCCTCAGGGGGCTACCTCCCAAGTCAATCAAGAAACCATTCTTCTCCACAAAACTTTGAGAGATGAAGGAATGGGTGGCGCTTGTATCAAAGAGGGCAGTAGCATCCCACCGATTTACGAGAATCAAACCTAACATGGCATTGCTGGAGGGGCCTGCTCATCCTCGACCCATACTGTTCACACGGCCAGATCCCGATGGTTGATTGACCGAGCCCCTAGATCCGCTCCTGCCGGGCATGTTATGGGATCTACTGAATGAGGGACTAGCACCACCAGTCCGGCTCTCGGTTAGCTGTGGACAATGGCTCCGAATGTCGCCTCGCTCGCCACACTGGAAGCACGTGATGCCTTCAGCCGGGCACGGTGACCCTCCATGGGCTCGTCCGCAACGAGAGCAAGTAAGTGAATGGGAGGGTCGCGCACCTCGACCGTACCCACTGGGCTTCGAGACTCCACTTGAACTGGGCCTCTTGCTCCCTCCAAAGAAACGACTCACCCCTCTGAAGAATCCTTCGGGCCTCCTCGAGGGTCCCGCTTCCGCTTTCCCTTTGCACGAGTTATACTCGTCCTTCTCCCTCATCGACTTTCCTATGATTTGAGCTCGGTGGTACAGCTCCTCATAAGTCTGTAGCAGCAGCGGCGCCAACTTTGCTTGAATTCACGGATTCAGGCTCATTAAATACCTATGCGCCCTTTGCTCCGGCGTCGCCACCTAACCTGGGGCATACCTCGCAAGTTCCGTGAACTTGTGCTCATGCTCGTCCACCGTCATATCCCATTGTTCCAGCATCTCGAATTCCCTGATTGTATCCAACCACAGGGTAGACGGAAAATACTTGTTCAGGAATGCCTCGCGGAATTGTTCACATACCATCCCCTAATAGTGTGCACGGACGGCAGCCAGAGAAGAGGTCCACCACAGGTCGGCGCCCTCTCGAAGGTGATACTCTACCACCTCCAGCTTCTCAGCATCTGTGTACTCCAGATACTTGAAAATTCTGTCCCAATTCTGGAGGAAAGACTAGGCCTTCCCCTTCGGTGCCCTCGTACGTAGGAGGGTTCATCTTCCCCACTTCCTTGATTATCCTCAGCCAACGGCGGTTGGTCAGTGCCACTCCTGGTAATCGTGAACTCCAAGCAGCATTGCTTCCTGCGTCGTCTGCCATCTGAAGAAATCAAGACAGATTCGAGTTAGGGTATTCAACGCAGGCTTGGTTCAATTGGTAAGTCCTAAGTGTTCATTATAGGCGTGGTTCAATCTGATGAATCCACGACCATCTTTATATTACCAAGATTCGTAGATCAATAATTCACACTTTATTTAAAACGGGTACGCTCACATGCAGGATCACTATTCACCTGCTTCCTTTCAGCCACATGTTACACTGTACACACAATAGCATCACCTTTTTCACGCTGACAAGATTCTCTTCCACAAACGACTATTACGCACAGCGTGTGGACAAACTCGAAATCAATCCTGGCGACCTAGCGTGTTATGCTCGAAGTCGTCTATGGCTTGTTCCAGTTCCATTTGAGAGGCCGCAACGATCGACCAATGAAAGTCCTGTACGTATTGGTCCATTCCAGGGATGTCGTTCATAAGATCTCTGAATTCCAGGGCGGTCGACGGGATTGTCCTTATCCTCGATCGCGGCAAGACTAGCCGTAACACGTCGCAATAGTGCATTGGTAAGGGCAGGTGGAGGCGGGTCACGTTTAGGAGCGGTGAAAAATTGAGTGAGGATGTCCAGGCACTCAGCAATGGTAACATCATGTGCTAGGTTCTCATTATTCGGGGAAAAATTCGGGGCATCTCCAGCTCCATCAGCTCCTGGAATACCTCTACCCGAGCCATCACTTCTGCTTGATTTGCCTTTAAACAGCTCTGGCTTACGTCCCATTCGTCGACCATCGCCATTGTGCGCCATCCACAACCCTTGAAACTAATTGTGAGTGTTTCTCGAATTTTCAAGAAATCGTGTGGTTTTCACTTGACGAACTCTCAGGCGTATTTATAGTGAATTTTCCTTTCATAAATTAGCCGTTCGTCAAGTCATTTCGTGTCACGGACATGCTTACTATTCCAGGTCACGTCTTTCTGCGATCTGAAAGATTCCCAGACAGTAGTGAGTGCGTCTGTGTATTCCTATTTTTCGCTTTATCAGTTTATGTCTGGTCCCATCGATTCACGGGTGGACGTACTATTCCTTTTTATTAGACCTAAAGCGCATTCTAATCCTCCTTATGACTCCAAACTAACTATTTGAAAACTGTTTGTGTGCATACGATTCATAACTACAATACTATATGAATACGAAGGATCAGCATATATCCAGAACAATATACGTAGAAGTAATCAATCACGGCAACCAAAACAGATGTTCACAAGCGCGACTCCTTCATTTCGTTACCCCTCGTATGTCAACACTCCGTACAGTGCCAGGACCACCGCAGTGCGTCCCCACCCACTCCTCCGGGAGCGCCCGGGCAATCGGAGCAGGCAACAACCGCGAGTGGTGTTACCTCCCCGTACTCCTCCGACAACACGGTCGGGTAATATACACATCCAGAGATCAACCCAAACTCTAAACCGATTCCGATCCAATCCAGCCTCTAAAAAACTCAGCAGATGAATGAAGTGTATTTTCGACACGAGCATGTCACAAAACACAATTGCAGGTAAAGCAAATCTGTCGAATTTCCATCCCGTACGTTACTGGGGAACTCACTTAACTTTCGGAGGCTTGAATACCATGGCAGAACGGGGCAGCCATTACGCGCCCAGCTCGCCGAATGAATAGTAATCTCTCAGACGTGGCTGGTCCAGACCGGAAGACAGCGGCTGGCTTCCCTTCCGATTCGGAGGATACCTGAATGTTCTCCGGAACCCAACCACCGTCAACCTGGGTCGGACGTGGCTGGTCCAATCCGAAAAACCCGGTCGTCTCCTTATCTGATTGGCCAAAACAGCATGTCCAGCGGACCCCAGCCACCGCCATCTTCTTTCTGCAGCAAACACAATGCGAGAGACTCGCAAAATTTCCCGGACAGAATCGGCTTCGTCAGCCGATCACGCACGCACAGCCACAAGGTTCGCAATGTAGAGGGCTTCGAATACCAGACCCGACGGGACACAATGCTCGGGCCCAACCAAGTCGCAAGGCGGAGCTACAGATTCCGTCACCACATATGACATAACCGACCACCCGCAAGGTTACCGAGCGTGGAGCTCGTTGCCGACGCACCACAAGGTCATACGTCCCTGGGCAGCTCGCATGTGTGGAAGGAATTGCCGAAACGCTTCCAGCTCCGCAGAAGCGGAACGCACAGAAGCAGGGGTAAGAACTTACATTTTCCCCGTGACCCATGGCTCGGTTCACTCGACCCTTCCCTGGTGAGCTCGCCACGCACAGCCCCCTGGAACGAGCCGCATACACTGAGCACAAACAGGGAGGAAGAAGAACTGGGGTAGCGTACGCTCCACAGGGTCCTGCAGCTTCCGGACAAGTTTCACCAGCCGAACAGAGGCGAGGCCTGGCCGTGGCTACACTCCAAGAGCGAAGCCAAGCTTGCCAGGGTTCGGATAGACAAGGACGGGGCTGATCCGGACCTACACGGCCAAGGAATCATTCCCAGGGACAACTGGCTCGCATTCAGGGCGACGCCGACGGACACCCGACCTACCCGCCTCCCCTTCGTCCTACCTGAGTGATTCATACACATGACCACACACAGGAAGAAGGAGAACAAGAAGAACCAGAAGGCGAGGGGAGGGGATGGAACGTACTTATTTGTCCCGAAGCTCGAGCGGTCTACTCTATGGCTCCGACGGTTCCCCATCCTGCGCCTCCCTTCCTTCCTCCGTGGAACCGTCCGCTTCTTCTAGAGGCGTCGCCCGCATCTCGGAAGCTTCGAATAAGCCGGCAGCAAGGCTAAAGACGAAACCAGCTCCGGGAAGACGGGGTTAGAGGGACGCAGCTGCGAGGAGGAAACGTGGTTGGGGACAATCGCAGTTTCCCTCTTCGCGGAAGGACTCGACGAGAGGAACAACTCCGATGAAGTCCAGGTTTCTCCCTGTTGAAGAAGCGTGTTCTTTTTTTTTAATCCTCTCTTAGGATATGATGTCTATGAAAGGTTTCCACCGGGCGCAGCGGAAGCTCGTTTCGAAAAATACTATCCGAAGTACACTCCGGATTTTTGCGATACGTATAAATCGAATAGGTAAATGGTTTAATAACTCGTACCTTGTTGTTCGAAAACAACGAACGTTACGAATACGACCTCGAGAGTCCCAACCGTGACTCCTCTAGAAGTATCCATGCACACGTGACATGAAAACTCGAATTCCCTTCTGTGGTAGCCTTCGGAATTCTTTCTACTACTTTCTTTCGGAAGCCCTTATCAAAAACAACATTCTACGTCTGTGGCTGAATTGATTTCATTCTTTCATAGGGTGATGGCACCGCCTTATAACTAAAATTATTGTAAAAAATTAATGAAGTACACCACGTAGCAATGCTATGCTACAATAGCCCGTAGGTAATAATTTTACCTTTGCAATTGGGCAATTGGGTACCGACATCTTCAGAACTAAACATTCAATTGATAGAATGGGCCAAATGGGCTTTGCCCAATTTGGAGCCTTATGTTGATATTAATAACAATATTATATTATAATTTAATTATTATAATTATATCATTGTAGTCTATAACTTAGACATATTTTATTAATTTAAATCCAACACTTGGATTTGTTGCTTCCAAATATTTCAGAATTAAAATTTATATTCCAACAACTTTTAATTCTAAAATTTATACTTTTAATTCTAATATTAGAATTAAATGTCCGTGTTCACGTGCTTTTGCGTGCGACCCTCTAGATTCTATATACGAAGGCAATGTATATCCATTCATAGACTGAGGTAACCGTCTAGCAATAGTTTTCAGTCACCTAACGTAATAGAATATTGGTCATGAACCAAAACCACTATGAACCGATTTCTGTGTAATTCAATCTCTTCATCTTACCGACATCCTGATTAATTCAGTGCATTATGTGTCATCACTGAATTAATCATTTTATTTGATTTCTGAGATATAATAGATTTTAACTTGAATGATAAACATTCATCCACGGCCGTGCGATTAAAATCACTAATATCTCAATCAAGAGGCTAGGATATCAACTCTCTAATCCAAGAGAGCGATGAATCCTATATTGACTCAACACTATCCTCTCTACGTTTCGCTGCACACCCAAAAACCGTATTACTCACAATCCGATTAAAGGCTGCTTTTAACGGCATCAAAGTGGACAACTTCACGCATAGAATAAATGAAGGTCTCAAGTCAGGAGATCAGTTACACTCGTTCAACAAGAGAAGTGACCAACGACGTTTAATATGTTGTATTCTCTATAAACGGGTCCTGTCCAGTGTTCCCTAAACTTAGGCACCCCCAAGTATAACTTGAACATCCATCCCTTGGTTTAACTCGACCTAAGTTATACTCGGCGTTGATCTAGATGTTTATGTCCCATCTAAACATCTATCCGATCAAGGACAAATTTAGATTGATAAATAATCAATCTATGGGACTTTACCGTAAAGTTATTACAAGTAGAAAAGTAATTAATAAACAGTAAATACTTGCATTTATTAACAACTATTCACATATATTACAAAGTGTCTTGGCACATATGTGCGCACTAACAATCTCCCACTTGCACTATTGCCAAGCACTATGAACTCTCAGTCCCAGGCCCCTCACATGGGACTCATGTTTCTGCTGAGGTAAGGCCTTAGTAAGTGGATCTGCGATATTCTCGCTGGTGTCTACTTTACTTACAAACACATCACCCCTCTGAACAATCTCTCTAAGGATGTGATATTTCCATAGTACATGCTTGGATCGCTGGTGAGACCTTGGTTCCTTTGCCTGTGCTATGGCAGCATTGTTGTCACAGTATAGTAGAACTGGACCATGACTACTAGGAACCACTTCAAGTTCTGCCGTAAAATTCTTGATCCAAACAACTTCTTTTACCGCTTCTGAAGCTGCTATGTACTCGGATTCTGCTGTAGAATCCGTAACTGTTTCTTGCTTTGAACTTTTCCAGCAAACAGCTGCTCCATTTAGACAAAATACGTAACCCAACTGCGATTTTAGATTATCACGATCTGTCTGGAAACTGACGTCAGTATATCCTCTGACAACCAATTCCTCATCTCCTCCATAGACCAAGAACATATCTTTTGTTCTTCTTAGATACTTGAGGATAGTTTTGACTGCTGTCCAATGACTCTCTCCAGGATCACCCTGATATCTACTTGTCATGCTCAAAGCATGCGATACATCAGGTCTTGTACATATCATGGCATACATGATGGATCCAATAGCCGAAGCATATGGTTTCTTACCCATTCTATTTCTCTCCTCTAGTGTCTGTGGACACATCACCTTGGAGAGTTGCATACCATGTGACATAGGCAAGAATCCTCTCTTGGAATCTTGCATATTGAATCTCTTTAGTACTTTGTCAATATATATACTTTTACTTAACCCCAACAGTCTTCTTTGTCTATCTCGGTATATTCTAATACCTAAGATATAAGTTGCTTCCCCAAGATCTTTCAGTGAAAAACACTTATTCAACCAATCTTTAGTAGATTCTAGGCTGAACTTGTCATTTCCAACAAGAAGTATATCATCAACATACAGCACTAGGAAGACAATACTGCTCCCACTAACCTTCTTGTAAACGCACGGTTCATCTGGATTCTTGATGAAGCCAAAATCCTTAACCGCTTCATCAAATCTAATGTTCGAGCTCCGAGAAGCTTGCTTTAATCCATAAATGGATCTCATCAGCTTACATACTTTATCTGTATTCTCGGACGTTATAAAACCATGAGGTTGTACCACGTACACTTCCTCCTCTAGCCTTCCGTTTAAGAAAGCAGTTTTAACGTCCATTTGCCAGATCTCGTAATCCTTGTAAGCTGCAATAGCAAGTAAAATCCGAATACACTTTAGCATTGCAACCGGCGAAAATGTTTCATCATAGTCGATCCCTTGACGTTGAGTGAAACCTTTTGCCACTAGCCTTGCTTTATAGGTATTAACATTCCCATCCATGTTGATCTTCTTCTTGAAGACCCACTTACATCCAATAGGTTTTACCCCAATTGGTGCATCTACCAACTCCCAAACTTGGTTGGTATACATGGAGTCCATTTCAGAATTCATGGCATCTAGCTATTTCTCGGAATCTATTAAAGCAACTGCTTCTTCATAAGTCAACGGTTCGTCGTTCTCGACGAGTAGTACATCCTCATGTGGTGTTACGATCCACCCATATCTCTCGGGTTCTCGATGCACTCTCGTAGACTCACGTATATCTTGCATTTCTTGAACACGTTTTGGTAATGGAGTCACTTGTACTTGTGGTACTATCTCCACATCCAACTGTTCATTTTCCAACCTGTCTGTAGTGTCTGAAATTTCTTCCAGACTTATTTTACTCCCACTACCCCTTTTAGAAATAAACTATCTTTCTAAGAAGGTAGCATATCGAGCAATAATAATTTTGTGCCCAGTTGGAAGATAAAAATAGTATCCCTTTGTTTCTTTGGGATAACCTACAAACATACACTTGATGGATCTTGCTACAAGCTTATCAGAACTATCGTTCTTCACATAAGCATCGCAACCCCATACTTTGATATAAGACAAGTTTGGTTTCTTCCCAAACCACAACTCATATGGTGTCTTATCTACAACTTTGGTTGGAACTCGGTTAAGCATGTATGCTGCCGTTTCCAAGGCATAGCCCCAAAAAGATTATGGAAGACTTGCATGACTCATCATTGATCTAACCATGTCCATGAGTGTGCGGTTTCTCCTTTCTGAAACACCATTCCACTCTGGCGTTCGAGGAGGTGTGAGTTGTGAAATTATGCCACACTCCTTGAGGTAATCAATGAATTCTTGATTAAGATACTCGCCCCCTCGATCACTTCGAAGGATCTTAATCTTCTTATCAAGTTGATTTTCTACTTCATTCTTAAACTCCTTAAACTTTTCAAGAGTTTCTGATTTTTGTCGCATTAAATAGATATATCCATATATGCTAAAATCATCAGTAAAAGTCACGAAGTAGATATAAGCTCCTCTGGCCTGAACTGACAATGGCTCACACACATCACTGTGTATGAGTTCAAGTAGTTCATTCGCTCTTTCTCCAATCTTGGAAAAAAGGCTTCTTGGTCATCTTTCCTTGTAAACAAGCTTCGCATGTATCTATGGATTCTAATTGAAATGAATCCAAATACCCATCATTGAGTAATTTAGCAATGCACTTCTCGTTTATATGACCAAGTCTACAATGCCAAAGGTAAGTTGGGTTTGAGTCACACGATTTCTGTTCTTATTCTCGATGCAATGTACCGGCTCATGTAAGTTTAGAACATACAAACCATTGTTTAAATATCCATATCCATAGAAAACGTCATTTAGATAAAAGGAACACATCTTGTCCTTAAATTCAAAAACAAAGCCCTTGGTGTCTAAACTGGACACGGAGATGATGTTCTTAGAAAAACTTGGAACAAAACAACAGTTTTCTAGTTTCAAAACAAGTCCACTGGACAAACTTATTTTATAAGTCCCTCTAGCTAATACTGCTACTCTTACTCCATTAGCCACTCGTAGGTCCATCTCGCCCTTGGACAACCGTCTGCATTCACTTAGTCCTTGTAGGTCCACACAGATATGAGAACTACATCCTGAATCTAGGACCCATGAGAATGAAACAAAACATTCAATCATAAAAATACCCGAAGCACCTGCCCCACTGGTATTTTTCTTTTGAAGGATGTAACAATTCTTCTTCCAGTGGCCTTTCTTGCCACAGTGAAAGCATATAGCTTCCTTCTCATCAGATTGGGGAATCTGTTGGCCTTTCTTCATTTGGGCTTTTGGCCCGAGTAAGCAGACATCTTTGATTTCTTGACCTTGGGGTTGAACTTTCCCTTGCTCATTCTCTTGTTGGTATTTCTCACCAACATTGCATTTGAAACAGTTTTCTGTTTCATATCTTTCTCTGCTGTCTTGAGCATGGTCAACAGATCGGCAAGACTCTTCTCCATGTTGTTCATATTGAAGTTCATCACGAACGGAGCGAACGATGGAGGCAGGGAACACAAAATGACATCAACAGCCAAATGAGTATCCATCTTGGAACCCAAACTTGCGAGCTTCTCTATGTACCCTATCATCTTGAGTACATGGGGCCCGACAGGGTTCTCTTCCTGCAATTTCATTCCGAAAAACGCTCGAGAGATTTCAAATCTCTCAGTCCGGGCACTTTCTTGGAAGAGCTCGCGCAAATGGATATCAATCTCCCTAGCGCTCATATTTTCATGCTGCTTCTGCAACTCTGGAGACATTGCAGATAACCGGAGACATTGCACATCAATGGCATCTTCCACATAATGATCATAAATAATTCGATCTGCTTCTGAAGTGTCTGCATTTGGCACTGCTGGTGGCTCAAAATCTAGCACATGAAACTTTCTTTCTTGTTTCAGTACAATCTTGAGCTTTCGATACCAGTTCAGGTAGTTTGGTCCTTGGAGGATATTTTCTTTCTCCAAAATACTTCACGGCGAAAGGTTTGTCGACATCTACAGCAAATAAAATTTTGAATCATTATTTGTGAACAGTTATATAAAGGACTTTTATAAACTCTCACTATTTTATTCAAACCCAATAGCCCCCACCATTAGGCTCGGGAATTAGTTGGTAATAATTCCTAGCAGGACCGAATACTCAAATCCTATAGTATGCACACAACTGAGTTGTACCTACACACCATAGTCATTAAGTATGCACTACTCACCAGTCACAAATCCATGTGACCCTCGGTATTATTAACTTAGGTTGATATTTTCTTAAACCCCTTGCCCATCAAATCAATTGATTTTAGCTAAGCTAACAAATCAATTAATCCGAGTTAAGTCGACCCATTAATAATTTATGAAAAACTACAACTAACGCGAGCCCACAACTGAGCTGTACCGACTCACGAAGTACGTCGACTATTTTCATTATTATTGATGGAGGGCAAATAAAACTTAGACTTAATATTCAGGGGATTTTAATTAATTGTCTCACCTATATATTAATGGGCTTAGTTATTTTATTCTAGCCCATTTTATCTGTTTTCTCTCGACAATTTAAAACTTTGCCGAATTTAACATTGGAGCCATCCCACGATGAATTATAATACTTGTGGGGTAACCCTTTTAAAATCTAAAATACTTTTGGCATTTTATTTTCTAAGCCCTATATTAAGTTGGGCTAATTGTTTTTACTTATGGGCCTTCTAATAAGACTTGGAGAATTAACTCTAAATAATTACTATCTGATTAGTTCAATTTGACTTCGGCCCATTTGAGTATTGTATATTATTGCTTTATTAATTATGCAAACGGACTTAGTTTGCAAATCTCGATACAATAAAACTCATCAACCCACGTAATCATAATGATTTTAAGCATCTGTCCAATTTTAAAATTATAAAACTTGATACGTTAACATATCAAAATCAATTATTATTGGACAGATCAAATTCATCTTATATTTATTACAGTTAAAACTTTAACTTAACGTGGGTTCGATTACAGTACCTCGTTATATCATAACTATAATAAGAAATAAGCTAACGAAGCAATAACAGTTCAAAATATAACATACACTGTAAAGAAGAAGTATTACTTAAAACTTGGTTTAACGTAAAATACGATTTATACGATACAATCACAAATGGGCTCGGATACCACTGAAAGGTTTCCATCGGGCGCAGCGGAAGCTCGTTTCGAAAAATACTATCTGAAGCACACCCCAGATCTTTGCGATACATATAAATCGAATAGTAAAATGGTTTAATAACTCGTACCTTGTTGTTCGAAAACAACGAACGTTACGGATAAGACCGTCTTCGAGAGTCCCAACCGTGACTCCTCTAGAAGTATCCACGCACACGTGACAAGAAAACTCGAATTCCCTTCGGTGCTAGCCTTCGGAATTCTTTCTACTACTTTCTTTCGGAAGCCCTTGTCAAAAACAACATTCTACATCTGTGGCCGAATTGATTTCTTTCTTTTATAGCCCGTAGGTAATAATTTTACCTTTGCAATTGGGCAATTGGGTACCGACATCATCAGAACTAAACAATTGAAATTTAATTCAATTGATAGAATGGGCCAAATGGGCTTAGCCCAATTTGGAGCCTTATGTTGATATTAATAACAATATTATATTATAATTTAATTATTATAATTATATCATTGTAGTCTATAACTTAGACATATTTTATCAATTTAAATCCAACACTAGGATTTGTTGCTTCCAAATATTTCAGAATTAAAATTTATAATCCAACAAATTTTAATTCTAAAATTTATACTTTTAATTCTAATATTAGAATTAAATGTCCGTGTTCACGTGCTTTTGCGTGCGACCCTCTAGGTTCTATATACGAAGGCAATGTATATCCATTCATAGACTGAGATAACCGTCTAGCAACAGTTTTCAGTCACCCAACGTAATAGAATATTGGTCATGAACCAAAACCACTATGAACCGATTTCTGTGTAATTCAATCTCTTCATCTTACCGACATCCTGATTAATTCAGTGCATTATGTGTCATCACTGAATTAATCATTTTATTTGATTTCTGAGATATAATAGATTTTAACTTGAATGATAAACATTCCACCATGGCCGTGTGATTAAAATCACTAATATCTCAATCAAGAGGCCAGGATATCAACTCTCTAATTCAAGAGAGCGATGAATCCTATGTTGACTCAACACTATCCTCTCTACGTTTCGGTGCACACCCAATAACCGTATTACTTACAATCCAATTAAAGGCTGCTTTTAACGGCATCAAAGTGGACAACTTCACGCATAGAATAAATGAAGATCTCAAGAGAAGATCAGTTACACTCGTTCAACAAGAGAAGTGACCAATGACGATATGTAGTATTCTCTATGAACGGGTCGTGTCCAGTGTACCCTAAACTTAGGCACCCCCAAGTATAACTTGAGTATCCATCCCTTGGTCTAACTCGACCTAAGTTATACTCGGCGTTGGTCTAGATGTTTATGTCCCATCTAAACATCTATCCGATCAAGGACAATTTTAGATTGATAAATAATCAATCTATGGGACTTTACCATAAAGTTAATTACGAGCAGAAAAGTAATTAATAAACAGTAAATACTTGTCTTTATTAACAACTATTCACGTATATTACAAAATGTCTTGGCACATACGTGCACACACTAACAGTCTTTGGTTTGAACGTTTTTCCTTGACACACCTCGGTGAGGACTTATCCTCTTGTCGGCTAAGAGCGTGTGGCGCTAAATTGATAATTTCTTTGTCCGTAACATTTTTAACCGAATCTTATTCATTATAATTAAGTACTAACTGTAATTCCTCTGGTCAAAATCCCGCCAACCTCATCGTTACTCGAATTCGATTTCGTCTGGGTCTAGGCGTCCCCTTTCCCGCGTGACTATTCGAATTCAAAGTACCGATGACATTCTTAGTAACATCAGTCAACTAGGAGAATATTAAACTCTCGTGCCACGTCGGATTTTGACCCAGTCGACTATTCGACACTTATTTAGTTACTATTACAATGACCCGTTTATATTTTCATATTCGACATAAAATTTACGGGTCATTACACGGTGCCCTACCAGTGTACCGAAGCAGTTCGAAACGGGCAACGAGTAAGTAATTAAACATGGTGCACCATGTCCGTTCCAATGTGCCTGACCAACTTATCGTTAGCGCTTATGTTGTCACAGCGCGGACTGTGGTCTTTTTGTAAAGAAGTTCATGGCTTTGCCTAACCCACCTGTAGGGATCGAGGAAGTGGTGAGTTTCAACGGCAATTCAAGAGGTTTTTCTAATGACATTTGCATAACGATTATCTTATCTGCCAACAAGTAGGGCCATTGGACAGGTTTAGTCTAACCCTCGGGCTCATCAAATGGCATGGCAACGGGATGCGGAAGGCTGTGATGGGACTCCTGAAAGAGGTGCAGGGTAAGAAGGTTCGCTAAAAAAAAGCCCATTGACGTAGCATCCTCGTAGAAATAGCTAAGACCAATGGGTTATCGGGTCTTTTTTGGATTAAGCGCGCCCGAGGTCGGCGCGAATTGGCAATTACAAAGACTGTTAAGTGGTCATACCAGTTTTTTTGACATAAGACGATGCAAATCCCATATACATATGACTTAATGTATATATACACTTCAAACTATAGGATCTGACTGTAGTCGGACCTGTCGTCATGTCCGTTGAGGACTTGTCCTCCCTTGTAGTCGGTCTCCAAAACTGTGTTCATCGCCACACCAACGTCCATCTCATATGCCAGTGTCCATATTTGATGGTTAAGAACATCCAGTTCCGGCACCTGAAGACGACGTTTCCCTTGCTTTTTCTAATCGGCGTCCGATTTCAAAACGGGACCCGATCCCTTAAATTGGCCATCTTTCTCAACAATTAGTCTCTCAATATCATGTGTAAGTTCTCGTATAGAATGGCTCGGTTGTCTGTAAGCGGCATCGTTCTGCCGCCATGGTGGCATAGGCGGCGGCACCTTCAAACCGTATGGATCGACAACATCGCGTGTGAGAGTATGATGTTTCGTGTCTTTAGTCCAACGACGCATCATGAGGGACAGTGGTAAGGACGTCATACTGTTGGGTTTCCACCGGACGTAGTGGAAGCTCGTTTCGAAAAATACTATCCGAAACATACCCCGTATCTATGCGATATGTATAAATCGAATAGTAAAATGGGTTTAATAACTCGTACCTTGTTGTTCGGAAATAACAAACGTTGCGATTATGACCGTCTTCGAGAGTCCCAACCGTGACTTCTCTAAACGTATCCACGCACACGTCACACGAAAACTCGAATTCCCTTCGGTGCTAGCCTTCAAAATTCTTTCTGCTATTTTCTTTCGGAAGCCCCGGCCGAAGATTTCCTTCTGTGGCCGAATTCACTTTTCTTTTCCTGGCCGAATAAACTCCTTCCATCAAATGGCCGATTATATCTATTTATATTGCTTTTTCCTTAATGTACGTGGTACCATCTTATAATTAAAATTATTGTCAAAAATAATTAATTAACACCACGTTGGAATGCTATGCTACAATAGCTCATAGGTAATGATGTTTACCTTTTCAATTGGGTACCGATGTTTAACAATTTAACAAATGAAATTTAATTCAACTAATAGAACGTAGCAAAGCTACGATATACTTAACTGGCCAAATGGGCTTAACCCAATTTGGGTAGCCCTATATTAATATTTATAATAATAAAACAATTAATTATTATAATTATATTATTATAGTCTATAACTTAGACATATTTGATCAACTTAAATCCAACACTAGGATTTATTGCTTCCGAATATTTCAAAATAAATTTGTAGTCTAACAAATTCTAATTCTAAAAATTTATACTTTCAATTCTAATATCCATTAGAATTAAATAATCAATGTCCGTGTTCACGTGTTTTTTGCGTCCAACCCTTTAAGTTCTATATAAGAAGGCAGTGTACATCCATACACAGACTGAAGTAACCGTCTAGCAACAGTTTTCGGCCACCCAACGTAATAGAATATTGGTCATGAACCGAAATCACTATGAACCGATTACTGTGTAATTCAATTTCTTCATCTCACCGATACCCCGATTAATTCAGTGCATCATGCGTCCTTACTGAATTAATCGTTTTACTTGACTTCTAAGATATAATAGATCTTAACTTGAATGATAAATATTCTTCCACGGCCGTGTGTTTAAAATTACTAACATCTCAATCAAGTGGCCAGGATGTCAACTCTCTAATTCAAGAGAGTGATAAATCCTATATTGGCTAAACACTATCCTCTCTACGCTTCTTGACACACCCAATAACCGTATTACTCACAATCCGATTAAAGACTGTTTTTAACGGCATCAAAGTGGACAACTCCACGCATAGAATAAATGAAGGTCTTAAGTTAGGAGAACAGTTACACTCATTCAACAAGAGAAGTTACCAATGATGCTTAGCATGTGGTATTCTCTATAAACGAGTCGTGTCCAGTGTACCCTAAACCTGGGCACCCCCAAGTATAACTTGGATATCCATCCCTTCGTCTAACTCAACCTAAGTTATACTCGGCGTTGATTTAGATGTTCATGTCCCCTCTAAACATCTATCCGAACAAGGATAATTTTAGATTGACAAATAATCAATCTATGGGACTTTACCGTAAATTAATTACGAGCAGAAAAGTAATTAATAAACAGTAAATACTTGCATTTATTAACAATTATTCACATATATTACAAAGTGTCTTGACACATATGTGCACACACTAACAATCTCCCACTGGCACTTGTTAAGCACTATGGACTCTTAGTCCTAGGGCCCTCACATGGGACTCATGTTTCTGTTGAGGTATGGCCTTAGTCTGTAGATATGCAATATTTGCAGTAGTGTCTACTTTACTTACAAACACATCACCCCTCAGAACTATTTCTCTGAGGATGTGATATTTCCGCAATACATACTTGGGTCGCTGGTGACACCTTGGTTCCTTTGCTTGTGCTATGGCAGCATTGTTGTCATAGTATAGCAGAAATGGACTATGACTACTAGGAACCACTTCAAGTTCTGTCGTAAAATTCTTGATCTCAGCAACTTCTTTTGTCGCATCTGAAGCTGCGATGTATTCGGACTCTGCTGTAGAATCTGCAACTGTTTCTTCCTTCGAACTTTTCCCGCAAACGGCTGCTCCATTTAGACAAAATACCTAACCTAACTGCGATTTCAGATCGTCACGATCTGTCTGGAAACTGGCGTCAGTATATCCTCTAACAACCAATTCCCCATCTCCTCCATAAACCTGGAACAACATATCTTTTGTTCTTCTTAGATACTTGAAGATAGTCTTGACTTTTGTCCAATGACCCTCTCCAGGATCACCCTAATATCTACTTGTCATGCTCAAAGCATACGATACATCAGGTCTTGTACATATCATGGCATAAATGATGGATCCCATAGCCGAAGCGTATGGTATCTTACCCATCCTCTTTCTCTCCTCTAGTGTCTGTGGACACATCGCCTTGGAGAGTTGCATACCATGTGACATAGGCAAGAATCCTTTTTTGGAATCTTGCATATTAAATCTCTTTAGTACATTGTCAATATTTGTACTTTGACTTAAACCTAGCGGTCTTCTTTGTCAATCTCGGTATATTCTAATACCCAAGATAAAAGTTGCTTTCCCAAGATCTTTCATTACAAAACAATTATTCAGCCAATCTTTAGTAGATTCTAGGCTAAACTTGTCATTGCCATTAAGAAGTATGAAGACAATATTGCTCCCACTAACCTTCTTGTAAATGCAAGGTTCATCTGGATTCTTGATGAAGCCTAAATCCATGACTGCTTCATCAAATCTTATGTTCCAACAATCCATAAATGGATCTCTTCGGCTTACATACCTTATCTGAATTCTCGGACGTTATGAAAGCAGGAGGTTGTACCATGTACACTTCATCCTCTAGCCTTCCATTTAGGAAAGCAGTTTTTTCATCCATTTGCTAGATCTCGTAATCCTTGTCAGCTGCAATAACAAGTAAAATCTTAATAGACTTCAGCATTGTAACCGGTGAAAATGTTTCATCATAGTCGATCCCTTGACACCGAGTGAAACCTTTTGCCATTAGTCTTGCTTTATAGGTACTAACATTCCCTTCCATATCGATCTTCTTATTGAAGACCCACTTGCATCCAATAGATTTTATCCCAATTGGTGCATCTACCAACTCCCAAACTTGGTTGGTATACATGGAGTCCATTTCAGAATTCAAGGCGTCTAGCCATTTCTCTGAATCTATTGAAGCAACAGCCTCCTCGTAAGTTAGTGGTTTGTCGTTCTTGACGAGTAGTATATCCTCATGTTGTGTTACGATCTACCCATATCTCTCGGGTTCTCGATGTACTCTTGTAGACTTACGTATATCTTGCGTTTCTTGAACATGTTCTGATAGTGGAGTTACTTGTACTTGTGGAACTATCTCCACATCCAACTGTTCATTTTCCAACCTGTCTGTAGTGTTTGAAATTTCTTCGAAGCTTATTTTACTCCCACTACTCCTTTTAGAAATAAACTCTCTTTCTAAGAGGTAGCATATCAAGCAACAATAACCTTGTGCTCACTTGGAAAATAAAAATAGTATCCCTTTGTTTCTTTGGGATAACCTAGAAACATACACTTGATGGATCTTGCTGCAAGCTTATCAGAACTATCGTTCCTCACATAAGCATTGCAACACCATACCATGAGATAAGACAAGTTTGGTTTCTTTCCAAACCATAACTCATATGGTGTGTTATCTGCAGCTTTGGTTGGAACTCAGTTAAGCATGTATAACTTCGTTTCTAAGGCATAACCTCAAATTGATACTGGAAGACTTGCATGACTGATCATTAATCTAACCATATCCAAGAGTGTGCGGTTTCTCCTTTCTGAAACACCATTGCACTCTGACGTTCTAGGAGGAGTGAGTTGTGAAATTATGCCACACTCCTTGAGGTAATCAATGAATTCTTGACTAAAATACTCGCCCCCTCGATCACTTCGAAGGATCTTAATCTTCTTGTCAAGTTGGTTTTCTACTTCATTCTTAAACTCCTTAAACTTTTCAAGAGTTTCTGACTTTTGTTACATTAAATAGATATATCCATACTTGCTAAAATCATCGGTAAAAGTCATAAAGTAGATATAAGCTCCTTTAGCCTGAACTGACAATGGTACACACACATCATTGTGTATGAGTTCTAGCAGTTCAGTTGCTCTTTCAACAATCTTGGAAAAAGGCTTATTGGTCAACTTACCTTGTAAACAAGCTTCGCATGTATCTATGGATTCTAATTCAAATGAATCCAAATACCCACACTGAGTAATTTAGCAATGCGCGTCTCGTTTATATGACCAAGTCTACAATGCCAAAGGTAAGTTGGGTTTGAGTCACACGATTTCTGTTTCTTATTCTCAATGCAATGTACTGGCTCATGTAAGTTTAAAACATACAAACCATTGTTTAAAGATCCATTTCCATAGAAAATATCATCCAAATAAAAGGAACACATCTTGTCCTTAAATTCAAAAACAAAACCCTTGGTGTCTAAATTGGACACCGAGATGATGTTATTAGAAAACCTTGGAACATAACAACAGTTTTTTAGTTTCAAAACAAGTCCACTCGGCAAACTTATTTTATGAGTCCCTATAGCTAATACAACTTCTTTTGCTCCATTAGCCACTCGTAGGTCCATCTCGCCCTTGGACAGCCGTCTGCATTCACTTAGTCCCTATAAGTCCACACAGATATGAGAACTACATCCTGAATCTAGGACCCATGAGGACGAAACCGAAAAATTGCATTCAATCATAAAAATACCCGAAGCACCTGCCCCACTGGTATTTTTCTTTTGAAAGATGTAACAATTCTTCTTCCAGTGGCCTTTCTTCCCACAGTGAAAGCATAAAGCTTCCTTATCATCAGATTGGAGAATCTGCTAGCCCTTTTTCAGTTTGGGTTTTTGGCCCGGGTGTGCAGACATCTTTGATTTGTTGACCTTGGGGTTGAACTTCCCCTTGTTCATTCTCTTGTTGGTATTTCTAACCAACATTGCACTTGAAACAGTCTTTTGTTTCTTGTCTTTCTCTACAGACTTGAGCATGGTCAACAGATTGACAAGACTCTTCTCCATGATGTTCATATTAAAGTTCATCACGTACGGAGCAAACGATGGAGGCAGGAAACACAAAATGACATCAACAGCCAAATGAGTGTGCATCTTGGAGCCCAAGCTTGCGAGCTTCTCAATGTACCCGATCATCTTGAGTACATGAGGCCAGACAGGGTTCCCTTCCTGCAATTTCATCCCGAAAAACGCTTGAGAGATTTCAAATCTCTTGGTCCGAGCACTTTCTTGGAAGAGCTCGCACAAATGGATATCAATCTCCCTAGCGCTCAGCTTCTGCAACTCTGGAGACATTGCAGATACCATAAGACAACGTCAATAGCATCTTCCACATAATGGCCGTAGATGATCTGATCTGCTTCAGAAGTGTGAAGTGGGCACAGCTGATGGCTCAGAATCTAGTACATGAAACTTGTACAATCTTGACTTTCGATACCAGTCCAGGTAGTTTGGTCCTTGGAGGATATTTTCTTTCTCCAAAATACTTCGCAACGATAGGTTTATCGAAATCTACAGTAAATAAAATTTAAATCGCTATTTGTGAATAGTTTTATAAAGAACTTTTATAAACTCCCACTTTTTTATTCAAACCTAATAGCCCCCACTATTAGTCTCGGGAATTAGTTGGTAATAATTCCTAGTGGGACCGAATACTCAAATCCTATATACGCACATAACTGAGCTGTACGTACATACCATATTCATTAAGTATGCACTACCTGCCAGTTATAAATCTATGTGACCATCGGTACTCTTAACTTGGGTTAGTATTTTCTTAAACCCCTTGCCCATCAAATCCATTGACCTTAGCTGAGCTAACAAATCAATTAATCTGAGTTAAATCGACCCATTAATAATTTATGAAAAACTACAACTATACTAACGCGAACCCACAACTGAGCTGTAGCGACTCACGAAGTATATCGACTATTTTGGTTATTATTCATGGAGGGCATATGAAACTTAACTTTTAATATTCAGTGGATTTTAATTGATTGTCTCACAAATATATGTTTCGAGCTTTATTTTAATTTGATTGTATCTACTAGCAGATTTAATAAAAGTGCTCTCGGCCACTCTATCTTTGGACTCTTGTTAGTCACTTCTTTGTGACCAAAATAGATTACGGTTGTACTTGTAATCCTAAATTTCGGTTTAGCATGTCACTTAGGACATTTTTACTTTCTACAGAATTCATTCTTGAATAAATTGTTTGCATTTGTGTTTTGCGTAACAACTAATTCATCAACCCACACTTTCTGTGACTTAATTATCATGAGTTCGGTAAAAAAAATTTTTAATCATGCAAACCAACTTCTCCGTTCGCAAATTTTATCAACTTAATAATTACGTAATATTATTATTTCTTTTTATCTATTTAAGGTTTCACTGTAATAAAACTTGTCAACCCACATAACATTTGTTATAATTAATGACAAAAACTATTATTGCGGGTGTTGACTACTATGTTTTACAAGTAACAGAATGTATAATTAAACGAACCCATCTTCTGGGGATTACTTTTAGTACTTGAACAAAACTGTCAATCAATCCATAAAATATGTAAACTTAACAATCATGAGTTGTATTAATCGAAATTTTACTATTCGATTAACTCTGAATACTTTCAATTTCTTGTATTCAATTAAAATTGATATAAAACGAATACGAACGTTTTTAAATTTCGATTGATACGATAAGATCACAAACAAGGTCGGATACCACTGTTGGGTTTTCACCGGGCGCAACGGAAGCTCGTTTCAGAACAAACTATCCGTAAAATATCCCGGATCTATGCGATACGTATACATCGAATAGTAAAATGGGTTTAATAACTCGTACCTTGTTGTTCGAAAACAACGAACGTTAAGAATATGACCATCTTCGAGAGTCCCAACCGTGACTCATCTAAAAGTATCCACGTACACGTCACACGAAAACTTGAATTCCCTTCGGTGCTAGCCTTCGGAATTCTTTCTGCTATTTTCTTTCGGAAGCCGAAGATTTCCTTATATGGCCGAATGATTTTTCTTTTTTTGGCCGAATTAACTTTTCTTTTCTTGGCCGAATAAACTCCTTTCATCAAATGTCCGATTACATCTATTTATATTGCTTATTCCTTAATGTACGTGGTACCGTCTTATAATTAAAATTATGGTCAAAAATAATTAATTAACACCACGTAGCAATGCTATGCTACAATAGCTCATAGGTAACGATTTTACCGTTTCAATTGGGTATCGACGTTTTACAATTTAACAAATGAAATTTAATTCAACTAATAGAACGTAGCAAAGCAACGATATACTTAATGGGCCAAATGGGCTTAACCCAATTTGGGTAGCCCTGTATTGATATTTATAAAATATAATATTATAATAATTAATTATTACAATTATATTATTATAGTCTACAACTTAGACATATTTGATCAACTTAAATCCAACAATAGGATTTATTGCTTTCGAATATTTCAGAATACAAATTCTAATTTTGAAAATTTTTACTTTCAATTCTATTATCCATTAGAATTAAATAATCAATGTCCGTGTTCACGTAGTTTTACGTGCGGCCCTCTAAGTTCTATATACGAAGGTAGTGTACATCCATACACAAACTGAGGTAACCGTCTAGCAACAGTTTTCAGCCACCCAACGTAATAGAATATTGGTCATGGTCCAAAACCACTATAAACCGATTACTGTGTAATTTAATCTCTTAATCTCACCGACATCCCGATTAATTCAATGCATCATGCGTCATTACTGAATTAATCATTTTACTTAATTTCAAGAGATATAATCGATCTTAACTTGAATGATAAACATTCCACCACAACCGTCTGTTTAAAATCTCTAATCTCTCAATCAAGTGGCCAGGAAGTCAACTCTCTAATCCAAGATAGTGATGAATCCTGTATTGACTAAACACTATCCTCTCTACGCTTCGTGTCACACCCAATAACCGTGTTACTCATAATCCGATTAAAGACTGCGTGTAACGGCATCAAAGTGGACAACTCCATGCATAGAATAAATGAAAGTCTCAAGTCAGGAGATCAGTTACACTCGTTCAATAAGAGAAGTGACCAATGACGCTTAACATGTTGTATTCTCTATAAACGGGTCGCGTCCAGTATACCCTAAACTTTGGCACCCCCAAGTATAACTTGGACATCCATCCCTTCCTCTAACTCGACCTAAGTTATACTCGGCGTTGATCTAGATGTTCATGTCCGCTCTAAACATCTATCCGATCAAGGACAATTTTAGATTGACAAATAATCAATCTATGGGACTTTACCATAAATTAATTACGAGCAGAAAAGTAATTAATAAACAGTAAATACTTGCCTTTATTAACAATTATTCATATATAATACAAAGTGTCTTGGCACATATGTGCACACACTAACAAATAACATATGTGTCTTGTGCACATATGTGCACATGAAAAATGTGCGCGTATAACAGGCCGAACGTCTCGAAGTTCTTGCAGCTACAAAATAAGGACCTCTGCGATTTGCAGGAAGTAACCTCCACCGCGACTGATTCACCACAGTAGACGCCCAACACATAAACACGATTGATGTTTCAATCGATCATGTTATTGACATAATACAAAGCTTCCTTCATTATCTGAACCTAGACTTTACAGAATGACCGCAATGTGAAGTCGCGGCCGACATCCTCTTTTAGTGTACGAGGCATAGACCGAGGGGTGTATGCCTTGTTTAAAGAATCGAAATCTTCCATCCTCTCCCTGTGGCGTATGTCGGCAACAACGCGTCCAAAATGGTGTATAAATTCGTGAAACTTGTGATTAATGTTCAGATACATTTTCAAGAACACATGCATCCCCTCACAGCGTTCCGTACTCTTTAGTTCAGCCCAGAAATACCCGTGACAGTAGGATTACCACCACATTTCCCTGCTCGCATATAGTTATTCAAGCCAGCGCCTAGTCACTTTCCCCGTTTCATTCATCATCGTCTCACAATCTCATTTCGCTTCGTCACATGTAAATGCCTTATAAATGAAGGAAGTGATTATCGTACGCAAGGCCGAGTCGTGTACACGACTCCGATGCCAAATACACGTGTGGCGAGCATTCGGCCAAGCTTCTCTCACTGTGGCTAGCATAGCCCTGTCTGCATCTGTGGCAACACTAACCGGATGCTTCAATCCCATTACCTCTATATGCATGTGCAAAAGCCAGCTGTAGTCTTCCATGGATTCGGTGGCCATTAAAGCGGTACCAAAGACAACTGATTGGTGATGATGGTTGACGCCAACGAGGACCACCATTTTCATTGCGTAAGCGTTCGTTTTGAATACGGAATCCAATGCGACAACGTCCCCGAAAACGTCGTAATCTAGCATGGACGTGATGTCCGACCAATACATCCTATTTAATACGCTTCCATCGTCGTGTGTGACCAATGACATTCAGGGTTCTTCTTCCTTCCTCGACATCAGGTACTCGGGATCGAACCCAGATGGATAGTGGGTACATTCGTCCTTCAGCTTATGGTTGTTGACGTCCTTCATGAGGAATCCAACCCGATCGTGGCCACCAGATGCATGTACGAGTAACCGCATAATATCACACTGTCTAAAACCTACGCTCAACATTCTGTTGACTGCAACCATGTCTTCATCTGAAACGTGCCGCTGCTCGCGCATGAAATACAAAAGGGCGTCAGGTACCATCTTCTTTGGCACGTGATTGTGTGATAGATTTGCCTTTATTATACACTATTTGCCATTACCATCTT
This sequence comes from Melastoma dodecandrum, assembly GCA_029817715.1. Classification (NCBI taxonomy): domain Eukaryota; kingdom Viridiplantae; phylum Streptophyta; class Magnoliopsida; order Myrtales; family Melastomataceae; genus Melastoma; species Melastoma dodecandrum. The sequence goes on from JARUPY010000434.1 coordinate 1,387,163, forward strand.
CTTTGGCACGCATCTCGTAAGGACAACCGATCCTGACCGACGCTCTAGCCCTCTGTTGCATGGAAATGTGAGTTCGATGCTTGGGATGTCCTTCCTTTGTACAAACCCACGTTTGCATGACGCAGACTCCATTCTGGCGACGTCGCATATCATGCTTCCTAATCGAAAACCCGTGGACAAGGGCATACATCCTTGTTTGCATCGGAAGCAGATCACGTCGGAAATATTTGGCACGAATACTCACAGGGATTCAGATGTGGTCGCCAGTAAATGAAATAGATATTGTATTAACAAATAATGTCGAACGAATTTCTTACAAATAAAAGAAAAAGCTTACAACCGTTAAAAAGCAAAAGGATTGATGATGCGGATGGTGGTGGCGCCGTATACTTGCTGCCGACACCTTATGCTTGCGGGTTGGAGTGGTGGAATCTGGTCTCTGGAGGTGTGGTGGACGGAGTGTGGACGAAGGTAGCAATGGATTTGGATACTAAAGGCCTTAGGAGCTCTCCTTAGTGACGGACTGAAAGCGGAATTTGGTTGTCAAGGGCCCGGAAGCCACATTGACGATGGAGTGCTGGCGTTGTTTTGGTGTCAAAGTTACGGTTGCTCACTTTAACGATGGAAGGATACCAAGGGCCCTACGAGCTCACCCTGGTCTGGATGCCTGAAGACTAAAAACTAAAAGGGTTGACGATCAATACACTTATTGGCCTTAGATGATTGTCGTCGTTGTTTAAGAAAGATCTTTCCCCTTTTATACTGTATCATTACGTGCTTAGGATGTCTGCCATGTTATCAGAATATCTTCTCCGGTCGTGGCCCTCTTAACTAACCTCCAGAAATCTCGATAACATCTTGATCCTTGTAGACAACGCCCTTACTCGTACTGTCTATCAGTTTAGATTCGCGTAGACTTAACGGCTTCTCCTTGTAGACTTAGTACGGATCCACACCCTCCATCTTATCTAATGGGCTACAACGTAATTTTGTACGGTCTCAGATTAATTTAGGCCCAAGAATTTCTGTCATGTCATCACAAGCCCCTCCTTTTTGCTAAGGTGACGTATGTCGCCTGAGCACCTGTCAAGTTAAAATTCAAAACAAGAGCAAAAAATCCCTTCATTTCCCTCCTTACAAGTTTCTTTTCGCCAGAAAACTCTTCTTTCTTTTCCTCTTCGAATAAATGGAACCTCGCTCCTTCTTTCAACCTTGTCGGACTACGCCTCTTTCCAATGGCACCATCACCGTGTTGGTCCCCCAGGTGTCGTCAAGATCGCTGATTCCCACGGCGAAGGTTTAACCCTCGAACCTATCCTTGGTCCAGCACTCTTTCCAAAACCCGTGCCCCACAACATTCTTGTTACGGCACATACCATACCCCTTTGCCGAGATGGTTTCGTCGAGCCCTTAGACGGGGAAAACAAGAACGGCTTCCTGTGCTTTCCTTCTATGGAGAAATTTGTTATAAACAAGTGGTTCGCTTACTGGCTCAAGAAACTCGCGCACAAGTTAAAGGTCAGCGAGATTTGGGATTTCTTTCTGTTGTTCATTGCTACCAACAAATGTGATCCTCGGGTATGCGCGAGTCTACTCCCTTTTTGGAACGATTCTTTGAACTGTTTCTTCTTTCTTGAGGGTCCTATGTCCGTTACTTTAGAGGACATAGCTTTCTTAACCAACTGCTCTGTGACCGGCATCCCTGTCCATCTTTATACTTCTGACCCTAGCGAGATGATCCAGATTCTAAGCATCACATAAAGTCACCTGAAAATGGTCAAGGGTGGCAAACTCGACGTCTAGGGTAGAGAACAAGAGGTGGAGTTTTTCTCGGTTTGGCTAAACAAATATGCCTTTTTTTTATTAGGAAAAGAGTTCCCAAATCCATTTATGGTATTGACAATTTCCTTAGCACAGCCGCGAGTAAGATTGCCTTTGTCCCTTTTCTTTTGGGTTTAGTATATTAGAGTCTTCATGAGAATAGTGCGCCTACAGAGTCCTTTCCTAGATTTCCAGTAGGTGGCCCTCTGTGGCTTGTCCATTTATGGTCCTGCATGTGGATCCCGGGATTGACCGGCTTTCAGATGCCCTCGGAGGCCACCAAAGTCGATTGCTACAGCGCACACATTCTGAGCTCTTGCTGCAGATCAAGGGGCAACTGGCTTAACGCCTCAGTTACAGGCCACATGTGTCACTTGGCAAACCCTAGTAGAGGCGACCGGCGCATCTGAGTTCCTTTTACTTCTGGTCACCCCATTCTGAAGCGTAGACAAAAACTGACTCCGGGTTTCTACTAGGATGCTGTCCTGACCAGTAGAGACCTGGTATGTGTTCATCGTAGTGGATTTTGTTGTGAGGTCTACAATCCCCAAGTTTGCGCGAGGCAACTGGGTTTTATCCAGAGTTTTGTGGTTCCATTTACGCATTCCCTCAACATACCTCTGCATTGTAGAGTTAGCAGCGTTTTATCAAGAGAATACTTCCAAGCTTCCTTAATCCTCATTACAGAAAAAAACCAAGCTCCGCCACATGGAATTTCCATTAGAAGTTACTCAGAGTCACGCTACAAAACTATTTTCCGTCCAATGGGCGATTGTTTATCACGAGTTACGCATGCGGATGCTCTTCCTGGACAATTCTCAGGAACCAGTTCTTCATTTCATTTCAGAGATGAGGTTGAAGACTAGCCAGAAGCCATTGAGTATGTTCTTATCCCTTGCCTCTGTACATTTATATGTTTCCCTTTTGCTAATTTTTCTCTATATTCCACCTCTTGCGATTGACTCAGGGGAATCCTCTCCTGACTGTAGTCCTCTTCTTCCTGCAGGCCGCATGACTGTCTCGTCATCAGGGTTTAGCACCAACTGCCAAAGGCAAGCAAATCAAGGTTGAGGACCAACCCAAGCCGTCCAAAAAAAAGAAAGCTTCCTAGAAAAGAGCGCCTTCAACACCAGAAGACTCCGATCTTGAAGAAAAAGAGCCTTTGTCTGTTGCTTTTAAACAACGTAGACTTATCTCTCTAGTGATCCTAAAGCCCCTATTCCGATCAATACCATGCCCCCTGAGTCTACTTGTAAAGATATTGGCGTTCCCCCCCAGGATGTGGAGATGTCGCCTCCAAAGGTGTATTACATTATATGAATTTTTTCAAACTACTAATTTTCTTAATGCACCTTGAACTTTCGCATTCAGAAGGACGAAATATAAGACACGAAATTTAACCCCTCTGAGTTTCCTGCCAATGAGACTGAAGATCTTTCAGTAGACTTCGTGATAGGTGATATAAGTACTCCTTTTCAGACCCTTTATAGTCATCCCTCACTAATTACTATTTTCTACAGGGACCAAATCTCTTAGGAATGAACCCTGCTGAGTGTACGATCATTCTGGAGCCAATTGAACTCTCCTAGTGACGAGGTATTTACTGACTACACCACTTTGTTTCCGTGTTTCCTTTATATGTGACTGGTTGCTACTCCTTGTCGCAGATCGAACCTCCCAAGAGTTCAGACAAAGAGACGTCCCACGATGACTCTACCGCAGTTGCAGAGGTTGTCAAGGCTGCTCAGCAAGAAACTTCCGGCACTAAGGATATTGATCCTAACATCCTTAAAATTGTGCCGGTTTTAAGTCCAATTGACTCATCGAGTAATCTTTCAGTTGGTAAAGAATTTCTTAGACCATTAGGGGAAGGTCCTTCAACCACAAAGGAAATTATCCCCCAACTTAGTGAGGTCGCCCAGCTCCTGATGAACATTGATCAGATCAGGAACCTCCTTTGACATGATATATTTTTTGAGGAGGAATTCAAGACCCTTCAATTCTGCGTTCTGGCCATTGAAGAATCTCCCAAGGCGACCGACGAGCTACTCGTTGCTTGCCTGAGTTTTAAATATCAATTATGGACTGAGTAGTCTGCTTACGTGACGGATCTTGACATACTCATTGATGCAGAGGTTAAAATTCGGGAGATCAAGAAGTCCCTAGCCGAAGCAGCAGCTGATGTCCATCTCCTTCGCCAGCAGTAAACTGATATATCTTCCCAGCTCTCAGAAGTGGAGGCCCGTCTCTCCCAGCTCATTGCCCTGGAAAAAGATCTTAAAGACCAAGTTACTGTCATTGATACACTGCTAGTTGATCGGACTGCTCATGATTCTTCCAAGTAAGATCGACAATATCTAATGTCTTGGTTTCGTCAGAGGAACGAGGTTGTCATGAAATAGACTAGGAAAAAGGTCTTAACTATGCTCTTTGTGGATGTTGCGCGTTCGATGCCTAGGTTATAAACCCTGAGATACTTAATGATATCTTCCCGTGGGGAGAAACCAAACTCAATGTTTTTTGTTTGAAGTCTCTTCCTATATAAATTCCTGACCGTTAAGGCTTCCTTTTAAGCCTCTGCGATCCTTTGTTTTATTGACTCTTGTCCAAATCTATCTCTGAATGATTTTTTCCCAAAGATTTGGGAAACGTTCCTTTAGAATCTTCTTGTGAGGTTCCCAAATTGTTTGTCTATAATGCTTTAAGGTACTTCCCATTAATCTTTAATGGCTACTTATCTCCTTCAATGGTTGACGATCTATAGCTATTTGCTGAGTATGCTTCAATTACTCGGTAACGTCCCTCCCAATTTGGGGATCATTTACCCAGGACATGATCTTTTAACTTCAAAGGCAATATCATTTTTCAAACTAAGTCGCCAACCCGAAAGTGTTTGTGAACCACTTTCTTATTATAATGTCTGGCTATTCTTTTCTTATGTACCTCTATCTTGTCAATCATTTCCAATCTCTTTCGCTCTAACTCCTCTAGAGCCACATATATAGCCTCGTCCTGCAACCAAGGTTGATTAACATGTAGTGACCTATACAGCACTTCAATGGGCAAAACTGCGTCGTGACCATATACTAATGCGAATGGAGATTCTCCAGTGCTCTCTCGCTTAGCAACTCGTAATGCCCATAGGGTATCATCCAGCATTTCACGCCACTTTCGTGGGTTAAATCCGATTATCTTTTCGATATTATTTTTGATTAGTTTGTTGGTGGCCTCTGCCTGCCCGTTTGCCTGAGGGTAATTTGGTGTAGAATTAGTAATTGTAAAACCAAACTCGTCTATGAACTCTCTCACTTTGAGATTGTTGAACACCGTCCCATTATCGACCGCAACATTCAGAGGAACCCCAAATCTATATATCATGTAAGTTCGTAAAAATTTAATTACCTTGTTTTGGTCTATTTTCCGGTAGACTTTCGCCTCTACCCATTTTGTGAAATAATCAATCAACTGGAATGCCGATGTTTTCTCCTATTATGTCTAATGCTCAAGTTTTGAAAGGCCAATGTTTAATAACTGGGATTAGATCTGTTGCTGGAGCACGAGTTGTCGGACCATGTTTTTGACAATCCTAACATCCTCTAGCCATTTCAATACAGTTTTTCATCATGGACGGCCAATAAAAACCTTGCCTTCATATGGCCCAGCATATTTTCACTCCAGATTGCTGTGACCCACAAAGCCCTTCATGAGTTTCTAACATTATTGGGGTTGCTTCATCTAAGTCTATGCATCTTAATAACACTCCGTCTATGTTCGTTCTGTAGAGAACACTTGTTGAGACCGAGAATGATTGTTAGTTTCGTTTATACCTGAAGGTGTAAACTTGCATTTTTGGCAGAGCAGCCTTTCTTCCAAGAATTGAGCTACTGGTGGACCCGCGCGGATAGCTTGCATGTCTACCTTGGGTGGCCCATTGTTTTGCTTGACAATTCTCGTATGGGGACTCGTCACCTGCTGGGATATATTAGGTGCACCTGTCTTCTCAATATCTCCGAGTCGTGACTCACTAGTAAAGTCTGCCTTATCCGGTTCCTGTCCTGCTCCTTGTTGGCTGCGATTCTCTTCGAAATTGAGCTGGCGATTAGGTCGTTCGAAATTTCTCTAGTCCTCCTGCGACCATGAGGACCGCTTCTTCCTCCCCGAACTGCCAGCCTTTGTTCCACACCCAAGGGACTTCTAAAGCGAGTATGTCTCCTCTACAAGCTAGCAGGAGCAACACGCAATGCATGAGAGACCATTCCCATGGCCACCTCCTCAAGCGGAGACAAATCATACCAGGTATCATCTTGGTTGTTTTGCAGATACTTTCTGAAAGTGTGGCACCTGTCTGTAATGTGTGTGTCGTCCATATGCCACCAACACATATTGTTGGCGACCCCTCTTACCGGACAAGTGACCACGCCTTTGTCGGCCAAACGTCGGAATAAAGCATTTGCGACGATCGTTTCTCCTAGGATCTTTGCCTCCTACGCGGAGACATCAAAATTAGTTTCTATTATATTGACATCAATATAAAATTGTCGAATGTATGAATGGCGATTTCATCAATGAATGGTTCATCATCGACCATAGAAACTTCGGCTACTTCAGGAAAACACAACTCATTTGACTCTACAGGGTCTTGGATTATGTTTATGAATGACAGACAATCCTTAGTCGTATGCGTGAATGACCCGTGCCATTTGTAATCATTCTTGCTTTTCTCTCTTTCGGTCTGAGGCACTTTATGGCCTAGCTTTAGCCTAATTCGTTTTCGTTGGAGAAGCCAGTCAAATATTGCATCCGCTTTCCCCATGTCAAAGGAATATTTTCTCTCTTCACCAGATTTCTAGGATGCTTTTGCCTTTGAATTCTTCCTTGCCAATGGGTCGCAGACAGTGGCCTCACCCTTTACAAACTCAGCCATGTCTACTACGAGGCTGTTAGGTTCAACCTGAAAAGCCCGAGTAGACTGAGCCTCTTTCATTAGTAGTTGATGGTAATCAATCGTCCTTTTGGCCGGATCGTAAAAATCGCTAAACCACTCCCCTTGTAACTTCTTCCTGAGAGGGATCGTTAACACATTTAATGCGACCATCGGCTGATCACTCTCAGGAATAGCAGGTCTACAACGGAGCAGGGCCTTGCGTAAGTGAATCAAGAACTGTCCGGGGTGCTCACCAGCTGCTTTCTTTAATTGCATTACTTCAAATATCAATATAGGCGTGTCGATATGGGCGAACGCCTTCGTGAATATAGACTTCATCTCCGCCCACGACGCTACCGACCCCAGGGGCATGCTTGCGTACCAAGCAAAAGCGTCGCCTATGATTGAGTTAAGAAACAACTTCAACTTCCAGAAATCATTAGCAGCGGTGTCGCCAGCTTGATAGGTGAAACGAGCTATATGTTCCATGGGGGTCATTTCATCCTCCCCAGAGAAACGGGTAAAATTAGGGACCCGATATCCTCTGGGTACGGGAAAGTCTCTGTTGACATACGATGGGTATAGGTTCCAATACAAGCACAGGTTATCCTACCTGGCAGTCCCGGGTACCATATCTTCCACTACATGAGCAAGCACAAGTTCTGTGGCACTGGCTAGTTAAACCCTCTGCAATTCGGCGGCACAGTAGGCTTTTGGACTAACTCCTCAATGGGATAGACGAACGGCTCGTTGGCGTGGAATGATTGCTCATTAACTAGGGCCCTTGCGTAGAAACTTTCTCCGCGAGGTGGATCCATCCTACTAGTCTTAAAAAACGGGTTTTCCTCTTGCGGTACCTCCTCTACAGGTGACTTGCTATGAAGGTGAGGAGGAGCATAACCTACATTTCTGTTCGATTCGCCCTACACCTCACTGTCTTTATCTACCGAGTTTGCCGTATACGCATTATCCGGTCTACAAGGCACAGGGGACCAAGAAGAAAAGGTTTGGGGGAAGGTGTCCTTTCCGTATTATGCACATCGGCATTGCCTTGATTGGCATTCCTCCTCTATGTATCGCCCCCTGGAACGACACCACTCGCTTCCCAGTAATCGCGCACTGAGCATCTCCCATGAAAGAATTATCTTTATCAGTAGGATCCCTCATTTTTGGGTTAGAGGTCGGTCTGCAGATATTTTTCATCATTTCCCGCATTTCGGCCATTAACTCAGAGTCGCGGCGTATATTTTCTTCGTGTAACCCGGCGATACGCTGTCTATGCTTATCTGCATGTTCTGAAGATTTTCCTGCACATTCAGCAGATCTCTTGGCATAATTCGCATATTTCCCTGCATATCTCATAATTCTCAGTAGACATTCAGCAGATTTCCATGCATATCTCCCATGTTCCTCTTCATATCGCTGAATTCTGTGTGAAACTTTAGCCTTGATATGAACTCGAAAGGGGTGTGCGTTGCCACAAGGGGTTGAGCAGTGCCCACTTGGCTTCCTAGAGCCATGTTTCTTTCATTTAAGACCCCAGTCAAATTCTGAACCTCTCCATCTAATGGAGGGGGTGGAGGATCTTGACTAACTAAACTCTTGGTATTCCTTGCTATTCTAACGATCAATTCTTCGTCTCTCACTGTGGTCGCCAAAAGCGTGTTCGCGTCGGAAACGGATCACGTCGGAAATATTTGACACGAATACTCACATCGATTCGGATGTGGTCGCCGGTAAATAAAATAGATAAATTGTATTAACAAGTGACGTCGAATGAATGTCTTACAAATAAAAGAAAAAGCTTACAGCCATGAAAAACAAAATGATCGATGATGTAGGGGTGGCGCCATGGACTTGCTGCTGTATGCGCGCCTTCCGGCCTAGCACGCGCGTGGTGGTTCGAACGACCCGAGGATCCGGGCCTGCTCTCCAAGACCCAACCGGTCGACGTCACGACTCAGGCGTCGGACGGTGTGGAAGGGAATTAAGTGATCCCTCCCTGGGTTCCAGACTGGGCCTGCTCGAGCCCTCACCGACCGTCCCAGTTTTCCTAAGAGGCGACGGGCGAAAGGCGGAGCATGATCCGAAGAAGGAAAATTCGGGAGAAATCGGTATCGGCTCGTGTCATCCGTTCTTCATCCAAAATGGCTCCGTAAAAAGGTTGTTGTTTAACCTAGGTAAACTATACGGAGTTGCCACCGACTTAGTTTTGAAAGCTGGTTTAAGTCGGAAAACCAGGGTAGGATTCGGGGATTCCTATTTACTTTCTTACTTTTGCAAGAAAGTATTGATCAAGGAACAGATACTCCCTTTCATGTGTTTTAATATCGAAGAGTATCTGCGTTGAGTGTTTGTGGCAGTTCTTCTCGGTTAAGGTGGTTGCTTTCTAGAAAGGGCGTGCTTGAGCTAACGCCTCCTTAGTAGTCTGAAGATGTCTTTTGAAATTGTTGATGTTTGACAAGATCCATTTCAGAGTATTGTCACCAAGTCAATTATCCTTGGAAGTACATTATTGATTGCCCATTGAGGTGGGTCTGGGTGGGTAGCTGGCCTCTCATGTAGTGGGCCTTCTCCTTTGGTACGAGCTCCAAAGGGTCAGTAATTGAATTTTTGCTGAATCGATCACTTAGGTACCGTGGATAAGCTTGATAGGAGTTGCCCCAGTCTGAGTACGCGTCATCGTTAGGTAGATTGCATGTTCTTTGGTGCAGGGGGAAGCTGTTATGTAAGCATTGCCCCGGACAATTCATCTTGTGTTTTGAGATAAATGGATGCCCCAGTGTTAGCGGTTTGAATGTCTGTGGCCCTGCTAGACATGTCTTGAGCTGTTAGAAGGTGGGTAACGCAAATGAGAGCTTTCGATGCCGGTCACGCTATGTATTTGTCGTCTCTTGAAGAATCTGATCCATGTTCATGTTTTTTGTCGTGGGGATGCTTTGGATCCGGCGTTCGTCGAGTTCTTGTTATCGTAGAAATAATGAGGTTGAATGTCCGTAGACGTCGAGTGATCGTATTTGAAGGTTGATTGATTGCAGGTGTTCTGATATCGCGGGGTCATTGGGAAGGCCGAGGTTTGCCCCTTGTGCGAGAATGTATTGTTGGCATGATGAAGAAAGCCGACGACGGGATGTAAGCTAGAGGATCTGTCTCTTGTGACTCTTCTCAGGATTATCGATATCGAGGGTGAGAGTTTGAGAAGTAGATTGAAAGACTGCTTGTATTGTATGCTTGGGAATCGTCTTTGTTTGGAATAGAAGTTTTCGTTGGTGCCGAATTTGTGCCGACTGATGATGTAACGAAATCGCTTCTGTTTCCTTGGAGCAGTTTTCGGATCAGTAGGGGCATGATGTTCCCGGTGTTTCTGATCATAGCATGTCCGTTAACAGCATTATGGGCTCGTGATTAGCTCCGATGTTGACTGCGGTTGGCTGGTGAGATGTAACCTCCTTGGGGTTTTCATGTTATTGTAGATTCGACTTTGAACTTTGGTAGCCGTTGGGTGATCTTTGGTGTTCGTGCTTGGCTTTATACTTTGGTAGCAGTTGATATCACTTTGGGCTCATGTCGTTCGACGCGCGGCTTTGGACCTTGGTAGCCGTAATGGAAACTTTGGTCTTCATGTTGTTAGATGTTCGACTTTGGGCCTTGGTAGTCGTCGATAAATCCTTGGCATTCTTGTGCTTGTAGATTTGTAATGTCATGCTTTGTCCCTAGTCCCGTTCGAGGAGCCATGTTGGAGAATTAAATCTCGGAAGGAAAATAGAGAGAATGTTTGGATTAGTATCATGCAACAATGTAATCGATGCATGATAAATTTGTGATGATACTTAATCACACTCGTATATGCGGAAAATTTTGCATTATGTAACTACAATTGTAAATGAGACGTAGTGATGCAATAGAGCGATTACTGTGAATGACATGATAATGTAACTACTGCAATCGAAAATACACTCACGTGGTCATGCGAATACATGAATGCAGTAAGCAATAAATAGGTAGGGAGGGAGAAAAGAGGATTCTTGAAGTCCTCTATGATTAACCCAAACCGCTGCAAAATGAGTAGTGTTAGCTCTACAGTTTATCGCAGGCAAAGCGTACCTGAGACCTGTCCCTGCACAGGTAGTAGTCACTTAGTAACAAACAAATGGATATGCGACGTCTGGTACCTGTAGTGGACAAACAATGCTAGACTCTCGGATGAAGGCTTCTAAACCTCCCTCGGACTAAGGGAGGCGGGGCCCCGGCCAAAAACCATACCGCAAAGAGCAGCAGGCTGGGCCTCTCGGTGACCCCCCTAAAAACACTAGCCTCGAGTTCGGGCACTCCTAGACATGCCTAGTAAGCGGTAAACAAACACAACCATGAGGGCAGACAAAGGGCACCGAGCCAAGCAATGACATGCGCAAACAAGAACTCCTCTCCACATGTGGATTAAAAATGTAAGAGCGTTCGAAAGGAATCCACATGCAGAGTCCCTAGTGGAGTCGCCATCCGGGATGTACACGCGCCTTCCTGCCTAGCACGTGCGTGGCAGTTCGAACGACCCGAGGATCCGAGCCCGCTCTCCAAGACCCAACCGATCAATGTCACGACTCGAGCGTCGGACGCTGCGGAGGGGAATTAAGTGTTCCCTCCCTGGGTTTCTAACTGGGGCTGCTCGGGCCCTCGCCGACCGTCTCTGTTTTCCTAAGAGGCGACGGGCGAAAGGCGGAGCATGATCCGAAGAATGAACTTTAGGGAGAAATCGGGAACGGCTCATGTCGTCCGTTCCTCATCCAAAATGGCTGCGTAAAAAGATTATTGTTTAACCTAGGTAAACTATACGGAGTCGCCTCCGACTTAGTTTTGAAAGCCGGTTTAAGTCGGAAAACCAGAGTAGGATTCGGGGATTCCTATTTACTAACTCCTACATTCTAACATGCGGAAAAGGAGGTGGCGTTTGCTCCAAAAGATTTGCTGTTGTTTAACGGGTGTTGGACCCGATCCGGGCATGACTCCGAACTCATGTCAATGTTTTACGGTTGGTGGACCCGATTCGGGCTTTTTGGGCCCGAACTCATGTGTGTTTGGCAAACAGCATGCGACAATAAGCCTATAAGTCTAAGGCATGCGGCCAAGCACAAACAATTATTTTGATCAAAGGGGGCGGGGAAGGATGGTGACCGTGGGCCTATGTACTTAGGCCCACGACCCGTCACATGTGGAAATAATGAAAAACGGGAGGCCCGCACCTCCCTCAAGTACCTGAGGCCCGCCGGGATAGCTTTACATCGGTCGGGCTCGTCAGTTGAGGCCGCTTTCGAGATGTGCTTCCATCATGGGTTTCCTCGCGCGCCTCCAGTCTTCGAAATTCGTTTTGTCGAACTCCCGTGAAGCTCGATTGATTTTCATGCAAATCAAATCAGAACGCGGTGGTCAGAAAATTCTAATTGAATATTTGAAACAATTAAAATTAACTATTGTAAGTCGGAATGAGACTTACGGGGCATTGTGTGGCCTGTTGATGTCGATATTCCGTGATGTCGGAAGATAACGGTGCGTTGTGTGGCCCGTTGATATTGATCTTTAGTGATGTCGAAAAATGGATGTCCCTTGATAATGAATTCCTCGTTGTTTTACATACAAAACAAAGGGAAGGAGAGAGATGTACAAAGCCAGGAATCCAATAGTATAAGTTTAATGTCGATACGAAGTATGGAACGTAAGTTATGAATGAAAGAGTAAGGGACCAACATTCAGATCTGAACCTTCGACAGTTTTGATGCCTCTCAGAAAAACGTGTATAACTTTTAGTTCAGTTCATAAAAAAGAGCCTACTTATACTCAAAACAAAGCTCTTTGAGTCAGGAATCTAATGGCGCATGTCTTAGGTCAATACAAGTTCCAGACAGAAAGTAATGAGTGAAAGAGTAAAGTACCAACATATAGATCCGGACCTTCGACAGTTTTGCTGCCTCTCAGAAAAACGTATATAACTTTTAGTTCTGTCCATAAAAATGAATCTACTTATACTCAAAACAAAGCTCTTTAAGCCAGGAATCTAATGGCATACGTTTTAGGTCAATAAGAGTTCCAGAAAGAAAGTTATTAGTGAATGAATGAACTGTCGTCATGCAGACCCGAACCTAGGGATGTTTAGGTTCTTCGAAAGCACTCCATTCATGTGTAAATGCCATGTAATTTTAAAACTACTAAAACTTTGTACATGAAACATCACATACAGCTAGTGTGACATGTCTAGAATATATTTGAAGTTCGACGTAGGGCGAAAATGTAAACGAACATATCCAAAAGTGCGAAACTCGGTTGTTTGTAACCAGTATAATATTTTGTTCGAAACTCCTAGGGTACGAACTCAAATTGTGCTTGTTTGACGTCCTTAGAACCGTATTTAAGTTAGGAATCAAATGCAAGTGGCTTCGTGTGATTCTGACAAGTACACAGAAAGATATGCAGAAAAAAGTAAAGGTTGCGCAGGCAGATCTGAGGCATGCTCGCACTTACCAAGCTATTTTGGCTCGATGGAGGGGCTGCAACATGTCCCAACATACAAGGACGTATGAAGGGGAGGGGATGTGGGAGTCTTGGCCTGTTTGTGTGACCACGGGATGTCTCCGGGAGTTAGTTGTTGGCTGTCCAACCCTTGCACCTGCGCAAACAAGAAAACGTCAAAGCAAAAGGGAGCACTTCAACGGAGCTACGAGGCTACGGAAGGTGGTAGTTGAGTCCCCTTCATCTTTGGACGAGGGAAGGCAGATCCTAGACGCCGGGGAGAGTTCCTCAAGCGGATTCATGGAGACGACGAGGGGAAGATGCCGGGAGTCGTTCAGGGCAGCCATCATTTGTCCTTGCCGCGACCATCGATTTGTGAAGTTGCGTTGAGCTATTCGCGGTCAGGTTTGTTGGGGGTCTCCGTGGGCATGGCTAGACCTGCCTTGGGGTCACTGGATGGAGAGGGCGGAACCAATATCTGGAGGGAGTGCCCGAGAATCTCTGAGGGGTGGAGCGTATGTTTGATGTGTATGTGTCTCGTTTGTCTAATCCTCCTCCTTTAAGAAAGAATTCATTAAGGAAGGAAATCGAGAATTATCGATTGATTGGAGGATTATGTAGAATCAAAGCAAATATAAAATTGTCGATTGATCTGGTGTCCCCATAATCAAATAAATCAAAGGAAAATAAATATCCTCGAAATCATTGTTGATTGATTGGAGAAGTCGTAAGAAATTTTTTTTAATTCTATTCATCTTTTTTTTTAGAAAGAAAATAAAAGGAATCTTGGATTAACGGGAGGGTTATGGAAAGTCAAGATATGTGAGATGATAAGGTTAGGGATAAAATTAAAATAAATTTCATAAAATTGAAAATGAGTTTAAGGTGGGCTTTGGCCTTTTTGTTAACCCAAAATGAAAGATAAACTAATGTGTATGGACTTAAAACATTTTTTTTTGGACCGGGCTTATGTAATTAGTGATTTCTAGCCCATAAAATAATTTGAGGTAATACAGCCGCCGACACCTTGTGCTTGCTGGCTGGAGTGGTGGAATCTGGTCTTTGGAGGTGTGGTGGACGAAGTGTGGACGAAGGTAGCAACTGATTTGGATACTAAGGGCCCTTGGAGCTCACCTTAGTGACGGAGTGAAGGCGTAATTTGGTTGTCAAGTGCCCGGAAGCTCACCTTGGCGATGGAGTGCTGATGGAGTTTTGGTGTCAAAGCTACGGTTGCTCACTTTGACGATGGAAGGATTCCAAGAGCCCTATGAGCTCACCCTGGTCTGGATGCTAGAAGACTTAAAACTAAAAGGCTTGACGATTAATACACTGATTGGTCTTAGATGATTGTCATCGTTGTTTAAGAAAAATCTTTCTCCTTTTATACTAAATCTTTACGTGCTTAGGATGTGAGCCACGTTCTCAGAATATCTTCTCGAGTCATGGCCCTCTTAACTAACTTCGAGAAGTCTCGGTAACAGTTTGATCCTTGTAGACAACCCTAACTCATATTGTCTATCAATTTAGATTCGTGTAGACTTAACGGCTTCTCCTTGTAGAGTTAGTACGGATCCACACCCTCCATCTTATCTAATGAACTACAACGCAATTCTGTACGGGCCCTGATTAATTTAGGCTCAAGATTTTCTTGTCATATCAACAATCCTGAACAACTTAACAACCTCATCTATCGAGGCAAAAGACATCCGGAACAGGTCCCCCCTGGACAAGTTGGACACGATCTTCAAGCATTTGGTCATCGTCTCTGAACCCACACTAAACAAACCCTCCTCCAATACAACACTATTGGGACCTCTACGCATACGTCTCATCGGATATGCCCTCAGAGTTAATATGACAATCCGCTCCGCCCTAGGCACAAATTGGCCACGACTGTGTTCATGAATATTGCTTGCATCAATAATCACAGAAAGATTTCCCCCGAAAAACATTCTCCTAAACCCCCAACCACCAAATCTCCCATCAGGTGGGCAGGGTTCTTAAATATTGCAAACCAATATTAAGTGTCCCACAACCAACGTCACCCACCCTTCAGTATGATAATTAGTTGTCCTTATAATGTTGCCCAGGTCAAATATTAATGACCCACGACCAACCACCTTCCTTATGGTGGAATCGCAATATCTGAAATTCCCTTAAAACCTTATACTTTCGGTTTCAGCCAAGAGAGCACCCACCACGATCCATTAAAAAAACATGTCAAATGTCACCGCACACCCAACCTTGAACTAGGCTGTCAGTCACCCTCTCTGTCTCTCGCGTTACAATGTCCAGTTGCATTCCATCTGCCCTATACAGTGAGAAATGGCGTGTTGTACCACGGTTGAAATATGGCTCGGTGCACGCACCACCCGCTACTCACTGTCCTACGTCATAAACTATGAAGTGCGTCTGGCAACCAACCTCGAGGCTAGTCACCCTGACGGGCGTTGCGGCGTTCGTGGCTCAGTGCAACAAAACCTCATGGAGGACTAACCCCTGGACGAAACAAACTACGACGCCAGCGTTGAACGAGTATTGCAGGAGATGAACCTGCCCATTCTCCACCATCTTGATGCTGGAGCTAACAGGATATGTTTCCCGGCAGACAGGCCGAGCCTTAGTGTTGCGATAACGGCGTCCTACAACAAGCTATTTCATATGCGAGTGAAGCTAGCCACTTATGGAAGCAACATGTATGGGAGTTTCTCCTATGAGAGACTGGTTATTTGGACATCTCAGTGGCGAAGATCTAGTCGACATGGAGTTGAACAACGAGTTCAGCGTCTTACTGTGGAACTACCCGGAGTACCCCAATGATTACACTTTCATCAACGCTACGATTGACCTCTTCGCCACCCAGAGAACGAGCATAGCATTGGTTTCAACCTGCCCCCTTTGACGATAAACGGGGCTGCGATCGTCTGCACAAACTTCCCATACAACGTCCACCATGTCGTTACTGCCTTGCGCACAAGTGCTTTCATACTGTGACGACGTACAGAAGTCGGCATACCTATCATTGAGGAACTAAACGCCACGACGAGCGCGATTGTACTGATAACTAAGACGTTGCAAGAAAACGAACTTTGCCAACCAGTTTGAAACAACAATAAAATTTTCCTGAACGCATGACTACCCAAGGAACCTCTTCACTGACCTATAGATTGTTGTGTGGTCCTCGAAAGAAGGTGCATTCCAAAAGAGGACGTTGGGTAGAAGGGAACTTTTTTGAAGGTCACCCTTTTGTATAAGCTATCGTGGTGGACTAGTTCGACTATTTCATGATGCTATGAAGAGTTATGTTTTCAAGTCCGCTTTCGGAATCAAAGTTTATGTATGAACTTCTTGAAATGTCGTCTACCTTAGTCGCGTTCGTCTTTGCCGCTTCCGCTATAACCACTACCCAGTGATGTCTCACCCTAAATCCTGTCCTTTTCAACAACGGGAGGCAGCGAGGCAAAACTATTCACCGGACTCATCTTGCATCCACTCACCAACACAATAAATTGAGAGATGCTTGTTTGGAAGATGACTTTCCATAGGTAACGGTCTGCGCGGGGGCCATTCATGAAATGGGACAAATGGCAATATCGTCAGCTCGTGTAGGGGCATTCTTGTAAAAGCACACCCAAGACAGGTTCGGTTAGAGGTTCAATATTAACTGTTTACATTAGTAATGTACAAACAAACTTTGAACATTAGTACAAAATTTTTTTGTACAGTTTCATATAAATTAGTACATGCCCATGCAAAATTACAAGGCCCACCGCGTTCCTTTAGTAATGTACTGGAATTTTACTAAAATCGAACGGTATGGTTAGTAATGTACAAATAATTTCGCTGTACAAAGTAGCACTTTTTACGAAACTAATTTTGTACATGTTTGTAAAAAGTACAAGTTTGTACATTGAAATTGTCGTGTAGTAATGTGCAAACAATTTCACGGTACAAACTTATACTTTTTACGAAACCTAATTTTGTACACATTAGTAAAAAGTATAACTTTGTACAGTGAAATTATTTGATTATTAAACTTACGAAATGTACGAACAATTTTACTGCACAAAGTTGTACTTTTTACCAGTGATTTCAAGGTGGCTCGCCTTGAGCTGCTAAGCACTCAGGTGAGGCGAAGGTTCCTCGCCTATTTTGGCCTAGGGCGAGTGGTAATGAGAAGGCGTTGCCTAGGCGAGCGCCTCGCCCAAGGCACCAAGGCGCCAAGGCACTCAGAAGGCGTCCCCCCCCAACACACAAATAAAAGTTTATGTTTTACCTGATTCTTTTCTCTCCCAGCTGCTCCCCATCTTTCACCCCTAAACCCTAGTCGCACCCCTCAGGCCCTTCTCTCCCCCTCTCCCCCAACCCACGTCTGCCCCCCACCAGGCCAGCCCCCCAGCAAGTGTCGTCGTCGCCCCCCACCAAGACCAGCCCCCCAAACAAGTGTCGTCGGCGGCCCCTCCCCCCCACCAGGGCCTGCACTCATAGGTAATCGCTCTCTCTCTCTCCCCTATTGTCTAGGAAAAGGAAGAAGGACCGTCCTTTTTATGTTTGGCAGAAATTCTGGTCAAAATCGAAAAGGACGATGGAAGACTCTTTTTACAGTGAGATTTATTTGATTTTTGCGGAACACTTTGGTCAAAATGGACGAAGACTCTGGTCAAAATGGATAAGGGAAGAAGACTCTTTTTACTTGCACGTTTACAGAGGTGGTTGTTTGTATGTTTGTGGCTAGGGAGATGTAATTAATTTTGTAATTATGTTTGATCATACAGAATGGCTGAAGCTTATGATAATAGAGGTTTCAAACGTGATATTGACTGGAAGTACAATTTTCTTGAAGATCCGAAAGATCCCAATACCGTGACATGTATGTTTTGTGGTTACAAATCGAAAGGGGGAATACACTGAGCTAAGCAACATCAAGCCGTGAAGTTTAAAAATGCAAAGATATATCGCAAATGCCCAGAAGATGTGAAAGAGGAGCTTCTTACTGAGTTGACAACATCAAAAAGCTTCAAAATAGCAAGATGTGATATTGCTTCAAATGATTTAATTTCCAGAGTTTTTCCGATGTAGTTATTGGAGATGATGTTGCGAAACAAGGTGATTCGGTATTTGAAGATAGAGTTCGGAAACGATTGAAGGGTAAGGGTCCTATGGATGTCTTCCTAATGGAAAAGGGAAAGGCAAAGCAGACGAGTGTAGTTGATGCTATTGTTAAAGAAGCTCGTTCGATGACCATTCAACTCATTGGCTGATGGTTTTATCAGGATGGTTTTTCTTTGAGTGCCGTCAAATTAAAGAGCTTCGAGAAGATGTTGGATGGGATTGGCAGATATGGTCCTAATTTGAAGCCCCCAAGCTATCATGAGATGCGAGTACCTCTCCTGAAGAAGGAGGTTGCTTTAAGAAAGAGATGATGAAAGATCATGTTGATAGTTGGTATCGATATGGGTATTCTATAATGCCAAATGGTTGGACTGATAGAAAGCAGCGATGTCGGATTAACTTCCTTGTGAGTGGTGTGAAGGGGACGATGTTTATCAAGTCGGTTGATGCTTCCGATTATTTTAAAACATGCGAAAAGTTATTTGAACTGCTAGATGGCTTTGTCGAGGAAATTGGAGATTAAAATGTCATGCAAGTCGTCACAAATAATGGAAGCAACTACGTGTTGGCCGATAAGATTTTATTTTCTTTAAAGAAGGTTATGATGCTCTTTTATTCATTCCTAACACTAATGAGCAACTTGTTAACAATTTGTCTCTAACCAGGAATATTACAGATGGCGAAGAGACTACACTTGTATTGGACTCCTTGTGCGGCTCATTGCATCGACTTGATGCTTGAAGGTATCGGCAACCTCCCGAATGTGAAGAAAACTGTCCAAAATGTCATTTTCCTTGTCGGATTTATCTATAATCATGGTAGTGTATTGAGCACCATGAGAACTTATACGGAAAATAAGGAGTTGCTCAAATATAGTATTACGAGATACGTGACGGCCTTCCTCACTTTGCAGAGGCTTCATCTCTTGAAGAAGAAGTTGAGGATGTTCGGATCCCAAGAATGGGAAGCTGAAAAATTGTCGACCACGGGGAAAGGAAAGAGGGCGCTTGAGATTGTGTTGAGGCAATCGTTTTGGGATCAGGTTATGTACACATTGAAGGTGATGGGGCCATTAGTATCCGTTGTTCGTATTGTAGGAGCAATGGGGTATTTATATGAGGCGACGCATAGAGCTACAGAGACCATCCGGACGTCTTTTAACAACAAAGAAGACAAATATGCAGCCGTGTTCAAGATCATTGACAATCGATGGAATTGTCAGCTGCATCAGCCCTTACATGCAGTTGCACATTACTTAAATCCGGCATAATTTGATAAGATTTCCATGTTGGAAAAAAATTCAGAAGTAACAGATGGTTTGTATGCTTGTATCGAGAAGTTCTCTCCAACTATCGAGCATCAGGATAAGATCCTTAATGAACTTGCAATTTTACATGTGATCTGGAGGGAAATTTGGTACAACTCTAGTCAATCGAGCAAGGAAATTGAGATTGCCAGGTACTTTTTCTTTGACCATTTTGAAAATTCATAATTAAGTGTTAGATTCATTGACAAATTATATATTTGAATGACAGCGGAATGGTGGGAAATGTTTGGAGATAATACTCCAAATCTATAACATCTTACGGTCAAAATTCTAAGTTTGACTTGCAGTTCAAGTGGTTGTGAGTGTAACTGGAGCGTATTTGAGCATATATACCTTTCTTTTTGAAGTGTTACATTGATTCTTCTTATTATCAGTTGGTATATTTATATTTTTCTTCTTTATATTTGACTTGAAGATGAAAGATTACTTGATTTGGTTTATGTCAAGTATAATCAGAAGCTAATGGCTCGATACAATGCCACGGATGTTATAAATCCACTTACTTTGGATGATATTCATGACAGTAATGAGTGGATGCTAGGAGAAATGGATGATGAAGTGGACCACGGTGATGACTTGGTTTTTCCTAACGTTACATTGACGTGGAGAGTGGTGAAGAGAGCATCGAGTGTCGATGAACCAGTTCGAACAACTAGGCGACAAGCTACTTCAAGTAGCTCACGAAAGATACTTCGAGATGAAGTCGACTTCGATGTTGAATATGACAATGAACCACAGCCTGGAAATGATAATTTACCAGAAAATGATGTTGTCTTGGATGATGATGATTGTGGTGATCTCAATCTTGCTCTGTAGATGCGGATGGCGTGGATTTGAAACTGATGTGGATTGTGGATAATGATGTTTTTTGATGATCCAATAGTTTCTTTTTTGTTACTAGAAAGTAATGCGAATTGTGTGTTTTCATGGCGCCTTAAAGTCTGGCGCCTAATACCTCGCCTAGAGCCTAGTGTCTCGGGCGATGAGGGCCCTTCTTGCCTTTATAGCGCCTTAGCGCCTTGAAATCACTACTTTTTACAAAGCATATTTTGTACATATTTGTAAAATGTACAACTTTTAACAGGCAAATTGTTTGTACATTATTAAATAATTACTAAAACTGCTTCCTTGTTTGTACGTCATAACTAATTTTGGGTTAAATTTTATACATTGCAGCTATTGTCCCGTAGGGGTGTTAATGAGCCGGCCCGGCCCGCGAACTATCTGGCCCGGCTCGTCTTTTGACCCGAGCCCAGCTTGACAAAATTCAAACTTTAGTCGAGCTCAAGCTCAGGCTCGGGCCTTACTTTTTACGGTTAAGGGGCTTTGGCCGACTTTCTGGCCCGACAAGCTGTCTCACCTGGCTTGATAAATTTTATAAATAATTAAATAATTAAAATATATATATATATATATATATATAAATATATAAAATAACATTTAAATTTTATAATTTGACTATAGGTGTAAAGGGGAGGGGAAGCGGCAAAGAGCTCGAGTTGGATTCAAACTCGGGCCTAATCTAAAATTTTTTTATCGGGTCGGGCTCGGGCTAGGGCTAGGGCAAGATTATCCGAGCCCGGTCAGGCTCGGACTCAGACTCGGGCCGATACAATTTTACCCGGGCTCAAACTTGGCTAATAGGTGTCCAAGCCCGGTCTTGCTCGTTAACATCCCTATTGTCCCGTTAATAGGACATTAGCGGCTCCCGATTGGATTGTATGACGTATGCGTGACGTCACAACCACAAGCGCCCCTGACGTCTTGAAAATTACACACAAGCAAGAAAGAAAGAGGAAAGACGATGA
Source organism: Melastoma dodecandrum (assembly GCA_029817715.1). Taxonomy (NCBI): domain Eukaryota; kingdom Viridiplantae; phylum Streptophyta; class Magnoliopsida; order Myrtales; family Melastomataceae; genus Melastoma; species Melastoma dodecandrum. The sequence goes on from JARUPY010000434.1 coordinate 1,408,653, forward strand.
AGGATTAAGGCATTTGTTGTTTTACGTTTTATCAAAAATCTCCCGAGAAAAAAGAAGATTTCCGCTTTGCCACCGTCCCCAAATCCTCCCCCTCCCTTTCCCAGTTCCGATCCGTGATCTCGCTCGCTTCCACCTATCGCTCTCTTTCTCTCTTTGCTTCTAAGCCCACCCTCCCCAGTTTTCTTCTTTATATATGCCAATCCGGGTGGACCATTTCCTATCGAGATCTCGAAAGTTTCGATTTTTAGGTGGCCCGGTTGTTGCCCGGACGATTTCCTTGTTGGATATTGCATAGCGGATGGTATTGAGGTTTGGTGGGGAATTTTGGGATTTGGGAATGGATTCTGGTGGAGATGGCGAAGAGGTATTAGTTTTAGGAACTTATTGATTAGATTGCCGGGATTGAGTGCCGTTTGCATGGCTCTTCGCGACCACGATGCATCCCGTCAGCCGGACCACGTCGTTTAACCGCCGGCCGCTGAGTCTCGGGAGCCCGAGAGCCAGCAGAACAGTGACCCACCACGTCTTGCGTGACTTCAAGGTCGTTGTCGCGGTCGGGTTCTCGCTTGCGTTCCTGTTGGTGGTTTCTGGGAGTTACTTCGTTGTCATCCCGACCCTGAAGAGTACCTTTTATGGGGATAGTGCCTCTAACATCAGCGAGTCCACGGGGCCTTGTGATATTTTTAGCGGCAGTTGGGTTCGTGTTGTAGATGGTAGCGTCCCGCTTTACAATGCCTCTGAATGTCCTTTCGCGGAACGAGGATTTAATTGCCTAGGAAATGGTCGGACTGATCAAAACTATCTTACATGGAGTTGGAAACCGAGGAATTGCGACATCATGAGGTTTGACGTGCATTCGGTTCTCGAGTGGCTGCGGAACAAAAGGGTAGTGTTTGTCGGGGATTCGATGAGTCGAACACAATGGGAGTCGCTGATATGTTTGCTAATGACTGGCGTGGAGGACAAGAAGAGCGTGTACGAAGTCAATGGCAGTATCATCACGAAGAGTATTAGATTCTTAGGGGTTCGGTTTAGTACATTTAATTTCACCATTGAATTCTTTCGATCTGTTTTCTTGGTGGAACATGGCTGGACGCCGAGGAATGTTCCCAAGAGGGTCAGGTCAACACTTCAGCTGGATAAACTGGATGAAATAAGCCACCGGTGGATCGGCTCAGACGTTCTTATTTTCAATACAGGGCATTGGTGGGTGCCAGGAAAGCTCTTCGAAACGTGAGTCGACCTTCCTCCTCGATTTAACATGTTGCATTTATGGCTGCGGAGAGTTCGTCGAGTCAATTGGATGGGTGAATCCACTTTAGGCAATATTTGCTATGTTCGGATTCCAATCTCCTGGAGTCCTTGAGTGCTCATGAATTTCCCTTAATCTGTGTTGCTAAGTCACCGAATGTGGCGACATCTGTTGAATATGTCGAGCTGGTTTAACTCTGTCAGTAATGTTTTGCCTGCCTCTTCCCTGTATTGCCCACATCATTCTGCATTACTTACTTTTCATGCATATCTGAATTGAAGAACTAGAGTCGGTGGTTCAATTGTTGCCATCCTGTTTTAGGTGATCAATGGATCCTCTCCATTAGCATGACCAGTATTAAGCGTCTATTATTTGCTGAATTTTATGTTGGACAGGGGTTGTTATTTTCAGGTAGGGAGCTCTGTCAAGCTTGGTATGTCGATACCTGCTGCCTACAGGAGAGCACTTGAGACCTGGGCATCCTGGGTCAATAGTGCAGTTGACGGGACGAAAACACATGTATTCTTCCGGACTTTCGAGCCTTCTCATTGGAGGTACCTCCTTAACGTTTTGCAGCCGTTTCATGGATTGTTACCTTTACTCCCACTTGTAAGTTCTTTCTTTGTTTGACAACTGTCATTGTTCCGTGTCTTGTCAGTGACAACAACCAAACTCGGAGAGACTGCAATTTGACTAGGAATCCCTCACAAGATCCTGGTGGACGGGACAAGCATGAATTCTCAGTCATTGCAACAGAAGTGGCTGAAAAAATGACAGTCCCCATAACAATCCTAGGGATAACTCCCTTGTCAGCTTACCGCAACGATGCCCATGTGGGAAGTTGGACCGAAAATCCATCCATCCCTGATTGTAGCCACTGGTGCCTCCCGGGGGTTCCCGATACGTGGAATGAAATTTTGCTTTCTCTTCTGCTACCTGATGGATTTCCAACCTGATGCAAGTGAGGGACGCCTTTCTTTCTACTCCGAGTAAGTAAAGGCTGTTCATTTTTCCCTAGTCCATCTGCACCCAATTTGTGGGTGTAATTTTTCTAGTCCAACTTGATGCAGAAAGCAACACCTTGAGCCCTATGCTGGAATCCTCTGATTCCCTGCTACTACTGTATTATATCTTCCTCTAAAGCAGCAGGATTCTTGGGCAAATCAAGGCGGAGCTGCCTCCTACCCTGTTCAAATGCTTTTTTCCTATTTTCCTCCACACACACACACAGATTTTCATACAGAGGCGATGGCAATTGATTCCTTACTGCTTTGTCGTTCTGTTCCATTCTTTCATTTGATTCATTGAAATGGGACTTGGGAGAGCGGTCCCAGTACTTAGAGCGCTCTCCTGGTTGTATATGTTTACATTCCCTGAGAAACATGCCGTATCGGACTTCATTGGCTCTATATTTTTGACACGGTGCACGGACCGTCTGATTGCCTTGAGTTCGCCATAGATCGAAGACTTTTTCATTTTATGATCTTTGTCATTCATCACATACGTCTTTTCGTTCATCACCTAGCAAAATGCCAAGCCCAGTGAGCAACTTTTGCAAAAAACCAACGGGGATGAAATGGTAATTCCAAAAATACTGGGTGTCATGAAAAGAAGGATAAATATTAGGTACCACAGCAATGATCGTCGCCTTTGCTCGCAGGATAGGGGAGGAGTAAACCTAGAAGGCGGTGGAGGTGGTAAGTAAGTAAACCTAGGCTGCGGTGGAGGCGGTGAGAGGGGTAGAAACCTTACCATGTGAGGTTTTATAAACAAGAGGAGAGCAGAATCTGGCTCCCGGCATGAAGAATGGTCTCGAAAGATGCATGCACAAGTAGAAGATCATTACGGGACGCGTGCACAGCGGGCTGTTCGCCGGCCGATATATCCGATTGGGTAACCGTGTCAGCGAGGACGGTGGGAATAAGTGAGTGGCTTGAACTTGTATGAGCTTTTCTTCTGCCGATCGATCAGGTCATGGATGGAATTTCATTGGCCTGTGCCTGTGACACGGAACAGGACTCGCTTTGTGGAGATTTTAGCTGTTTGTCAGGACTTGTGATTCTTGTTAGTAAATGAAGAGGAACTTATCTGATGGATTTGATTTGACACCGGCAGTCGATCGGATCACAAGCTAGTGGAAGCGCAATTTGTTGTTTTTAATGATTTGTGTTCCGAGGTTCGAGAAATTGTCCTTGTCAATGCGTCTAACTGCCATAAGTTTTGGAATCTGAAGGGTAAGAAGAGCAAAATAGGAGGACATGCTACGTGTGCTTTGATTTCATAGTCACTGAAGTTGTTTTGATGCGGGGTTATATATGCCAGTTATTTGTTCAATTCACTTCAGACACATTCTCCCCGGATGAAGTATGCCTCGATCCTTTTCATGGAAATATTGAAAGTTTTGTCGTAGCAACACTTTTTCACTGAATTTACATGTCGGAGTCATTATTCTATTGGTGAAGTCGTCCTTGCGCTGCTTCGATTCGAGTGGACGGACAACTGTGAAGCGAGCATCAAGGAGTTAAAAGATACGATTGATGAACGCTCCAATCTTGACCATACCCAATGGACTCGGTGGGTTTGTAGTGTATTGCGACGCATCGGCACAAGGCCTTGGAGGCGTGTTAATGCAACACGGGAAGGTGGTGGCCTATGCCTCGAGACAATTGAGGAAACATAAAGAGAACTACTCGACGCACGACTTAGAGTTTGCGGTTGTAGTGTTCGTGTTGAAATTATGGAGGCACTATCTCTATGGAGAGAAGTTCGAAATGTACACGGATCATAAGAGCTTTAAATACCTTTTTACACAACAAGAGCTCAATATGAGGCAACGCTGTTGGATGGAATTATTGAAGGACTACGATTGCACCATCATGTACCATACCGGAAAAGCTAACGTAGTGGCGGATGCGTTGAGCCGAAAACACGTGACCCTCATGAGCCTCATGATAGAAGAGTCTCGAATGATAGAGCAAATGAGCAATTTGGATATTCGACTAGAGGAGTCCACGGGGATACTATGCGTGGCAAGAGGAGAAGTTGAGCTGGAGATGATCGGGATGATAAGAGAGGCCCAAGGGCACGACGAATATTTAAAGATCGTGCGTGAAGGACTCGGGACGGAGCCATATGCGCGTTTTGAACTAGCGACGGATGGATTATTAAAGTTCCAAGGGAGAACTTGTGTTCCGGATGAGAGCGTGGTAAACAGACGACTTTTAGATGAGGCACATAAGAGGGCATATAGTGTACATCCGGGGATTACGAAGTTGTATCGGAACTTGCGAAAGTTCTATTGGTGGCCGACGATGAAGAGGGAGATTGCAAAATACGTGAATCGGTACACCGTATGCCAAATGGTAAAGATAGAACATCGAAGACCGGGGGGATTGCTTGAGCCGCTTCCGGTGCCCGAATGGAAGTGGGAAGACATTGCCATGGACTTCGTGACGAATTTGCCTAAGGGCGGCCGAAACATGGACTCGGTGTGGGTGTTGTGGATAGGCTAACCAAATCGGCACATTTCATACCGATTCAAATAAATTGGTCATTGGATGCGTTGGCCAAGATCTATATCCGCGAAGAGGTGAAATACCACGGGGTACCGCATACTATCACGTCGGATAGGGACTCGAGATTCACGTCGAAGTTGTGGAGGACCCTTCAAGATGCGTTGGACACGAAGCTTCAAATGAGCACGGCTTTCCATCCTCAGACAGACGGACAAACTAAACGGACGATACAAATGTTGGAAGACATGTTGAGGGCAGGCGCACTTGAGTGGAAAGGGAATTGGGTGGATCATCTTCTCTTGGTAGAATTTACGTACAACAATAGCTACCACTCGAGTATCGGAATGGCCACGTTCGAAGCGCTCTATGGTCGGAGTTGTCGGTCACCCCTATGTTTTAATGAATCGGGAGAAAAAATATTCGACGGACCGGAACTTATAAAGGAAACATCGGAGGTGATCGTCGTGGTTCGAGGGAGGATAAAGACGGCTCAAAGTAGGCAAAAGAGCTATGCGGACCGACGAAGGAGGCCCTTGGAGCTCGAAGTGGGAGACAAAGTATTTCTAAAACTCTCTCCCCTGAAGTCAATGTTCCGGATGAGCAAGGCTCATAAGTTGAGTCCGAGGTACATCGGACCTTACAAGATAACGGAGCGCGTGGGTAAAGTGGTGTACCGTGTAGCCATACCTTCGGAGTTGTCCCATTGTCACGACGCTTTCCACGTATCTATGCTAAGGAAGTACGAACCGGATCCGGAGGCAAGAGTGGAGGCGGCTACCACGACAGTAAACAGAGACATGAGCGTGATGATGGAACCGGTACGAATAATCGGACGTAAGGAACACGCGACGCGAGGAAGGAAGACACCGTTGGTGCATTTGACGTGGAGAAGAGATGGAGTGGAGAATCAAACGTGGGAGCTTAAGGAATGAATGAAGGCATTGTACCCCTCCCTCTTTGAGTAGAAAAATTTCGGGGACGAAATTTCCTAATGGGGGAAGGTTGTGACGTCCCGACTTTTTATGATTTAAAACTATGCTATGACATGTATTTGAATGTGGAATGAGCATTGCGTTTGAATGTTTAAGCATGAGCGACGTATGAGTAGGGGTGTGTGCGGTAGTTATAGGGCGGACCGAGTGAGGGTCCTTCGGACATAAAAAATCAGAGGTTCTCGGATCGGCGTAAAACTCGCACGGGGTAGTAGATGACGAAAAATGAGGCTTTAAAGTGGATGTCGGAATTTAGAGATCGGCCCTAGATCGGGTTGTCCGAGGGATGGCGTGAGTTGGGGTTGGGGCGACGGCCGCTGACCCAGGAGGCAATGGCTGGTGCCCCTGGCACGCCCAAACGCACTACGGCGAAGAGAGAGAAGCGTCCCGACCCTCAACGGTGAAGAGAGAGAAACCCGATCACAAGGTGCCATCGGAGGGTCGATGGGAAGGCATTCCCCAAGGCCAGGGGGCGATGGAGGGGCGACAGAAACTGCCCCTAGGCGTGCCCACGACGCTACGGAAACGACCCCAGGAGTCGTTTCGGCTGAAAAATGGCCCGACCCGAAATTGAAATTAAACACTTTGGGAGTCTTAATTAGGTCATTAGGAGGTGTTTAGTGGGGGATTAGTTTTTGGAGATGACCCTTAGTTCATAAGATAATCGTGGCCGAATGCGGTAGCGGTGGGACGTGTGAGGATCGATGCGGATTGAGCTGGGGTCGACGGCCGCTGACCTAGGGGGCGATGGCCACTGCCCCTGGCATGCCCAGAAGGCCATCCGTGAAAAGAGAGAAACGCCCCTGAGGCCATCCGTGAAGAGAGAGAGTGTCGTCCCACAAAGTGAGTGTGGCTTATGTGGCCCCTAAAATCCTCCCTCCCCTTGATCATGGTGACTTGGAATAGACCTTAAAGAATGAATACTAGCCCTTGGATCAAATTGACTAGTCAAGGGGGGTCACATTCTCTTAAATCACTCAAAGGGAAATTGATTGGGTTGAATGACATAAAGTGGTGATGGGAGTGTTGTCTAATTAAATAAGGGGGAAAATGGGGGAAGAAGGGAGGTGGCCGGAGATGCTCGTCCGAGAAGAAAAGGGAGGAAGAGAGCCGCCACCATGGATTCCCGGACGAGGAGAGCTCAGCGCCGTTTCAGCCAAAGATTGAGGGCCAAGGGAGGGCAGCCTTCAAGGGCGGAGATCACCCAAAGGAGGAGAGAACTAGCTCGCTTGTGCTCAGAGGCTAGCGGAAGGTATACTCCGCAACCCTTCTCCTATTTCTTTCGTGCACTTGATTGTTGGGATTCGTTGCTGTGAATATGAGGTTTTGGTGGGTTCGAATGGGTCAAGAGGGTGGTCGGTCCTTGAGGACGAAAGAGGAGGCCGCCCCGGACCCGTCTTGGTTGAGATTGTAGATTTGCGTTGCGATCGTCCCCACGATGGAAGGTTCAGATGGATAAGGGTATGATCGACCCTTGGAGGTCGGAACTCGGTCCTTAGGGGAAGTAAAGATGGAAAAGGGAGGGTCGGACCTTGTAAAGGCCGCACTCCGTTACCTCGCTCCTTGAGCGGAACTATGAGACGTACGACTCGGAATGTGATCGGCCAAGAGGCTGGAATTAAGGGAGGCTGAAATGGAGTCCTTTGAGGACCTAAAGAGACTTGTCCCTTGTGCAAATTGAAGCACGGAAGTAAGCTCGGGGTGGTTGGGAGCTGAGACCAAATTAGACAAAGTTCGGTTGAAACGAGCGGAAGTAAACCGATTGTTAGTACCGATAAGGGGCTGCCTCGGGCGCACCCTTGTGAAGGTTGAAATGTGGACTTTACACCATTGGATTGAGGGAAGGAATGGCCAAGAAAGGCTGTATAGGGCCGGCGACGTTCGGCCATGCGAAGACGCTCCATTAACAAAAGAGGGCGTAGTGAGGGCCGGTTAGCACCTAATGCTAACGATGGTCCGCATAGGCCACGTGCTTGACATTGTTGCTCATTTAAGCCATACTTTAACATGTTTCTAGTCCATTGCAGGTCTTAGGAATTTTTCATGAACCCATGTTTCGGTTTTTGTAAACAAAGTAGTCGTTTGAGTGGAAGTTGTAATGAAGTGTACCGAATTTTCAATGACAATCAAAGAATGAAATTTTTTTTTAAATCCATCAAAGTTGCGATCCTTTCACATGGTACCCGATTCTTCCCTCTGATGGAGAAGATCCTTGATTGCAACCGGAAGCTTCTTCACTCGGTGGAGGGGCTAATGCAGTAAAAAACAGAAATCCCTGGTCTCCAAGGGATAGCAGGTAGGACCTCCTAGATGTCGTGGAGTTGAAGACCTAATACCAGATTGGATCTCCTAGAAACCGTGAGACTAACAAAACGAGGGTGGAACAATGACTTCCCCTCATGGTCTCATAGTAGCCGCACAGGTTCAGTGGCAGTGGAAAGCACCAAAGGATAGTCCGACCAGACGCCACACGGGACGGCACATCGAAGCTCGGGAAATTGGAGGTAGATTGGAGATTTGGAAAGGGGAGAGACCACCATCATAAGGTGATGGACATAGGTTCTCAAGCAAGCTAAGGTGATGAACATAGGTCCCGGGTAAAAAACTGAAGGACGGAAAACCTCATGACTCGGCTATGTTTAGAAACGATGGTATGCGATCTGGAAGACGGTCCGGGCATCGCTATTTATAGCGGAGTTATTAGGAATATAAAAGCTCTCACATAAGATATTACAACAGAGATCTCGGAGATTTCAACAGTTGTCCTGCGAATCTCAACCGTTACGCTTCGGGAATATCGACGGTCAAGGATTTATTTTTCGCCTGCACACGTTACCAGGTTGCAGGGGAATGATTACTTGGTCTTTTTCAAGGTAAGACAGATCACTCAGTCTGCCTTGAAGGGGGCATATATGTTTAACAATAGAAATTCTAGGCCACAGATTTCGGTTTCATCTGTGGATCAACGGTCCAGAATATAGGCCAAAGGAACAGGAAACCCAGTAAGGAGGTGACCTGGGAAACACAGTAGGCAAAGGCTTGCTAGGCGAAGCAGTCATCAAGCGACAGGGTTACGAGGCGACAGGCGACAAGGGCTAGCAAACTGACAAGTGATAGCTAACTGGGCGAAGGACGAAACTCTACGGCGAAGGCCAATGGGCGATGCGGTCGATCAGTTGCTGTTAAGGAAAATTCCAGACGTTCTCAGGATTTGGAAGGGAATTGATGCCAAGTTTGCTCAAATGGAAAGAAGATACTCCAGGAAGACTAGTGACTAAGGAAACGTAATATATGTACAATATTTCGTTACCGTATATACGTAGGTCTAGCTTAATATAAGTAGTTGTTCATAAACATTGTATACAGACATATCTCTACATACGGACATATTATTATTTTTATCTTCAAGCATTCCAGTGTTCAACCTCTCTGTGCTCCTGCGTTCTTGTTTCTCTCCGAAGGCATCATCGATGGCATCCGTAAGTGCTTCCGCTTAAGGGTGTTCATCCGCTGTCTTCTCTCTCGGGCCTGCATGAGCCTTCGTCAATTGTCTCCGTGCTCCTTCGGAGGCGACGAGTGAAAAAGCGGCGCATGATTCATAAAAGGGATTTTCGGGAGGATCGGAGCGGCTCGTGATGCCTTTCCTCATCCATTATGCCTCCGTAAAAATGGTTATTATTGCTTAATCTAGGTAAGCTATTACGAAGTCACCACCGACTTCTTTTTTATAAAAAAAATATTTAAGTCAAAAAAACAGTTTGGTTCGAGAATTTCTATTTATTAGTTCTTACATTCTAAACATGCGATGATGTGGCGTTTGCTCCAAAAAAGTGTTTGTCGTTGGTTGACGGGCTTTGGACCCAATCTGGTCGTCAATGTTTTCGAGGCGTTGGACCGATCCGAGCTTAATTCATGTTTGTTGTTTAACACAACACATGTATCGTAATAACATATGAGCCTAACAACATCACCACAATACCCACAACCAATAATTTAGCTCAAAGAAGACGGGAACTAGTGGTAATCGTTGGCTTATACACTTGGGCCCGTGGTTTGTTACAAGTGGAGAAGGATAATTCGGGGAGGCCCGTACCTCCCCTTTGTACCTTCGGTTTGCCGATTGTGGCTACTCTAAGTGAAGCGTTTCCACTGCAGTCCACCGCGTGCCCGAACTTTGTACGCCATTCTTGAATGGTTCCTTCCTAGGTGTGCTGGGGAAGCTTCATTGAGGATGAAGGAGCATTGATGACCATTCCAGACCTCATGTAGTCAGGTTCCTACGAACGTCAAAAGAAATCGAAAGTAGGATGTTCGAGAAAATAATATGACAAGTCTAAAGAGACGTCTTAAGTCATCATGTCATCTAAGGGATGTAAATCTGAGCATCCCAATAGACTCCTTGACTGCTAAGTTGATGCTGAGGTAGTCGAAGGAAAGCAATCAAAGACGACTAAGTCGAAGTTGGTTAGTCTCATGTAGTCAATTCTGGAACTAGTGCAGTCGACCTCCGAAAGGCAAAAACTCGACAGAGATGACTTCAAATAAAAAATCTCAAAACATGAAAGTTGTAGCTAACCCAAAGAGGGAACTAGACGAACTAATTTCGAGTTAATTGAAGCTCTATAGCCAAAGTTATAATCTGTCAACTAAAGTAGTATCTTCAATTGACTACATAACCGTTTCATTCTGTTGGTCGACGTCGATGAAGATGACATTGAATCAAAACATTCAAAGCACCAAAGCTGTAGATCTGCAAGAAAGGAATCTAACCAAATTGGTTTTGAGTTAACGGGATTTTGTTGAAGAAGTTATGCCCCATAGACCAAAGCAGCGTTTTCAGTCAATTACAGAACTGTTGTTTTCCGTTAGTCGACGGGCCAAAACACGACCAAGATGGCCTCAAATTGAAAATATCGAAATATGAAAGTTGTAGTTTGATGAGAGGGGGATCTAACATAACAGAGTTTGGTAAATCTGACATCATTGGAAGAAGTTATGCCCCGTCAACCAAGTCAACATTTGTACTTAATCGGAGAACCATCAAATTCTATAGGTCGACGAACAACGGGCCAAAAAACGACCAAGAAGACATGAAATCAAAAATTTTGAAATATAAAAGTTGTAGGTCGTCAATAGAGTAAACTAACCTAACTAGTTTTCGGTTAATCTGATATCTATAAACAAAGTTATGCCCCGTCGTTTAGAACTGTGTCATCGGGCGACATTAGAATCTTCGCGTTCTGTAAGTCGACTTTCGGCGGGTCAAAACTCGGTCAAGACGACCTCAAACGAAAATATTTACTGCATAAACTTTATAGAGCAACAAGAAGGGAGACATAACCCAACTAATTATGGGTCGATTCGACCTATGTAGACAAATTTATGCCCCATCGCATGGAACTGTCTTTTTGCGACCAAAAAACCCTTGCATTCTTCTGTAAGTCGACTTTAGATGGGTCAAAACTCAGACAAGATGACCTTGATAAAAAATGTTCAAGCCATAAAAGTTGTAGAGCTATAAGAGAGAGACCTAACCCAATTAGTTTGGGGTTGATCTGACCTTTGTAGACAAAGTTATGCCTCGTCGATTATAACTGTATCTCTAAGCTACAAAAGAACACTTGCGTTCTGTAAGTCGACATACGTCGTATCAAAACTCGGTCAAGATGAACTGGAACAAAATACTTCAAAATATAAAAGTTGTAGAGCTAGAGAGAAAACTATCCCAACTAATTTCACATAAAACGAAGTTTTGTTGCAAATGTTATGTCTAGTCGACTATGGCAGCATTTCTGGTCACGCACATGACCCTTGTGTACCGTATTTCGACCGTAACTCTAGTTACACGTTCTCGATTCCAGTGCACAACCTATCCATACGACGGGGTGTGAGTAAGGAAGAGGATGGATCTGACCAAACTTAATTCCGTCGCTATACGAAAAAGAAAAGCCCTCAGGATTAGACTATCGACGTCTAATTATTCCGTTTCATAATCTCGGCTTCCGAGCTCGTGGATAGAGGCATGCTCATGTATTGTGATGTTTAAGACAAGTAAGAAAGAATGTCATCAACACATCGAATATGGTTGAAGCATGCTGAAGTTAATAAATATGTGAGATAAAGTCTCACCGAGGGGTTGCCTCGCTCCGGGTGGCCTGGAGAAAAAGATGGATGTTGATGTGCTCTTGGGGGCTGCTTTGGAGTCTCCTTGTCCTTCCTAGGTTGGTTCTAGGGGGTTCCCGCGGAGGGTTACGTTACCTTGCGTGGGGGGAGGGGATTTTGGATGAACATTAGTGTTGTTCCATGTGAAAGGTGAAACTTGAGAGAAAAAAGGGAGGCCTTCTTCTCTTCCTCCTTGACTTCCCTTCCCCTTTCTAATGATCCCCTTCTCTCCTTTTAAAGAAAGGTAAGAAGCGTGAAAAAGATCGGGAGAAAATTACGGAAAAGAAGAAAGAAGCGACGGGTGACGAGAAATTGGACATATTCATCACTCTTCCTATTGATTTGATCTTCACCTTCATCTCTGCCCCCAGGGGTTGCCCAATGCCATGGCCATTAATGGAGGTAAAAAGATTTGTATTGTAGCCGATTAATGATTGGCTCATTTCTTCCCTCATTTTTTTTGTAACCAGTCAATGCCCTCATTACCCCATTTCATCCCTCCTACGCAATTTGGGGATCTACAGTTTTGCCCTCCTTGCGAAAAAATCCGTGAAGATTTTATTGCAAAAATGTTATAAATACCCCAAATTGCAAATTTATGGTGTTCTTGATGGATCTGCACTTAGTAATAAATGAAATACCGTGAAATACGAGAGTTTAATCATGGATGTATGACTACAACACTCATGCTTGTCATGATTCTTGAGGATTGCTTCTAAGTGAAATCGAAGAAGGGCCTTTAGCTTCTCTAACTACTCACCTTCAAATATCAATACAATCTCAGTTGGGTTTGAGAATTCCTTTGACTTGGATGCCCATGTACCGGTCAAAGGAGTATTTGTCAGGGACGAAATGCAGTTTCGACATAAGGACTTGTCGATGAGGATTCAAATTCATTGTTTTGAAGAACGAGTCTAAGGACCTCATCGGAAGCGATTAGACCACAGAGGCTCCACCACATGAGCGAATTCTTCATCTGTAGATAGCTTAGCCAACGTTCTGTTGGGCAGTGACGACTGATTGATATTGGTGGGCCGTTTTGGGGAATCTTTTCCTCCTGATTTGTCGGGAAAATAACACATTTGACCTTGCAACCGTCTTTGTTGGCCCTGGTGCTTCATTTTTCTCTTGATTTTGCGCCTTGCTTTTGAAGACTTTGGACTTTGCGCTTATTTTGCTTTTCTTTGTTGAACTATATGGGCTTCCCCTATTTTCTTTTCTTGTCGTTTTGTCGGAGATGCGTTGGACTCCTTGGAGATTTATTTTTTCCGTTGTCTTGACGAATATGTTTATCTTTGGATTGGCACGCATGTCAGTTGATGGTGCCTCTTCGCTCTAACTTTGAGGAAGTATCGCCTCTATGGCCCATCGTTTACGGCTTTTTACTACATAATCTCCTTTAACCTCAATGTGAAGGGATTCTTAGACTCGGAAAGAGTAGCGCATGTAGAAACTTCGACTTTGGCTTGGAGGGGCTAGCAATTGTTGATGTTCCGTGTTTGGAGTTGCGCATGTAGAAACTTTGACCGTTCTCATCCCAGTCAGAGCATCCTAAGGATTCATTGTCCGTCTGAACGCTCGTCTAGAGGGTACTAACGTGTTTGAGCTCATCTCTCCGAGTAAGTGTTTGGAGAATGGGTTTTTCTTCTCCGATTCTTGTCCAGAAGCATTTTCTTACTGTGAAAACTTTGAGGATGGAAATGGAAGTGAACACACGAATGTTGAAGAAATGGATACCTTTGGGTATGCATACCTTCTTGGGGAGATTGCATGGAGCTTGAGCATGTCCGAGTTCAATGGGAAAGTACTTGTACTCTCGCATCCCATGTCATGTTCTTTGCGGTTACGCTCGAAACGGCTTCCACCTGACTACCCCTTTGCGACTGTCTCGACTCTCGCATGAGGTATACAACTCCCATGAGGAAATAATAATAATATAGTTAGGTATATGTTGGGGAGATGAGGTGGAGGTGCCTGTCTCGATTGCTGTTGGGGAAGAATATGCCTGCATATCCAACCGTGCTTGGGAATGCGGTGCACTCATGTGATTGACTCCGGTTTGGGGATGTGGAAATCATCGCTCTAGCTGGGGAATGATAAGAAACTTGTTGGGGAATAGCATATATGTTACTCCCTTTCACGTCATCATCTTTGCTGACGACAAAGGCAACTCTGAAGCTTTGGTTCGGAATTTTCCACCCAACCGCCCACACATTCATTCATAATGTAAGATGTTCACGTACTCACACTCGCTAAAGGGCGGACCAACAAGTAGCTCATGTAACTTGTTAGGATAGAGAAATATTAAAATTAAATTAATACTCCCTTTCATGTCTTTCCGCGATTGCGTCTTTGTCCGATTGAATCAAAGGATTGTCGAAGTGTTACTCTTGCCTTACGTTGTTGTATAAGACTGCTTATGTACCTGTGAAACATATTGTGAGAAAACAAGTGAGTTCGTGCAACTTGTTTCTTTTAGAGTATGAATGAAATTTGCTCATGTAACTGCATTTGTAAAAAAGGCTTAGTTAGTTGCGGTATTCCCCTTTTATGTTTGCTTCGTTAGTGCATCTTTGTTCACGGAAATCAAATACAATGAAACTGCAACAAGTCTTTGGCTTGAAGTTTTGCCGCCCATACCTTTGTGTAGGAACTGTGCACCATTCGTGTGAGGAGCTCTTGTACTTACCCATGAGACAAAAAACGTAAACGAAATCGGCTCATGTAACTTCATTTAGTTTGATGAAGGGACAGTGATTATGTAATTCTCCATTTTCATGTAAGTTGTCTACATCCTTGCCCCAATTGACTCCTTGAGGAAATAAAGGAATTTTGCTTACGGAGATCGTTTCAAAGCTCTGGCATGAAACTTTGACACTTTTTCGGTGTAATATCTTTGGAGGGCGTCCGTCTTTGTTAGAATGGTTGCGGCAGGTCTCCTCCGTCCATCTTTGTTAGAATGGTTGCTCCTTTAGAAAAGGCATGTTTGATGACGAATAGCCTTTCACAGTTCGGAGCGAATTTTCCTCTAGGATCATTGACATTCGGTAGGATCCGTTTGAGAACAAGGTCGTCTGGCCTGTATTTGATCGGCTTGACCTTCTTGTTAAATGCCCTAGACAAACACTGTTGATAACATTACATATGATGGGCAGCAGTGGGTCGTTTCTCGTTTATGAAGTCGAGATGGACAAGCTGATGGTTGGCATTCTCTTCTTCTGTCATGTTGCTTTGGGACGAGATTCTGAGAGTTGGTAGCTTGATTTCAGCCGAAATGAAGACTTGTGCTTCGTAGACGAACTCAAAGGGAGTTGCCCCAGTTGCGGTGCGCATCGTCGCTCGGTAAGCGAGTAATGCGAGCGAGAGTTTTTCGTGCCAATTGCGGTACATAATTGTTGTTTTCTAAAGAATCTTCTTCAGGCTCTTATTTGCAGGTTCGATTGCACAGTTCATTTGTGGACGGTATGGTGAAGAGTTAAGATGCTTGATCTGGAACTCGTTGTAGTGGAAGTCCCTTAGTTTGCTGTTGAAGTTAGTGTCGTTGTCCGTGATCAACAGTTTGGGAAGTTTGTATCTAGCAATGATGTTCGCCCACATAAATCGTATGATGTTGTTTGTCGTAACCTCCTTCAAGGATTGGGCTTCGACCCATTTAGTGAAATAGTTGATAACAACTAGGAGGAATCGATGTCCATTGGATGCCTTGGGATTAATTGGTCCAATTACATCCATGCCCCACATTGAGAACGGCCATGGTTCAAAAATTAGGAGAGTCTCAAGGAAGATACGTGCACCTTGTCATTGTAAATCTGACACGTGTGGCAATCCTTGACGTATTTGATGCAATCGGCCTCGATTATGAGCCAATAGTAGCCTTGTCGCATTATCTTTTAGGCGATCGCATATTCGTTCATGTGCGCCGCCTTTATGTACCTCGTTTAGGGCGTCTTATTCAAGGACACATCGCATGAGGGTTGTCGTTAAGAACTTCTTGTGAAGATTATTACCATCGAGGAAGTAACCTCTCACAATCATTCGGATGAATTTACGATCATTTTTTGTACTTCCTTGGGGAAAAGTGTTTGACTCCAAGTAGGCCTTAATGTATGTGAACCATTGTGAGGAGTCTTCATCTGGCACGGCTTAATGTGCATGCAACTTGGGTCTTCGGCAATGTTGATCCGAAGAGGTTCAATGTCCATCTCCCCGGCCAATGGAATCATTGACACGAGGACCGCGAGTGCGTTTACAAAGCGGTGGTTTGCCCGCGGGAGATAGTTGAATTTAATGTCGGTAAATTGGGGGACCAATATCTGTGGGTAGTCTTGGTATGGGATGAAGTTTGGATCCCGAGTGCGCCATGCTCCATTCGTTTGAGAGATGATCAGTGTTGATTGGCTGCCTCTCAATAGCAGTAAGAGCAAAGTTAGCTTGCCCATAAATTTCAGTGAAGGATTGATACATCTTTGGTGGCGTATCTCCAACAGGACCCTTGGCTTTTGGAATGGTTCTAGAGGAACTAACTTCTGTTGTTCTGATGGAATTCTATAATGTAACTTCTGATGTTGCTTTTATGTTGTTTTAGTACAGATGCTTCTGTTACTGCTTCTTTAAACTGCAACATCTAAGTCATCAAAGACTCTTTCTGCCACTTCTAAGCTACAAGTTCATAACGATAATATCTCTCGATAGAACTATATGGTCCGTATTCGGATTATACAAACGATATCCATTCGATTCATCACTATATCCAATGAAAATTAACTTATCACTTTTCCCATCAAACTTTTTACTTCCGTGATAAGGTGTGAGTGCATATCTAACACACCCAAATACTTTCAAATAATTAACCACAGGCTTCCTTCTCTGCCATGCTTCATATGATGTCTTGTTCCTAACCACTTTTGTAGGGAATTTGTTCTCTACCATGCTTCATATGATATCTAATCTACGGCTTAACCTAAACAACTTTTCCAAGCCCGAATAGGTTTTCAGATCAAATTAATTGGTGATCAGGCAATTAACCGCATTAAGATCAAGATATGGATAAATAACCGCACGAATTCGAATAACACGAATAAAAGGAATTCACTCATTAAATAAAATCGCTAGATTCCATTGAAGTCCTAGAAAATAAAAATAGTTCATAATGAAAATGTCGATACGACAAAGAAACCAAGGGACAAGAAGAAGAGAAACGCCCTCCAGATCTTCCGACCAGGGAAGTAGTAGCCTCATCTGGATCTCCGCTTGAGCCCAATCTGTCACCTCCTTCTTCGTCTCCTGGTCGAATGTCTCTCCCTCAAAAGAATGGTCCCCCCTTCTAAGGTTACACTTAAAGGAATTCATAAGGTAACTAATTGATTCTCTTTTCCCTGAGAACGAACTTTTGAGGAGGGTTGAAGTGTTTGAACACAAATTTGCACAGATTGCCGAAGGTCACATCCTTCCACAGGCAGACGCGTCATTCACTTCACAGAATCTGAGAGGTCACGTTCTTCAGACCGGAAGGATGCTTCCTTCTGCTCTCTGACATTGATCACCCATCTTTCTACATCGTCCAAACTTCAAGTTTCCATTCATTCTCCTGCACCAAATCAAGAAAAAATCAAGAGGCATCAACATGAACACTTATTTATCCCTAAATGTACTCGAAATATAAGAAAACTACAATTACTACTCTAAAACTAAACTAAATAGAAAATGAACTAAAACCTACTAAAACACTATCAAAACTCACATGACTAACCACATAAAGCATCGATGAGATTGCGAAATAACTCTATTTTCATAGAGTTATCGATGCTTTTGGCCATCTCTACTATGGTTCTGTTCTTTCTTTCTGTGACTCCATTCTAATGTGGAGAATACTGCACGGTTAAGTGCCTTTATATCTCTTTCTATTGGCAATAATCCAAGAATGGTCTTGACGGAAACTATCCTCCACGATTTATCCTCAAAGTCTTAATTTTGTACCCATTTTGATTCTCTGCAAGTACTTTGAACTTCATCAAGATGGTAAAATCATTTGACTTCCTCTCAAGAAAATAAAGCCAAATCATTCTAGCATAGTCATCCACGAACAATAGAAGTATCTTATGTTACCAAGAGACGAAGTTTGAGTCGGTCCATAAATATCTGCATGAACCAGCTCGACGTGGCTTGAGCTCTCCATAATGTGTTTGGAAATGGAAGATGGTGATGCCTTTCGAGGACACATCCTTAACAAACGTCGCCTTCTACTTTTTGTGTAGAAGGTGGTCCTACCACCATATTCTTCTGCCTCAATAATGCTAGATCTTTCATATTCAAATGTTTGTAGTGAGATGCCAAAGAAGAGAATCATCTATAACCTCAGTTTTGAGAATAACTTTGTTGCAGGGAGACTTATTTAATGGGAAACTATTGTGGGACATCATCTTCACGATCACGATCTTCTGTCCGTTATCTCACATTGATCTTCTGCAAAAACCAACTTATATCATATTTTTCATCATTTGTCCCACAATTAGTAGGTTTTGTGCGATTTCTAGAGTGTAGAAGACATTGTCCATCATCTTTTGTTGGCCTTCTCTCCTAAAAACTAAAACAACACATTTACCTTTTATTTTCATTTTCATGCTATCACAAAGTTCCAAGAGTGTTGTACTTTTCGTCAAGCTCCACAAACTTCCTTTTTATCCTTATGACATGGTTGTTACAGCTACTATCTAAAAATCATATGTCATTTATATCTTGCACGGAGTTATAAGAAGAATAGAAAAAATTAGGAAGTTTATTTTCCTTAGAGAAATTTACCGAGTTTCTGCACCAATTGTGCTGTCCATCGGCCGACCCTTCGCTGCAACTGCATTGCACTCTGTTGCAGCTGCACCAAGTTTTCGGCCTCCTCTCTTGCGTCTCACGTAGCTGCAATGATTTTGTTGGAACTGCAATGACTATTCGGATCCAACTTCTTCATGGCTCCTCATTCCATCTTCAACTTTGCTTCCTCTCATTTTAACTACCAACACAATCAAAGTAAAGTATATGAAAGTGAGGAGACATTAAAACAATCAAAATACCCAACAATTAAATGTCTAAAATGCTTCAAACTAACCAAAATCAAGTCTAAAACATGATCCCTTAACTCTATTTTCATAGTGTTATCAGCGTCCTACATCTACTTCTCCAAAACCGCTTTTGCACTGACCTTCTAAGATTTACATGCATCTACTTCTCCAATAGCTTTTGCCTCTGCCACGAGACCTGTTGTTGCGTCCTCTGCCATAGGACCTTTTGTTGTTTCTAGAAACGTTTTTGCTTCTACTCAGAAACATTCAACTTCGCTAGAAATTCTTGCTCCACCAGGTTACATACTTGTTGACCCGCTTCTCATGAACTTCTAGAGAACCCATCATCTCATGGTTGGAAATTTCTGCGAGATCCTTCATCTCTTCAATCACGGTTACCACATGCTCAAACTTTTGTGGCAAGCTTTTGAGGATTTTCTCCAAGACTTTTCGATCCGAGACAACTTCTCTATAACTCTTCGATTGATTGAGGATCTCCATGATCCTTGAGAAGTAGTAATTGACAGTTTCTGTATCTTTCAAGGCCAGATTGTCGAAGTCTCTCTAAAGGTTTTACAACATTATAGAGATCAACTTGTATGACCATTTCAAGTCCTTTTTTGGGATCTCCCACTCTTCATTCACCTTCTTTAGTCTGAATATTCTTGGTTAGATGGTTTTACTTATGAATTTGGTTGGGAGAAAAGGTGAAGAACATGTTGTCAGCAATGTAGGCATGACTATTAGACGTAGGTTATATACTGCCAACGATCTTCTATAGGATAGATGAAAGCTTCTATAGAATTGCTACACCTACAAGGGATGAAAATTTGGTGGATTTGAATGGTTATGCTGCAAAATATTTTTTTCTTCATTCTTCTCAAATGATTACACACTCCACTATTTACAGGAATGAGCATAGATGTTAGTCTTAGATAAGCAGTCAAAATACATTAAACATATTAAATAAGATCTTTCTAGGAGTTCTATAACACTTCTTTAATGCCCGTATATTTTGATGCGCTCCATTTATAATCACAAATTAGAGTTAGCGTCATTCTTCTCCTTATTATTCTCTTTTCTTTTGTTCTCCTTCTTCAACTTTTCGCAAAATGATTTGATGTGCACATTCTTACCATAGTAATGACAATCAACGTTCGCAAACATTTCTCGTGTCTTGAAACTACCCATTTTATTCTTCTTGCCTCGATTAAATTTCTCTCCCTAGACTCGGAAACTAGAGCATCAAAGAAAAATCAAAACGAATAGACTTTCTCCTTAGCTCTTCAATCACACATGCTTTTGCCAAATCATGGGACAACACTTATAGGGAAAGAATTATAAACTAGTATCTGGAACGTGTCTCACATGTGAGGAAAACTACAACCAAAGAGCCACAAAACTAACAAATCATCCGAAAAAGTGAGACCCATTGAAAAACATTCGCATGATCCGCCATCGAAGTGTTGCCTTTTATATTCAACTAGTGGAAAATATTAAAGGGGAATTGAAATAGTGGAAAACTGAGATTATTTTGCTGCCTCAACTAATTATTTTTACCTTTCCCACATGCTCCAAACAAAGGCTATAACCTTTTAGAAAAATAGTCCGGTCATGGTACAGTTGCTCGAATATTCGACCGTCCATGTGCAAAGGCATGGGGAATGTAACCCCAGGTTTGGTGCAACTGAACGAATGTTCACAAATCTTAAGGCAACATGGCGCGTATTGTTATATCAGGCTCCTATATACAGCAGCAATTGGAAAATTTCTAATGTTTTACAATATCAGGGATTGCCTTTCTGTGCCCTCGAGCCTGCAAGATGCATTCGCCCATGCTTTTCACCAGACTGCATTCTCAATGCCATCGAACAAAATCGTGAATCGTTTAAATTGTGTTATGAGTTTGATTTATTATTCATCCATTCATTTTACTTCTGGATTCACAGCATAACGCAAAATGTGGTGAACTGATTCAAACACTATCCATGGTAGATGTCTGAAGGAGGATATCAGAACATCATCCGCTGCTCCAAACTTAGCAATTATCTATCTCCATCAGTCGTTGAGTTAAACGTCGTGAAAAAACAAATGGGATATCAAAGAAAGACCATGTTCAGTTGCTTTTCTAGAAGCAAAAATAATTTGTAAAAGAAATTAATCCCACAAAGAATTGAAAGAAGGGGTAATCTGTGCGGAGAGGATGGAAGATATCACGAACCAAATAATAGCTTATTGACTAACTATCAATTCATGACTCTACTAGATTAAATATATCATGATGCATAAAAACATTGCGAATTGGCGAAAGAAGAAAAAAAAAACGACTCGAGAAATAGGGCATGCAAGTGGCAGACAAAAGCTTTTTTGTGTTATTCATGAAAAGAGAGAGGGGGTCTTCTCCCTCTCTGTTCTCGTCTTCTCTCTTTTGATGATAAAGGCTGCACACATGCACATAGGAATCATTCACTAGCCTTCTTCCCCCCCCCCCCCCCTCTTTTCAACCCAAGGAATCAAACTTTGGTGCGAGGGAATCATTAGTCATGCACTACTTCCCATTATCCAATTAACCAAACGTTAAATCATGCCTGAGGTAAAAAAAAATGGCCCTAGATCTCGACAAATCATTGTAAGGACTAAATATAGCTACAGCATAACTGAAGGGAGATACTTGAAACCAAAAAGACTTGATTAAAGACTATCCTTGGAAAACATTTGATGTTCTCATTTTCTAAACCACCACCACCACCATCCCAGAAAGAAAAGGTTGAAAGTACTAAGCAAAGCACCCTAAAAATAGAAAAAAAAAAAAACAACTTTATATAGATATAACAAGCTCGAATCCCTGAGTGTTCAGCTTGATTTTTACCCACACCCCCAACAAAAGGCCCAAGAGGAAAAAGATAACTTCAAAAAAATAAAAAATGAAGAGGAAAGAAAGGATAGCCTAAGGATATGCTCCATTGTTTGTTGGAAGATCGGACATGGAGAAAGCCGGATTCCAATAGCCCAAATCACTTGTGGCGGCTGGAACAGCCTCTAACATCAGCGAGGACGACGAGATGGGTGAGGTAGTCGTAGGAGTGGAAGTACCCGTGTTACCCTGGGTTTCCGATGTAACAAGGTCACCGTGATTTTCAAGAAAGTAGTTGTTACCTGTAAGACACCTCAACCTCTGGAAAAGTGATTGCATCCCGGAGTTTTGGGGCTCACCGTGAATGGTGACACAATTCTCTTGTTCAGGATGGTTGGGATGAAGACGACCAAGCTGCTCGATCCCAAGGCTTCTCGTTGTAGAGCCAGGGTGACTAGGAAAACCCGGTTTGGGCATGAAGTTGCTGCCAAGGATATTCGCTTCTTCTTTGGTGGGTAGAAAGCTCGGGAGCGGCAACATCCCGGTATTAGGGCTAGGATTTGTGTTGCCATTGAGGAGGGACAGGATGTTAGAATTATGAGATCCAGCAGGCCAGAAGACTGGATTTGGTGGCATGAGGATCTCGTGCTCTAACCCCAGGATGAGTCCCGGCCTCCCGAGCTCCGAAACTAGGTTTTTGAACTTTGACCCACCAGATTTCGAGGAGATGCTGCCGACAGCGGAGGAGGAAGACGCAGAGGACTTGTTCTTCCGGCATCCACCCCCGATGGGCACGTTTCTAAGGGCGCCGCCCTTGGTCCAGTACCTCCGGCATGTCTTGCAGAAGTGGCGAGGCTGGGTGAGGTTGTAGTTGTTGTAGTAGCAGAACTTCGTGTTCGAGGAATCGCACCTTGGGCACCTAAGGTTCTGGTTGTGCTCAGAGCCTGACGACGAGTTTGAGGAATTGCTCGAGTGATTCTTCGTAGGAGGGGCATCCACAGTAGCACCAACCCTCCCCGGCAAAGCCGACGGCACAGTAGAGGCGGCAGACGATGGAGGTGGCACTAGAGAAGGTAACGAGGGATAAAAAGGAGGAGAAAGAAGAGGGTGAGGATGATTAGGAGTTCCTTCGAGTATTATTCCGCCATTAACCGGGAGGATTCTCCTCTGTCCATTAATAAGAGTTGGAGTGCCGAAGAGCTCTTGAATCATCTCTCCTTTTCCTTTTCTTTTGGGGGGGGGGGGGGGGTTTGATTTGGTTTGCCTCCCACTTTGTTTGATGATCCAATCAACAAAGGATAGATCCAAAGACCACAAAAGGAAAAGCAAAGGAGGTGTGGATTTGAGGTTTTTCGAGTTTCTTGAGGAGTGGGAGATGAAAAATGATAAAGGGAAGAGAAGGAGAAGTAGGGTTTTGTAGATATGTATAAAGAACCTGCCCTGTGTAGGCGTGTCTAGTGATATGATATAAAGGGCGAGAGATGAACAGTGTGTGTGTTTGTGTGTGTGAAAGAGAGAGAGAGAGAGAGAGAGGGAGAGAGAGAGAGAGAGAGAGAGAGAGGGAGAGAGAGAGGGAGGGAGGGAATTGTTCAAGGAGACAGACGTGTATGGATTGCCTAGATATTTGTGAGAATATAAGAACTATTGGCTGCTTTTTGTGGGGAAGGTCGGCTCAATTGTGGATGAGGATGAAGCAATGACAACAGTGGTTTGGTAGGTTTGTATACATATGGAAAAAGACTTGCATAAGTTGGAAGGATGCAATGCAACCTTTTGCTCCATATGCTGTCCTCTTGCTATGTATGACGAGAGGTTTAGACCTGCATTATACCTTTCCTTTCCTCTTCTTCTCCTTTTTTTTTAAATACTTTTGGCTGAGTGCGTCCATGGGAAGGGCTCTGAGTATGATAATTTTTAGAAGTAAGGGTTTTTCTTTCTCGAGATTGAGTAAAGTTAAGAAAGCTCCGCAGTAAGTAGTTTGATGAACTTTTGTAACATTGAACGTTGTTATTACATAAAAATGTTAGCTAAACGATTATGCGATGAAAATATACAACTAGGTGTATTTGAATTTGAATGTGTATATATTCCTCGAGATCAAGGTAATTCAGGCGTTCGTCGCCATATGTCCTCTTTTTTCACCAACTCACATGCTCTTACTACCGAATAACATTGCTTGATACACGGCTCCTTTTTATGTTGTCACTTTAATTGTTACTTCTTTGACGTTGTCAGCTTAGCGATTCTCCCCTTTAACCATGAACTAATGCATATGTACCGAGGTTGGCCATATTCCTCTAGTTAGTTGTTCATAGTACGAAATACACAAGTAACATTTTTCATATATTTATAAATGTGGATTCTTATTTGGCATACTTAGGGTTATATCTAGGTGTCCATGACATTGAATGCCTCTCTGGAATTACATTAATGATATGTTGTTAATCAGTGCTGAGTATTTTGTCATTTTATCATTCGGACTATATGATGACAACTTAAAATCCTTTATGATAACTTTACTGATTGATCTAGTGATGTCGCAACCGGGTGCTACGTTTCCTAAGACGCCAAAAAGTTTACTGGTTGCATTCTCCAAACCTTTGGGTCATGGAACCACGCAAGTGGTAATGGTACTTGTTACCATCGATATATGCAATACCATCCGACAATTCTTTACTAGAAGAACCAGTTCAAAGTTGTCGTTCGTTGGAGTTCCTATTGGGTCATCACTTACCAATACGTCCTTCACGTAGAACACCACTCTGAATGGCCTTTCATTATTTGATTTCATTGATTAAATTTTCCCAACAAAATATTGACTAAAACTAAGAAGCACGTAGAAATGCATGCAAATTTTAATCCATTGGCGTAATAATTTCATTACTATTAACTTTAACCAGTTTAGGCGGATTCCCCCCTAACCCTAAAGCCAATAATTGATGTTTGAACGCAATGATTACTAGTTGGGTTGGTTTATTGTTTTTTATAACAAGGGGGAATTACTTTTAGCCAGACCCTACCACTCCATGAAACACATCATCAATCAATTTCATTAACATGGAAAAGGTGTTTTTGCACCACCCCCGAAACTTATGGGGATGATTGTCTTTCCCCTCGCACCCACAAAAAAGAAATAATATTTAGAAAATTAATCAATAACAATTAGATTATATTGGATATGATCACGAACTTCTTTTTTGTTGTTGATCGATTGGGGTTATTAGGTCATCTTCATTTGCGAATTTGCAAACTTTGAGTGGTTTTACTCATTACACGTGTTCTCTGTATAATGAAGTTACCTCTCAAGTAGTGGAGGAGCAAATCACAGATGGATTTTATTTTATATGATGATTTTCGTAATGGTTTGTGCATTAGGACAATAATGGTGCGCGAAGCAATTATCCCTTTTTCCTTTTCTTTTATGGTACGACTTCGTTTTAGATGTTGGGGGTGGACACGAATGATGGCAAATCAAAGCGCTACCGATTTTGCTTCTGGATGAAGCAAGCAGCCAGGGTTGCTATTACTATTAATTCAAACGGTGCTTTCGTTAAAATCATCCCTAACGGCATAGATTTAGATAATGCTGGAAGTTTTATGACGCCCACAGACTTAAATATAATATTTATGAAATAATAATATTTTTATTAAAATTATAATCAATCGATAAACGTTATAAAATTTGATAATTTTTCAGGTAGCAAAAGTATAAAGTTATAATCAATAGATAAACGTTATGAAATTTGATAGTTTTTCAGGTAGCAAAAGTATGGAATGGTGTTGTGATGTTGGCGTATCATAAATGTTGAAAAATAATAATGACGATGCGAAAACGTTTCGTGGGCTAATAGTACTACTAAAAATTATACGAAAACAATATCTCTTTCCGTGATACGACAAGGTGGTATTACAACGCATTGGGGACTTGCCTACGTAGAACCATCATTGTTCCAATTGAATTGGGATGGAGATACGTCATTAAATCTTGGTTAAATAACTTTCAATGATAGGATAGCCATAATCCCATCATAACGAAGTAATTATCACCGTAATAACTCGCCAAATATCCGAAAAGTTCGACCGAATCATGCCACGTCTCTATTGTAGTTGTGGTTTTTCGATAAGGTCGGGAAACTTGAGGAAAGAACCGACAGCACCAGTTGTCACAACTCACAATCCCAAAAAAAAAAGAATGTTATATATTTCTTGGTATTCATGAATTTTAGGGCAGGCTAAACTTGCTTGTAAGTAAGTTGACTTGACTTACGCTTTACCAAATTTTCTCGTTTTTTACTAAACAATGTTTTTGTTAGTACATTTTTACTAATAACATTTAGTAATAGTATTAGTAATTTACTAAATATGGTCAGACTTAGTAAAAGTATAGTACAAAGCCCAAGGGTTTAGTAAAACGTGAGAATGATATATAATAATAGGCTTAGTAAATTTTACCGTACGATTTACTAAAATTTTAGTAAATTACAATACTATACTAAAAGTTTTAGTAAATTACAATTCTATCTAGTTTACTAAAATTTACTAACCCTGTTACTATGCATTTCTCTCTTGTTTTACTAAGCCCGCTGGTTTTTTACTAAATTTTTACTAAACCCGACACTATTTAGTAAATTATTAATATTTTACTAAATTATTACAGTACATCATATAATACATAATTGTAATTTACTGAAATTTTTAGTATAGCATTGTAATTTACTAAAATTTTTATTAATCGTATAGAAAATTTACTAACCCCATTATTATGCATCACTCTCACGTTATACTAGGCCTTAAGCTTTGTACTAAACTTTTACTAAGTCCGACACTATTTAGTAAATTACTAATTTTTTTATTAAAGGTTATTAGTAAAAATGTACTAATAAAAAAAAAATATTTTGTAAAATTTTACTAAAAAACGGAAAAATTTAATAAAACACAAGTCAACTTACTTGTAATTAAGTTTAGCCTGCCCCTTAATCTTATTGACATTACATCGAGTCCGTTGCTTGGTGTAGATTCGCTTGTCGCTGCAACTCATTAAAATTCAAACATGTACAGACCCTTGTCTCCTAATGGATTGACGATGTCTTTGAGTTGACTCTTGCCTCGATCAAAGAGGCATCTCGAATACTTCTTTCCCACGTCTAATTATGCTCAAAGTAAAATAAATCCAATAATCTCTTCATCGATGGTTAGCGAAATGACTCTTTGAATGAATGACAGCTGAAGCTGGGACGGGACTTAGGCCTTTTTTGTATCAAACGGGGAAAAACAAACAAACAGCTTAATTTGAATGGGTACGCATTGAAGTTGTACAAAGGTACCCGGGGGGGTTGGGAATGGGAATGACGGAGTCGCGTGATAATAATTATATATACGATGCCCAGGCCCTGTTTGTGTCACGGTGGCTCTTTTTGAATGTAGAGAGACTGACTGACGAGAGCGCGCGTGCCGCCCGGTCCGCAAGTTGGGGGAAGACCCGACAACGATTGGACTTCCCCTCCCTGATTTCACGTTTCCTTTCCCTCTCTTTCACTTTCCACTCTACTTTTTCCTTGCCGTGGTATTTTATGTATTCACTGTGTCGTATGAAATGAAACTGTGGCTATGAACAGTACAAGTAGTATCTGTGGGTGCCGTGGAAAGCCGTAGGAGAGGAGAGAGTACACGAGAGAGGGAAATTGACTCAAATTATATCGCAATGGGTCGGCTCCTGACATTTACTGTGGTTGGTCTAACTTTATTTTGAATGTTTCATAGATTGCAAAAAAAAAAAAAAAAAAAAAAAACAATAATTGTTTTACCAAATACCGAACAGACAATGACAAGAAAGAAGGATATCCATCGTCTTATACAGAAATTCCTCCCCTCGTAGAATTCGGACATCCACCCTTGTCATTTCCATGGCGGACCTTCTGGGATAAGGAATAAAATAGAAAGAACTTTTCTGTAGTATTGCCTTTTCCTCCCCAAAATAATTTCATCCAACAATATTTGCTATGGTCACGATCAATCTCCCTGAAGGACAGATAGTCTTAACTAAGATCTCGTTTTTCCCTCGGTTCCAACGACCCCCTTAATTTAACACTTTTGAGTAAACAATTGTTTTTATGTGCTCATACCCCAAAAACAAGAAAAATAAATAAATAAATACGGTGCTTGAAATTTTCAGCGTGCCAAACCAGTAGAATAAAAGCTACCCACTATATGTGAACAAGAAAAGTTTGGGGGGTACTCAGTATCTTTACTTTACATAATTTTGATACGCAGATGATCTCAAGCTCGGATCTCGAAGATTAAGAAAAGCAGGAGAAGAGGGTAGTTCTGAAAACCGTGGCTTACATTATAATAGAGAAAAGGAAAAGTAAAAATGTTTGATAGCTGCAGCAGAGTTGGATTACCTCTTAAACCCGGCATTCATTTCATGGTAATGAGGAATGGAAGATTCCGAGGTCCCATTGTTTGTGTATGTTTATTCAAAAGGACCTAAAAATGCTAACCAAAAAGCTACGCGTGTAACAACGTTTCTTCACGCCTGATGTGTTTTTTCTTTTGATGGGCATTGCATGGGATGTGATGCCTCTCCACATTCTCTACGATGGTCCCCCACCACCTTATTTTCATGTCTCCCACAGAGGTGTCAAAACCCACTTTTTCATTGGGCACCTCAATTCCTTCGTCTTTTTCCTCCTCCTCCTCTTCATCCTTCGGTAGTGGGAATGTTTTCTTGGACTACTAACCACCACTGATTCGGCCCCAGCATCCAACCTTTTCTTCCCCTAAGTTTCATGCTGTTCACGGAATTTATTTTCACTCTTTTTCTATAGATTAGATCGAATCCAGTCCTCTTACAATGCTAGAAAGAATATCATTCCATCTTTCAACTTTACTTTCGAAGGTCACACTCTGAATCTTTTGAAACGGAGAGAGATAGACTAATAGTACGGTGTTTCTTTAGATTTATTTCAAGTTATTCTTATCCTTTGAATAGGTTGATAAGTTCTCCGAAATCATTTTTATATATAAGAAAACATGGGTCTTGGAACTTAACTGTAAAAAATGAATCTGCATTAGGCACTGAAATTGAAGTGTAAAGCTATGTGATGTCGATGACCACATGAGAGGCTAAGATGCGACCATATGCATCGTCTTGGTCAAAATAAAAAAGACTGTATATCTCCAGCTGCTTCTTCATGAGCGATACCTCCCTTATGGAAGAAGCTACGCAGATTCATGGATCCGTGGTCCAACCCCTCATCCAAATCATTCAAAAAGTGAAACCAGCTAACCCTCCCAGAAAACAATTGGAATGAGTGAGCAAGGAAAGCATTACATGCCAACAAACACAGACATGGACTATAAATGAACAAGGGGAGGTTGCGGAAGAATGCCTTGAAAGTAGAAAAATGGATGCTTCTTTCTTGGTTCTTTCACATCCACCCCTTCCCCCCGCCCCCCAAATCCCAACATTCATTCTCATTTCATCAAAATGGGACCCCAAGTATTAATATGGCCAAACAAACAGGAACACATGAATGGAATTTATTAGAAAGACGATCGAATAAAATTCGGGGCAAGGGGAGTGAGTGACTGGTGAGGAGGTGGTCCTGACGAATAAGGCAAAAGCTAAATGGTAAGAAGGACAATGTCATGTTACCTTCTGCACAAAAAGATGGGACATTGTGGGAATTTGATTCTTGGAGAATACTATATTTTTCCTATTATTGTTAATATTATTTTCAGAGAAATTTTGGTGGGGGGGGGGGGGGGGGGGGGGGTGTGGAAGAATATAACATTGGGCAGAGACAAAGAATAATCTTGTACCTCCATGCATATGCGCGTTCAGCTTTTTTCTTACAATCAGGAAGTATTGCTGCCTCTTTTTTTATAAATATATTCCGTGGGATCTATTAACATCTAAGGGGTAAGCTATTGATAGCTAGGAATAATAATATATTGCTTTCCCCAAGACTCATTATCCAAGATTAGATTTGGTCCTGGTTCAGAAAAAGCATTCTGGGAATTGGGAGACTGACAAATTATTATGGGTTAAAAAGATAATTTTAGGAGAGATTATCGCAGGCAAAATCTTCATTGGTTGGAGATCCCAAAGGGCTGTTTTATTTTAATAACAATCCCCTCCTCCCAAACATAATTATGACCCACAGCCTTTTGTCTTCACATGTCGAGGAACTCCCCACGACAGGAGGAAATTTTTATAGGGTTCCATTACTTAAGTGAAAAAAAAAGCTAAAATATTGGCCAAGAGATTTGAATAATTTGTTAAGCAAATCAGAATTTTTAACCGGGAAAGTCGTCAAAAAGAAAAGGCGCGAGAAACATGTATGCCAAAAGAGGTGGGACACATCTTGTCAAAAAGGTTTTTTGTTTTGTATATGAAAACTTCCTATTCTTAATTGCATTGACCATGCAAATCTTTGAATTACCATCCCCTCTATGTCAGTCATGTTCATATCCATGCCCATCTGGAACAGAAGCTAAAAATAAGATCCTTAACTAAGTAATAGAGACAGTTTGCAACAAGACAATATGGGAGAACAGCCACTGACCATTTTATTTCATTGGGCGAAGAAAAAGTGCATCCCCATTCTTCAATAATGACATTGATTTCACCATAAATCAGAAACGAAGAGATGACGCACAGCAACGATGAGCAGACTTAGGTTCGAGTACATTTTTATTAAACGGCCGGATAATTCAGGATGGCCTTTTCCTTTTCAAGGGATGGCACGATTCGTACTGAATTATTCGACCCTGTTAACTCTTGACGAGTGCTGGCAAGAAGTATCATTGACATGAGCTTCCGCATGAAATTTTACACGATAATCTTGTATAGGGTTGTTCTAATGGGGGGTCCCTAATTTCTTTGACTAAAATAATTGCGATTTGAAGAAGCAAGTGGGCTGTCATTTAGGTGGGAGTAAGTATGGCTGTCGGTTTTAAGAAAAAGTTCATTAATTGAAGAAACCTAAAAGACGTTGATCATTAATGGTGATTCGTGCCAAGAAAAACTGAACTTATTTATAATAACTGGTGTTATTTGGATGGAATTGGCTTCCATAAAAGAACCATACTAGTTTTTATAATTTATATTGAAAAGCAAGTATTCTTTCTCCTTTAGTTGTCATCAGGTGGTCCAATAGTTTAGAACACCCTCAAATTCTTTTAGTAAAAAAATCTTTTCATATCTTTCCTTTCACATTAATCTGAAGAAGGAATTACTCAAATTTCTTTTAATGATCCATCATAGTTTGGGCTCAGGAAACAAGCCCAAACAACGATCACACGCGAATTTATATCCATACATTTTGGGCTTGTCCTTGTCCCGTATCGTGATGGTTATATATTATATATATTTAACTTACATGTCTATCGGTGATAATTTTAGACACGGACACATTAACACGGATACGACCCGACATGATCTAAAGCGGGTTCGAATTTAATTAAATGTGTCTTTTATCTAAACGGGTCTAGCCCCATTAAACATGACAAAATATTTGTCCGGGTTCGAGTTTTAAAGGTTGACGCATTTATACACCTATATAACCTGTATAAATAATTTTAAATAATTTTTATTTTATTTTAAAATAAGTCCGTTTCACATTAAATTAATAAGCCTAAATAAATAAATTCATTAGAGTTTGACGTTGATTCAAACAAATATGAATTGTAGTAATATTTGGATGAACCGCAAAACTTGTTGGCATGTTGAAAAAACAATCTACTTCGCTATCCAAACAATGCAAGAATGGCTCGTGATCTATTAAGTGTGACGATCTTGGCTTCGGAATCTGTAATTAGTACTGCAAGCCGAATCCTAGACCAATATCGGAGTTCATTAAAACTAGAAACTGTTGAGTCACTTCTAGAAGGTAATGAATGATTGTTTAAGTTAATTATAGTTTAATTATATTAATGTAATTTTTTTTTTCTCTAGAGATTTAAACAAAATTTCTCAAATATTTAATTAGTGATGTGGTAGGTCCGGACATTCAAAAACACTACGCTCGAGTGTTGATTTAAGTGATATTTGACGTCTTTTTACTAATTTTATAATTTAGAATACATGGATTTTAAATTAATATAATTTTTATATTATATTATAGTATTTATTTTAAAATTTTAACGGATTAACACGTTTAACATGTTTATTAACGTGTTAGTTCCCGAAGTTTATCTGCTGATATGCTTAATTAAATAGGTCGTGTTCCTTGAAGTTTTGGGACACGAACCCACAAAAGACACGATCCGTTTAAGACCGGTACAACACGAATTGCCACCCTAGTATGTCTCCTTTTAATTTATAACCTTTTTATATTTTATAAAACTGTTTACGTTTTTTTCCTAGATTGGGCATTAATTAATAACGGAAAAAAACTCTTGCAAATAAACTATATTTAAAAAGGAACAAAAAGATACTTTAAAAAAATCTATAATTTTTTTTTTCATTTTTCTTGAAATCTTGTAACCTTCTTTACATTAGGATAAGATTAAGACGGCATGTGAAGGTCATAACTTTAACTTTTTGCTAAAGAAGTATAATTTTACTTTTTCCTCAATATCCTAGAAAAAAATCTTGCAGTCTTGTACGCGTTAAAATAATCAAATTAAAACAGTGAAAATCATTATCTTTTTTAAAAAATATTTCATATAAGTTTCAATCGGGTCTAAATAATCATTTTAAATGAAATGCTTTTGCAAAAAGGTTGGGTATAGGTGTAGTTAGTATATTAACCGACTCAAAAGTTGAGAAATTTTGTGTTTTACAACTTATTTCGGTTTGAAAAGATACAAGTAAGGATCTCTTAATTTTAAAACCCATTTTTTATTAAAGCTTTCGGGAGATCAAATGACAAAACAACTATTATTATTGTCATCATCATTATTATTAGTATTTTGGGTTAAAAGTGTACGCAACTTCAAAATAACACGTCGACATCTCCGACCTCGTCCCAGCCCTAACTAAACTTTGTCCCGAAGGAAGGAGAAAATTGATCGGGGAGAGGGAAAAGAGAGAAACCCTAGAGTCGAACAGATTTTCTGATTTGCAAGCCCCGAAACATAATGAATTGCGAGGTCTGCCACCTCAAGGATCTGGTATAAACCCTTCTTCTCCCCCCTTTTTCTTTGTTGTTTCCCTTTCTTTGAATTTTGTGGTGAATTTGCACTGGTTTGATTTTAGGAGGTGGAGCACTACGAGATTCGTGAAGTACTCCGCTGTAAGTCCTGTGTTGGGCTTTCAATTTTTCCGATTTCTCCTGAATCTCGTTTGCTGGGTGATGATGATCTGACTGGCGTAGTTGTTGCTGCACAAATAGAGATTAGTCATTGTGTTTCTAATTAATTATTCGTGGGCTGGATTGATAGCAAGTGTTTCTTTTACTTTTTTCTTCTCTCTCTGAGAAAGGGTGTGATTTGCCGGTTTTTTGTAGGCATTCTGCATACCATAATTTTCCACAGGGCGTTGGGCCTGGTGAGGCCGAAGGAAATTGATCTTGAGCTCTTCGAGATCACATATGTGAGAACTATTCCTTTTATCATGATGATCTCTGCATTTCTAGATTTCAGATGCCTTTCGTCACCTGTATCCTCTTTTAGATTCCTTTTGAGGATCCACAGCGGGACTTCAGATTCTCTCGGCAGATGTGAACTCGATTGTGTTTTACCCCACATCCTTGTGTAGTTTATGGATGGACTAAAGGAATTGAAGTGAAACAGTGCTTACTCTTGATTTAACGATGATAAGGATTACCTTAATGTGGTTTCCGTTGCATTATTTAGCCTTCCAGAAACCTGTTCTTTTGCAGGTACCCTGCATCATGACCATTAACGCACCATTAATGTATCATGACAATGTATATTTCTTTCTTTTGATTCATCACTTTTGTTTACTTTCTGTTTTCCCAGGTTCAGTGTGGGGACCTAAAGGTCGAAAAGAAAATTGATGAGAAAATAGAGCAGCTCATTGGTTGGGTCGAGAAGCATCCCAATAAGAAAAGCCAGGTCAGCTTTTTCCGCTCGTGGTTCTGTTTGGATAGCTAGCCATTGATGCTCAGGGCACTGGCAGTTAGACTTAGTTGTAGTGCTTGTCGGATTATGTGTAGTTAGTCATTGAAGGTGTGGAACCATGTAAGCAGGGAACTCAACTCGGCTGCTGTTGGTTTACTTCTCTCTAAGAAGCTATTTGTCATTACTTCTCTTTTGATGGGAATAAAAAAACTTATCAGAGCAGTTCTGGAAATGTCGTGCTTTTCTTCCTTGTCAACGGGATCTGTTAGATCAAATTGTCTTACTTCTGATTGTGAGAGCACATATAGTGGCTGTTCATTTATTTTATTAAACAAGATGTTTTGTCCTTATGAGTTTTAGTGACTGTAGTTGTTATGTATCATAACTGTGCACTCATTTTGCAGATTTGTTTATCCTTCTATGAAGTTAAAAACAAACAGGCGTCGTGGTTCACGAATAAAATTGAACGACTGTACTGGGAGCAGTGGTATGTCAATTTGAATGTGGTCCAGCAACCAAAGACAGCTTATGCTAGATCACACAGTTCGAAGGACATAGTTGACTCTGGTGGTAATGCTAAATGATTCCTGCCTATTTCAAGATTTCAAATTCCATGTCCATTTTATGTTTGGTTTGTGTACTTACATCCCGTGATTTGATGTTCAGAAAATGCATTGGAGGAGAGAAGCATCCGCAGGGCATGCCTTGAAACATCATTACGTGAGGTTTTGTTCCAAATAATAAGATTTGTTAATGATAAAAAGGATCATGTTCCCCCAATACCTAATCGAGAGGGAGCGATATCCTTTCCCTATGAAATTGCAATCCCAAGGTCAGCAGAATTCTTATTATCAAGTTATTTATTTATTTCTTGTTTTCCATATCTAATTTTTTATCTAGACCGTTTTCTAAGCAAATAGAATCTTTAAATCTGTCTCCTTCGAAACCTAAACATGGACTCTGTTCAGCACATTCCGTGTTTGTGATGTCTCTTAGGTGATGACATATCTATGCCTGGACAAAATCTGTAGCAGTAGTTGCATTTTTTAGGATGGTCATGTTGATGTGCTCATTATCTATGGAAACGGTATAATTAATATTTGTTGCATTGGGATGATTGTCATGACACAATTGCGTGTGATGCTGCCGGTAGTTGATGTTGTTTGGACATGCCTTCCAATCTCATAGAGCGGATGGTAAACCCGATGACTGAATGATATACTTTATTGCCTTACCCCAGTTCATCTGATTCTGCATTTGGAATGGATATGATCAAGAGGATGCTCCAGACCGGGCATCCGACAATGTTGAGCTGATCAGCAGCCCAGCTGTATATATTGTGGAATTTCTATACCAGTCATGGTCATGGAATCAACCTTTCCTTCCAAACAGCCGCTTAGGATGACTTACAATTATCCTGTACATATATTCCCAGCAAGTTCCCTCTCTGTTAATATTGAAGTCTTTGTCATGTTTTAAATTAGTTATCTTTCGATTCTAGTCGCATAATCAGGCTTTCTTCAAAGGCCTCGTAATGAGGTTGGAAAATTTATACACAAGGACAAGCAGATGCAGTGCCAGCACAGGTTCACTGATCTTATACTCGAGGAAAAGAAAGGAGGGTTACATGTCATTAGCATAGTCCCTGGCAATGTCCTCGAGCATGGAACAAAGTTCGCGTGGCTTCGAGAACATGACCATGTGGTCCGAGCCGGGGATCATCTTAACTCCCGCTGGTGGGTTCTTTTCGATGATCCACCTCTGGAAGTCCTCCTTAATTATCAGGTCCTGGTCGCACATGATGTACACACGATCAACCAAACGGTACCTATCCTGTGTCGCTCTGGTGTCCTCTGTCAGTCCTGCAGTGTCCGCGTAAAGACGTGTAGGCCTCACTAAGTAGGATGCTAGCATCATGTCCTGCATCATAGTTGGTAAACTTTTAGTTATGCTATGAGAACCTTGTAGGATTTTACTAAGTAAAAATTTGCTCGAGTGAACTAACCTCTGGGGGGGAGAGTTGGTAAAACCTCTTGGACAACAACTCTTTGCCGAACAAGAAAGACGTCGGAGGATTCTCGGGACCATCATCAAAGTAAAATGTTGAATCCATGATTGAATCTGTACTTCGACGAAACTGAAAGAAACGAGTTTGAGATGGCCCCAAACGAATAACAAAGGATCCACGGGGAATATACATGGAGAAACTCACCTCTTGGGTAATGGAAGCCCTGGAGAGGCTCGGTCCGGTCATTAAAGCTGCTGCATAAACCGCGACGGAGACCTTTTCGGGGAAGCTTTCTAGCGCCATGGAAACAGGAATCCCGCCCATGCTGTGACCGACCAACACCACCTTATCCCCCTCCTTGACCCCATCCATGAACTCCATCAAGGGCCGGACGTAGTCGGCCATTGACCCCACATCCCTCACCTGCTTTGGATGTATCCCAGAGGCCTCCATGTCGAGTGCAGTCACTCGGTGGCCCGATGACTGTAGGAGAGCAGATACCTTGTACCAGCACCATGCCCCATGGCACGGTCCATGCACCAGCACAAAGTGATGAGACTTCTTGCAATCAAATTCCATGATTTCAGAACCTTCCGGCAGTTTTTTCTCCATTTTCTTTATCACTTTCCTTTTGGGGGAATTTGTTGGAGAGTTCTAATTCATTTTTTGGTAGGGAAATACGAACGACAGTGGGGGGGGGGGACCATTTTCCCCTTATTTAATGACCAATGTACACGCTGAATCTCCATATTTAATCAAATCTATTTCTTGTACAAAGAATTTGTTCTAAATATTTTGGACGTATTTATTTTTTGTTGGGATAATTAACTATATAATCAAATTTTATTTCTTATACGAGAATTTCTTTTCGAAATATTTGACAGTGAACTACCTGAGTCCGTAGGAAAAGTCGGGATAATTGGGTAATAAAATATTAAAAAAATAAAGTGAACTACCTGAGTCCGTTGGAAAAGTCGTGATGGAAGAGAAAATTAAGAAAAAAAGCGTTATGACAAACGACGAGAGTTATCCTTTGTATAGAAATGTGTGGATGGTAGGAAGCGGCTAACCGTACGTGCACGTAACGGTTATGTTGTTTACTAAAATCGAGTTTTTTTTAGTAAAATCGTTAGTAAATTACTAAAAAAATTAGTAATCCGTTACTAATTTTTCTGTTTGACCATTAGGAAAGTTACTAAACTACGTTTACTAAATCGGCGGAAAAATTTACTAAACTTTTTAGTAGCGGATTACTAAAAATATCGATGATTTGACCTTTTTTTTAGTAACCGTTACTAAACTTTCACTTTTCAACTTTAGTAATCGGTAACTAAAAAGTTTAGTAATTTTTTCCGCCGATTTACTAAACGTAGTTTAGTAACTTTCCGAATGGTCAAACAGTGAAAAATTAATAACGGTTACTAATTTTTTTTAGCAAAATATATATCTTTAGCAATTTTTCAGGCAAGCCGTCGAAGGATTTTAGTAATGATTTACTAATTTTGTAACAGAAATTAGAAAATTACTATGTAACATAGTAAAGTCGTTAGTAAATTACTAAAGTCGTCCTTTTTTTTCGGAATCGTTTACTATTTTTTTAACGAAATTTAGTAATCGATTATTAAACTTTTTAGTAATTTACTAAATAGAACAGTACATTCCGAACCTAAAACCGAACCTACTTTTAGTGTGAAATTACCATTTTACCCCTGTGGTAAAATTATAAATAGGTTCGGTTTTAGGTTCGGACTGAAAATTCGTAAACGATTTTGTAATTTATCGCATGGGTAAAATGGTAATTTCACACTGACAACAGGTTCAGTTTTATGTTTGGAATGTATTGTTCTATTTAGTAAATTACTAAAAAGTTTAGTAATCGATTACTAAATTTCGTTCAAAAAATCGTAAACGATTACGTAAACAAAAGGACGACTTTAGTAATTTACTAACGACATTACTATGTTACACGGTAATTCACTAATTTCCCATACAAAATTAGTAAATCATTACTAAAATCTCCGGACGGCTTACCCGGAAAATTACTAAAATTATATATTTTACTAAAAAAAAATTAGTAACCGTTACTAATTTTTCACTGTTTGACAATTCGGAAAGTTACTAAACTACGTTTAGTAAATAGGCGGAAAAAATTACTAAACTTTTTAGTAACCGATTACTAAACTTGAACAGTGAAATTTTAGTAAGAGTTACTAAAAAAATTGTTAAATCACCGATATTTTTAGTAAACGGTTACTAAAAAGTTTAGTAAATTTTTCCGCCGATTTACTAAACGTAGTTTAGTAACTTTCCTAATTGTCAAACAGTGAAAAATTAGTAATAGATTACTAATTTTTTTTTAGTAATTTACTAATCATTTTATTAAAAAAAGTCGATTTTTAGTAAATATTACTAAAATTTTCGTCGATTTTAGGAAACAACGTAACGGTTCGTGCACGTACCGTTAGCCGCTTCCGTGGATGGTATAAAAGGACGAACACTCTTATGAGAAAGCAAATGAGGAAGCACAAAGAACAAAAAGAAAATAAGTGATCATGCGTGAGGACCGGGGCGGTTGTCAAGCGGAACACTCGAGCGTTATAATTAATCTTAACCCAGACGGCTTTCCTTACTTGCCAGGAAAAGCCGGACGTCTGAACGAGTTTTTTTAAGCAGAAACACAAACACAACGTCTGAATGGATGTACTTTTTTCCGCTAGATAATTTCTTGTGGTGGATTCTAATTTGAGTAGAAGACAATCGACGAATAAAATAACAAAGTCAATTGAAAAAAAAATTAATTTGACAAATCAGTTAACTGTAAAATCTGACGCACAAAATCTAAGTTGATCGATCGTTGACTAATAAAATATGATATAGTCGAGTTGATAGGCACAAATCAATTGATGGAGGGAATCTAATGAGCCGAAAAATCTAACTTAGTCGATAGAGACAAATCAATCCATTAAGATAATCTAATCAATGGATTGACAGAATCTAATCCAATCAACAGAGACAAATTAATCGACTGGGACAATCTAATTTTGTTGAAGATAAGATATTCTAGGCGGAAGATCACATGAAATATGTGCAGAAATGGAAGGAAACTACCAAATGGAAGTTGAATCAATAATAACCGTCAATCAAGATTCTCTATAAATAGCATTAAATCAATAATAACCATCAAGCATCTCACCACAGACGCTTTGTCTTAGTCTTAAGTTAGAAAATGATACAAGGATTCTCGGATTACCACCCCAAAAGCTAGCCCGAAGGGTGGGAGTGCCCTTCCTCCTTGTGTACCACATCGGATGGGGAGATGTGTGACTTTTATCCTTGCATCAATCCACCATGCTTTCGAACCCGGTGCCCACAGGGCTAGATTGAATGCTAGCTTAACCTAGACTCGGTGCCTTCCTGCACTCGGGTCGAGGACCCTTACATCATCTGCTACCTGTGAAAACCTAACGTGTTCCGCAAGCAAATCCTATCCTCTTGTCACATTATTTGATTTCCACACCTCTTTCTCCTGTTGAACACCTTCTCACCATCGCCATGTGGTTTTGCATTGCATCCCACTTCAGTTCAGCCAACTACTGCATCTCTCTCATTTGCAGCGTCACTCCCTCCATCATGTCTACTAACCGGTCCACGACCGCACTCATCGACTCCTACTCCTTCTTCAGCTCGTGGAGCCTGGTGTCAACCATGGTTGTCGGAGTTGCCAACTCTGATACCACCTGATACAAGAATTCCGGGATGACCACCCAAAAAGCTAGCCCGGAAGGTGGGAGTGCCCTTCCTCCTTATATACTACATCGAATGGGGAGATGTGTGACGGTCCATCGTTATTTAGAGATCCCTTGATTTGCTAGGGCCTTCCAACCTCTTTTCCACAACCCACTTCCGTCCGGCTTTGGCCCATAACTCTTTATACTGTATTAAAAAATCTCTAGAAAATTTTTAGAAAATTTTTGTAGTAAATTGTATTATCTGTTCATCAATGAAATCCATCGTTCTCTTTTTCTTTCTTTCCTTTATTTCTATTTTTGTTTGGTTGAACCCAATGGGTTCGTTACCTCAGTATCGCGACGTGTTATGATTTTCATCGTTAACAACATCACACACGACTAGAAATGCTTGAGCGTTATAACTTAATATAGTTTAAACCCGACTTACACTACATTCAACTTAACAATATGCCACATTTTTTAGAAAAGGTAAATATAATCTTCGTAATTTTGAGGGTAGCAAGATCCCATACCAAGGGGGTTATTTCGAAAAATGTTTGTATCATCGGACACGAAACAGAGACACTTGTCAATATCTCTCACATGCTTAACCATACACCACCAGTCATTTCAAGACCCATCCCTGACACGGGACGAGGTGGGATGGTTCGATTCCACAATATAAGTAAGAACCACGTTGGTGAACGAGGACTGTAGGGGTGATAAACAGGAAAATAAAGGACGAGCGTCATTGCCCGAACCACGTACGGATACATCAAAAGCACCACCGTATTTGGGCTAGGGGTTGAACGACACCACGACCGGATATAGCTGTGCATCACCGGTGTTAACCGCGTAACCTGTACAAAGTAGGTGACCAATTCCATTATGTTGTTGCTAGCAAATACCACTTGAACGCTCGGGTAATCTTGCCACACACGAAATCCACCGAGTGATAAGAGAAAAGAGAGACCTGAAGAGTTTCTAGGTTTTAATTTCGAATTCAAGATAATCTAACATCTTCAAGGGTTACAGGGTGAGGGCTCATACAAGCAAAACTAAAATAAAAGATAGAAAAATAAATTTGAAGATGAGGAATGGTAATATATTATTTCCCTCGACAAAAGTCTGCAAGATTGGTAGAGCAGGCGCCGTCCTTGAGTTGCAAGTTATCATACTTGAACTGTTAGATCGTATTTGCTTGTCGCTCGATTCGTCCGCCCCAATAGCGTGAAACCAGTTTGTCGCCAGATTGAGGCAATCGAGGCGACACTGACACCACGCTCGTCGCTCAGGCCTATCCATCTCGTATTATCCTCCCTTTGTTGGAGAAGATTTGTCTTCAAATCTAAGGGGACTTCATCATCTTCGTACGACAGCAAATGAAAGGTTTTAAAGCTTCGCTAAATTAGCTCCTCCGTACCTCTCTTCTCCTCTTCTCTGGCCTTCTCTTTCCTCTTCACTCGGGACGAAACCTCGTGGCCAAGGAGGACGGTTCTTCCTTTTCTTCTTCTTTAAGCACGTTGACATCAAAATGGGGAATGAAGGGAAATAAATTTCCTCTCCCCTTCATTTTTTAGGTCCACTCACTATCACCAAGAGGGAATGAATTGTGATATTCCCATTTCTCCTCTTCTTTCTTATGCCTTCTGTCTTAGCATACAAAAGAGAGAATATGGGAATTTCACCATTTTCCTCCATCACACGTGTCCACTCAATCAAGGGGAAGGAATTTTAATTTTGCTCACTCTCTTCCGTAACTCCCTCCTCACACGTAAGGAAATGGAATTCCCTCTACTTGTATTTTCCGATATCATCACGTCTTTAGTCATTCTAAACCGATCCTGATTAAATCAGAAACTTTACAATTGTTTTTGAGCAATCGAACCATCACCTTCCAGTGGTATGCTTATTCATTTTAAGGGTGGGTATTTATTCAAGAAATACTTATAATTACTTCCAAACATTATATTTTACATATTCAGACTACGAAATTTCGGGTCGTTACATTCTCCCCCCTTTAGGGGATTTCGTCCTCGAAATCTTATTCCTCAAATAGGGAAGGATACTTGTTTCTTATTTCCGCTTCGCGCTCTCAGCTTTGTTGTTCCTTTCCCAGCTCCACTCCAAAGAAATTTCACCAATGGCACTATCTTTTTGCATAGTATTCGTTCATCCTGATTGATAATCCATACAAGTTATACTATCATGCTCATATTGTCGTTCACTATTACTTCTGACGTCTGCTCCCTTAACTCCTGGTCTGGTTTGTACTTGCATAACATTGAGACATGAAAAACATAATGACAATGGGAGAGTTCCGGAGGGATTGGCACACAATGTGCCGACTTTCCTATCCGCTCCGTTATCTTATATGGCCCTTGTAACGAGGAATTAGTTCGTGAGCTCGCCCTGAAACACTGCATCAATTTTAAATTCAAAAACACTGCATCAATTTTAAATTCCAAGGGTCTCCTCCTGCAATCAACATAGCTCTTCTATCAACTTTGTGCAGTTTTCATCCGTTCTCCGACTGGATTCACCACGTTTGAGGTTTTCCGTATCAACTCGGGTCCATTGAATGTTCTTTCTCCTAGTTCATTCTAGCACAATGGTGATCTACAACTTCTCCCA
This sequence comes from Melastoma dodecandrum, assembly GCA_029817715.1. NCBI lineage: Eukaryota > Viridiplantae > Streptophyta > Magnoliopsida > Myrtales > Melastomataceae > Melastoma > Melastoma dodecandrum. The sequence continues at coordinate 1,450,883 of JARUPY010000434.1, forward strand.
TTGAGAGATTCGAAAGGCGCCATTCTAATACTCACGTGATAACTATTATTGTACGCGAATTCCACTAATGGTAAATGGTCGACCCCACTTTCTTTCCACTCAAGAGCACATGCTCTAAGAATATCTTCCAACGTCTGGATGGTTCGCTCTGGCTGCTCGTCTATTTATGGATGGAAGACTGTACTCATCTGTAACCTTGTATCCAATGCCTCCACAGCTTAGATTTTAATCGTGGTTCCCGATCAAATGTAATAGTATGGGGCACGCCGTGATAACTCACTACCTCCTTGATATTCAATTTAGCCAATGACTCCAACGCTGATTTAAATAGGAATGAAATGTGCAGACTTTGTTAGTCTATCAACCACTACTCATACAAAATCCATGTATTGGTCTCTTTTGGGCAAGTTTGTCACGAAGTCCATTCCTATGTCCTCCCACTTTCATTCTGGTACCAGAAGTGATTCTAATAATCCTCTTGGTCATTGGTGTTCAATTTTCACCTACTGACAAGTCTTGTGGTGATTCACATACCTGGCCACATCCTTCTTCCTCTTAGGCCACAAAAAATCATTTCGCAGGTTTCTGTACATCTTTGTAATTCCTTGATGCACGCTATATTTACTCTTGTGCGCCTCATCCATCAGTCTATGTTTCATTTCATTCACACCAGGTATACATACATGAACCTGGAATCTTAGCGTCCCATCCGTTGCTATTTCAAATTGGGCATACGGCTCCGTTCCAATCCCTTCTCGTACCTTCGCAAGTACTCATTCTGGAGTTGTGCTTCCCGGATCATCATTAACGTTTCTCGTTCTACCTGCCCTCTAGCCATACATAATCGTCCATCTAGCTCTTCGAGGCACAAGTTTAATTTACTTAATTGTTTTATCATCTGGGACTCTTCTACCGGAGACACATGAGTGGACAATGTTTCCTTCTCAAGGCATTTGCCACTACATTCGCTTTGCCAAGATGATACTGAATTGTACAATCACAATTCTTTAATAGTTCCATTCACCTTTTTGTCTCATATTCAGCTCCCGCTGTATGAACAGATATTTCATACTCTTATGGTCTGTGCATACTTAGAACTTTTCTCCATACAGATAATACCTCCACAACTTTAGTGCAAATACCATAGCAGCGAACTCTAAGTCATGGGTTGGGTAGATTTTGTAACAACCCAAGTTTCTTTGCAATATCGAAATAAGAAGATGTGATGATAAGTGTGTATTATGAGTGAGAAATCGTATGAAATGTGCGTACGTATGTGAGTACTTTGTATTATAAGCCTTGATAAGCATCCTAAACTATTAGACTACCTTTGATTTTCTTGAACCATACTTGAGAGTGGGGGATGACTATTTGACTAAATCACCACCGTTGAAACTAAAGATAAATATTTTATTCTGGTGAGATCTTGGCCCTTAGATCAGTCTTGTGTGGAAGGTGGGGAATCTTTCCTCGTAAGCCAAGAAGGGAATGAAAAATCCCGTCGGGACATTCCCCACTTTTCCTCTACTGGAGAGTTCACCCCCCTTTTCCCTCCTTGCATATTGTGGAGGAAAGAAAAATCTGAACACCATTCCCCTTGCATGAAGGAAGATCGACTAGTATACAAGACGGAGGGCGGCATTAGAAGCCAGTGAAGTCGTAAGGGGTAGTGGAGGGAGAACTCTCGAAATCACCCCACTCGCAAGGAGATTGTCCAGATGAGAGGGAACTCGCGCGATTGTTTGAAGAACGAGATGAAAGGTACGTTCTCTGTTCTTTCCCCATTTCTTTCCGCAACCGGCCATGATGATTGCTGCGATGTCGTGTTTCGTGGGTATCGTTGCTATGATTTTCTGCATGGATTTCAATCGTGCTATACATGGATAGGGGAAGCACGTTCGGGTCCTTGGAGAGAGAGAGAGAAGGGACGTCCGACCCCTGGGGAGGAAGGGTTAGCCGATTCCTTGGAGTTTAGGGCAGCGGCGCCCCGATTCCTGAACCTTGTGTGACAGTTCCACACAGGATGTGAAGTTGGGTGGACTGAAAGGGCTGAATCGTGTGTTGAATGCGTAGTTTGATGACTGACCCGTGTTTAGAGTGTGTGATTCGTTATCTAAAACTCATGTGTTGAAAGTAATTGAGATCATATGCATTGGGCGGAACTCATGTGTGACTCATGCATCATTTACGCCAAGAACAAATGCCGAATGAAAGGAGCAATGGACGACGAGAATAATGTTGGTTCCCTTGGGTAATTCGGAAGGAAATGAATATGGTTGCGAGTTCATTGTGTCTTGCAGAGTGGTCGTGAATGGAGTATTTGGTAGTTATATTGAGCTGAAATAATAATTTGGATGAGTATTAGATCTTTGAATGGGAGGAATGAGTGGCTGGAAGTAACGTCATATGACAGTTGAAAGGAAAGTGACTATTATGACACGCACATGAGCAAGGGCGTGGAAAAGTTGCGACCCCGGAATGCTCGGATATAACGCCTGAAGGGCAGCTCGTGTTGGCCTAGACCAAAGGTCGGAATGATACGACGGAATACAGACAAATGTCGCGGTTGATATGATGGTTGATCTTAATTCGGGAATGATGCGAAAAGAATTCACCGAGAGCTTGACAAGGCGGAATGATCTTGAGCAAGGTTTAATGAGCGAATTAGGACGACCTCGTCTTACGCCAACAAGTAGGAGACTAGTTCTCAACATAGGCTGAATATTGTAGGTTGGTTTTTTACAGGTCAATCAAAGTCTCCTACTATAGGTTGAACAAAAATCCATCTGAATATTAAGAAGACTGGATTTTTACAGGTCAATCAAAATCTTCCGCTTGTACTTCACTCTATCTATGTGTTTAATGCATAAGGTGATTGTAATAAAGATACCGTAATAAATTCTATAATCGGTTGTTAATAATAACGATAATCTGTAGTTTTTCCCAAGTAGCGAATTTTTAGATCCTTTCAGATTTCCTCGTGTTTCGTCAACTATCAAGAGGCATATGCCAATACTTTGCCGTTTTGCATCCATACACAACCCAATCCCTGAATGGATGTTTCACAGTACACCACGAATTCTCCCGACCCACTTGGAAAAGCTAGCACGGGAGCACTAGTCAATCTCCTCTTTAGCTCCTCGAAATATTCTTCACATTTATTCGTCCATTCAAACCAGACGTCCTTTCTTAACGGTTTAGTCATAGTGGTAACTATTTTAGAAAATCCCTCTACCTCAAGTTGTGGAAACTTGTTACTTCTGATACTATCGTAGGTCGCGACCATTTCTTAATTGCTTATACCTTCGTAGGATCTACTTCTGCGCTCGTAGCTGAAATGATTTGTCCAAGGAACACTACCTTCTCAAGCTAGAACTCACACTTGCTGAGTTTGACATATAATTTGTTTTCCCGTAACATCCTCAATATGATAGTCAGATGTTCCTTGTGTTCTTCCTTACACTTAGAGTATACAAGGATATCATCAATGAACATTATCACACATTGATCCAGGTACGATCGAAACACCTAATTCATCAGTCCCATGAATACTACTGGTGCATTAGTTACTCAAACGACATTACTCTGAACTAATAATGATCGTATCTCGTTATGAACGCAATTTTAGGGATATCTTCTTCCTGCTCTCCAATATGATAGTAACCGGATCTCATATCGGCCTTGAAGTACACCACTGATTCCTGTAACCAATTGAATAGATCAACCATACGTGGAAGGTGGATATCGATTCTTAATGGTACGCTGGTTAAGCAAACAGTAGTCAATACATAATCGCATCGATCCATCCTTCTTTTTTACAAACGAAACAGGAGCGCCCCACGAGCTTACACTAGCACGAATAAAGTTCTTATTTACAAGTTCCTGGAATTGTGCTTTCAACTATATCACTTCAGCTAAACTGGTACGATAGGGAGCACGAGAGATAGGGGCTATCCCCGGTAACAGATCTATCATAAACTCTACTTCTCGCTTCCGTGACAGCCATGGTACTATTCCGAAAAGTCCTTCACTACTTCGATCCGCTCCAAAATCGGTAGCTCAACTTCCTTATTCAATACAGTCGCCAGGAATGCTTCGTGCCCCGTATGTACAAGATGACGCGCCTGTATTGCTGAAATCATCAAAATCTGGTCGCGTCCTCCATGGCCTATTACTCACGACGATCTTCTCCCTCTGTGCCAATCCAAATGCGCTTATATTCGCAATCTACCCATGAACGGCTAGAAACTAACCGATCCACGCCCTGGATGACCTCAAAATCACTTATCTGAAATATGATAAGATATATCAGAAATATGATAAGATATATCAGAAACCTCAAAATCACTTCGTTAAATACTCGAAATAGTCACAATTTATTTATTTTGTTAATCGTTTTCAAAATCTGTAATAGTTTGTAAATTACACTCATAGTCGTAATACAATGAACAATTTAACAGGCATAAACGCAAGCGGAATTCTCCTTTTGACCTGCTAAACATGAGTCGATCAAGACTATATATGGTCCTATTACTCTGTTCACAACCCTCCTATTCACCGAGTCCTTTCTAACTTACAGAGTTAGTTCATTCATTTGACTCGCCTATTAATTAACTCATGCGAAAGAATACCCTTCTCACTTGAAGACTCATCTCCGGAGAGTCTATTTCATATCCTAGTCACCTTACAAGACCAATTTCCGTCTTGTAAAAAAAAAAAATCCACGAAATCTCTTCGTGAGTTTCAAACAATTTCTATCTGAATACACCACCACGACTTTTTTTCTACTGCTCCTTCCAGCCACATATCTGGGCTGTTCATTCAGCCTTATGAAGGCTTTTATTCGAGAATTTCCTGGGTCACGAAACATACCGTGCCCTTGCCCTTTTTGGTACCTAAATCGATTGTCCAAGTGTTCCCGTACAACACATGATTCGACCCCTGCTCCTTCGGAAAGTCTCACTTACTTGCATCGTTCCGGGACGAGTCTTGTTCAGCTCTCCCCACCTTTCACACCCACTATACAAGGCTCACTTAGAATTTTCATACCACAACATATAACTTATTAACTACTGTTGACACGATAGGATATTTTGGGCCTGTGTTAAGTCTACAGCCCACATTGGAACGAAAGCCTTAGCTAAGTCCACAGCCCGTCGACTACGCCGAATCCCCAGTCCGCAACAGCCTAAGTCTACGCCTTTTTTTGGAAATACGAGTGTGAGCTAAGTCTACAACTCACCTGAACACGTCCCACGCACGATCTCATTGAGTGGAGGTTAGAAGAAAAACAAACTCCGAGATCCCTGGAGAGAGGTTAAGATCATGCCACGATTTAAGGGATTTTTTGAGGACGTGTGGAGCGTGCAAAGACTTACAGAATTTAGTATAAAAGGGAGAGTAGATTCTACTTAGAAAGGTCACGATCAATCAGCCAAACACAAACTTTGCATTGCTCGTCACCTTTGTTTAGTAGATACCGCGGCCTGGGTTTATCGGGTCATCCTTCCAACAGCGGAGTGAGCAACCGTAGCTCCGTTGATCAACCTTCCGCCAGCACTCCCATCGTCGAGACGAACAGCCGTAGTCTCGACACTCAACTTCTGCCATCACTTCCACCTCCGGGACGAGCAACCGTAGTTCCGACGATCACCCTCCGCCTGCATATCCGCCACTAAGGTGTTCATCTAGGGCCTTAGCATTTGCATCCAACGTTCGCCAGACTCTGCTTCACGGGGCGCAAATCTACAGCGCACTGTACTGAGTCTACAGCGTCAGCAGTGACGTCAGCACCAGGCCTGCGTTTCGCGACAACGAGTCCACAGCGTCAGCAGTGACGTCAGCTCTAGTCGCACCTCCAGCAGCAAGTCTACAGCGCCTCCATCATCCATGCCACCATTTTTCCGTCATTTTTTATGGCTGTAAGCGTTCGTTTACTTTTGTAAAACTTTGAATTTGTAACAGCCTTGTCCTTTATCATTGAAATTCATCTTTCTGGCGACCACATACAATTCCCGGTGAGTCAAATTGCCAAATATTTCCGACGTGGTCCGTTTTCTGCGCGAACACGTCTTTGGCGACCAGAGTGGGAGCAAGTAAAATATCTCATATTTGCAGATGGCAAAAAATACTAGAAGTAGTGCGAACCGCGATCCCCCACCTCCATTAGATGGAGATGGTAGTTTTCAAACAGGGGATGCGATCGCTGAAAATGTGGCCCTAAGTGGTCAGTTGAACGAGACACAGGACCGAGTTCGTGGGTCATGCGCCTTCCGAATTCATATCGAGGCTCGAATTCCACAAGGAATTTAACGATATGAAGAATTTGGTCGACAGACGGATATCTGGACTGGAAAACAATATAACTCGGATTCTAGAGCAAATCAGTGCCTTAAATAGGCCCAGTGCTATCGCAGGTGCGAACAATCCCATAGACTGGGAATTCTCCTTTATGGGAGATGCGCGGCGCACTGAGAAAAGGAGTGTCTCTTTCCAAAATGACGATCCTTGGAATGGTGATAACCAATACCCTGCAGAACTGAGGGACAGGACATCCCCTTCTAGGCCAGCCTCTTCTCGATCGCCCACAGAATGGAGGCAAAATGCCGTCTATGCGGTAAACCTAGAGGATGAGTACGGCGAGGCTCAAGGTGAGACAAATAGAAATGCACCTTCTGTCCCTGCTCGTCGACCTGGAAAAGCCCTAGTAGATAAAATTCCGCCAGGAGACTTGCCAAGCGCAAGGGGTCCGTCCCGGGTAGAAAGTTTTTATACTAAAGTCCCTGTAGACTCACTGCCAGCGAAGGGCGTTGAAAGAGCGCCATACGCAGGAGAAAGATGGGGTCAAGACCCTGTACAAGAGTCGGTTGGTCATCCACCCCCATTAAATTTGAGGGAAACGATAGCCCAAGTGCTAGAACAGATGGTACCTGGAGTCGTGAGACAGGATGTCCTTATCCGGCATATGTCGACAAGGAATTCCCATTACCCAGAGGGTATAGAGTGCCTGACTTCACCCGCTTCTCAGGAGAGGATGAGATGGCCCCTCTGGAACATATAGCGCGATTCACCCATCAACTCGGGGAAGCTGTAGCTAATGATTTTTGGAAACTAAAGTTGTTTCCGAACTCCCTCATGAGAGATGCCTTTACATCGTACGCTTGTCTACCCCCTGGATCGGTGGCATCATGGACAGAAATGCAGAGTAGCTTTATGAAGGCATTTGCCCGCTTGGACTCGCCCTTGTCGATCTTTGAAGTGATGCGCTTGAAGCAAGCCGCCGGTGAACATCCAGGGCAGTTTCTGATGCGCTTGCGGAAAGCACTGCTTCGCTGTAGGCCAGCAATCCCAGAAAGAGATCAACTCATGGTGGCATTAAATGCCTTATCTATCCCTTTTAAAAAGAAATTACAGGGGGAGAGGTTCACCGACCTTTACGATCTCGCCAGAAGAGCGACTGAGTACCATCAATTATTGTTGGAAGAAGCCCAGTCTACGCGCACCTATCAGCTAGAGACTGTTGAGGTAGACATGGCCGAGTTCATAAAAGGGGAGGCCACCGTCTGTGAGCCATTAACACGAAGGAATTCCAAAGCAAAAGCATCCCAGAAAACAGGGGAGGAAAGGAAATACTCTTTTGACGTCGACAAAGCAGATGCGATCTTCGACTGGCTTTTCCAACGAAAACGAATTAAGTTGAAGCCAGGCCATAGGACCCCCCAGATAGATAGAGAAAAGTCTAGGAATTTTTTCAAATGGCATGGGTCGTTCACACACACGACCAAGGATTGCTTGTCCTTTAGAAACATTATTCAAGACCTCATAGAGGCAAAAGAGTTATGTTTTCCTGAAGTCGATGAAGTCACTATGGATGACGAGAAACCGTTTGATGATGAAATTGCTATTCACATGTTCGACATTTCTGATGTAGACGTAAATCTCATAGAAGCTGACAATGGTTTATCTCCGCATGACACAAAAGTATCTGGAGAGACCGTGGTGGCGAATGCCCTGTTCCGTAGACTGGCTGACAAGGGGGTAATTACCTGCCCAGCCAAGGCAATTGCCAGTAACCTCTGCTGTTGGCACATGGACGACACACGCACTACTGATAGGTGTAACACCTTTCGAAAGTATCTGCAGGCTAATCAGGGCGACACATGGTATGATCTGACTCCGCTTGAGGAGGTGGCAATGGGAATAGGTTCCCCGAGACCACGAATCGCCCCCAATAATTCGCAAAAAGGGTTCAAAAGTCCATCGAGTTTGGAACGCAGGGCAGCAATTCGAGGAGGCAGAGGTGGTCCCCATGGTAGAGGAAGGGCGCCCGAACACCACTCTCATGCTGTGGAGCGCTCCAGGCGACAATTGGAGTTCGACAATTCGCTGATCCAAAACAAAGCTAAGCAGGAAAATGATGGTCACACCCATGAATCGCACCCTCTAGAAAGTGCGACTGATAGAGCGCAGCGAGGCGATGAAGCACAGAGGAGAGGAGCTAAGCCAAGGTATGGCTCACATAAAGTTGACGCCCAAGCAATCCAAATGGGACCGCCGATCGCTCAATTCTTGGACGAGAGGTTGCTGTGCCAGAAGTGCAAACTGATCGGGCGAAACAGGATTCTGATTACGCAACTCTGTACGGCATGCTGTGTGAGCTATTTTCTCAAGCTCGTAGACCTATCAGCGAATGGAGAGATCGTGGTTCAGCCAGCTTACCATGCGACTACAGGTACCCGAAACCCCTTACATAATTCGGAAATGAAACAGGGACCGTCACGAACAGTCGCGGAATATGATCCGTGGTTGAGGACTTCGTTGAGGTATGTCAGACCACCATTGATTCTAAGAAATCAAGAATGGTGAAGGTGACTAATCCTTCGAAATATTGGCAGAAAGCTGTGGGTAAAACAAATTTACCATCACAGACCCGGAAAAGGAGAGACAGACGTCTAAGTCACGTCGCCAAAAAGCTTAGACCTACCCCGACGTTGGTTGCTCCGCATGCCCAACTTCACGCGAAGAAACCAAATATGGAAGCCGAATGCAACGAGTCTACGGACCATTCGGAAGAGCCTGGCTCGAGTTTCGATTATACTCCTCTGCGGAGCGAGTTACCGAGTGATGCTAATGGTAGTAAGGAGATGATCGTAGGGTGTAATGCCATCACTTTGCCTGTAGACTTTGCCAGGGTGAAAGATATAGAGGCCTCGAGAGGTAAGCCACCTCTTCCTCATCCTTTAATTTACCCGTCGGGCTTCCCTCTCCATTGGCTTAAGAAGCCATCGGATAGTATGAAACAACACATGCATTCCTTGTACATCACTGCCACCTTTGATGGTACTGTGGTGAACCGCGTCTTAGTAGACAATGGAGCCACTATAAACGTATTGCCGTTGTCCAGGTTTAAAATGCTTGGATATAAGCCGTGCGACCTGGTAAGAACGGATGTAGCCGTAAGCGCGTTCAATGGCAGGAAATCAGAATGCTTAGGAATCTTCTCAGTACACCTAGGTGTGGGTTGACAGGAAAAAGAAACTGCCTTTTTCGTCATAGACATAGTTCCTACCTTCAACGCTTTGCTTGGCCGCGATTGGCTTCATAAAGCCGCCGCTATACCATCTACTTTACATGGGGAATTAATGTTGTGGCTTGATTCTGAGGTTGAAATCATTAAGGCTGGTGGTTATTCCTGTTGTGATAGAGATATTTTGCATGCAGAGACAAGCAAGACCGTGAAAGACCTTACTCTGCATCAGCGATACGAGTTGGGTGATCCTACAGTCGGTCCCCTAGGCCAGCCATCCGGAAAATTCGACTACATCATAAACTACGGGACATCGCATCCCAAGCCTGAGAGTGGCCCAATCATCCCGACAGGTCGGGGAGACGAGTTCACTGACAAAGACATAGAGGAGGTCTTGCAAGAGGTTAATTCAGGCGAGAACCCCGCTGAGGAAAGCAGAAATAGCGGAGACAAAAGCGACAAGAGAGAAGCTTTAGGGGGACAACAAAGTGCCGGAGCGGAATTGGAGCCCGATAGACTCCTGAAGGAGGGAACTTATGGACCAGAATGAAGAGAGGGATGCGACGGTCGCTGATGTCCTCCAGCGACTCCGAGTCTATAAAGAAGGACGTTTCTGGGACCAGTCTACATCGTCTTTAGCAATAAATTTAACAGGGCTTAGAGTGCCCGATGCTTGTAATAACCCCGTGTCCTCTAGTTTTGGTGGTAACAACGGTCGTGAATCTTTGATGATCCCGTGTGACCCTTTAATCAGTGTTAATTTGGGAAGCGAGGCTTCTCCTAGGAATCTTTTCATTAGTTCATCAATAAATAAAGGTTTTTTTGATGCGATCAAGGATGTACTTGAGGAATTTAAAGATTGCTTCGCTTGGGATTACACCAAAATGCCAGGGCTAGCCGTAGACCGGTAGAACACACTTTGCCTATCAAGAAAGATTTTAAGCCAGTGCAACAGGCTCCAAGACGAATGTCTAGAGAAGTGACGCAATTGGTGTTTGAAGAAGTAAAAAAGCTCTTTCGGGCAGGATATATAAGGACCTCACGGTATACAGAATGGATCTCTAGCATTGTTCCTGTATTAAAGAAAAACGGAAAGATCAGAGTTTGCGTAGATTTCAGAGATTTAAATCGTGCTACCCCTAAGGATGAATATCCTATGCCTGTCGCAGATGACCTTATAAACAAAACTGCGGGCCATCAAATCATGTCCTTTATGGACGGCTTTTCGGGTTACAACCAGATCTTCATCGCAGAAGAAGATGTCCACAAAACTGCGTTTAGGTGTCCACTAGGCATTTTTGAATGGGTAGTAATGCCTTTCGGTTTGAAAAATGTTGGGGCTACCTATCAGCGAGCAATGGACACCATATTTGATGCCTATTTAGGAAAAACAATATAAGTCTACATCGACGACATAGTGGTCAAGACAACAAAGGAAGAGTTGCATGTTGAACATTTGAGAAGTGCATTTTTGAAAATGAGGACGCACCAGCTAAAGTTGAATCCTCTTAAGTGTGCCTTTGGAGTCAAGGCAGGGCATTTCCTAGGATTGTTAGTGCATTAACGTGGCATTGAGGTTGATCAAAATAAAGTGAAAGCCATTCAGAGCCTGCCAGCCCCAAGGAATAAGAAAGAATTGCAAGCTTTTTTACGGATAGTTAATTACCTGCGCAGGTTCATAGGGAATGTCGCAGGAAAGACAAAAGCTTTCTCTAATCTATTAAGAGGAAGGAGTGGATATAAATGGACTGAAAAACACGAAGAGGCTTTTAATGCCTTAAAAGGATACTTACTGCATCCACCAGTTCTGATTCCCCCTCAACAAGGAAAACCTTTCATTCTTTACGTAGCAACTACCGGAATGACAATAGGCGCAATGTTGGCACAAACAGATCAGGACGGGCGCGAAAGGGCAGTCTACTATCTATCAAGACAGCTAACCCCAACTGAGGTTAGATACACTCCAAAAGAGAAGTTATGCCTGTCGGTATTCTATGCCATAATGAAACTTAGACACTACATTGGGAACAGGGAAGTCTACGTAGTGTCTAAGTCGCCCATAATTAAATATTTCTTTGGAAGTCCATTACTAGCCGGACGTATCAGCAAATGGAGCCTAATCCTTTCCCCGTATGATTTGAGGTACAAATCCCAGCAGTCGGTCAAAGGACAGGTATTAGCTGATTTCCTAGTGGATCATGACCCGGACCTGTCGATATATCAAGAGGAGAAAATTGACGATATCTGGCAGGCGTGGTTTGATGGTTCATCTACAAGAAACGGAGCAGGGATAGGAGTTCATATAATGTCTCCTATGGGCAGAGACATCAGGCTGGCCTTTCGTTTACACAAATTGTCAACCAACAATGCTACTGAATATGAAGCATTGATAACAGCGCTAAAAGAACTCCTTTCATTAAAAGCAGGGCGAGTTCGAATCAAGGGTGATTCCCAGTTGGTTATCAACCAGGTAAATGAGGAGTGTTCGTGTCAAGAGAAGTTGCGACCTTACCTTGATATAGTTCGGCAATTGGTCGCACGTTTTGAAAATATAACTTTTCATTTCATAAGCCGCGACGAAAACAGAGTAGCTAATAACTTGGCGTAACTCGCCTCAGGTTATAGAGGGAAAGTTAACTTAGGAGATTTGATAGAAATAGAGTCGCATTTGCAGCCAAGAAATAATGTCATGGCTATAGACATAATGAAGCAAGACGAAAATTGGAGAAAACCAATCATAGATTTTCTCTCTGACCCGAGCCAAAAGGTTAAACAGCGGATTAAAGTCCAGGCACTAGCGTATGTTCTTCTAGACGGTGTCCTCTATAAGAAAGATACTAATGGAGTACTTATGAGGTGTGTAGACTTAGAAGAAGCTACCCCAATAATGTTAGAAACCCATGAAGGACTTTGTGGATCGCATCAATCGGGAATTAAAATGTGTTGGATTATTCGGAGACACGGGTTTATTGGCCATCAATGATGAAAAATTGTATTGAAATGGCTAGGGGATGTCAAGATTGCCAGCGACACGGCCCGTCGACTCGTGCACCAGCGACTGACTTGATTCCCATAGTCAAACCTTGGCCTTTTAGAACTTGGGCTTTAGATATAATAGGAGAGATTCACCCCCACTCTAGTCGTGGGGACGCGTTCATCTTGGTAGCAACAGACTATTTCACTAAGTGGATAGAAGCTCAAGTCTACAAGAAAATTGACCACAGTGAAGTGATCGAGTTCTTGCGAACTTACATCATCTATCGCTTTGGCATTCCTCAAAACATCGTTGTAGACAATGGGACAGCATTTAACAACGCCAAGGTGAGGGAATTCGCTGAAGAGTTTGGCTTCACAATTTCGAACTCTACCCCGTATTATCCTCAAGCGAATGGGCAGGCTAAAGCATCTAACAAACTGATAAAAAACAATAACCAAAAGATGATTGGGTGTAATCCGAGAAAATGGCATGAAGTGTTAAATGACACCTTATGGGCTCTAAGAGTCCCTAAGCGAGAAGGCACTGGAGAAACTCCATTCGCGCTAGTCTACGGGCATGACGCGATTCTACCTATAGAAATGAGGTATAAGTCGCTCCGCGTTGCACAGTCAAGTCTACAAAGATGAAGCTATGTATATAGCTCTAGAGGAATTAGAAAAGAAGAGGTTAGAGGTTGTAGACAAGGTAGAAGCACACAAGCAAAGAATAGCCCGACACTACAATAAGAAGGTAGTCCATAAACACTTTAATGTCGGCGACTTGGTCTGGAAAATGGTGTTGCCACTAAAAGCCAAGGATCAAGTATTAGGGAAATGGTCCCCAAATTGGGAGGGACCATACCGGGTAATCGAAGCCTATTCAACGAATAGTTACAGGTTGTCAACGCTCGAAGGGGTTAAGCAACCGTTGAAAATTAATGGTAAGTATTTGAAGCAATATAAAAGGACCATTTGGGAATCCCATAGGAAGGTTTTAGAAAAACGTTTCCCAGCTGTTCTTAAAGAAATTACACAAAGAAAATGTTGACGTAGTTGTGGACTTGCAAGTCTGTGCCCTAAATGCTGTCTACATTATAAAAGAATAGTATAGAAAAATTGAATACACGGTTGTAGACTGAGTTTGTTTATAGGGTGTCATCCCTGCTACTTGCTGTCTACAACCGGTGGAAAAAATATGAAAAGTAAAGGAAAAACTTCAGCGTAGGGGAAGTCGCAGGCTTGATCTTATACCAAGCCTGGAAAGTGAACCAGTCGCCTCCACGAACAGAAATGTCAGAACCTTGGCACGGTTGCGCTTAAGGGTAAACTCGTTCTTCCGGCGATACCAATACATCAAGTCATCTTGGTCCTACTGCGCAGAAGCATGTGCAGTCCGCTCAACGAGTAAGGAGTCCACCACAGCGATCCGCTCCTTAAGATCTTTTTCAAGGGCCAAGAGTTCCTGTAGTCGTTTTTTAACTTGGAGGAGTTGCCCGGACATTTCCTCTTTTTGGTCCCGGAGGAGTTGGATATCATCCGCCTCCTGTAACTGAGCAGTCAGCTTCTCTTGGATCTGATATTTAGCTTCCTGGTGAACCTTGAGATCATCTTGATAGGCTGACCACTCAGTCCAAAACTGCGACTTGAACTCCTCGCAGGTGGCCAGCATCTGCACACTAATTGCCGGAGAACTCTGTATCTCTACAACGCAGTCCTGTAGCTCCTTAAAGAGAGCTTCAGAGAAGGTTTCATGGCAGAGCAGCTTCGCGATACGGTTCACATTCTCCATGACACGGTCATAGTCGCTGACGCCGCTTGATGTGCCTTCGCCAGAAGTTGCATCTAAAGGATAGATAGGAGGAGAAGCGACAGGCGTCGCAGCTGGTTGTACATCAATGCCAGGATCAGCCTCCGAAGCGACTTCCTCCTCCTGAGCCGCAACATCCGCTGTAGACACAACAGGGTCTACTACGGCGCCAAGAGGAGCGCATATCTTTTCCTGCGCTGCGACTTCCCCTCCGATGGTAACATCATCCCCCCCTGTAAGTGCTAGCAACTGAGGAGTAGGGAGGAAGGTATCATGTGGACAGAAAAGAGATTACATATCAAAACTTTAAAAGAAAAGAAACGGTAAAGAATGGACTTACTTCCATCTCATGCTCTGACGATGCTTCTGGCGATATGGAGATTATGGGCATTAAAGCCAACGATTGCCTAAAGCAAGAAGCAAGTATTATAAGAGTTGGTAGAGAATTATTCATTAACAACAAGGGAATGACACATACTCTGGAGGCGGAGTGATAGATTGGACAGCCGCCGAGCTTGGAGTATGGGGCATAGATGATTCAGACCCTTGGGAAGTAAGCCTCGCCTGCTTCTGCCTTTGAGAGATAGGGATTTCATCGGAGTCTGAGGCTGGAGAAGAAGACATCTTTCGCTTCCCACGCTTCTTTGATGAAGCAGAAGGCGAGTCCTCGGCCTTGGACCCCTTAGCCTTCTGCGCAGGAACTCGCCGGTACGTGCGAGTCGAGCGACTGGCTGGAGGAGCAAGGCTTGCTTCTGAAGGGGTACCTCCTCTAGATCCAGATCCTTCATCCACTGCTGCTGAAATATAGAAAACAAACATTTATTTTCAGAAAGCGATTAGTAAAAAGGAGAGTTGTTAAATCTTACCAGCTGGTACTTTCTGCCCGGCCTTTAACTTCAACTCGGTGGTGAGATGTAGGTCCGGATCTGTGGAGACATCCAGGAACCTCATCTTGCTGCGAAGAGCCTTAAAAGTCAACGACCACTGATTAAAAAAGGCTTCAGTGACGTAGACTATAGTGCTCCCAAGAGGGAATTCCATGCGCTGAAGCTCCGTTTTCCTTGATAAGAGACCCATCACATCCTGGAAGGAGTACTTAGAAAGGACACAGCTGCTCCTAGAAGCCATGTTGGAGTCATCAAAGAATGGGGCTGCAGAGCTTTGGACAAAACCCAACTGTCTTGCGCATAGCTGGGGATTATAAACTTCAAAGCTGAAGCCTGACTCTGTTGCGCAGGCTAAGACTCTGCTAGTAAGAACAGAGTCCCAGTAGACACTCGACTCCAGCTTCTTCCGACGCTTGGTGACGGCATGATCAGCTGGGAATGGGTGCCAGTCATGGCGTTCACTCCGGTCAATGTCAACCAGGTGTTTCATGTGCCCTGTAACAGAGGTCCACAGCCAGTGATCCTTCGACTGGCAATAAGATTTGAGCATATGAATCCCATAACAGCTATCCTTAGCAACGCCGGGGGGCATCTGATATCCAGAAAGTCCTGGAAGCCATATGCAGGCCCATAGATGCACCATCCAAAGAAGGCCACTAGCTGGATATTTTGGGAAGGGCTTGGCAGACGAGCTGGCCTTATAGAGACTCTGGTAGATAATACCTAGCAAGAATGGTGCCCAAGCCACCCTGCTCTTCGCCGCGCTCAGGAAATTGGCAATCCTGTATACAAGCTTCGGCACCCTCTTGCCAGCAAAGCAGTAAACGTATTTGCTCAACCAGATGCGAAAGAACTTAACCTCTTCAGCTTTGCCCCAGACAGCAGGGGACCGATCCTCGATCATCTTAAGATGCTTCTCTGCTATATTCTGAATCTGTAGCATATCTTTAGGATGATAGTCACCATCTAAGGAATGTAAGCGAACAGGGGTTCCCGCCACACTACTCTCGGTCAAAAAGTAAATATCTTCTAAAGTGATGGTCATGGGACCCTCCGACAGATAGAAGCAGTTTACCTCGCTATTCCATAGAGGAAGTAGACTGGCACATACCCTTGGGTCACAATGCTTCCCAAGCATGGTAATCTTCATGAAGGACCAAAGACCGCATGTCCTGAGTTTGCCCTCCAACTTCTCCAGCCAGCAAGTGAACCACTGTCGAAACAGGGTTTTCTCTACGGAAGGAAAGCAGAGGAAGCCACTCTTGTCCTCCCAGTTGAGGGGATCAACGAAGTCTACCCGGCAGATGGGAATCTGGAATGCTGTCTTCAGATACTCGTAAGGGACGAGGTCTGGGAAAAGATGGGCGCCGAGGACAGGACCAAGGGTTAAACCCTCGCCGTCCTCAGTAGGAACGACACCGGCGATACCGGCACGTTGTTGGTACCACTAGAAAGCGCCAAGAGTAGACATCGGAGGTTTCTTTGGAAGGAAGTTAGGGTTTCAGAGAGAACCGAGGTTTCTTGGAGAGAAAAGATTTTGAGGCGTAGGGCGTAAGTGAAAGGAGGGAAAACGAAACGCTTCTTTTAAACCCAAAAATCCGATAACTGTGCTCAGGCGACGAAAAGTTGCCTAAGCAAAAAGAGGGAGGCTTATGTTGACACGATAGGATATTCTGGGCCTGTGTTAAGTCTACAGCCCACATTGGAACGAAGGCCTTAGCTAAGTCTATAGCCCATCGACTGCACCGAATCCCCAGTCCGTAACAGCCTAAGTCTACGCCCTTTTTTAGAAATACGAGTGTGAGCTAAGTCTTTAACTCACCTGAACACGTCCCACGCACGATCTCATCGAGTGGAGGTTAGAAGAAAAACAAACTCCGAGATCCCTGGAGAGAGGTTAAGATCATGCCACGTTTGAGGACGTGTGGAGCGTGCAAAGACTTACAGAATTGAGTATAAAAGGGAGAGTAGATTTTACTTAGAAAACTCACGATTAATCAGCCAAATACAAGCTTTGCATTGCACGTCACCCTTAGTTTAGTAGATACCTCGGCCTGGGTTTATTGGGTCATCCTTCCAACAGCGGAGTGAGCAACTGTAGCTCCGTTGATCAACCTTCCGCCAGCACTCTCATCGTCGAGGCGAGCAGCCGTAGTCTCGACACCCAACTTCCGCCATCACTTCCACCTCCGGGACGACCAACCGTAGTTCCGACGATCACCCTCCGCCTGCATCTCCGCCACTAAGGTGTTCATCCAGGGCCTTAGCATTTGCATCCGACCTTCGCCAGACTCTGCTTCACGGGGCGCAAATCTACAGCGCACTGTACCGAGTCTACAGCGTCAGCAGTGACGTCAGCACCAGGCCTGCGTTTCGCGACAACGAGTCTACAGCGTCAGCAGTGACGTCAGCTCCAGTCGCACCTCCAGCAGCAAGCAAGTCTACAACGCCTCCATCATCCATGCCACCATTTTTCCTTCATTTTTTATGGCTGTAAGCGTTCGTTTACTTTTGTAAAACTTTGAATTTGTAACAGCCTTGTCCTTTATCATTGAAATTCATTTTTCTGGCGACCACATACAATTCCCTGTGAGTCCAATTGCCAAATATTTCTGACGTGGTCCATTTTCTACACGAACAACTACATTCAAACGACACCCACATATTTATACGGGAGTACAACTCATATTCATTCAAGCCAATCCGAAGCACCCTCTCACCCCTCCCGTGAGGGATGCTTCCTTAGCCAATGGTCCGAAGGACCTCCATCCCAATCTCTTCCGGGATGAAGATTCTCCTTCACCTCCACGGGAGCAAGAATGCTTCGACCTCAACACCAAGGTCGAGTCATCCTCTGTCATATCACACAAATGAGGTAGAGGCAGCGAAATTATGGCCTTTAAGTGCAGAAAAGAGAGGGAAGGAAGTCCCATACCTTTAGCTCGAATCTTTTCCCAACTCTTTCAACTCTCTTCTTCTTCATGTGATCTCAGCTTGGGGCAACTTAGTTTGGAATGCCGTCTTGCTCGAGCTTTGTCGTCAATCTCTTTCTCCCTTTCCTAGCTTCTTCTTCTTTCCCCTTGATTCAGCCCTTGCTCCTCCAAGTTTTCTTAAATCTCCGAACGTACGAGCAAGCATGCAAGAGGATGGAATCACCTCCTCCATACCTCTCTTCTCCTCTTCTTCTAGCCATCTCTTTCCCTTTCACTCTGGACGAACCCCCGTGGCCAAGGAGGACGGATTCTTCCTGTTCTTCCTCTTCAAGCACACCGACATCAAAATGGGGAATGGAGGGACATAAATTTCCTCTACCCCTCATTTTTTAGGTCCAGTCACTATCACCAAGTGGGAATGAATTGTGAAATTCCCATTTCCCCTCTTCTTTCTGATGCCTTCTCTCTTAGCATACATGGGAGATTATGGCTGATAACTCTACGAAAGTAGAGTTAAATGATCACATTTGTGCCTTGATTTGAGTTAGTTCCGTCGTTCTAGGTGTTTAGATTGGTTGTTTCAAGCTGAATTGTGTTACCTCACGTTCGTTATTGTTCGTGTAGGGAATTGAAGATGAAACGAGGAACAACGAAGAGAGGAAGGAAGAGTTGTGAGAAGGAAGCGAGGAGTGCGACCACAGAGACCTCCGCAGCTGCGGAGAGTCTTGACGCAGCTGCGGGCAAGAGGAAGTTCGCAACCACAGAGACTTTCGCAGCTGCGGAAGATTTCCTCGCAGCTGCGGCAACCAGAAGATCTCCTCCGGATTCTTAGATTCTTTCTTTTATTCTATTTAGGTCCTTTAGTTTAGTCCCTAGTATAAATAATAAAACTTAAGGTTTACTAGGGTTAGAGGGGAGACTGGGGGAATTGGTTTTTCTTTGACGGTGAAAAGCTCGTGACAGGAGATTGGTGCCGGCGAAGAATTGCAAATTCTTTTCCTTTTGCTTTTAGATTTCAATTATGCTTTCATCTTTGATCTGGTTTTCGTGTTGCATCGCTATGAACTAATTTCTTTGTTCTAGGACGACGATGGAACCTCGTGTTCTTTTGTAATCGTTGAACCTTTCTTTATTATGATTTGAATTTCCATCGGTTGTTTATCCAATCCCGTGTTTAATGCGTATTAGCAGCCTGATCAACTGTTGATATTGATTCAATCACCTAGGGAGACTCGAGAGGGTAGTCTGGGTCAGATCGGGATTAGGATAACCTAAGGAACCTTCGAGTCGAGAGACCGGGTTTTAGTGTGAGAGTAGAAATACCGTGCACCTTGGGTAATCAAAGTAGGGTTAAATCGTAAAGGGCCTCCACTAGTTCTTTGCCTAGACATAGAGTAGAGAATTTGATACATGGGGGTACATTCCCGGATATCCGAGAGGGTTATGGGGAGAGATTAGCAACCTACAGTTAACAACCGGTGAAACTCAATAGTAATAAGAAGAGGGGATATGAGAGCATAAGTCACGAGGGGAAATCGGTAGTCCTGGATCTTTCATTCTTATTGGTAATTCGATTCACTTTGCTGTTAGTTTAACTTCTCATCACTTGATTTGTTCACTTGACCTTGAATTGGGTTCTCGAATTTGACGTTACAAGACCTAATAGATACTGATTCTCTGTGGGATCGACCCTTGCTTGCCCTTACTGCTTAGTTGGTGTGAACGAGGATTTATTTTTGTTGCGTTGACGACGCGCACCAATGGCAATTTCACCATTTTCCTCCATCACACGTGCCCACTCAATCAAGGGGGAAGGAATTTTAAACTTTCTCACTCTCTTCCTTAACTCCCCCCACACGTAAGGAATTGAAATTCCCTCGAATTGTATTTTCGGATATCATCACGTCGTTAGTCATTCTAAAATGCCTCTGCTTAAATAGAAAACATTGCAATGTCTTTTGAGCAATTGGAACCATCGCCTTCCGGTGGTAAGCTTTTTCATTTCCAGGGTGGGTTTACTCAAAGACATACATCTAGTTAATTCCAAACATTATATTTTACATATTCAAATTTACGAAAGTTCTTTTTTTTTGATATCAGCGGGGTTCGTGGTGGACTTACTTTTTGCGAGCCCTCTCACGAGGCTCGAAGGCTCTTTACAAGCCTGCGAACCCCAGGCCCGGCCCCACTACATCCCCTCTGGGCCCGACTTGAGGCCTGCTCCCCTGTCGGTCCAATTTCAGTTGAGGCCTAAAGGCCCAGCAGGTGGACGGCTCCTGGGCTTTATTAGCCATCACTCAGGAGACCAACCTTAATTTTCCAAGTGGAGTGTGCGTGATGGGGTTCGAACCAGGGATCATGACAAGGTTCCAAACACCCACTACCCACCTTACGCCATTTGGGTGTCCTCGTAAGGACAATTTACGAAAGTTTGAGTCGTTACACAATATCCTAAACATTGAATGTCGCGGAGACGCCATACTCTCCAGGTAAATCAATCTTGTAGGCATTGTTGTTGATTCTTTCAACGACGCGGAAAGGTCCATCAGCCCTTAGCATGAGTTTATTCTTTCGGCTAGCCGGGAATAGCTCTTTCCGCAGATGAATCCACAGCATGTTGTCCGGGTGAAAGACTTTCTCCCGTCGACCTCGATTAGCCTTGGCCTCGTACTTCTCATTCTGCTACTCAATGATGATGCGAACCTTCTGGTGCAACTTCAACACCTCTTCAGCTCGACAAGCTGTATTTTGGTCAACCAAATCTTTCCGAGGCAACGACAAAGAGTTAACTAGAATAAGCGAGTTAACCCCACACACTTCCTCGAATGGTATGCCCGAGTAGTTGAATGTGGGGCTCGATTATAAGCGAACTCAACTTGGGTGAGCTTGATAACCCAATCATTCTGATTCCTACACACTATTGTATGGAGTATTGCTCCCATAATTCGGTACATAACCTCACTTTGCCCGTTAATTTGCGAATGAGAACTAGTGCTAAACAAGAGCTTCGTGCCGAGCTTATGCCATACAGTCTTCCAAAAGTAGCTCAAGAACTTGGCATCTTGATCTGACACAATCGACGTGGGTACCCCATGTAGTCAAACAACTTCTCAAAAGTAGAGATCTGCATTGTGTGAGGCAACGTATGTCTTCCCACTGGGAATAAAATGTGCCATTTTCGAGAACGATCCACAACTACCATGATCGAATCCTTGTGGTTGGAGATAACTCTTCGCTCGCTGACAAGTAATGCATCTTCGAATCATCTGGTTGACGTCCTTAGCCATCTTTAGCCAATAGAAATGCTCTTGTAACATCTCATGAGTTTTCTAGGACCACAAAGTGTCCCACAAGTCCTCCTCCATGCACCTCGCAAATCAACACCCTCTTATGGAACTCCGTGGGATGAACAACTTGACTCCTTGAAATAGGAATTCGTTAGCCAGGTTGTAAGGATCCCATGCTTTCTTCGCGCAAGCCTTGTATACGGCTCCAAAGTCTACTTCTGTCAAGTCAATTCCTTAAGCAAATCGAACCCGATAAGTTTCGACTCCATTCTAGTCACCAAACTTGACTTCCTCGACAATCCATCCGCTACAACGTTCTTCATACCCGACTTATGCTTTAGCACGAACGTGAATGACTGAAGAAACTCCACCCACTTCGTATGGCTTCGATTGAGTTTTGTCTGTCCATTGATGTACTTCAATGCTTCGTGATCAGTGTAAAGGACAAACTATGTTGGTAGTAAGTATAGACTCCACGACTCCAAGGCTCGAACAATCGAGTATAACTCTTTGTCGTACGTAGGGTAGTTTAGTTAAGCACCTCCCAACTTCTCGCTGAAGTAGGCGATTAGTCGTCTCTCTTGTAAAAAGCACTCCACAAATGCCAATTCAAGAGGCATCACACTCAACTTCGAATACCTTCTCAAAATTAGGAAGAGCTAATACGGGTGCTTCGCTCAACATTGCTTGAGTTGCTCTAAACTCGACTGGGCTGCCGTAGACCACTCGAAGGTAAATCCTTTCAAGAACTTGGTCATGGGGTCCAAAATAGTGCTAAATCCTTAATGAATCTCCGATAGAATGAAGCAAGCCTACGGAAACTCCGCACGTCGTGAGCTGACTAGGGGGTAGGCCAATCCCAAATAGGATATACCTTGCTGTCGTCGACTTGAATGCCTTCTGCCAACACAACATAGCCCATAAAAACTAATCTCGACGTCAAGAACTCACACTTCTTGATGTTTCCATACAATCACTGCTCTCCCAGTTTCTCAAATAATTGTCGAAGATGATCTAGGTGCTCTGTTTCGCTGCGACTATACACAAGAATGTAATCAAAATACACGACAACAAACTTTCTAATGAAAGGTCAAATGCTTGATTCATTAGTCATATGAAGCTGCTGGGTGCATTTGAGAGTATGAATGGCATGACCATCCACTCGTGGAGACCAAACTTAGTCTTTAATGCAGTTCCACTCGTGTCCTTCTCTCATTCGGATCTGATGGTAGCCGCTTCTCAAGTCTACATTTGAAACACAGTTAATCCATAAAATTCTTCAAGTATATCATCAAGTCAAGGAATAGGACACCTGTTCTTGATGGCGATTTGGTTGATCGCTAGGCTGTCGACGCACATTCGCCACGAGCCATATTTCTTGGGAACAAGGATCGCAGGGACAAAACAAGGGCTAAAACTCTCCCGAACAAAACTTTTTCAATGACCTCTTAAACCAAACGTTGTAGCTTTCTCGCCTCGTCCAAGATGCATTGATAAGCTGGACGGTTGGGCAACAACCCTCCGGGAATGAGGTCGATTTGGTGCTGTATATCCCTCAAAGGTGGAAGTCTACTTGGCATCTCCTCTAGAAACACATCCGCAAACTCTAGAAGGAGCTTTGGAACCTGAGGAGGTTTGGTCGAAGCTTGTTCTTCTCCTTCATCGAACAACATCAGCATGTAGATCTTCCTTTCGCCGTGAATCGCCCGAGTCAACAATCCATGCATTGAGCCGGAGTCCTGCCCGCTTGAAGTAATTGCAGTCGTAGATGATAAGGAAGAAGGGCGATCTTCTTCTGGTCAAGAATGATGGAATATGTATTCTCGAACCCATCATGTACTACTCATCGATTGAACTGCCATGGCCGCCCCAACATGAGGTGATAAGCGTCCATATGTACTACACCGCACGAGACGGTATTCTAGTAGTTCTTGCCAATACTTAGCAACAATAGAACTTGCTTTGTTACTCTCACGTCACTTTACTTGTTCAAACATTGAAGCTCGTATGGTCGAGAATGCGGCTTGGTCGATAGCTTAAACTTCTCGACCATATGTTGTAGAAGCTACATTAGTACAACTTCCACTGTCGACTATCACCAGGCAAACTTTTCCTTGTACGGTGCGGCGAGTTTGGAAGATTTTCTCTCGCTGATCGACTTCTTCGGCCATAATATTCCAATTGAGAACCGTTTGGATTACCAAGAGCGCTCCCTCATCTGGCTCTACCACATACTCTTCTTCAACGTCCCAAATTGGTTCGCCTAGTTGATCATCCAACTCCTCTTCGCCTAGGTTTTTTATGATGGTTATCAGTCGTCGATTCGGACACTCCACAACGATGCGTGCAATCCCTTGGTACTTGAAACACTTCACTGCTCCAACGTTAATGATACCATCGACGCACCATACTAGAGCGGTCAGCTTGCTCATAATCGACTATCTCGGACTTCAGATCAGTCGAAGCAAGCGTCGTCAAAGGAGAACCAACCCCGCATTGGAGAAACATTGAATTCCAAGACCACTTATGCCTCCACTACCTTGCATTTAGTTGCATTCATTCCCAATAAGCCATTATGGCTAGTATTAAGTTCTACATGCATTTAGTTGGATGTTATTGCATTTAATTTCTTTTCTTTCCAAGGCCACTATATAAGGTGCCTTTGTAACTCATTGGAAAACAACTTTTGATTTTCAGACTTTCAAACCCAGAAATAGACTTTGTCTTTCTATTTGAAGTGAGTGGATTCTCCTTCAACCTATTTCTTCATTTGGTGGATTCCATGTGCAGATTGAGTAATGCGTTCAACAAGTGGTGGTGTTTATGTATCCTCTGCATTGTTCCTAGTCCTCGTTTTCTTCGTGGTGGTGTCTATATTACATGGTACAAACGAGTCTATCTGAGCCTTCTTTCACGGTGGTGAATCTGTATCCGTGGAGGATGTTCTCAACCTATCCTTCACCTATTCCTGTTATAACCCATTTCCAGCCGCACCCCTATACACAATATTCTGTCCACACCCCACGTCACTCTCTTCCGCATACACCCCACGTCACCTATCCCTGTTATAACCCATCCTCCCCCCCCATCCCCGAATTATGTATTGCTCCCTAGTTTTACCATTGAAGAAAATCAAAGGTAGGCAAATTCGTACACAAATTAGGACAGAAGGAAAGGAATGAGATTACCCGCTCATGGAACCATATGTATTGTCGCAAACTCTCGTGTAGTCTTGTCAAGAAAGGAGTCATAAAGGAGGCTTGGTCGGCCAGGAGTACAACCTGAAAATGAAATGATGTCTCGTTTGTTAATAAATGCTCAGTTTGGCTCTTGATATGGAATGCGAGGGGTTCTAGACTTCCTTGTCCGCGAGTTCCCAGGCCCTTCCCAGTTTGATAGCCATAGTACACTAGCATCTGAGCCGCATTGAGTCTGCCAGAAGTATAACCTGATGCAAGACATAGGGAAAAGAGAACTACCTTTTGTGCTTGAACTTTTCTTTCTTCCTTTTCTTTCTGAGTGCTTTGTCTCTACTCACCGTGTGTTTTGTGCTTCTCTAAGTTGCCCTGAAGAATGACTTTAGTATTATTTATTTATTTTCATTAGATTGCCCTGATTTTTCCTGATTTTCGTGGATTCTTTTATTATTTTTCCCGATATTCAGTGATTTTCGATGTTTTTTTAGTGATTTTTGGTGATTTTCGATGTTTTTTTAGTGATTTTATTATTTTTTTAGAAAAATTGGGTTATGAAACTTATATATAAATGGGTTGTCTTGCATTTTGAGAAACAAAATTGGCAATGTCGAACTGCTTTCATTATTAGTTATCTCTTAAAGTCTCTCTTTTTACACTATACTAATATACCAAAGTATTTGAAAGTTATAAATTGTGAGAGTGGATAAATTATGAAAAGTAGTTGTTTGATTAGAGGCTGTTGTGATTTGTTGATTAACCCATTGGTTTAAGTTGTCATGCACAAAATATTTGTATGTATAATTATGTGATCAAGTAGGCTTACTCCACATTTGTGTTGTAATATGACAAAGTGACCCATTTGCAGTGACAAGTGATTTTCTTCACATGAACATGCATTTGGGTGAGCTATTTTATATTTGTATTTTGATAGTTTGGCCGTCATAATGACTCAACGGAATGATAATTGAAGTTTCCTTATAATGTGTTCTCAACGAATGAGAAGAATCATATTTGAAGTTTGTATGCTTAGCCGCCAAAGTGGCACATTTAGAGTCATAAGCGAGATTTGGTGCTTTGATACTTGAATTTACTACAAAAATGTATTTAGTTCTTATATTTGGTGCAACTTGAGCACGGGATCTACATAAAGGGGAATGTATGATGTTGCATTGATCTCTATTTCATAGTTGTACGATTACCGACTGTCATTGTGTTTGTTGCTAGCTAACTCACGGGTTGTATATGACAATAAATCTCAAATGCACACTTATTTATCGACGTGAATTGCTTGATTATATCGTTTTGTTTGATCTTGAGTTATATAGTAAGATTATACAAGAATCTTGAAGTTTGGAGACTTCACTTCATGATACTAGCACATGATTGTCAAATCGACTCACTTTGAAATTCGGGAAAACTGGTCAACTTAATTGTGTGAGAATGTTTAACAAACATCCTAGGTTAGGGAGAATTTCAATAACAATACAATTTCTTGGTTGCCAAAGTGACGTAGTGGTTGTTTGGTTATAGAAAACTTTTCACTTTTTCACTTTTTGTTTTCTTGTCAAGACGGAAAACGTGTTTTGAGTAGAAAAGGATAAAAAATGAAAAAAAGAATGAGGAAACAATTTCCCAATTTTCTCTATTTAGTCGGCAAAAGTGAAAACGATGTTAGCTTGTTTTTTTGGAAGCGGCTAATGGTACGTGCACGTAACCATTACGTGCTTTTACTAAATTCGTCTTTTTTAGTAAACTTTACTAAAAAACACTTTTTTTAGTAAAAAGTACAACAGAATTAGTAGAAAATTTAGTAAAGTTTCCTAATTTTTCACTGTTCACATTTAGTAAATTTTACTAATTTACGTTTAGTAATTCAACCCAGTAATTCTAGATTAGTTTTAGTATTTTTTTACTAAAAAGATCGGAGAAATCATCCTATTTTTAGTAACTTTTACGAAAAAGTTACTGTTCAACTTTAGTAAATGTTTACGAAACTTTTTAGTAATATTACTAGTCGATTTACAACTGTTCAATTACTGTTCTTTTTTTAGTAAAAAGTACTAATTTTGCTTAGTAAAAGTTCAAAGTTTAATAAATGGTCCGATGGGCTTTTGACTGAAATTAGTAATATTTTACATTTTTTTTTAAATTAGTAAAACCCTGTTTAACTTAGTAAAAGTGTTTGGAAATTACTAAAAATGAATACGGGTTTCATAATTTTGTATTGATTTCTGCGTGGAATTTTAATAAAATTTGGTAAAGTATTTCAAAACATTTTAGTAATTTACTAATCCGAACAGTGTATCCCGAACCTAATTACTAACCTGTGGACATTGTGAAATGACGAATTTGCACCCGGTTCCAATTTACAAAATATATTACAAATCTAATAACTAAAATTGTACATGAGTTTCGTAATTTATACTGGTTTCTGCGTGTGATTTTAATAAAATTTGGTAATGTATTACTAAATATTTTAGTAATTTACTAATCCGCATAGTGAATACCGAAAATAATATTAACCTATGGTCATTGTCAAATAATATTAACCTAACGGCCAGGATATGATATTAGTACGCCGAATGCTTGACGTTGGATTTAGACAGTGCGATATTATGCGACTACTTGTACATGTATCTGGTGGACACTCATATGTTGGCTTCCTAATCAAGGACCTCAATAACCGAAAGCTGAAGGAAGAGTCAGTTGGGGATAATGTTAGTTGTGATTCCATCCTTGCATACCTCCTTTCTAGGAGGGAATAGTGAGACTGGTATGGCATTTGAAACATTTGTGGAAAAAAATGAAGTCAGTCGCATATATTGGGCCAACCGTACCTCCATAGCTGGTTACCAATCATTTGGCGATGTCGTAGCTCTAGACTCTTCATTCAAGACGAACAAATATGGCATGCAAATGGTCATCATCGTGGGTGTGAATCATCATCATCAAACTATTGTCTTCGGGGCTGCGTTGATGACTTTTGAAACTATTGCTGACTACACTTGGCTCCTGCGTACTCATACACTGGTCATGGGAGGGAAACATCCGATTAGCGTTGTCACGGATGCCGTCAAAGCGATGATTGCATCTGTGAGAGAAGTTTGACCATATAAAAGACACAAGTTATGTCTTCGACATTTCTGCAGGAACATTGCGCGTTGTGTACAGGATCCGGGAATGCGAGCCCATGTTTCGTCCTTCATGTACAACAATAGACCATCTGAACAAGTTGAAGAGGAGTGGTCTACTTTAATGACACTTACATGATCGATAAGCATCAGATGGCTATAACAGATTTATGTATGCAGAAATATGTGGTGGCAAACGTATCTTCACGGACATTTTTGGGCGAAGCTTAGAGGCACTCAACATTGAGAACGTATGAATGTCAAGGTGAAACATTAACTGCATGATTTCGTACACAATTTTGAGCGTGCAGTAGCTGATCTTCGTCACAAGAAATATCAAGAGGATTTCAACTCATCGCAGAAAGCGTTAGGCCAATTACGATGTTGCGCCGACTTGAGGAGGATGCATGTTGAGAATGCACCATGACCTCTTTTCGTAAGGTTCAATCTGAGATACAAAAGGAATCAATATTTTACGTGGAAAATTTACTCGACGGGAACATCGCGAGGGTATACATTCTTTCCTGTTATGACGGTGAGCATAGGTGCGTGCAAGTATCATCTACGAAGAATGCTGTCCAACTCAGTTGCAGCTGCTTATATTTTGAGACCTTTAGTTTTCCGTGTTCGCACCTATTCCACGTTGCGAAAATAGAAGGATTGATGTCCATACCAATTCATCTGGTGTAGAAAAGGTGGATAAAGACAGCTAAAAATATAAACTGTGAAGGATTTTCAGGCCAGGAATACGATGTAAACGTTGCTGACCTGCGTCAGGGTATTCTCATGAAAGCATGCAGACATATGTGCTTTTTGGCAAGAAAATCAGACAAATCATTTCATCAACTGCGAAAAAGTATTGAAACTTTGACGTCGGAGTTGGAGCTTAGCTGCGGGGACCATGAAAGGAAGAAAACGGATGATAATCGTGTTAATGTTAATTTCGATGGCGAGGTCCGCAGACAGTATGTAATCCATTCTTCCAATATTAACTGTCATGTCGGCAAGTCTCAACTGCCTGAAATGTCTAGCATCAACATCAAAAGAGAAGGTAACGCATGTAGTGAAAGTACTTCGGACATAGATTATAATGGATGCTATGATGATAATTCTGTTTATGGACAGTTAAATATGTACCCTTAAGTCTTATCAAGGTCAGCAATTCAGGATTACTTCCTTTTACATCTGCCTGGTAATGTACTACATTACAAAAGTCCTACTTTTCCTTGCAGTAATGCAAAAAGGGAGCTCTGGAATGATCATAGGGAATATGTACCACATAATTAGTTTCACTATTGGAAACCAGTATCTTATCGAGGTCTCTATATGCTAGGGAATTGCAGCCACAGAGTTAGTCTCATCACTGTCGTCCAGTCTTTTCCTCTTGGCTTCTCCATCATCCTTGACCCTTTGATAAATAACTTTCCTAATGTCATTCCCAGACAACTTAATAAGGCTTATCACAAGCTTCAACCCATCAACAACACCTACAATATAACATTCAAAGGGTAGTCGTGTTAGTCATGTATTCATTTGGTATTCATCAAGTCATAAAGGAGTAAACTATTCTGAAACTAGAACATACCACTTTCTCAGCCCCTTCCAGGAGTTCAGGCATGGACATGAACTTCATCACATATATTCCACAGTCAGCACTGCATAACACCAAATCATACGGGGACCTCTCTAAGTATTTTTCCTTAATAAGACGGATACTTTATGGAATTTGGACGTACTCTTTTCCGGCGGCCATTTGGTTGGGGACATTCTTCGGGTATGTTATATTCCAGGAGCAGATGCCTGGAATTTGATCGACATATATCTTTGATTTCACTTTATTCTCTTCCATGATCACTCTCACAAGCTTCACAACACGGCGATGAAGGTTTGCCCTCCCATGCAAGTTGCTCAATTTGTTGTTAAGTGTGTCCATTACTAACACTTTTGATGTCCTGAATGATATGATTTGTAAAGTCCAATGGGACTCCGATACACACACCATAATATAAATCTGCATTCAATGTACCAAGCTTTTAGTAAAACTTACACAAGTCATAGACCGGCTATATGTATAGGCTAACTAATTTTGATCTACATTTTAGTAAAATTAGTTGGAAAGATGGATGAGGGAATGCTTACCCATTTCACTTCATGGTTCTTCCCAATGTGTGACTTATAGTGCGAATATAGTGAAGCAGCATCCGCTTTTGAGATCACGGGCATGTTGGCAGCACTGTACTGGTTTGCAGCAAGATTCTGGTGGTTGCGTTTATGGTCATTAAAAAATTACACATGACATTTACAAATCAATCATTAGTGCATGACAAACTAACCCCTAACTAACTTGTAAGGTACCAAATCTTTTTCTTCTCTGAGTCCACGCAGCTCTGTAGCATCACGGCATGGTAGTCTAAAATCTGCATCATCGTTGACCATATATACTGAGATGCATTAAGTCTCATATGTTGGTTGAGTTGAAAAAAATTCTTACATCATTGTCTATCCATCTATTAGGTTTGAGAGACAGCATGGCATGCCTATTAACGTTGAGGGATTCCGTCATACAAAGACATTCATTGCATAATAAAGGAACAAACAAAGTTACATAACCGGAAGGACAAAATAAAGTAACATTCGAAGATATAAAGGCCCAGGACAACGACACTAACCTATGATCCCGCTCCTCATTTCAGGCATACTTTAGGATATTCCATTGAGCCACCATAAACGCTTTCAGTTAACTTACGGTGATATCCTCTGGAATGATATTTTGAAGTGCCTATAAACGAAAAATTACAACATCTATAATTCTTCGTAGATGAACATAATAGACTGAATGATATTGATCGACGCTTGATGTTTCCATTCAATAGTGCCACGTTGTTATACCTCAGGTATATTTATGTGAAGACGCTTCTTTGTTCGTGTTACTGGCTTTGGTAGTACAAATGGGGAGGTCTTGAAGGAGGAGGGCTTCATCTCTGACGTACTACGCGTCTGGACCTGCCTTGTATTCAAAACATTTGTGGTAGAAGATCCGCTTTCCTAGAACCCATGAACAAATTAATATTACTGTTAAAAAGATTTTGCATAGTTAATTATAAAATCAGACATGATTCACCTTCATTTGAACTTCAGCTTCTTCTCCAGTCTTCTCCTTCCCTTTATCTGTGGGAACAACTTTCTCTTCCTCTCGAATTGCAGTTGGATCTCCAATCTTCTCCTTTCCTTTAGTAGTGGGAACAACTTCCTCTTCATCTTGAAATGCTGCTCGTTCTCCAATCTTCTCCTTTCCTTTATTCCACATAAGTAAAGACGCGACACCTTCCTCTGACTTAGTTATTTCAAATTCAGATTCACTCTCAGCGTTTGTTGTATGACCATCAGTTTTTGCCAACGAATGCGCCAATCTTGTTAAGAGCTTGAGCCAGTCGTACCTCAGGAGGATCTGAATAATCATCGTACCCTCCGGAAGTAGCTGTGCTTGTTGAGTAGGATAATACGACACCAAGCTTCTTTCTGAACCATGGTAGACCCCACATCATAGACAGGTTTCTTCAACCCATTGAGAGGATGACCGGGTTCAGCAGGTGGAGAGGTAGACTGGGGGACATTGCCAGACTCTTTCACTGGATCAATACTTAACTGAACTCCTCCTTCGCTATGATCTACGTTATCCTCAGTCATATCATTTGCCTGGGTATTTTTGCAGTCGGGTTGGTTCATCGGAAAACCTTTTTCAGCTCTGAGTCGTCGAAATTTGGTGAGTACAGTGGACAATTTACGCAGGATGTGCTCATTACTTGCTTGGAGTCTTCTTACCGAAAATTCAACAGTCTGGTCCTGCGAGGAATGGTTTAAATTGGTAAATTTTAAACCTATGTGATATGCAAATTATAAATAGTTATAAACCGAAGCGATGATTTCAAATTACCTTCAACCGACGCATCACGATTTGCATCTGGTGGGATTCGTTCGCACAGTCGCCTTCGTCCTCTTCGACCATTTTGAATTCTCCGGCATCCTGTTAATGGAATGAAGAACAATAAACAATGCATTGAAGAACATGTTGTCAAAACTTTTTAGTTACTTGTCATTCCATGTGCATTATAACTTGGACCATACTTACAATATCCGCAACCTCCGCACTTGTTACTTTGAAAAGGGATTTCAGACGATCATCATCCCAATCTCGACAAAGTGGCATGGACCTATTTCTCCTTGATAACGTAGCGCCTGTCTTAGAACTTTTACAAGCATAGAATAACTGCATTTGACACAACCAACTGCACTGGTTACAAGAACAGGGAATGATGACAGTATTAATATCACTCATTAAATAATATTAACTAAGAGTATACTAAAAATTCTCACCAGAAGTAGATGTACGCAACCACCGATGTACTTCGCTTCATGTTCTTGAAATGCCTTCACTTGGGTATACAAATTATCAACCACATGAGTTACCCAGTCAAATTTGCATATTGCCTTTACATCTCGGGTGGCAAGGAGATACTCATTGTCGATATCAAACGCTGTTGTTGGGCATAAGTAGCAGCCTATGATGAAAATTACAACCTCCACTCTCCACAACTCGTCGGGAACATCTCTTGATCGCAGCGGATTCTCAATAAATTTTAGAGAAATGTTTCCTTTTTTGAGGTGATCCTTTAGCTCTGGCCGGACTGTTTCCATGTGTCCACTAAATGGGATACCCACTTGATACAAAGACGGACGACAACTTATCCCCGTCGACGCGCAGCAAGAGAGACGTCACTTTACTCGCTTGCGACTGAGCTACGATTGCGATTCAGCACGTTTGACTCGACGAATGCGACTCAAGGAGGTGCGACTTGACATCATCAGCGACTGAGCAACGAAGAGTCGGCCAAGCCAAGAGTCTCGAAGATGAAGAGCCTCGAAGAAGCTGAATCAATTCGCATTCCTCATTCATGCATTTGTCATTCATGCTTTGCATTTACTTTGTTGCATTTCCAATAAGCCATTTATGGCTCGTCCATGAATCTTGCCTTGCATACATCTAGCCTAGGTTCATTTCGTGCATTTAAGTTCTTCTTCAGGTGTTCCCTATATAATGGGCACCTTGTACTCATTTGGATCTTAGCTTGAATCAAATTATAAACCCTTATCAGACTTAGTGTCTTTTATCCAAAGTGAGTGGATTCTCCTTCAAAACCTCGTTCTTCATTTGGTGGATTTCCAAGTGCGGATTGAGTAGAGTGTATCAACCGGTGGTGGTGTATCTGTATCCTCCGTGTTGTGCCTCGCCCTCGTCTTGTTCGTGGTGGTGTATCTGTATCCACGGCCAAACGAGTTCATCCGAGTGGAGGTTGAATCTCAACCTATTTATCCCATTTCCAGCCGCACCCATTATACACTACCTTCCGTCCATATCGAACGTCACCCATTCCCTGTCATTCTGTGGCGTTCCCCTTACTTTTGGTTTTGGAATCATCTATTCCTTGCCATCCCCGCACCATCTTGGTATCAGAGCCTAGGTTGTCAATGGCCGGAAGATTCCAACGCGGTATGTCTCTAGACGAAACACAAGTTGCTCGGCTTGAGCAGCAAATCGCTGATCTTCAGCAGCAACTACAGTCATTGCGAACCCACCATGCATCATCTTCTCGTAGCCGCGAAGAGAGCGATCATGAGGAGAACCCATGGCGTGAAGAGTCTCAACGAGGATCTTCACCGGAATATCGGAGACAGGAGAGAAGAGCGCCAACCGTGAGCATTCAGATTCCGGAGTTCGAAGGAAACTTGGACCCCGACGAGTTCATTGATTGGATGCACACCGTGGAGCGCATCTTTGATTACGAGGAAGTGTCCGAGGATCGAAAGGTGAAACTGGTTGCCTTGAAATTGAAGAAGTACGCGAGTTTGTGGTGGGAGAACACCAACCAGCAGCGCCGTAGGGAAGGGCGTGATAACATTCGTACGTGGTCAAAAATGAAGAGGGCCATGACGAAGAGATTTCTACCGGAGCATCATGGACGAGATCTCTACCTCAAATTGCAGTCGCTACAACAAGTCTCAAGTGTATCGGAGTATACATGGGAGTTCGAGAGACTGTTGCTGCAATGTGATGTCCAAAAAGCCCCAGAGCAAACCATTGCCAGGTATCTTCGAGAACTTAAGCCCCAAATCGCAGATGCCGTTGACCTACAACAATATTGGAGTTTCAACGATGTGCGAGCATTAGCGCACAAGGTGGAGCAGCAGCAAGCGAGGAGAGCGACTACCCGCCCATTTGTGAAGGCCGCGCCTTTCAACAAGGGGAGTAACTCCCAGGCGAAGCCGCCGTCAACAACAACATTGAAGAGAGCCCCATCGTCGACTACAAGACCTGAAGTCAAATCGCACGAACGAAACATCATTCGACGATGTTTCAAGTGCCAAGGAGTTGGGCACATGGCTTCTAAGTGTCCGACGAGAAGGAACGTTGTCATCAGAGAGTTATCTGATGAAGAAAAAGAGTTCGAGGAGAACGCCGACCCTGTTTGGGATGCCGAAGAGATAGAGGAGTATCCGGATGAAGGAGAGTTGTTGGTCGTCCGAAAGGCTTTAAGTGTGACATCGGCGAAAGAGGAAAGTCAAAGGGAGAGCATCTTCCATACCAGGTGCACAGTCGCAGGAAAGGTATGTTTGGTGATTGTGGATAGTGGTAGCTGCACCAACGCCGGGTCAAGAACGATGGTTGAAAAGCTGAAGTTGCCCATCGAAGCGCACCAACATCCCTACCGTCTACAATGGCTCAACAAGGAGAGTGACGTTCGAGTCACCCAATGAGCGCAAGTTCCATTTTCCATTGGGAAGAGCTACTAGGATGAAGTCGCTTGCGACGTCATTCCCATGGATGCATGCCACCTACTATTGGGGAGACCGTGGCAGCTTGATCGACGCGCGCAACGCGACGGGTATCGCAATAACTATTCCATCCACATCGGAGAGAAGGTCACTTTGATGCCCCTCACTAGTCAGCCTACAATCGCGACCCAGGATCGACTTAGCGACCAGCCTCTCAAGGGAGTTCAACTAGTTCGAGCGATTCAAGAAGGTGAGAAGGCTTATTTTGTGGTTCTTGTCGAATCCGCCCCAGGTCAAGCGATGAGCCATCCTCAGGCCGCTTCCATTCTTGAGGAGTTCAAGGACGTATTTCCAGAGGAGCTACCAGTCGAATTACCACCGATGCGGAGCATACAACATCAAATCGACTTGGTTCCAGGGGCGTCGCTACCAAATAGACCAGCCTATCGATGCAATCCAGAGGAGGCAAAGGAGTTGCAGAGGCAAGTCGACGAGCTTGTCAACAAGGGATTAGTTCGAGAGAGTTTGAGCCCATGTTCGGTTCCAGCCATATTGGTGCCGAAGAATGATGGCACATGGAGAATGTGCATGGGCAGTCGAGCGATCAACAAAATCACAGTAAAGTATCGCTTTCCTATCCCTCGACTGGATGATATGTTGGATGAGTTGCATGGAGCGTAGGTGTTTTCCAAAGTGGATTTGCGAAGTGGTTATCACCAGATCCGAATGAAAGAAGGCGACGAGTGGAAGACAGCCTTCAAGACTAAGTACGGGTTATACGAGTGGTTGGTGATGCCATTTGGATTGTCAAACGCGCCCAGCACGTTCATGCGACTAATGACCCATGTCTTGCGACCATTCATGGGGAAGTTTGTGGTCGTCTACTTCGACGATATTCTTGTCTACAGCCGGAGCAATAAGGAGCATATCAATCATTTGCGAGCTGTGTTCAACACACTTCGGGAGGAAAAGCTATATGGAAATCTCAAGAAATGTGAGTTCTTCCAACCGAGTGTAATATTTCTTGGATTTGTCGTCTCAGCAGAAGGAATTAAGGTGGACGAGAGCAAGATTGAAGCGATCAAGGAGTGGCCGTCTCCAAGGAGTTTCCACGATGTTCGCAGCTTCCATGGCTTGGCATCGTTCTATCGGAGGTTCATTCAAGGATTTAGCTCAATCGCAGCCCCACTCACCGAATGTTTGAAGGGAGACAAATTCGAGTGGACACCAGTCGCACAAGCTAGTTTCGAGCGACTGAAGGAGTGTCTAAGCGCAGCCCCAGTTCTAGCTTTACCCGACTTTGCGAAGATGTTCGAAGTGGAATGTGATGCATCGGGAGTAGGAATTGGAGGAGTTTTGCTGCAGGAGGGAAGACCCATCGCTTATTTCAGCGAGAAGCTCAATGGCG
Source organism: Melastoma dodecandrum (assembly GCA_029817715.1). Lineage (NCBI taxonomy): Eukaryota > Viridiplantae > Streptophyta > Magnoliopsida > Myrtales > Melastomataceae > Melastoma > Melastoma dodecandrum. The sequence continues at coordinate 1,486,866 of JARUPY010000434.1, forward strand.
CCAAATTGAACTACTCGACATATGACAAGGAGTTCTTAGCAATTGTTCGAGTACTCGAGACTTGGAGTCATTACTTGCTACCCAGAGAGTTTGTGTTGCACACCGATCATGAAGCTCTCAAGTACATCAATGGGTCAGCACAAGCTTAGTCGCCGACATGCGAAGTGGGTAGAGTTTCTACAAGCATTCAACTTTGTCTTGAAGCACAAACCAGGCGCGAAGAATGTAGTCGCAGATGTTCTCTCGAGGAAAATGATTTTACTATCTGCGATGGAGACAAAGCTGATTGGATTTGGGTATTTGAAGGAGTTGTACAAGGACGATGAAGATTTTGGAGCGATCTTCGTCCAATGCGCCCAGCAAGCCATCGATCGATTCCACCAGGTGAATGGATTCTTATTTCGCGACTCTAAGCTATGCATTCCAAGGAGTTCGACGCGAGAGCTACTTATACGAGAAGTCCATGGAGGAGGAATCGCTGGACATTTTGGAGTTGACAAGACGCTGGCAATGCTACAAGAGCATTTCTATTGGCCTCGAATGGAGAAGCAAGTGCGAGGACTAATCGCGAGATGTGCGACTTGCCAGCAAGCGAAGAGCCGTGTCCAACCTCAAGGTCTCTACACTCCATTGCCCGTCCCAGAGCGACCATGGGAACATGTGAGTATGGATTTTGTACTAGGATTGCCAAGAACGCAACGAAGAAAGGATTCGATCATGGTAGTGGTCGACCGATTTTCGAAGATGGCACACTTCATCCCATGTCAGAAAACGGACGATGCGACCAACGTAGCAGATTTGTACTTTCGAGAAGTGCTAAGGTTGCATGGAGTACCCAAGTCGATCCTTTCAGATCGCAACACGAAGTTCCTAAGCTACTTTTGGAAGACACTGTGGCACAAGTTGGGAACGAAGCTCGTATTCAGCACAGCTTATCATCCGCAAACCGATGGACAAACGGAGGTTGTCAATCGCACTATGGCTGCAATCCTTCGAACCTTGGTCTCGAAGAACCAGAAGGATTGGGACATCAAGCTTGCCCATGCTGAATTCGCATACAATCGAGCCCCAAGTTCGACAACGAAGTCATCACCCTTCCAGGTAGTTTACGGACTCAATCCTTTAGTCTCTGTTGAACTAATGCCTGCGAGCGATATGAGATCAGTTAGCCGAGATGCTGAGGAGCGCGCTATGGAGATGCGATCGCTCCATGAGAAGATTCGAGCGCAGATCGAGAAGGCCAATCAACGTTACACGGAAAGAGCCAATCGCGGAAGAAGAGTGACGATATTTCAGCCAGGAGACTTAGTTTGGATTCATTTGCGCAAGGACCGATTCCCAGGCAAGAGAAAGAACAAGCTAATGTCGCGCGCAGAAGGACCATTCAAGATCACCGAGCGCATCAACGACAATGTCTACAAAATTGATCTTCCAGGTGACTATGGAGTTTCTGCCACATTCAACGTCCAGGATCTCATGCCGTTTGTAAAGGATGACGACGACGAGAGTTTGAGGACAAACTCTTCTCAACAAGGGGAGGATGATACAAAGACGGACGACAACTTATCCCCGTCGACGCGCAGCAAGAGAGGCGTCACTTTACTCGCTTGCGACTGAGCTACGATTGCGATTCAGCACGTGCGACTCGACGAGTGCGACTCAAGGAGGTGCGACTTGACATCATCAGCGACTGAGCAACGAAGAGTCGGCCAAGCCAAGAGTCTCGAAGATGAAGAGCCTCGAAGAAGCTGAATCAATTCGCATTCCTCATTCATGCATTTGTCATTCATGCTTTGCATTTACTTTGTTGCATTTCCAATAAGCCATTTATGGCTTGTCCATGAATCTTGCCTTGCATACATATAGCCTATGTTCATTTCGTGCATTTAAGTTCTTCTTCAGGTGTTCCCTATATAATGGGCACCTTGTACTCATTTGGATCTTAGCTTGAATCAAATTATAAACCCTTATCAGACTTAGTGTCTTTTATCCGAAGTGAGTGGATTCTCCTTCAAAACCTCGTTCTTCATTTGGTGGATTTCCAAGTGCGGATTGAGTAGAGTGTATCAACCGGTGGTGGTGTATCTGTATCCTCCGTGTTGTGCCTCGCCCTCGTCTTGTTCGTGGTGGTGTATATGTATCCACGGCCAAACGAGTTCATCCGGTGGAAGTTGAATCTCAACCTATTTATCCCATTTCCATCCGCACCCATTATACACTACCTTCCGTCCATACCGAACGTCACCCATTCCTTGTCATTCTGTGGCGTTTCCCTTACTTTTGGTTTAGGAATCATCTATTCCTTGCCGTCCCCGCACCACCACTTTGGTAGCCGGTATGCCGATTAAAGCCTCCACATCAGTAGACAGCAAGGGTTGTGCAACACCATCGATTAACAAGACCCTCTTCACTGGATCGAACAACCTTAAACAGAACTTCAAGGCGTTGTGATTCACATGCCTACTTGACAAATGAAGTTGACCATCAAATTCTAGGTCTGTCAGGGCTGACCTCTTTGCTTCGTTGAATGTGTTGAGGATTGAAAATAGCTTCTTCGGACTACACCGGGTATAAAGGTAATCCTGTAACAATACAACCACGGGAAACTCAATCCGACTATGACAATTACTGAAAGAAGATTGTGCTATTTATCTTTCGTACACGAACTGCCTTAGACTTTTTCTTTTTTGAAGTACCAGGTGTATTGCCTCTTGTACGTGCGTCTGTCTGATCTTCACCGACTGCCTTAGACTTTTTCTTTATCGAAGTATCAGGTGAATTGCCTCCTATACATGCGTCTGCGTCGTTTCCACAACCAATATCAAAATCTCGTTCAATTTCTGCATACATCAACAAATAAATAACCAACACCATCAAAGCTTACACTACAATCTGCAAACCAAGAAGCTAACCCACTAACCACCGTCTACCCAAAGCCAAACCATCCCATACGCATACAGAAACCCAAAACCAAATCCTAACAATATACAGTGGATCGGAGGAGAGAAACTAGGGTTCGTGGGATCTCAAGTAGGATGAGTAAGACTTGACACGAGAGATTTACCCAGTACCCCAACAACAATAGACCATGCACAGGACTAAACCCAAAAATCGTAACTTTGAGTGGATCAGAGGAGACGATTTTGGGTTGTGGGTTCTCGGCCGGCAAAAGGAACACGATTTAGGATTGTGGGTTCTCAGGCAGTAAAAGGAAAACGATGAACAAAAAGAGGATCGTGCGTGATGTCATTAGGTCAATCGGGAAGGGGGTCGCCGACGGAGATGACAGGAAGATGAAGGGGGATCGGATGGGACGATGGAGACGACGGGGAGGAGGAAGGTGGATTAGAGGGGACGATGGAACTCATGTACAATTTTAGTAATTAGATTTGTAATATATTTTGTAAATTGGAACCGGGGGCAAATTCGTCATTTCACGATGACTACAGGTTAGTAATTAGTTCGGGATACACTGTTCGGATTAGTAAATTACTAAAATGTTTTGTAATACTTTACCAAATTTTATTAAAATTCAACGCAGAAATCAGTACAAATTTCAGTCAAAAGCCCATTGGACAATTTACTAAACTTTGAACTTTTTCTAAGCAAAATTAGCTCTTTTTACTAAAAAATAAATAGTAATTTCTTTCTAAAAATTACTAAAACACAAGTAGTAAATCGACTGATAATATTACTGAAAAGTTTCGTAAACATTTACTAAAGTTGAACAGTAACTTTTTGTAAAAGTTATTAAAAAAGGATGATTTCTCCGATCTTTTTAGTAAAAAAATACTAAAACTAATCTAGAAATTACTGGGTTGAATTACTAAACGTAAATTAGTAAATTTTACTAGATGTGAACTGTGAAAAATTAGTAAACTTTACTAAATTATGTTGTACTTTTTACTAAAAAAAGTGTTTTTTAGTGAAGTTTTCTAAAAAAAAGGGAAGTTAGTAAACACACGTAACGGTTACGTGCACGTACCGTTAGCCTGGTATTTTTACTTTTCTACCCAAAATTGCGCTACCTTGATAAATTGTTTTCTCCTTTTTTCCATTTTCCTTTTATTTTACTTTCGGGGAATGTTTTTTTTTTTGTCATCTTGTTTCTGCGGGGCGTGGGAACGTCATTTCCAATAATATAAATTAAATGAGAACAATATATAAAATATAGACATTCAAATAGGCTTAAAAAATATATATAACTAAAAAAAAATTTGACATTACTTTGTTATTACTTCAATATATTTTATTTTAGTAAATTATAACCACAAAACTCATTTTTTAATTTTATGTTTTAAAAAATTGGAATAATCTACCAAACACATTTTGTATTTCGGAAATTTGACTTTAAAAACTTCTTGTTTTCATAGAAACTGAATGAGTGGAAAATTTACATAAACCAAGTGCACCCTTACCTTTTGATATTCTTGAAATTAACGTGTGTTATATGTGTTGCAGTAACTTTAAATACATATGTTTTGTTATAAAATTTACGATGATTATTTTTAATTAATTATTGATTTTTTGTGACGGGTGATAACATTATATAATTAGTGTTTGGATAACAGTCTTACAATTGTAGTAGTTTTTCCTATCGACTATTTTTCTTAAGATAAATATAAAATGAATAATGCATGAATAATGGCTCAGGTGAAAAGTTGAATGCAAGAACAATTGTGATAATTTGATCATTGTTAGAGGATTTTGTTCGGGTTTGATTTTAAACTATTGCTGGCATTCATAAACACTTCTAAGTGGTGTGACTATAATTTTATTGGTCGAGGAAAATGAGATAATATATTTTTTTATACTTTAGCTTGTAAAAGTACAAGAATTTTGTTCATTTATTTTAGTTTGGATTCTCACTAAGTAAATGATTTGAAACAATGTCCGATGATCAGAAAATGTGTTTCAAATTGAAAGTCAAGTGATTATTTTGATTTGTGAGAGTCGTCATTGATCTTCTTTTGAAATGTATTTGTACAACATTGTGTAGCTTTGTGGGACATTTCGGTTTTGTGTCACTTAAATCCTTAAGTTATCCTTTTAGGTGTTGTTTATAAATATCACAACTATTGATTTATTGTTTAACTAGGGTATTAAATGATTACTCATCAAGGGAACTACCTTATTGAGCTAATTTGGCTCTTGTTGCTTCTTTGTAGGGTTTTGATTTGATTTACTTGGTTACTCGTAACATCACATTTATGTTTTGATTGGTCGGCATGAGTATTTTTCCAACAATCATATTAGACAGATGCTTTGTGCATTCGGATTATTTGTTTTGATGTTTATAAATATCGTAACTATTGATTTATTATAAAACTACGGTATTAAATTATTACTAGTCAAGGGAACTACCTTATTGAGTTAATTTTGTTCCTGTTGCTACTTTGAAGGTTTTTATTTGATTTACTTCGTTACTAGCAACACCACAATTATGTTTTGTTTGATCGACATGATTATTTTTTTAACAATCGTATTAGACGGATGCTTTGTAAATTTGGATTATCTGTTTTGGTGATCATCTTTGACTCTCTCATTTATTACATGCACATGATTAAAAGTCTCAGGATTCTGTGCCTTTTTAACATAATGGTTATGTCAAGTTGGTTTGTCCCACATGACGCCATAAAGGTTTTCACGATGTTTATACTATGATACTCTTAGCCCAAAGATTACACTAAGAGGGGAAGAGTGAATTAGTGTTAACTCTAATTAAGGATTTTTTAGTGCTTTTTCACAACCTTTACAGCGGAAGAAAGTTATTGTAAAACAGAACCTTTCGTTCAGACTTCTGTAATGACAGAACGTGTGAAATAGACTTCAAAATGAATTCGGATGACACAAAGGTTTTTATAGTGGTTCGACAAATACACCGACATCCACTTTCTGTCGTTTTCACTAATTCTCGTAAATAGTAATTATAGTGTAGAAGGTAAAACCTTCTATGCTGTAAGGAAATAATTTCTTTAATCACGGGACAGTAAGATTAACTTAACTAGTACAAGAAACTCTCTTGTTGAGATTTGGTTGCATCTAGGTCGAATTACAACGAAATCAACCAGACAAAGTGAGTACATAACCCTGGCTAGAGGCTTCAGCCTTTTGTGACTTAGTGGCGGGCTGTCCTTTCTGTGGATCCGTGGTCAGACTCAATGACACTATCCTCCACGTGTTCGGATGTCGTCTGGTGGGCTTCTCCTTTTGTATTTTCGATATAACCTGCAAAATAGAAGATAAACGTCTACAGGAGGTAACCGGTCTCTCACCACTTGCGCCTGTTACAGACTCCTTCTCTTGGACACAACCTTCTCCCAAGGTCCTGCTGCACGTAGCTCGAAGTTACGGACAACTTTCCGGCCAAGTCCTTCAGATCCGTAGTAACCGACACCTACGAAGTGGCTTCACCAAGGTACACCTGATATAAACAACAAACAAACAAGATAACCAACTCAAGTAGGTTGTCAGTCCCTGACCGCTTACGCCTGCTACAGACTCCTTCTCCCCGACCAACTCAGTACGCTGACTTGCCAACCAATGACCCTTCTCCCTAGGCCATGTTACACGCAGTCTGACGTTACGGACAATGTTCCGGTCGAATTACTAGGATCTGTAACCACCAGTCTCTCTAGAGCGGCATCACCAACGCTAAACTTGCTGTAGTCACCACCTCGTACGAGAAGACTCGCCGGGACATTCAGTCTTGTACACTCACACACTCGTTAAACACCACAATAATGCTGTAAGAGTGTCAAGACTTATCACAACTCAACTTTTTCGACCAATTTATTTTATTGTTTCTGTTTTTTAAAACAACTCCAACGTATCGTTATTAAGGAAGTTTATTTTACTAAAAATAAAATGCAATCACATGCATTCCCATAATGTATGAATCATTTGGGAACAATCTCTCATTGATTTCGTATCAATCCGATTATGCAATTTCAAGATAACGCATTATATAAGGTTGGGACTAATTGTGTCAATGATCTTCCATAGTTGGAAAGAAACGATATTTAGTTTCCAACTCGAGAAATCTTATCATGAAATTGTGCATATATCCGATAGGGACTATCCAAAATTGATTTCATGTCAATTGGACGTTTTAATCCCAAGATAGAGTATTACAAGAGATTCAGAATGGTCAGATCATCAACCTCCTAGTGATGGAAATGATATTTATGTTTTACTATGTGTTCATTTTTTTCTCCGAACGAACGAGATTACGTTTAGTATCCGACTAATGGGGACCGTTAATATCTTACGGAGCAGGTCTCATTATTTTTACAATGATTTTAATTATCCACCCGGCATGGCACGTGGACCTGACCCCAAACCCCTTCCTGTGGGATCCTTCTGCGCGAGAACGATGACGAGAAGAAGAATAGATGGACGGAGTTAATTCTTGTTTGCTTACTCAAGGGACTATTTTAGGGCCAAGAAGACTTGGTCCTTGTGTGCACCACACCAAAGCTTCGACATAGAGGAACAGCTCGTTTGAGGACTTTTTACATACCCAAGGCGGACGCTGTTAATAATGTTCACCCCGAGCTTATGCTTAAACCCATAGATGGCACCATGTAAAAGTGCAGGTACTCAATCTTGTCGACATGGCGTATCATCTCCCATCGCTTGAAGAGGAAAGAAAGTACTCGGTCATGCGGAATCCAATGAGTGGGATGGGTTTGTCGATGACACCATGGATAAACTTATTTTACTGGGACATTGTTGTCAGTCACCTCTATGTTTAAACATGTGCCATCGAAATTTCATGGCAGGCACATGGTATGAGCAAATCTGGACTTTACACTCATTATAGAAAAAATGCATAATGGTCAGTCACAGTTCTTTTACCTTTTATGTGAAAGCGAAAGTCCTACGGGAGAAACTTTTTAGGACTTCCATACTTAAATTTCAAAGCAAGTTGTGATTATAGTGTAATCCGTTATTATAATTCGACAATAGATGCAGTTTAATGTTTGTGATTAGACTCTGGGAAACAGTAGTTTGTTTGTGATATAGTTTATCAAGCTTTCGAAGTATGTCCTTTTGTTGTATGCTTTATGTTTTCTAGAGATCGCTATCCTTTGGAGTAGCCGTTATGCTGTGTTTGGGCATTTTCATTGCCGAAAGAAAATGGGGTGAAAAAGTTGTAGAAAACAGAGAGAGTTGTGTGGATCTTGTATGAAAAGAGTGAAAATGAAAGGGAAATGTGATAAAAGAAAAGCAGTGAAATTTTGTAAGAGAATGAGTGTTTTCTCCCTGTTCCTTTTGCAGGGAAAATAAACAAACACAGCCTTATCTGTTTTAGATTATTTTAATAAACCTACAATGCCTTCACGTTATTTTACTAAATATATATATATATATATGTCTGATATGATCGTCAATATTAGAATAACTTCAATATATGATATGATAATCTTTTAAAGAAAGGCGTTAAAAGGAGAAACTTTACTTTGTTAAATCTTACTTATTTTGAGAATGAATTCAAAGCTTGGTCGGGTGATCGATTTGCTGGTTTTAGGCTGGGTGACAGTTCAAACTTACATGCATGAGAACACGATTATGCTGGCGGTATGGAATAAACTCAGGCAAAGAGTCAAATAGACATAGAAAGGAAGCTCCATTACTGAGTCAAGTCGCGTGCGATATCGAGGAGCAACGAAGAGAGCTCTGAGGGCTTGGACATCATGGCCATGTGGTCAGCACCTTCGATTACCTTCACTTCCTCTGGCGGGTTCTTCTCTATCATCCACCTTTGAAAATCTTCCTTGATCACCATGTCCTCTTCACAGACCACAAACACTTTGCGAACCCTCCCGTACCTCTCTGTGCTGAGCTTCACCTCATCCTTTAGAATGGATAGAGGGATGGGCCTCACGAGGTATGATGCCAACATCAAGTCCTACGACATGGTAATAGATAGGATAATGTGAATCCCTCGACATTCAGATGAAATCTACTAGGGAACGCTGAGTTTGCAGATAAACCTCAGGCGGACAATGTTGATATAGCTTTGTTGCCAATAAATTCAATCCCCAGTGGAAAGGACAAAGACGATCTTCTTCCTCAGGAATAATCTTTGCATCCATAAAATCATCGATTTTCGCAATGCCCTGCCATCAAGAACGAGATCATAGTCACTGAAATCAGGAAAATACCATCGATCGGATCAATCAAAGGGCAGTAAAATACATGGGATCATGCCTCAGGACATACCATGCCGGTGATGGCTTTCAGGCCGATCTCAGGACTTGGCATATAAGCGGTCAGGAACACCGCCATCGATATCTTCTCCGGGAACCTTTCCATGGCAAAGGAGATTACCCCTCCCCCCAAGCTATGACCCACAAGGATCACCCCCTGGTTGCCAATTTGTCGTCCCAGGAACTCCGTCAACGGTTGGACATAGTCCTCAAAGGACTCTAGTTGCTCCATCCTAATCGGGTTTACCCCAGATGCCGCCAGGTCAATTGCCGTAACCTCGTGGCCATGGGATTGTAGGATAGAGGCGATCTTGTACCAGCACCATGCGCCATGTCCAGCGCCATGCACCAACACAAAATGACTGTTTGGCCCGTGCTTTGCTTCTGATTTCTTCTCCATTCCCGATAAATGGTCTATTTTTCCATTCTGTCCCTTTGTATACATAGTTTTATAATACGAGAACTGTTATGTTGTGCCGGCTTGCGAGATGCCCTTCATTGAAAAATAGTCGCATTCTATTTGTGGTCCCTCGAGAGGGCCGGTCAATTAAATTTTATGAAGTTTAAAATAATAATATTGCTATCGAAGGATGTTAACATGATATTTGTTGATAATGAACTATTATCTTTTATAATAAAAGAATTTAGACAACACGCTAGAAAATGCTAAGGCCCTGTATAGTTTATGTTGTGGTCATGTGTCAAATAATTGGATAGGAAAGGAGAAGGTGCTAGCAGAACGTATGTTCTGTACTGTCGCCGCCCTTCTGTAGGATAGAGAAAACCTTATGTAGAGTTGTTACTCCTACGAAGAATGAAAAATTGAAGGAGTTCAAGTGTTTAGACTGTAAACTATTTTCTTCTTCATTCCTTCAAATGATTACATGCTCCTCTATATATAGGGAGGAGTAGAAACCTTAATGACAATTGAAACCGCTACCTTGAATGATTGATTTAATGATCTACTTAAATGCTCCACTTAATGACATTTTCTTTACTAATATTGCATTCAATTGGACCATAAATTACCTTCAACACCCCCTCTTAATTTACGATCTTCAAGATGTCTTTGAAAGTCTCGAACTTCTCAGAAGATTGCCTTTGTAAGAACATCTGGGAGTTGATTATTGGTGCTGATAAACTCTAGAAGTATCTCTTTCTGCGAAACCATCTCTCTGATGAAATGATGACGAAGTTCTATGTGCTTCGACCTTGTATGGAAAATCGGATTCTTGGTCATAGCAATTGCAGATTGGTTATCACAGAAGTTTGTTGTTGGCTCGTCCACCTTCTGTTGTAGCTCGAGAAGTAATTTTCGGAGCCAGATAGCTTTTCTTGTTGCCTCATTTGCTGCAATGTAGTCAGCTTCTTTGAAGTCCATGAAATGGCCTTTGTTCGAATGTAGAACAAGTATCTTGATGTGCTTCTGCGATCATCCAAGCTTCCTTCCCAATCACTATCCACATAACCCACTAGATGATCCTTCTGTGCCTTTTAGGTAGCGTAGAACCCTTTTTGCTTCTGTGAAATGAGTTCTACCGGGGTTGCTCATGAATCTAGACAACATACTCACAGAATGAACAATATCAGTCCGAGTGTGAGTGAGACAAGATAAGAGAACCAACCAAGCTTCTGTAGATCTTCGAGTCAAAGCCTTCTATAGAATCTTCCTTCTATAACTTCTCATTGAGTGATAATGGAGTAGAAATTAACTTTGCATTCTCTATTCGAAACTTCTTAAATAGATCTACTATGTACTTCTTCTGAGAAATGAAAATCTCTCATTACTTCTGCTTCACTTGAAATCCGAGAAAGTACTTCATCAAGCCAAGATCTGTCATTTCGAACTCTTCTATCATGGCTTCCTTGAACTTTTGCAGCAAGCTTCTGCTGGTGCTAGTATATATCAAATCATCCACATAGAGATATGCCATTAGAAACTCAGGACCAACCTTTCGTATGTACAACGAAGGTTTCCTTTCTTCTGTAGGCAGGATTCAATTTAGCAATTCCACGCTCTTGGTGCGTGCTTCAAACCATATAGAGGCTTATGTAGAATGTAGATTTTGTTTTCCGTGCCTTTCATCACGAATCATTTTGGTTGCTATACGTAGACTTCTTCTTCTAGTAATCCATTCAGAAATGCTGACTTTACATCAAGTTGTAATACTTCAAGCTCTTTATGTGCTGCAATGGCTAGAACAATATCAATTGTCTCCATCAAGGAGCAAAAATTTCTGTAAAATCAACACCGCGCTTCTGTGATTAACCTTTTGCTACGATGCGAGTGTTATACTTTTGCACGCTTCCATCTTCATTATACTTGGTCTTATAGACCCACTTCAAGCCGATAGCTTCTTTTCCTTTCAGGAGATCGACCAATAACCATGTGTCATTCTTCTCTATAAAAGTCATCTCCTCCTTCATGGCATTTCTTCATTTTTCTTCTTTGGCTGCTTCCTCAAAGTTCAGTGGCTCAATTGCAGCAAGAGCAAAGTTAGCTTGCTCATAAATTTGAGTGAATGATCGATATCTCCTTGGTGGTGTATCTCAATAGGACCATTTACTTTTGGAATGGTCTTAGAGGAACCAGCTTCTATTGTTCCGATTGGATTGTATACTGTAACTTCTGATACTGCTTCTGTTGTTATGATAGGGTTCTATATAGATGCTTCATATGGTGTCCTGTTCCTAACCGCTTTTGTAGGGGATCTGTTCAAAAGGTAGGCAGATGGTTTAACAGCTTATGCCCATAACTTGTTGGGTAGACCTTTGCCCTTCAGCATGCTACTAGCCATCTCTACAATGGTTCTTTTCCTTCTTTTTGCGACTACATTCGGCAGTGGAGAATACTGCACAATCAACTGCCAATGTATCCCATTCTGTTGGCAATAGTCCAAGAATGGTCTTAATAGAAACTCTCCTCCATGATTTGTCCTTAAGGTCTTAATCATGTATCCACTTTGATTATCTACAAATGCTTTGAACTTCATAAAGGTGGTGAAAGCATCTGATATCCTTTCAAGAAAATAAAGCCAAATCATTCTAGTATAGTTATCTACGAACAACATAAATTATCTTTTGTTACAAAGAGACGTAGTTTGAGTCGGTCCAAAAATATCTACACGAACCAGCTAAAGAGGGGCTTGAGCTCTCCATGATGTGTTTGGGAATGGAAGACGATGATGATTTCCGAAGACACATTCTTCACAGTCGTCCCCTTCAGCAGTTTGTATAGAAGGTAGTCCTACCATCATATCCTTCTACTTCAATAGAGCTACACCGTTTCTATTCAAATGTCCATAGCTGAGATGCCAAAGATGACAATCATCTACAATCTCAGTTTTGAGAACAACATTGCTGCAAGGAGTCATCTTTAACGGGAACAAATTGTTGGACATCATCTTCACGACCATAACCTTCTGTCTGTTTCTGTCCGTTATCTCACATTGACCTTCTATAACAATTAATTTAGATCCATTTTTCATCATCCGTCTCACACTTAGTAGGTCATGTACGACTTTTGGAGTGTAAAAGACGTCGTGCATCCTCTTCTATTGACCTCCTGCACTGAAAACTGAAACAACACATTTACCTTATATCTTTAACTCCTTGCTACTTCCAAGTTCCAAGAAAGAGTTGTATTTCTCATCAAGCTCCAAAAATATTCTTGTTGATCCTTGTGACATGGTTGCTACAAGCGCTATCGCGGAACCATATCTCATTCATATCTTGCATTGAGTTAGAGGAAGAATAGAAAACTTTAGATTCATCTGCTTTAGAGAAATTTACCGAGCTTATGTCCTCATGCCTCATGCCTCATGCCTCATAGCTCGTACCTTCTGTAGAGTAGTAGAAGCATACCTTCTGTATGACATCATCAAACCCATACTAACAAAAACAAATGCAATGACAACGTGCCGACTGAAATATATGCATAAAAGAAGGCAACCCACAAAAGAAGAAGAAAGAGGCCCCGCATAAATATGGGTCTGGCCCACCTTTCTAGTACGAATCACATTGCAGGAGCGCGTCTCCCTTTGCCAATATATCAGCAGGTGGTCCCGGAAACCTTGGAAACCTCATTGCATGAGCTGGTTGTTTGCAGGAGAATGCTGGGAAATTAAATCCGTACGGACAGAGGGCTTCGAGCGATCATTTTCCGAGCTGTCCTCTTTCACAGCGAATCATGGATGAGGGGCCGGCAAGGATACCCTTGAAGACAACGACTGTATTTTAACGCAGCATGTTTGCGCCCCTTTCTGCAAAAAGATGTGGGTCCGTGTCTCCTTCTTTCTGTTTTGATTCCCACTCTTCTTTAACAAAAATCACAGTGTGGGTGTGGGTGACGAGAATCAATTCGTTAGTGGTCGTACGAACAATCTTTGGGGAACCACTAAACAATTACCATTCCACCCCAGAACATTTTGTAATCTCGGGATTGGCCGTAAGAAGAGGTCTCGGCTTATTAGTAATTGTCATTTCAGATTTCAAAAAGGGTGAAATATGGACAAAAAATGAGTTCGTCAAACCGACGGCTGATTTTTTATCGTTGAAATTCGTTCGAACGGTAGAGAGCGAAGTAGATGATGATGTGTCACACTTAGACATATGCTTGAGTAAATCAACTAAGTGTGAATAACAAAATTAATCAATAAAGATGTCGTGACGAAATGATTAAAGAAAACAAATTATAAAACATAATTAACCATATTTATTGAACGTTGAAATTACTTTATAAATCATCACCAATCATGTTTGACGAACGTTAAATCAATTTTAAAAGGGTACCGTTAATAATGTAGAACGATAATTAACATTAACTTATAAAAATATTATTAAACATATTTAATGAGTGCTAAAATCAATTCAAGTCCAATTAAGACTTGATTAATTATTGTTAAGAAATACTAAATAATATAAATATCAGAAAGTTAACTTAGATGTCATAATGACTCCGACGGAGTGAATTGATGCTTAGCCCCTTTTTGGAGTTATCTCAACTAATAGACTAAGAAGTGGAAGGTCAGGTGATAACCTTGGTTTTAATGGTGCACCTAAGTAACGTGCTATATATGGTCGTATTATAATTGTATGCTTAACTTCAGAGACGAGCTTGAGCAAAGTGTTGTTGAACCTTAGTTTGAGTGAGTTGTACGTTTGCTACTCTACAATAAGTCGATACTGTAATAAGCTTAAGCAAAGTGTTGCTGAGTCACACCAAGTATGAGTTACACGTTGCTACTCTATAGTACTCGTTCCTGTTTTGTTACGGTTGCTCACGGGAAATATGGGAAATGATATTTCCTTATTATGTTGAAATATTTCGTAATACATTTAAAATAAATATTGAGATGACAATATACATTGGATAGGCTTTGGATTTTCCAAATCTTTTTCGTAGGCAACTCAAAATCAAAATATTGTATTTCCAAATAAAGATTTGGAAACAATATATTTTTATTATGGAAGCTAATAATTATCAACAGCAATGTTACGTTATAAAGGACAAATTGTCAAATCAAGTAATTTTAAATTACGAATTGACTTCAATAATTGTTCTAATAAAATTGTCGTCAAACCAATTATATATATGTATGATATTTTAATCATCTCATTCTGGTGAATTAAAATTAATTAACGAAAATTACCGTTTAAAAACTTTTCATCCCTGTAGCACCGACCGTTGAGCAGGTATCCGCTCAGATTGGTCTGATCCACTGAAATTTGGAAACAAATCAATGGGATTGTCAAATGAATCTGGACACTCTCTTCATGTTTTTTGTCCATATATCCTAGCCTTGACTACACGATCAAAATGTCTTTCTCCTGAGTGTGTGTGATCTGTGTGATTTGACGGAGAAGGAAGGTGATAAATAATTGTCTGGTTCTTACCACTCACAACTGCGTGTGAGAGTGCCAAGGGCTGTACGCTACCTTGGTTGTCTTTAGAGGGACTATGTATCCTCGGTGCGTTCAACAAGCGGTTAGCGATTCGTCTAAGGAAAGCTAAGTGAATACATCTTCTTAATGCAGTAACCAGTTGCTATCTCATCAGCAGGAAGCCGTTCCTATTGTGTCTTTTTACAGGGAAGTTACGAACCTACGGAGTTTGTACAGTTAGACATGCATTTGAGGGTGCACGAAAGAAGTCTTGTGCCTACAGAGTAGAACATGAGTTGGGAACGTCACTGGAGTGAAGAAAATGTCCTCCCGAGCACAAGGGTGTTGTGCAGAAGTCTCCACCTCCTGGAGGGACAATAGAGCAGGTTGCGTGGGAGCCACCAGAGTTGAAAATTCCACCCCAGGCACTGGGTGTGCTGTGCAGTGAGCCACGACTATGGTAACCATGCATGTCCGAACTGTGTGTAGGATGCATATCCTGACTTCACTGTGCGAGAAGTCAGGTTCCGCTGTGTGTGTAACCAACGTGTTTTTATTTTCTCTTTTAGGTGACATTTCATGGTTGTGTCTCTTATGCTTATAGACATGTTTTTATTAAGAAGAGACAAGTGCTGTGTGGATATCCTCTGTTGAGCTATTAAGTGATGAAGCATTCCTCTAGTGTGAACCAGAAACGGGCTGCTCCTTGAGAAGTCGTTTTGTCACTGTAAGGAATCATTTTTTGAGGATTTATATTCTAACTACAACGTTGTCATTGTGCTTTGATAGACGGGCTTACGCTAAAGCGACTACGTGCTATGTGAAAATCCTTTGAGCTACCAACAGCTGAGCGTGAGTATCCATCTGCAGGAAATGATACGATCTCCACTGAGTGAGGGCAGATCTTTGCCTCGGAGGAATCTACAATTTTTTTAAGGATTCTAAATCTCACTTCATGAGAAACTAAAAGATTAGTGCAAGGGCATTTTACACCCATTATATTATATAGTTGAATCACTTCGTTGGTGGAAAGTGGACGTAGGTCGATTAAAGTCGAACCACTATAAACTACTATGTCCAACACGATCGCACAAACACTCGTACGAAAGCTACTTGACCAAATCATAGCGCTTACAGTGAACATATCTCATCATCTGAGAAACATTTTGATGTGATACAGTATGCTTCCGCTTACAATGAGAAATGGAGAAAAAGTTGAAATCGCTAATTCACCCCACCTCTTAGTGCACCTGAACGATCCAACATCAGGTTTTAGTAAACCATAGAATCCTGAGTATCAACAGAATGTTGATGCAGAACCTTAAGGCTTCTGCTATCAAGTCGTTGCAATTTTAATAAGCTAATGCGTGATCAGCAAAGTCTACTCAAAGTCTTAAAATACACTTGTTGTAGTAAAAGGTTGGTACATAACCTTGTAGGTTTTTACACTACTAAACAATGATCATCTAACGCTCGATTGATGGAATAAACTCCAGAACCTTAAAGAATATTGTACCTGAAAATGGTTTTGTACAGGACCTTTGGAGTCTCTACCCAAATATAGCATTTTGTCTGTTGATTTACTTTTCTATTAAATGTTTCTTACGAATGATTAGAAGAGAAACATTGATGCATAAAGTAAATGAGACACATAAAGTTTGTTTTGGTTCGACAATAACCTATGTCTACACTTGTAGAATGATATTCACTATAGAATACTTATAATGGTTACAAGATTGTCGGCAGGTATAAAGACACTATAACAGAGGGCAATGCAGATGATTCAGAGACTTCTTCAGAAAAGTAAAACTTACCGAAGGTACTAGAACAATACAACAGAAGATGATGTAGATAACCCTTCGGCTTTTCCACAATCATTAACTAACTCCATAATCCCTGTGGTTGGGGTTCTGCACTGTGAATAATAACTAACTCCAAAAACTCCATAAGCCCTCTAGTTGAGTTTAACTCGTGGCAGCTATACTCAAGCACATAGCGTACCCCACACAGTCAAACTAAACCTCTTTCTTAGGTTGGAATTTTCCTTCGGCCTCTCCACGACTTGCTTGTCTCCTCACCAACAATTCCCATATGCAGACAAGAATCTTAAGCTTCTTCAAGCTTGTAGTAGGTACCACCCCTTCCGCGGAACAACAAATGTTAATACCTCACCGGTTCCTCTATATGCGGCAAATCTCTTGCTCATTCTTCCGATGCGTCTAGACCTTGACTTGTCTCTCGCCGGATTCACGACCACCATGCTACAATGCAACCAAGTTTCTCACGGCTTCACTCACGCCTGGTCACAACTTGTGCCCTACATGCTTGCATTATGCATACACACCAAACCGGTAACAAAACAACTGATGCCAGTGCCTCACTTTGTTCCCATAATCGCAACCCTTCTCTTGCCCACTGCCTGTCGACACTCCTCACGACTTCAACACCAGCGAGCCTATCAAGCCATAGTGCGGACAAGTCCTTCACAGCCTCCCTCATGTCCAGCACGGCTTGCTCTCGGGACACCAGCCTTCTTCAACCGAATGTTTCACCTTGAAAGAAAAAAAAAAAGCTCACAAGTCTATGAGTAAAAGATCACTTTCACGATCTCTAACCCTAACCGTTCACAACTTTTATCTAACATTAAACATGAATTGATTGATGGGCATTTCCAGTCAATATGCAGAACCTTGCACGGATACTTTCCACATATGAAGTGATTTGTTCCACTAAAGAGAATATATCAACTCAAATGAAACCAAATCGTTAATCAAAGGATTTATATCAATTCGATTTACATAATATAACATAGAAATATATTTAATTAATGAGATGACTAAATAATTATGGGTAATGATTAGGTGACAAAAGGTGCTTACGCACGGACTGTCCTTGTAGGTTAACTTTCTGTAAAGTAGTAGAAGCATACCTTCTGTATATCATCATCAAAACCATAGTAACAATCTCCCTCTTTTTGATTACGAAAAACCATTTATCTTCGAGGGAAATATTTTGCAGAGAAACTCCCCCTAACTCCTTAATGAGCGCGGGTATGGGGCTCGCATATGTTTATAAAGACAAAAGCTTTTGTATAATGTAGTTCATAGAAGCTTATACGATGAACACATGAGCTTGTAGAGCATAAAGCTTCTGTGAGGTACATGGCGCAAGGCTCCATGTGTGACTTGACAGTTCTTGGTAAGAACTCAACAACTGATATCCCATAAAAAGGACTAAGTCTCCCTTTTTATTCCGTAGTAGAAGAATGTTAGAGAAATGTAAAACACGTGTAGAAGGTTGTTGAAAGTAGTGCAAAAAATAGGCTTTACCACCCACTTTCTGCCGAAAGATTTCCTGTAGATACATAAAGCGAAGGCTATCTATTTCAAGCAACTTTCTCTCCTGTTCTTTTATATCGAAAATGATAAGACTAGGTGGTAGATGATAAAACGATAACAAAACCATCCTTGTAAGATGATTTAACATTCTTTATCATTAAACCATCGAAATCAAAAGACAGTACGACATAGAGAGTGTGCCCGTAGAGGGTCACTTATTGAAAGCAATATAAAACATAGTTTCAAAAGTTCTAACAATAATGACATTCGGGCATCAGCAAAAGCATCTAGATGTGCATGCAAAAACTTGTCTAGGCCCTCTTGTTGGAGTCTAGAATCAATGACCAGCCTCTGTAGTACTCGAATGTCCTCACCTGGAGCAGCAACTTGAAGTTGCATCTCCTTGAGAATAGATGGCAGGGCGGAAGAGGGAAATGCCTCCTCAGCTAGTGATGCAAAAACCCAGCTTCTAGAGGGTGACTTGGCATGTTTCTTACCATTAGCAACAACAGATGGGGCCTTCTAGAGAAGCTCATAGTATTATGCCTTCGTGAGCTAGCCGTCACCTATTTTCACCAACTGCATGATATGGATGATGTTGGCACTAAAGTTGTTGACCTTGCATTTTTCTTCCTCAAAAGCTGGAGTAGGGTCAATGTCATGCATCTGTAGAAAGCTAGCAATCACTTGGCCATAAGGCATGCTTTTTTCCTTCCTTGAGAGGCTCCACTCTTAGGCCGGTAGGGACTCTCTTCAGTTGGTGAACCACGACTTTGGCACCCGTAGACATGATGGTGTCAACACTTTTAGTACGAGGGAGAAAACTAAATAAAACTTAGTGGTGTAGAGCCTGCGGTAAAGATCCAGCCGTGTGCACTCTGAATTGCTTTTTAGGGATACTTTCTACCCAACAATGATGCAAAAAATACTCATTCTTTCCATAGTCCTACATCTCAGTAGTGGATTCCCATCCATACAAGTTGTAGATCGAGAAGATAATACAAAAAGATAAGTCCATGTACAGAGGTGCGGTTGAACTTAATACAACTCTTGTCCCTATAAAGTTAAGATTGGAGCAGAGCTCTAGTTACTTTATCACAAACACTTCAACATATGACTCTTAAAAGGTTCTTAAGCCCAGTGCTAAAAACATAGGGGCTATGTCTAACATATTGGCAGAGAACCAAGCACAGTCTAATCTCTTACTAGTAGTCAAACTGTGATAAGATGTTTTAACCAGTGGCAAATCGTCATCGGCCAGCACTTGATCAATCTTCTCTTAGCTAACAAAAGCAGAAGGTTTTGGAGTGTTGGTACCTTGTCTCTTAGGTCGCTTCACATGCAATTTGGTCCAAGACTTAGAGACCGTGTCAGCATCTCTTCACGGATGCTTGGTCCTGGAAGATACAACAAACGATGTGGCACCAGAAAGTAGCTTAGCACTATCAGATACTTGAATCCTAGGAATTATAAGAGGAACAGAAACCACACCTCTTGGATTCTTGGTCATAGGTGCCATTAGAGAGATTTTTGGAAGAAATGAGAGAGATAGAGAGAGTTTAGGGCTTAAAAAAGAAGAAGAAGGTGTGAAGCGATGAGAGAGAAAATATACAAACTGTGGGGATTAAGAAGGAAATAGCAAAAGGTAAATATAGAAAGAAAATATACTCCAATATATAGGCAGATCCAAATCTTTTTTGATCCCGACGAATCTTCTATGGATTAGATAGCAGCTAACCGTTGGGGAAAAGAAGTAAATCTTCCAGATATTTTTTACCGTTTGATTTCGAAATCAAGTTCGAATAAAAAATAGTCATTAGGCTGTAAAAGGTAAACCTTCAATGCTAAAGCTTCTACACTGGTAGGTTTGGTTATTGAGTTTATAAACATAAGTTTCCTTATTTCATTAATGTAATCTCAAGTTATTACTTGAGCAGAACGTTGAGTTGCAGAAGGTACCTTCAAGCTTATGTACAAAGTGTTATGTACAAAGGTTAGAACTGCAAGTATCTCATATTAGACGCTATATGTTCGAGTCATTTTCTCAAACTTGGGTTTATTTTACAGAAGGATCACCTTCTGCACATAGTTTTTATTGTGTTACAATACCACGTTTTGCCTCAGCCAAAGGGTCAAGGTCTTAAATTGGGTGACATATTCCCAACTCACTCATAATAAAGTCAAACTAATCTTTATCTTGATGCTTAGTGAAGATGTCCTCCAGTTGATCTTCTGCATTAATGTATTAAATACTTACAGAACATTTATGATATTATCCCTCAGAAATGATATTTGAGTTCAGTGTGCTAGTTTAAAGTGATAATTAGAATTGTCAATAAAATTAATTGTGCTTATGTTGTCACATTTGATCGGGATTTTAACAAACTCAAGGGTGTAGTCCTCAAGTTGTTGTTTCATCCGTAGAACCTGAGCACAACAACTAGCAGCTTCTTTTGTTGAAAATGCAACCAAAGTTTGCTTATTGGAAAACCATGATATCAACATGTTTCCCAGTAGTCGACAAGTATCATTAGTACATTATTTGTCAATTTTCATCCCGCAAAGTTGACATATGAATATCCAATTAGATCAAAGCTTGATCCTTTAGGATACCATAGTTCGAAGTTGCCAAAACCACGCAAGTATATGAAGATCCTCTTGATCGCAATCGTGTGAGAATCCTTAAGTGCATATGAAATATTACATAGAGATAGCCACTAAACTATATCCCGAGTCTTAAAGTTGTAAAGTACAAAAGAGAGCCATTAATGCTCGTGTAGAGCTTACTATCCATTTCACGACCATTTTCATCTTTGTTTATCCTAGTGCCTGTAGCCATCGGAGTTAACAAGGGTTTTGTGCCTTCAAGGCCAAACATTTCCAGAAGCTGGTTCATGTACTTGTCTTGGTGACGAAATTATATTCCACAATTTGCTGAATTTGCAATCCGAGAAAGAACGTAAGTTCTTCTATAATGTTCATTTAAAACTTACTTGTCATGAGTTGTGCAAATGCTTTCCGATGCTTATCATTGATTGACTCGAATATTATATCATCAACATATATCTGGATCACCATAAGATGATTAATTGTAGTTTTGAGGAAGAGTGTAATATCTACTCTAGCTCTTTGATAGCCTTTTTCTAGCAGAAAGGAACTGGGCTTCTCATACCAGGCCCTTGGTGCTTGTTTAAGCCTATGGTATAACATTCTAAGTTTTATTCATTTAAAACACATAAATAAACATGATTCATTAAGAGTAAAATTATACAAAATTCGTTAGGAGTCTTAACTCATAATCTAACTTATGGATACTCAAATCACAATATACAAATGTCCCATGAGACTACTCCAATCTTCACCTAGATGCAAAGACCGTAAAAGAAACGCGAGACATAATGGTAGCGTAATGCTAAGTATGAATACCACATTATATATATTCACGACCTTCGTTTGATACCATTTTCGTACGAACCTTGTTCACATCCTTACCAACTTATAAAACCTCAAAACAAGAATCATATGATGCCATCTCAATGGTCAAACAACACCCTTGCAACTCGCAATGTAACCACTCGGCACAAGCTCATTTCGCAACTATCATCTCTCGACTCGGGGGCTGGCATACTGGTTTCATAACTCACCACCCATACACAATCTCGCCAAATAAATGTTATTTTGATTCACTTATTTTCAGCCACGAATACTATGGCATTTGCTAACCATCCATCCGAACACTTGAGTAGTTGCTTTGCAATTATTGCAAGCTCATCATCATCCGAGTCAGCTTTTGTATCGTCTTCAAAAGCTTTTGCACTTTTTTTGGTAGCTTCAAAGGCCACATAAACATATCTGGTATTCGATGGAGATGATTTATCAATCTCATAAGACATCAAGGAACTCATTAGTTGTTCCCATTGAAGACTAGTGAGGTCACTTGCTTCCTCTATAACGATTTTGTTGCCTTCCTAGAACTTGGCAGGATAAGCAAAACCTTTCTCACCAATAATCCATTATTAAATGACTTGCCTAGATGTTAAGGGCATGTACCAAACGGATTGGCTTCTCATACATCTGTTTGACAGTCTCATCACTCCTCATGGTGATGTTCCCATATTGATGAACGAAGACGTTCATATTGGTTTCATGGATTTGAGTCGTCCCAATATACACGATGACAAGCTTCTCCATTATTTCTTGTGCAGTATTGCATGTAGAAACGTTTGCAAACTCCTTAAACGACATCACATTAAATAGCATATATTTTACCATTAAGTTGAATCTGGTAAGTTTATGTTGTTCTCTTGTAAGATTTCCTTGCAAGTCTCGTTGGTTTTCGATTGGTGTAGAGGGAAGATAACTTTCAACAATGTTCCACATTTTCTCATCGATTGCTTCCATATAAGATCTCATTAAGGTTCTCCAACGATACTAGTTCTAGCCAGCAAATTAGGAGGATTTTCCAATTGAGTTTATCCACCAAAATTAGACATTGATAAGTTCAGTCATAGCGTAGAGCGTTTGCAGACTTTTTGTAAAAACTAAAAAAAAAAGCCTCTGTCGAGTAAAATTCGTTCCTCAACTAAAAGTTAATCATCTGTTGAGTTAGGGACTAATACCAATTGCTCATGTAACAATGGCACTACGTAGTGCGTGAATTAGTGCATAGAACCTTTTTGGACTTTTCACAACTAATAAACCCAACAGCGGAATATCAAGTTTCAGTAGACCAAAGAATTCTCGGTATCAAGAGAAGGTTGTTGCAGAACCTTAAGGCTTCCGCTATCAAGTCTATGTAGTTTTGACCAGCCGAGGCGTGATCAACAAAGTCTACTCCAAGTCCTATTGGTTAATACAAAATCTGGAAGGTTTTTGCTCAACCAAGCGACGAACAACTAATGTTCGATCGATAGAATCAACTCCAGAACCTTAAAGATTGTTCAAGCCGATAGAGATTTGGTACACCACCTTTGGAGTCTCTACCTCGATATAGCATTGTGCCTGTTGATCTGCTTTGCCGGTAAAGGTGTATGTTGAATGGTCAGTAGAGACCATTGGTGCATAGAGTTAATTAGACACATAAAATTTATAGTAGTTCAACAATATGATACGTCCAGTTTTCACCCTTGTAGGATGAGATTCACAAGCGAACACTTATAGTGGTTACCATTATGTTTGTAGTTACAAGGACACTACTGTAGAGGGTAATGCAGATAACTCGGCGGCTTCTCTAAAAAAGTAATTGATGCGCGTTGTCAACGCAACAAAAATAAATTCCTATTTTGACCTAACTAGAATCGCAAGGGCAAGCAAGGGTCGATCCCACAGAAAATCGCATTGATAAATTACTCCTAGCTTCGTTCTCAGCAATCGGTCGAGGTCAAGCAGAAAGAAAGTTGATTTTAATTAAAAGCAAAAAATCAAAGAAAACAACAAAAGTTTACCAGTGTTAATAATATCTAGGACATCCTACTTCCCTTCGCGTCCTATGCACCCGATCCCCTTCTTCTTAATGCTACCAAATTATTATAATTGCTAACATAGGTTGCTAGACTCTCCACATAGTCCTCCCGAACATTCGGAAACGTATCACCATGTATCAAATTCCCTACTCGATTCCTAGGCACATAACTAGTAATGGCCTATTATATTTAAACTCTATATAGTTACCTAAGGTGTTCTGGTATATCCATATCCTTCACGCTAAAGCCCGGGGAACAAAAAGCTTGTTTACCAACCACATATTGTCTAACCAAATCCAATTCTCTCTCGTTTTTGATTCCCGAATATCCAGTTGATTGTATAGGAGTGGTATTACTTACGAATCCAATAAGATACCAAAGTGGATGATTGACTCATTCCGAATAGATAGTTTTTTGGTAAAAATAGTCGTTTTTTAATCTGAGTAGGAGCATACTCTGGATTGCAATCGTGAGGAGTACTGCTTGATTATTTCTAGGGTTTAGGGTTTAGGCTATCCAATTCTAGATCTAACCTAGACTACCCTCCCGAGTGTCCTTAGGTTATCGAATCAATGTCAAAGGGTGTTCAGTCAATTAACACGCATTTAGAATAGGACTGAATAAACAATTAATAAAAATCCGAAATCACAAAGGAAGAAGGTTCACGGATTACATTGGAACACGAGGTTCCATCATAGCACTAGGAAAACGAATAAGTTCATAGCTAAAGAAAATAAAAACAATAAATCAAATCCAAAATTAATCGGCATAAAGAAAACTAAGAAAATAGGGTTAGTGAAAATTGTCTCCGTCGTCGGCTGTCATCTTCAATAGCCTCCTAGGCCGAATCCCTCCCTCAAAAGGAATGAAAAAGTCTTTGTATATCTCCTAGAAATAACCCTAGAAAATCTAAGAAAATCTAAGAAAATCTGGAAATGAAATATTCTCGGCGTCCGTCCGTACAGCTGCGCAAAAATCTGGGGCAGCTGCACCGACTGTTCTATCCCCTAGCTGACCCTTAGCTGCAGTTGCACTGAGCTCCGTTGCAGCTGCACCGACTATCCAGATCTAACTTCTTTAAGACTCCTCCTTACATCTTCAACTCTTCTTTATCTCATTTTAACTACCAACATAAACAAAGTATACGAAAGTGAGGAGACATAAAGAAACCAAAATACCTAACAATTAAACGACTAAAATGCCTAAAACTAACCAAAATCAAGTCTAAAACATGATCCCTTAACTCTATTTTCATAGAGTTATCAAATCCTAAACCTAACTTTTGCTAATCCTTGAGCAAAACAAAAGAAAGAAATAGACTCCAAAGACACTCCTTAGACAACCCAAGTCACTCGATCATGAAACATCTTAAAAACCTCTCAGATATGGCCGCAAACTTCCTATGTAGTTACATGTCATTCACCGCCAGCGTGCTCAGTCAACACAACTCACAATAAATAATTTCATCCCAACAAGTTACACTCTTAACATTAACAAATCCACACCCGAAATGGTTCATGGAATCCAAATGACTCGCAAAGACTACTACAAACTACTCTCTCCACTCATCTATGGTTTTACAACTTTTCATTACACAACTTTACTTTTTTTCGGTTGCAAGACTCTAAATGTATCATCTAATTCCTGCAAAAGCTCATGTAACGAGTTCTCAATTAATGACTCCCAGTCCAGTTGGACCAAGGCATTAGGTGATAAGGTACCCCTCAGATCGATCACTCAAGAAAGTAAGGAAGACTCAGACCACAAGTACATATTCATGAATTCTTATTCTTTTATTTCTTTTTTTTCGACTTTTTAAACCTAAACAATGGTACTCAGAGCATTGGCAAACCCTTATCTTTTTATTTCTCAACAGATATACCGCAGACTTCGTATCAAGAGTTAGTCCAAGTGTCTCTACTAATCACTAGTCACCATGAATTCTAAGAAGACGTAAGAATGTTGCAGCTGAGTACGCTTCCTACTAGGACATCTGATAACGATTCGAAAACAAATAAACAGTGCTAAACTTGGAATTTCATCCTTCCCCACATTAGGAATGCAAGCCTTAAGCTCATCATAGAATACAGACATTCCGCTTTTGAATTTTTAAGGTCAATTTGAAGAGTAATGACACAAAAGACACCTAAATTATTATTTTTGTTTTTTGTTTTTTGTTTTCTTCCTTTTTTTTTAAAACTGGACTGACCCAAACTAAACTAAAGAAGCAGCGCCGAGCTCAATATAAAATGCAACATATCACACCCTAACACTCCCAAATCTAAACTAAGCAACGCCCTCGATGCAAGTAACGGTTATGCAAAGGTTTGACAGCAACGAGAGAAGAAAGACACTCTCATATTCCGCATCCTCGGAATGGCCATTCTCATTATCCTCCTCATTAGCTGGTAATGCATATGTAGACTATTTCAGGTCCGAAAGATCGACGTTCAACGCAACAGCTATCCTTTGATTGCAAGCAATATAATATGCCATAAATTCTTCCATCCTTGTCCATTGCTATTGAGCCGTCGGAATGCTTGTTGAAGAAGATGGTTAGGCACTGGAATGGAGGGATCGCTATCAACGTGTTTACCAAGTGGAATGATACTGGAGTGGCCTTCTTTGAGATGAATCTCGTGGTCGATTTTGTCCAAAGTGATCCTGTTAGGCGGCTTCTGGGGATGAGCAATCTCCTATGTAGTATCCCATTCCACCCCTGCTTTCCTGCATAACTCAAAGCTAACAACAGAAACCACAAACCAAGTTTAGTATCTTTTAAAGCCCTATGCAACATTTGGTTAATGAGTCGTCCAACATCAATATGCATGCGCTCCAATATGCAAGAGACCAGTGTCGCTCGTTCCTTCGTTACATTGCTCGTGTTCATTCCGGGAATGACTCTTGCCGACACAAATCTAACCAACATCTTTACATCGACCGGGAGATCTTTACCATATAAAGCCATGGGTCATTTGTCCTGAACATCTTCCATGACGTCCCTGATCTAGTCAAATACTCAAGCACATCATTAGCATTGAAATCCTCATTAAGATACTTAGTGAATGCATAATGGTCAAACATCTAGAGGTTATACAACTCATTAATTGCTTATGCCAAACACCACATGTTTTCCTTGAACTCGAATTCTCTCACTACGTGCAACAAAAGTGTTTGAAGTAGCATAAAATTCCTTCATTAAAGGAACCGCCGCAGCCCCCGGAGGTGCGCAAAAATCTGTCCAACGCATATGTTCAATATGGTACTTATAACCTTCCATGTACCTATCATTTACTTCAAATCTGGGTTCCGGAACTAATATCCGGGTCACCATGGACTCTCGGTAATTCATGGCAGCCCCATCCCGCAACGCTCATTCCCTTCGACCTCCCGACGAATCGACTTCCATCAATTTCTTTTTGGGTGCCATCAAGAACGATGTCGTTCAATCCACTACACTTACACAAATCGAAATAGACCCAAATCAACACAACGAAAGAGTTAAGGACCAGTAATACGTCGGGACAAGGGTCTCGGTGCAAGATCGGATGGCGGTGGCGACGGATGACTGGTGGCTCCGGTGGTTGAGCAACGGGTTGAGACTCCGACACCAGAGAATAGGGTTGAGACTCCGATACCAGGCGGAAGGCTTGCAGCGAGATGGTGGATTGTGGTCGGTCGGAGCGGAACTAACGGGTTGCTGGTCGATCGTGCCAGTTGGCACCTGGAAGGAAGAAGAACGGAGAAGCAATTAGGATACGATTCTCCTTAAATGTTATTTTATTTTGATTTTCTTTAATAATAATAAAATGGAGCAGCTGCATGATCTACGGTGAGCTGCACGTGGGCGTCGGATTCGTGGCTGATCTACTCGTATAGCTGCACGAGTCTCGATACAGCTGCACGAGGGCGTGGGATGAACACAGTAGGCTCATTCGTGCATCTGCATCACTTTTCTTGGAGCTGCACAAATATTGCTGTCGTTGCTTCCTTGAACACCTAAACATGAATTTAATACGAAAAACTAAAAATAAATAGCAGAATGAAAAAGACTTGGGTTGCCTCCCAATAAGCGCTTGCTTTAATTAAAGTCTACGGCTCGACTTTCTCGGTGATCACGCTTCTTAGAGTTGAGTGGACATAGTCCCTCGTTCAACTAACTCTCCCCGATAGTGCTTCAATCGTTGTCCATTAACCTTGAAGGTTCTATCTGATTTGTCCGCCTTGAGTTCTACTGCTCCATGTGGGAGATAACCACCACTCAGAACGGTCCCGACAACCAGGATTTCAATTTTCCTGGGAATAACCGCAACCTAGAATTAAAGAGTAAAACAAACTCACCTGGGGCAAAGACCCTATTGAAGATATCATGTCATGCCATTTCTTCGTCTTTTCTTTATAGATTTTCACATTTTCATATGCTTGATGTCGAAGCTCCTCTAATTCGTTCAGCTGTAATAGTCTAGTTTCACCTAATCGTATAGCATCAAAGTTAAGGTGTTGAAGTGCCCAATAAGCCTTATGCTCAATCTCCACCGGATGATAGCACTGAAGACTAATCTATAAGGAGACATCCCTATGGAGTCTTGTATGCTATCTTGTATGCCCACACGGCGTCATCAAGTTTCGACGCACAGTCCTTCTGCGTTAGACTTATAGTTTTATTCGAGGATTCGTTTTATCTCACGGTTAGAGACCTCGACTTGGCCACTAGTTTGTGGATGGTACGTCGTAGCGATCTTGTGTTTCACACCATATTTATCCCGCAACGCATTGAAATGTCGATTACGGAAATGCGTGCCTTCATCACTAATGATTGCTCGAGGTACCCAAACCTTGGAAAAATATGTTTCTGTACGAATCTCACAACTACCTTATAATCATTAGTGGGGGAAGCAATTGCTTCCACCCGCTTCGATACAAAATCAGTTGCCACGAGTATATACTTGTTACCTCTTGAGGTACAAATGGTCTCATGAAGTCGATTCCTCACACGTCAAACAACTCTACTTCGAGAATGTTTTGCAGTGGCATCTCGTTCCGTCTTGATATATTTCCCAATCTTTGGCATCTGTCACAATGCAGAACAAATTGATAAGCATCCTTAAATAAGGTGGGCCAATAAAAACCTGATTGTAAAACTTTTGCCGCGATGCGATCTCCTCTAAAGTGCCCTCAGTAGGGGGTTGCGTGACAATGTGCAAGTATGCCATTCGTCTTTGTTTCTAGAACACATCTCCTAATGACATGATCCGCACTTCTCTTGAATAAAAATGGTTCATCCCTAAAATAATGGCGTGCCTCATGCAGGAATCTCTTCTTCTTTTGGGCTTCAAAATCATTGGCTATAAAGTTCGAAGTAATGTAATTCACAAAATGAGCATACCAAGGCACCCTTTGATCAACTGAGAACAAGTTCATCTAGGAATGATTCATTTATGAATGTTTTATCTCTTGCCCCATTTTCATTTTCTATTCTCGACAAGTGGTCTGCTATTTGATTTTCTGTCCCTTTTCTATCTGGAATTTCTAGATCAAATTCTTGTAACACCAACACCCACTAATTAATCTCGGTTTAGCATCTTTTTTCTCAATCAAATACTTGATCGCCGTATGGTCTGTAAATACTATTACTTTAGCACCCACGAGATAACTACGAAACTTATCAAAAGTAAACACAACCGCAAGCAATTCTTTTTCAGTGGTTGTATAATTCACTTGCGCATCATCTAGGGTACAACTCGCGTAATAAATAACATAAAAAACCTTGCCTACCCTTTGTCCTAACGTAGAACCCACCACGTAGTCACTAGCATCACACATTAACTTGAAAGGCAAATTCCAGTCCGGTGCAATGACAATAAGTGCGGATACTAACCTCTTCTTGAGCTTAGTGAAAGCTGAAAGGCATGTGTCATCGAAGACAAATGGTTTGTCCTTATCCAATAGATTGCACAATGGTTTTGTGATCTTAGAGAAGTCGTTGATAAATCTATGGTAAAAACTAGCATGTCCGAGAAAACTCCTAATTCTTTTAACGGACGTGGAGGTGGAAACTTTTCAATAGTTTCGATCTTCGCTTTATCTACCTGGATACCCTTGCTTGACATCTTATGACCAAGAACAATACCATCTCTGACCATAATTTGGCATTTCTCCCATCTTAAGATCAGGTTACTCTCCTCACATCTTTGTAAAACCTTCGTCAAATTCATCAAGCACTCAGAGTAAGAGGTACCAAAAATGGAAAAGTCATCCATAAACACGTCAAGACCATTATCAATCATGTTTGAAAATATTGCCATCATACATCGTTGAAAAGTAGCAGGTGCATTACATATTCCAAATGGCATACGACGGAAAGCAAAAGTTCCATAAGGGCATGTAAAAGTAGTGTTCTCTTGGTCTTCCGGAGCAATCAAAATCTCATTGTATCCGGAGTAACCGTCAAGGAAACAGTAGAACTCCTTACTCGCCAATCTGTGAAGCATTTGATCGATACAGGGAAGGGGAAAGTGATCTTTCCTTATTGCTTTGTTTAATTTATGGTAATCTATGCATACCCTCCATCCAGTCACCGTTCAGGTTGGCCTCCCTTCTTTGGTACGCAATGCACAGGACTTACCCACGAACTGTCAGAAATAGGATAAATAATACCTGCATCTAACCATTTGATTATCTCTTTCTTCACTACTTCCTTCATGTTCGGGTTAAGTCCCCGTTGAGCTTCCACTGAAGCTTTGTAGTTCTCTTCCAAAAGGATCTTGTGCATGCACACCGACGGGCTTATTCCTCGAATATCTACATTCGTCCAACCTAAAGCCTTCTTGTGTTCCTTAAGGATATGAAGTAATCTTTCTTCTTCTTAGTTTGTTAGACTAGCAGACATGATTACGGTAAAGTATTAGAGGGTCCGAGATATGCATATCTCAGATGCTTCGACAGTTGTTTGAGTTCAAAAATTGGTGGTTCTTCACTCGATGGCTTCATAGGGTTCAATGGCCGCTCCTTGTGAAAGTGATTTACCCTTCTTGTAAAACATGTTGAGGCCTCCATGATGCTTTTATTTGCATGCACCATTTCAGCTTCGGCCAATGGATCGTCTTCATTTTCTTGCGAGAGATACTCAGAAGTATACCTATCAATAACATCGAGAAGGAAACATTCGTTAGTATCATTCGGCCATTTCATAGATTTATACACATTAAATGTTACTTCCTTATCGTTGACACGGATAGTCAACTCGCCCTTCTGAACATCAATTAGTGCTCGTCTTGTAGCTAAGAATGGTTGACCCAAGATGATTGGAATCTCTCGTTCTTTCTCGAAGTCCAAAACAACAAAATCAGCAGGGAATATGAATTTATCTGCCTTTACCAACACATCCTCAATTATTCCCTTAGGATATGTAATAAACCTATCTACTAATTGTAGAGAAACAGATGTGGATTTTACCTCACCCAATCCTAACTCCTTATAGACAGAAAATGGAATTAGATTAATACTAGCATCAAGGTCACATAAAGCCTTACCTGAAAAAGTTGAACCAATTATGCATGGAATCGTAAAACTATCAGGATCTTTGAGTTTCGGCGGCATCTTCTTTTGAAGGATTGCGCTACATTCCTCGGTTAACATCATCGTCTCACAGTTGCCTAAACTTCTTTTCTTTGAGAGTACATCATTCATAAACTTGACGTAGCTAGGCATCTGCTCAAGTGCTTCTGCAAAAGGAATATTAATATGAAGCTTTTTAAATACATCAAGAAACTTACGGATTTGAAGGTCTCCAATTTGTTTCCGTGCTCTTTGCAGGAATGGTAGTTCTGGAAGCTCCATTCCGTCCTTTGTAGCTTCATCCACCTCTTTCTTTTGTTTAGAAGGAACAGGAGACAAGGTAAGATCCATAGGGTGATCGACTTTATTATGGCCACTAGGAGTGTTTGGTGACTGTTCCTCAGGTGTGGCCTGTTTCTTTTCTACACCAATTCTCCCTTCATCAAGCGTTCGACCATTCCTCAAAGTGATTGCCTTTGCTTGCTCTCTCGGATTCACCTCAGTATTGCTAGGCAATGACCCATATGATTTGGAATTTACAGCTTGCACCAACTGACTAACTTGGTTCTCCTGGTTTCGAATAGATGCTGCTTGGTTCTTCAACAAAGTATCTTGATTAGCCATATATTTCATTATCATCTCCTCGAAATTCGGCTTCCTTTCAGACACCTGAGCTTGCGGCTGTTGGAAACCTGAAGGTGTTGGGGCTTGATTTCTTGTCGCTTGTGGACCTTTCCAAGAAAAATTTGGGTGATTTCTCCACCCCGGATTATATGTTTTGGGAAAGGGATTGTTCCTCTGATTCCCAATGAAATTTGCTTCTTCCATACTCATCAAACACTGATTAGTCGGGTGAGTTCCTCCACATACTTCACAATTGCTTGAAATCCTTTGGATTGAATTGACATTCACATACTCAAATTTCACGGTAAGTGCTGCTAGTTGAACTTGGATTGAGGTCAAGGTGTCCAACTCGTGTACTCCATGTGTTCTTCTTCTACTCGTCCGATCAAAATACTGATTTGCCATACAAGTTTTCCACATAGTCTCCAAGAGCTCTAATCCCTCGACATAGGTTTTCTTCAAAAATGCTCCACCAGATGCCAAATTCAAATGCTTGCGAGAGGATTCTGTTAGTCCATTGTAAAATGCCTCCAACTGTCTCCATCCCAAAAAATCGTGGTAAGGGCATTGGATCAACATGTTTTTAAATCGCTCCCACGCTTCCACAAAGGATTCCATCTCATCCTGTCTGAAAGTTGTGATCTCGTTCCTCATTTGTGAAATTTTTGGAGGAGGAAAGTATTGATCCAAGAACGCCTCCTCCATCTGTGCCCAAGTGGTGATTGAATTCACAAGGAGTGAATTGAACCGCCCCCAAGTCTTGTCCTTTAATGAGAACGCGAAAAGTTTCAACCTGACAGTATCTTGCGGGACTCCATTCTACCTGAATGTGTCGCAAACACTCAGGAATTTGCTTAAATGCTCATGTGGGTCCTCCATCGGTGTTCCTCTAAACTGCACTGAATTTTGAATCATCTGCATCACCGACGTCATAATTTCAAAGTCCCGAGGTTGGATAGTTGGCGGTGCAATACAAGACTGATGAACATGTGTTCTTGCTTATGTGAATTCCATCATCGGTCTGTTGTCCAAGTCCAGTACTGGTGAATTAGTGTAATGGCCTTTTTAGTGTTTTTACAACTAATAGAACCCAAGAGCGGAAGGTTAGGTTTCTGTAGATTACAGAACCCTTGTACACAGCAAATCCCGAAGTGAACTGCTTGAAGACCGAATGACCAACCAAAGTCTGATATAGAATATGACTATGTAGTCCTGAGAAGGTTTTTGCAGTAGCAGAAGGTGGATGTTTCTGCTATCAAGGTTCTACAGATCCGACCACCCTAAGTGTGATCAGCAACGTCTACTACAAGATCTGAATGATACTTGTAGTAGCAGAAGGTTGCTACAGAACCTTGTAGGTTTCTGCACTACCAAGAGATGATCTGCGAAAGCTAGATCGAAGGAAACAACTCCAGGACATGATTGGTTTCTGTAGCGTACGATATTTGATGCAAAACCTTCGGAGTCTCTCCTAAGACGTTCGCGTTGTGTCTGTTAATTTGCTTTTCCGTTTGCGCAGAAAGTAAATGAGACACAGGAGGTTTATAGTGGTTCGACAATTACCTATTCCACTCTTCACCCTTATAGGATGGAATTCACTATTGAACACTTATAGCAAATACAAGACTGACAGATGAAATAAAACACCCCTGCAGAGGGTATTGTAGATAGCCCTTCGGCTTTTCCACAAAGGTTGAACTAGCAGAAGGTATTGAGACACTTCTATTGTGTAGAAGGTGATGCAAATTGCCCTTCGGCTTTTCTACTCATAGAAACCCGATGGGTTGTGATCAATAACCCTTTGGGTCGTGCACAGAGATCTGTTACTAACTCCAGAAACTCTCTGGATGAGGTTCTGCACTGAAGACAGTGATAACTCCACAATCCCTATGGTTGGGGTTCTGTAGAACGTGGCAGGCCCCTCTGTATAAGGGTGGATTCTCCCTCCGGTGGTTCCACAACCTGCTTGGCTCCTCACCAAGGCTTCCACGATGCTTGGCTCCTCATCAAGACTATCAGAAGCAGAGAGCACCTGCGGGGCTTCTCCAAAGCCTGCAGCAGGTACTTCGTTTATGTAGAAACACAAATGTCAGTTCCTCACCGTGAATCTCCCAGACGCGGCCCTTCTTCTACTCACTGCCCTGGCGCATATACACCCCGACTTCTCCCTAAGCCTGATGCACGTCCTCCACGCCACAGTACAGCCAGATCCTTCGCAATCTCACTCACGTCTAGTCTAGCTTGTACCCTGGGCACCAGCCTTCTGCAACCGAATGCTCAACCCTAAAGGGAACGAAAACTCACAAATCTCTCTGAATATATTACACTCACTCTCTGAATATTTTATCTAACAAATGATCCTATCTTATACAAAATAGAAATGCATCATTTATAGAAGGTACATTGGCTGACGGATGTTTCTGCAAAATAAGGAAACAACATATCAGCTAAATAAATCATTCCCCCATTGGGGGAGATGCTCTATATCTCTTAAAGATCAATCATGCCATCTGGTCATGATTGTATTCACGATCCTAAGAGATAGAGCTTGCAGAAGATTCGGACAGATAAGATCCGTCAGGCTTCTGTAAATGGAAACCAGGTAATCTTGGTTTCCAAAAGTGGTTGGCAGACCTTCTGGATACATGCATGTGTGGGACACGTCTATATTCAGATGGGTTGTCCTTTGCCATGATTTATAACAAATCTGAACGTAATTAGACATAAGAGGAAGGATAAAATGACCGTTGGAAGTTCCAAATCAGTCAGCAGAACCTCGCATTAGAGTTTTTCATATATGTGGTGATTTCTTCCCTTAAACGGAATAGATCAACTCACATGAAAATAAATCGTAATCAAAATGGTTTAACACCATTTTAATTAACAAAATATATCATACGAAGTTATTTAATTAATCAGATGATTAATTAAATAATTCGTGGTAATGATTAGGTGACATAAGGTACGAAATAGACTCTCCCTATTGGTTAACCTTCTGCAGAGTAGTAGAAGCTTACCTTCTACACAACGGAAGTTTACCTTCTGCATGGAATCATCAAAACCATACTAACAGTGTCCTCCTTTTTGATGATGACAAATCTATCAATCATCGAGGGAAATATTTTGCAGAGAAACTCCCCCTAACTCCTTATGGATGAATGCGGGTATGAATCTCGCTTTTGTGTACAGAGCTAGAAGCTTCTGTAAGATGCAGAGCGTATGAGCTTCTGCGATGAGCATATGAGCTAAGAAGATTTTGCAAAGAAACTCCCCCTAACTCCGTCTGAATGAGTGCGGGTACGAATCTCGCATATAATTACAGAGCTAAAAGCTTATGTAAAGTTTTCAGAGCATGACAGCTTCTGCATGGTACAGAGCACAAAGCTTATGTGTGTAACTCGACAGTTCCTGGTAAGAACTCAGCAACTGCACTTCCAGCAAAAGGGACGAAGTCTCCTTTTACATTCCCTAGCAGAAAAATGTTAGAGACATGCAACAACACCTGTAGAAGGTTGTTGAAAGCAATGTAAAAACAGGCTTCTACACCCATTTACTGCAGAAATATTTCCTGCATAAACACAGAGCGAAGTCTATCTGTTTCAAGCATCCATATTACTCCCCCTTTTTATCATATCAAAAAGGATAGGATGGGGCAATAGATGATGAAACGATATCAAAACCATACTGGAAGAAAGTGCAACAGTTTCTGTAATTAAACCATTGAAAAAAAAATAGTATGGCGTACGAGAGTGTGTGCCCGTAGAGGGTAACTTATTGAAAACATAAAAACATAGTTTTTCAAAAGTTTTAAACATTAATGCCCTTCAGGCATTCAATTGTTCATGTAGAAACTTGTCCAGGCCCTCCAGTTGGCGTAAAGCATCCATGATCAGCCTCTGCAACACTTTGATGTCCTCACCTTGGGCAGCAACTTGGAGTTGCAGCTCCTTGATAACAGAGGGCAGAGCAGAAGAAGCATAAGCCTCAACAACGGGTGGAGCAGAACCTTTCCGGCTCGCAGGGAATCCCTTGGCATTTTTCTTGCCCTTAGCATCAGCAGCAGCAGATGGAGTCTTCTTCTGGAGAAGCTCATAATGTTGCGCTTTCATGAGCCAGCCTTTTTTTGTCTTCACGTACTGCATGTTGTTGATGATATTGGCACCGAAGTTGCCAACTTTCCACTTGTCCTGCTCAGAAGCTGGAGTAGGGTCACTGCCGTGCATCTGCAGAAGGCCAACAATCACTTGGTCGTAGGGCGGGCTCATTTCTCTCCTTGACAAGCTCCACTCCATGTGCTCAAAGATCAAGGCACCAAGGCTAAAAGGAATTCCCTCCAAGAGATGGCACATGACTTTGGCATCCGCAGGCATGATGGTGTCAATGCTTCTAGCACAAGGTAGCAGACTGAAAAGAACAGCGCGATGTAGAACCCTGAGGCAAAGATTCAGCTGAGTGGACTCCATGTAATTTTTCAGGGATACCTTCTGCCCAACAATGATGCTAAAAGCCTCATTCATTTCAAATTCCTGCATCTCAACAGTGGATTCACAACCATACAAGTTGCGGACATCAAGAGCAGAGTACACAAGGGTAACTCCGTTAACAGAAGTACGGATGAACTTAATAGAGCGTCGTCCCTGTAGAAGTTGAGATTGGAGTAGAACTCTAGAACCTTTGCCACAGACACTTTAGCATAAAGCTCGCAGAAGGTTTTCAAGCCTAATGCCTCAAACATATGGGCTATGTCCAGCATATTAGCAGAAAACCAAGCAAAGTCTACTCCCTTACTTGTAGTCAATTCGCTGTTAGAGGCGTTGACTGTGGATAAATCACCATCAGCCAGCACTTCATCAATTTCCTACTGGCTAACAAAAGCAGCTTGGTCAGAGACTTGGAAACCGTTTCAGCATCCTTTCGCTTAAACTTGGTTCGGGAAGAAACTCCAGACGCTGTGGCTGTAGAAATTAGCTTAAGGCTGTCAAATTTTTCAATCTTAGGTACTTTGAGAGAAGCAGAAACCACACCTTTTTGCTTCAGATCTGGATAGATTGTCTGTGTTGGCGGATACACGACTGTGATCAGTTCTACAATCTCAGCAATATCCTCCTCATCTAAGCCTTTTGGTCCTTCAGATTTGGAGAGAGCAGGTTCGTTGGCTACACCTTCCTCAGAGACATGAGTCTCTTCAGGTTCGTTGCATGCTTGAGCATGAACTCAAAGACGTCATCCGGTTTGTTCTCATCAAAAGAATACTTCATCTCTTCTTGGGATTTTTTAGAAGCTATTTTCCCGGAAGTTTTTCTTTAATAGTCCTTCACAGGTAAGAGGGCGACCCTTTATGTATTCTGCTACGTCAACATCTACCGCGACGTCAGCCTGATACGTGACCACGGGACTCAGGCCATAACTTCCCTTTGCTTATGTTTTCTCCCTCGAGAGATTTTCATAACAGATCACCCTCCGTGTAGGCTCGTTCAATCTCTGAACACGTCTCCTTCTAACTTCTTTCGAAGTCAGAGGAGAAGAAGCAATGACGATGAGCTCACCTTCGAAGGCAAAGATTTTGCATGTCAGGCGAGTTTTTCTGAGCTTATTCAAAAAGACGTCCACCGGTACCCCTGGTTATTGTTTCATATGGGTCAACTCTTACAATGACGCAGTCATATCGGGTCGTGCAAACGCTAAAGCGAACTGCACCTGCATTTGTCCTAGTTTCTAATTGAATTTGGGGGTAAGCTAATGTACCATGTGAAAGCGGCCCCTTTGAGCGACGCGGGGAAAAGCTATACTTTTCAATACCCATTAACTGACGCCTATTTGATGGGTGAATATATCGATGTGTTCAACAGGTGAGATTCCTTCTTCCCCGAGAAACTGGCAAAGTCTGGCACTCTATACCCTCTGGGGTAAGGAAAATCCTTATCTATGTACTCAAGGTAAGGTGCATAGTAGAGTTCTACCACTGCCTGTCTGTTCATTCCAGGGATCGTTTGTTCGATGACCTGGGTGGCGAAGTCTCGTATGTCACCTGGCCCATCAAGGGCCCTTATATCCCCAAGATTAGGAGGAGCGAAAGGCTCTGTATCAGTCGGTCGATAGAAACTATCTTGTCGACGATGCGGGGGCACATAATTGGCTTGTCGCTCATGTGCTTCTCACTCCTCTGGCGCCTAATCTAGGCGTCTGACATGCACAGAAGATCGTGGGGGTTTAATTTGAGGACCGCTACTTAAGGTAGGATTCACTTGAGGACTACTATTTGAAGCCCCAATACCCTCGCCCTGAGGAGATACTCTTCTTTTTCCCTCAGCGACAGCGACTCTATAACATTCGCGACTCAAGGGAAGAAAGTCAGCACATGTATCAGGCCGAATATAATGACCACTTTATAGTGTCCCAGCCCGGATTTCAATATTACGACTTAAACTCGTCATCATTCCATATTTCATCCGCTCAAGACACTCTACTTTATCATCGGTCCTACCCGATCCCTCAAATAGAGTGTGGAGTATCTGCCTTATAACAGATACTTCGATTCTAGTGCAGGATTAGAGGGTCCTCCAATTTGGGGTCCCTTTGGCTGGTTTCCTGTGCCCTGTGCATTGACAGGCCCATTCTCCAGCGGGGGCGGATCAACATCATTGAACATAGTGTCCATTTATCTAGTGTTTCGTCTTGTCATCCTAGTCTCTCGTTGTGGTTGCCAAAAACGTGTTGGCCAATAATAGTGACACGTTGAGAATATTTGGTTCGAATAGAGAGTTCCGATTTCGGGTTGAAATTGTGGTCGCCGTAAAAAACAAAAAATCAAGAAAGAAAAAAAAAACAAATGAGCAGGAGCATGCTATCAGCCATAAAGCGTTGAAAGGCTTTCATAAGAAATGCCCACGGAATTAGATCTTGGAAATAATCGACTCATAATCCAAGAAATATATTCTAAAGAAAGAAGACTGCTTAGGTGAAATACTTATGGAAGCCATTGAAAATCAACTAACAAAGATTCCGGGTAGCTCATTCGCTTAGAGCCGCCCATCTTGGCTTTGTCGGTTACTGAAACGCCCCTCATTTGACTGTCTGGACGTCACTCAGATCCTTGAATCGAGCTGATTGTTCTTTCAGTGGGCTTAATAACCCCGGCCCAAAATTTTATGTTATAAACTGTCATTCTAAGGGAATCCACCCAAGGAACATGCCCTTTTAGAAGCATCCCCACTAGGGGTCATGTTTGTCCATAGACGTCCCTTCATGAAGTGACGCATCCAATACACTGTAGCATGTTAGTGCCCTCTCACGAGTATGACGTTTCACGGACCAATGTTCATGAAGCCTTCCATGAGTCGTGTCTTCACCGCCCATGGGTTCGAGCACGTAGCACCAGCTATGGAAATGGTGCGGGTGTCGAGGTGGGTATTTATGCAGTTTAAGACATGGGTACAAGCCAGCGATGTTGAGGCGCAACATGCCTAGGGAGGAGGCGAGCTTGTAGGGATGGTGGCTGATGGCAGGCTTGGGATTGGATGAGGTAGGAGGGTGTTCGCGTCGGAAACGGATCACGTCGGGAATATTTGGTACGAACTCTCACAGCGGTTCGGATGTGGTCGCCAGTAAATGAAATAGATAAATTGTATTAATCAACGATGCTAAAACAATATCTTACAATAAAATTGAAGATCTTACAGCCATAAAAACAAAGAAAAAGTTGATGATGCGGATGGTGGTGACGCCGTATACTCGCTGCTGGCGCTGTAGACTTGTGGACTGGAGTGGTGGAATCTAATCCCAGAACGGAGTCTGGACGGAATGTGGCCAAAGGTAGCAATGAATTTGGATACTAATGGCCCTACGAGCTCACCCTAATGAAGGATTAAAGGCGGAATTTGGTTGTCAAGGCTACGGTTGCTCACTCCGAAGATGAAGTGATGGCGAAATTTTGGTTGTCAAGGCTACGGTTACTCAACCGGCGATGAAGTGATGGCGGAATTTTGGTGTCAAGGCTACGGTTGCTCACCAAGGCGATGGAGTGAAGGCGGAGTTTTGGTGTCAGGGCTACGGTTGCTCACTAAGACGATGGTGACGGCGGAATTTTGGTGTCAGGGCTACGGTTGCTCACTAAGACGATGGTGACGGCGGAATTTTGGTGTCAGGGCTACGGTTTCTCACCAAGACGATGGAGTGATACCAAGGGCTACGGGCTCACCCTGGTCTAGACGCTTCATAACTAAAAATCTAAAATGTGACAAACAATGTGCTATTGGCCTTAGATGATTGTCTGTGTCTTTTCTCAGGAAGATCTTCTCCCTTTTATACTGAATCTTTACGTGATTAGGATGTGTGCCACGTTCCCAGAATATCTCTTCAGGTCATGGCCCTCCTAACTAACCTCCAAGAATCTCGGTAACAACCTGATCCTGGTAGACTGGAGAGTTGCGTGTGAGTTTAGACTCGCGTAGACTTAATATTTTTTCCTTTTTATATTAAATCAGATAACTAGAGACGTGTCCCCAGATTTTCTCAACCGGAAGATCGTTTCAAATCATGGGAACGTGGCCCCGTAACCTTTTTTTCGAAAATCTCGGAGTTAAGATCTTTTATAATCTTCGTAGACTCTGAGCCCGACGGTCCTTCGTAGACTTAGTTTTTCCTTGGTGGGCTCACATAATAATGGGCCTGTAAACACTCTTAATGACCTCTAGATCTATGGGCTTCGTGTAAAATGGGCCCAAAACTTCTGTTATTGTCTTGGTAGACTGGATATGGGTCAGCGAAACTTTATTCATAAAATGGCCTGAATTTATGGGCTCATCATAATTATGCCCGAGATTTTTGCCATGTGAACAGAAGGCGGGGTACGTATTTGTTTTATTTAGCGCCCCAGGGGAGACTCATTTTGTCCATTTACTCAAATGATTAATTCAATATCTAAAGTGCATGTCCGCTTGCGTGCTAATGCCATACCAGCACGTTGTATGATGTCGTCCACCTTGAATCATAAGATGTAAATAAAAAAGAGTAATAGTTTATTGACATAATGAATTAAACGAGGCGAGAAGATAGATTTGGCGTATTTTGAGGCCGTAATTAAACTCATAGTTTTGTCTCATTTATTTTCTCGAAATTGTAGTGGGGGTAATGGGTGGATGGAGGATCAACGACTGTGGCCCAACTGAGAGCCCATTTTCTTTAGACGTAATGAAGCCCAATATGTCCAAGCAATTACGACATCGTTCCGACATTCCCATCCCCTCAACTACCACCCACCCAGCGCTCCGGCGACGATCCTCAACTGGCCCGTCGCCTCCGGCCCCTAACAGGGACATCCAACTTCCTCTTCCTCTCCGTTGAAGTTAAGTTGCAGTTGAAACTATTTAAATCTCTTGAGTTTCCTTGTAAGAGAATTAGGGCTTTATTTTGGGGGCGTGAGTGCTAACTCAGTGGACGCGATGGGTCATCCCAATTGAAGCCTTGGCAAATCTGAGTATTTTATTTCCTTTTTCCTCTGTTTGGTGCTCTTTTGATTGAAATATTTCAAGTGTCATCGTGATTTTCCGAATTGGGGACTTTTGTAAACCATCAGACTCGACTTCTTGTTATATCCCTTCATCCCTATGCTGTTCTGGGCACCCGTATAATCTGCACTAGATAATGTCCCCCGCAAACGATTTGTGCTTACATTATCATCTGTCCAAGAGATGTTAATTATGTATCAGAAACGACCATTGCTGTTTGTTAACCTAAAATTATTAGCTTGGTCTGACGGAATGAGAAACGATTTCTGGTTGTTTTGTATCGATGCAGGAGAATTGACTACAAATTCGTTTGCGGCAGGGAAGCTCCCGAGCATCTACTTGGCTGGTGCCTGACTATGGACAACCTTGTGGACTCGTTAATGACAGCATATCAGGACTTTGTCTCTGCTGCAGCCAGTGTTCTCGAGGCTAGGGAGATATCTGGTGCCCAGAAAATAGCCGCCGCCGATGCTGCCCTAGAAAACTTCAAGCAAAGGTGGGAATTGTTTAGAGTCGCATGTGACCAGGCGGAAGAGTTTGTGGAGTCAGTTAAGGAGAGGATAGGTCCCGAGTGCCTGGTTGATGAAGCAACTGGATCTGCTGTGGGGAAGACTGGGCAGACTGCTTCCACTGGTCTACCACCCATCAGTGTTGTTCGGTTGGAACAGATGAGCAAAGCTGTGAGAGGGCTTGTCATCGAACTTCAGAATGGGTCTGGAGCTGGATCTCAATCCCATCCGCCAGCTCCTTTTGATGCCCGTTTTTCTGACGATGCTGCTCAGTAGTATGATTTTAACCATTTAGATGGTCACTCTGGTTTCATATCTATTGG
The DNA here is from genome assembly GCA_029817715.1 of Melastoma dodecandrum. NCBI lineage: Eukaryota > Viridiplantae > Streptophyta > Magnoliopsida > Myrtales > Melastomataceae > Melastoma > Melastoma dodecandrum. The sequence continues at coordinate 1,529,283 of JARUPY010000434.1, forward strand.
CTCCTGAATTTAAATGATGTTGGTCCGCTTGCTCTGAATAGAATATAGAAATGTGGTTTTTGCATATAATGGATATTAAAAGAAAAGCTTTCATGGGGACTTGACTCCTTTGAAGGATCAGGAGCTGTGTTGATATCAGTCAGGAGTTGACTCCTCTTGAAAGAGTTTGGGATCGCCATCATGCATTTGCTCTGCCATAGATTGATTAGTGGATCCAATGGTTGGGATGGAGATCACGAATTAAAACACATTGGTCTTTATTTATGATTCTGTTTTCGTATCTTTGGACATGAAAAGAAAATTGAAATCGTATTTTGTTTAAAGAGATACAGTGCTTTTTTTACAGGCACAGAAAACAAAACAGACATCATAAAGTAAAAATAATAACATTTTTCTATTTTCTTCCCGGATTAAAACCGGAACTCTCTTCCAAACTTTTGTGGTATTAATATTAAAAAAAGTAGTTTCATTTTTCTATTTACTTTAAAATTAAAGTTGATAGATTTAGACGTCCTATTAAAAATCTTATCCACTAATTTTGAAGGAAATTCTTAATCCATAAAAAAGATTTGTATAAAACATCTCTCCAGATTCTAAATTCAATTCTAAGAAATTTCTAGTAACATAGACGGATTCTAGAAATCAATATTGTCGCTGGTTTTGGACACCCAAGAGCAACGTCAGGGTCTCAAAAAGTAGGCCTCTATTCTGAACTCAAAAGGAGGCCAACTCAGGGAGATAAGACTTCCTAGTTTTTTTAATCAGATAATAGCAGAACAAATGAGGTTGATACTGTACTAGCATACACATGCAGCGTACGCACTCTTTCTCAGCCTCAATCTTCCTCCTATGCTGTCTTCCCCAGCTTCACAGCAGTTGCTATGCTTCTTGTGTTCCTTTAAGCTGTTTTCAACAGTGCAAAAGTTTACTGGTTCAGTGCTATTATTGCCTTCCAAGAGGAAGCGTAGTGATCTTTTCCTCAGTTTCAGTCGTCCACCTATGCTTTCCTGGTTCGGTTCGCTACAGGAGTCTTGATTCTTCGCTTGTATAGAGCTCTTTATGACTGGACTGTCTGCTGGGGCTTCATTCTGCGATTCACTGGTTTCCTGATCATCCAAGGGTTGTTCAGATTCAGAACCACAGTTATCCGGGATGGAACCTGACGAACTTTTCATAGACCATAATCTTCCCCCTATGTTCTTTTGGTTCAGTTCGCTGGAGCAGCCATCCTTCTTCACTTGTCTCAAGTCATTAGAAGAAGCTAAGATTATGATGCCCTGGTCTTCACTGTGGGATTTTACATCTTTGGCATTGTTTCCATCAGAGGAGAAGTTCAATGTTCTCTTTGCTAATACTTGACAAGCCAAATCACCATCCTTCGTCAGGCTACTATTGTCTACTTTTGGATCCCTGGTATTACCATCAGGTAGATCCAATATAGTCAATTCTGAGAAGGGCAGCGATCTCTTTGCCAAGAGATGAGCAGAAGAGTCAGCGTCAGTTTCTAACTTCAACTGTGAGCTTTTGGTTTCAATAAGGTAGTGAGCAACCGACTTAAATCCCATGCTTGATATCTGGGAATAAATGAAAACATCAAGTTAAAGCGCAAATCTAGTATATATGAAGATGGAATTGTTGCGCAGGGAGTGTGAGAAATCATTACCTTCCTGTACATAGGTCCAGTAGGTGCCCAACCCTTCGCTTGACGGCAAAGACTGCAATTGCATATTCCTCGGCAGACTGGGCAAACCCAGTTTGGATTTTCCAGAGCTTCAAGAACATGCTCCCCGTATCTACGTAACGGAACGGAATAACAATTGAGTTTTTCAATCATAGTAAGCTTTAAGGGAATTGTACTAGAAGCAAGCAGTGTATCTATTGGACTCAAGCAAGCAATATGTTATAACTTTAACTTCCAAGAATCAGACAGTAAATTTCTGCAAAGAATACACGATATTTATATAACCATTGAAGTAGACATTCAAAAAAAAGATGTCAAAAGAATTTAAAAAATATGTAAGTACAGTGCATATGAAGCTTCGGCAGCTGGCTAAAATAAAGGTACATTAACGCAGAAAAACTCAAATTGACGAAACACCTTACCTCATGTACAAACAATCGCCGCAAAACTGCCCCTGCACCATGCCGCATCGGCTGCATTCTGTTCGGTAACCCAGTGTTTTCTGCCTGCGTCATACGTAGATCCAATGTCAACCACAGTCGAGGAAACAAATCCCCACCATAGTGGTAGCTTCCGTGGTTGCAGAAAAAGAGCTACTAGATTTCTTTCTTCAGAAAACATTATTCCTCAAATTTGAAAGTGGACGCAGAAGAACAAAATTGAAATCAATCTCTGCCTACTGAAAACAAGACTGATAAGAATTACTTCATATTTCTCTAAGCCAAAGTGATCTACATAAACAGAAAACCACAATAACATGAAAGGGAAAGAATTCTTATTCAATCCCCAACTAACCTGCACTGATGACAAGTCTTTCCTTTGAAAGAATCATAAATCCTCCTCCCATCTTCTCCATAACCATCCACGAAAAACTCCCAGCTCCTTTCTGTGCTACCCAACAGCTTTGCATGCTCCTCAGTATAAACTTCTGGCCTTGGTCCCCGTTCAGGCACCATCTTTATATCTGGAGCAGCAATAGTTACCATTTTGTGCTTTGTTCCTTTGTTAACTCTCCCACTTAGCAGAATATCTGAGTAGGCAACTGGTGTAGCACTCTGCAGCCTGTTCACAGACATATCTCAGATGAACAATATCACAGTTATTCAAAAGCTCCGCGATTTCACATAAAAGAAGCACCATACAATGGAAGATTCCTTCACCCAAGCAAATTGTACATCAAGAGAAGAAAAAAAGATATGGCAAGAAAAACCAGGAGCTCATGCAGTCCCCAAAAAAATCAACCATGCCTTGACACAAAGCTCAAGAACAAGATAGTTATCCGATGATTGATCATTGACTTCATTTTCTAACCTGGGTTTTTCATCCATCAAGTTAAAGTCTCCACGCAACATGCCCTTCCATTAACTACAACTATTAGCTCCATTCTACGAAAATCCAAACAAACATAAAAAGCCTGCTTTGTCTAGGTACCATCAGCCAACGTTTCCAAGAAATGAACCGATCCCATAAAATCTCCAAATACGCTCGACTAAAATTGCTGATGATAACATGAAGCAACAAGAGCCGGGTCAAGCGGAAGAGGCATAACGGGAAACCCCAAACCCCTCAACCGCTCCATTTCGTTTCGTCTTACACCGAATTCCCAGACAACTCCCAACGACAATCCACGTACCATACCCGACTGGATCAAACAACAAAGACGTGCGGTGCCAGGAACAAAAACCCCTTTCCCGAGGCGAAATCTTGAACCGTCCAATGATCCCTCTCTAAGAAGGGCTCTCCCCCTAAAACACTAGGAAACCGCAGCACTAACAGAACCCCTGATGAAAATGACCAGACCTTTTTACTCAGTCCTGAACCACCTCCCCCCCCCCCCAAATAAAAACCGAAAAAAAGAAAAATTCACTACCCGGAACAACCGACCTCCGACGCCTCTCTCCTCTTCACCCACCCACACAAAACAAGAACGGAAAAGGAAAAAAAAAAAACAGCCCAGAAGCCATGAAGATCGAGGCCTTGGATGCCTTCTCTCTACTCACCTCGTGGACCTCCTCACCGGAGTATGCGATAGAATCCCGGCAGCATCGCCGCCATCCTCCCTAGTGCGGTCGGCCAACGAAGAATCCTGCTTCTTGCGAACACGGGAATAAGAAGAAGAAGAAGAAGAAGAAGAAGAATTCCTTAGGTTGCGGGTGAGGTCGAGGATGCCCATCTTCTGCATCCTCTCGAGGTTCTCCCTTATCCTCTTCTCCCTAGACAGCTCGTAGGCGCACATATTCCCCGGGGGGAGAGTGCCGCGGAGGTTGTTTCCGTCGCCTTCTTCTTTCTCCACGGCCATTTGCGGACGAAATCGTGGGGAGGAGGAGAATAAGGAAAGGGGTTTTTGTTATTGTACGGAGGGATGGGGGCGGTGCATTTCCAACGGTCGGATTTCATTTTAACGGGACTCCGCGCTGTTCAAAGATGGCCAATGACCTGAAAAGGCGAAGTTCCACTGGATTTCCGTCCAGGAAAAGAAACCTGGGATTCGCAACTATTTATCCTGGGAAATTATTGAAGTTGCTGCCCGTTCGGATAATGAGGAAAAACGAGCGATCGTCGATTCATTTAGGATAGACGTTTCATACAGAAGAATGTCGTTTTAGATTAAAAGAATGACGTGTGAAGAACCTCTACGTATTCGAGTAGTAAGTGTAGAGGAATTAAATTATGATATACCTCTCTACAATCTCACTATGGAACTACTAATTACAAAGGTATCGTTTAATGAGTGGAATTTATGGTAAGGTATTGAAAGCCGCGATTGACAATTCTACACTCTTATCTAAATAGCGATTTCATCGCTAACATGCCATTTTTGGTTAATGCAGAGACGAAGGGAAATTGTATACAAGAAGTCAATTTTTTAGGTGTAATCTTTATAAGATCGAGATGTGTAAGTAATATCAGATTTCGTTAAAGTAATGTCACGAACACACAGCGTAGGCAGGTTGACGGATATCAGTCATGAATTATTGTGGTATACAGGGTTTTATCACTCGTAAAATACGAGTGCTTTTTAGGAGCGAATTTCTTCCTTTCTTTCCCATAAATTTACTAAAACGACCGAGTACGTCCTTGGTGTATGAACTTTGTAGTAATCGGAATTGCAATTCGATTCCAAATAATTCATTTGAGGCTCGGGAATGCTTTATAATTATGGTTCTCGGAACTCAAATCGATAACAATGTAGACATTAAAATTTTATAAATGTCAAAATAATGTCGTCCGGTCCAAAAATCATATATTACATTGACTGTATGACATGAAACATTTTGAACTTATATTTTAGTGTAAAAATAATACACGGGCTTGGGGAGATTATATAAATTCAAGTTCAACCCCCATATATATTGGGTTTTAAATCGTGACATAACTCATATGCTAGCCCATTGGCCTAACCCAATCATAAAAATAAATTTGGCTTAACCCATGTATCGGCCCATTCATAGTCTAGCCCATATTCCAACTCAATTCAAAGTCCATCCCAATATCTTAAGCACAAGGCAATTTGTCCCACATAGGTTAGAGAAGGAACCCTATAGTCTTTCAATGCCTATATAAAGTGAGTACCTTCCTCTTTGTTCAAGACAAAACTTTCATTTTCTCCCATATTCTTTTAAACCTCATTGGGTTATAAAGAGTGTCTAGTCCTTCTTTTCTGAAGGTCCCTTAGCTGCAAAAGCCCCTTATCAGTGGGCAGTTTTTACGGGTTTATCTTAGAAGGCCTCTCCAGCAGGGTCGGTTATAATCTCCTGGTGGCTATATTCTACATGAAACTATATTCTTTGATATTATGAGGGGTTATATTCTCTGACGACAACTATATCCTTTCGTCGATAGCGCCAACTTCATCAAGCCATCGAAGTGCTGTCTGATCACGCCTAGATGCCCCGCCAACCTCATCACCGTTGACTTCATCAAGCTATCGAAGTACAGTCAGACCCCGAGACAACTTCAAGAGTGAGGAGCTCCTTCGATAACGAAGTTCTCAAGCATCCTTTCCCCACCCAACGACGAAGTTCTGCCAGATCAAGCTTCTACAACAGCCTTGGTGTTCTTCGTCCATCTTCAGAAGATTTCAGATCAAGTTTCTATAACAGCCCTGGTGTTCTTCGTCCATATCCAGAAGACTCTCTAGATCAAGCTTCTACAACCCTGATGATCTTCACCACTCCTGAAGACTCGTCAGATCAAGCTTCTGTAGCCCTAGTGATCTTCGCCACTCCTGAAGACCCGCCGGATCAAGCTCTACAGCCCCAGCGTCTTCATCAACATATCTCCTTAAAGCTCCAGCGGATATTTCAAGAGCATCGGCCCTTCCACATTTCGGATATCTTGTAAGAATAGAATTAGTGGACTCATGTGCATTGTCAGTGATTAGAGATTGAACCCGCTCACATTTTTAATACGACAATTTGTACGCTGTTTTCGATCGATATACGGACCGCGAGATTTTTTGCGCTCACAAACATCATTCACTAACGATCCTTTCCATGCAACTCCTCATTTGCGGAGATCTTCGCATGCTTTATCATTACTACTTATGTATATCTCTTCCCTGTAAATAGAGGCATCAATTATAAATATTTGATCAAAAAAGCGATAATAAATTCTCATGTGCTACTTCTTCTTTAGTTGTTTCTCTCTCAATTTTCTTCCTCGTTCTTCTTAATTTCACAACGAGTACTAAGTTTTGCCAAGGCTCTACCGAAGGAAGAAGGCTCGAAGAAGAAAAAAAGTTTAGAGCGAAACGACAAGAAAGAAAAAAGAGAAGCAATATTGTAGAGAAAAGGAATATTACGGGGATCTATTGAGGTTTGTAGGTTTCTTTCTAAATTAAATGAAAGTAAACCCAAATCAAAGCTCCGGGCTTTCAAGAGGTTCCTTACGGTAAATAAAATATTATTACTAAATCTGGTCGCAAATTCTCGATTTCTAAAAGCGAATTCTACATCAATAAATTTATTGCAGAAAATGAGATGGAAAATTCTTTATCCTGTTGTTTAATGTTTCCTCGAAGTGAACTCTTTGTTTTACCAAAGTGAATCAAAGTGGCTTGCTTTTTCGAAATGAATGATGAATTCTAAATCATGATAAAACCTTTTTATCAATACAACATGTTGATAACTAGTGGTAATAAAGATAAAATATGAATTGAATGGTCCAAAAGAGTTTGCCTTTAATTGATTGGATTTTCCAAAAGAACCAATATAATTGAATGTTCTAGAATAGATAATGTTGTATTCCCAGAGTAATGAATAAATCTTGATTTGTTATGCATCTTATTTTTGAAAGTCTCAAAATAATTTATTGTATTCACAATATCTGTCGAAATAGATATCAAACTAATAGTGTGAATGAGATAATACAAAATGTATTATAGGCATTGTTCTATAAAGTTACATGCCATTGCAAAACCGGAAGTTCACCGAGTCTAGATTTATATTACTGCATTTAATGATTAGGGCAAAAGACAATGCGATAAATTAATAAACATTCAGAAGACTTTTCATACAATAAAAGTTCATATGGGACATATAAATATATGGCCATCGCCTATTCAAATATCGGATGAGTCATTAAAATTTTATAATATTGACAATATAAGAAATGTGGGCCGACTATCAAAGAAAATTTATCGGATTCATGTCGTTTTCATGTAAAAATGGTATTAGTATCATAATTAAAAATCTTCAATGGTTTCTGGTCAAAAATCAAGTACTTCCCATCTAAGAATATTTGGATGTGCAGTCCATTGCTATACCAAAATGCATAAAAATGAGACCTAATGAAGATTGTAATATATGTTGGATATAATTCTCCGTCTATAAATTAAATATTATGAGCAATTGATGAATAATTTATTTACAACACATTTTGTCGATTTTTATTTTGATGGGCATTTCCAACATTATAATGGGAAAACAAGCAGTTGGGAAAAAAAATTTGGGATGATTTGTCACAATTCTCGCAAGAAAAAATATGAACCAAAAGTTTAAAAATTATTAATTTGAAAAATTTAGTAAATCAATTGCCAAATATTTTTACTAATACTAAGAAAGGGAATAAGTCATGTATTTCAATTGCAACTGAAGCATAATATATCAATCCAAAGATAAAAATCCAAGAAAAAAAGAAGTTAAACTCAAACTAAGAAAAAATATTACTCTAGAAGAGTCACCGGTCAATGGAAATATGATTCCAGAAGAATCATAGAAAATAAAGAGATCTTTGTTAATTATGTTTTGACAGAAAAATGATGAATCGAGATGAAATCGACATCAATGAAAGTTCTACATATGGTATAACATGTATTGTGAATGAAAAAGAGGATCTTGAATCAAAATTTGTTGAAAAATGTAGAAGAATGATAAGCCATAAAGAAAATATGTGATTGATGCAAAATGAAAATCATTTGCATAACATAAAGTTTTAATTTGTACACCCTAATGTAAAAAACTGGTTGGATTTATTAATGTCCGTTTGTGCATAAATAAGATTGTCAATACAAGGCATCAACGAGTCTATGAAAGACTTGGTAATGAATGAGAAGATAAATTATCCCGTGGTGGATGCAATGGCTTAAAAATGATGATATGTTTTTCGATCCATGAAATATTGTAAAATATGATTGTTAATATAATGAAATGTATCGGTAAGACATGTTTGACTAACAAAAAAAATGTTAGATAAATTCAAAGTTTCATAAGCTTTCAGTTTGTCGAAAGCATTCAAATTGGCAAACATATCATAAAAGTCATCATGAACTTTGTTGAATGATGAAACTATGTTTAATGAAATATTTAGATGTAGGTGTTGTAAATGTTCGAAAGAAAGTTTAATGAAAGGGGATGTCAATATGATTCCACGAATAAGATGAAATTCATAATTAAATATGATGAGTACTACTTCATACGAGTTCTCTGAATCCATAAATATCTAAAGATGGAGTTTGACATAAAAACATCTCGAAAATACAAAATTATTATTATAAAGTCACATAAATAAAGAAAGATCCATTTTGGTCATGAAGTATCATATTCGGTTTTCTAGGATCTCTATATTCAAATGACAATACGAGATTATACTACGTTTCATGTTTAATTGAGTATGCCAATATGAAAACAGTATATATGTCCTGGCGACATTTTATATGGATAATATTATTTATACTACTCAAATAATGGAAATGATATATTGAAGATGATAGTATATATATATATATATATATATATAATTTGAAATTTCATATATGAAGTTTCGAGGGTTGATAATATTGATATTTCATGAATTCGTTCATAAAATAATCTATAAAGCTTTTAGTTATTGTGACATTGAAAGTATATCACATAATATTGATATGTGCATATTACAAGAGCTGAAATGACGTTATAAAGATGGGGAGTAAATGTATTCTACTTTTCTCCCGTTGCCCACGATTTTGTTCCATTAAATTTTCCTGATAAGGTATTTAACTAGGCGACACTGTGATGGACATCAAATTCCTAAACCAAGAGTAACTAATGCGATTCTTTGCCGATACTCTTTGCTTACTCTATCACTAATGTTTATGTATATCTTTCTCAGTAAGAAAATCTCTTAAATTTAAAAAGAAAAAAACAATTATGTTCTCTTGTATAGTTATTCTCTCTCGATCTTTTCCCGTCTTTAGAGGACAACTTAATCTTTTTTTTTTTTACTATTCATAAACTTGAGGAAAATCTTATGATAAATTAAAAATAGGGACAAAAACAAGCATCTCATTTCAATTCTAATAAATTTGACCCGCTAGGAAATAATCGTTTGTGAAAATGGTCAATCACTGAATCTTATAATAGTTTTCTTTTATTTAATTTCAAGGGGTGAAATGCATCTGTTTTACAGAGGAGGGGGGGAGCAAAGCCGAAAGGAGGGAGGCAACGCCCACACGACAACAAACGACCTTTCTCTGTCTCTCGTCAGTACACAGCGGTCTGTTATTTCGGTGTGTGCTTTGCTGCACCTGCAGCCATAACAAAATCCCACCCTTTTTCATTTTTTGTGATATCGAAAGCTTTTCCAATCCAAGGAGGATGGCTTTCTTCAAGGTGCTGATAAGCGATTTCCCCCGCCGCCTCGTGAGTCTTCCCCCCCCCCCCCTTCTTCCCTCCCTCCTCTTCTTATTCTTCCTTCCCTTTTCAACTGTTCTTTTTGGTGGTGATGAAAGCACGATTGACATGAGACGAAACCTCTGCATTTTGTGGATATTTCATATGCGTGGTTAAGGGCTGAAATCGGATTGGCATGACTAATCTGAGTGATCCATGGCTTGTCGACGTGGTTAGTGGCATTCTCTGGAGCTGAGAAGTGCTATAAATCGGTGTTTGTAACGTGTTTGCAGAAGGTGCCGCAGCCTTTCCTCAAGCACTTTGATGGGAAGGTACCCAGTAGCATTAACCTTAAGCATTCCCAGGGTATGTTTTGGGATGTCCGGATGGAAGAAACGGATCAAGGATTCACCCTGACCGAAGGATTCGCAGATTTGGTACGAGATTTGGGCTTGGAGTTTGGCGACTTTGTTGTTGACAAGAGTTTGATGATGAGTCAAACAGCAGGTTTGACCTGCTATAACTTTACAGAAGCTGAAACCTCCTGTAACGAAGATACGCTTCGTAAGAGAGGAAAAATATCACGAAAATATTTTCTTCACCCTCCAAGGATCATTTCAGATCAAGAGACGTGATTAGAGAATATTTCCATAAATAGATATTTCAATAATAAATTATTTATTAATTAATTATTGATTATCTTAATTAAATTATTAATTCAAAAAGAGAATATTCTTAGGAATATTATTTGGATTAATATTTCGTCCAGATACAATGTTTTACTTGTCTGGAACGAATAAATTATTTTGGGAATAAATCGTTGATTATTTCCTTATATAGAAGGTCAAGTTGCTGTTACTGGCCGAACCTTCTGTAACGCATTATCTGGGGATTTAATTGTCAAAATAAGACAAAATTAAATCTGGAGGTTCCAACCAGATATTTGCACGACCCCATCATCATATTTCTCAAGTTGGAAATAAAATATTCTTTCTTTCCAACTATAGAAGGTTGCTGACCGACTTAGGCTCTAACCTTCTGTAAGATGAGATCTCGTGATTGAATGATTCGATTGATCTGAAATCAATCAAATATTGTCCCTAAATGATTTTTACACATTGAGGATGAATCTGGTCACTTTACGTTTTTGGCAAAATAAGTTTCCTTATTTACAGGAGGACGGAACCTCTATATAAAAGAAAAACCTAAACATTAAAAAATAGATCAGAGGTAAGTCTTGGCATTTGGCAACGTTAGCGGGTGGTTAACGTGTGTGCGAGTGTGCAGGACGGATTCTCCAGGCGAGAGTTCTCGCAGGAGGTAACTACAGCGGGTTGATCGTGGGTGAAGCCGCTCCGGTGACTTCGTTGCGTACGGATCTGAAGGACTCGACCGGAACTTTGTGGGTGATGTCGGACTGCGTGCATCAGGGCCTGGGGAAGGGTTCGTTGGTGGCGAGTAGGCGTACAGAGTTGGTCGGAGAGAAGGAGTCCGTAGCAGGGGTTCAGTGGTGAGGGATCTCCAACCTTCTGTAGTTGGTTATTTTGTTATCTGTGCGTTTGCAGCAGGTGTGCTTTGGTGAAGCCACTCCGTGGGCGTCGTTGGCTGCAAAACCGAAGGACTTGGCCAGGAGTGCTGTCAGTGAAGCCGGGTGGGCGTACAGCAGGTCGAAGAGAAGGTTGTTGCAGCAGGCGTAAGTGGTGAGGGACTGAAACCTACTGTAGTCGTATTATCTTTATTTGTTTTGCAGATTAAACCAAAAAGACAAAAAGAGAAGCATATCAGAGGCATCCAAACACTTGGATAAAGCGTCATCAGATCTGTTCGCTGATCCACAGAAGGAATAGCCCGCTACAAAGTTACAGAAGGCTGAAGCTTCCAGCCAACGTTCTGTGCTTGCTCAAGTCTGGTTGATTTCCTTGTGATTCGACCTAGACGCATCTTAAACACAGCAAGAGAGTTTCTTGCATTGGTAAAGCTAGTCTTACCGTCCCGTGGTCAAAGAAATTGTTTTCTTATACCACAGAAGGTTTTACCTTCTACACTGTAATCTCTATACGAGTTATTAGTGAAAAGTGACCGAAAGTGGACGTAGGTGATTTCACCGAACCACTATAAAATCCTTTGTGTTCTGCGACTCATTTCGAAGTCAAATTCACACGTTCCATAATTACAGAAGCTTGAAGGCTCTGTAAATTACAGTAAGTTACTTCCGCTGTGAGGGTTGTGAAAAAGCGTTCAAGAATTCCTTAATTGGACTTAACACTAATTCACCCCCCCCTCTTAGTATAATCTTTGGGCCAACAATTGGTATCAGAGCAAGGTTCAACGGAAGCTTAACCGCTCGTTGAGATCTTACAGCAGCTCGAACCTTCTGTACGCTCTCTGAGTACTACTACCTTGCTGAATTCAACAGAAGCTTAGTTCTTTGTTTGAATTCAACATTTGGAACAAAAGCAATTTCAACAAAAGCTTTATAGCTTGTTGATTTCCTACAAGAGGTTGTACCTTATATTGCTCTCTGTCTCTGCCTTACAGAAGCTTACGCTCTGTAATTGTCTCAAATTTAATTTATTCTACAGAAGTACTATACCCTAGTAGAATTCAAAACTTTGTGATTCAACAAAAAGGTTAACAGCCTATTGAGATTCTACAGCAGCCTGTACTTGCTACGTGGTAGATTCCTACTATACATAAGCTGACGCTCTGTTACTATCACTATCTGTCTCTCTTCTACAGTAGCTCATTGCTCTGCTAGAAACCAACCAGTTACATCAAAATAGGATACAACAAAAGCTTGAGTGCTTAGTTACATCCTATAGAAGGTTATACCTGCTATACGCATATAACCGATTGTTGCGCTGTTTTCTTCTACTGAAAACTTAAGGTTTCTGCAGAATTGAACTAGTTAGCATTTTTACTCTATCTTACAGCGATTTGATTGCCAGCAATATCTGTTTCAATTTAACAGAAGTATTCGTGTGTTAAGAATCAATATAGTACCGTAAAGGTTCTGCTATTCTGCACAGAAGCCTAACCTTCTGTAAGTTGAAAAAATGGGTGATAATTGCTATATACCGAAACCACACATTGGGAATCCTCCAATGTTTGATGGTAAAAATTTTTCCTATTGGAAAATCCGAATGAGTGTCTTTGTAGATGCAATCGATGATGATTTGTGGTCTTTCATAGAAGATGGTCCACCTCTTCTACCGATTGAACTACAAACTGGTCCGGATGGACATCCTACACGGGAGTACCTTAGGATCAAACGACTCACTAAAACGGCTAAGTACTTAATGTTCAGTGCTATGTCGGAAAGTGAATTCGTAAAAGTCTCTACTTGCACTTCGGGTAAAGAAATCTGGGATAAACTTGTCACCATGTATGTTGGGACAAACCAGATTAGAGAAACCAAGATGAATTTCTTAATTCATCAATATGAGAACTTTATCATGAAGAGTGAAGAATCTGTAGAACAAATGTTCCAGAGACTTAACCTTCTAGTAGATGCCTTAACTCACTTAGGCAAACACTATACTAATTCTGAATTAGTAAGAAAGGTTCTACGAACTCTGCCCAAATCTTGGGAAGCCAAGAAAACGGCTATTGAGGAAGCTAAGGATCTATCTACTCTTCGATTAGATCAACTAATGAGCTCCTTAATGTCATATGAAATGGAGAGAACCTCTCAATCTGATGTAAAAAGAGCTTCAGTAGCCTTCAAAGCATCAGAAGAATCAATTGAAGACTCTGACAATGAGGCAGAAGTCGATTCGGATGATGAACTCGCTATGATTGCTAAACGCCTTCTGCGGTTCGCTTCCAAAAGACGTTTCAACAAGAGAAATCAGAAACGTGAAAAGCAGAATGATCCTAAGATGATCAAATGCTATGAGTGCAATAAGAAGGGACATTTCAAATCTGATTGTCCTTTACTTAAGGAGAAGGAGAAACCTTCTGTACAAACAAAACCCAAGAAAGCTATGATTGCTTGGGCAGATATTGAAGATTCTGATGATGAGGAAGAACAAGCACTAATGTGCATAACTACTCACACAGAAACTCAAAATTCTGTGGGAAATCAATTCTGTTTTCGAACAGAAGCTACAGAGAATAAATGGTATCTGGACAGTGGCTGCTCAAGACACATGACCGGAGATCCATCCAAATTTTCTAAGTTGACTTTACAGAACGGAGGTTCTGTTAAATTCGGTGACAATAGCAAAGGCTCTGTCATCGGAACAGGAACTATTGGAAGTCCTGACTCTATGGTTATAGAAGAGGTTCTGTTGGTTACAGAACTTAAACATAACCTGCTGAGCATTAGCCAGCTTTGTGATAAAGGCTATACTATAACCTTTGATCAAGATAAATGTTCTGGTATCCTAAACAATGAAGTCTGCTTCATTGGAAATCGGAAAAGGAACATCTACACTTTAACACAGGAGAGCTTCTATGCTACAGAAAGCTGTCTTCTGTCTGTCAAAGACGAAACTCATCTTTGGCATAGAAGGTTAGGACATTCCAACCTTCAGTTGCTATCCAAGCTTGCTAAAAAGGAATTGGTAAAAGGCTTGCCGAATATCAAATTCGAGCAAGATAACTTCTGTGAAGCTTGTTCGCTTGGTAAGCAAACTAAATCCTCATTCAAGTCTAAGAATGAGATATCTACTACTCAGCCCTTGGAACTTCTACATATGGATCTATTTGGTCCGACTAGAGTTCAAAGTATTGGCGGTAGAAGATACTGTCTAGTAGTAGTAGATGACTACTCTAGGTACACCTGGGTCAAGTTCTTGACTCATAAAAGCGATGCATTTGAGTCTTTCATAAAGCTCGCTAAGCAATTACAGAATGAAAATAGATCTTCTGTAAAAGCTATTCGAACGGATCATGGTACAGAGTTTGAAAACCATGATTTTGCTACCTTCTGTGATGAACATGGCATTGATCACATGCTCCTTACACTCCTCAACAGAATGGAGTCGCAGAAAGGAAAAATCGAACTCTTATAGACATGGCTAGAACCATGATTTGTGAGAGCAATGTTCCACAGAACCTTTGGGCTGAAGCAGTAAATACTGCCTGCTATATCTCTAATAGAGTACTACTGAGACCTAAATTAGAGAAAACTCCCTATCAACTATACAGGGGGAGAATACCAAATATTTCCTATTTTCATGCCTTCGGAAGTCCATGTTTTATACTGAGACCTTCTAAGGACAACCTCGGGAAATTTGATGCTAAATCAGATGAAGGTATCTTTTTAGGATACTCACTGACTAGCAAAGCTTATCGAGTCCTTAACAAAAGGACTTCTACAATAGAAGAGACAATTAATGTAAAAATTAATGACTCACCAACAGAAGATAATACTAATCAAGTAATATCTTTTGAACCTACAGAAATACCTGTAGAACACAAATCTTCTAAGGAATGAAGAGAAGGGAACGAACATTCTCTTCACAATTCTGGAAGAGAATCTGAACAAACTGTTGAAAATTCTCCAGAAGCATCATCTTCGCAGAATAATCAACTGAATGATATAAGAGCACCTGCTTTATATCAAAAACGACATCCTATTGATCAAGTCATAGGAGACTTTGATAGAGGCATTCAGACGAGACATTCTGTTAACGCTTACTATGAACATTCTGCATTTCTTTCACAGAAAGAACCAGATGGAATAGATGAAGCTCTAGATGATCCATATTGGATCTTTGCAATGCAAGAGAAGCTAAATCAATTTGAAAGGGACAAAGTGTGGATACTTGTCCTTAAACCTAATAACCGTTCCATTATTGGAACTAAATGGGTATTCAGGAATAAATTCGATGAGTCAGGTGCTATTCTAAGAAACAAAGCATGACTTGTTGCCAAAGGGTACTCTCAAGAAGAGGGTATTGACTTTGATGAGACGTTCACTCATGTAGCACGTCTAGAAGCAATAAGGCTACTGTTAGCCTATGCTTGCTACAACAACTTCAAGTTGTATCAAATGGACGTGAAAAGTGCTTTTCTCAAAGGAGAAATCAAAGAAGAGGTATACGTGAGTCAACCTCCGGGATTTGAAGATCCACAGCACAAGAATCACGTTTATAGACTTTCCAAGGCTCTATACGGTCTAAAACAGGGGCCTAAAGCATGGTATGAGTGACTTAGCTCCTTTCTTATTGAAAAGGGCTATAAAAGAGGAAGAGTAGATACAACTCTCTTTCTCAAACCCAGAGGTGATCATTTAGTGGTTGTCTAAATCTATGTCGATGACATTATCTTTGGATCAACGGATGATAAACTCTATACAGAATTCTCTGAACTCATGACAAGTGATCGAGATGAGCATGATGGGAGAACTTACGTTCTTCCTCGGCCTACAAATTCAGCAGATTGATGAAGGTACTTTCTTACATCAAGAGAAGTACACTAAGCAACTCCTGAAAAAATTTGACCTAGAGGGTTCTAAGCCTCTGTCTACTCCAATGGCTACAAGTGCCAAGATAGACAAGGACGAAAATGGTAAAGAAGTAGATAACAAGCTCTACAGAAGCATGATTGACTCTTTTCTGTATCTTACTGCTTCTAGACTAGACATACTATTTAGTGTATGTTTCTGTGCTAGATATTAATCAGCACCTAAAGAGTCTCATCTGATAATGGTTAAGAGAATCTTTAGATATTTACAAGGTTCTGTAAATCTTGGCATATGGTATTCCAAGAGATCAGACTTTACTCTCGTTGGGTACTCAGATGCTGACTTTGCAGGATGTAAGATCGACAAAAAAAGTACAAGTGGTACTTGTCAGCTAATGGGAAACATGTTGATCTCATGGTTTTCCAAAAAGCAGACTTCTGTTGCTCTATCCACTACATAAGCTGAGTATATAGCAGCTGCAAGTTGCTGTGCTCAACTTCTATGGATGAAACAGCAACTTGAGGACTATGGTCTCTCATTTGCTGAAATTCTGATCACGTGTGATAATACTAGTGCGATTCAATTAACGCGCAACCCAGTTTATCACTCACGATCAAAACACATAGAACTCAGACATCATTTTCTGAGGGATAATGTAGAACAAGGTTCTGTAAGCGTGGAATACGTTAATACAGACCAACAATTGGCTGACATTTTCACCAAACCCCTTGACCAGGAGAAATTCTTCTATTTCAGGAATGAATTGGGGATTTGTCATCCATTTTAATAATAGAGACGTTGTACAGCATGTTCAACGTTCTGTATTAAATTTCTTTCGAAAATTTAATTCGAAATGTATTTTTCAAAAGAGTACTCTGGACAATATTATTCTAATGAAAATCTTGTCAAGAAAGAGTTCTTTTCATTAACGTAGATTCTCACATAAACTACACATAGAAGGTTATACCTTCTGTACAATGTTAATTCGACTTTACTGTTTCGAATTTAACAAAATATATTCCTTAATTTTGAAACAGAAAGTTAAACCTTCTGTTCCAAAGAATATTTTTTTAAAATCAAGGAGAATCTTATATGATTCATCTCCTATTATATCAAGAATCGATGATCTTGATAAAAAATTGGGAATACATGATCTTATTGGAAGATTTTGTCCCAATTAATCAATTTTGGAAAATAAAATAATATTTTTCCAAAATTAAAACATTACCTTCTTCTATATCTTCTCACGGTGTCACTCGTGGTTCTCTATCACCATTGATACTCCTCCGAGAAACCCTAGAAGAAAATTTGTCTTTCCAACTCAATCTCTTAGCCAAATCGCTCTACCCAAATCCGATTATGGCACCTAAGAGGAAGTCCGAAGTTCGCCGCTCGTTCTCCCTCTCCGCCACACCTCATTTGGCTGAGTCTCAACCAGCCAAGCCCGTGATTCCTACTGCTGATGAGGAAATCACACCCTTGGATCCAGAGATCGTCGCGTACTCCCTCGCTGAAAACAAGGAAGTCGCTGACGCCGCTACCGAAGGGCAGCAGGACAAAGTCCCTGTTCTGAAAGAGAACCCTGTTTCTGAGGAGTCTCTGGAGGAACCTACTGGTGAGGATGACGAAGCATCTCATCCCACCGATGATCTCGTCTTGGAGGACGAAAACCCTCAGGAGGATGCTGATCTGGAACAGGAAGCTGAAACCCCTGTCAGAAACAGCGTCGTCTCTGATGATGATGAGGACAAAGTGCAGGAGGTCACTCCTCCAGCAGTTGCTGCTCCTCAACCTACTGTGTCACCCAAATCGAAGGTGAAAGGCAAGGCTGTTGTTGTGGAGTCTACCCCTGTCAAAGCCAAACGATCGGCCTCGATTATCGTCTCTGGAAGTGTATCATCCAGGACATGACACAAACGTAAAAGCCCTGAGTCTGTGAGTAAGTCCTTAGAGCAGGAGGTCTTAAAAAAGACCAAGCCTACAGGTACAATCGCAGCTCAGGTAAAACATACTGTTTCTCAGGCTGAAATAGAGCAGATCATGAATGCAGAAGCTGTTCCCTCCTGTGATGTCTCAAACAGGCAGATTGTTGCATGCAAACGGCTAGATTTTAGCTGGTTTAGTGAGAATGATCTTGATATTCTGCCTCTATATGAGAAGCTAGATTTAAAGGTGTTCTGTGAAACTTACGTCGAAGTCGCTGTTACAAGGATTCGAGAATTTTATACAAATCTCACCTTTTTCAAGATTAACGACATTGTTAAGTATGTCAGGACCATGATTGATGGCGTCTTCCTGGTGTTTTCAATTCATGATGTCAACACCCTGTATGGCTGCAAAGAGCACCCTGTTCTTCCTGTGGCAAACAAGAATCAGTCATACAACGCCATACTTGGATCTAAAGTGAAGGTGCCGCAGTACCTTGAATCTGCTGCACTGAACCTTCCTAAACGGATCCTCCATCGATATGTCATCTTCTGCCTCCTACCAAGGACAGGCAGTCTGGATGCTGTAACAACCAGAGATGCTCAGATTATGGAACATTTGTTGCTGGGAAAGCCATTCAACCTGGGGGTGATGATTTTTGCTCACATGCAAGCTTGTCTTAAAGCAAAGGACAAAGCTCTCCCCTATGGTCAGGTTGTAGCTGCTCTTCTCCGTCTTCACAACATTGATCCAAATCCTCCCACCGCACTGGAAAAATGGCGAGTTGGAAATTTTGGTCGACAAATTATTGCAAGTATGCAATATGTAAGGACTCAAGGAGGCTGGATTCAGAAATCCAAAGGGAAAGAGAAACAGCAGAAGGAAGCACCTGCTACTTCTGACAAGAGTGGACCTACTGCTCCAAAAGCTGCTGTTCCATCTTCTTCAACCCTGGAACAACCTCGAGAAGGCTCATCCTCATCTTTGCCTAATCTCATCAGAGATCTGCAGCGACAAATTACTGCACAGACTGAGGAACTTAAAGTCCTCAAGAATACGGTCGCTGAGTTAGTCATTACTGTTGAACGTCAGGAAAAGCTCCTCCGTGCCAATCTCCAGTAATGTGTTCTAACCCACAAGAATTCTTGTGATATTTAGCGGGATAGAAGGACAAACCTACTATGAGGTTTATTAATCTTCTATCAGGGTATGCAAAATTTGAGTATTACTCATTTTTGCTGGGAGTGCAGAAGCTCATGCTACTGTCGGGCTAAATGCACAGGAGCCTTGTCCCTGTAATCTGTACAAGCTAAATGCTTACACAGAAGCTTTTGCAGTCTGCAAAAGTAAAAGCTTCTATAAAGTGTCAAACCCTTACAATCTCTATCTTAGGGGGAGTTTGATACGTCATATTGTATGAGCATATCTCCTATGGATGAAAGTTTTGTCATCATCAAAAAGGGGGAGATTGTTGACAAGATTTTGATGATGAGTCAAACAGCAGGTTTGACCTGCTATGACTTTACAGAAGCTGAAACCTCCTGTAACGAAGATACGCTTCGTAAGAGAGGAAAAATATCACGAAAATATTTTCTTCACCCTCCAAGGATCATTTCAGATCAAGAGACGTGATTAGAGAATATTTCCATAAATAGATATTTCAATAATAAATTATTTATTAATTAATTATTGATTATCTTAATTAAATTATTAATTCAAAAAGAGAATATTCTTAGGAATATTATTTGGATTAATATTTCGTCCAGATACAATGTTTTACTTGTCTGGAACGAATAAATTATTTTGGGAATAAATCGTTGATTATTTCCTTATATAGAAGGTCAAGTTGCTGTTACAGGCCGAACCTTCTGTAACGCATTATCTGGGGATTTAATTGTCAAAATAAGACAAAATTAAATCTGGAGGTTCCAACCAGATATTTGCACGACCCCATCATCATATTTCTCAAGTTGGAAATAAAATATTCTTTCTTTCCAACTATAGAAGGTTGCTGACCGACTTAGGCTCTAACCTTCTGTAAGATGAGATCTCGTGATTGAATGATTCGATTGATCTGAAATCAATCAAATATTGTCCCTAAATGATTTTTACACATTGAGGATGAATCTGGTCACTTTACGTTTTTGGCAAAATAAGTTTCCTTATTTACAAGAGGACAGAACCTCTATATAAAAGAAAAACCTAAAAACATTAAAAATATAGATCAGAGGTAAGTCTTGGCATTTGGCAACGTTAGCGGGTGGTTAACGTGTGTGCGAGTGTGCAGGACGGATTCTCCAGGCGAGAGTTCTCGCAGGAGGTAACTACAGCGGGTTGATCGTGGGTGAAGCCGCTCCGGTGACTTCGTTGCGTACGGATCTGAAGGACTCGACCGGAACTTTGTGGGTGACGTCGGACTGCGTGCATCAGGGCCTGGGGAAGGGTTCGTTGGTGGCGAGTAGGCGTACAGAGTTGGTCGGAGAGAAGGAGTCCGTAGCAGGGGTTCAGTGGTGAGGGATCTCCAACCTTCTGTAGTTGGTTATTTTGTTATCTGTGCGTTTGCAGCAGGTGTGCTTTGGTGAAGCCACTCCGTGAGCATCGTTGGCTGCAAAACCGAAGGACTTGGCCAGGAGTGCTGTCAGTGAAGCCGGGTGGGCGTACAGCAGGTCGAAGAGAAGGTTGTTGCAGCAGGCGTAAGTGGTGAGGGACTGAAACCTACTGTAGTCGTATTATCTTTATTTGTTTTGCAGATTAAACCAAAAAGACAAAAAGAGAAGCATATCAGAGGCATCCAAACACTTGGATAAAGCGTCATCAGATCTGTTCGTTGATCCATAGAAGGAATAGCCCGCTACAAAGTCACAGAAGGCTGAAGCTTCCAGCCAACGTTCTGTGCTTGCTCAAGTCTGGTTGATTTCCTTGTGATTCGACCTAGACACATCCTAAACACAGCAAGAGTGTTTCTTGCATTGGTAAAGCTTGTCTTACCGTCCCGTGGTCAAAGAAATTGTTTTCTTACACCACAGAAGGTTTTACCTTCTACACTGTAATCTCTATACGAGTTATTAGTGAAAAGTGACCGAAAGTGGACGTAGGTGATTTCACCGAACCACTATAAAATCCTTTGTGTTCTGCGACTCATTTCGAAGTCAAATTCACACGTTCCATAACTACAGAAGCTTGAAGGCTCTGTAAATTACAGTAAGTTACTTCCGCTGTGAGGGTTGTGAAAAAGCGTTCAAGAATTCCTTAATTGGACTTAACACTAATTCACCCCCCCTCTTAGTATAATCTTTGGGCCAACAATTGTAACCGACTTAAACTTGCAGGTGATTCAGCGGCAATTCTGGCAAGGAGTAGTGGGAATATTCGGGTGAAAATGGAGGAAAAGTGCGTGGCTGAATCCGAGGGAGTTCAACACCCCGTTTTGAACCGCCCCAGCTTTGTTCGAGGATTAAGACCATATGAGAAGTATATCCTTGTAATGTCCTCTGGTCTTTATTTCCTTTGCTAATGGCCATACGTATTGTCAGAACAGCCTATGCTAAATGGTAATCAAACACTGTTACTTTGTCTGATTTCCGATATAGGCCAATTATCACAGAAGTGTAATGCATGTAAAATGACCGCTGTCTTTCTATAGTTGCTGTTTTCTAGTGTCCTTGTAGGATCCTATTAGTCGTCCCTGTTTCATGGCTACAGAGTTGTAAAGATCACTTTTTTCCAGCAAATTGGCTTTATCGTATTCCTACCAGCAACTTATCCGTATGGTATTATTTCACCACGGACTGATATTGCATTTTTGC
Organism: Melastoma dodecandrum; assembly: GCA_029817715.1. Taxonomy (NCBI): domain Eukaryota; kingdom Viridiplantae; phylum Streptophyta; class Magnoliopsida; order Myrtales; family Melastomataceae; genus Melastoma; species Melastoma dodecandrum. Next base: position 1,551,201 of record JARUPY010000434.1, read on the forward strand.
TTTCCCATGGTAAGGACATTCCTGTTGGTTTCGTTAAAAAGACGGCTGAACAGGCAGACTTATATAAGGATAAGGGATCCTCGAGGGAACAAATGGGAGGTCGAGCTGCGTCAGATGCAGTCCACCAGCCGTTTCTGTATCTGCAGGTGGCACGACATATTCGTCGAGAACAAGATGACCATCGGTGACATCCTTGTCTTCACTTTCAACGAGAATGGTAATGAACTCGAAGTCAAGTTCTTAGGGGGAGAAGACGGTGGTCGCCTGGCCGGACGAAGAAGGTTCTAGAAGGGTTTGGTGGTTGCTCTGCTGCTCGGACCTGAAGCATATCTGATCGGCTTAGATAGTCCTAGATGATGATGACTCCTTGCTTTCCTAACTGTTCCTCTCCTTCAGTAAGATTAGATTAGAGCTTCCATGACTGTCCATTTCGCAAAATGAGGAGGCCAATAATATTAAACTAGGGTTGATATCATGCTTCTCCCAAAGAGATCAATTTGGCCCTCTGGAATTCATTAATGGAAACTTACACTTGCAGACTAGAGTCCCGGATGTCCTTCCCAATGGGGATTGTACCCATCTGGAACGGCAACACCACCCCTGATGAGGCTTTTGCAATGCCTTCCAGCATGGAAATTCCGACAGTATTTTCTTTGACGTTGAGTTTTTTCCTGTCCACAGCAAGGCCTTTTCTGGCCGGACGGAAGACGAACAAACTCTGCATCTGAAATATTGGGCTATAACCGTGCCGTATTAGGCTTAGCCCTTTAAGGCACTGAAATTGAATCGCGCAAAACCAATCGAATCATCAGATGGGGAAGCGGCTAACATCCAGTTACCGAGGTTACAGTGGTTACTAAATTTTTGGCGATAATTTGCTACATTTTTACTAAACAGTGTAAGAAATTTAGTACATTTTAGTTATTTTTCGTAAACGGGCCGACGGGCCTCGTACATTCTTCGTACAATTATACGGGCTTTTACTAAATTTGTTAATGGGCTTTTACATATGTACTAATAACAAACAATGTATTTGTAATAATGTACGAAACAATGTATTTTTTAGTAAATGGGCCCATAGACTTCGTACTTTTTTCGTATGTTTGTACGGACATTTACTAAATTTCATTTATGGGGTTGTACAAGTATACTAAATTTGAACAAATGTTATGTTACTAAACGGTAAAAAAAATTTAGTAACTGCTTCAACTGGACATTACCCGCTTCCATCAGATAGGTCGTCTACCACTGCAACAAATAAATCATATTTTGATTATTAAAGTAATTTCAACAACATAATTTTTTATCAACTAAATATTTATGGAGGCAACATTTAATAATCATATGTTCACTATAATTTTTTAAATATCATGATAAGCTGTGATAATTTTGTCAATACTCTATATATATTTATATATCATTTTATCATGATATTAAAAGAAATTATAGAGAACTTATAATAAGGAACATTTTTTGCACTCCGTAATCTATATGTTGGGACCATTCGTCATATGTGACATTAGCCGTTTTGTCATAAAGAATTTGTGATCTAAAATTATAATGTCAAAAATAAAATTTAATTGTGATCGCTTAAAATCTCTCCCACTAAAATCACTTTATTTTTTTTTCCTTTCTTTCCGTTAAATCGCCAGAGAGTTTGAGGTTTCACAGAAAAAGATATGGGCAATCCCCGACCGAGATGGAAATCAATTTATCTACTCCTTTTCTTTGAAGAACCAAAAAAAACGGAAATGCACTTATAAGAAAAAAGCGGTAGTGGCCAAAGAGTGGCTGTCGATCCATCCGACTCCTCGTGCAGGCTCGGCACATGGCTATTGCTATTGTCCCTGCATTATCGATATCAGACGAGATTGGCTTGTGAGAAACAGGGGTCCATGCCCCTCTCACTGTCGGAGGTTCTTCTCAAGGCACGAGCTCCACACGTCCTTAATCTCGGTAGCCGTCTAGTCGGGATGTTTCACTGAGATCTGCGACAATTTTGTAAGGCACGGATAAATAAGGGACGAAAAATGCTTCCTAACGAGAGACTTAAAATGTTTCTAATCACACCGAAAGGAGGCTCCGTGACGGCACGTGACGCGCGCGTCGGGTACTGTTTTACACTTTTGTTCGTAATATACGAAACAATATGAAAAAGTAATCACTGGGTTTGTATTGGGTCCCGTACACCTCTCCCGGTTGATTCGTATTGGACCTATTAAAATCTTACGAAGTATTACTGTGAAATTAAGTACTTTACGAATTGAGTTCATAAAAGTTTACTAAGTGAGTTCGTACTTTACTACATACACTTTTTACTTTACAAACTAAGTTTGTGCTTCACCACGTAGACTTCGTACTTTACGAAACAGTAAGTACATTTTTGTATTGGGCTCGTAAAATTTACGAAGCTATACTGTGAGAATTCATACTTTACGAATTGAGTTCGTAAAAACTTACGGGTTTTACGAACCCAATCGGCCCATTATGAATTTTGGTTCGTAAAATTTTATGAAGCAGGACCGGGGTAAAATTTTTTTATCTCAATTCATAAAGTATGAAATCTCACAACGAGGCCCAATATGAACCAACTAGGAAGGGAGTAAAGGCCTAGTGCGGAACAGTACCAAACTGTACTTACTGTTTCGTAAAATACGAAGTCCACCTAGTAAAGTACGAACTCAGTTCGTAAAGTATGAAGTTTACGTAGTGAAATACGAACTCACTTCGTAAAATTTTACGAACTCAATTCGTAAAGTACAAAATCTCACCATACGACTTCATAAGATTTTACGAGGCCTAATACGAATCAAACGGCAGAGAAGTACAAGGCCTAGTACGAAACAATACATATTGTTTCTTACATTACGAACAAAAGTATGAAACAGTACCCTACACACAATGTCGTGCACGTCATTTTAGCCTTTCCCCTGCCGTAAGCATTCCGCAGTTGCGTTTCTTTGGCTTTTTTCAATTTTTTTAAGATAGAATTTAAATTGCTATTTAATAATGATTTAATTACTTAATAAATATAAATTAAAAATAATTATTCGTCGGTGATGTGAGTTGGATCGAACAAGGCTAAGCCAGGACCAAGTCGAGTGGAGCACTCGAAACGGTAAGTACCTTCACAGTGTTGAAACTGTCAAGTTGATTTGTCAACTCGAGAAGACAGGAGTTCGTCTTGAGATCAGCTCCAACTCGAAACTCGAAAACTCGAGAACACTTCAAGACGGGCGCAACTGACTCTGGCCTAGACCTCTTAATTTAATAATGTTGAACTTATTTTTTATTTCCTTTTGGTCCTTTCCATTTGGGCTTAATTGGGATTTATGGTTAGCTCACTTTAGGTCTTCTATAAATAGGACTCTTGTGTCTAGACTTAGATAGAACCTTTTGAAATATTTTCCCAAATTTGGCACCCGTCAAGTTCTTGTTGAACTTTGCGCAACTACTCTTATTGTTTGGTGGATACCAAGCGTGGTGAGATTTTATCCGAGTTTTCCCATAATCGGTGGTGTTTCTGTATCCACTTGTGAGGCGTTCAACCCTGTGGCAGTCCCGGTGGTTCTTTGGCTATATCCGTGGCGGTCCGAGTCCTATCCCTTTCATTTACTTTCGTTCGTTTTGTCGTTCCTGTTCCTTCAGTTTAGCCATCATCGTTGTTTTTCCTGTTTCCGTCATGGGTAGCGCATCAGTTGGTATCAAAAGCACGATTGTGGAGAACCGGTTGTGTTGAGCACTTGGTTGTTGGACATCGCATAGTCGTGTGGAGTGTTGGGTTGTTGTTGAGCGCACGGTGGCAGTAATGACGAATAGATTTCGACGTGGGATGACGTTAGAGGAGGCCCGTTCGGCTCCTTTAGAATAGGATGTTGGAGAATTACATCGTCAGATGCAGCATCTCCTAGAAGAAAGGTGGCAACTTGAACCACAGTCTTCTCAATATTTTGAGGACACGGAAGAAAATCCGTTTGTGGATAGATATGGGGACGAGGATAGTCCTAGGAATATCAACTCGGGACGAAGAGAGTCCCAGGAAGCAAACTCGAGAACGTCAACCCACACGTTCTATTAATATGCGAGTAGACATTTCTGAGTTTGAGGGAAAGATAGACCTTGTAGAGTTTCTCGAGTGACTTCATGCCATAGAGAGAGTATTTGACTATGAAGAGATTCCTGAGGAGAGGCAAGTTAAGGTGGGAGAACTTGAATCAGCAACATCGTCGAGAAAGGAAATAGATCGCTCGTGGGATAAAATGAAAAGAGAGATGAAGAAAAGATTTCTGCCCAAGTGGTATCGACAAGACTTGTTCCTGATATTGAACTCGCTTCAATAGTCTTCGAGTATTTCTGAGTACACTCGCGAGTACGAGCAATTGATGCTCTATTTACCTCCTGAACCATTGCAAGGTATATTAAAGGGTTGAAAACTCATGTGGCAGATGCTATTGAGTTGCAACCTTATTGGAGTTTCGCGGATGCCTACAACCTAGCCCATAAAGTCAAGAAGCAGCAAGCTAGGAGAACGTTTGTGAGGCCGACTATGAGGAGCACTCCTTTAAGCAAAGAGAGTTCATCCTCGAGATCCATCTCGAGTTCGTCTTCGAGAAGTCCAATCTTGAGTAATACCAAGGACCAGGCCAAAGTTAAAGTTCAGCCAGCCTCAAACACTAGTGTCTCGTGAAAGTGTTTTAAATACCATGGATTTGGGCATATAGCTTCTGAGTGCCCAAATCGACGAACTATCACTATTATGGAGCTCTTGAATGATGATCAGGTGTTTGTTCGAGAAGGTGAACCCATCCAGGATGTCGAGGAAGAAGTTGTGAAGGAACCCGATGAGGGCGAGTTGTTGGTCATTTGAAAAACCCTTAATGCAAATGTGGTGCCTGATGAAGTCGACCAGCGGGAAAGGATATTTCAAACTAGATGCACCATACATGGGAAGGTGTGTCATGTGACTGTAGACAGTGGGAGTTGAACCACTGTAGCGTCTACAACCATGGTCGAGAAACTGAAGTTATTGACTAAACTACAACCTCGACCATACAAGCTTCAACAATTGAGCAAAGAGAGTGATCTGAGGGTGACTACGCAGGTGTTGGTTTCGTTGAGCATTGGTCAGGGCTACAAGGACATGGTGACTTGCGATGTAGTTACGATGGACGTGTGTCATGTGTTATTGGGAAGGCCGTGACAATATGATCGTCGCGCAGTTTATGATGGGTACAAGAATACACATTCTATCACTCTCGACTAGAAGAAGATTACGCTTCTTCCGTTGACCACTCAAGTACTAGCCAAATCGTCTCGAGATCAAACTTGAGAAGACAGTTCGGAGTTTTTTGAGTTGACTCGAGCTATTCGAGAGGAGAAGTATGTGTACATGTTGATGTTGTTCGAGGAAGGAAAGGAGCACCTCGACTATGTCCCGTCGAGTTCGTGCGCTTTTACAAGAATTTGAGGTCGTGTTTCCTGAGGAGATGCCGAAAGGACTTCCACCGCGGAGGGACATACAACATCAGATAGACCTAATTCCTGGAGTGTCGCTGCCTAATCGACCTGCGTATCGATGTAATCCCGACGAGGCGAGAGAGCTGCAGCGACAGGTCGATGAGCTCATTGAACGAGGCTTTGTTCGAGAGAGCCTCAGCCCGTGTTCCATTTCCGCCAACTTTGTTCCAAGAAGGATGGTTCATGGCAGATGTGTGTCGATAGTCGAGCAATCAATAAGATCACCGTCAAGTATCGATTTCCCATTCCTCGACTTGATGACATGCTCGATGAATTGCATGGGTCGACAGCTTTCTCGAAGGTGGATCTACGAAGTTGCTATCCCCAGATTCGAATGAAGAATGAAGATGACTGCAAGACGACATTCAAAGCCAAATTCAGGTTGTAAGAGTGGATGGTTATGCCGTTTGGACTCTCAAATGCACCGAGTACCTTCATGTGACTGATAAATCAGGTGTTTCGTCCATTCAACGGCAGATTCATGGTTGTTTATTTTGATGATATTCTTGTATATAGACACAACGATGAGGAACACATTGATCACCTTAGATAGTATTCGAGAAGTTGACGGAGCAAAGTCGAGTCGGGAATAGCAAGAAGTGCGAGTTCTCGACTCCCAAACTAGTCTTTCTGGGATACGTCATCTCGAGAGGAGGAATTCAGGTGGATGATAGTAAAGTAGCTGCTATTCGAGATTGGCCTATTCCCAAGACAGCTCATGATGTCCGGAGCTTTCATGGCCTAACTTTATTTTATTGGAGATTTATCAACGAATTCAGTTCGATTGCAACTCCAATGACGGAGGTTTGAAGGGGACGTCCTTCGAATAGACTCCTGCGACTCAATCTAGCTTCGACTTAATCGTCGTTTGTACGAAGCACATGTATTGGCACTCCCTGACTTTGACAAGGTGTTTGAAGTCGAGTGTGACGCCTCAAGAATATGAATTGGAGGAGTACTATTGCAATCGGTTTCATACTTCAGCGAGAAGTTAAATGGATCTCGACTGAATTACTCGACCTATGATAAGGAGTTTTGTGCTATCATTCATAACTCGAGACATGGAGTCACTATCTGATGCCCAAGGAGTTCATTCTTCATACTGATCAAGCGTCTTTGAAGCATATTAATGGGTAAGCAAAGCTTAATCGACGACATGCAAAGTGGGAGAAATTTCTCCAATCATTCAATTTCGTCTTGAAGCATAAGTCGGGAGTGAAGAATGTCATAGCAGACGCATTGCCGAGGAAGTCAGCTCTTATATCCAGGATGGAATCGAAGTTGATCGGATTCGAGATGTTGAAAGAGTTGTACTTGAGTGATGCAGACTTTGGAGAGGTGTACAAGGCATGTCTCGGGAAGCCTTTTGAGCATTATCATCTGTTCGATGGCTTTCTATTTCGAGGCGTTAAGTTATGCATTCCTCGAAGTTCCATTCGAGAACATCTTATTCGAGAGGTATGGAGGAGGACTCGCGGGACACTTAGGAGTTGGAAAAACTCTCGAGATGCTTTAAGAACATTTCTACTGGCCTCGAATGGCTAAGGACGTACTCAAGTTGGTTCGACGTTGTGCAACCTGTCAACGCGCAAAGAGTCACGTCCAGCCACAAGGTCCCTACACACCTATAGTTGAACGTCCATGGGAGCATGTGAGCATGGATTTCGTCCTTGGATTGCCCCGAAAACAATGACAAAAGGACTCGATCATGGTTGTTATGGATCGATTCTTGAAGATGGCTCACTTTATTGCTTGCAAGAAGACGGATGATGCTACTCACGTGGTTGAACTTTATTTTTGAGAGATCGTTCGTCTACATGGGGTCCCAATGATCGTGTCGGATCGAGACGTCAAGTTTTTAAGCTATTTTTGGAAGACGCTTTGGCACAAACTTGGGACAAAGTTACTGTTCAACATCACTTGCCATCCACAGATAGATGGGCGAACTGAGGTTGTGAACAGAACTACGGTAAGCCTACTTCGGGCTATGGTGTCCAAGAATAAGAATGATTAGGACATCAAACTCGCTCAAGCTGAGTTCGCCTATAATCCAGCCCCTCATTCGACTGCTCGAGCTACACCGTTCGAAGTGGTGTATGGTGTCAACTCGAGGGTCCTAGTCGAGTTGCTACTAATGCATAATCAGGGTATTCTTGAGAAAGATGCGGTTCGATGAGCTTAAGAGATGTTAAAGCTCCACACGAAGATTCGTACCCTTATTGAGCAACAAAATGAGAATTACCAATCTAAGGCCAATCGTGGTCGAAAGGAGCGAGTATTCCAACCAAGAGATCTTATATGGGTTCACTTGCGAAAGGAGAGGTTTTCAGCAAGGAGGAAGAATAAGCTCATGCCCAGAGCTGATGGTGCTTTTCGAGTCGTCGAGAGGATTAACAACAATGCTTATAAGATCGACTTCTAGGGGAGTATGGAGTGTCAACGTCATTCAATGTCCCGGATCTCACATTATATGAGGATGACGAACTACAAATCTTCTTCAACAATGGGAGGATGGTACAAGTTGGATCGAACAAGGCCAAGTCGAGTGGAGCACTCTAGACGGGAAGTACGTTCATGGTGTTGAAGTGGTCGAGTTGATTCGTCAACTCTAGAAGACATGAGTTCGTCTTGAGATCAGCTCCAACTCGAGACTCGGAAACTCGAGAATACTTCAAGACAGGCCTAGCCGACTCTGGCCCAGACCTCTTAATTTAATAATGTTGGACTTGTTTTTTATTTCCATTTCGTTTTTATAAATCAGACTCTTGTGTTTAGGTTTCGACAGAACCTTTTGAAATATTTTTCCAAATTTGGCAACCGTCAAGTTCTTGTTGAAATTTGTGTAACTTCTCTTATCGTTTGGTGGATTCCAAGTGTGACGATATTTTATCCGAGCATTCCCATAATCGGTGGTGTTTATGTATCCGGTTGTGAGGCGTTCAACCCTCGTGGCAGTCCTGGTGGTGCTTTGGTTGTATCTGTGACGGTCCGAGTCCTATCCCTTTCGTTTACTTTCGTTTGTTTCGTCGTTCCCGTTCCTTCAGTTTAGCCATCGTCGTTGTTTTTCCCGTTTCCGCCATTGGTAGCACATCGGTAGCGTAATAACCGAAAGTACATGTCCATAATTATACTTATTCACTAAACAAGACCCTACACTACTGTGGTAGTTATAGTTAAATTAAATTCATTTAGTCTTAACCTTAATCTGTCTATCCATGCCGAGTATATATAGAGACTATCCTACCGTTTGAACATCTCAATCCTTTGGACGTAGACATATTCAATTATAGTTTTTTCGTTTCTAACCTAGAATCCCTTTTTTTTTTCTTTGTTCGATTAGATTGAGTGAGTCTTCACAACTATGACGAAGCAATTGCATGCTTTAGATATAGAGATAAAATAAGCAAACTAAGCTCCGGACACATTGGACACGATCTATGTACCTTTTCTTTTTTACTTTTGTTCATTGTAGATTCTATGCGTTCTCTTTTCTTCTTTTCATTTTTTACCACTTTAATACAAGTCCTCATCTAATTCACACTATGATATAAATAAAAGATATAAAGCATCCAAAAACATATACTTGTCCGAAATTTTATGCATGTATTAGTGCTACCGCATTATGCTGATTCACAGCGCAGCTAGCATTTTATATGAATTCTTTTGTTGATACACATATGTTGGGACTAAAATAGAAGAGTTTTCATCCTGGTACTGTTAGTTTTGAAAACATATTACAATAGCAAGTTCGGAAAGTTTCGGTTTACCTCCCTAAGTCATTACTTGAAGCAGGGAGTTAGGGACGATAAACTGAAATTTTGTAGTGAGTTCATCACAAGCAAATTAAGTCGCAAATTTGAGCAGAGAGTTTCTTCTTGGAGTAAACTCACTACTTGAAATAAGGAGTTAGGCATGGTAAACACTGCATTTTCAAAACTTCTTGTTTTCTTGGCATGAAGCATACGAAATTAGGGTTATTGGTTAGATTTAAAAAATAATAATAATAAAGCGTAATCGAATATAATGGATTATTTCGGATTTAATAGAAACACACGAATCTGACTAGAAAATTTATCGTGTCTAATGGGTAGCCACTAAGTAGATACAAATCCGAAGAAAACACCTTATTTAGACCACGAAATGCGTATTGCGTCTAACCTAACATGTGATTTTGTTTTAATTTTTCCACCCATTTTATATGAAATATTTAATTGTAAGTGGCAAATAAAATTAGCTTTTAGTGAATAACTCGATAAGTTTGTTTCATGTTTTGTGTTTTTTATGTTTTATTATAAGTAAGTTACTTTGACTTTTTCATTTAAAATCTTTTAAATTTTGTTGTTGAAGGAAGTTTGGCATAAGATTATTAAATTTATAAAAAGAATTAGTTGTATTAATCAAATGTAACAATTTTAATAAATAGTTGGCAATATGAGAGATTGAGAAAGCAGATTGGGAAAATGATAAACAAACATTAGTTGGAAATAAAAATAAAATAAATATCAGTTGACGACAACGTCATCGCTTTGAAGTATTTCAGCTTAGTGTACAAGAGGAAGTACGTATTATAAGAAATTCTAGTTAGAATCATATCATATATCTAACTTCAAATTGGATCTAAATAGAAAAAAAATTTTCTCTAAAATTTTAACTTTAAATCTAGGTTTCCAAATATTGGCATGATTAGTTTAACAAAAGGGAATATTTTCCCATATGTACTTGCAACCTAATAAAACCGGGCATGTGGCCAATTGTCAACGCATGATAGTGAGATGATTTTCCTCAGTATGATTCCAAGGTATCCTCAACATCAAACAAACCAAGTCCGCACACGTCCATTTAGAAATTAATGCATGTTCCGAATACTCCGATTTTGTCAATTTATATGCTTTCCACATATAAAAAGAACAACAAAATCAGTAGGACATTGGGAAAATATTTTTCACGGTTTTTAATCACTCTTTACTTTCATTGGAAGAAAGGTCACCGGAAAGATGCCGATGCTCGCCCTTCCTGAAGAATATCAAATCCTAGCTTTTTTTTTTTCGCTTTTCGGCGGCTTCGGAATCGAATGCCTTGGCCGCATTACGCCACCAACTCCTCTCTCCTAGCCCTTCTCTGCCCATTCCCTTATAAATCTCTCCTCATGACCTCGCTAATGTTATCATAAGGAACTCAAAGTAACTTCTAAGACAAAGCATCAGGAAATGTCGAACCAACCATTGCCTTCCAGGCCCTGGCTCCGTTTGGGCTCCATAACACGCCCAGTCGTACCCCCAACTGTGGCTACTGCACCGCTTCAAGCCGCACCTGCACCTACTCCTGTTCCATCACCACCATCACCAACCACTCCTCTGCTACGTCCCTCCCTTCATCTTCCCACCCCAGTTGGCCAGGTAGCTGAGCCCCGTCTACCTCCGCTAGTGCAATCACCATCCATGGCTCTGATGGCCACACGGTCCCAACAGCCAAAGGAGCCTACACTGCTGCCGAATGCCAGCAAGGTGACTCCTCCTGCTGCCAGCACTGAATCAGTGGTTCCATCCAGTGTCATCCAGAAGCCAGCCGCTACTACAGAGGCATTGCCAGCTGGCATCAAGACCCTCAACGAGACCGCACCACACAAGACTGTCCCTTCTGCATTGCTGTCTCCTCGGACGCCACTGCCTTCGCAAATCAATGCCCCTGAGGAGGATGTACCACCATCTGAGGCAGAACGAAAGAACACGCTCTTCCAGAAGATCACAACCTTTCCTAAACAGAATCCTGGCAATGTTGACGTGATTCGTCCGGCTGGGGCTCAAAAGACTGGCCCTGCTGCAGTCGTAGAAAACGGACCAATTGAAGGAGCAGCAGACATGGCCAAGAAGAAGCCAGGGACAAGATACATGGGGGTTCAAGTTATAACGATAGCAGGAGAAAACAGGGGCGCCACCATGGAGCTGACCGGAGCGGTGATTAAACATCCAGAAAAGACAGGTAACCGGTTAAGCAGCAGCGATGAGGGAATGCACGGGACCAAAGAGAGAGGCCACAAGGAAAATGCCGCAGCGACGACATTCCGTCGGCAGGCAGTGTGCATTAACAGCAACGTGCAGGGCATCAACAATAGTTACTGCAACCATCATGATCCCGGGGTTCACTTGACTCTCACCAGGATGCCATAGGATGGAGGATTTCTTCATACCAAGTATCACAAGGCTTGATTCCCAAAGTGTTTACTACTTTCCCACGATTAGCCTATGCAGTGTGTGTCTTAGCCTTGCTGCTCCATATTAGAATAAACATCGTGTCGGGTCAAGTGGGTTGGTTGATAGTTTTCTGTTTATGTAACCGTGTTAAGCGCATGCATTATTATTCCATGTTTTATGAAATATCACTGCCTTTGAGTTTGCAATATAAAAATATTATATTACCTATCCGCATATATATTTATTTATTTTCACTTGTTTAAACTAAATCGAAGACTTCAATTTTTATTTTAATTTTTTTTATGTAAAATATCATCTTAAGGCAAAATATCAATTTCTAGCATTAACTTTGAGCCAACTTTCTATTTTGTCGTTAACTTAGTGTATTATATAATTTTATCACCAACATTTATATCTTGAATTTTATCTCGAGTAAATCAAATAGACCATGAATTTGCCTTTTTTTTTTTTTGCCACACGAGGAAAAGTTCAAGCACTCCTCCAATGAAAAATGTACAATGATGCGGAAACAAAATTAATTAATTAATAAAATCATTATGTATTAAAAAGGGATTTCGTAAAATGATTTTCCATATGAAAAACAATTACGACATTCCTGTCAGGAATCCATTTTTCCTGGTGGTTGAATCGGAGACTTTCTCGTGACATGGATTTCAAACTGGGCATCTGTCCCCTTGTTCAGCTCTCGAGCGCAAGGCCTTGTTTTTCGGGTTACAACAATGCCATGAGTGGAGACACGATGGTTTTCTGCCATCTGTCCCAGGTTCGTTGATTGATATAGTAGTTTAGTTTTTGGGTGCATCTTGGGAGACGTGTTGACTTCATATATGCATATATGCTATCATCCTTACGAGAGGTCCACAACACAGGACACTACCATCTCTGAGACGTACAACCCCAATAACTTCATCATTGTCGATCAAATTACAAATAAGATATTCGAACTCGGTGATGAAGCTAGAAAAAAAACATTTAGAGGGCGAACGTGAAACATAAAATAATAATAATAAATTATGTAAATAATTATTTTAAAATTAGTTAAAATAAATTTTTTAAGTTGAGTGCGTCCCTCTTTCGTAAAGGAAAAATGATCAATATACTTACTTTTATAATATAAATAGTTAAACAATCATTCAACAAATCATTTTTCTATCTTATTTCGAAGTCTTGTTTTGATAATTTTCATTGCCGAGAATGCACGCTCGGTTGTCACTGTGGAGACCAGCAGTGTAAGAACAAGTCGAATCTATCTATCAATTAGGGGATAAATCTTTGACTTTTCTGTCTTTACTAATGGTTGACACAAATCTTGAATGTTGTATAACTCCCAAAACTCGGGATTCCACATCACGTCAAGCTGGTAGTGTTGTATATTCGAATGCTGAAGTTTGGAATCCTGAAAAGCACTTGGAGAAAACTTTTTAGCAATTAAATAGATTTTATCTACATCAAAGTATTTAAAATTTTCTTGGGGATCAAGAAAACCACTCCAAACAAAGAGCTCTACTGCCTCATTAGATCGATGATTCAACTCTTGAATTTATTGATCTATTGCTGCAAAAAAAAAAAAAAAAAATCAACTCGGAAATTATGATCAAACTTATCTCATTCTTGTTTCTACCCCTACTTCTCTACCCCTACTTCGTCTTCTAATACAAGGACTGCCCGTTTCAGGAATATCAACATGATTAAGATCACAAAATAAGCTCATATCCCTCAAAAGATTTTTCTAACCTTAATTTCTCAAAGAAGCCAATCATTCTTTTGTACTAGAAACGAGATGCATGGCATTTACAATATCTTAAGACTCACACTGCAAAGCTTGACAAAGAAGGTTAGTAATTTCGAGAATATTCTTCATCATATGCAGAATAAAAACAAAACTAAAGGAAAATAATTTATTCAAGCATCACCACATTGAGAATAAGATGTACCGTTAATTGTCATGTTATCTAAAACATTAGAGGTAGAATTAAATATTTTTATCAAACAACATATTGAATCAAAATGAGATCTCCAACGCATGTCCTCGGGTCACTTCAAAGTAGTTATTTGATTAAGTCTTTGCCTAGTATTTATCATACTTTTTGAAACTTTTTCTACGAGCTCATTAGCATAAGCAACCTTTAATTCATCATTACCTTTACTAGAAGCAGTAACAATATTAATAATAAAAATCAAATTGAAAAAAATTGGTGAATATGAACAACTTTTCTCGAAGTGGCAACTAAGGCAAGTTGAAGTCTAAGCACTAAATAATGTACATAATATGCATAAGGGCATTCATCACAAATTAATGCTTGTAATCCTCTCCATTCACCTCTCATATTAGTTACACCATCGTACCCTTGTCCACATATATTATGAATATCAAAGTCATGTAAAGATAAAATAGAAAAAATAGAATCCTTAAGTGTTTTAGCAGAAGTATCTAGAATATGAATTACACCAAAAAAACGTTCTCGTATAAATCCATCTCTATCAAGAAATCTCAAGACTAAAGCCATTTGTTCTCTTTTCGATTCATCACGTGCTTTATCAACAATCGCACAAAATTTTGCATCACTATTTCATCTCTTATTTTTTTAAACAAATTAGAAAAAACTGAAAGAATTTCTTTTTGCATTTGTGAAGATGTGTAACTAGCATTTCCTGGAGCTTTCTCTGTAACAACATTAAAAACATCTTTATTATAAAGAGACAATAATTTCACAAGTTCAAGAAAATTTCCTCTATTTAAGGAACAAACAGTTTCATCATGTCTTCGAAATGCATACAGTTGAACGATAACCATCTCATGACATCAATTGATACTTTTAGTCTCAAACTATTCGCTTATAATCTGTTCAGAAGTTTTTTTCCCTATTTCTCAATATGTTGGGAAGCATTAATCAAATCAGTGCATGCTTTTACAACTACCTTATGAAACGAATTAACATTTTTTTTTTCCATCTGTCGTAAAAATGCTCATTTTTTACAATTATTTACCTTCTTCCAATATTGAGTAGCAGAATGAGAAGTATCAATATATGGCTAATCGAGGTCGAAAGGAGTGGGTATTCCAAAAAGGAGATCTTGTCTGGATTCACTTGCGAAAGGAGATGTTTCCAGCAAGGAGGAAGAATAAGCTTATGCCCAATGGTCCTTTTCGAATCCTCGAGAGGATAAACAGTAATGCTTATAAGATCAACTTGTTAGGGAGTGTGGAGTGTCGGCGACATTTAACATCCAGGATCTCACACCATACGATGATGATGAAGTTCCCCTTAATTTGAGGACAAATCTTTTTCAGCAAAGGGAGGATGATGCGGTTGGAACGAACAAGGCTAAGTCGAGAACGAGTCCAGAGGAGCAATCGAGAAGGGGAGTACCTACACGGTATTGAAGAGGTCAAGTTGAGTAGTTAACTAGAGAAGGCATGAGTTCATCTCGAGATCAACTTCAACTTGCTCAAGGGAAACTCGAGATCACTCTAGCCGAGACATACCTTATTGAAAGAAGGCCCAACCCAACGACTGACCCATTTCCTTAAGCTTATAACTTTTGGACTTTTTTTTTAATAAGTGTTTGAGCTTTTTATGAAGGGCCTAGTTGGGAGCTAGGTTTAGCCCTTTTCATCCATCTATAAATATGACGTCTTTGTTTAGGGTTGAACATAACCTTTTGAAGAAATTTCCTAAATTTAGCAACCGTCAAGTTCTCCCTTAAACTTTCCGCAACTTCTCTTATCATTTGGTGGATTTCCATGCGTTACGAGAATTATCTGAGCGTTCCCATAATCGGTGGTGTTTCTGTATTCGGTTGTGAGGCGTTCAACCCTTGTGAAAGTCTCGGTGGTGTTTGGCTGGATAATTCTCGGACGGCCACCGGATACAACCAACGCACTATAACTGGCGGCCGTCTGAGTCCCATTATGTTGGTTTGTTTCGTCGTTTTTGTTCATTCCGTTTTCGCCGTCATCATAGTCTTTTCCCGTTTCCAGGGCGGTAGCGCATCACATACCAAGTAAAAACAATGGCAATAAGCATTTTCATTCTAACATGCATATGTCCCAAGAATCAGTCATAACTCAAGTTATACATACTCGATTCCTATGTATAACCTATCTACATGACCGTGGAAGAGAGGGAAAGAGAATGAACCTAATTAAGCTCGATTTTGTCGATGGGCAGAAGATCAGTGCCTCTAAAAGTGGACTGTTGACCCCCGCTTCCCACTCATGACTTCCGATCATTCCGAGGTCACAGGTAGGGGTGTACTCTTACGTAACAACACCAAGACAATCATGCATAGGACGTGGTCCGCACAACAAACATCGTATAAGCATTTTAGGTAAGTAAATACACGAGACAAGGCCTCACCGAGGGAGTGGCCTGCCTTAGGTGGCCCGAGGAAGAAATGGGCTGGCCACTTAAAAAGAAAAAGAAGATTGACTCTTCCCCCGGTCAGTCTTTAGCTTTAGGAAGTGGGCTGGCCACTTAAAAAGAACAGGAGAGGATAGAGCGGATGCCAAGAAGAAAGAAAGGAGCTGTCAAGAAGCAGCTTGTGAGTGCACGACTGGGAATTCGATAGATTCATAATTTCATCATTGGAGTTTGAATTTTTTTATTT
The DNA here is from genome assembly GCA_029817715.1 of Melastoma dodecandrum. Lineage (NCBI taxonomy): Eukaryota > Viridiplantae > Streptophyta > Magnoliopsida > Myrtales > Melastomataceae > Melastoma > Melastoma dodecandrum. The sequence goes on from JARUPY010000434.1 coordinate 1,567,541, forward strand.
CCCCATTTTAGGATTTCGTTGTTGTGTCGCGGGATTGATTGGGTGGCCATTTACCTTTCTTCCCCCTTGTTTTAGATGTATTAAGAGATCGTTGATGATTGAGTCTCCGGATTTTGTAATAGAATAAAACAGTAAAAGCCACAAACGTCGGGGATCGCTTGTTTTAATATAAAGAGTTGGAAGACATTGATCAAAATTGTCCGCCCGTCTAACTTGACCTCTATTATTATATAATTTCGTGTTGCATCGTTCAGGTGCACTAAGAGGGTGTAAATTAGTGATTATAACTTTTTCGCCCTTTCTCAGTGTAAGCGGAAGCGTACTGTATCACAGTAGAGCGTTTATCAGAATGAGATTAGCTTCGTTGTAACCGTTACGATTTTGTCGAATAGGTTTTCGTACGAGTGTTGCATGATCGTAACGGACACAATAGTTTATAGTGGTTCGGCCTTAATCGACCTACATACACTTTCCATCAACGAGGTTATTCCACTATATAAAAGAATGGGTGGATAGAGCCCTTGCACTAGGCATTTGGTATCTCAACAAGTGAGATTTAAAATCTTTACAAAAAGAAGATTACTCCTGGATAAAGACAACGTTGTGTTAGAGTATAAATCCTCACAAATGATTCCTTACAGTGAAGAACGACTTTTCTGAGAGCAGCCCATTTCTGTTTCACAGCAGAGGAATGCTTTAACACTTAATAGCTCAACAGATAATTTCCACATAGTTTTGTCTCTTCTGAAGATAAGCCTGTAGGTACTCAAGAGACAACCACAAAGCCAATCACTTAGAACAGAAAAGAAACAGAATAGAGATTGGTTCCTCACACAGCAGAATCTGACTTCTCACACAGCGAAGTCGCGGTATTCGTCCTACACTCAGTTCGGACGTGCACGATTACCACAGCCGTGACTCACTGCACTGCACACCCAGTGCCTAGGGTGGAATTTTCTACTCCGGCGGCTTCCACGCAACCTGTTCTACTGTCCGTCAGCAGGAGGTCGAGACTTCTATACAGCACCCCTGTGCTCGGGAGGACCTCTTTCCACTCCGGTGGCGTTCCCAATGTAGGCACGAGACTTCTGGCACGCACCCGCAAGTGTGTGTCTAACTGCTCAAACTCCGTAGGTTCGAGACTTCCCTACGAAGAGACACGACAAGAACGGTTTCTTTCCGATTGGTTAGCAACTGGTTACTAAATTCAGAACAGGTATTCACTTAGCTTCCCACAGACGATTCGTCAGCAGCTCGTTAAACGCACCGAGGACACTTAGTCCTTCTCACGACGATCAAGGTCGCACTCAGCGTTTGACACTGTCACACGCAGATTGCAAGAGATAAGAACTAGGCGATCGCCTAGTACCTTCAGTTCTCCGCCGATTCTCAAAGCTTCACTCAGATCACTCAGGCTTTGGAACCACTCAGACCACTTAGACTACTCGGACCACTCAGACGCACAAAGGCAATCAAATATGTCGTCCTAGTCTGATATTAAATGGAGAAAAGAAACGTAGAAGATGTCCAGATACATTGGGACAATCTTCTTGATTTGTTTCCAAAACTTGTGGACATATTCTGAGCAACAGTCTGCTCAACGGTCGCTATACCATATAAGGTAAGTCACTAACGGTAACTTCCCTCACATAAATTGTTTTATCCAAAAACAAATTAATTGTTTCCAAATCTTATAAGGTAACAATCTTATCAGATTGATTTAGGCCAAATTAGCAATTTTATCATGTACTATATCCCTATTGTTCCGATCTATCTTGTCATTTGAAATGTATCCTACAGTAACCCGTACTTAAGACCTTATTTCGACGTTATCCTCTGTTAGCTTACTTTGCATGAGCGAGGTCGTTGTTAACGGGCGTGGATGAGGCCGGCGGCGACGGCGTGGCCGTTGACGGTGGCGATGGGGGGTATGGGTAGGGATAGGAGGGCCGAGACGACGGGGCGGATGGACTGGGCATGGCTGAAGTCGAAGCCGTTGGAGAAGAACTTGCCGGAGGAGGTGGTGACGATGACGGAGCCTGGGAATTTATATAAAGGCTTAATTAGCAATTTTATCCTGTATTTTTTCCTTTTTTTCGAATATATCCTATCGTTCGGCTAATGATGATTTTTTAACGCCGTCATAGCCACGTGGGCTGCCATGTCAGACTCCGTCAGAAGACAAGCTAACGGAGGATAACGACGAAATAAAGTCATAAATACGAGTTACTATAAGATACGTTTCAAATGACAGGATAGATCGGAAAAATGGGGTATTGTACATGATAAAATTGCTAATTAGGCCATTGATTTATCATAATCAAAATAAGTTGATTTGATATTTTAAATTTGTACATAGCTCTCCTGCAGAAAATGAGAAAAAAATATTTTGTTTCCAAATATAAACTTGGAAAGCTAATCTCATAATATTGAGTTGTCTAAATGTATGAAATGAGATAGTTAAATCACATTAAGTGAATTTAGACAAATATCCCGAAATAAATCAGAATATAACGTAATTAGGAAATATTTATTTCCATATATTTATTGAGTAAACGTATTGTTATAGTAACAGTTTACAGTAAAACAGAAACATACAACTTATGTTAGCTGTGACTCAGCAACACTTTTCTCAAGCTCATCACTAAAGATAAGCATACGATTCATGAAGCGATACTACTGACCACAAGTAACTCGTTGCTTAAGTTCATCATCAAAACATAGGTCAACAGATACATATAGATTTAGTCCTCGAGAATTACTATTCGTAGGTAGGAAATTAAATTAAGTGTGAAGAGGATGATGATAATACAAAATAAATATTTACGAACCTATTTACGAAATAGGTTCGTAAATATGTTTAGTAACGGGCGTAAAACGGTAATTTCACATCGAAATAAGGTTCGTAAATAGGTTCGGGTTTCACTGTTCGAATTAATAAAATAATTAGTAAATTACTAGATTTTTAGTAACAGTTTACTCACTTTATTCGTAAAATCATGTAGAAATCAGTAAACATTTACGAAAATTTTACTGACAATTTTACTAACTCAAAAAGTGTTTTACTAAAAATCACACAAAAAATAGTAAACTATTACTAATTATAGTTATGTTTTACGAAATAAAAGTAGTAATTTTTACTAAAACTGAACAGTAAAAAAGTAATAAATTTTAGGCATAATTATCAAATATACCCTCAACTTTATTAGTTTTATCCGATCTAATCTGAAGTTTAAATTGTATTTCTAGATAACCTGTACTTTCGACTTGTTTCAAGTTTATCCTAATTATCTCAGTCTCTAGGTTAACTTTCTCAGACAATAAGAAAATTAATTCTTCTTAAGCGGCTCTGATACCAATAATCTATCAAGGAATCGGACTTAAGAAGATTTTCTAAGTTGTCTCTGTCGCCGGTGTTCTGCCAACCTCTAATACTCGTTAGAGTATCTCGAACTTGCCGCAAACCCAAGATTGGATTTACCTTCAAGGAAATATTCCTCAAATTCACTCTGCAAGAGAGTCGGCTCTTCTAATTTCTTAGAGTAGCTATCCACAAGCTCAATTAGCTGCTGTATTTGCGCTGAGAGGCCTGCCAGTCGATCTACTACTGTGTTAAGAAGTCCAGTAGTAGAATCCTTGCCCACACCGTGATCCAGATGTAGGAGCTCAGGGTTTGGACAATCAGTCATAAGACTCTTGCTTTCGCAACTGTCGTGCTTTTGCACCACCTTCACAATCTTATTAGATCATGAGGATTAACATAAACTACACAGCGGAAAGTTTATCATACCTTAACTCCGTGGGTTGCTCAGATGGTTCACCAAGCTTCCGCAACAATAGAGATCCAAGAGTAGCGCAATTCTCAAGCTAGAGAATTCAGCAAACGCATCCGCAAACTGGAGAGGCTCTTCTGTGTCGCTCCAATGCCCTTACACTGAGGGTCTTATATAGACACTCCTCATCCAAGGCTATACTCCCTGCAAGGTTCTTGATCTTTCGATCTGACCTTCCGTTAGTCTTAACCAATGTTGATTAATTCTAACCACCTTACTCTTGGTTCCTTAAAGTATTCGGAGAGCGATTCAGAGATTTCTTACTCAGAGTTTTTGAGAGAGAATTTCTCTATTTGATTCGCCTCCCCCAAATGAGGTAGAGGGCTTGTGAATATATACACAAAGGAGCCGGTGCCTATGCACTGTTTGCCAGCTCAAAAGTAAAAGGAATCTAAACTGGTGCAAAAGTTAGTGGGGTCCTAATGACCGACAAAAATGTCCTAGTCTAACTTTATACAGTTATCTGATTCAAGGTTTTGTCGGTGAAATCAGCAATCTTGCTCCAAACCTCGAAGGTGTCGGTTCGGAGGTGCAGCTCAGAGTTCTCTCGCCTCCAGAAACTATCCAGAAGGTCGAGCATTCTCTGCCATCCTCGGTCTCCAGCTTGTTCATCAATGAAGCTTAGGTTTGACAAAAGAATCGTGACGGTGACCATACCATCACAGAGCACATAGTATTCGTCCTTGCGGGCTAACACATGCTCCAGCACATCCTTAAGGAACTCAACTTTTATGGCCTTCCGGACAGTTTTGTCCTTGTAGTATTTCCGCCATAAACCTCTCTGATCGAAGTCCTGTCGTTGAGGTTCCACCAGACGTCTACTTTCACATGGATGGATATCCCATACCTGCAGATTTTGAAGTATCACCTTCCCATACTGCGGATGGTCTTCCTCCTCCATTATTGTGCTAGTAATCAATGCCGTGGCATACTTTGGTCCGTAGCCTAGGCATCCGAGTATATACCTTACCAACGTAGGCAGGGGTTCCATACATCCTGGATCGGATCTGTCGATTTCCAGTATGTCTACAAACCCAGCGTACACGTAGGGTGCTACTACTCCCACCATATCTGAGTGAATTCTCAGAGACGGCCACTTCCCCGATATCCAATATAGATACGGTTGAAGCACAGTGTTTTCCTCAAGCGAGGATTCACTCATGTCTACTACTACCTTTGGGACGTCATAATCTTTAACTTCCCCCGGTATTATAGACATCGTTGTGGAGAATATCTGCTGTCTCTCTTTTTCAACTCGGGACAGCTCCTCCTCACCTGAAGCCATAATCGATAGCTTATACTCCAGATCTTTGATGTACTCAATGGTCTTTCTCGCGAAAAACTCAGTCTGGCGCTTGTCATCATGTTTGATGCCACCCAGGAGTCCTCCACAGACCACAGCCGCATCCCAACTTAGGGATTCGTCCTCAAATGAGTCTTCATCAAAAAACCAGGATCCTTCCAGATCCTCTTGGGTTTTCCCAACATGGCTTTTGCCATCGTGGTTCTTACCACCGTGAGTACTCTCACCAGACTCCTTGACTGAGTCTCTTACAGGAATTGCTTCCTCAAGGCTTTCTTTCTTTTCAAGATTACCTTCCAATGCTGCGTAAGCACTTCCGAAGTCGAAGTATTGCTCACACTCCATTGCAGCCGCTTCTTCTGGTTCTTCCCTAGGTTCAGGGTCTACCACTCGAATTGGCTCGCCAATCATGGCCTTAAACTTAGCCTCTTCCTCAGCATACTGAGTTTCCATGTTCTCCTTCTGTTCCTCCTTGCTTTGTAACAAAGCCTTGTAGGATTTCACAGCTTGATTAATGGAAATTTTCTGCTCTTTGGCTAAGTGGTTTCGGCAGTAGTTAAACTGCTCCATGGTCAACGGAGACCACCAAGGTTCTTCAACCTTTCCGTCCTTCTTAGGACCATCCTTTGCAGAATCATTCCCTTTGGGACCAGAAGACCCAAGCCTCTTGGCTTTCCTCTTCTTCCTGGCCTTCTCCTCTGATTCGGCTTTTGCCTTATCTTTCGGTTCTGCCATTTTCACATCTCTTCTGGAGCCTTCCTCCTTCAGATCTGTCATCTTCTTTTGAAGATTTTTCTTCACATCTCTTTCAGAGTTGGTGTTACCCTTCTCCTTCAGATCTGTCTTCCCCTCTTGGGAAACTCTCGCTTTCTCCTTGGGATTGGTTATTACCTTTCCCTTAGATCTAGCCATCCCCTTCTGGGATTCTTTCGCCTTTCCCTTAGATCTGGCCTCAGCCTCTTTGGGATTAGCCATCTCCTTCTGGAGATCTGGTTTCGCCTTACCCTCGGAGTCAGCTTTTGCTTTCTCCTTAAGTTCAGCCTTCCCTTTCTGGGAATCCGCAGTTTTTAGCTTCTTGGGCCATTCATAAGAACGATGTCCTAGTTGCTTGCACTGCCAGCAGAGCACTGCCGCCTTCGTTCCTGAAACGGAACCAGCATCACTATGCTCACCATCTCCCTTATTAGGACATACCTTTCGAGAATGTCCCTCCTTATTGCATCCCCAACATATCTTTCTCTTTGCAGCAGGATCCATCTGCAGAGTTTTTAGAAAGAGAGGTGTTTGCAAGTTCTCTAGAGAGAGAGTCGGCTATTATGTTGTGTTCGGACCGAATGTATTCGACCTCATATTTATAATAGCTTAATTGTTCCTGCAACCTTAAGAGTCTAGTTTGCCTAGCTTCCTTAAGGTTCAGACTCATAAACCTTTTTACATAGGTCGAGTCAGAGCGCACTAAAAATTCTTTCGGTGCCAAAAAGATGTAAAAGGCCTTTATTCCGTTTTTTAAGGCCAATACCTCCTTTTCATGTATCGGGTATCTTAATTCGTACCCCTTGAAGCTTCCCGACCAGTATTTACATACCGGTTCTGGTTTTCGTCCTCTAATTTTGAGGGCTGCTCCCCAATATTCTTCAGAAGCATCAACTTCCAAGACTAACTCGTCCTTATCAGAAGGTAGAGCAAGTTGTGGCAAATTTTTCACCTTTGCTTTAATCCTTCTAATAGATTGAGTATCTTCATCTTCCCATTTCCAAGGATTTGTAGAAGAGGTTTTCTTCGCAATCCTACTTAAATCTCTGGAAAGATCTTTCACAAACTTTCTTGCATAGTTAGCGCATCCACAGAATCTCTGGACTTGCTTTCTATCCTCAAGTCTGTCAGGGAAATTAATTATTTTCTCAGCAATGTGATTTTACAGTTTAATTTTTCCCTGCTCAATCTCCATGCCTAGAAAATTAACTGATTCCCTAAACCATTCTATCTTTTTCTCTGATAGAATCATGCCCTCTCGCCGGAAGACATCTGTCACCTCATCAAGGTGTCTCATGTGTTCATCTTCAGTCTGATTGTAGATTAGCACATCGTCAATATAGACCGCACAAAATTTTCGGACCTGCCTGAAAGCATTATCCATTTTGCGCTGAAATACGCCTGGAGCATTTTTCAGGCCGAACGGCATTGCCAGCCATTCAAACATTCCTTGCGGAGCATTGAAGGCAGTTAGAGGAACCGATTCTTCATCCATCTTGACTTGCCAGTATCCACTTTTCAAGTCAAATTTAGAGAAGAACTTTGGTTGGCTCATACTTATCCTATCAATTAAATCTCCCGCAGTGGGAATCTTATAGCCATCGTCCTTTGTAGCTTTGTTAAGCCGACGATAATCTATAACCATTCGTGCTTTACCTCGCACCTGCTCGGCATGATTAATAACCATAAAGGCAGGACTAGAATGTGGACTGTAACTGTCCATAATCAAGCCTTTCCCAAGCAACTCGGGAATTTGTTTGTCAAATTCCTCAACCATTTCTGCCGTATACGTAATGTTTCGGGCTCTTATAATGGTTCCGGGATCTTTCAACTCTAATTTAGCCTTCAGGCCATTTCGAGTCCATAACTTTAGTGGATCTTCACTAAAATTATCGGCTAGTTTTATTAGGAACTTATCCCATTTTGTTCCTGTTAACTTGACAGCCATACACACTTCTTGTTTTGGAAACAAGTCGTCATACCAGTTAGAACTTCTGGTATTCGTTGGGGAAAACAGGGTTTGTTCCCATGAATCGTTCTCATCCAACCGTATATCACCACGTTGAGCTCGCACTCTGAAAGCTCTTTCACATGGGATATTACCACAGTATTCTGTCCGTTTTACCGGATAAAAGCCAAATTTTAACCGAAGTCTAGGCTCTTGTAGAATACTTATTTTTACCCCACCGATGGAAACATCATTTTCATTCTGCACAAAAGGAAGGTTTTCCTTCTGTCCCTTCAAAAAGGCGTTACCAATAATGATGTCGGCCTCTAGTAAAGGATGTGCAAGAATCTCTTTAATGATGAACTTTTGTCCACCAATAAAGACAGGCACGTTGCTTGCCTTATGACCAACAATTGTGGCCATACCATCGACGTTAACCATGTGGATGGGTTTCTGCAGTGGTTCCCACCACTCATCTGGTAGAGCATTGAGTCTAGCACAAGTTATGCTACACCCAGTGTCTATCAAAGTATCCAGAGAATACTCATAGTATCCAGGAAATTTGAAAGTTAGAGCCACATATGTGCTCATGTCTTCCTTCCTAACACTAAACCCAATATTCTCAGGTACCTTCTGGGATGGTTCTATCATCCTCCAGATATCGTCTATCGGTATAGACCTTTGCTCGGCTATCTGCTCAATAACCTTACAAACTTCAGGAATCTCAGATAAAGAGTTTTCCATATTGGTAACTCTTAACATCCTTATGGATTCCTCTCTCGGTTGATCTACAGGGTCTTCATAGACTGGTAATGATACCTGTCTATACCCCACGATTCTACCCATATGTTGTGACGGGGCTCTCGAATCAACAGACCTTCGAGACATCTCTTCTATTAGTGGAGGTGCACTTGCAACCTCTGGTCGATAGACTATTACATCTTCTCCCACATCACTAGCTCTCGAAGAGACTTCAGAGGGCGCTCTATTGAGTGGCTCTCTCAGGATTGGCATCCTCACAGGCAAATGTCTGTCAGCTCTCTCGCTAAGCATAGGCAAATGCTTATCAGCTCTTTCATTGACCCTTGACGGATCTCTTAACATAAGAGTAATTTCGTTACCCCTTTGTCGGATGTTTGCCGCACTAATGGGCCTAGAGCTACTACCAGGTTCAGTCATAACCCAACTCCTTGGCCAGGTTAATTCCAATGGATTCACCTCACGCCTATGGAACTGTTGGTAGTTGCTATGACCTTCCTCGAACAACTCTGTAAGTCTAGAGATGTTCCTCACACCGGGACTAGTGGTATTTACCAATCGATAAATTACCCTAGTGTGATACGCCAAATACTTGGCCCGGGGATTCATACGATCCATATTCATCGACTTGATTCTTAAGGTCAATGAAGTCCCCAAACAGCGATCGTTCAAAGCCATCATAAAGTTCGGATGGACTTGGAACCATACAGGGCCATGTGCAAGGTTGGCCTGTACTCCTGGTATCAGCTGATCTCTAAACTCTCGCCACCGTTTGTCGATCACTGCTGCTACCACAGGACTATCCGCTGGTAAATGAAACAGCGGGACTAATCCTATCTGGATCAACCCAATGTGTATATAGTTATATACACCTCTCGTACTACGCATGGTATCTCTTATGCGTTGTACATTTAAGAGTGGGATATCCAAAGTCTCAAGCTCAGTGCTCGTGACTTGTGCCGTCGCCTCGGTCTGCGATATATCTATGGTGGATCGAAATCTAAATCTCGATACTTCATAAATTTCTCTCGCATTGACATTTGGCAACCTCCATTCCAGAATTGACTGGGATGGATCTTCGTACTGGTGGGTTTCCTCCAGTACCTGATTCGTTGTTTCCAAAGGAACTAACTCATCACCATCTCCTTCCCTCTCTGCTCGCATCATGAACAGATGTTCGGTCCAGCGATCAGAATCATCATCTGAGTCTGTATCATAATTAGACACAATCTCATAAATCGATTCTACTTTCGAATCTAAGTCGGAAATCTCTTGCTCATCTATTGGTTCGTAAGCAAGGATTTCTTCCTCATGACTCCTGTTATCCAAGAAGACCATACGGAGTCTTTCTCTCCTTTGGTTCTTCTTCGGACAACTATCCGCTTTGTGGTCTTTTGAACCACAAAACCAGCAGCAATTACAACTGCTCAAGGGTTTCCCTTTAGGACATTTAGGTTCTCTGCCATGCTTTCTCTTGAAAGCATCGATCCTATCTTTATCCTTTAGGTTATCCCTTCTCCTTACAAACCTCCTTGGTTTGTAAGCAGGACTTCCCCTCTGCTTACGCTGGACGTCCTTCTTGGGCCAAACTTTCCTTTTGTTGTACCCAACAAACTTCCTCTTACGAGGAAAGTTCCTTCTCTTCAAAGAGTCTCCTGGATTACTGCGAATATCGCATCCGTATCTTCCAGGCACATACTTTATCTGAGAACAACAGCTCTTGTTCAGGTAAGGTAGCTTCTTAGCTGCCTCTTTCACCTGGAGCTCAGTACATGCGTACTTTACCGCCTGAATTTTACCTCCGAGTCCAGAGACAATCTTTTCCTCACTCAAAAGTAATTCATAGGCCTTTTGCGCAACCTCCGGCCAAGGTTCTGAAAGTTTTGCAAAAAAGGTTCCTAATATGAACTGTTGTGATACTACATCCAGATTGTAATAATACTTCTGGAATTCACACACGTAGCTATCAAACCAGCACATATCACAGATATGTAGTTTAACTAGAGCGGTCAAGGACTGCTCTTTCTCCACAGTCTCAGTGGATAATGAAAAACCACAGAACTCTCGTTTCAGGGCATCAGCGATTATTGCCAATACTCCGTCAACCGTCAGCGCTTGATCTATCTTTTCCTTAATGTCTGTGTGTGCCACTAAGGTTTTTCAGTATTTTTGCGCTGAACCCATGAGGGCTGCTATACATAATTCGTAGACTGCTCCAGGAGGTACTCCTCCTGCAGACGCCGTCATCCGAATAAGTGATAACCACTCATATATCTTTTCAGATACGTGCTTCTCACAATCAATATCTAGAAAAGCACCAGGGGTTATTATTGGCTTTAAAATATTATCCCTTGGGACAAACTCTTGTTTAGTCCGATGAGGATAATCGGGCCTGTAAATTTCCCTCTTCGCAGTTACCAGTTCGTTGAACGTTCTGTTGTCTAAATGAACTGGAGTATCTTCTGCCAGACCTAAGGCTTTCCTTAGGTCTTTTGCCAACTCCCCACTCTGGGAGTTCAAGTTTGCATTTCGCTTTTGTGAGTCTAAGATGAAATGAGCTACTGACTCTCTATACATCTCATCCACACTCTTGCCTTGATTCTGTTTGAAATTTCTTCCTCCCAGATTCAATTTTTCGACTGGTTTTCCTGTTGTACTTTCCAGTCCAGAGGTTGCCTCGGCTTCAGGCCTCTTTAAACCTCTTTCTTTCTCCAGGGCGTCTAACATTGTGTTTACAATGGAGCCTACTTTCCTTGCCATTTGGTTTCGGCTCTCTAGACTTTCATTGCTCCCCTGAATCGTTAGCTGAGTTAAAATATCATTTATACTCTTGCTAACTCCAAAAGGAGACAATCTAGCCTCTGGAACGAACTCCAACCTTGATGGAGTCCCAGAAGGATTTCCTGAAGATTTTCCTTCTCCAGCCATTCAGAAAATCTGACCTTGAGACTTCAATGGATATTTTTGAAACTGGGTCTAAGTTCTGGATACGGAGAGATATTTTCTAAACCTTAGGATATATTGGAAAAACTTTGTTAATATGGGGATATTTTTGATAAAGCGGCCTAAATTTTACTATTTTTTTTTACTAAATTTTCGTTGAATTTACTAAAAAAGTGTTTTTTTAGTAAAGTTAAAGCAAGTTTAGTAAAAAAAAGTAGTAAAATTGCATACAATAGAACATTATAAAATTAGTAAAATTTACTACTTTTTTTTTACTAATTTTGACATCTTTTTACTAAAAACAATCGACTTTTTAGTAAAATTTACTAACATTTCTTAAGCGAAATTAGTAAACTACGTAACCGTTACGTGCACGTATCGTTAGCCGCTTCCTACAGTTACATTAGTAATTTTTTATGTGTTTTTTTTTAAACAGATAAATTCTCTCTTGTTTCCTTCTTCTTCTTACCAGATTTGACTGAACATCATCCCAAGACTATCACAACGACATTTCAGGTTAGGAGACGAATTTTCAACTAAAATATCTTCCAGATAACCAAAAGGTCAAAAAGACAAAAGGACGATGGCCTGGTGGTAGAGACTTAGGTGTAGAAAAGGAGGCAAACCTCAAATTTGCTTCTCCTAAGATCCTCTCTTCGCTTTCGTCATGACTCTTCAGGAGCTCCTTATTATCTTTACCACAATATTGGCCGTCGTCCTTGTTGCAGCCGCCCGGTTCCGGCAGTCCTCCACGTCGAGGAATCTGTGTACTGTTCCCGAGGCGGAAGGCGGATGGCCCTTCATTGGCCACCTGCTTCTATTCAGTGGCAAGGAGCCCGTCAACGGGAAGTTGGGAGAATTGGCCGACAAGTATGGGCCGATTTTCTCCATCAGATTGGGTTCAACAAGAGCAATAGTGCTTAACGGCTGGGAATCAGCCGAGGAGATTTTCACGGTTCATGACAAGGCCTTCTCCGACAGGCCAAACATCCTCGCATCTGGACGTTGGGTTATAACTATTCAATGTTTGGACTGGCCCCTTATGGTGCGTACTTGAGAGAGGTGCAAAGAATATCAACCATAGAGCTACTATCGAACCACCGGCTTGCTCTGCTCAAGCATGTAAGAGCCCAGGATGTGAAGATGGCGATAGCTGGTTTGTATGAGGCTTGGATCAGGACTGGGAGTCTGAACCACGGGGTAAGGGTTGAGATGAAGCAGTGGGTTGCCGACTTGATGCTTAATTCATCCTTGAGGCTTGTAGTGGGTAAGCAATACGGCAAAGCCACAGATCCGGATTGCGGCAAGGGAGAGGCAGAGACCTGCAAGAAGTCGCTAAAGAAGCTGGTCAACTTGCTCGGAGCTTTTGTGTTGTCAGATGTGTTCCCTGCCTTCAAGTGGTTTGATATACAAGGATACAAAAGCATAATGAAGGAAACAGCGAACGAACTGGATGAACTTGCTGGGAAATGGTTGGAGGAGCATAAGAGGAAGAGATTGCTCCACACGAAAGAGGAAGGGGAGGATGATTTCATTGATGTGACGCTCAACATAACAGAAGAAGATCAGTTTTCGAGGTTTGATGCCGACATTGTCATAAAGTTGACATGCCTCGTGAGTGACCATGCACAATTGAATCTTCCATTGTTGACAACGAGCTGACCATTGTAATCTTCTAACTTATTTGATCTTTGATAATGTCGTCACCGGCAGAATCTGCTAGCTGGATCCGTTGACACAACAATGGTGGCCGCAGTATGGGCACTGTGCTTATTGGTGAACCACCCTGAACAATGAGGAAGGCACAAGAAGAGATTGACCTCCAAGTAGGGAAGTCCCGTCAAGTCGAGGAGTCTGACATCAAGAACCTGGTATACCTCAAAGCCGTCGTCAAGGAAACGTTCCGTCTGAACCCTCCCGGCCCTATAAATGGTTTTCGAGTATGCTGTACACTTTCTAATGGCTATCCAAGTAGGGAAGTCCCTATAAGGGTTGACGAATGCTTGGTCTTTGAGAACTCGGCCTACGGCTGAGCTTCTCGAGTAGACATTATTTTTTCGGAGCGAGTGATGAGTTTGACTTCAGGACTCGATGTTTTGTTATTTGGCCCAATGACAAATGGACTACTTGGTTGCTTCGTGGGCGGTTCCAGGTTTGGCCTCAAAGGAATGTAAACATATGGTGCCATAGACCACTAAGGGTGCATCGAAATGAAATCGTCAGGTAAAGCAGCACCTACTGACACAATGTACACCTCTACATGGTCGTTGTCCCCGGCCTCGACCACTGTTTACTTGAACGACATTGACATGCTCAATAATATTTTGTTCGAGTCCATACATATGGCCCTCTTTTTCTTGATCGGTCAATAGATCAAAGGAGTTCGCGTTGATGTAGTTGGCATATTCCGAAAAGGGGTTGCTCCTAACATTTGAATAAGTGGCTGGTGCGACGACTCTGATGATGTCGTCGTCTAGTAGATTTCGCAGCTTAAATCGAAGGGCGATGTAGTCCTTAGTGTCTTGCCCCATTGTTTCAAAGTGGCATTGACAAACCTCCTTGGGGTTGTAGCTGGACGATGAAGGGTTGGTCGCCTTGGCTTTCACAAACTTGATGAAACCCATGTCCTTCAAAGGGACAAATATTACGTCCAACGGATTGAGAGTGGGAGTTATGAGGTGATTCGTCGTAATATGAGAGCGATCGTAATGGACACGATGGTTTTATAGTGGTTCGGCCTTAATCGACATATGTTCATTTTTCACCAACGAGGTGATTCCACCATATAAAATAATGAGTGCAAAATGCACTTGCACTAGGCTGTCGTGTCTCTAACAAATTTAGATTTAAAATCCTTAAATGAAACAGGAGATCCCCCTCTAGGCAACGATCAACTCTTAATTTAACAAATGTCCTCTCCTTTCCAATAGATGGATTCTCATACTCAATAGTTGATACCTTAAAGGATTTTCACACAACACGTTGTCGCTTTAGCATTAGCTTGTCTATCAAAGCACAAAGACAACGTAAAAGTTACTTTGATAAAGTAGCAGTATAATATAAATTCTCATAAGAAGATTTATCAACGATAACAAAATGTCTTCTCTAATAGTAGCCCGTTTCTAAATCACAATTGACGAATGCTCAAGCTCAATATCAACTGAGTATTTTCACACAACACTTGCCTCTTATCAATGTACGCGTGTTTAAAAACACAACTAAGATAACAATGAAGAGTCACTTGGAACATAACGGAAAACGAAGAAGGAGACGATTTCTCACATAGCAGAACCCGACTTCTCACATAGTGAAGTAGGGGTATGCGTCTTGCACACAGTTTAGACGTGCACGGTTACCAAAGCGTGACTCACTACACTACACACCCTGTGCCCAGAGTGAAATTTTCAACTTTAGCGGCTCCCACGTAACCTGCTCTACTATCCCTCCATTAAATCTAGACTTCTGCACAGCTACATCTGTCGCTCAGGGGGAGGGAACTCTTTTCTTTACAGCAATGATCTCCACTCCTGCTCTATCCTATAGACACGAGACTTCTAGTGAACACCCATAAGTATATGTCTAACTGCGCAAACTCCGTCAGTTCATGGCTTCCTGCGAAGAGACGCAATAGGAATGACTTTTTGCTGATGGGTGAGCAATTGGTTAGGCCAATACAAACCGTATTCACTTAGCTTCCCGAAGATAATTTGTCAGCCACTCGTTGAACGTACGGGTAGCACACAACCCTTGATACTCTCACACGTAGTTGCACGAGATATGAACTAAGTAATCACTTAACACTTTTTGTTCCTCGGCCAACCACACATACCACATATACACACAACTCACACAAATACCTCTAATATGTAAGCTTCGTCTGAATTTCTGGAGAAAACCATCATGCGAGTTGTTTGGGTTCATTGGGACAATCTAATTGATTTGTTTCTTAAAGTAACAGATCACAACGGATCGGATTCGTCTCAGAAAATAGCTTCCCAACGGTCCTTGTGCTTAAGAAGGATGTAGTAGTTGACTACATTCATCCGAGTAGATAGCTCCTAATGGTCGCTGCCTCTGAAAAGGAAAGTCCTTAATTGATTTATTTCATTTGAATTAGTTGATTAATTACCATGTTTGAAGATAATTGGCCTAATAAAGATTCTATGAGATTAATTGTCAAAATAAATCATAATTAAAATTATTTAATTTGAAGATTATCACTTTACAACGTTATGCTGCTTTAGATAATCATTAGCTTTCAAAATAAATCATAATTTATTTCCAAATCCTTATTTGGAATAATAATATTATGATTTGGAGTTACCTAATCAAAATATTTGAAAAGTCCAAAACTAATTCAATCAATTTAAACATTTGGAATATTGAATTCAATATATTTAATTCAAAATATATTTCGATATAACAAGGAAAATATATTTTCTTATTTGTATAGGTTAAGCGTATTAACACATTAACATCTTAGTATAGGTCAATAACACTCTTGTCAAGCTCATCAAAAAAAATAAACGCAATATTATAGTAATACAATATTGGCCATTAACAACACACTTCCCTAGCTCATCACCAAAATCAATGTTAACATTTATCCCCTTTCTAATGATGACAAACCTTGAGGGGTCTCTATTCATAGAGAGAGAGCTCACCTTGAGGAAAAGCATTCATTCGCTTGAGAACAAGACACTTAAGCATTCATTCATGTAAGCTATCATAACACCTACCATAGCTCCCCCTCAACTCATTCTTCGCCCCCTTTTCGTAATATAAAAAAGAAGTGAAATCATGCAAAAGGGTGAATTCAACAAAATCAAGTTGCAAGGTTCAACAACAATCGTAAGTTGTACCTAAAGAGAGTTTATCAAATCGTCTTAAACAGGAGAGCCCAAATCGATTCCTAACATCTTCATCAACTAGAAAGAGAAGAGCACTTCTCAAGCCTCACGAGTAAACTCCTTGATCAAGGCCATCAACTTTCGGACCATCATTTCTAGCTTGACAAGTCTCTCACAAGTCTTTCTAGAATAGGGTGCCTAGTGATTTTCTCTGAGAGGACTTTTTGCATCTTTGGAGACGGAGGGTCTATATGTGCAACAACATCCTACTTGCGCTTAGCACACCTGGAGGGATGGACTTAATCGATAACATAATATGGCAATGATATGTTCTCCAATTGTATTTCAAACAAAACCATTTAAGATAATGTTGCATGATTAAATTCTTGCTAGTAATTGGGATCGCATATTCCTAGTTCACTTGGCAAATACATGAACCTCTCACTATCATGGTTTGATAAATATATTAGTGAGCTGCTGCTCAGTATTTACATACTGAATACCAATAGTGCCACTTTGTAATTTATCATGTAACAAATGATGTCTCAACTCGATATGTATCACGAGTGATAGACAAGATTTCATGACAGATTGATTGCACTTTTGTTATCACACATTATAGGAATATTACTAAAAATCCATTTTAATGTTTCTGGCCCGGCTATCAATTGTCATCACACACATTGATACTGATATTAGCTCGTAAATTTATAAGATAAAGTTATGATCATATCATACTTAGGTATAAGTGAGAACCAATTTCCTTTCCATTTTCATCTTCATCAATTTTGGTATTACTATTAATGGGAGTTGATAAAGGTTTAGCATTCCCAAGTCCAAATCTCTTGAGCAACTATTTGATGTACATTTCTTGATGGATGCATCAGTAATATCTAACATATGAATGCGTTCGTCAACTGGACAGAGGCATCCATCTAATCTTACCAAGAATGGATGTTTTTTCCTCACTAGTCGGATCTATCCATGATATCTAACGATAGATGGATGAGTCCGTTTCTTCAGACGGATGCATCCGTGGGACTAAACAAATAATATTGACCCCCAGTTGACCGGACTTCAAAGGAAATTTACTCACTTTAAGTGGTGCTTGGGGTCCTCAAGCTTGCTTGGCAAGCCATTAAAAATGAGCGAAACTAAATTAAGTTATGGGGTGTTATTAATAAACAATGTTCAAGGAAAATAAATAATAAAAACGAAAAATGAATAAAAAGGGAAGGCGTAGGGGAAGGGAGGTCCAGGAGCAAGGGATGAAGAAGGAGAAAATGAAAAGAAGAAGAAGGGAGGTGGCCATGGCTCGTAAGTGACCAACCAAGGTGGATTCTCGCACGAAACCTCAAGGGAAGAGCGAGCTAAAAAGTCCAACTCCAACTGAGGTCGTTTGGAGGCGAAGATAGCTCGAAGTCTTGCGCAGAGAAAGTAGAATGAGGTACGACCCCTACCCCTCACTCTCGTTTGCGTATTCTTAGTAAACGACCATGAAAACTCGCTGCCCTTGTTATTTTGTCGAGATAATATGATGTGAATTTCTATGGTGTGTTGTGGTGGTATACTTGGGCAGGGGAAGAGTGCCCCGACCCTTAGAGCTTGAGGGAAGGGTGTCCGACCCATTTTGAGGGGAAGGGATGGCCATCCCAGGGAGGTTTGGGCATGACAACCTAGATCCCCGGTGTTGGCGTGTATCTCCTCTCCGAACTTGTGAGGAGGAACATATGACCGCAGCTAAAACGAATGTAGTTCGTGTGGTGCATGGTTGGACGTGGAAGTGTATGTGAGTGGTGTGATATGAGTATATTTCACCTATGAGAGCTGCCCGTGGATAGGGCTTAATGCATGGGGACAAAGGAACAGATGGCTTAGATTGTTTCCTTAGAAACACGAGCGAGATTACGCACTCATAATATTGGTTGTGGAGCAGTGAAATTGGTCATGTGCGTGGTTGAATGCCGTTGTGTACTTGGGCTGGAATTCGAAGTTAGATGTATAGGGAGTGCTTGGTTGCATCAAACGAAAGAATACGCCTAGAAAGGAGGGAGGGATACGTGCAAGAGCACGGGGAGCGGACAGGTTATATCGCATCCTCTCATGGTCGGATATATGACACCAGAAGGGAAGTAGGAATAGGAAATATTTGTCCCCAGATGACCTTACATTCGGCCTTTATGATCAGGAGGTTAAGTGGTGTGATGATCGGAAAGAAGCATAAACGGAAAGGTTCGCGTGCGATGTGATCGGACGGATCATGTTCGTGATCACAAAAGGAATTCGGGAAAGGATTTGCGGGGCGAGACAACCTTTGCGGGGTATGTGAAGGGGCCGAAAGTGTCACGTCCCCAGATGCCGGTTCATTGAGATAGAAGGGAAAATGCTTCTTTGAATTGGAGTTTGACGGTATGGTCGAATTCGCGGGATACAACTTGGTTTGAGCTCTATGGGAACGAGTGGCTGAAAACACATTAAGAATTGAGCTAGGGTGTGTTCGTACTTATTCATTAACTAACATTTGTTCATGTTTGACAGGTTTGGGAAGTACTCGCATGTACATAATTACATTTAGTTAGGTCTAAGTGTACTTTAACTCTAAAGTTTGAAATTGTTCAAGCTTGGTATAACTTTAATATCAATAAACATATTTGATTTGATTTTCCTTAATTCATGAAACCCTATAACCTTTCAAACAGTGTCATAGTAGACCAGATTGCAAAAATGTGGTAGCCTTATCTTCCACAGAGGTAGAGTACATTGATATCACCGAAGCAGGTAAATTACTTATATGGTTGAAGAGGTTCTTACTTAAGCTATGTATTGGGCATGAGAGTTATGTTCTTTACAGTGACAATCGAACTGCTTTCCATCTCGGCAGAAACTCAATCTTTCACTAACGGTTGACGCATATTATTCAAAACCATTGGATTTGGAATGAGCTAGATATGATGACTTTGCTACTTGAAAAGATCCATATCGATGAAAATGGATCGAATATGATGATGAAGACATTGTCCACAATGAAGCTCATATTTCATCGAGACAAAGCGGATATGGTCGAGTCTCCTACATAGACTTGATGGGGAAATTTGTTGGGCATTAAGCCCATGTGGGCCCACTGTTGGCCCGGAATTCGTTCCTCGCAACACGTATCGAATTTTAAAGTGATTTGTGGTCGTCATTAAGTAAATGAACGTAAGTTGAAAAGTAAACAAAATGCTTGAAATAATTAACGACGTTGAATTACAGAATCTGAATCTTTACAACACTTACAAACATGACGTGAACGAGAAAAACAACAAAAAGACTTGAGAACGGTTGCGAGGTGCCTCACGATGGTCGGCGGGCGAACGACGACTATGGCAGATCCCTTTAATAGAATCTACCTTGGTGGATCGGTGGTAGGACGTGGTGAGGTGAAAGTGGTTTCGGGATGCTAGGGTTCATGATGCTTTCAGGACGCTGGAAAAAGAGAGAAAAATTTGAGTTCTATCTTTGAGTTGTGTTCGTTGTCTTTGTCTCGTCGTTCTTTCTGCCTTTTATGTTCCTTAAATCTTGCAACTACGATTTTTCAGCTGTTATGTGGTCTCCCTTGATCGTGTGCACGATCTGATTTCTATTTTGTATGAGCCATGCACATCGTATCCGAACCGGCCACATATCCTATTCTATCATCGTGGCCAGACGTGGGTTAAAGAAAAAGAATTCAAGAGTTTGTAGTTTCTCGAGTTGTGGTCTAGGTCCCGAGCTACGCGATGTCTGTAGCCTACTCGAGACGCGATTCTCGAGTAATGTTATTCTCGCGCTTCTCGAGTGATGTTTACAAAGAGTCTCACCTCTTCGGCCCATTAAAGACGAAGCCCACAATTGATGTGTCAACAATAAGCTTCCCCCTTTGTTAAACATAAAGTGGGGAATTTTATGTTTGTCCTTCCACAAGAAACTTGTCGAGCAAGAATTTCTTTTTCCGCTTCTTTGTTCATAGAGTTTTGGGAATACCAACCGTCTTATTTCTCTTGAAACCCTTGTTTCTTTCCAACTTCCAAGAACGTTTCTCTATCAAAGTTTGGTTCTTTTTCCAATCAATCTTCGTCTTTTGTTCTTCTTCTTCCTAAAGTCCCGAAGTTTTCTTCATCGCCGTGAGATACGCGACCCATGGACCCTCATAAGATGTCTGAATAGGTTCGATTCGACCAGTGCTATATTATCGCTGACCCACAAGTGGTCATCTCCATTCCGGATTGTGATCCTCCACTTAGGACGTCAGGTCCCTTTTGACGTCGACTGTTTTCAAGGAGCATGATATCCCTCAGACCTATCTTCTAACCACATCAACTATTCCGGTATGTCGTTCCGAATTTTGCGCTCCTTTCAACTGGTTCAATGTAAAAGAGCATGTTGGATTCCCTCCAACCGATGTCTCTACTGAGAAGTGGTTTAAACTGTGGGAAGACAAGTTGGATGACAAGTTGCGTTGTTTGGGTTTAAAGGATTTGATAGCGATCTCGAGGAGGATGAGATTATGTGACCCCAAAGTTCTCTCCAGTTTGATTCCTTTTTGGAATTCGAGATTGAATGTCTTCTTCCTTCCTGCGGGACCCATGACAATTATTATAGAAGACGTATATTTGTTAATAGGTTGTGCTGCATCGGGTATTGACATCCGTCTTCATAAAACAGAGGAAGATAAATCATCATACAATGGTCATAAGATCCGCAACACGGTCCACAATCATATGGAATTATTTCACGTTGCGGGAGGAAAAACCAACAAATGGGGAACAAAACAAGAATTCAATTTTTATCTCGAGTGGCTTAGCAAGTATGTTTTCTACAGTCCTGGGAAGTAAGCTGCCATCTACATGTCCTGGATCAGCAATTTCTTGGTTCAAACTGATGGGACTGTAGCTTTTGCGCTCTTCCTTCTTCAACTGTTGTATAGGAGCCTTCGAAGTGCCTCTATTCTTGTAAAGGACAAGGGTTTTCCGAATAACCCATCTGGAGGTCCAACATGGTTATTGCATTTATGAGCACACATCTGGTTTCCTCGACTGACTTCTTTTGACAAGTCAGTTCTCAAAAGCGAGAGGTGTTTTGGACTTGATATAGCTCTTCGTGCGTGTAGCGACTCGAGCACCTGGTCCTTCAGAACTGTGACTTTCCTGATGAGTGGACTGGCTGATCCCGAGAGGGAACAAGAATGGGAGCCATATCCTCCCAACAGGTCTTATGCAGCTCGAGACAACCTTGTCGAGTGGTCTCATGGGACAGTGCTTTAACACCTTGAGACTTAGTGGGAACCTGCCTAGGGGACAAGTTCACATTCGAGATGTATAACCATCAATTGTGTGCTTGACAACTTGGTTTCTTTCAAGATGTCAGTGTCCTTTCTCGAAATCCTTCAATAGCTTTATGCACGGGAAAACCGCAACTAGGCATTTCAAAGAAGTCGATGAGGTATTTGCTTGAACGGCGTTGCCATCGATCGAGCTCCTTTCTCGAGAAATGGTGGGGTTTATGCGTCTGAGTTTTTTAAACTCTATTGGACCATGACATGGTCTGAACTACGAGGTTCTATGGCTATTTTGGACAGCAACTTGGGTGATCTCTATGTGCCCGATCCTGAGCTAGAGAGTAAGCCACTGAACCCCGGCTGATGGTGTTAATCATTACTAACTTGACCTTGTCTGTTTTGCAGCTATGGTTAAGATTGAGACTGGAATTCTGTCCAAGACAATCTTCAATCAGGAGCCCTCAGAAACGAAGAGAAACGCAAAGTTCGGACTCTGAAATCCCTAGAAGAATGAGACCTTGGGAAGAGCGATCCAAAGCTCGAGAGGATCGCCCTCTAGACAACATCGTGAGGAAGCGGACCATGATAAAAGCTCCTTGAAAGGACCTACAGATTTCCTAAAAGAAAATTTATAAATCATTTCATTAATAATTGTAGAGCATTACACGATTGGTTACAATCGAGTTATAAAAATTTACAAAACGGAAACTTTCTACCGAACATGAATATAAGCATGCATAGATTACTTTTATGACCTGCCAATAACACGCAATAGCGTGTTATTGCAACGCATAGCGCAATAACATCCTTTGACGTATCTCAAAATCGAGACCTCATCTCAAAATTTCGACATACACCGTTGCGTTTCCAAATCATCAAGGATCGCAACTAAGTTGTTTCCAACGGCATCCAGGAACGTCACATTTTCAGCTATGCACGCCCCATAAAAGCCTCATGATCATGTACTTTCAGCCGCACAACATCCCGCTATCACGGCCGGGTGTGTAAAACTACGAAACTTCCCTTCGTGCTTAGATTTTCGCCCAACTTTTTCAGCCAACTAGGCTGTCCAAAACATCATTCCAAGGGTGGATTCCTTCTGTCCAGACCCTCCTCATATCCACCTCATAAGGCAGCCCTATGGGCGTATTAATATATCGTCGTAAACTTCCATTCCGCCCACAATACGTGGGTTGTTCGATCACTTTCATTTATTCGTGCCTTTCACACTTAATAAACCCTCCTCTCATCGAGGAGTATTAAATTCAGACCAGCCATGAATGGCCATAACAAGTCCCATTTCCAGCCCATATTCATTCAATAACATTGTTCAATATTCGTAAGTTTGCATCCGCGAATGTTCGTACTTGTCCGCAACCATCTCATTCGGAGTTTCGAACTTTCCTTTTCTCAATACCGACGAACCAACTCGTCCATCCCCATTTGCCCTATTTTCAGGCCTCAATTATATGCCAAGGTATACACTCCAAATGAGCAGCCACGTACCCGCACGAACACACGCAAAACAATCCATTTTTCAGCCCAATATAAACATACACAAATCAGAAAATTCACTCCCGTACAGCCCATACTCATCACGAGCATCCGTTCATAACTCAATACAACCTCAACCTCATGCACACGGATGAGTTCTCGCATGGCCAACCCCCATACGATTGTCATCCGACACATACACGCTCAACCGCGAACCACTGGCCAGCCCACATGTGGTGTGAATCCGCTCATCCGTCTCATAACTGAGGGTCCAGGGTGCCATCTCCTACCATCCTAAGGGTCAGGCCAGCCCCTTTTCCTCAGCAGAAAACACATTCACAGCGAGCAAAACTCAAGGCTAACGAGTTTTATGGCTGTTTCACAAGAAGAAAAACGAAGGGGATTGAATACTGTACCTTTCTTCTTCTCCAGAGTAAAACCGCTCCAACTCCTTCCTCCTCCGAGCGACCTCTCCACGAAGGGGTCTTCCCACTCTCCTCCTTGATGGTAGCCCTTTCGTTTCGCTCCTTTCTTCACCACCGAACCAGCCCCCTCCTTCTTTTTCTTCTTTTTCTTCTTCTTCTTCTTCCTCCCCTCGCTATGGACGTTTTTCAAATCTGTCCCCTCCTTTTCTAGCCCTCTTAAACTTCTTATTAGTGTCCCTAAATAATGACAAGTGGGCCCCACCATCCATGGCTTGTGAAAGAAGACTTGGGCCCGATTAGCACTAATTAATCACGCTTAATTAATCCAACTCCTTAATCACCATTTTGTCTTATTTGACCAGCTTTGTCGTGCTTCTAAACTTGTAGTATTTGCGGCCAATTTTTAGCCATTAATCGGCATGAAAGTGGGCTGTCTGCGGGCGACGTCGAGGAGTGTTTGGGCAGCCCTTTCGCGCACGTTGACCACCCTTCCTCCGCTTCACATTATTCACTTTTCATCCACATTTGGGGCTGAAATAATCTTTGAATTTTCTGCCATAATCGATTCGGTTCTGAACCTTAACGTTAAGTACGTTTTAACCG
This sequence comes from Melastoma dodecandrum, assembly GCA_029817715.1. NCBI lineage: Eukaryota > Viridiplantae > Streptophyta > Magnoliopsida > Myrtales > Melastomataceae > Melastoma > Melastoma dodecandrum. The sequence goes on from JARUPY010000434.1 coordinate 1,591,748, forward strand.
CAACAACCCTAAGTTTATCATCATAACAGCGAAAATGTCAATCCGCGGTTCGCACATATACTTCCAAACATTACTTCCTCACTTAAGAGGCTGTCCATATTGCTCATGGAAGCGTCCTCGGGCATTGGACATCATCCTTGAGTATTGTTTGTATCATTCCATTCTTACATATTCAAACAGTCCATTCACCGTTCCGGACTCAATCTTACTATCTCACGAATTTTCCCTTTTCATTACACATTCATACCATATGTACAACCCCATTTACATTCATAACTAGAAAAATATGGGTTATTACACTCCTCCTCTAAAGAGACTGAAACGCAGCCTCAGGAGATTGGTAAAACTCGTCCTTGAAGAGCATATCATTCAAGTCCTAGACCAAAGTTCTGAGACGAACATATCTACTTCATCTCTTTCCGAGGTGTCGTTAATCGAGGTTCCTCCTGACCAATTCGTCAACCTCGAGACAGGTCAGGATCTGCTGGCTATAAAGACTCCTGCCACCACAAATCCTAGGGAAGACTCTCCAGCATCACCTATTCCTGATGATGAGGCATTCTTTTGCCCGTTCCAGTTTTCACTCCTTGTGTTCACTTTCCTTCAAATTATTTACTCCCAAGATGACACAGGCTGATCTTCATATTGGATCAACTGAGGAGGAGACTTAAGATGTTTCTTCTCCTTCTCGAGATGTTTTAGGAACTCGAGGTGCTTCGCCTCTCGAGGACATAGTGGTACCTCGAGAAAACGATCCTGGTTTGGGCATTCGAGATGCTTCGCCTCTCCATAAAGCCAAGACAACTCACAATAAACCCATCGAAATGGAAATGGAGTCTACGACTATTCATCCCGCTGTCACAGAGGAGGCGACAAGTACAACAGAGCTGCCTTCTGACTCTCGAGTGGATGTTCCATCAGGTGTAAGTCAAATGTTATTCCTTTCGAATGTTATGTCTCACTACTTTCCTTCTTTTAACTCTTACTCTTCTTTTATTAGGGTCTTAATCTTCAACCTCCAACAATGAATCTTCTGGACGATGGCATCAACGTATATGTCGTGGATGATAGTTTCATTCCGGAGGAAGTAGTTTCTAAAGAATCATTGGATGAAGTACAACAACGGCAGGCGGACTTCCAGTTGGTGATCGATTTCCTCTGTATTGCCATCATCTACATAGAGGACAGCTTCGCACAATACATAGCTGCTCTAAAAAGGATTTTCCTTTCCCTCTGGCGACGGTAGGTCAAATTGTTGCGTGCCAGCTTGCACGACAGCGTTACTGGTTACACTGGCATGACTATGAGAGTGATCAAGACACCAAGCATGATGCTCAAGCAATTAAAGCTCAACAAGAGCTGGCGGAAGCTCAAAATCAGCATGAGCTCAACCTCTTAAATGCGAAAATTGATCGCAAAAGTCATTGTCTTAGCGCTGTTCGAGAAAGAATCCAAAAACTCGCCAGAAAACAGGAAGCTCTCCTGAAGTCTTTGTCTAAGCTCGAGAAAGCTCGAATTATGAAGTCTGCTGCTGCTGAACCAACTAAGACTTCAAGGCGGGAAGCTGTGTTGGCTGAGGCTATATTAGTGGAGGAAAAGATTCGAGAGGAACAACGTTTGGAGCTCATTCAGTGTTTCATTAACTATATGCCCAAATCTTGATGAATTTTCTTTTGTCTCTAATGACATTTAACATCATTCAATGCTTCAATTTCCAATCTTCCCGTTGTGGAACGTTTTCAACTTTTTTCCAGATGTCTAATGACAGTCTGCAACATCCAATTTCTTTTCCTTTGAACAGCTTTAATACTGTGCATTGAAGCTGTGAAGATTCCAAATACTATAATTTCCAAGATTTCTAGGCAATCAATACCAAGATTTTCTAAAGTTCCTTCATGAGATTAACGAAACTCTCTTTGGCTGAGCCCTTTTATTCGGCTATAAATAGACTTGGTTTTTCTTCACAAAACTCACAACTTCACATCGAAAATGTCTTTTCGCGATTTCGTTCTTCTTCCACAACACCCTACTCTTTCGAAACATTTTCTTGATTTCAAAAGCCTAAGTTCACAACCTTTGATCCCTTGAAACCCTAGGTTCACAACTTAGGCTAGGGGCCGCCTCTTTTCCAGGATTTCATGGCTTAGAGGCTTCGTTTGAGCCCTGTGAACGAGTGCTCGTTGAAAGACTTCGCCCAGTTTCTCATTTCCTTACACTCCACCCTGGAGAAGAGGGAATAAATTCGAGAGCACTCTTCTCCCGACTCTCACTATCTCGACGTACCATACCTCGGCTCCTCCTCTTCGTCATCCAACCTTGGAGAGAGAAGAAAACCACCAGTCAAGCACCAGGGAGTTGACTGGTCAGATGGCTCGTGGAGATAGAGAAATTCGTGGTGACTTCCCTTTGTGCTTCATTCCTTTGGAGAGGCTGTAAATTCAGAGAGGAGTTCTTTCCTCATGTGCCCTTATCACGAACAAGTGTGGGTGCCGGTAAAACTCAGTCCCATGACTGGATGACTCACGAGGTGAAGTGCATGTTTACTGTATTGGCTAGTAGAGCGGACTGATTTGACTAGCAGAACGTGCGAACCGAAAATAGGTAACGCCTTCGAGTCGACTACCAAGACGTTTAAGAACTGAATATGATCTACTTCTTTTCTAAATATTACTTTCTTCTCTATAATGAGGATTGCAATATGCAAAAGACTTTATTTCTAAAGAAATGTCTTACTCTCCCAATTGCATCCACAAGCTCGAGAATCTCCTCTTTAAGACTTCCTTGTGAGTTTTCCAAATAGTCGGTTTGTATGACTTTAAATATTTCCCATTAATTTTCAATTCATGAGAACGACCTTCGAGGTCAGCCAAACGATATATGTTCTGATACAAGGATGGCCGTCGACTTGTCCCAGCTCCGTCTACCAATTATTCATGGAGTTATTCCGTTAGACATCAAGGCATAGGAGAATGTTTCTACTTACCTTCGAGTGAACTTTGACTCGAGAAAGGAGTTCTCGAGACGCCTATTCGACAGGGGCAAGATGGAACTCGAGCAAGTCTTCTGTCAACTTGAGAGTCGCTTGGAGAAGCTACTCGAGAAAGGAGTTCTCGAGACACCTATTCCACAGAGGCAAGATGCAACTCGAGCAAGTCATCCGTCAACCAAAGAGTCACCTGGAGAAGCTACTTGAGAAAGGAGTTCTCGAGACGCCTATTCGACAGGGGCAAGCTGCAACTCGAGCAAGTCATCTGTCAACTCGAGAGTCGCCTAGAGAAGCTGAATCGTTTCCCTTTCCAACATTCATGCACCCAGTAGTTCATGCATCGACATTTATGTTTGTGTCACTCCCAATAAGCTATTTTTGGTTTGTCCATGAATTTGGCCATGCATCTTATCTAGGTTCATTGTCTTGCATTTATGTTCTTATTCAGGTGATCCCTATATATTGGGCACCCTTGTAAGCATTTGAAAAATAATCTGGAATTGAAAAACCCTTTTCATAGACTTTGTCTTCTATCCGAATTGAGTAGATTCCCTTCAATCTCGTTCTTCATTGGTGGATTCCAAGTGCTTATTAAGTTGAGCGTATCAACTGGTGGTAGTGTATGTGTATCCTCCTTGTTGTGCCTGGTCCTCGTCTTGTTCGTGGTGGTGTATATGTATCTACGACACAAACAAGTTTATCTGACTTCTTCTTTCACGGTGGTATTTCTGTATCCATGGAGGTTGAATCTCAACCTATCCTTTTCCACTTCTAGCCGCACCCCTAAACACAACCTTCCGTCCAAACCCCACGTCACTCCATTCCACATTTTTAGTGGCGTTCCCCAGTATCGTTTTGTTTTTGGTATTTGAAATTTCATTCTGGTATTGAACCTGTATCGACTTGGTATCAGAGCTCAAGGTTGTCGTTGAGTACACGTTATCAATGGCAGGAAGACTTGAGGTAGAACACGTAGCTCGGATCAAACAACAAATCGCAGATTTGAAGCGTACATTGCACGTTGTTCGACGAGAGCAGTGCATCAAAGAATTGCTGCGTCAGGTTCACAATCTGAGGAAACATGGAGCATCGTCATCAAGTAAACGATTGGACCGCAAAAGTCCAAGAGAGTCCCTACCCGTCAACTATTCGGTCGATTTTTCAGTCGACGACCTTAAGAGTCTGCCGTTTTTTTTTCCCGCTAAAGAGGACTTCGTTCAAAGAGTTAATCGAGAAGAATCTATTCCCGTGCATTTTCCCCAAGAACCGATTTCAGATTTTGAGATATATCCTGATGAGTGGATTCAGGCCCAATTTGGGAGCCTAAAGAATTGCTAGTCAATCCTCAAGAGAACTGGGGATTTGGCGAACGATGTGATCTCAGAAGAATCGACACATGAGTTGCTAGTTGAGTGTTATCAGCCAATATGGTGTTTAGAGAAAAGTCGAGACGAGAGGACTCTAGCGACACCAGCCAGTTTTGACCCGCAGAAGATGAGCGGCGCCCCAGTCCTTATCATCCCAGTCGATTTAAAGGTATTTATGTAAGAACCTGATCGAAGGCCCCTCTGCAACTATCAAGCCATTTCAAAGCGAGGCTACAACACTACGTCACGAGAAATGAGAGAAGAATTGAAGTCTTACATGGCAGATGAAGTCCAATGTCATCCATATTGGCGTTTTAGAGACGCATGCAACCTTACTCACATGGGTGAGAAACAACATGTGGCAAAATTGGGAGATCGGACATTTCCGAAGGCTTCGCTTTTTAACAAGGGGAGTAGTACGCGAGCAATGAATTCATTGATCAGTGTGAGGAGAACACCTTCAATTACCGAGTATCTTCCAATCAAGCGAGAAGAAAATCAGCCTCGAAGTTTAACTCATCGAGAAAAGGGAGGAACTTGGACGGATTTTATGTCGATCGAGATCTGGTGGCCTAAAGCGAAAAGCGAGGTTCGAATGACGACGCAAGGTCGAGAATATTTCCAGGGAGAGGAGCGACAAAGGGAGGATGTCAGACTAACTCAAGCAAAGCAAGAGAGTGTAGCGATCGAAGTTTTAGTTCTGTTCGAATCAATCCAAGAGATGTCGACACATCTTCGAATAGGTGTTGGAGGAATCCTATCTAAGGTTTGGACGGTTGATTACAATCCAAGTTTGAGGAAAATTTTCCTCAACAAGGGGAGAATGATACAAGAATGACCGTTGACTCGCCCCAGCTTCGTCTACCAATTACTCACGGAGTTATTCCGGTTGCCATCAAGGCATGGGAGAATGTTTCTGCTTACCTTCCAGTGAACTTTGACTCGAGAAAGGAGTTCTCGAGACGACTATTCGACAGGGGCAAGCTGCAACTCAAGCAAGTCATCCGTCAACTCGAGAGTCGCCTGGAGAAGATGAATCGATTTCCTTTCCAACATTCATGCATCCAGTAGTTCATGCATCAACATTTAAGTTTGTGTCGTTCCTAGTAAGCTATTTATGGTTTGTCCATAAATTTGGCCATGCATCTTATCTAAGTGCATTGTCTTGAATTTATGTTCTTGTTCATGTGATCCTTATATATTGGGCACCCTTGTAAGCATTTGAAATATAATCTGGAATTGAAAAACCCTTTTGTTAGACTTTTGTCTTCTATCCAAAGTGAGTTGATTCTCCTTCAACCTCGTTCTTCATTTGGTGGATTTCAAGTGCAGATTGAGTTGAGCGTATCAACTGGTGGTGGTGTATTTGTATCCTTCGCGTTGTGCTTCGCCCCCATCTTGTTCGTGGTGGTGTATCTGTATCCACGATACAACGAGTTTATCGGAGTTCTTCTTTCACGGTGGTGTTTCTGTATCTATGGAAGTTGAATCACAACCTATCCTTTTCCCCTTATTCCTTTTCCACTTCCAGCCGCACCCCTAAACACAACCTTCCGTCCAAACCCCACATCACTCCATTCCGCACTTTTAGTGACGTTCCCCCGTATCGTTTCGTTTTGGGTATTTGAAATTTCATTCTGGTGCCGTACCTGTACCACGTTATTTGGGAATACTTCCCTAACTCTAAACGGACCCTCCTAATTAGGTGATCATTTCTCAAGGAAGTAATCTCGAATCCCTATTGGGGGAATCATTTTCCGCACCAACTCACCTTCGTTGAAGCTTTTGGAATGAAACTTTTGCTATAATGTCTCATAATTCTGCTTTTCTGAACTTCAAGATATTCAAGATATTCGAGCTCTCGAGAGTTATTCTCATCTCGACCTACGTTTTGGCTCGTCTAATTGACCCGAAAAGATTTATACTTTATCTTGGTGGGAAAAATGGCCTTGTGCCCATACACCTGGTTATAAGGCGCTTCTCCAGTGCTATCTCTTTTAGTACACCTCAAACCCCATAATGTTTCGAGGAGTGTTTCGTGCCACCTCCGGAGGTTATTTTCAATCATTCGCTGGACCACATTCTTGATAAGCTTGTTGGTAGATCCACTTGGCCATTAGATTGTGGATAATACGGTGACGAATTGTTAATAATAAAACAAAATTCTCTCGAGAATTCCTGCATCTACTCTCCGTTGAATACGGCTCCATGATCCACTACTATGTTTTATGGGAGTCGAAAACGAAAAATAATGTTCGCCTTGATGAACTCGATTACCTCTTTCTGGTCGATTTTTGGATAAGCTTTGGCCTCCACCCATTTTTTGATAAGCTTTGGCCTCCACCCACTTAGTGAAGTAATATGTTGCCACCAATATGTAAACGTCTCCTTTACTTGAGTGAGGTCTAATCTCGCCAATTATATATAAAGCCCAAGACTTAAATGGTCATCGTTGTACTACTGGATTTAATTCCATTGCTGGAGCTCGAGTTATAGGCCCAAACATTTGGCACTTCCTACAACCCTAGCCATCTCGATGCAATTCTTCTTCATAGATGGCCAACAAAATCCGTGTCTTTGAATCATCCAGTGCATATTTACTCCTGACTGATGAGTTCCACACAACCCTTCGTGTGTTTTCAACATGATTGGTGTAGCTTTATCCATATCGACACACCTCAGCAAAACACCTTCTCGAGTTTTCTTGTATAACAGGCCACCCAAGAGCATATACTGTCTGGCTGCTAATTTAATTTTTCTCTCGACTTGTGAATTGGGGTTATCTAGGAATTTGATGTATGGTATTCGCATCTACCTTATTATTCGAAGTGGTCTCACCCACTTCTTTCCTAATGGTAGGTAAACTTATCTCAGTAATAATCCCCCCTAGTTCTTTCTTTAAAACATCATTTAATTTGTTCAATTGACTTGTTGAAACTTTTTGCCTTGTGAAATCACCTTTGTTCATTCAATTTGTTGAAACATCATTCATTCAATTTGTTAAAACATCATTCATTCAATTCATTCAATTTGTTCAATTGACTTGTTAAAAATCACGACTTGCATGCTCCAAGGTGACTTGTTTTATCAATTACAGAGTTAGTGCCAGGTATTTCTTCAATTCTTGAGTGCGACACAGATTCAAATCATTTACTTGGTTTACAACTAGTTGTGAATCACTTTTGACTAATACAATTTTTGCTCCACTCTCGAGTAAAGTTTCTAACACAACAATGAGTGCACTATACTCAGTAGCGTTGTTGGTTGCATGTTAGGCTAATTTAAAGGCTAACTTGGCCTCGAATCTTACTGGTGACTTTATCACGATTCTAATTTCAGTTTCAGATCTTGTTGACGACCCATCAAACCAGGCTTCCCAAAGTTCTTGCGTTTCCTCTTGTTCATCTACTGAAGTTTCACTAGAGTATTTTGCCATGATATCTACGAGAACTTGTCCTTTGACAGCCTTTTGAGGTTTGAATTTCAGGTCATATGTGGAGAGCATTGGGTTCCACTTACTAACTCTTCTAGTAAGCAAAGGACTCTCGAAGGATGTTTTTAACACTTGTGCTTTCAAAACCACATATACTTCGCTACTCCATATGTAGTGTCTCAACTTCGTAACTACATAATATACAGACAGACAAAGCCTCTCTGAAGCTGTATACCTTGTCTCAGTAGGATTTAAGAGTTGAGATAAATAAAATACATCTCTTTCTCTCTTCTGATCATCTTCTTGAGCTAAGGGCGCACATATCGTGGTGGCAGTTGCCGTTACATATAAGCTGAAGAGCCTCCCGAGCTGAGGAGAAGCTAAGACTGGGGATTTCATCAAATACTCTTTGACTTTCTCAAATGGAGATCATGTTTATCTGTCCAAACATCTCTATTCTTCCCTCTGAATAACGTTGTGAAAGCCTCTAATTTTCCTGTAAGATTCCCAATGAATCTCCTTTGGTAATTAACTCGCCCGAGAAAAGCTTGTAACTCTTTCTTATTCTTCTAGGGTTGCAATTCTCGTATCGCTTTGATTTTACTTGGATCAATTTGGATCCCTTTCTGATGTACTAGAAAACCAAGAAATTGTCTAGCATGGACTCCGAATGCACATTTTAAAGTCAAATGATATTTCCTCATATGGAAGAATGCAGCTTGAAGAACTTCGACGTGTGAATCTTTCGTTCTCGACTTTACAACTATGTTGTTGATATAAACTTCTATTGTCTTTCCTATGAGAGGATCGAATATGGCATTCATGGCCCTTTAATATGTAGCTCCGATATTTTTTAATCCAAATGGTATTACTACCCATTCAAAGATGTCGATTGGGCATGGGAATGCTGTTTTGTAAACATCCTCCTCAGCGATGAAGATTTGATTATATCCCGAGTAGCCATCCATAAATGATATAATCACATTTCTTGTTGTCTTGTCAATTAATTCATCAACTATTGGCATGTGATATTCATCTTCTGTGGTTTCTTTGTTTAAATCTCGAAAATCTATACATACTCGAATCTTACCATTTTTCTTCACTACAGGAAGGATGCTCAAGATCCATTCTGTGTATCGAGACGTCCTGACATACCCGGCTTGAAAGAGTTTTCTTACTTCTTCATACACGACCTTACTTACTTCTCCCACCAATCTTCGTGGGGCTTGTTGAACGGGTTTAGAATGGTAATCGGGAGTTTATGTTCTACGAGCCTTCTGTCGATTCCTGGCATTTCCGTGTAGTCCCAAGCAAAATAGTCTCGAAATTCATGTAACACTTCTTTTAAGGCAGAAGCTAAATTATTGTCTAAGATAACGCTCATATAAGTGAGCCTCGGATCATCTTCTGAATCAAGATTAATACCAATCAAAGGATCTGATGTTGAAAACAATGTTTCTCGACTGAAGTCGTCAAGCTGTACGGAAAAAACACCTAAAAATGGCTTAGAACTGAAAGAAAATGACAACGGTGCGATGCAATGCACTTTTTCATCACAACTTAAACACCCTAAGGGATGCGCTTCTTAGTGCACATCGACCAGATCTTTTTCTTCTTCTTGAATTCTCATTAGTGCCTTCAAGCAGGAGTCTATCGAACTCCAGCTCCGCATCTCGATCCTGATTTCCTTCCTCGTTCTGTCCTGAGCGATTCTCAATCTAGACTTCCATATCCCTTATCCTCATCTGCTTGAGTTAGGGTAATATTTCCTTCCGGCATTCCTCGAGGCCTCTCATTCAACCAAGTGATGGGGATTCCTTCATCAGGCACGAACATCCCTGGGTTGTTCTCGAGTTCTTCATCCCCTAGAGCTTCTACAGTAAAGCTGAATAGTGGGGTAAAGTCTCTAGCTCGAGGAGTATCATCTTCTTAACTTCCCCATCCAGTTGAGACTATGGGAGGTTCGGCTCTCATTGCCTCAACCTGATGGACCATGACTTTCTCGACTTACGGGTTCAACGATCGATTTTTATAGTTGTCCTCATCTTATTTCTCCTTCTTGAGGTATGCAATGAAATACAGAGATTTAGTTTCACAATAACAATGGTTCTTATCAGCCCATACAATTTCTATTTCATCACCAAGCCATATCATCAACTCTTTGTGTACAATCGAGTGTATAGCAGCAGCTTTATGAACCCAATCTCGACCCTGGAGAATGTTGAAAGCTGATGCAATGTCTAACACGAAGAAGGCGGTCTCCATCTCGTGTCTCCCGACCTAGAGATTTACTGAGAACACTCCCATGCATTATGATCTCTTCCCGTTAAAGGCAATAATTGACATTCCTGTATCTGTCAACTGCCCCCTTTCTTTACCCATTGCACGTAGCTCCATTATCGACCAGCACCTTAAATATCCTTACTCCATCGAAGTCAGTCGTGATATACATGGAATGAATATGTTGCCTCATCCCGAGGGAGGGTTTCTCGAACCAAAGGATCACAAATCTCTTTGAATATCTGTCACTCGACCTAGGAACCTTACATACTATGCCATTAGCGAGCATAACTATTTTACCTTCTCTCGAGAAGCATGCGGGCAGCTCAACCACATTGCATGTCACCATGGGGTCTCCGTCTGTCTTTCTAGTGTTCACAAGGATATCCCTCATATATTGGTGTGTAATCCACATAGTCATCGTAATCTTCCTTTTCTTCACCTCCCACTTGTTGCTCCCCATCCCGAGGCTCACTTGCCTCTTTTAGCGAAACACTTTTGATTTTCTTAGCCTCCGTCTGAGTATGTTTTAGAATTCTCTTGCGTATTGCCTTCAGGATCACTACTTTCTTACAAAATCGCTGCCATTCTGATTGTGGGTTCTCCATAGGCTCCTACAATGCGCCCAAAACTTTTAACAGCGCGATTGATGTAAATAAGATCTTTCTTTTTGGGAGCATAACCCCGAATTTCCTGCACGTTAGGCTCAATCACCAAAGCATCAATAAAGTTTGTGGTGAGGTTACCTGCGATCTCACTTTTGAGTTTAATTTTGATTTCCTCATTAGTTGACATCTGAACCAGGTTCAGGAAGTACACCACGCAAAATTTGGTGCACGTCGGTGGGATAAGAAACTTATTCGAGGCATTCAATTTGCACTTTTAGCAGAGCATCGCTTCCTCAAGGAAGCGAGCAATTTGTGGACCCTCTTGAATTAGTTTCGTATTGATTTGGACTACTTCCTTTCCTTGTGCTTCAGCAGATGCCTTCTCAACTTTAGCCAGCTCGGGCGTAGGGACATCCTTATTTGGATGCTTATTAGGTGCCTGTTCTCGAACAACAAGCCCAACCTTTTCATGGTCATCCCCACGTTCATGCACATGGGGCCTGTTGGCCCGCCCATCCGTGTCATAGTGCCTCTGTCAGTGTTTGCGTCCAACAGATCCCAACGAGGAACTCCCTGAAGTATGTTTTCGGGCAAAGCGAGAGTACGATGCCACCATTCCCATAGCTACCTCCTCGAGCTGAGTTAAATCATACTAGAGACTGTCTTTGTTTATCTGCAGATACCTGCGGAAGTTGCGACACTTGTCCGTGGTATGAGTGGAATCCAAATGCCAGTGGCAGTGTTCATAATGAATTTCTCGAACCGGACAGTTCACTACTTTCTTCTTGACCAAGCGCTTAAAAAGCCCATTAGCAACAGTGGTTTCCCCGAACACTTTGATTCCCTGTGTTGTATCATGAATGTAAGTCTCAAGATAAAGTGCAGAAGTATCTTCATCAGTATTACATTTAGAACACATATTTTCATATTTTCAGCCTCGAGAGAATACATACGGATTATAGGCTCTTCGCCAAAGGGATTATCATCCACTATACTCGACTCATTCACTTCAGTAAATCGTAATTCTTTTGACTTGATCAAGTCTTGAATTAAATTTCGGAAATGAATGCACTCTTCAGTTGCATGAGTAAACATTCCCTGCTATTTACAATGTTTCCTACGTTTTTCTCAATCGCTTTGCAGCAACTTATGTTTAGGCCTAAGTTTTATACGCCCTTTCTGGTACAACCAATCAAAGATTTTGTCCATCTGTTCTATACCAAACGAGAATTTCCTTTCTTCATCAGATTTTTGAGAAACTCAAGCTTTAGTCACTACGGGCTCGCACACTATTGGTTCCCCTTTTATAAACTCAGCTATATCAATTTTTGCCTAAGGCTCTACTTGACAATTTCCAACTGGATGAAAGCCTTCCAGCAAGAGATACTCAGTTGCTCGTCTCGAGAGATCATGAAAATCTCGAAAACGCTCCCCTTGGAGTTTTTTTCTTATTTCTAGAAACAAAACGTTCTGTGCTATCTCGAGTTGATCTCTTCCAGCTACGACTATTGTGCACTTCAACAGATTTTTCCTAACCTTTACTAAAAATAGAGCAGAGCTCTCCCAAGGTAATTGTTTCATCCACATGATCTCCCCTAGAAAGTCACTGAATCCAATTTATCAAACACCTTGAGAAACTGGGTTTGCATCTCGACCCAATGCAGAATGATATTCGGGAGAAGTCTCGAATACCAGCCAAATGCATCTCTAGTTAGAGAATTAGGAAATAATTTGAGCTTTAACATGTCGTTATTCGACATCTCCCACATCTGATAAGTAAATCTAGATATATGTTCCACAGAAGTCATTTCATCTTCTCTCGAAAACAAGGTAAAATTAGAAATTTTATATCCTCGAGGTATCTCTATTCCTTATTCTATGTACTCAGGAATTGGATACCTATACAGGCGCACTTCTTCAGTCCTTGCACCTCGAACCATTTGAGCTACTACTCGAGCGATTTGCCCACTTAAGTCGAGTACAGGATTAGGATTTGTTTTTGGATTGACCTCATTTTCCTTAGGTTTATAGTAAAAGATCACAGTTTCCCTTCGTCGACCCGGGGGAGAATAAGCTGGACAAATGTTCTGTTCGAGCTCTACGAATGTGGGGTTTACATCTTGTTAGACTCAGGCATTGGATGTTTTGAACTACCCATGCCAACTCCATAAACTCCATTAAAATTCACAAGATGTGGTTCAATACCCTAGTTATAAGTATTTCCATTAACCTTCTGCGTTCCAGCAGCCCTACCATCTCCCATAAACGACTTTTCTCATACAGGCTCGCTCTTTCTCTCAGATCTATCACCCTTGAGGAGACTTATGATACCTATCAACTCTTGATGCTTTTCATTCATTTGCATTTTCAATTCTCTATGACTCTCTGCTAATTCCAATTTCAATTCTCTCATAGCATTACCAAATTTTTACTTAGTTACAACGTCATTAGGAGAATAAGCAAGCCAAGGATTGTTCAGTGGCCCTATGAGCACATCCTGGTTTCCCTCAATTTGAATTTCATTGGATTCCCCTATCTCAGTAAGATCAACCTCTGTAGGACTTCTTCCACTCTTAGCATGAGGCATCTTTCAAGAAATTTTGTGGATTTTTAATCCAAGTTCCCATTATGGTCGCCAAAAATATGTTGGCGTGGAACTCGTTACCCGCAACACGTATCGAATTTTACAATGATTTGTGGTTGCTTTAAAGTAAATGAACGTAAGTTGAAAAGTAAACACAATGCTTGAAATAATTAACAACGTTGAATTACAGAATCTGAATCTTTACAAAACTGACAGATATGACGTGAACGGGAAAAACAACAAAAAGACTTGAGAACGGCTACAAGATGCTTCACGACGGTCGGCGGACGAATGATGGCTACGACATATCCCTTTAATGAAATCTACCTTGGTGGATCGGTGGTAGGACGTAGTGAAGGTGAAAGTGGTTTCGGGATGCTGGGGTTCATGACGCTTTTAGGACGTTGGAAAAAGAGAGAAAAAATCTGAGTTATGTATTTGAGTTGTGTTCGTTGTCTTTGTCTCGTCATTCTTTCTGCCTTTTATGTTCCTTAAATCTTGCAGTTACGATTCTTCAGCTGTTATGTGGTCTCCCTAGATCGTGTGCATCAGCTGTTTCCTATTTTATAGGAGCCATGCACATCGTATCTTAGACGGCTTCTCTAAACCTGCCACGAGTCTTGTTCTATCATCGTGGCCAGACGTGAGTTAAAGTAGAAGAACTTGAGACTTTGTAGTTTCTCGAGTTGTGGTCTAGGTCCCGAGCTACGCGATGCCTGTAGCCTACTCGAGACGAGATTCTGAGTAACATTATTCTCGGGCTTCTTGAGTGATGTTTACACAGAGTCTCACCTCTTCGACTCATTAAAGATGAAGTCCAAAATTCATGTGTCAACACTAGCCCATGAAAAAAAAATAAACGTGGGATTGTAATCCCAAGGAAACTTGGGATAGAAGTCTCGAGTAAAACGAAAGAAAAAAGAAAAAGAAGAATGGATCAATTGAAGTTGTATTCATCGTCCGTTTTGTACGAAATTTCGTGATATTGATCCTGACGATGAGCTTTTCGTATTGAGGTTAGTCATCGTGAGATGTCGTCGTTTTCTCTTTGGTGCTCTCGAAGAAGAACTTCCTTTTTTAGTGTCTTTTGGTTGTAATTCATCCTTGTGTGATGATGGTTAACGTTCGAGTAAGTCGTGATTGAGTCTCTTGATGGTGATACTCTAACTTGGCTAAAGAAGAAAGACTTGTCATGTAACCTATTATTGTTGATAGTGGAGAGTTGGGTGGACAACGGTGTCGTTGATTTTCCTTTCACATCGAGAGTTTTTCACATAAACATCATGGTGTCCCTTCTATCTTTTCTTACAGCTGATATTACTTGTGTTTGGTTGATATTTGGGAGCGTAGGGATATACATATATGTTTAAGTTGATGTTGTGGTGCTGATTATTGTGGTATAGTCGAAGTACCGTTTGTTTCTGTTTAATCGGCACAAGTCTGAGACAAGACTCTAGGTGGCACGTCCCAACACCTACCGAGGGAGATTTACAACTGGTTGAGGGGGAACTGATGATCTGTTATTTCGAAGTCTCCTTGGCTATGCCGTGCGTCTGGTATTTCCAGTGAACTTCAAGTCGGGACGTCTTCAGGTAAGGATAGTGAGCTCCCATCAGTTCCTGACTCGGGATGCAAAGGCTGCACAGACCTGTTTGACCCTGCACATGTAAACAAAAACATCAAACCGAGAGATGACCTCTGGCGGAGCAAGAAGGTTACAGGAGGGGATAATTTGGTGGTTCTCGTCCCAGACGAGGAGGCAAGTCAACGAACGTCGTAGATCTCGAAAGCAGAGGGGGAAACGTTGTGGATTCGAGGAGTCTCGGAGCTGCAGCCGCGTCTTCATGCCACTGCCGATTCAGAGCTTCAAAGAGGCTAGTCTTAGCCGGTGTTGAGGGGTCTCCGTGGTCATTGCACTCACCTTGATCAAAAAGGCTTATGTGGGCGGCGGGGAAGCTATAGGAAAGTCAAGATGAAGACCCGGTTCTTTGCTGAAGCTGCGAGGAGGATGAGGCCCGGCTGTGGGTGGTTGTTGGAAAAACCCAAGGAAAGGATGGAGGTCCCCAAAAAGCTGAGGAGAGGGAACCCTTTTCTTCTGTTATTGTCGAAATTCGTTAGTGGATTTTGTAGCTGCTGCCCGGGACTTGGAGAGGATCGTCCTCGGCCGATCGTATTGAAATTTTTTCCTTCGGACTGATTTTTGTCTGCTGCAGGGATTGTTGGTGGGGAATGCTGCTGCAGCCCATTAGAGGGGATTCTCCCTGTCATTTATTGTCCACTGGAGATGCCGTCCTTGGTCTGGGATTCGTTCCCTTTTTTTTTTGTTGTGATTTGTGGAGTGCTAGCTTGTTTGTTTGGGATTCCTATTGGTGCCCGAATTAGGTAATTACACGATTGAGTCCTTTAAGTTTATTTTTCTTTTCAAATTCGTCCGGACTTCCATTTAACTTGAAATTTTACTAATTGGTAGCTACTTCTAAAAGTATTTTCAGTTGCGTCCGAACATAAAGATATTGGTCTCTAACTTTCACATTTAACTAAATTAGTCCCCCACTTACTCCTTTATGATGTTTTTATCCGATTAAACTAGAAATGATTGGAAAATTCAAATGTAAGCCACCACTTCAAATGTGGCTAACAAATTACCTCCACGGAACCAATCTTTACTTACCATATTATATTCAGGAAATGAATTCTATATTCGAAATGAATCACCTAATCGTGGTTAAAAGCTATAAGAGTTGGTTTATAAACTATTATAGCCCGTTTCAATGAAAATTAAAATTGATCTTAATTGGATGTTGCTAATGATGTTTAGCGTAAAATCAATTTAAAGAGCTGTATCAACATGTTTTATCGGTGCTAAAATTAATGCAAGCCTAATTACAAGCCGTAAGATGGTGGATTATTAAAGGATGAGATGCTATGGACCGATAAAAACTAATAGATTTTGGCGGAAATGACAGATCGAATACTTTGCACCGAAATAATTCATGCTAGAATTCCTTTTAATCGTTGCTTTAAATGAAATCATTAGCACATAATTCCGTTTATCTTTTCCTCCCTTCGTTTCCAACGCGTGTGCTTCTGATCAACCAAGTCAAAGTCAACTCAAGTTTAAAGTGACAAAAGGACCACCGGAAGCCTCATTATATGTCCAAATAATATTATATTCCACAGACTTTGAATTTTATCTAAAATGATATTATTATTTGCTATTATAATAAGATCTTGCCCTTACTTGTTTCTAGAAAGCCACTAAAATGACCCTGTTATATATACTGCTCCTCCCTTTGAAATTAAACACTAAAATGTTATGGGGTTCTACTTCATTTGTTGGAGTTTACAGATGTTCACGTAATTTGCACCTTTGATTTTTTTTTTAATTATTTATTGTAGAATGTCTTTTTTTTTCAAAAAAGAATTGAATGTTTCATTATTATTCTTTTTTTTTTTAAATTTTGCATCCAAAAAATGTAATAAAATTCCGGAAGTAATATGAAATTAATATAAAAAATTTAGACCGAGGACTAAAAATATTTAATAAAAGACAAAAATATAGAGAGAATAGGAAGTGTACCCAACCCACACCACTTGAAGTTTTTCTCCCATTTTAAAAACAAGAGGGGAAGCTCATCATTGACGCGGAAATGATGACCTACGCCCGCCTTATGAGACGACCCTCAATGGGTTGTGATTTTTTTTCTTTTTATTCTTCTTCTTCGTAGATTAAACAGCCACAAAATGCCCACAATTTTCCAAGAAATCTCCCAATCTCTCCATCTCCAGTCACCTCTTAATCTTTCCCCTTGTTTTTCTTTTCCATTTTCCGGCTAAAGAATTGTCTTCTAACCCCTGTCAACCCAATTGGTAGAAATTGGTGGGACAATAGGAAAGAAAAGTAAAAGCAAAAAACAACCTCCCCCCCTTTCTCGGGGGGGGGGGGGTTTGTGCGTGTATCAGGTTTCATTTATTGTGGGGAAGGTGGGGCGATGGGGATGTCACAAGAGTAGAGCGCTCCTTTAATGAGCCTCCCCAAATCCCTTTTCCCCGCTGTTACTGTTTCACTTGTTTCTCCGAATTTGGGACTTGTTCATCCCAGATGAAGATGATTGTTCTTCAACAAGATTCTCTTCTTCTCGCTCTCCTCCTCCTCCTCCTCCTCCTTGATTCCGCTCTTGCTTATGCCCCCTCCTACAACTGCAGCCACACCTGCGGGGTAGGTGAATTTGCTAAGCATGTCGACTATCCGTTCGGGTTCTCTCCCGGTTGCAAGATCCCCCTCAACTGCACCCCCGATTATGGCATCGCGATTGGGGACTTCCGGGTCGTCAACTTCACTTCATCCAGCTTGTTCGTCCACGTTCCCGCCGTCTGCAACCGCTCGGTGGAAGTGGCCCTTCCTCTGTTCGGGAATTTCTATGCCCCCATGTGGACGAACGCGTTTCTCTTCCAGGACTGTTTGAAGAATCGGACTCTCGGTGGATGCCTCGTGCCGTCAAGCTTCGTGTATGAAAGGCTCTACTCGGGGAGCTGTAGGAAGGTTAACGTTAGCTGCTTTTCACAGGATAAGAGGAGTAATGGCATGCTCGATGTGGTTGGTCCTGAGGTGTTGAGTGGTAGCGGGTGCAAGCACTTTGTCTCCGGTATAGCTGTGGTCGATCCGGACATTGGTTCCCTAGAGCTTCAGACTCTAGAGTTAGGGTGGTGGGTAAACGGCTCATGCGAAGTGTGCTCCTTGAATGCTACTTGCTCACGCATCTTGGTTAGCAACAGCACCTTTGGGTATCGCTGTAGTTGTGGGGATGGTTTCGTTGGGAACGGATTCATCAACGGCGGAGGATGCCAGCCAGGTTAGTCAATCTGACTCGGACATAAGAGTACATGGAACCTGAGATTAATTGGGATTCTTCCCTGCTTGGTTTGGTAAAGCAATATGGACATGTTGAATCCCGTTTTGTTGGTCAAAAGAGAAATTCCTGGCGTCCAATTTGTGCTCTCTATCTTTTTCATATTCAGTCTTTTGAATAGGATCATTAGGATGGTACCCGACTTTGCTTACTTTGAATATTTTGGTCTTGAAGTTGCAATGGCTTTAGTTTTTGACCAGTTTTTTCGTTGTTGGACTTCAAATTATGACCTTTCTGGAAGTAATGTTATCTGCCTGCAACCAGAGTACTTCCTCTCAATTTTTTGTCTCTGATATGATGAACGTCTGTTCAAAGCAACAAACAAATCAGTGTAGGAACTGAAGTTACTTGAGTTTCGCTTAGCCTTGGATGGATTATCATCCTCTAAAGATTCCTGTGAGGCAATCAATGGGTGTATTTCTGCAGGATTTTAAGCTATTCGCTGACTTCAGAAATGATTGACTATCAAATATATGGCGTGCCTGTAGTTTCTCTGCATAATGGAGACCAACCTTGGGATATAATTTGCAGACCACCCTCTCGTTTGTCATTCTCTGATGTCTTTTTAATCCATTGGCTTGTTCTATGCAGTTTCAAGTTGCCACTCTTTCGACTTCTCTGGGAAATGTGGACATGGTGCGATTTTAGGAATTCTGATTGGAGGTAAATTATTTCTTCCCCACATCTGGAACTGTAAACTGCCTTTGAAGAATCAGATGTGCTTGAAAGTAGTAAAAGCGAATTAGAGTGCAAGAAAGCAATATCAGCCACATATTCAGAAAGTCCTCTTTCAATCCGTGGAGCTCATATTTCCATCAACTGTTGATAGAGCATCGCTCGCTGACGTGTTTCACTTGATCCTGTGATTAGGGGTTGTCATCGGGGCTTTGTTGATGGCCATTATATCTTTCGTCTGTTACTTTGAGCGTTGCCGATCGGCTACATCCGAGAACCACTTAAGCGCGAGACGTCTACTTAACGAGGCAGCAGGAAACAAGAACATTCCCTTGTATGAGTACAAAGACATAGAAAGATCGACAGAAGGATTCTCCGAGAGACTAAGGCTGGGAACCGGTGCTTATGGGACTGTGTACGCAGGGAGACTTCCGAACAACGAACTGGTTGCAATAAAGAGAATCAAGCACAGGGATGGCGACAGCATCGACAATGTCATGAATGAGGTGAAGCTCCTTTCTAATGTCAGTCACCCCAATTTGGTCAGCCTCCTGGGTTGCTGCATCGAGAACGGCGAACAGATCCTTGTGTATGAGTTCATGCCGAATGGGACCTTGTCTCAGCATTTACAGCGGGAGAGAGGTCGGAAGGGGCTTCCTTGGACAATACGACTCAATATTGCGGCCGAAACTGCGAGTGCCATTTCTTATCTTCATTCGGCGGTGAATCCCCCTATTTATCATCGAGACATAAAATCAAGCAACATACTGTTGGATTTCCAGTATAGATCGAAGGTGGCAGATTTTGGCCTTTCAAGGCTCGGAACTTCAGGAATCGATGATCTCTCTCACATCTCGACAGCACCGCAAGGGACACCGGGCTACGTAGATCCCCAGTACCACCAAAACTACCATCTGTCCGATAAGAGTGACGTGTACAGTTTTGGGGTGGTACTCATGGAAATAATCAGTGGACAAAAAGCAGTCGATTTCTCAAGGCCACATAGCGAGGTCAACTTGGCAGCGCTCGCAGTCGACAGAATTGGCAGGGGATGCCTGGACGAATTGATTGACCCATTTCTTGAGCCGAACAGGGATGCTTGGACACTCTCCTCAATCCATAGGGTCAGCGAGCTGGCTTTCCGGTGCCTGGCCTTCAACAAGGATATTCGGCCTTCCATGATTGAGGTAGCGGAAGAACTCAATGAGATCAGGCTCAGCGGATGGGCCCCGCTTGATGAAAATGTAATTGGGGCTTCATCAGTGGCGTCCACATGTTCTTCGGCATACAATGGCAGCGAGACGATCAGTTTTTCAAGAAAAAAGTTAGAAGGGAGCAAGAAACTGGCAGTTTCGCAAAGAGGAGGCACGCCAGGAAAGGAAATAGAGGTCACAAAAATGGAGCACTCACCGAGTTCCGTTCAAGAGCCATGGTTGAGCGAGCAGAGCTCGCCGCCATCGACAACCAGCTTGTTATGTAATGCGATCCAACCATTCTGACCGTTGCCCGTCCATAGCTGTTCATCCGTGGACATCACCCAATATACCATTGAAATTTTACTACGTTTGGGAATCACATATGTGACGATGAATTCTGGAAACAAATTAAGTATGCTGCAATTGCAACATCACTTGGGGATTCATTGTATCACGGTCATTTTCATGGCATACGAGGAAGGGGAGATAAATTTATAGTTGGCCCGCGCCGAAGCTCCGGAAAGCATGTTAAATTGTCCTGTAGTCGTAGGAGACGTACGATTTATGTTGTAAGGTGAAAAATAAAATTCACCGTATTAATAAAGTACAAACTTTAAGTTGAGTCACATTTTTAACTCTTTTCAACAAAATCTCATTTTCTCTATATGAAACAAAATCGAAATGTTGTTCGTGATTTCCTACACGCGCCATTTTTTTTACTTACAAACTATTTGCACTTATGTATCACCTCTATTGTGCTCTCAGTCTCTGGTTTTGTTCATATATTGTTGTCGGTCTTTTTGCTTCGTATATTACCTACTTATGATATAGGTTCACGCTAAAACATAACGGAATCTAGGTAATATAATTGTAGGAACATGAACGAGCAATATAATATAATACTACCCAATAGTATTTTGCCGGAAGATATTGTTACTCATGCGCCACTACCACATAAACAGGAAAAACTATGACAACGCGGAAAACTGAATGAACGGGAACGACGAAAGAAACAGAAACAACAGAACCAACTCAGCCGATAACGCAGTGAAATGTTACGGTTAAGGGGTGAGGGGTAATACACGACAACCTCGGATATAGGAAGACCACCATTGAAGGCTGAGCGGGCCTAACTCAGACGGCCATGGATACAGCTAGCGCACCACCGAGACTGTCACGAGGGTTGGATGCCTCACAACCGGATACAGATACACCACCGATTATTGGGACGCTCGAATATTTCTCGCCACGCTTGGAAATCCACCAAACGATAAGCGAAGTGCACAAAGTTCCAAAAAGAACTTGACGATTGCCAAATTTAGGAAACATATTCAAAAGGTTCTATTTAACCATAAACACATGAGTCCTATTTATGGAGGAATGAAAATGGGCTAACCCTAACTACCAAATAAGCCCAAAATAGAAAGACTAAAAACTAACTAAAAATAAGTCCATAGTTGTTAATTAAAGAAACCAGGCGTGGGCCTTCCTTCAAATGATTTTCGACTTGGAGAGATCTTGACTTTTCAGGTCTTGAGTTTTTTTTTTTTTTGAACGAGTTAAAGCTGATCTCGGGACGAGCACCATCCTCTTGTTCTCGAGATGGACCTCGTACTCTTAATCTCGATACCAATCTCGAGACAAACTGCTTTCTTCTCGCATTGACTGAGTGTTCTTGATCTCGAGACGGATTCATGTCTTGTCGAGTTGTCAACTCGACCACTTCATTCCGTTAGAGTAGTCCCCATCTCGATCGTTCCTCTTAATTCTATCTCAACTTGGCTTTGCTTGATCCAATATCACATCAGTTACTTCCGTATATTACACGAGTGAACCAAAAATTCTCTAAACCAAAAAATTCTAAGTTCCTCACCTAGATGCCATTCTCCCAGTTCGACCACTGAAGCTTGCATGGTCGGAAGTGGGGCATGGTTGATAACTTCCACTGCGCGACTCTGATAGGAAGCCATGATGGTGCCGCTCCCTTTATCTCCTTTCATTTGACATATCTGGCTTTGCTCTGCATAACGGTTGGGAAGGAGGCATTGCCGCTAGTTAGCCTTATGCAAATCCATGTTTTTTATTATGACCCCACGACTGGCAAACATTTCTCCTTGGTTTGGCTCCTCCAAGCCTTTTTACTCGACACGCTAGAGGGGTTCATCTTTTTGTGCGTTACCCTATTCCTTTTACGTCAATTTCTCGAGACTAATTGTCCTTCGGGTGGGACTTCGGGCTGCCATGTGCTCAAAACCTTTGGAATCGAAACTCTTCTGTAGTGTTTCATTCCCTTGGGACTTCGGGACAACTTTTTCCTTATGCCCACTCGAGTTAACGACTTTGAACATAAGTGAGGAATTAGTTCTCGTGGAAGCACTCCCCTTCTTAAAAGGAGTCGTCTTCACGAACAACGGCTTCTGTATCATCCTTCTCGACTGTTGTTGGCTCGACATTGTGCGTGAGATTCCACACGTCGGCAAAACTCCAATAAGATTATAACTCGACATCCTCAGCAACTTAGGGCTTCAATACCCTAATATATCGAGCGATCGTCTGCTCCAAGGACTCGGGGATATCACAGTGTGCATCAACTGGTCAAACTATCGAGTATACTCATAAACACTCGAGGATTGCTGATGTAGAGTGTTCAATCTAAGAAATAAATCCTGGCGATACTGCTTGGGTAGGAATCGGTTCTTCATCTCACTTTTCATTTTATTCCATGAGCAAATCTTCTCATTCTCTTCTCGACGACGTTGTAGGTTCAGTTTCTCCCACCATAAACTAAAGCGTACTTGTATAGTCGAGTGGCTGCCTTCTTAACTTGTCTATTCTCGAGAATCTCCTCATACTCGAATACTTTCTCAATGGCATGAAACCGGAAGAGAAACTCCTCAGGATGTGATTCTTCCTCAAACTCGGAAATGTCCACTTGCACATTAACAGGACATGCGGGTTAACATTCTCGAATTTGCCTCGTTAGAGTCTCTTGTCCCGAGTTGGTCTCTTAGGACTCTCCTCGTCCACATATCCATCGACAAAAGGATTTTCTTCACTCTCAAATCTTTTTATGATCAAATTGTCCTCTCCTTTGCTATCCAGTCTACTGTTGAACGGCGACACGCGATGAAAAACTCCACTTGACTGAGTCCACGCTTGTCTCCCTACTCTGGTACGTCTCGTCGACTGACTTCCTTCTCATTCTCTCATCCGATTGTAAGCAACATGATATTTGTCTCGGTCAAACAATTTTCACAAGTTCAACTTCTCTCGAATGTAGGCTGAACCAGTTCTTCACGACTTGAGGTTCAATATTAAACAATCATCTCGAGATGAACTGAAAAGGGTCGACTCGATGGTCAACTTGAGTGACCCTGCTCGCCTCTCGAATGTAAATGGCCTGACAATTGCATTAAAGTTTCCCTTCAGCTTCGCATTGCAGCAAGCAATTAGTGCATGAGACTGATTCCAATTCCCCTTTGACCTCGAATGCCCCAAAAAGTTTGGGTAACTTCGAGGAAAGGGGCTTAACCCATCTTCAATGGCTCGATATTAGCTTGTTTAGCAAAAACTCGTTTGGATCGATCTTCCGTTGGATACCCATCTTGGTGACATTCTATTGAAAATTGGAATGTCAGCTCTTCCTGGATCACTTCCTCTAACTCCTCAACACTTTTAGAATCCCAAATTGAACCTAAATACTCTTCGGATTGTTGTTATTTATCAAGGATAGCCTCAACTTCTTGATTCTGAAAAGTTGCCTTTTGAGCTATTTATTCTTTCTTAAGATTTGTCGGGGTGGATGTCAACTCTTCTCGAACATCTCCATTCCGAGGGCTCTCTTTGTGATCTCTGTGGAAAGTGAAAAGGGGATTGAAGAACATTCCATCTAGGTGGCTGTGTACATAATGAGTGTTCTGTCAAAGAATGTCAGTATGCTCTTAGACTGGAGAGTCGAAAAGAGGGTTATCGAGATACTTGACTGGAGAGTCCAATGGAGATTCGACAGGGAAGGATTTTCGTCGTCCATCACCATACAGTCCTTTCCCTAACGGAGACGCTCCATCGGCTCTCAAATCTTGATGTTGACATCGAATATCCTCAACACGCTGCTCAAGTTGAGTGACGTGCAACATGTACTTCATATATGCAATTTTCTCCTCAAATGTCATAAGACGTTGCAATTTATTTGCCAACTGATGCACCACTATCACAGAAATAGAAAAAACTACGACGACGGCAAAAACTGAATGAATGGAAGGACGACACAAACAAATAAAACGGAGCGGACTCAACCGATTACGCAATGAAATGCTACGATTAACAGGTAAGGGGTAAGCACGACAACTTAGGACACAGGAAGACCACCACCGAAGGCTAAGCGACCTACCTCGGACGGCCACGGATACGGCTAGTGCACCATCGAGACTGTCACAAAGATTGAACGTCTCATTACAGGGTACAAATAAATCATTGATTATGGGGAAGCTCGAATAATTACCGCCATGCTATCCAGTCTACTACTCTCCTCTCCTTCGCTATCCAGTCTACTATTGGACAACAACGCGCGATGAAAGACTCCACATGACTGAGTCCACGCTCGACTATGTCTCCCTACTCTGGTACGTCTCATAGATTGACTTCCTCCTCATTCACTCAGTCGATTCTAAACAGCGTGACTTTGCCTTATCCAAATAAATTTCTCGATTTTAACTCCTCTCGAATGTAGGCAGAACCAATCCTTCTCGACTTGAGATTCAGTATTAAACAATCATCTCGAGATTAATTGGAAAGGGTCGACTTGAGTGACTCTGCTCGCTTCTGAACTAGAAATAACCTGACAGTTGCATTGAAGTCTCCCTTCATCTTCGCTTTGGAGCATGCAATTGGTGCATGAGACTGATGCATGTGGACTCCAATTCCTTCTACTGAGGCAAAACTTTTGACCTCGAATGCTCTAGCTTCGATGATGTTCAAAGGTGACATAGAGGACGCTGATGAGCGTTTCAACAAGGTCGCCGAAGTTGCAGCATCGAATAATGTTATGAAGCATATTAAATATGTGTTTCTTATGTTTAATCATTACTAGGTTAAGTACGTCTATTAATAGATCTTGTGTAGTCCGAGGCTCATACAACAATCATTCTTTGACTCCGAAAGACTGCTTGATTATCGCCTTGGTTGTAAAGCGTCCGTACAAGTGTGTCAGTGATGCTTCTAAGCTTTCGTTCCTTGTGTTATTGAATTCATCACATTGTCATTTGTCTGTTTTCCTATTTTGGTGGCCAATTCTTCCATCAAATCGTCCGTATCAATATCAAGACGTGTTTCCGACATATCGAGTTTTTCTTTATGTGTTCCTTCTTACAGCATTGAAAGCACTTATTCCACTGCTACTTATAGATTTGGTCATGCTTATTATTAATCATGGTTTGCCCCGCTTTACTCATCAACTCTTTATCAATCAAATCCTTATAGAAAAGAGCAGATCGTACATCCCTCACAGTGATTGTGTTTACCCCTGCAAGAACATCTCCGTGAAGTTCTGGTATGAAGTGGACCGTGAATATAACTGCAATATCGCTTGAATCTTCTCATCAATCTAGTCGTCGATCTTATACAAATTCAAAGATGCTGACATTCTGTTATCCATTTAAGATTTAACGGACATACTTTCCATCATGTTTTACATGAAAAGCTTTTTTGTCTATGAAGAAATTTCTTGCTTAGAGTGCTCGTCATATATAGACTTTTCTAGCCTACACCCTAGGTCAACCACTTTCATTTCCTCAAGCACGTTTTATAGAACCTCATTTGACAAACTAGTTGAATCGCTGCTAATGCTCTTGTATCCATTCCCCCCGTAGGTATGTCAATTTCGACATGCTTTTCGACTAATCTATGACAGCCTCCTCCACAAGCCAAAATTCATGTTCCCAACCAGCTTCCATATCTCGAACTTTCGGCCACCATGGTGCAGCCATGCTATGATGTCAATTACTGGTGCGTGTCGTACATGATTCGTTCCTCTATTGGATTTGACAAAAGAGTAAAGAAGTAAAATATGACATGGTTCGATCAAATTGACCTATGTCCACGTGTTGAGAAGAAGATTCATTATAACATAGAGTACAAACTTATGTGGAGATTATCTCTAACCCCTTCTACATGCCTCGTCCTTCGACATGCTTGTAGGTGGACAACGAGAGGATTTGAATTGCCTCCTCGATGTCACCCGGTTGACCCTCGACTGAATCGTCGAGAAGCTACGGAAAAACGGAGGTTAAAGCTCCCTTGGTTCCTACATGGGTTTGCTCGGGCCCTCGTTCAATTGTGTTCATCTCACGTGAAGGAGTCGAAACCGACATGTCAATGGTGAAATATGATCCATAATGGAAAATAAGGGAGCATGGTGTGCCTCGTGTATGCCTTCATCCTTCAAGATGTTGCTTTACGTAGGAAAGTTAAATGGTGTCGCAACCGACTTTTATTAAAACTTGGTATAATGTTAAAAAACCGGAGAGGGTTTAATATAAACTCACATCTAATGTTTGTCCTATGGACTCCATTTTGGCCTAACCCTTTCATGGCTTGGCATATAACTTATGGTTTTATCCGATTATGTTGAGACTCACGTTTTCACTCACTCATCGAAACTTGAGTAGTTCCTTAACTTGAATAATTATGTAATCCTTCTCGCAACATTTCCTTTTGGGGGTCCCCATGTCTTCCTTTACCATTCTGAGTTATCATACTCTTATCCGTATGGATTTCGCCTATTGTTTTCATCGCTCGTACTTTGCACTTTGGGTCCTCACGTCCGGCGATTACATCATACCGCTACCTCTACGGATCCTCATACCCGCCACCTTCTATAGTTTCGTTGACCTCGATTCATGTTATAGATTATACCACTACTCATTTTGTTACTCCTCCTCATTCCTAGGTCTTCACGCCCCCATTTTAGTACCCGATCTCGGGTTATTGCTATATCAAGTGGTCGGATCCTCCTTATTAGCCCTGGTTCTTCCGTCACAGTTACAATACTACCTCATTACACCATTCATTTCCCTGTTTCCCCATGCGCACCTCCGTTTGCACCCTTACATCCAAATCAACATTCCCATGTCTCATACGCAAGATTCTTCATGCAACACAACTTCAAGATTGCCCCTCAAATCCATCCTTCCTTAGCCTCACAACCCAAAGCAACGTGCATGCACACGTAAATCAATGCCCAACTCAATATTGCCACTATACCAATTACAGCAGTATTCCTGCAATCCAAGGGACAGCGATGTTCACTTCAAATATATAGGGGACTCGAAGAGCCGTCGTCTCATCTCCAAGGACCCGACCACTCCATCACCCCATGGGGTTAGACGTCCATACCTCCACTTCACTGAACCCACAATTTGACCATATGCAAGCAGCACAAAAACAACAATAATAAGGGAGCAAGTGCATGGCCGTTTTTAGGAAGGTGCAAAGGAAGAGGGGGTCAAGGAGCCGTAACTTACATTTTCGTGGGCTCGTCTCCTTCCATTCAGATTTCCCTTGGACGTTCCCTTTTGGGCCACATGACTACTCGCCAGTCCATTCTCGCTTTCCCTCTTTCTCCTCCTTTTCTCATCCCTTCAAATCTGAATGAGGGTGTTGAAAATGAGATATCCCCTCTCCCCTTTTCTCTTCTCTTTTTTTATTCACAATGTAACCTCCCCGTGACTCCATAAGGACAATTCTTTAATATGACTCGTCAAGCAAGCTTTGGACCCTAAATTTATCTTAATAATTCATTTTTGAATTGTTTTGGGGTCAGATCAAACAGGTTGACCCGGCGGTCAACAATTGACTCAGCTACCTTACCTAGTACTTCAGGACACTAGGGAGGGTTCGACGAAGTCTACAAGCGACGTCTACTGGCTAAGTCATGAGTCTACGAAGACAAATTCCTAGTGAGTTTACAGGAGAAAAGCTTATGAGACACGACTAAACAGAAATCTACGAGGCCAAGTCTATAGACTCAGGTATACGAGACTTGAGCGAGTCTAAAACCGACAGGCGTCGAGCCTATGAGCGAAGCCTTTCAGACGAAGTCTACAAGATCATAGTAAGTCTACAAGAAATGCTTACATACTCGAGATTACAAAAAGACGATCATAATA
Source organism: Melastoma dodecandrum (assembly GCA_029817715.1). NCBI lineage: Eukaryota > Viridiplantae > Streptophyta > Magnoliopsida > Myrtales > Melastomataceae > Melastoma > Melastoma dodecandrum. Next base: position 1,619,952 of record JARUPY010000434.1, read on the forward strand.
TTGAGGGTACGGGCTCTTTGTTGAGGACTCGACGCGCGAGACATGAAATACCCTAACACACGTAGTATTCACGTTAATCTTTATTCATACCATGCACTAAATAATATTCACATGTTATATTCATACCTTCTTATTTTGACAAAATGCAGGTCATTGCATCCTTCCCCCTTAAAGAAGTAGCATTTGTCTTTCATCATGGCTTCCCGTTCCCAACTTTGCTCCTCCTTTCTAGATCCTCTCCATAAGACATGCTCTAGCAGCACCGTCTTCCCTCTAAGCCTCCTCTCGCTCCGCTCTATTATCCGTACGAGCTGCATCATGACACTTATATTCACTACTACACATGTTGTTTCCATTCTCGACTCGGGGTCCCTCACGCACTTTTGTAACATCGAGACGTCGAACTCGTCGTGGTTGTACGCGCGCCTTCCGGCCTAGCACGCGCGCGGGCGCTGGTCCCTCATCCAAAAATGGCTCCGTTTGTAAAAAATGTGTTGTTGTTTAACCTAGGTAAACAATTACGGAGTCGCCACCAACTTTTATTTTAAAACTGTTAAGTCGGAAAAACAGCTGGTTCGGAGATTCTTAATTACTAACTCTTACACTTAAGCATGCGAAAAGGTGGCGTTTGCTCCAAAAAAAAGTTTGCTTTTGGTTAACGGGTGTTGGACCCGATCCGGGGATGACTCCGGACTCATGTCAATGTTTTACGGGCATTGGACCCGATTCGGGCTTTTGGGCCCGAACTCATGTGTATTGGTTTGGCAAACGACATGCGACGATAAAATCCTAAAAGCCTAACAGCATGCACTGCAACCACATATCAAGTATTTAGATCAAATGGAGCGGGGAAGGATGGTGATCGTGGGCCTATGCACTTGGGCCCACGACCCGTTACATGTGGAAATAACAAAACATTGATAGGCCCGCACCTCCCTCATGTACCTGATATGACGGTTGGGGCTGCTTTATAATCTTGACATCGCGATTTTTACACACGCGGAGAGATCCACGCGGTTTGATACACGCGCCTTCAAGTAATCTTTGAATACGCCTTTGAGTGGTCTTCGAGAATTTGGTGTCGATCTTCCAAAGTCGCATGCTCAGGGTATGCGAAAATAAAATATAAGTGTATGTGATTAGTATTGTTAAACTTAATGAAATTCGATCAAATTAAGAAAAGTAAGGCATGTCTTACCGCTGGCTGAGGGTGCTCCAAGTCGCTCCCTTACTGCGATTTCGGTTTACACGAGTGGTGACAACACCAGTTGGAAGGCGGTCTTCAAAAGGAGAGATGGAGTCACTCCAAAATCAGTTTGGGGAGATGTCCCAATCGCGAGCAGAAGGAAGGCATGTCCTCTACGGTTGAAACGAACTCCATTGTTGGGGCTAGGAATCGGAGCTCGAAACCCGGGCGTCGACGGCAGAGTGAAAGGAGCGTCCACTGGGTTTGCCGTGACCGAATCTGGGTTACTCAAACGGAGCATCGGGGAGTGCCAACTTCGCCGCTTTATCGAGAAGGTCGGAACTGAGAGGAGATTTGGGTCTGGCTCTAGATTTGGGACTGCAGCCACCTTGGGATGCCCGAAGTGAAGTGGCCGTCGAAGACGCAGCTTCTGAAATGTAGAACTGTGGGTGAGTGTTGGGCGTTGGGCGTTGGGCGAGTGAAATATGTACTCCAGGAGTGTCGTCAAAAGCTATCTCGCTACTCCTCGTGAAGAGCTGCCCTGGGGATGCTAGAGTTGTTCGTAACCGCAGACAACATGGCCGGATCTGGAGGATGGGCATCATCCTGTCGCTGCCGGGCTGGTTGCGAATCTGAGGACGTCATTGCTGGAGAGACGTCACTGCTGAAAACCCGTCGTTAGACCCGAGAACGTCGGAGGACTTGTTAACTATTGCTGATTCCAAAGACGCGGGGAAGACGGGCTATCGTTGCCGTTGCTCTGAAGACGCCGTGGCCGAGGAGGACATTGGAAGGAAGAGGGTCTGCCGCTGCTGGACTCGGGAATGTCGGAGAGGCTGGGTTGCTGCCAGAGGGATAGACGAGTACTCTATGGACCTGCACAGACGAATAAAAAGCATCAAGCAGAAAGGAGGCCTCTTGCGAAGCCAGAGGTTACTGGGGGTGACATTTGAAGGTTCTCAGTTTCATGACCAGCGATAGATGCTGGAGATGGATGAGTTGAGTGACTAAAAGGACTTCGATCGCGCTTTAGATTGTTGGCGTGACGTCCTTCCGATAGCGAGCTTTTCAGCCGGCTGATTGATCAAGCACCCTGGTGTGGGTTGGCTGAACGGGGTTTCCATGACTTTGGCATGGGCCTACCTTGGTTTAGAGAACGATGGAGAAGCAGTCGGGAAGCGGCTAGGGGCGGATCCGGGACTGGTGATCTCTCCGGAGGATGGTTCTGTTCTTTGAAGGTTCCTTCTCTCTGTCGGTGATGTCCCCCTCTCCTGTGAGTGGTATGTTCTCTTTTCTCTTTTTTGTCTCTCTGTATGTAGGTGATCATCTCTGTGAGTGGTCGTGTGTGTCTTTATGTTGAGCCCTCCTGTTAGTGAGATTTTTTTATCCCAAAAATCTCGGAGGATCGTGAGCTGGGAGGTGGGCGGAGAAGCCGTTCTTTCAACGTGGTCGTTGGGTTGTTAGAGAAAAATTCGCGAAGATTTTATGCTGGAACTGAATGCTGCCGCTCCTTTTCAATAACGTCATCAGAGCTGATGTCTAAAGTGCAAGTTCACAGATAATATCTGATGGGACTCTAGAAGGGAGTGGTGAAGCACACCGGCTTCGAAACTCTTTGGATGAACTGGCAGATGAGGGAATAAGCCCCAACATATTTTTTCTTTTTTAAAAAAATTGGACTCCCTCATAAATCTGAACTACTTTGGGGGAACGTGAGTTGCCATTTTAGTCTATGCATATGATTTTGGAGAATTTCCTCTTTCGCCTTCGTGCCTTTTCAGGATTTGCTGTGTCTCTAACTTAATATCATTGCTAGCTGAGATAGGTGTATCCATTTGAATGCCATCAAGCAAACAGGAAAAGCCAGAATTTATTTCCTGTCACAGCCACATGATCTCTCCATGAACCTTCTGCTGGCTTGGTGACAGATTCATGGTAGGTGCAACCTTTGGTTTCTTCACCGACTTCCAACCAGTCATTTCCACGTCTGGTTCTAATTGTAGCATGCACAGTTGAATCCCTCAAATCATGGGACCTTCTCAATGGAGTTGCCGAATTGAGCAGGACAAAAAGGTGCCTGGAAGCATTGGTCATATTTCCCCAGAATGGAGAGCGCTTCCACAGATGCCTGCATTTCCTTAGTGTGGGCACGGGCAATCTGATCTTCCAACTTTGGCATTAATTCCTCAAAGTAAGCAGGTAAGCTTGAAAGGCGTGACAGCACCTCCTGTAATTTGTTCTCGACCAATCCATCATCTGGCTAATTGGAAATTGATCTCAAGCAGCCATCAACTCCAACTTTTATATTAGCCTGTGTTTTATGAAGCAATTGAATTGAGCTATCTTGATTAATTAACTTCTGCTGCATATTTTCCACTTCCAGTGTGAGTTGTTTTGTTCTTTTGTTCAATTGCATGACATTGCTCTGACATTTACTTTCAAATGAAACAGCAGGACCCCATTTCCTCATACAATTGGTGGGATATCTTGAGAAGGGTAGATGGTTCTCGTCATTGTTGTGGCTCATTGGAGGCATGAATTTTTCGAGCAGTGTTCTCTCGCTCCTGAGAACCAAACTTCTGATCGTTCATCATGCCATCATCAAGGGAATTCTGGCTTCGAGAGAGTTAAGAAAAGACTTGCTGTAATGAAAATCCTTGCGAAAAGGAATGCTGAGAATGCTGCTGGGACTGAATTGCGACAGCTGCGGCAGTTTATTATTATCCGACAAGAACGTGAAGAATCGACACCATCCGCCTGACCAACAAAGTAGTTGAGACAGGAAATAATCGCTGTTATGTTAAGCGCCTTGGTCGGAAATGACGGCGAATTCGACAAGCATACGAACTTCGAGGAGACTGAGCTGAGGCTCGGCCTTGGCATGCCAGGGAAGCTGGGCTGTTGCGGCAATGGCGGGAAGAAGGTGTTCTCGGAGAGCGACGATCTGAAACTCAAACTTTCCTCAGCTCCTCACGAGGACGGGTCAAAGGTCGGGAAGTGCACGGTCAACGATGGGGAGAGAAGACGGATGACAAAAGCAGCGGCGACGGCCGTGACCACGTGAAGCCTTGAGAGGTTGGGAGAAATCATTGAGCTGTAGTATCTGTTTCGTCTGGAAACCAATTTGTGGGGTTTCTGATTCTTTGTTGGTGGGACATGAGAAAGGTACAAAACATTTGGAATTTTTTTGTCTTGGTTTGCTTTTCTTTCCCAACTCCCAACCAAAGGCCCCCTCCAACGGATGATTAGGATTAGGATTATGGGAAGGAAATGGTGAAGTGTTATGGACTTGACCCATCAGGTTAATGCCTTACCAAACCCACTACAGATGACTTACTAACTTACATGTTGTCGGGTTTGGACCTTAAAATATACGGTTTGGATCGTCCAGCCAAATAAGTTTGAGCACGCCAGCGTGGTTTTTGTTAAGGTGAGCATAGATGGCGCGTCGTCCCTGCGCAAGGTTGACCTTAAGCTATACAAGAGTTACCGAGAACTCTCCGACATGCTGGCTAAGATGTTCGGCTCCTTCACCATTTGGCTAAGAAGAGAATGTCTGAATTGGTGAGGAAAATCATGAGCAGAAGTGAATAAGAAATTTGGGGTATTTACAGCTGCCCCTCTTTGCGAGAGAATCTAAAAAGGTTTTCTCGCAAAAGATATCATAAATACCCCAAATTGATAATTTATGATCTTGACAAACCTTGCACCTTGGGATCTCATCATGAAAATAGTTAGAAATAAATAAAATCCCGTGGAGTACGGGTGTAAGCAAATGACACTCATGCATGTCGTTTCAACTAAAATTGCTTCTGAGCGAGAACGGGAGTAGGGATTTTGACTTCTCTCACGGTTCACTCTTGTTTAGTAAAGTCGTCCTGGTTGGATTTCAAAATTCATTTGACTTGGATGCTCATGTGCCGGTCAAATGAGTTTGTCTGTTGGAATGTAACTCTGGCATAAGGCCTTTAAAATCATTATTTTAAAAGAACAAGTCTCATCAAAAGAGATTCCACCGTCCAAGCAAATTCTCCATCTTTCAGATAATGGGCCAGTCAGGCATTCCGAATGACTCATTTGTATGTGTTTTTTTGGAATAACACCTTTGCTCTTGCGACCGTCTATGTCGGCCCTGATGTTTTAATTCTGCTCTTTTATTTTGCGCTTTGCTCTTAAAGACTTCAGTCTTTGCGCTAATTTTGCTTTTTCTTTATCAACGTGCGGGATATGCCCCACATTTATTGAAAATATTTCGAGGAGTTTTATGGAACTTTTCGAGTTGATGGAGATGTTTTGTCCTTAGGAACAACTCGATTGGCTCACAATCTGCTGATGGTACCTCTTTACTCGGACCTTAAGGAAGTGTCACCTCTACAGTCCACCACTTCTGGTTTTGCAAGATTTCCGGCAACTTTGGTGCAGGGTGATTTGTAGACTCAGCGAGAGTGGTGTATGCAGAAATTTTGGTTTTGAGACAAGCAATAATTGACGTGTTTGGGGTAGAGAAATAAAGAGAAGGTTTGATATCATCCCGGTTTGAGCATCTTTTGTCAAAGGATTCTTCGTCCGTCCAGACGCTTTTTGTAGGAAATCCTCACGGTGTTTACACTTGTCTCTCTAGGATGAGTGTTTGGGAATGGGTTTGCCTTCTCCATTTCTCGCCCAGAAACATTTGTGAAAATTGATAGTTAAATGCAAATGGCACACAGATGTTTAAGAAACGGATACTTTGAATGACCTGTTTGGAGATATTTTACCAAGACAATGTCCATGCATGTATGTTTATGTCCGAAGTCATGTCCTTGTCCTCATGTGGATGTCCTTGATGATGACAAAGGCATATTTCGAAACTTTGGTCCGAAATTTTCCACCCAGTCGCCCGTGCCTTTGTTCGTGATATAGGGTGCTTATGTACCTACAACGCCCAAAGGGCGGAGTCAAGTTAGCTCATGTAACTTGTTCCGATAAGAAAGTATTAAAATTGGATTAATACTCCCTTTCATGTTGCTTCGTCAGCGCGTCTTCGTCCGATGGAATCGAAGAACTAGCGTTGCTCTACTCATGCCTTATGTCTGTTATGTGAGGTTTCTCTTGTACCTAAGAGACAATGGCGTAAACAAGTGAATTTATGCAACTTGCTTTCATTAGAGTAGAAACGAAATTTGCTCATATAATTTCGCATATATAAAAGGTAAAGTATAGTTTTGATACTTCCCTTTTTTGTTTCGCTATTGCGTCTTCGTCCGATGGAATCGAAGGATTAACGAAACTACAACAAGGCTTTGGCTCGAAGCTTTGCTACCCTGCCACCCTCGCCTTTATCATAGGAGTTCTGTACCATTCGTGTGAGGAGCTCATGTACCTGCTCACGAGACAAAGGGCTTAAACGAAATAAGCTCATGTAATTTCATTTAATGTAGTGAAGAGAGTGTTAATTATGTAATTCTCCCTTTTCATGTATGTCATCATTCCTTGCCCCAGTTTACTCCGTGGGGATAGGTAGAAGTTTGCTGATGACGTTCGTTCCGAAACTCCAGCTCGAAACCTTGACACCATTTAGGTGTAATAGCGTCGGAGAGCATCTGCATTGATTGGTTGTGGCAGTTCTCCTCCGTCCATCTTTGTTAGGATGGTTGCTCCTCCAGAGAAGGCGTGTTTGACAACGAACGGTCCTTCATAGTTTGGAATGAATTTTCCCCATGGGATCTTTGGCATTTGGCAGAATTCGCTTGAGAACAAGGTCCCCAGGTCTGTATCTAACTGGTTTGACCTTCTTGTTGAAAGCTCCGGACATGCGTTGTTGATAGCATTGCATATGATGAGCTGCAGTGAGCCGTTTCTCGTCGTTAAAGTCGAGATGAGCAAGCTGATGTGTAGCCTTCTCTTCTTCCGTCATGTCGCTTTGGGACGAGATCCTGAGAGTTGGTAGTTTGACTTCTGCTGGAATGACTGCTTGGGTGTTGTAGACGAGTTCAAAGGGGGTTGCCCCAGTTGACTCTACGAGGATTTCATGTGTGTCGATTTGTTTTGGAGCTTTGGCTCTAAAGTTTGTGGTTTGTGTTCATTGTCTGCGTATGATGTTCATGTACCTACGAGACAAGTATGGAGAATAAAATAAGTAAGCTCGTGCAACTTATCTTCTTTTGTAAAGAAAGTATTAATTTCGAAACGAATACTCCTTTTTGTGTAATTCGTTGTTCTGTTGATAACGAAACTTGTTTCGAAGCTTTGGTTGTCATGATAGGATGTTGTTGTACCTACACATGACAAGAATAAGAACAAGCGAGCTCATGTGACTTGTTTTTGCCGATAAGTATTGATTAGGGAACGAATACTCCCGTTTCATATGTGTCGTTGTTTTTAAAAAAAATGAAGGTTGTCTCGGAGCTTTGGCTCGAGATTGTTTCGAGACTTTAACAATTGTTCTTTGCCCCAGTTCTTGATATTGGAAAGGGTTCGCCAATGAGGGTCGTTTTGAAGCCCCAGTTCGATTGCCTGTGTTCTTTGCCCCAGTTCAAGGGAGCGAAAATAAAAGTTTGGCAGGGAAGGTCATATCGACGCCCCGGTTCGAAACTTTATTGATTGCTTTAATTTTCTGTCTAGGACCGCTCATGTACCTATAAGACAAATATGAAAGAACAAGTAAGCATGTGTAACTTGTTATTTATAGAGAAATTATTGATCTTGGAATGAATACTCCCTTCATGCATGTCATTGTTTTGACAACGAAGGCTATTTCAAAACTTTGGTTCGAAACTTTTCCACCCTGCCACCCTCGCCTTTGTCGTTCACTAGGATGTTCATGTATCTATAAGACAAGCCGAATGGCAAAGCAAGTAAGTTCATATAACTTGTTTTGCAAAGAAAGCGTTTGTTAAGGAACATGTACTCCCTTTCATGTTATTTGTTGTTTTGTCAACTAAGAGTTATCCAAGACTGCTCAGGCTCGTCCCAGGATAGCTTGTAGATATCCCCCAGGATCGCTTGGAGATATGTCCAGAATCAATCGGAGATTTGCCCCAGGATCGGTTTGAGATATACCCCAGGATCGCTTGGAGACATGTTCATGATCACTTGGAGATTTGCCCCTGGATCGGTCAAAGATCTGTCGCATGATCACTTGGAGATTTGTTCCAGGATCACATGGAGATTTGTCCCAGATTGTTCTTGTGTTGTCGTCGTCGTTGTTTTGCCAACGAAGGCTGTTTCGAAACTTTGGCTTGAAACTTTTCCACCCTACCACCCTCGCCTTCGTCGTCTGTCTAGGATGTTCATGTACCTGTAAGACAAGCCGAAGGGCAAAACAAGTAAGCTCATGTAACCTGTTCTGCAGAGAAAGTATTAGTTGAGGAACGAAAACTCCCTTTCATGTAGATCGTCGTTTTGTTGACAACGAAGGATATTTTGAAGCTTTGGCTCATAACTGTTTCAAGGCTTTGGCTCGAAACTTTACCATCCTACCCCCCACGCCTTCGTCAATATGCGACAAGGGCTAAAATAAGTGAGCTCATGCAACTTACTTTTAAAAATGGGGAAGTATTAATCAAAAAACGAATACTCCCTTTCATGTGATTGTAACGTCGAAGAACGCCTACATCGATTGCTTATGACAGTTCTCTCCGTTAAGTTGATTGATCTTAGGTTGAATGTCGTGAATGTGCAAAGTTGATAGAGCCATGCGGTGGGCTTGGGTGGGGATTGGCCACTCATGTAGTGAGCCGAATTGCTTGTTTTTCGTCAATGAGTGATGCGGTGACTAACCTTCTCCTCTTTTCTTTGGTGAGAGTCGGTGGTTGACTACTGTCGGGATGACCGCTTGGCTGCCGTAGGGAATTCAAAGGGAATTGCCCCAGTTGAAGTATGCGTCGTCGTTTAGTAGACATCATATTCTTTGGCGTTGGTAAGCTGTTGTCTGAGCCCTAGATGAGTCATCTTGTACAGCTGTATTGATCTCGCGATGCCGTTGTGAATGATGGGGTTTGCCCCTTGTGCTGGATTGAGTTGTTGAGTTGTAAGCTAGGAAAGCCCGTGTTTGGAATGATGTTTCTGTTGGTGCCGAAGTTGTGGCGACTGATGACGTAGTGAAATCCCTTCTGTTTCTTTGGAGCGGTTGTCGGATCAGTAGGGGCATGATGACCCCAGTGTGTCCGATTGTAGCATGTCCGTGAACGGCTCGATGGGCTCGTCTCTGATGTTGACTGCGGTTAGCTGGTGAGCTGTAACCTCCTTGGGGTTTTCATGTTGTTGTAGATTCGACTTTGAACTTTGGTAGCCGTTGGGTGATCTTTGGTGTTCGTGCTTGGCTTTGTACTTTGGTAGCCGTTGATGACTTTGGGCTCATGTCGTTTGACGCACGGCTTTGAACCTTGGTAGCCGTAATGGAAACTTTGGTCTTCATGTTGTTATATGTTCGACTTTGAGCTTTGATAGTCGTCGATAAATCCTTGGCATTCTTGTGCTTGTAGATTTGTAATGTCATGCTTTGTCCCTACTCCTGTTCGAGGAGCCATGTTGGATAATTAAACCTCGGAAGGAAAATAGAGAGAATGTTTGGATTAGTATCACGCAACAATGTAATCGATACATGATAAATTTGTGATGATACTTAACCGCACTCGTATATGCAGAAAAGTATGCATTGTAACTGCAATTGTAAATAAGACGTAGTGATGCATTGGAGCAATGACATGGTAATGTAACTACTGCAATCGAACAGACACTCATGTGGTCATGCGAATGTATGAATGCAGTAAGCAGTAAAATAGGTAGGTATAGGAGAAATGAAAGTTTTTGAAACCCATTATAATAAACTCCACCCAACTGCAAAACGAGCAAAGTTAGTTTTACAGTTATTGCAGACAAAGCGTACCTGACACCTGTCCCTGCACATGTAGCAGTCACTCAATAACAGGCAAATGCACGTGAGGCGTCTGGTACCTGTAGTGGGCAAACAATTCTAGACTCGGATGAAGGTTTCTAAGACCTCCCTCAGACTAAGGGAGGCGGGGCCCCGGCCAAAAACCAAACCGCAAAGAGCAGCAGGCTGGGCCTTTCGGTGACCCCCCTAAACATCCTAGCCCCGGGTTCAGGCACTCCTAGACATGCCTAGTAAGCGGTAAACGAACACAACCAGGAGAGCAAACAAAAGGCACCGAGCCAAGCAAGTACATACGCAAACAAGAACTCCCTTCCGCATGTGGATTAAAAATGTAAGAGTGTTCGAAAAGAATCCACATGCGGAAGTCCCCAGCGGGGTCGCCATCCGGGATGTACGTGCGCCTTCCGTCCTAGCACGCGCGCGGGCGCTGGTCCCTCATCCAAAAATGGCTCCGTTTGTAAAAAATGTGTTGTTGTTTAACCTAGGTAAATAATTACGGAATCGCCACCGACTTTTATTTTAAAACTGTTAAGTCAGAAAAACAGCTGGTTCGGGGATTCTTAATTACTAACTCTTACACTTAAGCATGCGAAAAGGTGGCTTTTGCTCCAAAAAAAGTTTGCTTTTGGTTAACGGGTGTTGGACCCGATCCGGGCATGACTCCGGACTCATATCAATGTTTTACGGGCATTGGACCCGATTCGAGCTTTTGGGCCCGAACTCATGTGTATTAGTTTAGCAAACAACATGCGACGATAAAATCCTAAAAGCCTAATAGCATACACCGCAACCACAGATTAAGTATTTAGATCAAAGGGAGCGGGGAAGGGTGGTGATCGTGGGCCTATGCACTTGGGCCCACGACCCGTTACATGTGGAAATAATAAAACTTCGGGAGGCCCGCACCTCCCTCATGTACCTGAAATGACGGTTGAGGCCGCTTTATAATCTTGACATCGCAGTTTTTACACACGCGGAGAGATCCACACGGTTTGATACACGCGCCTTCAAGTAATCTTTGAATGCGCCTTTGAGTGGTCTTCGAGAATTTGGTGTCGATCTTCCGAAGTCGCATGCTCAGTGTACATGCGAAAATAAAATATAAGTGTATTGTTAAACTTAATGAAATTCGATCAAATTAAGAAAAGTAAGGCATGTCTTACCGCTGGCTGAGGGTGCTCCAAGTCGCTCCCTTACTGCGATTTGGGTTTACACGACTGGTGACAACACCAATTGGAAGGCGGTCTTCAAAAGGAGAGATGGAGTCACTCCAAAATCGGTTTGGGGAGATGTCCCAATCGCGAGCAGAAGGAAGGCATGTCCTCTACGGTTGAAACGAACTCCATTGTTGGGGCTAGGAATCGGAGCTCGAAACCCGGGCGTCGACGGCAGAGTGAAAGGAGCGTCCACTGGGTTTGCCGTGACCAAATCTGGGTTACTGATGCGGAGGATCGGGGAGTGCCAACTTCGCCGCTTTATCGAGAAGGCCGGAACTGAGAGGAGATTTGGGTCTGGCTCTAGATTCGGGACTGCAGCCACCTTGGGATGCCCGAAGTGAAGTGGCCGTCGAAGACGCAGCTTCTGAAATGTAGAACTGTGGGTGAGTGTTGGGCGTTGGGCGTTGGGCGAGTGAAATATGTACTCCAGGAGTGTCGTCCAAAGCTATCTCACTGCTCCTCGTGAAGAGCTGCCCTGGGGATGCTAGAGTTGTTCGTAACCGCAGACAACATGGCCGGATCTGGAGGATGGGCATCATCCTGTCGCTGCCGGGCTGGTTGCGAATCTGAGGACGTCATTGCTGGAGAGACGTCACTGCTGAAACCCGTCGTTAGACCCGAGAACGTCGGAGGACTTGTTAACTATTGCTGATTCCAAAGACGCGGGGAAGACGGGCTATCGTTGCCGTTGCTCTGAAGACGCCGTGGCCGAGGAGGACATTGGAAGGAAGAGGGTCTGCCGCTGTTGGACTCGGGAATGTCGGAGAGGCCGGGTTGCTGCCAGAGGGATAGCCGAGGAGATGTGGGTCCACCGCTGCGAGGTTTGGGAGTTGTTGAGAGCCTTGATTCCGTTGCTCGACTCGGTGTTGCTGGGGAGGTCGTCTGTCGTCGTGGATTCTGGGATTTCACCGGAGAAAGTGGGGTCTGCCACCGTTCCTGGAAGGGTCGCCGGGAAGGAAGGTTCGCCGGGGGGTGGATTAACTGGCCGTCGCTGAAGCCACTTGTGGATGCCGATCACTTCGCGAAGCTGATCACCGTCAGGTCGACGTGGCTGGGCTCGGAAACGACTGTTACTGGAGAAATAGGGTCGGCAAAGGGGGAATCCTGAAGGTGCATTGCGAGGCAACAGTCACCATTGTTGTCTAGCCGGGGTGGTCCGGAAGGCTTGGGATCAATCGCCGCCGGGTCTGGAGCGTCGGGAAGCTGGGAGTCTGCTGCTGTTGTTGTCGTTGTTACGGGCATCGCCGAGTACTCTATGGACCTGCACAGACGAATAAAAACATCAAGCAGAAAGGAGGCCTCTTGCGAAGCCAGAGGTTACTGGGGGTGACATTTGAAGGTTCTCAGTTTCATGACCAGCGATAGATGCTGAAGATGGATGAGTTGAGTGACTAAAAGGACTTCGATCGCGCTTTAGATTGTTGGCGTGACGTCCTTCCGATAGCGAGCTTTTCAGCCGGCTGATTGATCAAGCACCCTGGTGTGGGTTGGCTGAACGGGGTTTCCATGACTTTGGCATGGGCCTACCTTGGTTTAGAGAACGATGGAGAAGCAGTCGGGAAGCGGCTAGGGGCGAATCCGGGACTGGTGATCTCTCCGGAGGATGGTTCTGTTCTCTGAAGGTTCCCTCTCTCTGTCGGTGATGTCCCCCTCTCCTGTGAGTGGTATGTTCTCTTTTCTCTTTTTTGTCTCTCTGTATGTAGGTGATCATCTCTGTGAGTGGTCGTGTGTGTCTTTATGTTGAGCCCTCCTGTTAGTGAGATTTTTTTATCCCAAAAATCTCGGAGGATCGTGAGCTGGGAGGTGGGCGGAGAAGCCGTTCTTTCAACGTGGTCGTTGGGTTGTTAGAGAAAAATTCGCGAAGATTTTATGCTGGAACTGAATGCTGCCGCTCCTTTTCAATAACGTCATCAGAGCTGATGTCTAAAGTGCAAGTTCACAGATAATATCTGATGGGACTCTAGAAGGGAGTGGTGAAGCACACCGGCTTCGAAACTCTTTGGATGAACTGGCAGATGAGGGAATAAGCCCCAACATATTTTTTCTTTTTTTAAAAAAATGGACTCCCTCATAAATCTGAACTACTTTGGGGGAACGTGAGTTGCCATTTTAGTCTATGCATATGATTTTGGAGAATTTCCTCTTTCGCCTTCGTGCCTTTTCAGGATTTGCTGTCTCTAACTTAATATCATTGCTAGCTGAGATAGGTGTATCCATTTGAATGCCATCAAGCAAACAGGAAAAGCCAGAATTTATTTCCTGTCACAGCCACATGATCTCTCCATGAACCTTCTGCTGGCTTGGTGACAGATTCATGGTAGGTGCAACCTTTGGTTTCTTCACCGACTTCCAACCAGTCATTTCCACGTCTGGTTCTAATTGTAGCATGCACAGTTGAATCCCTCAAATCATGGGACCTTCTCAATGGAGTTGCCGAATTGAGCAGGACAAAAAGGTGCCTGGAAGCATTGGTCATATTTCCCCAGAATGGAGAGCGCTTCCACAGATGCCTGCATTTCCTTAGTGTGGGCACGGGCAATCTGATCTTCCAACTTTGGCATTAATTCCTCAAAGTAAGCAGGTAAGCTTGAAAGGCGTGACAGCACCTCCTGTAATTTGTTCTCGACCAATCCATCATCTGGCTAATTGGAAATTGATCTCAAGCAGCCATCAACTCCAACTTTTATATCAGCCTGTGTTTTATGAAGCAATTGAATTGAGCTATCTTGATTAATTAACTTCTGCTGCATATTTTCCACTTCCAGTGTGAGTTGTTTTGTTCTTTTGTTCAATTGCATGACATTGCTCTGACATTTACTTTCAAATGAAACAGCAGGACCCCATTTCCTCATACAATTGGTGGGATATCTTGAGATGGGCAGATGGTTCTCGTCATTGTTGTGGCTCATTGGAGGCATGAATTTTTCGAGCAGTGTTCTCTCGCTCCTGAGAACCAAACTTCTGATCGTTCATCATGCCATCATCAAGGGAATTCTGGCTTCGAGAGAGTTAAGAAAAGACTTGCTGTAATGAAAATCCTTGCGAAAAGGAATGCTGAGAATGCTGCTGGGACTGAATTGCGACAGCTGCGGCAGTTTATTATTATCCGACAAGAACGTGAAGAATCGACACCATCCGCCTGACCAACAAAGTAGTTGAGACAGGAAATAATCGCTGTTATGTTAAGCGCCTTGGTCGGAAATGACGGCGAATTCGACAAGCATACGATGGACTTCGAGGAGACTGAGCTGAGGCTCGGCCTTGGCATGCTAGGGAAGCTGGGCTGTTGCGGCAATGGCGGGAAGAAGGTGTTCTCGGAGAGCGACGATCTGAAACTCAAACTTTCCTCAGCTCCTCACGAGGACGGGTCAGAGGTCGGGAAGTGCACGGTCAACGATGGGGAGAAGACGGATGACAAAAGCAGCGGCGACGGCCGTGACCACGTGAAGCCTTGAGAGGTTGGGAGAAATCATTGAGCTGTGGTATCTGTTTCGTCTGGAAACCAATTTGTGGGGTTTCTGATTCTTTGTTGGTGGGACATGAGAAAGGTACAAAACATTTGGAATTTTTTTGTCTTGGTTTGCTTTTCTTTCCCAACTCCCAACCAAAGGCTCCCCCCAACGGATGATTAGGATTAGGATTATGGGAAGGAAATGGTGAAGTGTTATGGACTTGACCCATCAGGTTAATGCCTTACCAAACCCACTACAGATGACTTCCTTACTTGCATGTTGTCGGGTTTGGACCTTAAAATATACGGTTTGGATCGTCCAGCCAAATAAGTTTGAGCTCGCCAGCGCGGTTTTTGTTAAGGTGAGCATAGATGGCGCGTCGTCCCTGCGCAAGGTTGACCTTAAGCTATACAAGAGTTACCGAGAACTCTCCGACATGCTGGCTCAGATGTTCGGCTCCTTCACCATTTGGCTAAGAAGAGAATGTCTGAATTGATGAGGAAAATCATGAGCAGAAGTGAATAAGAAATTTGGGGTATCTACAGTGGCACTGGGACATTTCTGGTGGAATCGCCACTCGATACGTTACTTTATCTATGCACTCAATAATCTCGTACGACCTTATATATCTTGGACTCAACTTGTGCCCTTTGCACGCCCTATTCATCAACTTTGTTGGTCACAGTTTCAAGAAGACCTCATCTCCCACTTCGAATTCCAAGGACCTCTGTAGACTATCCGCATAACTCTTTTGGCGGCTCTGCGCCGTCTTCATTCTTTCTCACACTATGGCAACCATTTCTGACGTTTCCCATTTCTTTTCTCCCGGCTCAGTCCAGCACAAGAGTGATCGAAAACTCCTCCCATACAAAGCCTCAAACGGGGCCATCCCAATACTCGTGTGGTAACTTATTATTCTATTTGAATTCCACTAGTGGAAGATGATCCACCCATCTCTCTTTCCATTCAAGTGCGCACGCCCTAAGAATATCCTCCAATGTATGGATCGTGCGCTTTGTCTACACATCAGTCTGAGGGTTAAAAGTCATACTCATTTGTAGGTTTGTGTCCAATGCCTCTTGAAGGCTCTTCCATTACTTAGACGTATACCGCATATCATGATCGGAAGTGATGATATGAGGTACTGTATGATATTGTACAACTTCCTTTATATAGATCTTGGCTAATGTCTCCAGCAACCAATTCTTCTGTATCAGAATGAAATGAGTTGATTCGATAAGTCTATCTACCACTACCCACACTGCATCCATGTTTCGGCCACCCTTGAGAAGGCTGGTCACAAAATCCATGGCAATGTCCTCCCACTTGTTGGTCACAAAATCCATGGCAATGTCCTCCCACTTGTTGGTCACAAAATCCATGGCAATGACTCCTCAGGCACCAAAAGCGATTCACGTAAACTCCCTAGTCGTTGGTGCTCCATTTTCACTTGTTGGCACGTGATACAACGACTTACGTACTTAGTTACTTCCTTCTTCATCTTTGGCTACCAGTAGTGTCTACGTAGATTTTGGTACATCTTTGTAATGCCCGAATGCACGTTGTACTTGCCCTTGTGCATCTCATCCATCAATTTTTGTTGCACCTCTTTCACATCCGAAACACAAACGTGTTTACATAATTTCAATAACCCCTCAGAAATGAGTTCAAAGTAAGCATATGTGACACAAGGACAGTCGTCGTTTCGCCCACATCTTTCGCTTCGCCCGCATTTCAATTAAAATTGCCTACTGGAGGCCTCAACTTGCTGGTCATCGAATAAGCGAGGCGACGAGAGGAGCACAGAATGACACGACTCTCAGGCGATAAAAGGCAATTAGGCGACGAGCATCCCAAAGGACGGTTATGATATGACGGTTCAAGTCTGACAACTTGCACCCCAAGAGTCGCGTCTGCTCCACTACCCTGCTTTATTATATTTTCAGATCTTGTCGGGAGGAAATAATATATTTCCTTTCCTCATTTTATGATCATATCCTTTATTTTATTTCCCTTATTTTTTATTTCGTTTCCTTTATTGTCTTTCCATGGGCAGCCTAAATAACCCTAGCACTGTAAGAGTTACAAATTATTTAGACTTTTCAATCCAGATTAGACTTTTGTCTTTCTATCCGAAGGAGTGGATTCTTTTTCAACCTAGTTCTACATTTGGTGGATTCCAAGTACAGATTGAGTAGAGTGTATCAACTGGTGGTGGTGTGCTTGTATCCTCCGTGTTATTCCTCGCCCTCGTTCTTGTTCACGGTGGCATGTCTGTATCCGTGTGACAGGCGAATACTATCCGAGTCTTCTTTCACGGTGGTGTATCTGTATCCGTGGAGGTTGATCTCAACCTATCCTTCATACCCATCTATTCAGCCATCCCGTTTCATTATCTACCCTTTCGACCATTCCCATGTCACTCCATTTAGCACCTCTAGTGACGTTCCCCTTCATTTTCGTATAGGAATCATTTATTCCCCTGCTCGGCTTGAGCAGCAAATCCCCGATCTTCAGCAACAACTTCAATCGTTGCGAACCCATAACGGATCGCCTTCCGCAGTCGATTAGACAGCGACGAAGAAGAGAATCCATGGCGTGATGTTTCTCAACGAGGATCGTCACCAGAAAATTGACGACCCGAAAGGAGAGCCCGAATGATAAGTGCCCAGATTCCGGAGTTTGAGGGAAACCTTGACCCCGAGGAATTCATCGATTGGATGCATACGGTCGAACGCATCTTCGATTACAATGAGGTGTCGGAGGATCGAAAAGTTAAGATGGTAGCGTTACGGTTGAAAAAGTATGCCAGCCTATGGTGGGAGAACACCAATTATCAATGCCACAAAGAAGGACGTGATAAGATCCGAACATGGTAAAAAATGAAAAGGGCTATGACTAAGACATTTTTTCTAGAGCACTATCGATGAGATCTCTATCTCAAGTTGCAGTCACTTCAACAAGTCTCAACGGTGTCGGAGTACACGAGGGAGTTTGTAAGACTCTTGCTGCAGTGCGATCTCTAGGAAGCCCCCGAGCTAACTACTTCTAGGTATCTTCGAGGACTTAAGCCCCTGGTGGCTGACACGGTTGAACTCCAACAATATTGGTCTTTTGACGATGTTCGAGCGCTTGCCCATAAGGTTGAGCAGCAGCAAGCAAGGAAGTCTAGTACCCGCCCATTTGTGAAGGCTCCGCCTTTCAACAAGGGGAGTAGCTTCCAGACGAAGCCATCGTCGACTACGCCAAGAAGAATCCCAGCATCGACTAATAGACCCGAAGCTAAGACGAACGAGCGAGATCATGTCCGACGTTGTTTCAAATGCCAAGCGACAGGACACATGGCGTCAGAGTGTCCCTTGAGGAGAAACTTTGTCATCAAAGAGTTGTCTAATAAACAAGAAGAGTTTGATGAGAACGTCGATCCTATTTGGGATCAAGAGGAAAG
Source organism: Melastoma dodecandrum (assembly GCA_029817715.1). Lineage (NCBI taxonomy): Eukaryota > Viridiplantae > Streptophyta > Magnoliopsida > Myrtales > Melastomataceae > Melastoma > Melastoma dodecandrum. Next base: position 1,638,133 of record JARUPY010000434.1, read on the forward strand.
TGAGGAGTATCTGGACTAATCAGATTTGCTAGTCGTCCGTAAGGCCTTGAAAGCAATACCAGTTCGCGAGGAAAACCAACGTGAGTGCATTTGTCATGCCAAGTGTACCGTTAAGGATAAAGTTTTTTTGGTGATTGCAGACAACGGAAGTTACACCAACGCGGTCTCTAGAATCGTGATAGAAAATCTCAAGTTGCCCGTAGCACCACATCCTCATCCATATCGCCTACAACGGCTCAGCAAGGATAGTGATATTCGTGCGACGCAACAAGCGCGAGTCCCCTTCTTGATTGGGAAAAGCTATAGGGATGAAGTCGTTTGCGATGTGATTCCGATGGATGCGGGTCATTTGCACCTAGGAAGACCATGGCAATTCGATCGATGTGCACAGCATGATAGGTACCGTAATACCTATTCCATCAGCATCGACGAGAAAAAAATCACCCCGATGCCTTTAACCGCCCAGCCAGGCGAAACTCCTATCAACCAGTCACCCACTCAAGTGATCAAACGAATGGAGTTGATTCGGCGATGCACGAAAGCGAGGATGTTTACTTTTTGGTTTTGGTCGAAGCAACCTAGGATCAATCGTTGGAGCATTCATGTGCGGAAGCTTTGATCAAGGAGTTCAAGGATGTGTTCCGCAGGAGTTACCGGTCGAACTACCACCATTGCGAAGTATCCAACACCAGATTGATTTGGTTCCTGGAGCTTCCTTACCCAACCGACCGGTTTATCGATGCAATCCCGAGGAAGCGAAAGAATTTCAAAGGCAGGTCGATGAGTTACTTTATAAGGGTTTGGGACGAGAGAGCTTGAGCCCCTACTCAGTTCCAGCTATATTAGTACCAAAGAAGGATCGCACATGGAGGATGTCCATGGACAGTCGAGCGATCAACAAGATAACAGTTAAGTATCATTTTCCTATTCCTCGACTAGATTACATGTTAGATGAGTTGCATGGATTGCAGGTGTTTTCAAAAGTAAACTTGCGAAGTGGCTACCACCAGTTCTGATTGAAGGAAGGTGATGGGTGGAAAACGACCTTCAAAACCAAGTACGGGTTATATGAATGGTTGGTGATGCCCTTTGGATTGTCGAACGCGCCCAACACGTTTCTGTGACTAATGGCCCTTGTCTTGTGACCATAGGGAAGTTCGTGGTTGTCTACTTTGACGACATTCTCATCTACAGCTGCAGTCTCAATGAGCATCTTGAGCACCTTCGCACAGTGTTTCACACGCTTCGCGACGAGAAGCTATATGGGAATCTCAAAAAGTGTGAGTTCTTCCAACCCAGTGTAGTATTCCTTGGTTTTGTAGTGTCAAGCAAAGGAATCAAGGTTGATGAAAGCAAGATCGAAGCGATCAAGGAGTGGCCAGTACCAAGGAGTTTTCATGACGTTCGTAGCTTCCATGGTTTAGCGTCGTTCTACAGGAGATTCATCCGTCCTTTCAGCTCGATCGCAGCCCCTCTCACTGAGTGTTTTAAAGGAGAGAAATTTGAATGGACTTCAACCGCACAAGCTACCTTCGAGCCACTGAAAGAGTGTCTAAGCGAAGCACCCGTTCTCGCCTTACCCGACTTTGCGAGGATGTTCCAAGTCGACTGCGACGCTTCTGGAGTTGGACTAGGAGTAGTGCTGATGCAGGAATGGATACCCATCGCTTACTTTACCGTGAAGCTCCATGGAGCGAAACTCAACTACTCAACGTACGATATGGAGTTCCTAGCTATCGTTCGAGTATTGGAAACGTGGAGCCACTACCTACTGCCTAGAGAGTTCGTGCTACACACCGATCATGAATCTCTCAAATACATCAATGGTCAGCACAAGCTCAGCCGGCGACATGCCAAATGGGTAGAGTTCCTTCAATCTTTCACTTTTGTGCTCAAGCATAAACCCGGAGCGAAGAACATGGTTGTGGATGCCCTTTCAAGAAAAATGGTTTTGTTGTCTGCAATGGAGACCAAGCTCATTGGTTTCGAGTACCTGAACGATCTATATAAGGGCGACAAAGATTTTGGAGGAGTCTTCGCCCAATGCACCACCTAGGCGATTGACCGAGTCCACTAGGTGAATGGATTTCTCTTTCGCGAATCTAAATTGTGCATTCCCAGGAATTCGACGAGTGAGTTACTCATTCGAAAAGTTCATTGAGGAGGAATAGCCGGACATTTTGGAGTCGACAAGACATTGTCGATGCTTCAGAAGAATTTCTATTGGCCTCAAATAAAGAAACAAGTGAGGAGTCTTATCTTGAGATGTGCTATCTGCCACCAGGCGAAGAGCCGAGTCCAACCTCACGGATTATATACTCCGCTTCCAGTCCCTGAGCAACCATGGTAACATGTGAGTATGGATTTGGAGTTGGGTTCACCCGGGACGCAGCGAAGGAAGGATTTGATCATGGTTATGGTCAATAGATTCTTGAAGATTGCACACTTCATTCCATGCCAGAAAACAGATGATGCAACCAACATAGCGGATTTATATTTTCGAGAAGTGCTAAGGTTGCATGGAGTACCCAAGTCGATCGTGTCAGATCGCGACGTGAAGTTCCTAAGCTATTTCTGGAAGACAATGTGGCACAAGTTGGGACTAAGCTCGTCTTTAGCACATCGTATCATCCACAGACTAACGAACAGACAGAGGTTGTTAATCGAACCATGGCGGCAATTCTTCAAACCTTGGTCTCGAAGAATTAGAAGGAGTGGGATGTGAAGCTTGCTCATGTTGATTTTGCCTACAACGGAGCCTCGAGTTCAACAACCAAGTTCTCACCCTTTGAGGTAGTCTATGGCCTCAACCCTATAATTGCTCTCGATCTAATGCCATTATCAAGTGTGAAGACAGTCAGCCGAGATGCCGAAGAGCGTGCTAAGGAGATGAGATTGCTCCATGAGAATATGCATGCTCAGATCGAGAAAACTAATCTTCAATATTAGGAGAGAGCAAATCGCGAGAGGAGAGTGAAGGTTTTTCAGCCAGGAGACTTAGTGTCGATTCACCTGAGGAAGGAGTGATTTCCCACAAATAGGAAGAACAAGCTGATGCCTCGAACCGATGGACCTTTCAAGATCATCGAGCGCATCGACGACAACGCCTACAAGGTTGATCTTCCTGGAGAGTATGGTGTTTCTCCCTCTTTCAATGTGAAGGATCTCATTCCGTTCAAAGACGATGATCCAATGAGTTTGAGGACAAACTCTCTTTAACAAGGGGAGGATGATACAAGGACGGTCGTCGTTTCGCCCACATCTTTTGCTTCGCCCGCATCTCAACCAACGTCGCCTACTGGAGGCCTCAACTTGCTGGTCATTGAATAAGCGAGGCGACGAGAGAAGCACCGAGAGACACGACTCTTAGGCGACAAAAGGTAACCAGGCAACGAGCAGCCTAAAGGACGTCACGATCTGACGGCTCAAATCTGACAACTTGCACTCCAAGAGTCGCGCCTGCTCCACTACCCTGCTCTATTATCTTTTCAGATCTTGTCAAGAGGAAATAATATATTTCCTTTCCTCATTATCTGATCCTATCCTTTATTTTATTTCCATTATCATTTATTTCGTTTCCTTTATTGTCTTTCCATGGTCAGCCTATATAAGCCCTTGCATTGTAAGAGTTACAGACAGATTATTCAGACTTTTCAACCCAAATTAGACTTTTGTCTTTCTATCCGAAGGAGGGGATTCTCTTTCAACCTCGTTCTTCATTTGGTGGATTCCAAGTGCAGATTGAGTAGAGTGTATCAACCGGTGGTGGTGTGCCTGTATCCTCCGTGTTGTTCATCGCCCTCGTTCTTGTTCACAATGGTGTCTATATCTGTATAACAAGCGAGTTCTATCCGAGCCTTCTTTCACGGTGGTGTATCTGTATCCGTGGAGATTGATCTTAACCTATCCTTCATATAGATCCATTCAGTCATTCCGCTTCATGATCTACCCTTCATTCCCATGTCACTCTGTTCCGCACCTCTAGTGACGTTCCCCTTTTTTTTGTATAGGAATCATTTATTCTTTGCCCACCCCGCATCAATATGCTTCTTATCCTAACCCCTCTCGTACTAATTTAACGTACTCATCCTATGTTTGAGCTTCCTATATCATGGCTAACATTTCAGGCTCGACTTGTCCCCTGGCCATGTATAACCACCCTTTAGGCTATTCCAGTCGTAAGTTCAAGTTACTCATTTGTTGAATCATCCTTGTCTCTTCCACGTTCAAACCGATGATGGCATAGTGCCTGCGACTTAGAGCATCGGCCACTATATTCGGTTTTCTCGAGTGGTATGAAAATAGTACAATCATAGTCCTTGACTAGTCCCATCCACCATCTTTGTGTCATGTTCAATTTGGATCGAGAGTAGAGATACTTCAAGCTCTTGTGATGGTGAATACTTTAAACTGCTCCCCGTAAAGGTAATGCCTCCATAACTTCAAAGCAAACACCACCGTCGTGAACTCCTGATCATGTGTGGGGTTATTCTTTTCATGCTTCTTTAACTGTCTGGAAGCGTACACTATTACTTTCCCATGTTGCATGAACACGCATCCTAATCCCAATGCACAGGCATCACAATAGACTGCAAATTCTCCGGATCCATCCAGTATAGTTGACAATGGTGCGATAGTTTGGTCTGTGTTTCAACTCTTCAAAGCTCTACATGCACTTGTCTATCTACTAAAACCTGATCTTTTTCCGAGTCAATTTTGTCAAGGGAGCAACGATCCTAGAGAATCCCTCCATGAATCTCCGGTAATAACCTGCTAGACCCAACAAATTGTGAATTTCTGCTACATTGATCGGTCGAGGCCATCCTTTTACTACTTCAATTTTGTCGGGTCTAATTCGATAACAGCAACCAAGATAACGTGTCCCAAGAATATTTATTTCGTCAACTAAAACTCACACTGGCTTAATACAATACGCAAGTGTTCCACATTTTCCTCTCGACTTTTCGAATATACTAGACTATCATTTATAAAACCCACTACGAAATGATCAAGGTATGGTCTGAAAATCTGATTCATCAAGCTCATAAGACTACGAGAGAGTTCATCACTCCAAAGGGCATCACTCAAAACTCATAGTGTCTGTACATCGATTTGAATGTCGTTTTTGGAATATCCTCTTCTCGAATTCCGATGTGATGATATCTTGATCTTAAGTCTATTTTTTAATATATAACATATCTTTGCAAATGATTGAACAAATCATCAATACGTGCCAGGGGATATCAAATTTTTATGGTCACTTGATTCAACATACGATAAACTATACACAATCACGTTGTACCATTCTTTTTCTTTACAAAGAAAACAGGAGCGCCCCGGCGATACACTAGGTCATACAAAGCCTTTATTTACAAGATCTAAAGCTACTCCTTGACCTCCTTAAACTCCGCCAGGTTCAAAGAGTAGTGGCGTTCTCGAGTTAGGAGTTGTCTCGTGCACTAAATCAATGACGAACTCCACATCCCTCTTTGGTGGTAGTCCCGGGAGTTCTTATGGAAACGCATCTCCAAAATCTCGGACAACCTCTATTTCCCTTAGGGCCAGCAAGTCTACGTCCTTGTTCATCGCCATTGCAAGAAACACCTTGTGTCCCGTCTCCAAAAGGTATCGAGTCCGAATGGCCGATAACATCAGCAACTTCTCTTGCCCATCAAGTCCTATGTACAGTCAGGTTTCCTCACCCACATTTAACAAAATATGCCTCTTCTCGCAGTCCACCTGAGCATGGCTCGAATATAGCCAATCCATGCCTAGAATCACATCAAAATCACGGATCTACAATACCATGAGATCAAACCATGACTTCAGTCCAGCTACCACGACCTCATAACTACGACATACCTCATCTACTATAACCTTTGTTCCCATAAGAAATACTACGCTCAGAACTTTCACAGTCGTCCATCCATACTTCCTGTACATACGCAATAGACACAAACGAGTGGGTAGCCCCTGTATCGAACAACACATGAACAATTTTTCCTTGAATTAGGACCGTACCTACAATCACTCTATGAGACGCGTCGCATCCTTCTTTTCCACGACATTTAGCATGATCGTCTCTATCAGTTTGCTCATAAATCCTCACATAGAAGACTTAGACGGTGTAGACCTCCCTCTATTCCTCGATCCTAGCCCCGCAGACCCGACCGTCATCGTCCCCCGAGGGCAGTCTGTGCATATGTGCCCCGGTTGTCCTCATCTGTAGCATGTCCCTTCCCATGGAGTGTATGAATCTCCACAATGGCATCTATTACACAGTAGACAATTGGGCGCTACGCTCATCCTAGATCCCTAGCCACTTTCTCAAGAGAATGAGCGTGCAGGAGCAGGGATTCTAGAGGGTGCATCACCGAAAATCGAGGAGCTACAGAGGATTCCCCAGTCCGAAACTACTTTCTCAGACGAGGTCCCATCCCTAATAGTCTCCGGGATGTCTCGCTATTCCTTTAGCCTTCACATCTGCCCACGCCTTCCCAGCACTCTGAGCCCGACTATATACTTTTCCATAAGACGTAACCATGTGGGTAGCCAACTGTAGCCTAATTTCTAGATCCAACCTCTTCTCCACCTTCATGGCTTTTGCCTATGCATTCATTGGTGGCCCTATCGAGATAGAGAAGTGAACTTTCCTTCATAGTCGACCACTATCATTCCTTCCTCCTTCAGATACATAAACTCTCGAGCCTTGCTCTTGCGGTAAGCATAGGGAAAGTACTTCCTCAGAAACGACGTCTTGAATATTGTTCAAGCATCTCCAGAATAAATCACCATGGTGTTGTCCTTACTTGCCTTTGACCAGGCTTCTGCACCTCTTTTCAACAAATATTCAGCCATGGGAAGTTTTTCCTCAAGGGCACATCCGAGCATATTGACTGCTTTCTCAAGTTCGTTGAAAAACTCCTCTACCATCTCTGCCCCCCTCGTCTCCCTTAAACTTCGGCATCTCTAACTTCTTGAATTATCCGATAAGGGACACCCTCCGCTTCCCAGGAGTTTCTTCATCTCTTTTGGAGGAAGCATGCACCACAGCCCGGGTGCTTTCCTCATCTATTACTGTGCCACATCAAGGTCAAATAATCAGCCACACTAAGGTAGCAATTCAACTAAGCCATATTCACCATATCTACGTACGCACAAGACATTATTCATTCACACATAATCACCCTGCACATCCCGTACATATGGATCCTTTCACGTTTCACACGGTCGAACCAACTACCTATACAAAACATTTAATGTCACTCATCTTTTCCGAGTATGCTACACCCCGAGTGATTACCCATACCCTTTCCTTAAGTTGTCATCCGGCCCCTGTCCATGACTTACTAAATTCCTTTCCTCATCAACTCAGAGTTACCCACGCACAATTTAAAACAATTGAATGCATCTTGATTCATTATCTTCATTCAAAGAACTCATCCACATAAACATAATGCAGTTTTAAAGATTCCACATATATGTATATTACCTAACTCGTTTTTCAACACAAAAAAATCATTTTTACTCTAAAACTCCAACCTTATTACTCTAAGCATAACCTCGCACTGATACCACTTGAAATGTCCTACGATTTGAATTTTTATGAAAACACATTCATTTTACTAATTATTGAAAATTTTTTACAATTTGGATTGCAAAACATATATACTCAAGTTCTATTTACAATAATTGGAATAAATGATGAAATTTATGTATAGGAGTCATCTGATAAGATGTATAACACAAGCGGATGTTAGTCAGACTAAGTATGCAACCCTAATCCGCACAGCTAGCTGCACACTCAACCGTCTAACCCTTACATTTCATGTTGTGCTTCATTCTCCGACTTATACCGTCGGAATCAGAAACACCTGAGGTTTCAACTCGGACACTCAAACCGGCATCCAGGGACTTCAAGTTCCTCCACATTCCCCCAAGGCCTTTCGCCTTGTGAGCTAGCACGCAAGTTCCATCTGATCACATTGCTCACAAACTTCCATTCATGTACATCATATCAAGGACAAGTCCTTGATATCATAATAGACTATCTTGTGTTATGCCCAATTTATGAGGGGCTGGTTACTTTGATCTCAACGGACTTGGTGAAGCTTATGTCCCTTAATCGAACAAACATCACATCCAATGAGTATAGGGTCGAAGTCACGGCTTTCAGTTTGCGACGAGAACGCTCTTGTTGTAACACCCTTGGTAGTGGAGGCCTCACTGGGGGAGCGATAGCCTCAAGCGAGTAACTATTGGCAACCTCGGTGTATACGAGGTTGACAGAGGTGTTGCCTTTATGGACAACTTATTATGATCGACGATTGCTATGGGTTTTGGGTGACCACTAGAGTTCGAGGTGTTCGCCCAAGTTGTCTTTGAGTATCTCTATTATTATTTTCTTCAACGAGAATAGCGCGATTGTGAGGGATTCTACCTTATCACCAAAGGAAGAGTTATCGGTGTTTTGGGCCAGTACAGCCAAAGTGGAGTTGCATGGTGCAGTAAGTGGCGGCGCACAAAAGACCGTGTTGTTGGCATTGAAGAGGTCACCGGTGGTGAAATGTAAGTTGAATGGGCACCTCTAGTTGAAGATTACTCCATAGTGAAAACCAGGGCTTGTGAGAATAGAGATGGAAAACCAAATGTCTCGAGGAAGAATGTCAGTGTTTTCTCGGATAAAGATTCGGTAGCAGTAATGGCTAGGACAACTTCGGTGGCAGTAAGAGCTTCATTGACAACAGTGATAGTTGAGAAGATGCGTCATGGAGAAGTCTCTGTCATAACTTCCCGAAGAGAACTATATCCGTGGCACTACGTAGCGAGAGAAATTTTCTTCACTCAGTATCTTGGTGATTATAGGAATGCACTTTAATTTTGATCAAATAAAGTCATACTTTGGATGCATGAAATGTGGTTACGCATGATCATGTCTAACGTGACGATTGGATTGTAATTACAATGAACTCATTCTAAGGGAAAGAAAGCAATTTAGGAAAACATCGATAAACGACAAAGTTTAACGAAGGAAAGGGATATAATGGGCTCGCAAGCCCAAGAAAACGATGCGAAGATGTCGCAACTAGGTGCGTCAAATAGAATAGTGGGGTTCTTCCTGAAGAGGTTGGATTTGGTCTCGGCGTCCTCATGATGCTTTAGGAGACGTGTTCGAATGTTTAGACTATGAGCAGCGTCCAAGTGTGTGTGATGTGTTATATTGATTAGTGGGTTGTGCCTTTGGATACTAGTGCTCCAATCTAATAGGCGGAAAGAGTTGTGCAGGCGATGGCCTAATTCGTAGAACTCCCCTAATTTAGTGCCTAACCCGTGATGGGAGGTAATAGAATATGCTAGAAATCCCTATGATCGGGATTGTCCATTAATTTAATAACGGCACACTCCGTGTCAAAGCATATGGATAGAAGTCCTCTAACTAGAGGGAGTGGAACAATGCTTCAACTCCTACAAAGGTACAGGTTAGAAGGCAGGCACGGTCCAAGATGCAAGGAGTAATCCTAGATATCGCTCTCATAGGAATTACTCCCCTGAGATGTTGAGATCATTGTAAAACCAAGCTTGAAGTAGAGCTGAAGTAGAAGCGGTGATGTCAAGCTCTTTTCATGACCTTCTGAGCTATCTCGACGAGGTTGTAGCTTGTTGTACTAATCGGGTTAGGGAGGAATGGTCTTCCCTCAAGTGGCTTCATGATGAACAGGTAAAGGATTGTTCTCATGAACATATGTATGAATGCACATGTTGAGCCTTGACCATCACTCATAGCTTCATCTGAGCAAGAGTACTTCGACGTTGATGTGCTCTTACGTTGAGAATAGTGTGGGAACTGCAGCTGGAGCGATCCGAACAACCATGTCGATGAAGTCATTTGGCTTGTCGACGTGAGATAGGGGAAGTAGTCATGAGTGGTGAGGAAGCTTAGAGAGGTATTTTTACTCTTCATATAGCAGTGCAAGTGAAAGGACTTACGGACTCCTAAAAGAGAGCTTATCGACCATTTCATTAGTAACCGGAGAGTATTACACAATTCGGTTACAATTGAGTGGTAAAAATTTATACAACGAAACTTTTTAACGGACATGAATATAAGCATGCATGGAGCACTTCTAGGACCTGTCAAAACACGCAATAACATTACTTAAATGACTAAGTACCGAAGCTCAAGCACACACAACAAATTGCCCATAACATCCCTTGACGTATTTCAAAATCGAGACCTCATCTCAAAATTCCGACATACGCCGTTGAGTTTCCAAATCCTTAAGGATCGCAACAAAGTTGTTTCCAACGGCATTCATGAATGTCACATTTTCGGCCTACGCGCACCTCATAAAAGCCTCATGATCATGTGCTTTCATCCACATAACATCCCGCTATCACGGATCAATCCATCCGGATGCGTAAAACCACGGAACTTCCCTCCGTGCCTTAGCTTTTTGCCCAACTTTTCCAGCCAACTAGGTTGTCCAATACACCATTCCGAAGGTAGATTCTTTCTGTCCAAAACCCTCCTCATATCCGCCTCATAAAGCAACCCCATGGGCGTGTCACTGTATCGTCGTAAACTTCCATTCCGCCCATGATACGTGGGTTGTTCGATCACTTTCATTTAACCATGCATTGTGCACTTAATAAACCCTCCTCTCACCGAGGAGTATCAAATCCGGAACATCTATGAATGACCATAACAAGTCCCTTTTCTAGCCCTTGTTCATTCACTAATATTGTTCAATGTTCGTAAGTTCGCATCAACGAATGTTCGCGTTTGTCCCCAACCATCTCTTTCGCAGCTTCGAACATTCTTTTTCTCAATACCGACGGACCAACCCGTCCAACTCCATTTGCCCTAATCTTGGGCCTCAGTTATATGCCAAGGTATACACTCCGAATGGGCGGCCACATACCCGCAAGAGTACACTCAAAACAATCCATTTTTCAACTCAATACACACAAACAAACCGGGAAAATTCATTCCCGAACAACCCATATTCATCACGAGCATCCGATCATAACTAAATACAACCTCAACCTCATGCACACGGATGAGTTCTAGCATGGCCAGCCCCCACACAATTGTCATCCTACACACACATGCTCAACAACGAACCAACGGCCAGCTCACATGAGATGTGAATCCGCTCAGCCGTCGTATAACCGAGGGTCCGAGGTGCCATCTCCGATAGTCCAAAGGGTCTGGCCAGCCCCTTTTCCTCACCAAACGACACATTAACAACGAGCAAAACTCAAGGCTAACAAGTTTTATGGCTGTTTCGCAAGAAGAAAAACGAAGGGGGATTGGGTACCGTACCTTTCTTCTTCTCTGGAGCAAAACCGCTCCAATTGTTTCCTTCTCCGAGTGACCTCTACACGAAGGGGTCTTCCCACTCTCTTCCTCGATTGTAGCCCTTCCATTTTGCTCCTTTCTACAACACCAAACCAGCCCCCGCCTTCTTTCTTTCTTTTTCCTCCTTTTCTCCTTTTCCTTCTTCTTCTTCTTCCTCCCTTAGTTGAGGACGGCCATCTACCCTTTTTTCCCCTTTTTTCTAGCCCTCCTAAGACTCTTATTAGTGTCCCTAAATGATGACAAGTGGGCCCCACCATCCATGGCTTATGGAAGAAGCCTCGGGCTCAATTAGCATTAATTAGTCACGCTTAATTAGCGCTAATATTCCAGCTTTATAACATTAATTAATCCAACTCCTTAATCACTATCTTGTCTTATTTGACCACCTTGGTCATGCTTCTAAACTTGTAGGATTTGCGGCCAAATTTCAGCCATTAATCCGCACTAAAGTGGGCGGTCCGCGAGCCACGTCGAGGGGTATTTGGGCAGCCCTTTCAAGCACGTTCACCACCCTTTCTCCGTTTCATATTATTCTCTTATCATCCACATTTGTGGCTGAATAATCATTGAATTTCTTACCATAATCAATTCGGTTCTCAACCATAACGTTAAGTATGTTTTAACCACAACAACCCCGATCTTATCGTCATATCAACGAAACTGTCAATCTGTCGTTTATAAGGATACTTCCAAACATTACTCCCTCACTTAGGAGGTTATCCATATTGCTCCATGAAAGGACCTTAGGCATTGGACATCATTCTTGAGTATCGTTCCCATCATTCCATTCTTATACATTCAAAAAAAACATTCACTTTTCCGGACTCAATCTTACTATCTCACAAATTTTCCATTTTCATTACACGTTCATACCATAGGTACAACCCCATTTACATTCATAAACTAAAAAGAAAATATGGATTATTACATTCTCCTCCCCCTTAGGACATTTCGTCCTCGAAATTTTTTTCTCGAAAAGGTGAGGATATGCCACTCTCATACGTTCCTCAGGCTCGCACGTCTACTCTTCAACGTCGGCTCCACTCCAGAGCACACGTACCAACGGGGTCTTTCTTCCACGAGTGACCCGTTCTTTCTAATCGATTATTTGCACCGATTCCACCGTGACACTCATGTCCTCATTTATACTAATGGCTGTGGTCTCTATCCTTTCCTCCGAATCTGGTTAATGCTTCCTTAGCATGGAAAAGTGAAATACATCATGACAATGAGATAACTCTAGAGGTATAGCTACTCGGTATTCCACTTTCCCTATGCGTTCCGTGATTTGATATGGTCCGATGTACCTCGGACTCAACCTATGCGCTTTGCCCGTGCGGAACATCGATTTTATCGGGGACAACTTGAGAAATACTTCATCACCCACATCAAACCCCATGGGTCTCCTTCGCTGGTCCGCATAACTCGTTTCCCGAGACTTAGAGCAGTTTTTATACGTGCCCTTACTATTGTGATCACATCCGATGTCTCCTAAATTATCTTAGGTCCGTAAAAAAAATTTTCTCCGGGCTAACTCAAACATAGTGGCGACCTACAATTCCACCCGTATAAGGCTTCAAAAGGCGCCATACCAATGCTTGTATGGTAGCAACTATTATACGTGATTCTTGTATGATGCACAAGCTTGTATGGTAGCAACTATTATAAGTGATCACTTCCACCATGGGTAAGTGATCAACCCAACTACCCTTCCATTCAAATGCACAAGCTCAGAGCATATCCTCCGAGGTTTGCATCGTACGCTCCGTTTGCCCATCCGTTTGGGGATGAAATGCCGTACTCATTTGGAGTTTCATATCTAAAGCCTCTTGAATGTTCTTCCATAACTTTTTCGTAAATCTTGGGTCTCGGTCGGACGTAATAGCATGTGGTACTCCGTGGTATCTCACGACTTCCTGATTATAAATCTTCGCTAATGTTTCCAGCGACCAATTGATTTGTATGGGAATGAAGGGAGCTGACTTCGTAAGTCTATCTACCACCACCCATATCTATGTTCTGACCATCCTTCAGTAAGTTCGTAACAACATCCATAGCTATATCTTCCCATTTCCATCCGGGCACTGGAAGTGCCTCAAGTAATCTTCCCGGCCGTTGATGCTCCATTTTTACCATTTGGCATGTTGTACGGCGATTCACATACTTCGCAATTTCCCGTTTCATCTTCAGCCACCAATAATACTTTCATAAGTGAAAATACATATTTGAAATTCTTGAATGTATACCATATGTACTCTTGTGGGCCACATCCATCAATCTCTTCTTTACCCCTTGCTCATATGGTACGCTATTTCCAAAACTTAGCAATCCGTCAGAAGAAAGTTCAAAATTGGAGTATGCTACAGTTCCAAGCCCTTCTCGAATGATGTTCAAATACTCATACCGAGCTTGAGCTTCCCTTACTATTCGGATCACCTCCGATTTTACTTGTCCCCATACCACATATAGTTTTCCATCTGGTTCTTCCAAGCTCAAGTCCAAGTTGTTCAATTGTTCCACCAAACGGGATTCCTCCACCCTTAGATTCATAAGGGCGCAATGCTTTCGGCTCAATGCGTCCACCACTGCATTCACCTTTCTCGAATGATATGCGATAGTACAATCATAATCCTTTAAGAGCTCATCCATCTACGTTGCCTCATTTTCAAATCTTGTTGGGCAAAGAGATACTTTAAGATCTTATGGTCGGTAAACACCTCAAACTTTTCTCCATAAAGATAATGTCTCCATTGTTTCAATGCGAGTACCACCGCTGCAAATTCCAAGTCGTGTGTCAGGCAATTTTCTTCATGTTTCCTTAATTGTCTAGAAGCATACGCCACGACTTTTCCGTGTTGCATCAAGACACATCCAAGGCCCTATGAAAACGCATCACAATATACCAAAAATCCGCCGGGTCCATTGGAATAATTAAGATCGGAGCACTTGTCAGTCTTTTCTTTAATTCCTCAAAGCACTCTTCACACTTGTCTGTCCATTCAAACCGGGTCTCTTTCCTTAACAATTTTGTTATTGGGGAAACAATCTTGGAGAATCTCTCAACGAATCTCCTACAATAACTAGCCAATCCGAGGAAACTTCGTACTTTCGAAACATTTGTTAGTCGTGACCAATCTTAACAACTTCTAACTTGGATGAATCCACCTCTACACCTGAGACTGATATGACATGTCCAAGGAATGCAACTTTCTCAAGCCAAAATTCGCATTTGCTTAGCTTGGCATATAACTCGTTCTCCCGCAATGCCCTTAAGACGACAGTTAAGTGTTCCCTGTGCTCTTCTCGATTTTTTGAGTACACAAGAATATCGTCTATGAATACCGCCATGAAGTGATCGAGGTACGGTCGAAATACTTGGTTCATTAATGCCATAAATACGGCTGGAGCATTGGTTATTCCAAAGGGCATCACTCGAAACTCATAATGACCGTATCTTGTTCGAAATGCGATCTTTAAAATGTCATCTTCCCTTACTCTGATTTGATAATATCCTGACCGAATATCTATCTGTGAATAGACAACCGATCCATGTAATTGATCAAACAAATCATCAATTCGGGGATGGATAGCGATTCTTAATTGTGCTTTGATTCAAAAATGATAGTCAATACATAATCTCATTGAACCGTCCTTTTTCTTTATAAACAATACAGGAGCACCCCATGGGCTTACACTAGGATGCACAAAACCTTTATCTACAAGCTCTTGCAACTGCACCTTCAACTCTTTAAGTTCAGCCAAGCTCTTCCGATACGGAGTACGAGAGATAGGAGTTGTTTCGGGAGTAAGTTCGATCACAAACTCCACATCTTTTTTCGGTGGTAGCCCCGATAACTCCTCCGAGAAGACATCTGTAAACTCTCGAGCCATATCAATCCGCTTCAAAACTGGTAACTCGGCTCCTTTGTTCAGCACCGTCGCAAGAAATACTTCACATCCCGTCCTCAAAAGATGTGCACCCGCATCGCCGAAACCATCAAAAGTCGGCCATATCCCCAATGGCCTATGTACTCACGTAATTCTTCACCCGCCGCGTCGATCAAAAGGCGCTTCTTCTCATAGTCCACTTGAGCATGACTTGAGCGTACTCATTGAAGAATGCTGTAGTGGAGTTCTTCACCACAGCGAAGTCGTGCATAGCATTAGTCCCCAATCCCCAGCCGTCCGCAATCAACGAAGCAACCGTCGTCTGTGAGCACTTTGGCTTCAACAACTACCACGTTGTCAATTCTTGGCATGTAGTACATTCATCCTTCGAAGATGCAAGGAGGTGAGCATTCATTTCTTCAAAGAGCTGAACGCAACGACAAACGCAATTAATCTGGTACGTGTACATCTAAAAACCTTTTAATGTCAATTAGTAACATGTCGTAAGCTCCTAACCTAATTGTGTTGTACATCTACTGAGGACTACCCCAGGAACCTATTCTCTGAATTATAGGAGGCGGGGTGTGGGTGCCAGAGGGAGGTTTCTTTTGAAGGGTCGATGGGGACCGGGTGGTGACGGTCTCTTTTTTTCTTTGTTCAACGCCTCAGCTAAATATCGTGGACAAGATAAATACCATTCGTGTGGTGTTCGCTACACTTTTTCATGTAACTTGAATGTAATATGCGACTCGAATGGGCCCCTTAATGATCGTTGCCGACTTCGCGGTCATTGGGGAGAACCTAATATGCATGTTACTTCGATATGTTTCCAGCCACGCTTTCAACATTTACAAATGGTGCTACACCATATGCGACGCAGTAGGGGTAATATGGTAAAAAACCAGTCACGCCAGGTTAGGTAAGGTTCGGAAACACACGCTATTAGGGACGAGTAGATACTTGGCATATTGGTACATAATTGGGATGAATCTCTGTATTCTCTGCTACTTTGGTATGCTAATTGAAAGTTCTAATAGAAGGCACTAGAACCAGAACCGGTACTGGAACCGGAACTGGAACCGGTAGATTGGTTCCTGGGTGGTTCTTTAAACTACTGGGTAGGTTCTAGCCTCTAAAATTAAGGAACCGGCCATTACAGGGTAGGTTCCAGGTTCCACGTCCGGAACCTACCCACCCGGAACCTGCTCACCCCTACACGCTATACAAATTAGTAAGGACAAAAAAAAATTAGTACATTTTTACAAGTTAAATATATTAGTAAAGGCCCATTGTGATTGTGTTGTACTTTACTAACGTTTTGTAAAAGTAACGCAGTTAGCTTTATACGTTACTAAAAAATGATTGTGCAAATTTAATACATTGTACAACGTAAAGCAGGGTTAAAATTTAGTACATTATACTAAGTTAGCATAGTGTCAATTTGCATAGAAATTTATTAGTAACATATAAACAAGTGAAATGTATATAAAGTTCAAGGTAAAAAACAGTACACTTTAGTACAATGAACTAGGTTTGTTCAATTTTTCCTTAGTATTGTACAGTGATTTTTTTATAAATTTATAAAAAACTTTTATAAATTACTAAAAAAACTAATTTCATTCGTACATTATTCCTAACAAAAGTCGAAGTTTTCTACAGTACACTTAATGTCTCGTGCCTCGATCGTTAGCTCCTTCTCTCCCCTTTACTTGATTAATTAACTATGTTTTCTTCTTTCGCTAAAATTGGTGGGAAAGAAAGACTTTCTATACGATATGAGTTTTAACTTAGATTATTGTATGATGTCTCCAAAACAAAGGCATTTAAAAATTGTATCCGTAATTTTCTTATTTTATTATAATGAATATGGTTAAACTACAAAACTATATCTAATTTTACAAAATATTAATGCATATACCATGAAAAAATATCTTTATAATGTAATCATTCAGGTTTAGGACTGTAATATAGTCATTGAATTTCGGGGGAGAACCAAATCGTGGGTGATGAATAGGGTGGGAGTGGTTTTTTGAAAAAAAAAATGAAAATGTGAATCTGTTGGTATAAATGTCCCAAATTTAAAAGAATCATCCCAAATTTAAAATAATCATCTTAGTCATGACATTAAATTTTCACTTTCTTTGCTAAATATTTTTTTAATAACTTATGAAGAAAATATTTATTGGGGGTAACTGGTTTTCCCGCGTTGAGGAATGATACAATGAAAAGCTGATCAAATTATTGCCCACTAAAATTGTGTCGGAAAATTGTTGCAAGCTAAGCCTCAGCCGCTAGGAACAATGAATTTCTATAGAAAAGAAGTGATCTGCACCTCCCCCCTGCAAAAGAAAAGGATAAAAAGGAAACAACATTCAATGCCAATCACATGGTCTGTGGATTTATGCATGATTTTTGGATAATTTCAAAAACTGTTAACTTAAAATCGGGAGATGCATACATATTGGTCATTACATTAAAATAGTAATTTTTTTACAATCAATAATAACTTAATTAAAGTTAAATTAAATCGGGTTTCTGACTTAAAACCACGACTTCTACAAATAAATTCAGGAGTTCAAACTGAAAAAATTATGTTTAACTAATTTTAAAATTATTTATAGTACGAGAACAAGGGAGTGTATTTATTATTCATAACCAAAGCATTTGTTTGTAGTACAACAATTATTATTTTTCCGATGGGTAAACGAAATGAATTCTGAACCGCCTGACGCAGGCATGCAAATTTATATAGTATTTAATGAGACAATTTGCATGGGATTATATATAACAAAAGAAAACCCAAATATGAAGGAAGGGGATTAGTAATGGGAAAGCCATTGGTCCCCATCAATGAATGAAATGTTAAGGAAAGGAGAGGCATGAGATTCATTCAGTCTTTGAACAAATGGTGCCCTCATTGTCATGTTTGATCCACTTCCCCTGCATTCGTACTCCCCATAGAATATTGTCCTGCATTTACTCAAAATTTAGTTTCATCACTTTAGTCGTGGTGTGTGTTACTTAGATTAATCGCATGTCCTTAACTGGTCTCTGCTCGGGTCGTTGAAGTCGTTCCATCCCTCCGGTGCTATGATGTCCGTCATGCTCACATACGCAAACACCACCCGTGAGAACGGCCTCCATGCCCTCCCCAGCCATATCCTCCCTGTGCCTCCCATTGTGCAGTTCACAAAGGCAAAAACCTGAGTTCTCGTCGTTGGAGGCTCTCCCTTGTGCTGTTACCACCCCATTGATGCACTTCACCCCTGGGGGCACCGGGTTGGCCATGGAAATTATCTGGCAGTTCTGGAAGCATGTCGTTAAGAGAAGTCTGGAGACCCTTGTGGAATCGTTTGGGTCGTTCTACCTACCTCTTAGAAGGACTTAGCGTTGCCAAGAATGAAGTTGATCCAACCTTGGATGAAGCAGTCCTGGAAGTAATGCCGGCCCCAATCATCATGAAGTGTGTCTTGGGTTCGGAAGAAGCCGCAACCCCAGAATGACGACTGGTCGCCGGAGATGCGGATAGCCACCGCTTGTGCTCCCTTATCTCCTGGTTTCGCAATTGGAGCGACATTCTGGGAATCGGCAATGATCGTCGTCAGAAAGTACCCAAGAAAACTAGACAAGTTAGTTGCAGTTTTCAATGTAAGGCTACCATGAAGCTGATGTTCCTCGCGATGATGTTGTTCGCAAACACTTGAAGAGAACCTCTGTAGAATGTGCCATTCGATGAATTCGCCGTGTCGTTCCACACTGTCGCTGTTGTTGTGAACCCTTGTCCCTGGAACGTATCATTAGGTTTCGTCCGTGGAACGGTTACTTTCTCGCTGCGAAATTAAAAAAAAAGAAATACCCGAGCTCGTTATACGCTCAATTGTTCTCCCCTAATCCAATACCAATAGATTTTGTCAGTTTCTACTCCCTTACTAGTAAATGCCGCTGTTGATCCATATTACGGTCCTCTTCGAAGAAGCATTAGCCGCCGCATCGACTGCAGCCTGGACTGTGGTGAAATTGCAGCAACCAATGTAGTCCACACACAGGGTCACCGTCGTGTTCGTCTCAGGAGGTGGGTCACCTGGAGGGAAATCATCGCAGATTGAGACCTTGGTCACATTTTCGGTGCGCCTCCTGGGGTCTTGACCGTGATGGTGGTGGTGGCGGATATGCCAATAAATGCACCCGACGAATTCCAGGACAGGAGGGATCGGAACAAGGGAAATGAGATCGGTGGTGGTCATGAAGGCCGTGAAAACTGCCGACGCAATGACGAGGCAAGTTACTTCTCTAGGGCTCATTATATGGTTTAAGGGAGACGCGTAGAATTGGATTAAGGGAGACGGTGGAGATTATATGAACAGGGAGGAGGGAGTGAGTCTCTTTTAGACACACATGCTCTTGAAGTGCACGGATTCGTAGCATCTATTGCAAATCAACCTATGTGTGTTTCCTGCTTAATTTGCGAGCTAAGTCATTTTCTTTTTTAGGATTAAAATTGGGCACCCACCAAAGGAAAAAATTTGAAGAACAAGATGAATCCAATGATCAGAAAATTAAAAAGGGGCTGTCTTGGCCCCTACACACACCAAAGCCTCGGACTACATAAACCCCATGGGCCATCACTTTATCGTTTCTTTTTCTGGCGAAAAAAAAAAAGATATAGGGAAAGTGCAAAAAGGGGTCCCATCTTGTTTCCTCTATGTATAACTTGGCACCATCATTCAGCAAATGGCCTGCCGGATGAAAAGATATCTATCAATGGAACCTTCTTCATTAACCCAATGAGTTTCAACTGCTGCCAGCAATTTAAATCACGACACAGTACGGTTCGACTTTAACTAGCTGTGTCTTTCGTCTTAGCGGATTATGACATAACACGATACGATAAAATATATGCTGAGATGCGAGTTCAAAAGTTAAACATGTTTTGATCATATATTGCCCATTTAATATATAATTTATACTACGTTTTATTTTGGATTAAATCTTTATTAACAATCAATTGATTTTATAAAAGAGAAGTTATCAGTAGTTATGATATATTTAATCAATCATGTTTGGTGGGGGATTAAGTGATAATTCTCATAAATTTAATTGATGTAGTAATAAATCTAGAAACGGACAATATCATCACATACACTATTTATTTAATATATTTTTTTACTAATATATATTTTTTTTAGTTTTTAATTTTGAATTATGAATAATTATTTTATAATATTTATTCTGATGCGAAAACACCGTGCAAAGTAAACTTAAACTTAAACAAATTAACAAAAACTCGAACAAGATTTGGATAGAACAACCTCGAACCCGGATACAGCGATCGCACCACCTTGAACGAAAGGCTACGAACACTCTCAACTCACCGCTCTTAAATTCTAGGCTAAGTAATAGAGAGAATAGATAGAACAACTCAAGTTTAAACTTTCCCAAAAGTTTCGTCCTTCTCGTTCTTATTAAAACCCTTTAAAAGACATCGAAGATAGTTCTAGACCAAATGCACTAAATGACTTTCCATGGGTTGAGTGTTAAGGAGGAACTTTACTTGGAGAATCATATTCTATGCTTTACATTGACATAATATTTTTATACTTTTAAATGAATGTCTCAAACACTCGTCACCGGGCCAGCTCCAACTAGGCAAGACCCCCCCACCCAAGCCCCTCTTCGGGCTTATATTCCAGCTAATACTGGGTTGAACAAAGGATCTCATCATATCAGGACTTTCTTCCCATTCACCTGGAATAACTAAACATCCCCATCTTTTTGTTTTTTTACATTCCCCCGTCTTCACGTTGGCTTGCCTCATTAAATATTTGGCAAACCACAGCCTAGCACTAAAGGACAGGATCACATGGTCAATCTAACCTTTATTACATGGAGGATAGAGAATCCAAGTCACGATTACTCCTCCTAGCCCCAGAAGTGTCCTCCTAGTTTTCGCAACTAATGGTGTGAAAGATGCGACACCACACTGCTACATAATTTACTAACAAGCCGGCTGCACAGTTAAAATAATATCCGGTCGTAATCACAGCCTAGAAATAACAACGGTACGCAATCGGGTGCCACCTTGACCCCATCAAAATGGCAAGCTTTCGGAAGAAATCGGAATCCATAGCAAATCCTTTTCAAGAATAGCAAACTGGCACTAATACACTAAATATTCTTCATACAATGTTGACAAATTGTTTTTTCATTTTTTGCTTTGAAGAAAACCACGAATGAAAACCTTTGGTCCAAAGAGAACGAAAAAGGAATAGGGATATTGAAACATCAACACAAAGCCCCAACTCTTCTGCTACAAACATCATTCCCTACTACTGATGAAGACGACAACTGAATTCCATTTTATCCTCCTCACCCTCCCACAAAATTACACGAGGTGCCATCATGAAGCTTCACCTCTTGAAACATGAAGGAGGAAAGCGGAACAACAACTACAAGAAGCAGATCGTTATGACAAACCTAAGCATGCCGACCAACTTTTTGTTGACTTGAAATCAGTATCGTCTTTATCCATCATAATCGAACTCTGAGTTTCATAGGACACGACACAGAAACAAACCAGGAAAAATCCCCACTACAGCGAGAAACATTGACTCACCAGCCGTAAAACTTGTTCAACTTAGAAGCACTTCCTGTGAACAATTGACGGGCCAGACTCATCGTACTCGCCCTTGGAAATCCACATCTGAAAACAAGAGGTAAAGTTGGTCAAGGAAGGCACAATCCATCGTAAAAGTACAGATCTATAGCTAGGAAACTTGGCATTCACCTGCTGGAAGGTGCTGAGAGATGCGAGAATTGATCCTCCAATCCAGACACTGTATTTTCTCTCAGGTGGGGCGACAACCTTGATCTTCATGCTGCTCGGAGCAAGAGCAGTTATCTCTTTGCTCATCCTGTCAGCGATACCAGGGAACATGGTTGAACCTCCACTGAGAACAATGTTTCCGTAGAGATCTTTCCTGATATCCACGTCACACTTCATGATGGAATTGTAGGTAGTCTCATGAATTCCAGCAGCTTCCATTCCGATCAATGATGGCTGGAAGAGGACCTCAGGACAGCGGAATCTCTCAGAACCAATTGTGATCACCTGACCATCTGGCAACTCGTAGTTCTTCTCTACCGAAGAACTGCTCTTCGCCGTCTCCAGCTCCTGCTCATAGTCAAGGGCCACATAAGCAAGCTTCTCCTTCATGTCACGGACAATTTCCCGTTCGGCAGTGGTGGTGAACATGTAACCCCTTTCAGTGAGGATCCTCATGAGAGCATCCGTGAGATCACGGCCGGAGAGATCAAGACGCAAGATGGCATGGGGAAAGGGCATATCCTTCGTAGATGGGCACAGTGTGACTGACACCGTCACCAGAGTCAAGCACGATACCTGCCATCCAGTAGAATTTCTATCACAAACCCAACACAGGAGCTTCAAACAATGTATTTGACAGAGGGACAATATTTGCTCACCTGTTGTACGACCACTGGCATAGAGTGAGAAGACGGCCTGGATAGCAACATACATGGCAGGCACATTGAAAGTCTCGAACATAATTTGGGTCATCTTTTCTCTGTTGCCTTGGGGTTGAGTGGTGCCTCAGTAAGGAGAACTGGGTGCTCCTCTGGGGTAACACGGAGCTCATTGTAGAAGGTGTGATGCCAGATCTTCTCCATGTCATCCCAGTTGCTGACAATACCGTGTTCAATCGGATATTTCAAGGTAAGGATACCTCTTTTGGACTGAGCCTCATCACCGACATAGGCATCTTTCTGTCCCATACCAACCATAACGCCAGTATGCCTTGGACGACCAACAATACTGGGGAAGACAGCCCTTGGAGCATCATCTCCAGCAAATCCAGCCTGCAGATGACCAGAATGAGTCAGGACAACACCATGGACAACATAATTAATGCCTTTGCATCTAATGGCATCTGAATATGAGCATTACCTTCACCATTCCAGTTCCATTGTCGCAAACAAGGGGCTGGATATCTTCAGAATCAGCCATCTTTCAACAAATCTGAAATAAGTATGCCCCAGATGAGCTCCGACAGTGGAATCAACACGGCTGTTCATAAATAGCAGCAGGAATCAGGACAGCTCTATATGTCCAAGAGCAGTATGCCCCTAAAGAATTTTCTAAAACCAAATACAAAGATCGGAAGCACAAGCATAAAGTTCAAGCCGCCCCGCCAGCCAATAAACCAATCTCCAAAGCATTATGTTACAGATTCGACCAAGGAACATGAAAAATCAAATCAACCCCCTGAAAAGCAACTTCCACGTGCAGTAAAACGAATACCAAATTCCGAAGAACAGAGTTGTAGAGGGATTGTGGAAGAACAGAGTTGCAGACAAAAACAGCAAAAGAACAGAGGAGGAAGAAGAAGAAGAAGGTAGAGAGGGAGAGAGCTAAGTTTCTATTTCAGAATACATTGAACAGAGTTACATTGTATCTATTTATAGTTCTAACTTATAACCATATTGAGATTTGATAACTCTAGTAAAATAGAGTTATATTATCACATTTAGGCTTAATTCTAGTTAGTTTCGAGAATTTCAATTGTTATTGTTTGCCAATTGAGCTTAAATTGTCATTCATCACGTTTGCGTTGTGATCGTAGGAAGTAAATGAAGGCATGATGGAAAACAAAGCAAAAGGGTAAAGGATGAAGAGGAATAGAAGGCGGAGGACACGGTGCAGCTGCAACCAATCTTCTTGTAGCTGCACAAGTGAAGCAGAAGGACGACAGACAGGCTCGTGCAGCTGCAACTCCAGGCTCGTGCAGCTGCACGACGAGAGGAGGAATTGATCAAGGGCATCAGACTGGTCGTTGCAGCTGCAACGCCAGTCCCCTGCAGCTGCACGAGTGCGACAGGGCAGATATGAAGAGAGCTTCAGAGAGGTCGTTGTAGCGGCAACGAATTCATCTTGCAGCTGCACGATATAATATTGCCCGAAAATTAGATTTTATTTTTTTTTAGATTTGCTTTAGGTATAAAAAGATTGGATTTTAGGTTTTCGGGGGACTTTTCTCTTTACCCCTTCCGACTTTGGTTTTGGCACTCGACGACGGCTAGGAACAAGGAGACGAAGACGTTGATGGAGACTTCGACGATCTTTTTTTTCTCTTTGCTTTTTGTTTCGTTTGCGATGTCGAACTAAACATCTTTTTCTAGGATGATGATGAACCGACTCGTGTAGTTGGTTATCCACTTTTTCGGAATCAATTCAAGAAGATTTATCCTTTACTTGTGTTTCTTCTGTGTGTAATGCTTACCTATCGGGTTGATCGCCGGTTTATATGAACTCTTAGTCTTAAGTGAACTCGATAGAGACTTAGGATTAGAAGAGGGGAAACATAACTTAGGTTAAGGCCGAGAGATCGGTTTAACTAAGAGGAGTATAGAGATATACACTCGTAGGTAACCGAGAGAACAATTGGATCTCAAGGAATTCTGATTATTCGTTATTCGCTATAGAAATATAAGTTTACGGGTGATTAGTAATTCACAGTTACAGCCTCAAGAGAGGTGTAGCGATTGTTAGGGAATTGTGGTTAGTAAACGGTAAAACGGATTGAATTGAGGAAGAGAGAGTGCGATAATCTATGAATCGATAGGGGATTCGGAGTCCTAGGCCTTTATTCTTCGAATTACAACCTTATTTTCATTTTTCTTGCGATTTACTTTCTTGCACCAAACCTTTCATTACTTAACCTTCTTGACTAGAATTTGAACTCAATAATTGATTATTGGCAGTAGATTCTGTTTAATCAGTCCTCGTGGAAACGATCTTTCTCATCACTTTATTACTTGGCGCGACCCGTATACTTGCGTGTGCGTTTTAGCGAACAAGTTTTTGGCACCGTTGCCGGGGATTGAAATAGAATTATTTCAGTCAATTTTCGGTTACAAGTTTTATTCTAGTCACTGATCCTCTTTTCATCTTTTGCAGGTGTATGCGACATCGCAAAAGTGACAAAGAGCTACTCTTTGACCCTGAAATCGAGCGAACGTTTCGGATTTTGAGAAGGGGTCAGAGAGACACAATGGCGAACGCGAACAACGACAACATCGTCAACATTGCGGCGCAGCAACCGCCGAGGACAATGCGGGATTATGCACAGCCGACGCTGCAGAATCATGCTGGTTTCCTCCGTCCTGAAATTCAGGCGGATACTTTTGAAATTAAACCATCTATTATTCATATGATTGAAAATTCAAATTTTGGTGGTTTAATTAACGAAGATCCGCACTGGCACCTAACGCGTTTTGAGGATTTGTGTGGCACTTTCAGGTACCACGGAGTATCAGCAGAAGCAATCAAGTTGCGGCTGTTCCCGTTCTCGCTTCGAGATAAAGCCAGAGCGTGGCTGTATTCGCTGCCAGGAGAGTCAGTCAGTTCATGGGACGACCTCCGCAAGCACTTCCTGTCCAAGTACTATCCGCCGAGCCGAACTGTGAAGATACGGAACGACATCACCTCGTTCCGCCAACTCGCCGGCGAATCCATGTACGAAGCGTGGGATCGATTCAAGGAGCTGCAGAGGCTATGCCCCCACCACGACATCCCCAAGTGGATGTTGGTTCAGAGCTTCTACGACGGGCTAGCGGAGCAACTCCAATCTACCATCGATTCAGCCGCAGGAGGTACCATAATGAACAAGACATCGGATGACGCTCTTGATTTGTTCGAGGCGATGGCGACAAATGGCCAAAGGAGAGCACCAGCAAGAGGAGGAGGACATCACCAGATAGACGCTATCACCGCCCTCAGCGCTCAGCTAGAGACACTGACCAAAGAGATGGCGGCGTTGCGTACGTCGACTCAAAATGCTAACCCTCCACCTCGTTCTAATTTGCAGGTGATGGAATTGCAAGAGGCTGAAGAGGCGAACTACATGGGAGGCAACAACAGGAATAACCCGTACTCCAACACGTACAACCCAGGATGGCGCAACCACCCCAATTTCTCGTGGAGAAATAATCAGGAGCATCAAGATGTCGGGCCTTCGCGACCAAACCAGCCACCGGGATTTGCACCATCGATGCGACAACCCGTAAGTGAACCTAAGTCTAGTGTTGAAGATTTGTTGAGACAGGTTCTGGCTAGCAATGAGGAGGTTCGGAAACAGCAAGAGGAGACGAGGAAGCAGTAGGAGCTCATACTGAAGGACCACGCGACCTCGATCAAGCAGCTCGAGATGCAGATGGGGCAGATAGCAGGATCATTGGTGATAAGACCGCAGGGAACGTTTCCGAGCAACACAGAGCTCAACCCCAAGAATCGGGAAAACTGCAGTGCTATTACCCTCCGAAACGGGAAGGACCTGGAAGAGGAGTTTGAGCGGCAAGAGGCCGAAAAAGAGCAAGCTAGGGAGAAACGTCAGGCTAAGGTACGTGAGACGGAGTCTAGAAAGGACTCTGAGCATCAGAGTATTGAAACACCGGTACGTACTGATCCTATGCCTGTAGTTCCTATTATTCCTCAAGTTCCGTTTCCGCAGCGTTTAAAGAAGCACACTGATGAGCAGCAATTCAAAAAGTTCCTTGAAGGGTTTAAAAAGCTGCAGATAAATATCCCTTTCGCGGAGGCACTCGAGCAAATGCCAAGCTACGTGAAGTTCATGAAGGATATCCTGTCAAAGAAGCGGAAGCTTGGTGGTCACGAAACGATCTCGTTGACCGAGGAATGCAGTGCAATTGTTCAAAGGAGACTACCGCCAAAGCTTAAGGATCCTGGTAAGTTCACCATCCCTTGTCACATTGGGACTGATTTTTTTGGTCATGCTTTATGTGATTTAGGGGCGAGCATCAATTTGATGCCATTTTCGGTGTTCAAGAAACTGAATATCGGAGAGGTAAGACCAACATCGCTGACCTTACAATTAGCTGACCGGTCTTATACTTACCCGAAGGGTATTGTGGAAGATGTTTTGGAGAAAGTGGACAGGTTCATCTTCCCCGCGGACTTCGTCATCCTAGATTACGAGGAGGACCGGGAGGTTCCCATCATCCTGGGAAGACCGTTCTTAGCAACGGGGAGGACATTAATCGATGTCCAGAAAGGAGAGCTCACCATGAGAGTCCACGACCAAGAGGTAACATTCAACATGGATAAGGCCATGAAGATGCCTAATGAAGTTGATGAATGCAGGTTGATCACGCTTATCGAAGGCGGCAAATTAAATACTCTAGCAAACCTAACTAACTTGTAGATAGGGTAAGTAGAGGTCGATCCCACAGAGAATCAACAGAGAAAAATTCCTAACGATCGCACGTTTAACAATTTTGAGGTCAAGTTAAACAAGACTGAATTGAGAATAAAACTGGAAAAGAGAGTGCAACTAACGATGATTAAATCAATTAATAAAAGCCTAGGACTATCAATTTCCCCTAACGAATTATCTAACTCGTTCCTTCCTTTCTCCAGTTATCAAATTCTTAAGTTACTAACCTAGGGTTCCTATATCTCTTTACGCCTCTCCCGAGTGCTCTAAAGACGTATTCCCTGTATCGAGCTAATCACTCTATTCCTAGGCAATTAACTAGTGGGAACCCATTATGCAACAACCCTAAATGGCTACCTAAGGCAATCAGGTATATTCCTATCCTTCTCGCTAATTAGCTCCGTTTTCCAACGAGACGCTAACTTAGGCTATTCAATCCACGGCTTAACCTAAACAACTTTTCCAAGCCCGAATAGGTCTCCAGTTCAAATTAATTGGTGATCAGTCAATCAACCGCATTAAGAACAAGATATGAATAAGTAACCACACGAATTCGCATAACACGGAGAAAAGGAATTCACTCGTTAGATAAAATCGCTAGGTTCCATTGAAGTCCTAGAAAACGAAATTAGTTCATAACGTAGAAGAAATTCAACTCAAATTCAAAAGAAAAGGAGAGCGACATAATAATCAAAGAGGGGCAAGAAAAGAAAAACGCCCTCTCGAATCCTCCGATCCGAGAAGTAGTCGCCTAGTCTTGATCTCCGCTTCAACCCTAGCCGTCTCCGAGTCGAATGTCTCCTCCGTTCTTCACCAAAAGAAAAAACTCTAATTGCCAAAGGGAATGTGTCCTTAGAGTTACCTCTAAAACTAGGATATATAGATCCCCTAGAAAATATTTCCTAAGATTCTCCAAATCTAGGCAATATTTCTAGGGAGAATAAAATAAAATAAAATCTAAAACTACTAACTAAATAACTAGTTGATCCTCTATATCTCCATAATGCAGTCTTAGGAAGACTTGAAGACTCCACATGCGGTTAGCCTTCAAAACTTGCAAGAAAGCTTCGTCAGCTACAGAACCTCCAGGGACGCGTCCCTGAGATCTGAAGGACGCGTCCCTCAGCTCTCTGTCCATTGTTCGCTCCTCTTCGTTTTTCTTCGTCCGAGCTTCAAAATCTCCTTCATTTTCCTGCATTAACACATGACAAATCAAGAGGCATCAACAAGATAACCGAGTCGAGACGAAATAGAAACAAAAACTAAGAAAATAACAAAGATCGACTTAAAATAAAACTAAACTAAAAATGACTCAAATCCTACCAAATCTCTATCAATACTCGTCCGACTAACCACATAAAGCCTCGTTAAGGATACGAAATAACCCTACTTTCACAGAGTTATCACACCCCCAAACCTACAATTTGCTAGTCCTCGAGCAAATGAAAAGAGATAAACACCAAGATAACTCTTCAGCAATACCCCACTCAATCCATCTGAGCAACCCTCTTTCTATTCTCAGCTATACACATGCTCACTTCCGTTGGTCGAGTCATTTGTCAATAAAAACCATTCAATTTTGATCAAACTTCACAGAAATGTTCACAACGATCAACTCGGTATGTCATATAGTGAACTCAACAATAAAAGACTTCCAATAAAACATATTAGATTGGCACTTCGTAGAAAACCAACCAAACACTAATCATCCACTCGTCCTCAGGATTTTCAACAACTTTCTCAACACAAACTTTATTCCAGCTACACGACTCTAAATGTTTCATCACATTCTAATGTACCCATGTAACGAGTATTTGATCAATGACTCCCGGTCCAGTTGGACCAAGGCATTAGGCGATGAAGCACCCCTCGGATCTCATTCTCGAGTACACCAGCAGGACTCACACCACAAGTACATATTTAGGCGCCAATCACATTTCAATCACTTTATTTCTTTTTTTTACACGCCTAAACATTGGTACTCAGAGCCTTGGTAACTCCCTTTTTTTTTCTTTTACTTTTCTTTTTTTCTTCTTTTTATTTTTTATTTTTAAAGGACTTGTTTCAGTTCAATGCCTAGCCAGCCCCACTCAACACCAACTACTATGCGTTATTAGATTTCGAGAATTGTTTTCACTCACTACCAATCCATACCGAGAATTCGTTGCCCAATTAAAGAAAAACAACAGTTTAATCACCCAATTAAGCTCATTTTTACTCTTCCATAAGTCGTAAGCATGTGCATAATAAGTCATCATCGAACAAGGATTAACTCGTCAAAGATATCGTCAAGTTCACTGAAGAGTCTGACATCCTAAAAAAAACAAAAAAAATCACCCTAAAAATGACCCAAGAGAAATCAAAACACCAATAAAAATCAACCCAAACCACGTAGATCAGCACAATTGCAGCACCCCCAAACCTAGACTAAACAGCGCCCCGATGTAAATAATGAATAAAAGATGAAGGGAACGAAGTACTCCCCTGGGGTGACTAGTCATCGCCGTCATCATCATCATTTTCGTCCTCAAGGTCTTGGGAGTTGTCATTTTCCGAATCCAGCTCATCCTCCTTCTGGAAGTCAGCAAATGAAGGCTGCACACAAAAAATGGGTTAGGGTTGTCATTTAAAAGAAATTATAACTATTTTATATTTTTTTTCTCTTTCTTTTTTTTTTCGGAGGGACGCGTCCTTCAAATTGGAGGATGCGTCCTCCATGATTCTGTAAAATTGCAGAATGCCCGAGGTCGCGTCCTTGGCTGTGAGGGACGCGTCCTTGAATTTTCTGCAAAATAAAATAAAAATTGTCAATAAAAAGCAAAATAAAAAGATGAACTTATGCAAAAATAACAATGAAAATGAAAAAATAAAGTAAACTCGGGTTGCCTCCCGATAAGCGCTTGATTTATAGTCATCAGCTTGACTCTCTTGTCGCTTTCAGGCCTCTTTTAGGTGAATCGAGGATGCTTCACGATCAAAACTTCCGCTATAATGTTTTAACCGTTGCCCATTTACCTTGAATATCCTTCCAGTACTCTCTTCTAAAACATCTACGGCTCCATATGAGAATACCTCAACAACTCGAAAAGGGCCTGACCATCGCGATTTTAGTTTCCCAGGGAATAATTTGAGTCGGGAGTTGAATAACAATACCACTTGGCCTGGCTCGAAGTGTCTGGGCAATATCTTACCATCATGCCATTTCTTTGTCCTACCCTTGTACACGCTTGCATTGTCATATGCCTGCAACCGAAGTTCATCGAGCTCGTTCAATTGAAGTAGTCGTCTCCCACCGGCTTCTTCGAGATTTAAGTTCAACTTTTTCAGAGCCCAATATGCCTTGTGCTCGAGTTCCACCGGAAGGTGACATGCCTTGCCAAAGACCATTCTGTATGGTGACATCCCAATTGGATTTTTATATGCTGTCCTATATGCCCACAATGCATCATCGAGCTTCGTCGACCAATCCTTTCTCGTTGGACATACTGTTTTCTCTAGAATCCGCTTGATTTCTCGATTAGAAACTTCGACTTGCCCGCTCGTTTGTGGATGATATGCTGTAGCTATCTTGTGTTTTATCCCATACTTCTTCAGGAGTTGATCAAAATAGCGGTTGCAGAAGTGCGTCCCTTCGTCGCTTATGATAGCCCGTGGTGTGCCAAATCGAGTAAAAATCTGCTTTTTCAAAAACTTGCACACGACTTTAGAATCATTAGAAGGCAAAGCTACTGCTTCCACCCACTTTGACACATAATCAACAGCCATAAGGATGTACTTATTATTAAATGATGAAATAAAGGGACCCATAAAATCGATACCCCACACATCGAATAGCTCAACTTCAAGGATGCCTTGCAACGGCATCTCGTGTCTCTTGCCGATGTTTCCCACACGTTGACACCTGTCACAAGATGCAACAAAATTATATGAATCCTTGAAAAGAGTTGGCCAATAGAATCCTAATTGTAGAACTTTAGCCGCAAATCGGTCTCCTCCAAAGTGTCCGCCATAGGGTGATGAGTGGCAATGTTCGAGGATGCCTTTGATTTCTTCCTCTGGCACACATCTCCTGATAACTTGATCAGCACAATACTTAAAGAGAAACGGTTCATCCCACATGTAATAACGTACATCATGCAAAAATTTCTTCTTTTATTGAGGAGTAAAGTCAGAGGGAATATGGTTAGAAACAATATAATTCACAAAGTCGGCATACCAAGGGCACGCCAAATCATTCGTAGCAAACAATTGTTCATCAGGGAATTACTCATTAATTAGCATATGGTCAGGAGATGAAGTCGCATTTTCTAACCTCGATAAATGATCCGCAACTTGGTTTTCGGATCCTTTTCTGTCCCTAATTTCAAGATCAAACTCTTGTAAAAGAAGAACCCACCTGATGAGCCTTGGCTTTGCCTCTTTCTTTGAGATCAAGTACTTGATGGCAGAATGGTCAGTGAAAACAATAACTTTCGTACCAACAAGATAACTACGAAATTTATCAAAGGCATAGACAATCGCAAGCAACTCTTTTTCTGTGGTAGTGTAATTTACCTGAGCATCATCAAGAGTTCGACTTGCATAGTAAATGACATGAAATACCTTATTCACTCGTTGTCCTAGAACGGCTCCGACCGCGTAATCGCTTGCATCACACATTAGTTCAAATGGTAAATTCCAATCAGGTGCAATAACTATAGGAGCAGAAATTAACCTTTGCTTGAGCTCGTTGAAGGCACTAAGGCAGTCGTCATCGAAAATAAAGGACCTGTCCTTTTCTAAGAGATTGCAAAGTGGTTTGGAAATTTTGGAAAAGTCCTTGATAAATCTTCTGTAAAATCCTGCGTGTCCAAGAAAACTCCGGATTGCTTTGACTGATGTTGGTGGCGGCAATTTCTCGATCGTTTCTATCTTTGCTCGATCCACTTCAATCCCCTTGTTTGATATCCTGTGTCCAAGAACAATACCCTCTCGAACCATAAAATGGCATTTTTTCCAATTTAAAATAAGGTTTGTTTCTTCACAACGTTTCAGCACGCGAGCTAAATTTGTCAAGCAATCATCAAAAGACATCCCAAAGATGGAAAAATCGTCCATAAAAACTTCAAGGCACTGCTCAACCATATCAGTGAAAATAGACATCATGCATCTCTGAAACGTAGCTGGGGCATTACATAGACCAAAAGGCATTCGTCGAAAAGCAAACGTACCATACGGGCATGTAAAAGTAGTCTTTTCTTGATCTTCTGCTGCTATGGCAATTTGGTTATATCCAGAATAACCATCTAGAAAACAGTAAAATCCTTTACCTGCCAGGCGATCCAACATTTGATCTATAAACGGAAGTGGGAAGTGATCCTTTCTTGTGGCTTTATTCAACTTCCTATAATCCATGCAAACTCGCCAACCAGTCACCGTACGCGTGGGAATGAGCTCATTCTTTTCGTTGGAGACAACGGTCATCCCACCTTTCTTAGGTACACACTGCACAGGACTCACCCAAGAACTGTCAGAAATCGGGTATATTATACCTGCATCAAGCCATTTGATGATTTCCTTCTTGACTACTTCCTTCATGTTCGGGTTGAGTCGTCGTTGATTCTCCACCGAAACCTTATGATTTTCTTCTAGCAAAGTCTTGTGCATACAAATTGATGGACTGATACCTCGAATATCAGCAATTGTCCACCCTAATGCTCGTTTATATTCCCTCAAGACTCGAAGTAATTTCTCTTCCTGTGTCATTGTTAGTGCAGACGAAATAATAATGGGTAGAGTTTCATTACTTCCAAGATATGCATACCTCAGGTGTTCAGGTAATGGTTTCAGCTCTAATTGAGGTGGTTCTTCAATAGATGGTTTCATCGGATTATGCGGCCTCTCCAAGGCTTCAAAATGCGCCCCTCTTAACATGTGTGGTATTGCATCCATTGCTGTTATCACTTCTTGTACTTCTTCATTGTCGGATGACGTTGAGTTCATTGCAATTTCAAGTGGATCTTCATATGGAATCTCTGTAGAGTACCTGCTCAAAACATCTTCAATCAGAAAGCATTCATCAATTTCATTCGGGCACTTCAGCGATTTTAAAACATTAAATGTCACCTCCTCATCATTAACCCGAATGGTCAGTTCACCTTTTTGAACATCAATGAGGGCTCTACCTGTTGCCAAGAATGGTCTCCCTAAAATGATGGGGATATTTTTATCTTCCTCAAAATCTAAAACTACAAAATCCGCTGGAAAGATAAATTTATCCACTTTAACAAGCACATCTTCAACAATACCCCTAGGATATGTTATTGATCTATCAGCTAACTGCAATGTCACAGACGTAGGTTTCACTTCCCCCAAACCTAACTCATGGTAGACAGATAAAGGCATAAGATTAATACTTGCGCCAAGATCACACAGAGCCTTACCATTGAATTGCGAACCAATAGTGCAAGGGATAGTGAAACTACCTGGATCCTTTAGCTTAGGAGGAAGTTTTCGTTGCAATATGGCACTACATTCCTCCGTTAGTGCGACGGTTTCAAACTCACCTAACCTTCTTTTCTTCGATAGGATATCCTTCATGAACTTGACGTAGCTCGGCATCTGCTCAAGAGCTTCTGCAAAAGGAATGTTAATATGGAGTTTCTTAAACACGTCGAGAAACTTACGGAATTGGGCTTCATCATGCTTCTTAGCTCTTTGAGGGAATGGAAGTGGTGGTCGTTCTATCTTCCCCATGTTGGGTATTATCCAAGTGGGACGATGTGGTTGATCAGTTGGGGGAAGGACACGTCCTTCAGTTGGCAGGGTCGCGTCCTTCTGCGTTGCTTCTTCCACAGAATGTTCAGGGACGCGTCCCTCAAATTCGGAGGACACGTCCTTCTCGGTTCTGTGAAAATTCATAAATTCTTTATCTCGTCCTTTGTTCAGCTTGGATGTGTTCGCCTCCTCATCGATTTGCTCTCGTGGAAGATCACTAATCTCACTTGACTTTTTATTGTCACTCGACCGAATCTTTGGTGGTACTTCTTCAAGTGCTCGGCCGTTTCTCAAAGTTACTGCTTTAACATATTCTCGTGGATTGACCTCAGTATCACTTGGCAACCCTCCTTGTTGACGCGAGTTCAAGGCTTGAGCGAGCTGACTGACTTGATTCTCCAAGTTCCTTATTGATGCTGTTTGATTCTTTATTATGGCATCTTGATTCGCCATGTACTTATCTTGATTCGCCATGTACTTCGTCATCAAATCCTCAAAATTCGTCTTTTTTTCTAGTTCTGGGGCTTTGGGTTGCTGAAATCCCGGAGGTTGCATTGCTCGATGATCCATTGTTTGTTGCCCTTTCTAAGAAAAGTTAGGATGGTTCCTCCACCCCGGATTATACGTGTTGGAATAAGGATTGTTCCTCTGATTTCCTATAAAATTAGCCTCCTCCATGCTAGCAGAACATTGATCTGTTACATGTCCACCACCGCAAATATCACATCCTCTAGTTGTACTCTGGATGGACTGTACATTCACCGACTCAAACTTCTTGGCCAACGCCGATATCTGCGCTTGAATAGATGTGAGTGCATCCAGTTCATGAGCACCCGAAACTTTTCTACCACTTATTCGGTCGAACGATTGACTCGGTACACATGTTCTCCTCATAGTCTCCAAAAGCTCCCTTCCTTCTACGTATGATTTTCGTAGGAATGATCCGTTCGATGCTAAGTTGAGGTCCTTGCGCGATGTTTCTGACAACCCATTGTAAAAAGCTTCCAATTGTCGCCATCCCGGTAGATCATGATATGGGCACTGAATTAATAAATTTTTGAAGCGCTCCCAAGCCTCCACAAAAGTTTCTGTCTCATGTTGCTTGAATGTGCAGATTTCATTCCGCATGTGGGATATCTTGGATGGCGGGAAATATTGATCTAGGAATGCTTCTTCCATCTGTTCCCAGGTACTGATTGATCCAGCCGATAGCGAGTTCAGCCAACTCCATGCTCTATCCTTCAAGGAGAAAGGAAATAACTTTAATCGAACTGCATCTTGTGGCACTCCGTTTTGCCTGAAACTGTCGCAAATGCTTAAGAACTTGCTCAAATGCTCATGCGGATCCTCAATCGCTGACCCTCGAAACATCACTGAATTTTGAATCATCTGGATCACTGATGTCTTTATCTCAAAGTCCCGAGCTTGAATCACAGGCGCAACGATACAGAACCGGTTGATGTGAGGTTTTGCTGAAGTGAATTCCACCATCGGCCTGTTATCAATGTCCTGTTGACCCTCGTTCTGCTGAGGTAGAATTAGGTTTCCGTCCATGTTGCTTTGTTGTGCACTAGCTTTCTCACGAACCAGTCTATGGAAAGTCCTTTCGATTTCAGGATCAAAAGGAAGAATTTCTGTACTTCGAGTTCGTCGCATGCACCTAATGTTAAAAATATCAAAAGAAATAAGTGAGAAAATTAAACAACTTGAACGTCAAATAGATAAACGTGATGACAGTAGAAAATAAATTTCTCCAAATTGATTCCCCGGCAGCGGCGCCAAAATTTGATCACGCTTGTCGAAGGCGGCAAATTAAATACTCTAGCAAACCTAACTAACTTGTAGATGGGGTAAGTAGAGGTCGATCCCACAGAGAATCAATAGAGAAAAATTCCTAACGATCGCACGTTTAACAATTTCGAGGTCAAGTTAAACAAGATTGAATTGAGAATAAAACTGAAAAAGAGAGTGCAAATAACGATGATTAAATCAATTAATAAAAGCCTAGGACTATCAATTTCCCCTAACGAATTATCTAACTCGTTCCTTCCTTTCTCCAGTTATCAAATTCTTAAGTTACTAACCTAGGGTTCGTATATCTCTTTACGCCTCTCCCGAGTGCTCTAAAGACGTATTCCCTGTATCGAGCTAATCACTCTATTCCTAGGCAATTAACTAGTGGGAACCCATTATGCAACAACCCTAAATGGCTACCTAAGGCAATCAGGTATATTCCTATCCTTCTCGCTAATTAGCTCCGTTTTCCAACGAGACGCTAACTTAGGCTATTCAATCCACGGCTTAACCTAAACAACTTTTCCAAGCCCGAATAGGTCTCCAGTTCAAATTAATTGGTGATCAGTCAATCAACCGCATTAAGAACAAGATATGAATAAGTAACCACACGAATTCGCATAACACGGAGAAAAGGAATTCACTCGTTAGATAAAATCGCTAGGTTCCATTGAAGTCCTAGAAAACGAAATTAGTTCATAACGTAGAAGAAATTCAACTCAAATTCAAAAGAAAAGGAGAGCGACATAATAATCAAAGAGGGGCAAGAAAAGAAAAACGCCCTCTCGAATCCTCCGATCCGAGAAGTAGTCGCCTAGTCTTGATCTCCGCTTCAACCCTAGCCGTCTCCGAGTCGAATGTCTCCTCCGTTCTTCACCAAAAGAAAAGACTCTAAAAGCCAAAGGGAAGGTGTCCTTAGAGTTACCTCTAAAACTAGGATATATAGATCCCCTAGAAAATATTTCCTAAGATTCTCCAAATCTAGGCAATATTTCTAGGGAGAATAAAATAAAATAAATCTAAAACTACCAACTAAATAACTAGTTGATCCTCTATATCTCCATAATGCAGTCTTAGGAAGACTTGAAGACTCCACATGCGGTTAGCCTTCAAAACTTGCAAGAAAGCTTCGTCAGCTACAGAACCTCCAGGGACGCGTCCCTGAGATCTGAAGGACGCGTCCCTCATGAGGAACAAGATAACCGAGTCGAGACGAAATAGAAACAAAAACTAAGAAAATAACAAAGATCGACTTAAAATAAAACTAAACTAAAAATGACTCAAATCCTACCAAATCTCTATCAATACTCGTCCGACTAACCACATAAAGCCTCGTTAAGGATACGAAATAACCCTACTTTCACAGAGTTATCACAGGTACGTGGACATACTTGAGGAGGTTACCGTCGTGACTATTCTAGAAGCCTATGAGTTACCGACGGAAGATGCACTCCTTGATGAGACGTCTGAGGAAGAGGTGGCCTTTGTGCGACAATTTCAAAGGGTGGAACCTCTTGACCGACCTGAAACCACCATCAAGCCTTCCATCGAAGAGCCCCCGAAGTTGGAGTTGAAGCCCTTACCAGATCACCTACGGTACTCTTACTTAGGTAAGGACAACACCCTTCCTGTTATTATTTCATCTTCGTTGACTAACGAACAGGAAGAGATATTGCTACGAGTGCTTCGGGAGCACCAGATAGCCATCGGGTGGACTATTGCGGACATCAAAGGGATTAGTCCAGCAATTTGCATGCACAAGATTGTCTTGGACAGTGAGAAGAAGGCGTCCGTCGAGCATCAACGGCGACTGAACCCGCACATGAAAGAGGTGGTAAGAAAAGAAGTCATTAAATGGCTTGATGCAGGAATCATCTATCCGATCTCGGATAGTTCATGGGTGAGTCCAGTCCAGTGCGTACCTAAGAAGGGAGGCATCACGGTGGTCGAGAACAGCAAAAATGAGCTCATTCCGACGAGGACGGTCACCGGGTGGAGGATCTGCATGGACTACCGGAAGCTCAATGCAGCCACGTGCAAGGATCACTTCCCGTTGCCCTTCATCGATCAGATGTTGGACCGTCTCGCAGGTAAAAGTTTTTACTGCTTTCTGGATGGTTACTCAGGTTATAACCAGATAGCGATTGCACCTGAGGACCAGGAAAAGACTACCTTCACCTGCCCTTACGGTACATTCGCTTTCCGTCGTATGCCGTTTGGATTATGTAATGCGCCTGCCACGTTTCAGCGATGTATGCAAGCAATTTTTTCGGACATGATTGAGAAGACCATTGAGGTATTCATGGATGATTTCTCAGTTTTTGGATTGTCATTTACAAATTGCTTGGATAATCTTGCGGCTGTCCTTGCACGATGTGAGCGGACTAACCTGATTTTGAATTGGGAAAAGTGCCACTTTATGGTGCGTGAAGGGATTGTGCTAGGTCACAGAATTTCGGAGAGTGGCATCGAGGTGGACAAGGCCAAGGTGGAGACAATCGAGAAGCTACCCCCTCCGACATCAGTGAAAGGAGTTCGAAGTTTTCTGGGACACGCTGGCTTCTACAGGAGGTTTATTAAAGACTTTTCGAAGATCACCAAACCGTTGTGCAACCTCCTGGAGAAAGATGCACCTTTCCTCTTCGACGGTAAGTGTATGGAGGCGCTCCATACATTGAAAGAGAGGTTAGTGTCCTCTCCAATTATCGTTGCCCCTGATTGGAACCTGCCTTTTGAACTCATGTGCGATGCGAGTGATTTAGCCGTAGGAGCGGTCTTAGGACAGAAGAAAGATAGGCATTTTCGTGCAATTTACTATGCTAGTAGGACACTCGATTCCGCCCAAGTCAATTACACGACAACGGAAAAGGAGATGTTGGCAATCGTGTTTGCATTTGATAAGTTTAGGCCTTATTTGATTGGCTCTTCTGTGATTGTGCATACTGATCATGCTGCCATACGCTACCTGATTTCTAAAGCGGAGTCCAAGCCGCGACTAATCCGTTGGGTTTTATTGTTGCAAGAGTTCGATCTTACAATCGTCGACAGGAAAGGTTCCGAGAATCAGGTGGCTGATCACTTATCTCGGCTGGAGGAGGGAACAACGAGCACCACACTTTCGACGCTGATCAATGATTCCTTCCCTGATGAGCAACTGTTCGCCGTGGAGGTAGCCGCACCTTGGTATGCCGACTATGTGAACTACATAGTCGCGAATATTTTCCCTCCAGACATGTCAAGCCAACAGCGGAAAAGGTTCGTTCATGACGTAAAATTTTATATGTGGGATGAGCCTTTGCTTTTTCGTAAATGTACAGATCAGGTTATTCGGCGTTGTGTCCCGGAGGAAGAAATCAGGCCGATCCTTGAGCAGTGTCATGCATCACCGTATGGTGGACACCACGGCGGTCACAAAACAGTAGCAAAAGGTCCTACAATCAGGTTTTTATTGGCCCTCCCTGTTTAAGGATGCTTACTCTTTTGTCGCACAGTGTGATCGTTGTCAAAGGGTAGGCAATATTTCGCGTCGTGATGAAATGCCCCTGAATAGCATTTTAGAGGTTGAACTTTTTGATGTATGGGGAATAGACTTCATGGGCCCCTTCATAGACTCGTTTAAGAACAAGTACATTCTAGTGGCTGTTGATTATGTGTCCAAATGGGTAGAGGCTATTGCGTTACCCACTAACAATTCTCGTGGAGTTTTGAAATTTCTTAGACAGATTTTCACGCGATTCGGAACACCACGAGCCATCATCAGTGACGGTGGAGCCCATTTTTGCAACAACAAGTTCAATGCACTGATGCGGAAATATGGAGTCAAGCACAAGGTGGCTTTACCCTATCATCCTCAAACATGCGGCCAAGTCGAAGTTTCCAACCGCGAAATCAAAAGGATCCTGGAAAAGACGGTAAGCGTTAATCGAAAAGACTGGTCTACCAAGCTTGACGATGCTCTATGGGCATACAGGACGGCCTTCAAGACCCCGATTGGGACATCGCCGTACAAGCTGGTATATGGCAAAGCTTGTCACTTGCCGGTGGAGTTGGAACATAAAGCTTACTGGGCGGTTCAGAAGCTAAACATGGATCCTAGCGCAGCGGGGGAGCAACGATTACTGCAGCTGAATGAGATGGAGGAATTCCGGAAAGACGCATACGAAAATACCCGCATTTACAAGGAAAAGACCAAAATATGGCATGATCGGCGCTTGAAGGATCGTAAGTTTTCTCCAGGCCAATTTGTTCTTTTATTTAACTCCAGACTGCGGTTGTTTCCAGGGAAACTCAAGTCGCGTTGGTCCGGGCCCTTCCAAATTACCCAGGTATTACCGTTCGGTGTTCTTGAGTTAGTAGGTACTGATGACTCTAACAGATTCAAGGTGAATGCGAGTCGTGTCAAGGCTTATATGGGAGGCGTTGTCCACCGGGATCCGGGGACACTAATGATGAAAGACACGTAAAGGATCAGAGCGTCAGGCTGACGACGTTAAATAAAGCGCTGCTCGGGAGGCAACCCGAGTCAAATTTTATTTCCTTTTCTTGGTTTATTTGTTTTCTTTTAGTTTTTGAGTTTGATTTTGGCTAAATTTTCTAGGGAGCAGAAATTACAGAGCGATAAGATCACGGGACCGGTGCTGCTGAAAGGAGAAGTCAGACATAATGATGGAGCTGCATCATTATTTCGTGCAGCTGCATGGGGGACAGGGGAAGATGTCTGCCAGATCGATGCAGCTGCAACGATCCCCCTGTGCAGCTGCATGAGACCCTCAGTCAGAGTCAAGTCACCAACAGCAAGCTTCGTGCAGCTGCAACCAAATCTCTTGCAGCTGCATGACTAGGGGAGACCATCAGACCGATCCGTGCAGCTGCAGCCCAAGCTTCATGCAGCTGTATGCTTATATGGGGGGCTGTCTGACCGGTCGTTGCAGCTGCAACGACCTCTCGTGCAGCTGCACGAGGCCCCCAGAAATTCAGCATGGATCATCCGACAGGGTCGTGCAGCTGCACGACCCGACTGGTGCAGCTGCACCGGTTCAGATCTTCGAAAATTAAAAGAGGGGTCGACCGCCCCAAACCCTAAAATCACTTTTGTTTTCATCATCTATCACGTGCAGATCTCCGCCCACAGACGCCCCCCACCACCTCCGCTTGACGATTCTGCCGATTTCCGTCGTCCACGACCTCCTCCGGTGTAAGTATCATCTCCTACATCTCGAGATCAAGCGCCCCTGTCCAAATATTTTCGCTCGGACCCAGGTGCGTTTTTCTCCGTCGCTTCTCCGGCAATTTCGTGTGTCTTAGCTGTTAGATTAGGACGTGCGTAAGTGGAGATTTGGTTAGATGGCTCCGAAGAGGCAAAAAACCGGTGCCGGGTCTTCCTCGGGGCACACCGAGGAAGATAGGATTAGGGAAGCGGCAATGACCCGTTCGATCATTGAGGAGCGAGGGATCAACGCTAATGAGCGGTATCTCGAAAATTTTCAGTATATAATTGATAAGCTAGGATGGGTCGAGTTTTGCTGGGAACCGGCCCCGGCTAGTATACCATTGGTTAGGGAATTCTATGCGAATGCGCATACATATGACCCGAACGGTGAAACAATTCGGGTCAAGAATAAGAAAGTAGTATTTAGCCCGGATGCAATTGCGTTGCTTTATAACTTACCCCGTTATGAAACTGATGGCTGGAATGCGTATCTCGCCGAATCCTTTTATGCCCAAGCAATATTAGAGACATTAACTAGGGACCGGGCAGGAGCACGTTGGATATTGTCGACGTCAAACGAACCCATTGCACTCCAGGGTTCAGATCTCCATGCGACGGCGAAGATGTGGCAACTCTTCGTCTCCGCACGACTTATCCCAGGAACCAACGTCTCCCGTTTAACTAAGGAAAGGGCGACGCTGATATACTGCATATTGCAGTTGAGACAGATTGATGTAGGGGTAGTAATTAATGGTATGATTCATCGCTGTCTTCGTGAACTTAATCTTGGATTATGGTTTCCCACCATAATCACTGAGTTGTGTAGACAGGCAGGGATTAGGGTGGATCCGAAGGATGGGCTGCTCCAACCTCAAAAATCGCTCAACAATGCATCATGGCTCAGGATCCAGCACGAGATCACGGCCAAGGAGAGACGCGACGGGGGTAGAGTCCCGGTTCAAGCTGCTACTGGAGGGGAAACATCCCAACCCGACCCGACTCCGGTATCGCGTTTTCCCTCTGAGGAAGAACGTTGGGCTCAAATGACGACGTTCATGCAATCCACGATGGACTTCCAGCAGCGTGCCTTGGCATTTCAGCAGAGTTCCTTGGATTTTCAAGCGCGGTCGCTAGCTTACCAGCAACATACCATGGACTACCAGAGGTATCAAATGGATTGCCTCCGTCACCTCGGTGTTTCTCATGGCGTGGATTTCTCTTCGTTTCAGGAGCCCGTTTTTCACTATCCTCCTCCTACGGAAGACGCAGCGAATGATCCTATCTCTGAGGATGAGCAGCCCGGCGACGATTGATCAGGGAGTACTATTTCCTTTTTCTTTTGCACTTTCTTTTCGAGTTTCTACTACGGCGTTATGTTTGCACCGAGGTCGCTGCAATTTTTAGGTTTGGGGGTGTGGTGTTTATCTGCTGGTGCAAGTTTTGATTGTGTTAGGCTCCTTTATGTTTGTTAGAAATTTTGTTTAGTTTGTTTTCGTTTTCGATCATTGTTAGGTATGTTTAAAAAAAAAAAAGAAAAAAAAAATTTCATGACGAACCCCCTCAGGTAGCCTTAGGAATTTGAGAGCGAAGAGTCTGACTCTAGGATGATGCCTTGAGGTAGAGCACACCTAAGGAAGAGAAGGAGGTTGTTCTAAGTTAGCGTGTGGAATTTGAATAAGTAAAAAGAGAAATACTCAGTAGGAAGCATGATTAACAGTGAGAGCTTTACACCTTCCTTGAAAGTATAGCCATTGGGATAAGTAGGGGCTCTTAAACCAACTCTTGAAGCTAGCTCTGACCTTTGTTAAAAAAAAAAAAGAGAAAGAAAACGGTTGCCAAGGCTCTGAGCACCACTATCCAGGTTAGAAAGTGTGAAAAAGAAGCAACGATTAGTGAGTAATGAAAAGATAAGGCCTGGATATGTGCTTGTGGTGTGAGTCTTCCTTGCGGCTCGAGATAAGGCTACACGGGCGTTTGCGGGAATTGATTAGCATTTAGAGTCGTGCAATCGAGAGAAAAAAAAAATGAAACAAGAATAATTGCGTAGAAGGTTCATGAGTAGGTGGAAGGAGGCGGTGAGAGGTAAGTCCCTGAAAATTCCTCGGTGGCTATGAAAGATTCGAGGGTGTGTGGTAATCATTGTGAAAGGGTAACCTACTGGGATGAGTTTTAAAGCAAACTGTTAATAGCTCACGCTAGCGGCGAATAGACTCTGACTCTGAATGAAGTGTGCGACCTCATCTGAGGGTGTTTAAGGACAATTTGCAATCAAAGGATTAAGGTAGTCTGAGGAGTGACGTTGAGTCTGTGTTTGCTTCGCCTTGGCATGTTTTATTTTGTTTTGCTCGAGGACTAGCAAAGATTAGGTTTGGGGGTGTGATAACTCTAGTAAAATAGAGTTATATT
Source organism: Melastoma dodecandrum (assembly GCA_029817715.1). Lineage (NCBI taxonomy): Eukaryota > Viridiplantae > Streptophyta > Magnoliopsida > Myrtales > Melastomataceae > Melastoma > Melastoma dodecandrum. The sequence continues at coordinate 1,681,796 of JARUPY010000434.1, forward strand.
ATCACATTTAGGCTTAATTCTAGTTAGTTTCGAGAATTTCAATTGTTATTGTTTGCCAATTGAGCTTAAATTGTCATTCATCACGTTTGCTTTGTGATCGTAGGAAGTAAATGAAGGCATGACGGAAAACAAAGCAAAAGGGTGAAGGATGAAGAGGAATAGAAGGCGGAGGACACGGTGCAGCTGCAACCAATCTTCTTGCAGCTGCACAAGTGAAGCAGAAGGACGACAGACAGGCTCGTGCAGCTGCAACTCCAAGATCGTGCAGCTGCACGACGAGAGGAGGAATTGATCAAGGGCATCAGACTGGTCGTTGCAGCTGCAACGCTAGTACCCTGCAGCTGCACGAGTGCGACAGGGCAGATATGAAGAGAGCTTCAGAGAGGTCGTTGCAGCTGCAACGAATTCATCTTGCAGCTGCACGATATAATATTGCCCGAAAATTAGATTTTATTTTTTTTAGATTTGCTTTAGGTATAAAAAGATTGGATTTTAGGTTTTCGGGGGACTTTTCTCTTTACCCCTTCCGACTTTGGTTTTGGCACTCGACGACGGCTAGGAACAAGGAGACGAAGACGTTGATGGAGACTTCGACGATCTTTTTTTTCTCTTTGCTTTTTGTTTCGTTTGCGATGTCGAACTAAACATCTTTTTCTAGGATGATGATGAACCGACTCGTGTAGTTGGTTATCCACTTTTTCGGAATCAATTCAAGAAGATTTATCGTTTACTTGTGTTTCTTCTGTGTGTAATGCTTACCTATCGGGTTGATCGCCGGTTTGTATGAACTCTTAGTCTTAAGTGAACTCGAGAGAGACTTAGGATTAGAAGAGGGGAAACATAACTTAGGTTAAGGCCGAGAGATCGGTTTAACTAAGAGGAGTATAGAGATATACACTCGTAGGTAACCGAGAGAACAATTGGATCTCAAGGAATTCTGATTATTCGTTATTCGCTATAGAAATATAAGTTTACGGGTGATTAGTAATTCACAGTTACAGCCTCAAGAGAGGTGTAGCGATTGTTAGGGAATTGTGGTTAGTAAACGGTAAAACGGATTGAATTGAGGAAGAGAGAGTGCGATAATCTATGAATCGATAGGGGATTCGGAGTCCTAGGCCTTTATTCTTCGAATTACGACCTTGTTTTCATTTTTCTTGCGATTTACTTTCTTGCACCAAACCTTACATTACTTAACCTTCTTGACTAGAATTTGAACTCAATAATTGATTATTGGCAGTAGATTTTGTTTAATCAGTCCTCGTAGGAACGATCTTTCTCATCACTTTATTACTTGGCGCGACCCGTATACTTGCGTGTGCGTTTTAGCGAACAAGATTCTCCGAGGAGGTGGTCGTTAGAGCTGCAATTCCAGCGTCCCTCTCTGTCACTTGATGTCAGACGCGTGAAGAGTGAAGAGGGAAGAGAATTCTTAACCCCCTTTGTCTTGTCTTATCTGATAACAACTTAACCACCTTTGTCTTGTCTTATCTGATAACAACTTGTATTGGGCTGGGCTGTGGGCTGGATTCGGGCTCCTTACTTAGTCCAACAGGGATGGTGTGACGAGGAAGGTGGGAGGAGAAGGGGGATGTTTTATACGGGGAAGGGGTGGGAAACGAGTAAACGGGAAAAGCTGGGAGGGGAAGGGATCGAGTGGGGGAGGGTGTATGGGTGCTTTCCAGTGGGGGAGCAGGGCGGCGTGAGTTGTCGTCTGTCATGAGAAGAGAGCTTCCCCCGTCTGAGTTGGGATGTAATAATAAAAGTTTTATCCAACTAATTCATGTCTTTAATTTAATTCTTTTCAGCTGATTGTGTCAAGGGTAGGACAGTTTTTATGTTTTGATTTTTTTATTAACTTTTTTAATATTATCTTTATTCATGTTTAGCAGTGTAGTTAATTAAACAAAATCGATATAAGAAAAAAGAAGGGGAGGCCAGTTCAAATTTTGCAACGCCCCCAAACGACTAGAACCAAATTTCGAAATGCACCGGGAGGGGTAACCAAAAACTTGATGCTGTTGCTGGGTAATGTATTTAACATTCGAGTATGCAAAATCTCATTGCCAAAAGAGAGTCATCCATCTTTTTAATATATATATATAACATATTCAAACTTTAAAATCAAATTTGACAAAATCGAGTATTGTTTTTTTCCTTTTCTAGTGACAAGTTATTGTATATGGAAACTAGCTAGTAAGTCTTAAAACAAGGCAAAGTAGAAATTGTACTGGGAAGAAGAATAAACCGAATTATATTATATTATAACTAAGAGACTGTTGATAAAGAAATATATCAGACGTGAACGTTTTATTGGGAAAGGTAATTGCGAAAGATTTTTAAAAATTTGTATTACACGAGATTTATAGTTAAATAATTAGCATATTTTCACTCTCCCAGCATTATACCCCAATAAAGGTGTTTTCACCGGTTATATAGGAAAAAGGGAGTACAACAAGCGTAAATGCCCCTAAATGTAACTAACAAACTTACACGCATACGCACGCTGTGATTGACAACCTTGCGTAGCCTCAACTTTTTCACTGTGGCTTTCACTTAGACATTTATCACACTACTTACACAAAGACACTTCTTTGTGACTTCCTCCCACGTGACTTTTACTATTGCATCTACCACACGACCACTTACTTAAGATCCTCATGTTTGACGACTTCTTTGCACAACTACCTATATGACTAACCCCAGTACAAAACAGACTAGATTGCAAAACAATCAGTTTTGTAATTACACAAGAACCCTCACTCTAAGAAGCGATTCGCTCAAACCAAATTTTTTTACTTATGAAGACTCAAAACTTTCAAGTAATCTCTCAGCAACTGTCAGCATTTTTCACATATACCTTCATCTTTGATTTTATACTTTAGTTTTTCAAGCGAAGTTTTTCCAAATGAGTACGATGACTAAATGATTTCTTGACATGTCTTTCCCGATTTGAATCTACATATAAACTTCTTAAAATGCTCTAGAAATAATCCTTGAGCAACGAAATATGTATTAATCGAATTAAACTAACGATAAGAAAATGTATTACTTCATACACAAGTTGTAGACTCATGTAGTTGGCTTTAGGGAAATATATATTTCCTTAGCAAGAGAGGTTCTCATCTTTAATTTCTTCTCGTAATATTACAACTTGATTGTATCAAAATTAATTAAAATAATCAAAGTATTACTATAAGTTTTTAAATTATATCTCACTATATATTTTCAAATATCTAAAAAACATTTGCGAGCAAGTAACATTGACAAGTCTGTCTCTTCTTACGGGTGAACGACTTAGTTTATGAATGAATTCAATAAATTTAATACTAAGACATTCGGAATAAACAATGCTTTATTAAAAATAGTTTTCAAAAATGACACGCGCAATGGAGCCGCAGACAGTCAAATGAAATCCAATACACGAAATAATTTGATCGTTATTTATAGAAGCTTTATCAGAGTGGTAGCTCGTATAACACATGTGCTTAGTTTTACAATAAAGACAATGAATATGAGTGATAAGTTTAGTTCAGAGATTATTTTTAAAACTTAATATTCATTTTCATTTATGTCTTCAGATAACCTTTTTACTATTATTTTATAGCCTTAATGAAACAAAAAACTTACCCATTTATTTGGAAATCTAACACCGTTATTATAAATGGAAACGTCGCTCTTATTTTATTAATTTTCAAATTTAAAAAAAAAAAAAAAATAACTTAAAAAAATAATCACACTCGTACATTTTTCCTTCAAACTTCCAATTGAAAATTTTGGGCAGACCCGCCCTCACTCGCCTCCATGTCCGCCAGAAAGCGGAGGCGAGGGAGGGTGGGTCGACATGTGACAGAAAGCGGGAGAGGGAAGGATGACGAAAAGCGGGGAAGGCATGGTGGACAGTGGTGGAGGCGGGGGAGGGTAGGTCGACCTCTGGTAACGAAAAACGAGAGAGGGAAGGATGACGGAAAGCAGGGAAGGGCAGGGTGGGCAGTGGTGGAGGCAGGGGAGGGTAGGTCGACCTCTGGTGATGGAAAGTAGTAGAGGGAAGGATGACGGAAAGCGGGGAACGGCAGGGTGGACAGCTATGCATGCGAGGCCCGGGGAAGGGTGGGTCTACCTTTGTGGACAAAACGCGGGAGAGGGAAGGACGACGGAAAGCGAAAAAGGACAAGGTGGACGGTGATGGACACTAAGGCGGTATTACCCAAAATTTTTAATTGGAAGTTTGAAGGAAGAGTCTGATTATTTTCTATATTAAATAAAATTATTTAAAAATACTATTAAAAATATTTATTTTTTTAAATTTGAAAATTAATAAAATAGGAACGACGTATAAATTTATAATATCGATGTTAGATTTACAAGTAACGTGTTTAACTTTCCGTTTCATCAAGGCTATAAAAGAATAAAAGTTTTATTTTAAGGCTAAAAAATAGTGACTTAAAACTTGTGTTATAAACGTATATTTACCGGTTAACAATACTCTTTTTATCATGATTCAAAATTATGCCAAGAATAATCCCGTACGACGAAAACGGAAAGGAGAGAAAATTTTCTTTTCTTTTCTCACCCGTTTAATAAACATAGCCTTTATCTTACATTTTTCTGAAATTTAGTATTATTGGGATTTTTACTGAAGGGACTGTGGAAATAGAGAAGTGGAAGGAAGATGCGAGGGCTTGTAGGGTTATCTCCTCCTCAGTCGACAACGTTCCTCTCCATACGTCGACGACAACAGCAACAACAACCTCCTCGTCTTAGTTCTGGTTCTCCGACTAGTTTGCCTCCCAAGGAGAAGGAGGTTGGGGTGGACCGCATCAGCAGCGTCTCCAACCCTTTCGTCAAGCATTGCGTCAGGCTCCGCTGCTCATCCTCCCACCGCCGCTCACACCGTTCCCTGCTCCTCGTCGGCACCACTCCCATTAGGTCCCCAATTCCTTTATTCCAATTTACTACTTTGATTTTGGGTTAGCAGGAGAGTTGGGGGATTTCTCTCCCTCGTTTTATTTGCAGTTTCGATCATTTTTCAATTCTCAGAAAAATCCATTCTCATTTAGGGAAGTTCGTGATTACGGAAATTTGGAAGCGGATGGAGCTTCATTGATAGATTGCTTGTTAGTGCGTGAAGAAACCCAAGTTCCTGCTGAGTTCGCCAGTTCAGCCGCCTGTGTGAAGAGAACTAATCAGTGATTCCTCCTTGTATCTCGGACTTTGGGAAATTAGTCCTCCAAAGTTGAAAATACCTCCTATGGGTTTTTGGCATATTCGAAACTGTGAAATCGAAAGCAACTAATGGCAAAAAGATCATATTCGATAAGCCATCCATTTTGGTTTGTTCATTAGGTAATCACCATTCCGCAATTGATCTCCAAGATAATCTGTCTAACTTTGTCCAAGATTTCCTTTGATTGATTCTAGACTATAAACCTGCAGGATCCAGGAAACCTTGGAACTTTACTAAGATCAGCGGCTGCTTTTAATTGGGTAAGCTGGGAGTAGCCCATAATTCATAAGTTTTATGTTTCTGGAATTGGTATGTGGCTATTGACATGTGGTTATTATGTGTGTCCATGGCATTATGACATAATTGTTCAACTAAACAGGACGGAGTGTTGCTGCTTCCTGGTTGCTGTGATCCTTTCAATGACAAGGCCATCCGAGCAAGCAGAGGAGCTGCCTTTCGACTTCCACTATGAAAAGAAAAACATGGTGAAACAAGGAAAGACTAAATCTGGCTGCACCCCTAAATTAATAAACATATAACAATATTTTATATTTTTAAACTTAATTTGAAAACCCTTCTAAAAACAATACTCCCTATTTTCCTCACTTTTATTTTTATTTTTCAGACACCCCCAAAAATCAGTTAATCTTCTTCCAAATTTAAGTCGCATTCCATTAGTAATTTGTTTCTTCTTTTCAAAATTATATATACCTTGATTTAATTCAATTGCCATATATATAAACAAATTCAAAGATTTCATTGGATGTCTTCAAAATTTAATAAGGTGAAAATTTTAATATTTTTTTTTAAATACACAAGATTATATCCTTTGACTTAATCAATTTGTTTCTTCAATTTAAAAAAAATATCTTTTTTGAAATGATGATCCGCAGATGAAAATAACATGCAATACGGACAACCTGTGGGATGGGCCGATTCCCGGTCCAACAACACGAACGACTCGGATTCCAGTTGGAGCAAACCTTCCTCTGTATGCCTGCCTCTCCTTTGCCTTGTTCCGGGGCTCACGGTCTTTATTTGCCCCATCGAATACCTTATCATCGAGTTTTGTACGGAAATACGGTTAATTTTAAAAACAATTTGCGAAATACGGTTTGTGTTTCGTAAAATACGGTTTTACAATCGAAGGAGCGCGTTTTCAAAAGTCGCACATCAATATATAAAGAGGATGGGTTTTGAAAACCTGCCCTCTAGGTAAAAAGGCAGGGGCGGTGATACAAGGTCGTCGCTTCACCCGCATCCGTCGCTTTGCCCGCATCGCAACCAACATCGCTTTCTGGAGGCCTCAATATGCTGGTCACCGAGTAAGCGAGGCGAAAGGAGTACCGAGCGACACGACTCTCAGGCGACGAAGGGCAACCATGCGACGAGCAGCCCAAAAAACAGTTACGATCTGACGGCTCAGGTCTGACAACTTGCACATCAAGAGTCGCGCCTCCACTAACCCGCTCCATTTTCTTTTCAAATCTTGTCGGGAGGAATTAATATATTTCATTTCCTCATTTTCAGATCATATCCTTTATTTTATTTCTTATCATTTATTTTGTTTCCTTTATTGTCTTTAAATGGTAGCATATATAAGCCCTTGCCTTATAAGTGTTGATAAATCAGATTATTCAGACTTTTCAACTCAGATTAGACTTTTGCCTTTCTATCCGAAGGAGTGTATTGTCTTTCAACCTCGTTCTTCATTTGGTGGCTTTCAAGTGCAGATTGAATATAGTGTATCAACCGGTGGTGGTGTGCCTGTATCCTCCGTGTTGTTCCTCACCTTCATTTTCTTCACAGTGGTGTGTTTGTATCCGTGTGATAGAAGAGTTCTATCCGACTCTTCTTTCACGGTAGAGTCTCTGTATCCGTGGAGGTTAATCTCAACCTATCCTTCATACCCATCCATTCAGCCATCCCGTTTCATTATCTACCCTTCCGACCATTCCCATGTCACTCCATTCCGTACTACAGTGACGTCTCCCGTTGGTATTGGAATAATCTATTCCTTGCCAACCCCGCATCATCTTGGTGTTAGAGCCCAAAGTTGTTACCGTGAGCACAAGATTGTTGTTCAATCCACGGTTATCAATGTCCAGAAGAATCAGACATGTTATGACTTTTGACGAAGAACATTGCTCGGCTTGAGCTGCAAATCGCCGTTTGAAGTCGATTAGACAGCGACAAAGAAGAGAATCTATGGCGTGATGTTTCTCAACGAGGTTCGTCACCAGAAAATCAGCGACCCGAAAAGAGAGCCCAAACGATTAGTGTCCAAATTCAGGAGTTTGAGGGAAACCATGACCCTGAGGAATTCATAGATTGGATGCATATGGTCAGACGCATCTTCGATTACAATGAGATGCCCGAGGATCGAAAAGTTAAGATGGCAGCGTTACGGTTGAAAAATTATGCCAGCCTATGGTGGGACAACACCAATCATCAACTCCGTACGTGGTCAAAATGAAAAGGGCTATGACGAAGAGATTTTTGCCTGAGCACCATCAGCGAGATGTCTATGTCAAGTTGTTGTCGCTTCAACAAGTCTCAACGGTGTCGGAGTACACGGGGGAGTTTGAAAGACTCTTGATGCAGTGTGATGTCCAAGAAGCCCCCGAGCAACTATTGCTAGGTATCTTCGAGGACTTAAGCCACAGACTGCGGATGTTGTAGAGTTCCAACAACAATATTGGTCGTTTGATGATGTTCGAGCGCTTGCCTACAAGGTTGAGCAATAGGAAGCAAGGACGTCAAGTACCCGTCCATTTGTGAAGGTTCTGCCTTTCAACAGGGGAGTAGCTCCCTGGCAAAGCCATCGTCAACGATGTCAAGGAAAACTCCACCATCAACTACTATGCCTGAAGCTAAGACGTGCCAGCAAGGTCCTGTTCGTTTTTGTTTCAAATGCCAAGGAACAGGGCACATGTTGTCGGAATGTCTCTCAAGGAGAAATGTGGTCATCAAGGAGTTGTCTGATGGAGAAGAAGAGTTTGATGAGAACGTTAATCCTATTTAGGATCAAGAGGAAACTTAGGAATATCCAGACGAAGGAGAGTTGCTAGTCGTTCGTAAGGCCTTGAACCAATACCAGTTCGCGAGGAAAGCTAACGTGAGTGCATCTTTCATATCAGGTATACTGTTAAGGATAAAGTTTGTTTGGTGATTGTAGATAGCGAAAGTTGTACCAACGCGGTTTCTAGAACCGTAATAGAAAAGCTCAAGTTGTCCGTAGCACCACATCCTCATCCTTATCGCCTACAATGGCTCAGCAAGGACAGTAATGTTCGTATGACACAACAAGCGTTAGTCTCTTTCTCGATTGGGAAAAGCTACAGGGATGAAGTTATCTGCGATGTGATTCCGATGGATGCGTGCCATTTGCTCCTAAGAAGACCGTGGCAATTCGATCGACGTGCACAGCATGACAGGTATCGAAATACCTATTCCATTAGCGTCGACAAAAAGAAGATCACTTTGATGCCATTAACCGCCTAGCCATGTGAAGCACCTATAAACCAGTCGCCCGCTCAAGTGATCAAGCGAATGGAGTTAATTCGGGTGATGCACGAAAGCGAAGATGTTTACATTTTTTTCTGGTCGAAGCAACCCAGGATCAATCGTTGGAACATCTACGTGCGAAAGCTTTAATCAAGGAGTTTAAGGATGTGTTCCCGAAGGAGTTACCGATTGAACTACCACCCGTTCGAAGTATCCAACACCAGATTGATTTGGTTCTAGGAGCCTCCTTACCCAATCGACCAGCTTATCGATGCAACCCCGAGGAAGCGAAAGAACTTCAAAAGCAAGTCGATGAGATACTGGAGAAAGGCTTGGTACGAGAGAGCTTGAGCCTTTGCTCTGTTCCAGCTATATTGGTACCGAAGAAGGATGGCACATGGAGAATGTGCATGGACAGTCGAACGATCAACAGGATAACGGTGAAGTATCGCTTTTCTATTCCTCGACTAGGTGACATGTTAGATGAGTTGCATGGAGCGCAAGTATTTTCAAAAGTAGACTTGCGAAGTAGCTACCACCATATTCGAGTGAAGGAAGGTGACGAGTGGAAGACGGCCTTCAAAACCAAGTACGAGCTGTATGAATGGTTGGTGATGCCGTTTGGTTTGTCGAACGCACCCAGCACGTTCATGTGACGAATGGTTGTGGTATACTTCGACGACATTCTCATCTACAGCTACAGTCTCAACGAGTATGTTGAGCAACATCGCATAGTGTTTCACGACGAGAAGTTGTACGAAAATCTTAAGAAATATGAGTTCTTCCAACCCAGTGTAGTATTCCTTGGTTTTGTAGTATCAAGCGAACGAATCAAGGTTGATGAAAACAAGATCGAAGCAATAAGGGAGTGGTCGGTGCCAAGGAGTTTCCACGAAGTTCGTAGCTTCCATAGCTTAGCGTCGTTCTACAGGAGATTCATTTGAGCTTTCTGCTCAATCGCAGCCCCTCTCACTGAGTGTCTAAAAGGAGAGAAGTTTGAGTGGACTTCAGCCGCACAAGCTAGTTTCGAGTGACTCAAAGAGTGTCTAAGCGAAGCATCCGTTCTCGTCTTACCTGAGTTTGTGATGATGTTTGAAGTCGAATGCGATGCATCCGGACTTGGAATGGGAGGAGTTTTGATGCAGGAAGGGAGACCCCTTGCTTACTTCAGCGAAAAGCTCAATGGTGCGAAACTCAACTACTCGACGTACGACTAGGAGTTCCTAGATATCGTTCGAGTTTTGGAGACATGGAGCCACTACCTACTGCCTGGAGAGTTCGTGCTACACACCGATCATGAAGCTCTCAAGTACATCAATGGCGAGCACAAACTCAGCCGGCGACATGCCAAATGGGTAGAGCTCCTTTAATCTTTCACTTTCATGCTAAAGCATAAATCAGGAGCGAAGAATGTAGTTGTTGACGCCCTTCAAGGAAGATGGTTTTGCTATCCGCAATAGAGACCAAGCTCATTGGTTTCGAGTACCTGAAGGATCTATATAAGAGCGACGAAGATTTTGAAGAAGTCTTCGCCCGATGCAACACTCAGGCGATTGATCGATTCCACCAGGTGAATGGATTTCTCTTTCGCGACTCTAAGTTGTGCATTCCCAGGAGTTCGACGTAAGAGCTACTCATTCGAGAAGTCCATGGAGGAGGAATCGTCTTACAATTTGGAGTCGACAAGACATTGTCGATGCTTGAGGAGAATTTTTATTGGCCTCAAATGGAGAAGCAAGTGAGGAGTCTTATCTAGAGATGTGTTATCTGCCTCCAGGCAAAGAGCTGAGTCCAACCCCAAAATTGTATACCCCACTTCCAGGTCCTGAGCAATCATGGGAACCTGTGAGTATGGATTTTGTGTTGGGACTGCCCAGGATGCAACGAAGGAAGGATTCGATCATGGTTGTGGTCGATAGATTCTCGAAGATGGTACACTTCATTCCATGCCAAAAGACAGACGATGCAACCAACGTAGCGGACTTATATTTTCGAGAAGTGATGAGGTTGCATGGAGTACCCAAGTCGATCGTATCAGATCGTGACGTGAAGTTCCTAAGCTTCTTTTGGAAGACTTTGTGGCACAAGTTGGGAACTAAGCTCGTCTTCAGCACGGCATATCATCCACAGACCGACGGACAGACAGAGGTTGTTAATCGAACCATGGCTGCACTTCTTCGAACATTAGTATCGAAGAACCAGAAAGATTGGCATGTGAAGCTTGCTCATGTTGAGTTCGCCTACAACAGAGCCACGAGTTCAACAACCAAGTCCTCACCCTTTGAGGTAGTCGATGGCCTCAATCCTATGATTCCTGTCGATCTAATGCCTTTACTAAGTGTGAAGACAGTCAGCCGAGATGCCGAAGAGTGCGCTAAGGAGATGAGATTGCTCCTTGAGAAGATTCGTGCTCAGATCGACAAAGCTAATCTTTGATATCATGAGAGAGCAAATCGCGGGAGGCGAGCGAAGGTTTTTCAGCCAGTAATGTGGGTTCATCTGAGGAAGGAACGCTTCCCCGCAAAGAGGAAGAACAAGCTGATGCCTCGAGCAGTTTCAAGATCATCGAGCGCATCAACGACAACGCCTGCAAGGTTAATCTCCCTGGAGAGTATGAAGTCTCTTTCAATGTGAAGGACCGCATTCCGTTCGAAGACGATGATCCAACAAGTTTGAGGGCAACCTCTCTTCAACAAGGCGAGGATGATACAAGGATTGTCATCGCTTCACCCACAGCCGTCACTTCTCCCACATCTCAACCAACATCGCTTACTTGAGGCCTCAATCTGCTGGTCATCGAGTAAGTGAGGCGAAAGGAGCACCGAGCGACACAACTCTCATGCGACGAAGGACAACCATGTGACGAGCAGCCCAAAGGACGGTTACGATCTGAAGGCTCAGGATTGACAACTTGCACACTAAGAGTCGCGCCTGCTCCACCAGCCTACTCCATTATCTTTTTAAATCTTATCGGGAAGAAATAATATATTTCATTTCCTTATTTTCTGATCATATCCTTTATTTTATTTCTCTTATCTTTTATTTTGTTTCGACTTTCTATGGGTAGCCTATATAAGCCCTTGCATTATAAGAATTGATAAATTAGATTATTCAAACTTTTTAAACCAGATTAAACTTCTGTCTTTCTATTCGAAGGAATGAATTCTCTTTCAACCTCGTTCTTTATTTGCTGGATTCCAAGTGCGGATTGAGTAGACTGTATCAACCTGTGGTGGTGTGCCTGTATCCTCCGCATTGTTCCTCGCCCTCGTTCTTGTTTACGGTGGTGTGCCTGTATCCGTGTGACAGGTGAGTTCTATCCGTGTTTTCATTCACGGTGGTGTATTTGTATCCGTGGAGGTTGATGTCAACCTATCCTCCATACCCATCCTTTCAACTATCCTGTTTCATTATATACCCTTCCGACCATTCCCACGTCACTCCATTCCGCAGTACAGTGATGTCCCCCATCATTTTGATATCGGAATCATCTATTCCTTGCCAATCCCGCATCAGGCGGGTTTTCAAAACTTCTATTAAATGCAAACTTCTAGCTGAACACTCGTTCAAATGAAGAAACTTCAAACACAATATGGAAATGGAATCCATCAACGACCAGCATTCGGAGTTAGCTGAAAATGTGGCGCAAGACAATTTGCAAGCATTGGTAGAAATTGCATAAGATTAAGCGTGAAGGAATTCAATTGTCTATGCGAAGATGCTGAAATTGCTAGGAGATTTTTTTGTTTTTATGCTGAAATGAAGGGTTTCACATTGCAAACAAGATCAACAAAGGCGTCGATCAGGTGAGATTGTTATCCATAAATCGGTGTGTTCGCATCTAGGCGCTAAACTAGTGAAAAGTGATGCAGAAGATGTACATGCGACTTAGAGTCGGGGTACCTCTCGTATGGGTTGTCCAATAGGTTTTAAGATCAAAAGAGTAGATAACAAGGTATGTAAGGTTAATAATGGTTTCCATTTTTTCAAATGAACGATTTGAAGACCTATTGATTCTAACAACTGATTTCAGAGTTGATTATTCAGACCTTTCAATTCATAGACGTGGATCTCGGACCTATGAATGGGGGTATTCCTGAAACTCACAAAGAAAAAAGGAAGTGAGTTAGACAAAAAGAGAAGCAACTTGGACAAAACGAAAAGAAGTGGCCTAGACAAATCTTTTTTGTCGATAACCTCAGACCAATCAATCGAATATTGATTAATACGTAATCGATCGAAGACTAATTGAAAATGGCTCTTCTGCTCAGAAACGATGTGTTCCAAATGTTCCTGGAAATTCTTGCCCTTGAGTTCTTAAGCTTTCATAATAGAATATATTTTATTTCAATTTGAATCCTGAGCTAAGCTTTGGCTAAACCTTGGAAATCTTAATGCCATAATGCCTTTCAAATCCTCCTCGCCATTATTCTACTGCAATAATTCTTGCTAAGAAGAATGCCCATGTTGTGGCAAATCCCCTAAGAAGGTAATGGGTTACTCGTACAACACCTCCTTGTATAATGCTCAAGGCTCTAGGCTGAGTAGCAGGAGCAACTTTAATTTATTATGAGCCCAAACGATGGACTCAATAAGTTCTTGCCAATAACCACGTCCACTAAAAAGGAACATTAAACTAAAAGCCCATACAAAATGAGCACCTAGGAAAAAAAGCTCATATGCCGATAATGAGGACCCATAAGATTGAATTACTTGGGATGCCTGTGCCCATAAGAAATCACGAAGCCAGCCATTAATAGTGATGGAACTTTGCGCAAAGTTTCCTCCCGTGATATGAGTTACCGCCCCTTGATCACTTATACTACCCCATACGTCTGACTGCATTTTCCAACTAAAATGATATATGACTACCGAAATTGCATTGTACATCCAGAACAGGCTAAAGAAAACATGATCCCAAGCGGAGACTTGACAGGTCTCCCCTCTTCCTGGTCTATCACAAGGAATACGAAAACCAAGATTTGCTTTATCCGGTATCAAACGAGAGCTACGAGCAAATAGAACACCCTTTAGGAGTATCAATACAGTTACGTGAATAGTAAATGCATGAATGTGATGGACCAAAAAATTTGCAGTTCCTTATGAAATAGGTAACAAAGCAACCTTGCCACCTACTGCCACTAAATCACCACCCCCCCAAGTCAAACTGGTGCTTGCTGTTGCACCCAGAGCCGTTCCACCCTATAGCTCAGAGGATTAGAGCATGCGGCTACGAACCACGGTGTCGGGTGTTTGAATCCCTCCTTGCCCACAACCGGCCAAAAAGGAGAAGGACCTACTCCCATAGGGGTAGGAAAATCATGATCAGGCTAGTCCCAAGGCTATGGACCGAAGAGAAGAGCCATGGGTTCCCCCGGACTGCCAGGATCCCACGAGTGAACAGAAAGTTGGATCTACATTGGATCTCACCTGAATAGCCCCATTTATCCTCCTGGGGATAGGTTTAGTTTCAAATCCGGTTCGAATAGGAGAAGTACGTCATGCTAATGTGCCTTGGATGATCCACATCTCAGGCTGAGGCGCTGATGAGGACATTGAACTATACATGTGGCAGGTTATGCCATGGAATGAAAGACAATTCCGAATCCGCTTTGTCTACAAACAAGGAAGCTATAAGTAATGCAACTACGAATCTCATGGAGAGTTCGACCCTGGCTCAGGATGAACATTGGCGGCATACTTAACATATGCAAGTCGGACGGGAAGTGGTATTTCCAGTGGCGGATGGGTGAGTAACGCGTAAGAACCTGCCCTTGGAGGGGAACAATGGTTGGAAATGGCTGCTAATACCCCGTAGGCTGAGGAGCAAAAGGAGGAATCCGCTCGAGTACAACGTTGGATCACAACCATGATTGTGTCCCTAGTGCACAATCGTTCTTTATGAAGTCGCATCGTTTCACTTCTAATACGAATGTCCAGTGCATAACAAGTATGCTTTCTGCTGGCATAAGGAAATGCGACATAATCCGGAACTTCAGTGTGATTTGTGATGGGAATGCGAGAGTGGGATTTACCATGGATGATTTGTATAATCACTTCAACAACCAATGTCATTCACAAACCATAATGTCTGATTTTATTATTGTATTGTCGTATTTTTCAGCAAAGAATTCGAAAGACCCTGGTATGACATTCGCAATTCATATTGAGGATGGAATTGTAAGACGATGTTATTAGGTAGACAATAGAAGTAGATGAGACTATCATGTTTCGGAGATGTAGTGGCACTTTACTAGATATTCAGAATAAATACTTATAATATGAAGATGATTCCAATTGTTAGTGTGAATCATCATCATCAGACAATATTGTTTGGAGCAGGGCTTCTTTAAGTCGAGAGTACTAATGATTATTGTTGGTTATTGGAGAATCACATGACAGCAATGGGTGGTAAGAAACCGGTCAGGGTAGTTACGAATGCTGACAAGGCGACTATTGCGTCTGTCAGAATTTGTTGGCCTGTTATCAAACACATATTATGCATCTGGCTTGTACAAAGGAACATGGGTAAACATGTAAAGAAGAAAGAACACTTTTAGAAAATAAATTATTTCATATATATGAGAGAAAGTGTTGCCAAGATGGAAGATGAGTGGACGAATTTCATTTCCAATGAGAACTTACATGATTGTCGATGGTATTCAAAGTTGTATAGCCTAGACATACGTGGTGGAAGCATATCTTAGAGGTTCATTTTGGGGCGAGTTAAGGAGCACACAAAGAAGACCGTTAGTCACTTACGTCACGAGGAACTTCAAGTGGATTATGAAAATGGGCAGTGTAGACCTACAATGACCACGATACTTAAGCGCTTTGAGGAACATGCATCGACTATATATATATTATGCAGTCATTTTGCCGTGTTAAAAGACAACTACGACTTAAGGCATTATGCTACGTAAGTGCTACTCAGACAAAAATGGTGCAACACACTTATGATATAGTCGAATACGTCAATATGAGAAAGGTCACATAATTCCTCACAATAGTCGGGTTTGATGAGCTAACCTGTGAATGTCTTTATTACGAGACCCAAGGTTTTCCATGTGCACATTTATTGCATGTTGCTAAGGTAGAACGTCATGGGCAAATTCCAAATAAGTTGATTTTGAAAAGATGAACGAAGAATGCAAAATCATTCTAACATTTTAACGATTACGAATACTTGGTCTACGACAAATCACTTGATGATGCTTGACAGGATGCACTACTTGTAGCTTGTATCAACCTCTTATTTTATGGTTCGCATTTGGAAGCGGCTTTTGAGAAGGCAACACAGGTTTCACTGACTTAGCTTTTGAATTACGAGCGATGATGAGAGAGAATGAATGATGCTAAATTGAAAGTACAAAAGAAGCGACAATGAAAAACAATCGATGCGTAAGTATAGTACCAAAAATTTGCGACTAACATTAACATCACAATATTCGAGGGAGAAAATATTGTCCCCGGCGCATCTGAAGACAACACTTCGTCACAAGCGCCATTCGACAAAGAGATGTTATCACAATATGCGCGGATCCGCAGTTAAAATAATAAGTTAACTACTATTGTACGTACTATAGCACTCTTCTGGCTCCTCATCACTTAGCCCTTACTTTTTTAAGGGGAGATTACATTACCGCTATGTTCTTGTAAAACTGCAGTGCTGCTTTATACGTATTTTTCGGACCTTCGTCATATTTATTTCGGTTTTAAAGATTTCTACGGCGTGCTTTGGCTGATCAAATATGGAGATGCCCTGACATTAAACTAGAATGCTTTCAAACACATGTACCAATACCTTCATATGAAATTATTTATTATGGTCAAATTGTATCATCTTACCACATCCCTAACTTCAATCAATATATCTCTCATTCACATCCAATTTAATACGAAAATGACCCAAGCTGCATCAATAAGTAAATGGACCAGTAGTACAAATTGACATATATATATTAAAAATCAATCGATGTATTACCCGTTGTCCTGTCGACAGGTGCCTTCTGAATAGACCAATGGCCATTCCTCTGTATTACGAAACATATATCCAATGTTTTCCTTCACAAGTGATGCTTCCCGACAAATTTAATCTAGAAGGAAAATGGTACGCCTAATAACGTTCTCTGCCATGGATGTTTGCGTTCACCTTTCCCATGTTGTCAAGGACATGTATTCTTTTATCGGAGATGAGTATCACGGTTAACAACCAATGAGAACTATCGATATTAATAGGAATGTACACTTGTCCATGAACATTTACAAAATATATAATTATAAACTTTCAACCAACAAAATTTATGCTAACCGCTAACAAATACATATTCACCTATTGGCAATTTCTTAGCGGCCCGATTTGTCCACATAACATTTTGTACCGGTGAGTGGACTGAGCTTTGGTAATTTCTGGTAGTACTTTTGCACTGTAAGATGATCCGAAAAAATTGAAAATACAGAACCGAATACAAAGACTTCAAATGCACATACCCTTGAGGTAAAAATTAAGTATTATGAAGCACATTATGTAGGTTCAAATACCGTCAACAAATAGTTAGGGTACCAATTGCTTTGACTTCCATCAACAATTGCGATTTCATGTATATATAAGTGTAGAAGTCGATACCTATTTAATATTATAAGTATACCCGATTGCATTTAGCTACTAATCAATGGCCCGGACTCCAAAACGATGAAATATATACGTACCTCATCACATAGCCATTTACCTGTAAAGTTTTTACATGTTGTCTTATCAACCATATCATCTTGCTCACACAAATAATCTCACTACAATTGAGATATTACAATCCATCTCCATATGAAACACATGACAAAATGATATCCACTAATTCAGAGAACCCGACTATATTTTTTACCTATAACACCGTCATCTCTCCAAGCATACTGGAGTAGCACCTTAGCATTGTGACTGAACATATCATGCGGGGGATCTGGACAATCCATTGAGAATAACATCTGAATTTTTTGTATAAAATATAACGACAAGGCTCAACTTTAAATCATCCAATTGTATATTTAAATCATTTACCCTACTTACGAGATGAAAGTAGGACATTCCTTCTAGAGCAGTTGAGTTTTGCCTCTTACTTCGACGAACATTGGGAGGAGCCACAACCAAAGAGATCTCAGTGTTAAATATACCTTTCTCTCGTGGATACGCCTTGTTTGAATGCCGAGACGGTCCGCATTATTTGATGCCATGCTCTCAAGTAATGCTTTAAACCATGTGACAAGTTTTCAAAACACACCCATACTTTGGTTAATTAACAAAGTACTTTACCTTACTTTAGTTCATTGTACGACTTCAACTAATTCCTCATCTCGTACTATTTCCATCTCTTCGCAAATCTCATTTTTCAGTAACTCATTCTCCATTGATGTTAAATCAACCACTTTCCTTCCATCTAAAACTGTATCCTGCTTAATATCAACTTCCCTGATCTGTGCATAATCCCCGATCTGTGCATAATCTCGATCTGTGCATTGACGGTCTCGGGAAAACGGTGGAGGTTTGCGGCTGTTACAACGGCAACAATATCCGGACCATCGGTGGAAAAATCCTCCCGTGCTTGGGGAACTTCCTCACCCTTAGTTGTTGTAACACCTTCCTTGCTATTATGAAAATCCCTGTTATTCAAATCAAATGTGATCCCATACATCTCATGGTGATGATTAACAACGACAACCATCATAGCCCTTATCTCTAGTAAAGCCTCACGCATTATGCGTACCTCTTTCGAAAACTCTTTCACCATTATCTCAGCATTGTCAACTCTCCTACTCAAATAATTGGATTCAAGTCGGTCGGGATAAACCTGTATTCGTGTTTCCTCTTCTGCAATCATATAATTTCCTTCATCGATATTCACTTTTGTTATGGGATATGAAAATTGAACAAGGAAGCATCATCAGTATTTCATTTTTCTTTGGATAATAACATAATACTCACCAGGTCAGAACGAGGCTTTGGTCGACAGACATGTTCTGCCCGGAATGATTGAGCTGGTGGTGTGGAAGTGGATGAGGGATGCTACGGCGGGCAGTGGTGGGTCTGGTCATACAGGTATTTTTGTGAGAAGTGCACCGCCCATCGAAAATAAAGATCTGGGTCGGACGGGGGATTGCAACTATTCAATGATAACACAACGGACGGTGGCTGTCCAAGGCTCAGTGCGCAAAATGGCAGGATCGTTTCTGGATTGTGTGTGGAGGGATAAACTAAACACGCTTACTTTTATTCGTTGGTTTTAAAATTTTACAGCTCGACAATCCTATATTTTCAGGATTTCCGGATAGACTTCGTATGCTCCTTAAATCCGGGCATCCTTCTTACACAGGATTGCATGTTTTACCTTTTAGTAAGGCAATCCGATGTTAAAAGGATTATTGGTAACTGGCAATCTGTTGGATCATTCAGGAACACTAAGAGGGGGGTGAATTAGTGTTTTTCACTTTTTCGCCCTTTCTTGGTGTAAGCGGAAGCGTACTGTATCACAGCAGAGCGTTTCTCAGAATAAGAAATACTTTACTGTAACTGTTACGATTTTGTCGAATAGATTTTCGTACTAGTGTTGCGCGATCGTAATGGACACAGTGATTTATAGTGGTTCGGTCTTAATTGACGTACGTCCACTTTCCACCAACAAGGTGATTCCACTATATAAAATAATGGGTGCAAAAAACCCTTGCACTAGGCGTATGTTCCTCTCACAAAGTGAGATTTAGAATCCCGTACAATAGATGATCACTCCTGGCAATGGTCAGCTCCTCACACAGTGGACGTCTTCTCGTTTCCAGCAGAATGATGCTCACGCTCAGCAGTTGATTGCTCAAAGAATTCGCACACAGCTCGTTGTCGCTTAATATAAACCTAACTATCAAAGCAGAGAGACAACGTTGTGTTAGTATATAAATCCTCACAGATAATTCCTTACAGTGAAGAATGGCTTCTCAGAGAGCAGCCCAATTCTGCTTCACAGCGAGGGAATGCTTCGGCACTTGTTTGCTCAGAAGAGGATTTCCACAAAGATTTCATCCCTTCTCAGGATGATCCTGTCTATAAGCGCAACAGAGAAAACCACAAAGTTGATCAAATAGATCACCACAAAGATCACGAAGAGAAGAACCACACAAATCACAAAGAGAACCAGAAAGACCACTTAGAAGGTATCCGTCCTACACTCAGTTCGGACGTGCACGGTTACCACAGCCGTGACTCACTGCACTGCACACCCAATGCCTAAGGGTGGAATCTTCCGATCCGTTGGCTTCCGCGCAACCTGCTTTACTAACCCTCTGTATCAGGCGTTCAAGACTTTTGCACAGCACCGCTGTGCTCGGGAGGAACTCTTTCCACTCCGGCGGCGTTCCCAACTCCTGCTCTACCCTGCAGGCACGAGATTTCTGGCGCGCACCCGCAAGTGCCTGTCTAACTGCTCAAACTCCGTAGGCTCGAGACTTCCCTGCGAAAAGACACGACAAGAACGGCTTCTTGCCGATGGGTCAGCAACCGGTTACTGAATTCAGAGCAGGTATTCACTTAGCTTCCCTTAGACGATTCGCCGGCTGCTCGTTGAACGCACCGAGGACACCTAGTCCCTCTCAGACGATCAAAGGATCTGACCTCAGCCCCTTGACACTCTCACACGCAGCTTACAAGAGAAAGAACCAGGAGACACTTAGCACCTTCCGCTCTCCGTCGACGCACAAAGCTCACTTAGACCACTTAGACCACACAGACGCACAAAGGCTGAGTTTTCTGTCGTCTCTGGTTTGTTTATAAAGGAGAAGGAGGAGGGAGATCATCTAGGCAATCACCGAGATTTATTTCCAAAACTGGCAGCGAGGAGACAGCAACGGTCTGCTCAACGTTCACTGTTCCATAGAAGGTAAGAACCAACAGTAACTTCCTTCAACCGTATCAATTAGATAATTTATTTCCAATCTACATTATCTAATCATTATCTAATCGATTCTGATAATCAAATAAATTTAATTTGATATTTTCTCCCATTACAGCGAGCCGTTGCTGTAGGGAATCAGAAAAATATTTTGTTTCCAAAAATAAAAATTGGAAAGGTAATCTCATTTTATTTGTTGCCTAAGTGCTTATGATAAAATCATTAGGCTACGTTAAATGAACCTAGACACTCAGAATAATTATCTGAGATAGATTAAAATAAATCTTAGAATAAATCGTGATTATTAAAAATATGTTTCCATATTTTCAACTTCTATGCGTAATATCACAGTAACAGTGTACTGGAACGCAGTAATATATAGCGGTTACTAGCTGTGGTTCAGCAACGCATTGCTCAAGCTCATCACTAAGAATGAACACATAACTTGTGAAACATTACTACTGACCACCAGTAACATGTCGCTTAAGTTCATCATCAAAACCAGGTCAACATTCTCCCCCTTTTTGATGATGACAAAATATGGACTTAGGGATCGAGCTTGTGTCTCAACTCCCCCTTAAATCCTTAACTCCCCCTGAACTTATTCTTCTCCCCCTTTTTGTCATATCAAAAAGAAAAAGAAAAGAGGATAACAAATGATAGTTTTATTACTAGTGCAACAAGAATATGCTAGCACTCAAAAGACAAAGTCAACAGCAGCCAACAGTTGCTGCAATGTATCAAAAAGAAACAGTTTCTAAACAAGTTCAGAAATAAAAGAGCATAGCTCATTCTAGAACAAGAGAGCAGACACCTAAAGATAGAGGAGAGTAGCTCAATCCTAAACGGAGAGCATGGCTCAATCCTCGGTATTGTCAAGCAAGGTCTGGACCATCTTTTCCAGGCGGGTCAGCCTCTCAGCAATCCATCCAGCCTCTCAAGAATGGAGCGCCTGGTGTAGCTTAATTCCTCACAGAGGACCTTTTGCAGCTTAGAAGAAGAAGGGGACTCATCCTTGGATGAAGCAGCTGCCTTCTCATGCTTAGCATAACGCTGTTTGCCAGATTCAGTTGTGGACTTACCACGGACAGAAGCAGCGATCTCTTGCTTGGTTGGCTTTTTAATGAAAACACCATCCACATGAATATAGCCCATACTGGCGACAGAATTAGCTCCAATAAGCTGAGTAGTCCATGTGTCCATTTGATTTTCAGGAACAACCTGCTCACCATATATCTGCAGCAGGGTAGTAACAATATGTGCGAATGGAAGTGCCCTGGTCTCATCCTGAACACAAGAAGCCATGTGGCCAAATATAACACTTCCCAAATTCACAGGAATACCTCTCTTAAGGTGAACCATCAGATTCCAATCTCTTGGCATGACCGTGTCAATGCTGCCAATTTGAGGGGCCAAACAGGACATTACTGCCTTGTGAAACATCCGGTTGCTGAAACTCAGCCCGGTGTTCTGCAAATATCCGCTGACAGTAACCACCTCACCATCGTTGATGGACTGATAAGCTTCCATCTTTCCTTCACTGATCACCCTCAGGTTGTTAACAAGATCAGATTCAAAGAGGCGGTAAACATCAAACACAGAGAAAACAAAGGTTTTCTCATCTACCAACACCTTGATGAATTTAATAAGAGAATCTTCCTTATGAAAGGTAATATTGGCATAGAATTCCTTGACCTTTGAGATGGAACCGATGCCATCATATTCACAAAAGGATCGCCAGGTCAACCTTTCAAACATCTCAGCAAAGCAGAGCTCATGTTGAGTAAACCAATCAAAGTCTACACGCTTGCATGCAGCAATATTGCGCTTGGTCATGTTTCTATTTGGCATAGTATCATCAGCAAGAATCCGATTTAACTCAGCCAGAGAAACATACTGATCAACCTTAGGACTAAAAACAGAGGAATCTGCATTTCTCACTTTCTTTTGAATAGGAGAGCCAGAATGCATACCATCCCTTATACCAGCATAAGGTCGCTTCATCCTGGTGCGAGAAGCGATACCCAGAGAAGAGCGAATCGAAGGATTCTGAACAGAGCCGATCACCTCCACATTTTCATCCTCGTCAGGAGTCTCTTCAGCCAAAGAGTCCTGTTCATCGGCGCTTTGGAAATCCTTAGGATCCTCAGCGCTTTTCTTGCCTTTTTCGGCTTGAGTCTCCGCGTCAGTAGCAGGGGAGTTTGCTGCTTTGGGTGACGCAGAAGCAAACTTGGTAACCGCCTCAGTTGGAGCGGTTTCCTCCTCAACAACGAGGGTTTTCTCCTTAGCGGCCTCAGGTTCGCCTGGGGTGGTGACATCACCAATCGGAGCCACATTGTCCTCAGCAGGAACCGCAACAGGTGTCTCCTCGGTCGCAGTGACCATCGGAGCAGGGGTTTGCAACTTCGAGGGCTCCCCCTCAGTAACTGGCGAAGGCTCCACAACAGGTAGTTGCTGGGCAGAAGCAGCCACAGCCTGTGACCGTTTCTTGGGGGTTCCCTTACCCTTTCCAGATTTCGCGGATTTGGGTGCCATTGTCGGAGAACCGCAAAGAGAGGAAGAAGAACGAAGGTTGAGGTTGAAGAGAAGAGGGAAGTTAGGGATTTGAAAAGAAACCGTAGGTAGTTTTTGGTTTTATAGAATATTTAAAAGAAGGAAAGAAAAAGAAAATGGAAATGGCACCATAGGAAAATTTTATTTTCCTATCAAAACTTTCTCAAAATAATTAGATGACAATATTATCATCTCAGAGATTTGGATTACATATCCCTAATTTATTTCGTAAATACTCAAACCTCTCCTTGTCAAGCGGTTTAGTAAGTATATCAGCAAGTTGTTGCTCAGTATTTATATACTGAATATCAACTTTGCCACATTGTACATTGTCACGTAGAAAGTGGTGTCTCAACTCAAAATGCTTAGATCTTGAGTGATAAACAGGATTTCGTGACAAATTAATTGCACTTGTGTTATCACACATAATCGGAATAGCATCAAAATGAAGATCATAATCTTCAAGTTGTTGTCGCATCCATAGTAACTGCATACAGCAACTAGCTGCTGAGACATATTCAGCCTCTGCTGTGGATAAAGCGACAGTTGTCTGCTTCTTAGAGAACCAGGAAATAAGCATATTTCCAAGTAGTTGACAAGTGCCAGACGTGCTTTTTCTATCAATACGACATCCAGCATAGTCAGCATCAGAGTATCCTATAGGATTCAACAATGATCCTCTAGGGTACCATATGCCTAAGCTGACAGTTCCTGCGAGGTATCTAAATATCCTTTTAACTGCAGCAAGGTGTGACTCTTTTGGAGCAGACTGATATCTAGCGCATAAGCATACGCTAAACATGATATCAGGTCTCGAAGCAGTAAGATAGAGTAATGACCCTATCATGCTTCTGTAAAGTTTGGAATCAACTTCCTTTCCTCCTTCATCCTTTTCAATTTTGGTATTGCTACCAATAGGAGTTGACAAAGGTTTAGCATGCTGAAGTTCAAATTTCTTGAGCGACTGTTTGCTGTATTTTTCTTGATGGATAAAAATTCCATCTGCTGTTTGTTTAATTTGAAGTCCAAGGAAGAAAGTAAGTTCTCCCATGAGGCTCATTTCAAATTCTCCTCTCATAAAGTTAGAGAATTCGGTACAAAGTTTTTCATTAGTTGAACAAAATATGATGTCGTCCACATATATTTGAGCGACTAAAAGATCAGCATCATGTTGCTTCAGAAACAAGGTTGTATCGATCTTTCCTAGCCTATATCCCTTTGCTATAAGAAAGGAACTAAGCTTTTCATACCATGTTCGCGGAGCTTGCTTAAGCCCATACAAAGCTTTAGAGAGCTTATAAACATGGTTACGATACTTTGGATCGGTGAATCCAGGAGGTTGTTCAACATAGACTTCCTCTTTTAGATCACCATTTAGGAAAGCACTTTTCACGTCCATTTGAAATAACTTGAAGTTATTATAGCAAGCATATGCTAGAAGTAAGCGTATTGCTTCTAGACGTGCCACTGGGGCGAACGTTTCATCATAATCGACGCCTTCTTCTTGTGAGTAACCTTTAGCTACAAGTCTGGCTTTATTCCTTATAACATTTCTAGACTCATCAAGGTTATTTCGATAAACCCATTTTGTTCCAATAATGGAACGATCATTGGGTCTAGGTACTAAACTCCAAACTTCGTTTCTCACAAATTGGTTCAATTCCTCTTGCATAGCAAGAATCCAATTAGGGTCATCAAGAGCATCATCAATGCCTTGAGGTTCATCTTGAGAGATAAAAGTAGAGTATTCACAGTACAAACTTGCTGTATTGCGGGTTCACACTCCTGTGTGCAAAGAACCTATTACTTGATCAATAGGATGTCTTTTCTTATATAACGAAGACACGATTCTCAATTTGAATATCCTGGAAATCACCAGAAGCATTTTCAGTGTGTGCAGCAGGCACTTGCTGTACATCTGCTACAGTGTTTCCGTTCGGATTATTGTCAGCAATCATTTGCTGGGAGGTTTCATTTGATGCTGTTGTTGAGGATTGTGCTGCTGCTTCCACAGCAACTTCCTCCTGTGTCGGAGAATCATCAATTTTAACATTGATAGACTCTTCAACAGTTAGAGTTCTTTTATTAAAAACTCTATATGCTTTGCTCGTTAGGGAGTATCTTAAGAATATGCCCTCATTAGATCGAGCATCAAACTTTCCAACTCCATCTTTGATCGGTCTTAAGATGTAACATTTGCGTCCAAATGGATGGAAGTATGAGATATTAGGCTTTCTCTCTTTATATAACTCATAAGGCGTTTTACCTAAAGAGTGCCTCAAATGAATACGATTTGAGATGTAGCATGCTGTGCTTACAGCTTCAGCCCAAAGATTTTTAGCAACCTCACTTTCCAGCAACATGGTTCTCGCCATGTCTTGTAAGGTTCGATTCTTTCGCTCTACAACTCCATTTTGCTGTGGAGTGTATGGAGCAGAGAAATTATGGTTAATACCATATTCTTCACAGAAAGAAGTAAAGTCATGGTTTTCAAATTCGGTACCATGATCCATTCTTATGCTTCTTAGAGAAACACCTTTCTCGTTTTGAAGTTGTTTGACTAAAGTTTCAAAGGTTGCAAACGCATCACTTTTGTGAGCTAAGAATTTAACCCAAGTGAATCTGGAAAAGTCATCTACCACAACTAATCCATAACGTTTACCTCCAAGACTTTGAGTCCTTGTTGGACCAAATAAGTCCATATGAAGTAAATCAAGCGGAGCTTTGCTTGAAATCATATTTTTACTTTTAAAGGATACCTTTGTTTGTTTGCCAATAGAACAAGCTTTGCAATCCTGATCATTGTCAAACTTGATTTTAGGCAATCCCTTAATTGTGTCCTTTTTGACAAATTTGGACAGCAAGTCGTAGTTAGCATGTCCCAACTTTCTATGCCACAGAGTAGCTTCGTCCTTAACGGACAAGAGACAATTTTCTCCAGCGGAGATGTTCTTAAAGGACAGGATATAGATGTTTTTCTTGCGTTCACCAACGAAGCAAGTGACACCATCCCGTGAAACGTTACATGTTCTCTCATTGAAAGAAACATTGTAACCTTTATCGCACAATTGGCTGATACTAATCAAATTGTGTTGGAGGCCTTTAACATAAAGAACTCCTTCAATGGTTAGGGAGTTAGAACAGCAAATGGTTCCTGTTCCTTTAACCATCCCTCTTCCATTATCACCAAAAGTGACAGCACCACCATCCTGGAAAACCAGTGTGGAAAATAAGGAAACATCTCCTGACATGTGCCTCGAGCAACTACTATCTAAGTACCATACATGGTCCTTAGCAATGGATTTGAAACATCCCTGAAATAGAGAAAAAACTTAAGTAAGTCGTTGCTTCTATTTAACAATAGAAACATCAACTTTAGAAGTAATGCCAAGCATATCATTTCGCCGCACATGGCAATTTTTAATGAAATGATCCGGCTTTCTACAATAGTAACAAAGCCTAGGTAACCTTTGAATAATAAAATGAGACTCGCCATTCCTAACATGAGGGGGAACATATTTCCCATGTCGTGAATGTTTCTCATTTCCAGAATCATGCATCTCATGCATACATAATGTTTACAGCATCAAGTTGCTGCTGCAGCTCCTCAATCTTTGATTTGGATCGAGAAAGTTGCTTTTCCGCTTTCTCAGCCTTTGCTGATAAATCTTCCCTAAGAGAAGCGTTCTCAGCACTTAAGAATTTATTTTCCTTCTTAAGAGTTTTATTGTTTGCGGACAAAAACTCAAATTTATCATAGAGTTCTGAGAAAAGATTCTCAATATCTTCAGCAGATAGATCAGAAGGTGAGAAAACATTTACCTTCTCAGTTTCAACATCAGTTTGCGCTATATAGCAGATGTTTGTTGTTTCATCATCCTGATCAGATTCTTCATCACTATCACTCCAAGATGCCATCATGGCATTTTTCTTGTATTTTGAAGATTTGCCCTTCTCATTCAAAAGTGGGCAATCTGGTCGCATGTGACCAGGTTTGTTGCACTCATAGCATACACCACCTTTACTTTGGTGTGGTTTAGTATTCTTCTTTTTAATATCTCGCTTTCCCTTAAAGTGATTTTTGCGAAGATACCTTTGAACTTCCTTGCCATCAAGGAGACTTCATCCTCAGAATCAGATGAAGATTCATCCTCAGATTCATCGGACATTTCAATACTTCCTTTAAATGCAACAACATTGGATTTCTTTTCTTCAGCAAACTTGTTCTCATTCTCATAAGCGACAAGAGAACCAAGTAGCTATTGAAGACTTAAGCTCGTTAAGTCCTTTGCTTCTTCGATTGCCATTTTCTTGGCTTCCCAAGTTTTAGGCAAAGAGCGAAGTATCTTTCTGACCAACTCAGAATTATAAATTGTTTTGCCAAGTGATTCCATGGCATTAGTGATTTCGGTGAGTCTATCAAACATTTGATTTATTGACTCATCCTTTTTCATCTTGAATGCTTCGTATTGAGTTACTAAAGCATTTATTTTGGATTATTTGACTTGTTCTGTTCCGTCATAGATCAAAGCAAGTCTATCCCACATTTCTTTCGCCGTCTTACAAGTAGAGACGCGATTGAATTCGTTTCCAGCAAGAGCGTACACTAAATAGTGCCTTGCTTTAGTATTGAGAGAAATAGTTCTCTTTCTTTCATTTTCATGCCGAATGTCGTTCGGATTAGGTGGAGGAACTATTAGATCTCCTTCCATAATAATATGCCAGCAATCGGCTTCTTTTGCTCCAATGAATAACTCCATTCTCATTTTCCAATATGAGAAGTGTTGTCCTACAAAGAGCGGTGGACGTTCGGTCGAATGACCATCAGTCAAGAGCATTGACATTCTGTTCAGTACTCAGCAGCACCTTACTATGCTTAATGTAAGACTTTCAGCAACAAGCTGTTTTGATTCAGCAACAAAGTTCTGTACTAGCAATCACACAGAAAGCTTTCCAGCAAACCCACTCTGATACCAATTGTTGGATCGTTCAGGAATACTAAGAGGGGGGTGAATTAGTGTTTTTCACTTTTTCGCCCTTTCTTGGTGTAAGCGGAAGCGTACTGTATCACAGTAGAGCGTTTCTCAGAATGAGAAATACTTTACTGTAACTATTACGATTTTGTTGAATAGGTTTTCGTACTAGTGTTGCGCGATCGTAATGGACACAGTGATTTATAGTGGTTCGGCCTTAATTGACCAACATTCATTTTCCACCAAAAAAGTGATTCTACTATATAAAATAATTGGTGCAAAACGCCCTTGCACTAGGCGTATGTTCCTCTCACAAAGTGAGATTTAGAATCCCGTACAATAGATGATCACTCCTGGCAACGGTCAACTCCTCACACAGTGGACGTCTTCTCGTTTCCAGCAGAATGATGCTCACGCTCAGCAGTTGATTGCTCAAAGGATTCGCACACAGCTCGTTGTCGCTTAATATAAACCTGATTATCAAAGCAGAGAGACAACGTTGTGTTAGTATATAAATCTTCACAGATAATTCCTTACAGTGAAGAATGGCTTCTCAGAGAGCAGCCCGTTTCTGCTTCACAGCGAAGGAATGCTTCGGCACTTGTTTGCTCAGAAGAGGATTTCCATAAAGATTTCGTCCCTTCTCAGGATGATCCTGTCTATAAGCGCAGGATCACAAAGAGAACCACAAACATCACAAAGAGAACCACAAAGACCACTTAGAAGGTATTCGTCCTACACTCAGTTCGGACGTGCACGGTTACCACAGCCGTGACTCACTGCACTGCACACCTAGTGCCTAGGGTGGAATTTTCCGATCCGTTGGCTTCCGCGCAACCTGCTTTACTAACCCTCTGTATCAGGCGTTCAAGACTTTTGCACAGCACCGCTGTGCTCGGGAGGAACTCTTTCCACTCCGGCGGCGTTCCCAACTCCTGCTCTACCCTGCAGGCACGAGATTTCTGGCGCGCACCCGCAAGTGCCTGTCTAACTGCTCAAACTCCGTAGGCTCGAGACTTCCCTGCGAAAAGACACGACAAGAACGGCTTCTTGCCGATGGGTCAGCAACCGGTTACTGAATTGAGAGCAGGTATTCACTTAGCTTCCCTCAGACGATTCGCCGGCTGCTCGTTGAACGCACCAAGGACACCTAGTCCCTCTCAGACGATCAAAGGATCTGACCTCAGCCCCTTGACACTCTCACACGCAGCTTGCAAGAGAAAGAACCAGGAGACACTTAGCACCTTCCGCTCTCCGTCGACGCACAAAGCTCACTTAGACCACTTAGACCACACAGACGCACAAAGGCTGAGTTTTCTGTCGTCTCTGGTTTGTTTATAAAGGAGAAGGAGGAGGGAGATCATCTAGGCAATCACCGAGATTTATTTCCAAAACTGGCAGCGAGGAGACAGCAACGGTCTGCTCAAGGTTCACTGTTCCATAAAAGGTAAGAACCAACAGTAACTTCCTTCAACCGTATCAATTAGATAATTTATTTCCAATCTACATTATCTAATCATTATCTAATCGATTGTGATAATCAAATAAATTTAATTTGATATTTTCTCCCATTACAGCGAGACGTTGCTGCAGGGAATCAGAAAGATATTTTGTTTCCAAAAATAAAAATTGGAAAGGTAATCTCATTTTATTTGTTGCCTAAGTGCTTATGATAAAATCATTAGGCTACGTTAAATGAACCTAGACACTCAGAATAATTATCTGAGATAGATTAAAATAAATCTTAGAATAAATCGTGATTATTAAAAATATGTTTCCATATTTTCAACTTCTATGCATAATATCACAGTA
This sequence comes from Melastoma dodecandrum, assembly GCA_029817715.1. Classification (NCBI taxonomy): domain Eukaryota; kingdom Viridiplantae; phylum Streptophyta; class Magnoliopsida; order Myrtales; family Melastomataceae; genus Melastoma; species Melastoma dodecandrum. Next base: position 1,711,792 of record JARUPY010000434.1, read on the forward strand.
ACAGTGTACCGGAACGCAGTAATATATAGCGGTTACTAGCTGTGGTTTAGCAACGCATTGCTCAAGCTCATCACTAAGAATGAACACATAAGTTGTGAAACATTACTACTGACCACCAGTCACATGTCCCTTAAGTTCATCATCAAAACCAGGACAACACAATCCTTATTAGAAAGTATTGCCGGTTGTACTACAGACAACTACAATAATAATTACAACTCATGTCTAATAGCTATTATTTAAAAAAATTATTTTTAGTCGATGTGGTAATACCCGTTGTTAAGGTTTGCCGGTAAACTCTTCCTGAATACTCATTCACCCGACAAACATATCTTATAAGAAAGTCAGATTTAAAATAAAAATGTTCACTTATATTCAATAAAAAAGTCACCTACAATATTTATAAATAATTAACGACTACAAAAAAATTAACAAAAAAGTTTCGTGCATGGAACGACATTTAAGAGGGTTCTCCGCCAATGCTAAAGAAGAATCTCAACATGAAGATTTCGCTGACGGATTTTTCGTTTATCGACCCTGTCATCTCAAAACTCTTCGGAGGTAAATTGAGTTTTTAAAGTTATGTTTTTATCAATTGATAGCTAAAGAATACTTCCCCAGATTGCTTCTCTCGTGGTACGTGCCTTTTGATCTAGGGTCCCCTGATGACATTCAAGCACGACCTGCTACCTGAGACTTACCAACCATACCTGTAGAAACATATGCTAGTCCCATCGACGAGCAAAGCGAGTGAAAAGAACTTGTCATCGAGCTCATTGGGACCCTTGAGGAGGAGGAACTCTTAGAAGAAAAAATCAATCGAGCCAAAAAAATATCACGGTTGAAATATGGACCGGAAACAACATACATATTACCGTATGAAAAATATGAGTACATTTTGTCTCTAATTACGGAAGATGCATTGGTTTCGACCTGCCATCACGCTTTCCCTTTCCTCCACCATTCCGTGGCCACACCTCTTTGATCACAGGCTCGCTCCGGCTGTTTTATTTACAATGGACCTTATCGGGCATGAGATTGTCCAACGAAGGAACGGCTGAACGCGATTCCTGACGCCAGCGGGGATGCTTCCGAGGCACGTGTTGCTCCCTTTCAGCTCTTGGGGACCTTGCAAGAGAGGAAGGGGCATTCCAGGCCGGGAAGATGGTGCTGTTGTCAAGCGCGTGACAACCATGCAACTGGAGAAGGGCTGCAACGGGGGCTTGCTGGTGGGTGTTTCCTACAAGGCGTGTGGCACGAAGGCACTCCAGAGGGTGAAGCTGGTCCAAGTACCATTCCCCGAATCTCCGGATGAGGCGCCGGAGGCCGAAGAAAGTGTCGCGGAGGCACCCAAAAGGCGAAGCTTTCCCATGTTCCTTTCATCGAAACTCCGAATGAGGCGCCAGATGTGAACCAAGTGTTGCGGAGGCTGTTGGGGCAGCTAAATTGTATTTTTTCATTGTCAGGGACGTAGCGCGGGCGTGCCTTAACACTGCGTCGACGAGGGCGTCGACTCCAACCGATTGGAGTGGTTTTGAGTCCCTTATTTCTATACTCGCAAAATATCTGAAATGAGAATGAGCTGAGGCTCTGGCGAATATCTGCTAGAGCTTTAGGGAAGAACTTCTAGTTGTATGGGCATCCACAGAACTTCGTCGTTGATCGTGGAGAGGATGCTCGAGAGCTTCACGAAGCTAAAGAGTTCCTCACTCTTCAAGTTGTCGGGGTCTATTGGCTTGATCTGACGTTACTTCGATAGCTTGATGAAGTTGTTGGGGCCTATAGGCTTGATCGGACAACACTTCAATACCTTGATGAAGTTGTCGTTATCGATGAAAAGATATGGCTATCATCGGAGAATATAACCTCTAAGAATATCACTCACGTGCCTTCTCTTTTTGATGTGGGACAAGGAAAAGTAACCTAAATTGCATCATTCTACATATGGAAGCTAATGAAATTATAGACACTTTCAAGTGGGCCGAACAATGGGAAAGGTTTTGACTTTGGCTTGAATTAACCAAGTATTTAGCCCATCACATGAGTTGGGCTTGTCCAAATTGATTAAATTTTAATGTCTACAAGTTCCCCTACTTTAATTTGTGTCTCGCATGCTTATATATTGCAGAGAGACAAGAATTAACAAATTGAAGAGATGCACATATATCCCATTCAACTTATTCTTCATACTTTCATTAACATGAATGAATTTATGATCCTTGAAATGCAAATATTCAGAGGATCATTTCATGGAGTAATATAATCCTCCTCATGTGATACCATGCTTCTAATACCGCGTTTTGCTTTATGGCTCATCGCATGAGGTATATGTAACCATGAGTGAATATGAAGATGGAGTAATTCATAATTTATACTTGTGTGGACAAGGAGTATTATGTAAAGATGAAGTCATTCATAGTTTATACTCATATGGATAAGGAGGATTATATAAAGATTGAGCCATTCACATTTTTTACTCATGTGGATAAGGAGTATTACATAATGATTTAGCTATTCACAGTTTGAACTTGTACGGACAAGGCGTATGGCATGAAGATATAGTCGTTCATAGTTTATACTCGTGTGGATGAAGAGTATGAAGATAGAGTCAGTTAATACTCATGTGGACAAGGAGTATGAAGATATAGTCAGTATATACTCGTGTGTATAAAGAGTATTATATGAAGATAAAGCCGTTCACAGTTTATACTCATTCGAGCCATGATTATTTTTTTGCATTTCGTATTCTCCCTTTTTTGCTTCTTTTTTTATTTCTTTTCTTTTTTTTTCTTTATATTTTTTGTATACAGTCTAGGCTCAGGCAACATGGAGCACTATTTTTTAGGCATAATATCATTTCAGGAACTTCTCATTGATTGGTCTGAAGCGTAGTCCATCTTGATATACTATTTTATATGCGCCCCAGTGTATGGGTCATCCCACTTCAAGGTGAACTTGCTTCCAGTCTTGTGTGTGACGATTACGGGTCTTTTCACGACAAGTACGAGATCACCAACTTGGGAAAAGCGTTAACAAACATTCTAATTAAAAGGCTCGGACATCATCGCTTGGTAGCACTCGATTTGCTATTTTGATTCCAAACGCCTTTCATCCAGGGGTTCTAACTCTTGTAGGCATAATCGTACATTATCTTCATGGCAAAGGCCCTCCTGTATAGCTATTCGTAATGATGGAATTTGTCGCTCGAGTGGAAGGACTACTTTGACACCGTAGACCAATGACTATGTTGTATGATATGCCCATAGAGCTTCTCTGACTCGCTCATGCCAATGTGTCTTTCCCTTATCGACCATGTTTTTGAGAATATCGCATAACACCTTATTGAACGCTTCATCCAACCCATTTGTAGCTTCATAATACAAGGAAGAGTTGTATTGCTTGAAGACAAATTGCTCGCAGAATTTATCCATGGCCTTATTTGAAAAATTATGGCCATTATCAGTAATGATGCAGCGAGACACACCATAACGAAAGATGATATTATTCATGATGGGGGTGATCACCGTTTCTTTCTTTACTTCTCAAAAGGATGTGGCTTCTGCCATTTGGAGAAATAGTCAGTTACCACCAAAATGTATGAGTGGCCCTCTAACGATTTAGGTGTGATAAGTCGTACAACGTCTAGCCCCCAGGCTTAAAATGGTCAAGATGGTATAATTGGATGAAGTGGCTTGGGCGATTATTGATGTGCTCCACACACTGCAGAATGTGCTTTTTCTATTGCAACCGAGGTGGTCGTCTCCTAACATCCACTTTTTATCGAGGATCATCAGGCAACTTTTCGTGCTCAAAAAGTCAATGAACGGTTGTCTTTAGTCTTGGTCTTCTACATTATAGACGGAGATGATATTGACTTCCTCTTTTTCTTCTCAAACATTGGAGGAACCACCCAAGCTTGACATAGTCGGATATTAGTTTGCTTGTCTACCAAAATGCGTGCAGAAGGCACGCTTGCACAATTTCCTTTTTCGATATATGATTTCTTGTAAAATCCTGGAATCTACATATACATTTAAACTATGGACTTTGTTATCCATGGCCATTTCTAACTCTAATAAGATTGCTTGATATTTGGTCATGTTATTTGAGCATAATTAAATGGGTGTATGCATATGGGATGATACCACCATCGAATGTGACGAAGACAACTCCGGCTCCTGCGTCTTTTTGGGTAGCCGATCCATCAAAGAACATCTTATATGGATTGGGAATATCCACCTACATCACTTCATCGTTGAGTAATTCCTCAGAAATCTTCCATTCATCTCGTATAGGATGATCTGCTAAGAAATCAACCAAGACTTGTCCTTTCACGGCCTTTGGAGACACATATGAGATCTCAAACTCCTGGAGTTTGAGTGCCCATTTTGCAAGATAACCAGATAGTACTGGCTTTGACATGCTGTACTTGAAAAGATCCGTTTGTGATATGAAATGAACAGAGTGTGTTTGCAAATAATGTCGCAACTTTTGTATAGCAAACATCAATGCGAGACATGTCTTCTCAATCGATGAGTAATTCAACTATGCACAATCAAGGTCCTTATCACATAATTTAAAGCATTCTCCTTTTCGTCATCATTCTCTTGGGCTAACAAGTCTCTTATTGAAGCTTCTTATGCCGGTATATACAATATGAGTGGTCTGCCTTGGATTGACATGCTTAGATCCAACGACTTTCATAAGTGAGCCTTTATGCTATTGAACGCATGTTTGTGTTCCATCCCACTCAAAAAGGAGTATCTTTCTTTAGTAGCCGATGGAAGGGGTGTGTTCGCTTCGAAACGGATCACATTGGAAATATTTGGCAATAGTGCTCACTGGGGTTTAATTGTGGTCGCCAGTAAGTAAAACGAAATGAATTGAACTGATCAGACGAAGTCTTACAATAACAGTGAAAAGCTAACAGCCATGAAAAATAAAGTAAAGACGATGGTGCGATGTCGTAGACTTGCTACCGGGCGCTGTAGACTTGCAAGCTTGGATGGTGGTGGCGCCGTAGACTTGTTGTTGGACGCTGTAGACTTGCGAACTTGGACGGTGGAACGTAGTCGCTGGGGCTTGGTGGACAGAATGCGGTCGAAGGTAGTGGCGGACGTGGATACCAAGGCTACGGTTGCTTACCCTAGTGGCGGAACGAAGGCGGAATTAGTTGCTGGGACTACGGTTGCTCGTCCCGACGGTGAAATGCTGATGAAGTTTGGTTACCAGAACTACGGTTGCTCATTCTGGCGGTGGAAGTGAAGACCAATGAACTCTCACGAATTCGCCTAAGTCGAGAAATCCTAACAACTATGGGGTGACAAGCAAATAGAGCTTTCGTTCGTTGAATTGATCATGTCCTCTTTGGGGAGATCTCCTTCCTTTTATATTTGATCTTACGGGCCCGGGATGTTTGTCACATTTTCAAAATATCTTCTCAATCTAAACTACCTTCTGTGGATCTCGAAGTTAACAAACCGCTTTCCTAAGACATGTGACTGGTGCAGACATGGGCTGTAGACTTGGTATGAGCCTTATATTCCTCTTGTGGGCTTTAACCCGTCCGAAAATAGGCCCAAGATAATCTGTCATGTCAACATAAGCCACCCTCTTTTTGCTGTGGTGACTTCTGTCGCTTGAGCATATTTGTCAATCTCTGGGGGTTTTTAAAGAGAAATCTTTCGTTTCCCTCCCTTCACTTATCCTTCGAGTGTTCCTTCTAACTGAAACTCTTCCCGTCCTTTCTGGAAACCCTATCTCTCCTTTTTGAATATGTCTTCATTTGCAACCTTCCAATGGCACACCCAACGTGCTGGTCCCTCTGGCGTAGTCTAAACTGGCGACAACGGGTTCACCCTAGGTCCCGTTCTTGACCCTACTCTTTTCCCTCGTCCGATTTCTCATGAATATTTGATCACGGAGTCTCAAATCCCTATCAGTCGGGAAGACTTTGTGAACCCCCTGAATAAGAAAAGAAAAGTGGAATCTTATGCTTCCCCTCTGTTGACAAGCCAGTGGTGCAACAGTGGTTTCCCGTTGGCTTGGGAAGCTGGAATCCAGGCTGAAAGCCTATGTCCTCTGGTCCTTCTTCAAGCTATCTTAGGTTACGAAACGCTGCAACCCCCGGGTATGTGCCAGTTTACTTTCCTTCCGGAACAACTCGGGAAACTGCTTCTACTTCCCTGAAGGCCCCATGACCATCATTCTGGAGGATATAAATTTCTTGACGAGGAGTTACGTGGCTAGTTCCCCTGTTCGTCTTTACTCTCTAGACGACGACCACAATCCTAAAGAAATCTCCAAATCTTGAGTACAGTGAGGAAACACCTTCAAATGATTGAAGGTCATTCCACTGCTGTCTGGGGAAAGGCCGAGGAGGTTGAATTCTTCAGCGTCTGGTTGAGCAAGTATGTCTTTTGTTTCACCGGCAAGCGAGTGCCAAAATTTGTTTATGGGATTGCCAACTTTCTGAGCTCGGCTTCTAGTAAGATAGCTTGGGCCCCATTCCTGTTGAATTTAGTCTACCAGGGTTTGCACAAGGGTAGTATATGTACAAGTCCCTTCCCGAGATATCCGGCCGGTGGCACCCTTTGGATCGTTCATCTGTGATCCTGCATATGGATGCCAGGACTTACGGGGTACCAGATGCCTTCTGGCGCCACCCAGATCAGTTGCTATGGAAAACATAAGATGGAATCCTGTTGTCAGGCCAAGGACAAATGGTTGTACGCCTCTGTGACGGGGCATATAAGGCACATTGTAGATACTGGGAGAGGCCTGCAATTGGGTCCCATTCCCTGCCGACCACCTCATTTTAAAATGTCGGTAAAGGCTTACCCCAGACCTGTATTGGGATACTGTTTTGACCAGCAGCGACTTGGTATGTGTGAGGGAGGGCCCAGACCTGTATTGGGATACTGTTTTGACCAGCAGCGACTTGGTATGTGTGAGGGAGGGTGGATTTGGTTTCGAAGTCTACAACCCCCCAGCTCTATGAAAGACAAGTTGGTTTTGTCCAGAGCTCATCGGTCCTTTTTTCTGACTCCTTCAATATCCCAATTCATTCACGGGTCAATAGCATTCTATCAAAGGATTCTTTCTAAGCCTCCATGAACCTTCTGTCGGAGAAGATGGAGGTCCGTCACATGGAGTTCCCTTTTGAGACCACTCCGGTTTATGCTACGGAGTTCTTTTCTATTCAATGGGCAATTACTTTTGATGCCCTTTTGAAGAAAATGACTTTTCTTAAGACTTCTACAGAGCCAGATCTTTACCTTTCTTCTGACATAATGTTAAAGACCGAACAAAGACCTTTTGGTCTGAAGCGTAGTCTAAACTTATTTTATGCTGTTAAAGACTAAACTTATTTTTCTTGCCTTTTGAACTGAAAACTTCCTTTCTGACATGTTGCAGTTTCAGTTGTGGACTTAGGGGATTATTCATCAGAAAGGAGTCCTCCTCCCTCGGCTGGTCGTTTGACCCGTCTTCGCCGGCAGACCCTTGCTTCCAAAGGCAAACATGTCGAGATTGCGGACCAACTCCTTCCCGAGAAGAAAGTGATTAGCATTCGAAAGGCTCCTTCCCCTCAGTCTTCTGACTCCGAGGATATACCTATTTCAATTTCTTTTAAGTACCGACGTCCTGCCATTCAGGATCCTGTCCCTATTTCTTTCAAAGCTCCTAATCTTTTGAGACAGATTCTCAGTATTCAGGGACTCCTTCTCGAAGGTATGCGGCGCCATTCACTTCTAAGTACCATAGTCTCTTTCCAATAAACCTTGGGATCTTGTTTTCAGGAGGACGACCATGACACTAGTCCGACCCCTTTGAATTCCCAAACGGCAGAGTCCTCTCGAGAATTGGTATGTATTCCTGTACCCATGTTGTTTTGTTTTCTCAAAGCTCGAGCGAAAAAATATTTTACTTTCTCCTCAGGGTCTTAATCTCTCCGGGATTCCTGATCCTAAAAAGCCTTAGGGAACCAACAAAGCTGACCTGCCTCCTTTCGAGGTACTCCAGGTCGATATAGACTTTACTTGTCCAGTTTCAATACCGAAGATTACCCTTTATTCAATTTGTAAAATATCCTTACCCCAAGTCTTGAAGTTTTAGCGTCTGAGGAGCCGGAGGCTGTTGCCGCTGTAATAGAGCTGCTACTCAAGAGGCGATAGGCGCGTCGAGCGCTAATCTCTCTAGTGTCGCAGACCAACCAACTGCAATGCCGACTGACCAATCTCCCTGCCAGCCATCAAGTGAAAATCTTGGGGAAGGTACTTCAAGCAGCTTCAGTGATTATGAACGCCTGATGGAGAACGTAGACCATGTTGGGGATCTCCTCCGTCTTGAAACTTTTTCTGAAGATCAATTTAAGATCCTTCAGAAATGCATCAAGGAGATTGAGAGTTCCCCGCCAGTTACGATCCAAATGTTAGCAGCTTGTGAAGACTTCAAAGGGTAATTCTGGACTGAATGGCCGGTTTATTCGAAGGACCTCAAGATATCTTGCAGTGCCGAGTCCAAGATTGCTGATTTCCTGGAAACTCAAGTGGAAGAAGCCGCTGATGTGAGGCTCCTCAGGCAACGAGATAAAGGGACGACTTGTCTCATGAGCTTTCACAAGTCCAGGCTAGGATTGTAGAGCTCTGGACCCTTGAGAAGGATATCAAGGACCGAATTTTCGTGGCTGACTCCCTGCTCGAGAACGATCTGCTCATGCTTCTGATCAGCAGAGCCATGATGAATTGAAGTTTTGGTTACGTCAGAAGAACGAGATTACCATGAAGCGAACCCGGACCAAGGTTTTGACTTTTCTGTTTGTGGAAGCAGCACATATGGTGCCTAGACATGATGCCGCGAGTTCAAGCTTCCAGGTCCCTAGGAAGTGATGCCATTTTATTTCTTCTCTTTACGTCTCAAGGATGACACCCTTAAAATAAACTCAATTTTCTTTACGTCCACCAGCTCTAGGTGTAGGGTCTCAAGGGATGACACCCTCTAAACAAACTCATCACTCTACAGTTGTGTAGTGTTTTTATGAATTTACTTTTTAGTAATTTCTTCCCATATAACTGGGAAGCGTTTCCTTAGAATTTTTCCGTGAGAAATCTAGATGGTTTTCTTATAGTATTTCAAGTACTTACCGTTAATTTTTAGTGGTTGCCTGACTCCTTTAAGGGTTGACAACCTATAGCTCTTTGCTGAAAAGGTTTCGACTACTTGATATTGTCCTTCCCAATTTGGAGACCATTTTCCTAAAATCTAGTTAGAGGTTGTCTAACTCCTTCAAGGGTTGACAACCTATAGCTCTTTGCTGAAAAGTTTCGCTTACTTGATATGGTCCTTCTCAATTTGGAGACAATTTTCCTAAAATTTGGACCTCAGACTTTAAGGGTAAGACCATCTTCCAAACCAGGTCGCCAGCTTTAAAGTGTTTATGAATCACTTTCTTGTTGTAATGTCGGACTATCCTTTGTTTGTGTACTTCTTTTTTGTCTACAACTTACAATCTTTTTCTTTCAGCTCTTCTAAGGCTATGTGCATAGCTTCATCATATAGACAAGGTTGGCTGACACGATCGGCAATAGTGTATCGTGACCACAGAATAGTGGTGCGAACGGAGTTTCTCAGGTGCTTTCACATTTGGTAACTCTTATAGCCCACAAAGTATCATTCAATATTTCGTGCCATTTCTTTGGATTAAGCCCGTCCATCTTTTGAATGTTATTTTTAATTAATTTATTGGAGGCTTCAGCTTGTCCATTCGCTTGAGGATAATACGGAGTGGAATTCAGGATTGAGAAGCCAAATTCTTCCGCAAACTCCCTCACTCTTGTGTTGTTAAGAGTTGTCCCATTGTCTACTACAATGTTCTGGGGAATGCCAAATCGATAAACGATACAGGTCTGCAAAAAACTAATGACTTCATTATGGTCAATTTTCTTGTAGACTTGTGCCTCTACCCACTTGGTGAAGTAATCTGTTGCTACCAAGATAAACGCATCCCCTCGACTAGAATGATGATGAATTTCCCCTATTACATCTAGAGCCTAGGTCCTGAAAAGCCAAGGTATAATTACTGGGGTAAGGTTAGTTGCTGGAGCACGAGTTATTGGGCCATGTCGTTGGCACTCTTGACATCTTTTGGCCATCTCAATGCAATTTTTTATCATTGATGGCCAGTAAAAACCATGTCTACGAATAATCCAACATATTTTAATCCCTGCCTGGTGCGAACCACAGAGTCCATCGTGGGTTTCCAACATTACTGGAGTAGCTTCATCTAAGTCTACGCATCTTAAAAGAACTACACTCATATCCTTCCTATAGAGAACACTGTCCAAAAGGATGTATGATAATGCCTGAACTTCGATTTGTTGTTTCACTTCCCGACCGGGGTTTGATAAGAAATCTATTATAGGTTTCCTCCAGTCTTCATCTTGGCTCATTATGTCTACGACCATGACGTTATCATCTGACTACAGATGCGATCCTATTTCGGGTATGTTATCTCGTTTGGTCCCGTTTTTGTATCCTGAGGCTAACTGCGCTAAGCTATTAGCTACTATAAATTCATCACGTCCCACAAATTGAAAAATTATATCTTCGAATCGTGCGACTAGCCGCTGTACCGTCTCAAAATAGGGTAGCAACTTGCCTTGACACGAGCACTCCTTGTTAACCTGGTTAATAACTAACTGAGAATCTCCCCTGACACGGCTTGCCTTGCCCTTAGTGCCATGAGTTCCTTTAATACTGTTATTAATGCTTCATATTCAATAGCATTGTTGGTTGGTATTACTTGTAGACGAAAAGATAATCTGATGTCTTTACCCATTGGGGATATTAAGTGAACTCATATCCCAGCCCCATTTTTGGTGGATGAGCCATCGAACCATTCCCGCCAAATTTCTTCAATTGCTTCTTCTTGTTCTATAAAGAAGGCCAGGTCATGGTCGGCTAGAAAATCAGCCAGCGGTTGTCATTTGATCGACTATTGGGGCTTCTATCTCAAATTGTATGGAGACAAAATCAAGCTCCATTTGCTAATCCGTCCACCTAATAGTGGGCTCTCAAAGAAATATTTGATAATGGGCGACTTGGATACGACGTAGACTTCGATGTTCCCGATGTAATGTCTAAGTTTCATGACAGCATAAAATACCGATAGATACAACTTTTCTTTTGGAACATACCTGACTTCAGTTGGTGTCAGTTGCCTCGACAGGTAATAAACGTCCCTTTCATGTCCATTCTCATCCATTTGTGCCAACATAGCCCCTATAGTCGTTTTAGTGGCAACCGCAAAAAGAATGAAAGGTCTCCCGTACTACGGGGGTATCAGGACTGGTGGGTGTGTTAAATATTTCTTTAAGGCGTTGAATGCTTCCTCGTGTTTTTCAGTACACTAGTAATCATTTTTTCCTCTTAACAGGTTAGTAAATGCCTCCATCTTCCCTGCGACATTCCCGATAAATCTACATAGGTAATTCACTCTCCCAAGGAAAGCCTGTAACTCCCTTTTAATTATTGGTGCCGCTAAATTCTAAATAGTTTTTACGTTGTTTTGATCGACTTCAATACCACGTTGATGTATTAAGAAACCCAAAAATTTCCCCGCTTTAACCCTAAAGCCGCATTTAAGTGGGTTTAATTTCAGTTGATGTTTCCTCATTTTTATAAAAGCATTTCTGAGATGATCGACATGTAGTTCTTCTTTTGCTGACTTAACAACTATACCATCAATGTAGACTTCTACTGTCATGCCAAGAGAAACGTCTTATATGGCGTTCATTGCTCGCTGATAAGTAGCGTCAGCATTCTTTAGTCCAAAAGGACATCTGAATGCTGTTTGATGTATATCCTCATCCGCGATAAAGATCTGGTTATACCCGGAGAAATCATCCATAAATGACATAAACTGATGACATGTTGTTTTGTCTATAAGATCGTCCGTAATAGGCATGGGGTACTCATCTTTTGAAGTAGCGCGGTTCAAATCTCTAAAGTCTATATAGACTTTATAATTTTGCCGTTCTTTTTTAATACCGTCACGATACTAGAAATCCACTTCTTTAAAGACTAACTGTGTTACTTCCCTAGTCATATGCCTTAGTGCTTGTTGTACCAGCTTGAAATCTTTCTTGATGGAAAGAGTGTGTTCTACTAGTCTACGATCTAGTCCTCGCATCTCGGTAAAATCCCAGACCAAACAATCTTTAAATTCTTCAAGTACCCCTCTAATCGCATAAAAAAGTTCCTTATTAACTGAAGAACTGATGAAAAGAACCCTAAGAGAAGTCTCGCTTCCCAAATTAATACTAACTAATGGATCACACGGCATCATCAAAGATTCGCGGCCCTCGCTACCACCTAAATCGATAGATACTGGCTTATTACAAGCATCGGGCGCTCTAAGTGCTTCCGAATTTATTGAGAACCAATGTGTAGGTTGTTAACGGCAATGATTCCCCTTGTAGACTTGGAGTCGTCGGAGGACATCGGCGACCGTTTCGTTCCCTTTTTCACTCTGGTCCATAAGTCCCTTCCTTTAGGAGTATATCGGGCTCCAACTCCGCGATGGTGCTCTGCTAGCTCTTCAAAACTTCTTCTTTACTTCCTTCGTCCTCGTTTCGGCCTGTTTGCATCTTTCCTTGCGGGATTTTCACCCGAATTGACCTCCTGTAGGACTTCCTCTATGTCCCTTGTAGTAAGCTCTTTTCCCCATCCTGACGGAGCGGCTTGGCCCATCTCCGGCTTGGGGTGCGATGTCCCATAATCCACGATATAATCAAATTTTCCAGATGGTTGACCGAGAGGCCCTACAATAGGGTCGCTTAGCTTATATCGTTGCTCCAGCGTAAGATCTTTGACAGTCTTGCTCATTTCTACATGCAAGATACCTTTGTCACAACAGGAATATTCATCAGCCTTAATAATCTCAATTTCAGAATCAAGCCATAACATCAACTCTCTATGCAACGTAGACGGAATGGCTGCGGCTTTATGAAGCCAATCGCGGCCTAACAAGCATTAAAAGTGGGAATTATGTCTATTACGAAGAAAACAGTTTCCTTCCCCTGGCGACCCACCTCTGGATGCACAGAAAAGACCCCTACACATTCATATTTCCTACCGTTAAAACCACTCACGACAACATTGGTTTTAACCAAATCGTGAGGTTTATATCCAAGCATTCTAAACCTGGACAGCGGAAGCATGTTTATCGTTGCTCCATTGTCTACTAGGACCCGACTCACCACAATACCATCAAAGGTAACGGTATTGTACAAAGAATGCATGTGTTGCTTTATGTTATCAGATGGTTTCTTCAACCAATGAAGTGGAAAATCTGTCGGATAAACTAGTGAATAAGGAAGAGGTATCTTACCTCACGCAGTCTTCCATTTCCGATTATTGACGAAGCCTACCGGTAAGGTGAGAGTGCTACAGCTCACAATTGGTCTCCTTTCGCCATCAGCATTTCTTGGGATTTCACTCCAGAGAGGGGTGTAATCAAAACTCGAGCCAAACTCTTCCGAATGGTCCGTGGACCCGACATGATCTGCCTCAGTGTTTGATTCCTTCATATACACTTCGGCAGGTAAAGTGGCTCCTGAGAGGGCAGGTCTAGGACTGTTAGCGACGTGACTTAGACGTCTATCCCTTCTCTTACGAGGCCTTGGTGGCAAAAAACATTTGCCAATATCTTTCTCCTAATGTTTCAAGGGGTTAACCACTTTGATTAACCTTGATTTCTTAGAATCAAGCAAAGATTGATATACCTCGACAAAGTCTCCAGCGAGTGGATCATATCCCACTACTGTCCGCGTTGGCACTTGTTGTTTTGGATAATTATTAGTTTCACAAGTACCTGTAGTTGCAGAGCGAGCGGGTATGATCACGATTTCCCCATTTGACGACAGGTCTACCAGCATAAGGAAATAGTTTACACAGCACGGGGTGCAGAGTTTGAGTAATGAAGATCCTGTTCTGAGCTATTAGCTTGCATTTCTAACACAGCATCCCCTCATCTAGGGACTGGGCTATTAGTGGTCCCGTCCGAAGTGCCTGGATGTCTACTTTAGGCGTTCCACATCTTAGCTTGACCCCCTTCTTCTTTGATCTTTCAACCTGCTGAGTTCTGTCAAAAACGTTCTCTCCTGCAGCTCCGGGGCGCGTCTCGCCAGTGTCCTAACTTTGCCCCATGCTGGATGGACGGGTCATTAATTTCTAAATGTCGTTTGGGGCGTTCCAAAGCGTGGAGCTGTTGTTCGGTGCTATGCCCCGACCATGGGGGCCACCCCTTCCTCCTCGGATAGCCGACCTGCGCTCCACGCTTGGAGAGCTTCTGAATCCCCTTTGCAAGTTATTTGGAGCACTTCGCGAACTGGGAGAAACCATTCCCATTGCTACCTCCTCAAGCGGAGTCAAATCATACCAGACATCCCCCTGATTGTTTTGCAGATACATTCTGAAAGTGTTGCACCTGTCAATGGTATGATTGTCGTCCATATGCCAACAGCAGAGGTTACATGACACTCCCCTGACTGGGCAGGTGACTACACCTATATCGGCTAAACAACGGAAAGGGCATTTGCTATCATGGTCTCCCGGGAATCTTTATGTCCAGTAAGGAAAAGTTTAGTTTCAATGATATTAATGTCGATATCAGAAATATCAAACATATGAATGGGGATTTCATCATCAAAAAACTTGTCGTCGACTATAGTGACTCCGTCTACTTCAGGGAAGCATAATTTTTTTGACTTATGAGGTCTTGAATTATGTTCCTAAATGATAAACAGTCCCTGGTTGTGTGTGTGAACGAACCATGCCTCTTGCAATAATTTCTAGCTTTCTCTCTTTCCGTCTGAGGGATTCTATGACCCGGTTTTAGCTTAATCTGTTTTCCTTGAAAAAGCCAGTCGAAAATTGCATCTGTCTTGTCTATGTCGAAAGAATACTTTCTTTCTTCACCAGATTTCTGGGACGCTTTTGCTTTTGAATTTTTCCTTGCTAATGGCTCACAAATCGTTGCTTCGCCTTTCACGAACTCGGCCATGTCTACTTCGAAGGTTTCCAACTAATACGGACGCTTAGACTGGGCTTCTTTGATTAACAACTGATGATACTCAGTCGCCCTCCTGGCCAAGTCATAAAGATCATTGAACCTTTCGCCTTATAGTTTCTTCTTGAAAGGAATTGACAATGCGTTTAACGCGATCATCAACTGATCCCTTCCAGGAATCGCAGGTCTACAATGAAGCAACGCTTTTCATAAGCGCATAAGGAACTGTTCTGGGTGTTCCCCGGAGGTCTGTTTTAGCCGCATCACCTCGAAGATTGACATGGACGTGTCTAGTCGAGCAAATGCTTTCATGAAGAAATACTACATTTTCGTCCATGATGTTACCGACCCGGTAGGCAAACTTGCATACCATGTGAAGGCATCCCCTGTGAGCGAGTTCGGGAATAACTTCACCTTCTAAAAGTCATTGACTGCAGCATCTTCGGCTTGATGGGTGAACCGAGCTATATGTTCTATATGAGTCATCTCATCTTCCCCTGAAGTCGGGTACTCGGTACCCCTTAGGCAGGGGAAAGTCTCTGTCGATGTAGGCAGGGTATGGACTCCTGTACAAACAAGGATCGTCTTGCCTGACAGTTCCAGGCACCATCTATTCCAAGACCTGAGCGATTGCCTCCCTCAAATTTTATGGGGGTGAATAACCATACTGCTCTCGCGTAAGTAATATCGCGGGGTCTTGGCTCCATCTCTCTGGGGGATAAGGCATTCTTTCGGCGACTCGAGATAGCTGCGAGTTTACTGAGACATTTGTGTAGAAGCTTTCTGCCCGAGGTGGACCTTCCATAAACGGAACTTCCCCTGGCGGTATCTCCTCTACGGGTGCTTTAGCAGGTCGTCGAGGGGGTACGCAATTTGCATACCTCTTTGTTTCACCCTGCTTCGCAAACATCATCTACCGGGTTCATTGCATACACAGCGTTTGACCTCCAAGACGTTGGAGACCGAGAGGAAGTTGGCTTTGAGGGAGACATCCTGTCCCTATTGCAAGCCTCTGTAGCACACTAATTAGCGTCGTTCCAGGGCTCATCCTCTTGGAACGACACATTACGCCTTTATGTGCGTCGAGCATCTCCCATAAAAGAATTCTCCCAGTCCACAGGGACGTTTGGCTTTGCGGCGGCGTTTGGCCTATTTAAAGCCCTGAGTTGCTCCAGTATTTGAGTTATATTATCTTATAACCCAGTGATACGCCAGTCCACCGGGTTCTTCATATCGTTGAATTCTTTATGGAACTCAAGTCTAGATATGAACCCAGAAGGGGTATGTGTCCGAAAATCGGGTTGAGTTGCAATTACTTGGCTTTCTAGAGCCGCGGTCTCCACATTTGCGTCCCCTGCTATAAACTGACCGTCACCATCTAATGGAAGTGGAGGGTCATGATTAACCCCACTCCTGGTATTCTTCGCCATCTGTGGGCTTTAGACTTCTCATGCTCCCATTGTGGTAGCCAAAAACGTGCTCGCGTCGAACGTTGAAAATATTTGGCAATAGTACTCACAGGGTTTGATATGTGGTCACTAGTAAGTAAAAGAAATGAATTGAACTGATCAAACGAAGTTTTACAATAAGAGTGAAAAGCTTACAGCCATGAAAAATAAAGTAAAGACGATGGTGCAACGTTGTAGACTTGCTGCTAGGCGCTGTAGACTTGCAAACATGGATTGTGGTGGCGCCGTAGACTTGTTGCTGGGCGCTGTAGACGTACGAACCTGGATGGTGGAATCTGGTCGCTGGGGCTTGGTGGACGAAGTGTGGTCGAAGGTAGTGGTGGACGTGGATACCAAGGCTACATCCTGGTGGCGAAACGAAGGCGGAATTGTTTGCTGGGACTACGGTTGCTCGTCCCGACAATGGAATGCTGACGGAGTTTGGTTACTAGAGCTACGGTTGCTCGTTTTGGCGGTGGAAGTGAAGATCAATGAACTCTCACAAGTTCGCCTAGGTCAATGAATCCTAACAACTATGGGGTGACGAGCAAATAGAGCTTCTGTTGGCTGAATTGATCGTGTCCTCTTTGGGAAGATCTCCTTCCTTTTATATCCGATCTTACGGGCCCGGGATGTTTGTCACGTTCTCAAAACATCTTCTCAATCTAAACTACCTTCCGTGGATCTCGGCGTTAACAAACCGTCCTCCTAAGACGTGTGACTTATGCAGACATGGGCTGTCGACTTAGCATGAGCCCACATCTCTTCTCATCCCTTATATTCCTCTGTGGGCTTTAACCCGTTCGAAAATAGGCCAAGATAATCTGTCATGTCAACGGGGTGACATTGTCCTACTAAATTTGATATAAACATCTAGATATATATGCAAGCTTTTCTTGAAGGCTTTTCAGCTCGTGTATATTCCTTGGCACTGGCATTTTCATAATTGCCTCTATTTTCGTCTAGTCAACCTTAATATCTCGATGTTGAACGATGAATCCAAGTAATTTTTCCGAAGTGACTCCGAATGCACACTTCAACGTGTTTATCTTTAATTGATATTTACGTAGTTTGTCAAGCACTTTTCTCAGATCATTTAGGGTTTACGGTTTAGGATTTAGGATCATTTATATAATCGCTCCTTAGTTGGAAACGAGATTCTACAGCTAACAAAGACTTCTTTTTCATAGAAAAAAAATCCTATCGTATCAAATTAACGATCACTTCCACAGGCATTCTCAACCGCAACCTCTTTTTCTCATTGTCAAATCCAAGAACAACAAAGTCCAGTGGCATATTCCAATATAGCCTCACAGGCGACAACATCCTTTAGAAAGAGAAGAAAGTAACAGATTGCACACCCAAGGCATCCAGAGCATCAAATCAACAAAGAATGAGTAAGGACCAAGCCATCACGATTGGAATTGAAGTGGGTTTCAATCAAAATCCAGTTTTAACGAAGGAACTGAAGTGGAGAGCAAAAATCCTAGCACTGGGACAATATGCGATAAAAAGGAAAAAGTGGGGTCAATCATTTTTTTCTCAGCCTTATATTAACCTGTCAATCCCTGGTGTCTGGGAATGAACTATGTGGGAGGAATCTCGAATGTGTGTTCAAAGATAAAATAAATTTTAATTTTAAGCGTAAAATAATAAATTCATAAAGATGTTTTAAGCTCACAAATTATTTGGGTAGTCTATTTTCAAGTTTGGGTTCGGACTCGGAATCAAAGTCATTTGTTAAAAAGAATACTTGACCTCTGATTTTGTTCATTTACACCTCCCCGAGAACAAGAGTTTTGTAACCCGCATGATATCATCAAATCGCAAGGAAATACCGGCATATCACATGGAAATTGGAATGTTCCGAATTCAGGAAGGAAATATTTGATATATTTATTAGAAATTAATTACGGTGACTTATCCGGACTTGGGCGAAGTTAGAATCCTAGCAGTAGAATCGGCCCATTATCGACTTATTCGGCCCAAAGTTATTAAGGTTGTTGGAGTTTTTGTTCCTTAATGACGTCATTTGGCGAAATATTTCTCCAAATGACGCATTAAGTTTCTAAATTCGTGAACTAACCCACCGAAGTCGGCCTTACAAAGGCCGAGTTTGGTCATCAAGGAAGTCGGCCTTTGTAAGGCCGACTTTGGTCGTGGCGAACGGAAGTCGGCCTTACAAAGGTCGACTTCACTCTACTTAGAAAACATAATTGGCAAACGAAGTCGAGGAAGCTGTATGAAGGAAGTCGGCCTTTGTAAAGCAGACTTTGCTCCGACCTCCCTGAAGTTGGCCTTTGTAAGGCCGACTTCCATTGAATAAGGAAGTCGGCCTTGGTTTTAAAAAAAGAGTCACTCGGGGAGACAGAACTCCCCGAGCCTTCAGCCACCAGCCCCCGCCTCCACCGCCGAATAGTCGCCGATCGAAGTCCCCGAGCCCCGATATTCCGTCCCCGAGCCCGTGCTTCCGTGCAGTTGACGATCCGAGCCGCCCCATCCCCGACCGATCCCGAGGTTCGTGACCGCCGCCCCGTCCCCGACCGTTCCGCCTCGTCTCCGACCGTCCTCTTCGGAGCCGTCCCATCCCTGACCGTCCCCTTCCGTCCCGTAACGGTAATAGTGTAATTTTCACTTTTATCTAGTTAATTACTGTTTAATTATAGTAATTAATTGTTAATTAGGGTTAAGTATAATTTATGTAGTGTTTATGTAATTTTATGGAAATTATGGTAAATTATGGTTTATAAAGGATAAGGATGTGTTTAATTGACCTTATTGAATGTAATTAACAACTAAACAAGTATAATTATCCTAAGAATTCAATTCTCGCAATTAATTAGGTAGTTATTAAGTAACTACAAAATGTATATAAACTAAATTGTATTCATTTTTAAGCTTTATGTTCTAATTTGATGGCTCAATCGATTTAGGTGTTGTGTTCCAATGTCGCCGGTTGAGCTTTTGATCTTTTATAATGGAAATACTGTCAATGGAGCTGACGGAGTTGGTTATGAAAATGGTTCAATAGCAAGAACATAAATCCCGAAATTGTCAATTACGAGAATTTCGAACGCTTGATATGCCAAGCTATCGATTTGCAATCGGCAATTTCATTACAGATAGCGCATAGGTATCCCGTTCTGTAGTTAAATAATGTGGACGTGAAGCATTATCTTGTTCCTATTAAAGTGGATAAAGATGTGAAGTTGCTTGTTAAGTTTGCTATTGCAAATCCAAGGAATATGCAACAAATATATGTGTTGTCCGATGTATCGGTGCCGCATGTTCAGTCTAGATTGGTGGCGGTTGAACCTAATGTGGAACACCATCGTCATATGGGTGTTCGTCGTCAAACTGAGAATGTAGAGGTTAGAATGGTTGTCGTAGAGCCTAATGTGGAAGTGGATCGTCCTCTGGTTGTCGGACATGAAAATGTGAATGTTGAGGAGGAACTGCAGCGTTGTTTTCTGGGCGAACATAGTTATAATGTTCCGATGGAAGTTGATCATCGTATGGATGTTGTAGCTGAAAAACGAAAGTGTCGTTGCTGAAGTAGAGAGGTGTTATACTGTTGGAGAATGTTCTAATCCTCCGATAGAAGATGAAGGCAATGTGAATGATGATATATTGAATTCTGATGTAGATGTCGACACTGATGCTGACTTTTTTAACGATGTGAATGCCGGCAATGAGATGATGGATGATGAGAATGTCGACAGTCATATGGTTATGGTTGTTGAATCTTCGTCCAGTTCGCGAAGTGCAACGAAGGAGAAACCCCTGCCCTTTTATAATGAATATCTCGATGACGTGCATGAGAGAGTTGAGGAATGGGATTTCCATCCTCTTGTTGAATATTCTGACCTTATTGATGAATTTCAAAAGGGAATGCGTTTCAAGAATAAGAAAATGCTCATCAATTTTGGTGAACAATATTCATATTTTAAGGCACTGCAATTATGAGGTTGTTAAATCCACGAAGACATTGTGGAATATAAGTTGTTCTGAATTCGAGAAGGGCTGTAAGTGGTGGTTAAGGGTGATACAACCAAAGGAGGATGATGAGTTTGAGGTGAGAATAGTTGGTGAACCTCACAGTTGCGTCAATTCCGTACTATCGCGTGATCATGAACGTCTAGATTCAAATTTCATGGAACCTATGTTCAAGTCGTTTGTAAGTGATAGTCCGGAAGTTAGAGTTCAAGTTCTTCGCAACTTGGTGAAGGAGAAATATGGATACGAAGTGCCAAGGAGAAGGGTGTGGGAAGCGAAAAGGAAATCTATTGCGTATATTTATGGCTCATGGGATGAATCATACAATGAGTTGCCGCATTTGTTGAATGCGATTTGTGCCTCTAATCCTAATAGTTGCGTTGATTGGGGAGGTTCATACATGGTTGGTGATTCATAATTTGTTTTCCATAGGGTATTCTGGTGTTTTGGTCTATCAGTTACGGCATTCCGTTAGTGTCGTCCCGTAGTCAGTATTGACGAGACTTTCTTGTATGGAAAATACAAGCATAAGTTATTAATTGCTTGTGGTTTGGATGGCAGCAATCATATCGTTCCTATGACATTTGCAATCGTATATGAGGAAAGTTACTAGTCGTGGGGATAGTTTTTAAAATGCCTTAAAAGTTACGTGGTTAGCGATGAGTGTCAGGGCATATGTTTGACTTCAGATAGGCATTCTGGCATTTTAACGGCGGTAAACGATGTTGAAGTAGGTTGGATGCCGCCTTTTGCACAGTAGAGGTTTTGTATACGTCATGTAGCTAGTAACTTCAACTCGAGATACAAGAATGCATGTGGCAAGAAATGCCTAGCTATTGCTGCAAGGAAATGTATGCCGCCAAAGATGATGCAATATTTGCGCCATATTCTAAAAACTATTCCTGAATCAGCCAACTTCTTCGACGAGATGGATAGGTCACAATGGACTCTCAGTTCCGACGGGGGCCATCGTTGGGGTATAATGACGACAAATTTAAGCGAGAGCTACAATGCTATTCTAAGGGGTGCTCGATCGCTTCCGGTCCCTGCTTTAATGAGGAAAACCTTCTACAATTGTTGTGCTTATTGGATTAATATAATTGATGAAGCCGATGCAGAGATAAAGAAGGAGGAGAAATTCACTAAAGTTGCCATGGACCGTTTTAAAAGGGGAATCATGAAAGCCAGGAATCACCAAGTGACCCTTCTAGATCGCGGTGAAGTACGTCCGTTGTCACGACCCGGGAGAATTATAAGACAAAGAACGTCTTCCTGCGACACTAGAGGTGCTCCTGCAAGAAATGGCAAACCTATCGGATACCATGTTCTCATGCCCTTGCTTGTTTTGCCTTTGTTAACGTGGATGGCTCGGATTCCATTCACAATATTTACACTTGGGCTAATCAAAAGGTGGTTTACTCATCCACATGGCATTCATTTGATTGTAAAGAAGATTGGGATGCGTATACATTCCCAACTGTCGTTCCGAAACCTGAAAGGGCACGACCGAAAGGGAGACCCAGGTCTACTAGAATTCACAATGAAATGGATGTGAGGGAACGGAAGACCAAGTTGACTTGTGGTTTTTGTAAAATAAAGGGACATAATCGCCGTAGTTGTCCAAATAAATGAAACTGTAAGGTGTAATTGGATTATCTTGAAATAAACTTGATATGTTTCATTTGTAAGTTTATTATATGGACGATAAATGCAGAAATAATTTACATTTCTCTTTGCAGGTTATACTATGGAGCCAGGACCGCAGGACCCGACTGCACTGCACTCCCAGGAGCAGCATCGTTCTTCAGTTGTATGGGATTCATCTTATACGGAGGTATGTTTATCTTACTAAATATTTCGTATATTTTGAGTTAAGTTACTAATCAATTGAAATTTCATTTTTATGCAGAACAATGTTTTGAAATGTCGCCATCATGAGAGTAGCGTAAAGAAGATATTTCGAGACCGCCGGATGGATAGATATCTCCGACAGGCCGGCTTCTTTGAAGTGGCGAAGCTACCATTCATTCAGCTGGATCATGTGCTTATCACGGCATTAGTGGAGAGATGGAAGCCGGAGACTCATACTTTCCACATGGCGCATGGAGAGATGACCGTGACATTGGAGGAAGTGGCGATTCATCTCGGATTGCGATTGAGGGTGACCCCGTCATCTCATACACCAGCTTCGACTTCGCAGCGGTTTGCGCTCAACTACTAGGCGACGTTCCGAGAAGAAGTCAGATGAAGGCGGGAAGGGTGAAGATGAGTTGGTTGGCCTCCCGTTTCGACGTTTTAGATCCACAGGCACCGGAAGAGCAGGTACATATGCATACCAGGGCATATATACTGCAGCTTATAGGATCTATTGTTTTCCCGAATAAGTTGGACAACCTAGTGCATCTGATGTGGTTGCCGCTATTGGAGGACTTTGAGATATGTGGTAGTTACAGTTGGGGGTCAGCTTGTCTAGCATGGTTATACAGACAGTTATGTAGAGCGGCAGATAAAATGCATCTCAGGTAGCTGGTTGTTTAGTGTTGCTGTAGACGTGGGCATGGGATAGATTCCCACACTTATCTCCCCTCAGACGCCGGAGCAGACAGAGCCAAGGAATGCCACTTGTATATCGATGGGGTGCAACTCTTGATACGACTGCTGTGGCCACGCATGTCTTATCTGTTATCAGAGAAGCACTAGATAGACAGAGTCCTCGCCAGGTATTTTCCTTCGACTTAATGTTGATTCAACTTCTTGTGATTGTCGAAATTTCATTGGTTGGTTATGTTTGTTCGTTTCTCAGGTCGTTCGGCATCCATACACGGATGATGTCCATGCCAGACTTCTTGATTATTGCTTGGACGGTGAAGACAGCTGGCGAGCATGTGTGCTGTTGATCTGCTTCTCAATTGTCGAATGACACTATCCGGACAGAGTCATTCGACAATTTGGAGACGATCAACTAATTCCTGGGAAATGTGACGCTGAGGCACGCCTCCATCGGATCGACATGCGTGGCAAGTTATCGGACAATTGGTTGCACATCCACGCGAAATACGTCAAGCTGTGGCATCACCGGGGTAGCCACATCGTTCCTTTACATTGGGAACAAGACGAGGAGTACAATACCTAGTACATACGTCACTCCCGTCCATATCTATCTCACATGGGCGTCATACTGAGTATAGTGGTAAGTACAATAACTATTAACCTTCATTAATGTATAAATCATTGTACTGATATATTTTCCTCGCAGACGCAATAATTGAGGGACATCTCTATCCGATCCAAGAGAGGTGACCCTTCTGAGTTACAGCATATCGCCGGTATCTCTCGCAGGGGCCATAACTTCTTGCGAAAGTTTACCCCGATGCGCTTGTATGGACATGCTGAAGGGCCAGCGACTGACGACGAGTTTGAAGCTGAGCCAGCCGATGAACCTCACGCGAAGGACGAGGAGCAGCAGGATGAGGAAGAGGAGGAAGAGGAGCAGGACAAGGAAGAAGAGCAGGAGGAGGAAGACGAGCAGGAAGAGGAGGTGGAGCATGATGAGCATCGAGACGTTGACATGTTTGTCGTTGATGCGTTCATCATGTAATCGCAGGAGCACGAGGTATATCCGTCTCTTGTGATTGATCCGCTCCGGCATTATATGCCTCTACGTCGTCCACTCCCGAGGCACCAAGGAAGAGTAGGAGGGATCGACCACCCGCTCGTGATGCAGAGGATTCTT
Source organism: Melastoma dodecandrum (assembly GCA_029817715.1). Classification (NCBI taxonomy): domain Eukaryota; kingdom Viridiplantae; phylum Streptophyta; class Magnoliopsida; order Myrtales; family Melastomataceae; genus Melastoma; species Melastoma dodecandrum. Next base: position 1,736,039 of record JARUPY010000434.1, read on the forward strand.
CTCAGGTAACGCAGATGGAGTCTCAGCGGTGGTTTGGATCATTCTTCTACTCTAGGCGCTCTCGAAGAAATTAGAATAATTTAGACTTCTCCTATGTACTTCCTTAGGCATATTGAATTGATTTGAATTGAGTTGAGTTGAATTGAGTTGGTTCGAAGTATGTTGTGCTGAAGTACGTGTATTAAAGGTGTGTGATTAGAATCGAAGTTTTTTTTTTTTTTTTTAAGTTATGAGAAAAGTCGGCCTTTGTAAAGCCGATTTCCTCTTTGCCGGACGGAAGTCGGCCTTTGTAAGGCCGACTTCCTCTGCCTTATCTTTGTTTCTAAGTTTTAGGAAATCGGCCTTTGTAAGGTTGCTCCAGATGGTGGAGCTCCCAAGATTGCAGAAGCCGTGAACGCTCCGAACTTGGCCTCGGATAATGAAGTCCGGCCGCCGTTTGTCACTGTTGCGGAATGCATGGACCTTCTCACAGGATTCCTTACTGGCCTAGACTATGATTCGTATTCACCAGAGCTTATCACCGCACTGATGAGGCGTTTGATAGCGACCTTGCAGCGATTGAGAATGAGGACATTCCCGTCTACCATATTAGAAAATGCCAAGATTTTAAGGATCGTGTGAATAGTATTCCTGGATTGGACCAGCGTATAGAAGACTTTCACCTAGAGCGCACACTAAATAGTGCCTTGCTTTAGTATTGAGAGAGATAGTTCTCTTTCTTTCATTCTCATGCCGAATGTCGTTGGGATTAGGTGGAGAAACCGTAAGCTCTCATTCCATTATAATCTGCCAGCAATCGGCTTCTTTTGCTCTAATGAACAATTCCATTCTCATTTTCCAATATAAGAAGTGTTGTCCAGCAAAGAGCGGTGGACGTTCGGTCGAATGACAATCAGTCAAGAGCATCGACATTCTGCCAAGTACTGAACAGTACCTTTCTGTGCTTAATGTAAGACTTTCAGCAACAAGCTGTTTTGATTCAGCAACAAAGTTCTGTACTAGCAATCACACAGAAAGCTTTCCAGTAAACCTGCTCTGATACCAATTGATGGATCGTTCAGGAACACTAAGAGGCGGGTGAATTAGTGTTTATAAAAAGTCGGCCTTATAAAGGCCGATTTCATCAAACTTAGAAAAAAAAATTAAGGCAACCGAAGTCGGCCTTTGTAAAGTATGGAAATTTAGTAAAGTCGGCCTTACAAAACTGGCCTTTTTTTAGTAAAGTAAATTTAGTAAAAACGTATGGAAATTTTCATAATTTTGTACTGTTCAAAGCAGTGCAAGTTTACTAAATTTACGCTGACTTTATTAAATTTCCGTTGGTAAAGTCAACTCAAAATTAGTAAAAAAAGTAGTAAAATTAACTACTTTTTTTACTAATTTTGCGTTGACAATGTGTTATTCGAATCTATGATATGCCGAAAGTCATAAGTATATGACAAATTTCGATTTGTAGCTCAAATATTTTGTTGAACGTCTTTTGTGCTTTAAACTTTGAAAATTTTCTTTTATTGCCTTAAATCGATATTTTGAATTGTTTATGTTCTTATTTTAACGGTATTATCTAAATCTACGATTTGCGGTTATTATTTAAAATACGATTTAACGTTATAAAAGAAAGATTTCAAAGTTTGTTTTATCAAAGTAAAATCGATAAAAAGTTGGGGGGCCACAAAACAATATTTTTAATTTCGACCTAGACAAATCATACATTCAAGTAACAACGTTAGAATAAGGCATAAAGGATTCAATAATCGATGTAAAGCATATGTCACAAAAGAAAGTCGACCAACAGTTAGGCACAAATCGATAGTCTTATAAATATATGAATCTTGAGCGATACTCGCAAAATTAGTCGCTTTTTTTTGTTGGGAGTTTTACAAGGAAAATAAAGAAGGAATTATTATTGAATAAACTTGAAAAAGTAGGAAAACATACAAAAACATAAAATAAATAAATATTTTATTTTTGATAAATATTAAAAAATATTCAATCAACTAGAAAAATATTAGTTGTGATCATGACACTCATTGAATTTGTTATATAATGTAGGTTTTGATGATAACAAAATATGATTCATATTGCTAATATATTTAAAAGAGTAGAATAACAACATGCCATCTACATAGAAGTCAGATACGCTAACAATATGTTAAAACAAAGCTATTCTCAAGTTTTCTCATGATCTTCATGACTACAGAAGTATACCAATATATTGTCAATGAAGACCACAATAAATCTGACCAAGTTTGGTCTGAATACATGGTTCATCAACTCCATAAACACCGCGGGTGCATTCATCAAACCAAACGACATTGCAAGATACTTGTAGTGTCTGTAACGCGTTTGGAATGTTCTTTCAAAATATCCGTCTCCTTCACATCTATTTGATGATATCTCGACTTAAATTAATCTTTGATTGTACTACGAATCCTTAAAGTTGATCAAACAAGTCAATTGACATGAGATAATAATATTTGTTCTTAACCGTAGCTTGATCCAACAATCGATAGTCTATACACAATCTCATTAAACTATCCTTTTTCATTAAAGACAGAACAGGCGCTCACCAATGAGAAACACTTGGATGTACGAAACCTTTATCTAACAATTCTTACATCTATTTAACCTAATCGAACAAAAAATAAACTGCTTGATGCATCGGCATCCTCTCGCTTAATGGCATTCATGTGGCTACTCACTTGAGGCCGCTTCATCTACCGTTGCGTCACCGAGGAAGTTATGGGCGGTCTTGGTCCCATCTTCGGACGTGGCACACTTTGCATTAGTGTTGCAGCCCCCTGCGGATAATTCCACCGGATGTGATTAGATTATCCCCGTTGAAAGCATACACTGGTCTTCTTGGATACATATTTCCCAAAGATTTCTTCAACAACGCTTAAAACGAGAGACATATCGATACTCACTCCACTTCCTACTCCACCAGGAAAAGAAGGCTTAACAATTGGTCCGAGTTTATGTGGGGGTAACATCACCCTAGCCGTTGGCTTCAAACCTAGCCTCTCGAGCTTCGAACTTTACAGAATTCCAGCCGCATCTGGGAATTCTTTCTCGTGAAATACCTTCTCGGTTTTTTGCACTCGTTGATAAACTTTCTCACGTTGTCAATGTAAACATAGCTATTTGAGTTTGGATAAGCAGATTCGGCTTGCTCTCAAATTTCCTCGTCCTCTATTTCATATTCATGGGTGATTCATAACGTGACAATTCCACAAACTTCCCCCATATTCAACAACCGTCATAGTCCCTTGCAAAAGGAGATCAGACTCCCTTGCTTTATAATCGCACACCATGAATGAGAAGTACTTGTCCAGAAACGTTATATGAATATCCCATATTGTTCCACAGTAATAGTCATGCATGTGAGCTGTAACGACCCTGAAATTTCAAGAAATATAAGTGTATTATTTGATTTGAGTGTTGACCGAAATATAGCGTTTGACCGAGTCAAACTCTGACGTGGCGCGGGAGTTTAATACTTTCGTCGCCAGTAAACATTAATATTGAATATTATCGGAACTTTAAATTCGTTCCGTGTGATTACGTCGCGCGAGAAATGGACCCCTGAACCTAAACGGAATCGAATTTGGGTAGCGATAATATTCGTTCAATGTTACGGATTTTGATCGAGAAAAGTTTAGTTAGTATCATAATGAACGAAATTATGGGATTAATAGGTTCAAGGACGAATTAGAATTATCAAACAAGGACCTTATCCGACAAAGGATAGGGTCGGATATGGCAATTCGAAGAACTGTCTCCCCTATCACACAAATGCTATCGTCAATCTGCAAACAAATAAAATAAATAAAGTAAGAAAGCTCCTTCCTGAACCACGTGATTTCGGGAGGAAAGGAGGGTGATGGATCGTTCAGGAACACTAAGAGGGGTGAATTAGTGTTTATAACTTTTTCGCCCTTTCTCAGTGTCAGCGGAAGCGTACTGTATCACAGCAGAATGTTTCTCAGAATGAGAACTGCTTTGCTGTAATCGTTACGACTTAATCGTTGGATTTTCGTACGAGTGTTGCGCAATCGTAAGGGACACAGTATTTTATAGTGGTTCGGCCTTAATTGACCTACGTCCACTTTCCACCGTATAGGTGATTCCACTACTTGAAAATAATGGGTGCAAAGAGCCCTTGCACTAGGCGTATGTTTCTCTCACAAAGTGAGATTTAGAATCCTGTACAATAGATGATCACTCCTGGCAACGATCAGCTCCTCACACAGTGGACGTCTTTTCGTGTCCAACAGAATGATGCTCACGCTCAGCAGTTGATTGCTCAAAGGATTCGTACGTACACAGCTCGTTGTCGCTTGATATAAGCCTGACTATCAAAGCACAAAGACAACGTTGCATTAGTATATAAATCCTCACAGATAATTCCTTACGGTGAAGAACGACTTCTCGGAGAGCAGCTCGTTTCTGATTCACAGCAAAGGAATGCTTCAGCACTTTTGTCGTTCAGCAGAGGATTTCCACACAGATCTTGTCTCTCTTGGATATGAGCCTGTAATTACTTAAGAGACAACCACGAAGTTGATCACACAGATCACCACAAAGACCACAAAGAGAAGAACCACAAAGATAACCACAAAGACCACTAAGAAAGGGTATACGTCCTACACTCAGTTCGGACGTGCACGGTTACCACAGCCGTGACTCACTGCACTGCACACCCAGTGCCTAGGGTGGAATTTTCCGATCCGTTTGCTTCCACGCAACCTGCTTTACTAGCCCTCTGTATCAGGCGTTCATGACTTCTGCACAGCACCCCTGTGCTCGGGAGGACCTCTTTCCACTCCGGCGGCGTTCCCAACTCCTGCTCTACCCTCCAGGTACGAGACTTCTGGCGCGCACCCGCAACTGCGTGTCTTACTACTCAAACTCCGTAGGCTCGATACTTCCCTGCGAAAAGACACGACAAGAACGGCTTCTTACCGATGGGTCAGCAACTGGTTACTGTAATCAGCACAGGTATTCACTTAGCTTCCCTCAGACAATTTTTCAGCCGCTCGTTGAACGCATCGAGGACACCTAATCCCTCTTACGTTGATCAAGGGATCTGACCTCAGCCCCTTGACACCCTCACACGCAGTTTGCGAACAATAAGAACTAGGAGACACTTAGCACCTTCCGCTCTCCGTCGACCACTTAGACCACTCAGACCACTCAGCCCACTTAGAAAATGTTCGAAAACGTCGAGAGATTATATGAGGGTCGTCTGGTATAAAAAGGAACGAAACAAATAATCGGTTTCCCAAAAACGAATAATTTGTTTCCTAAAATCAGAATACAGGAAGCTGTAATCGTGGATCAGCAACAGGATGCTCAACGGTCATAATGACCAAGAAGGGAAGGAAATCATTGATGATATTCCTTGCACGTATAATCTAATCTAAACTTTATCAGATTAAATAATGATTATTGATATCATTAATCACGTAAATATGGAACAATTAAATCCCTTAACGATTGAAATAGGAAAATGAGTTTCTTTCTCCAAAATCTTTCTCAAATGACATTGTCTGATTCTCACACGTGATTATCATAATCAAATAATATATTTAATCATTAAATATAATTAGACTGCAATAAGCAAATCTGGAATAATAATTATTCCTTCGTCAGCGCAGTAACGCAGAATAGTTTCGCTGTAATGCAGCAAGGTCTTTCTTAAGTGTAACGACACATTGCTTAGGTTGCAGCGTAACATTGCTGCAGGATATCCAAGAAATATTTTGTTTCCAAAATTAAACTTGGAAAGCTAATCTCGCAATATTTAGATGCCTAAACATTTATAATGAGATCATTAAGCTAGATTAAATGAACTTGGACACTCAGACGAATATTCTGAATTAGCCCAAAATAAAATGTGAATATTAGAAAATATGTTTCCATATTTTCAGTGTTTATGCGTAAAATCACAGTAACACTTTACTGTAACGCAGCAAACTGTAATTGTTACTTGCTGTGGTTCAGCAACACATTTCTCAAGCTCATCACTAAGAATAAGCGAAGTGTTACAGCGACTAGCTTCTCAAGCTCATCATCAAAACCAGGACTAACATTCTCACCTTTTTGATGATGAGAAAATACGAAGCGCATAGGGAATAGATCATAGAGCTTGAAACACAAACTCAACTCCCCCTAAAATTAAGTAAGCTCCCCCTGAGAGTAAGCAGGTAGTAGCAACACATTTCTCTCCCTTTTTGTCATATCAAAAAGAAATGGAGGATAAAACGGAAACTGCATATATACTTGTGCTGCAAAAATTGCAAAGCACCCAAACAAGTTCGAACATCTTAAATGCATTCAAAAGAAATATAGTGGAGAAATACTCAATCCACTTCAAAGTTATTCAAAATAAAGAACTAGAGTTCTCAACATCAGAAACCACAACAAGGAGAGTCATCTCAATCCTCGCGCGGGAGTTCCTTGACAACATCCATCATCTCCTCAGTCATTTTGTCCAGCTTAGTCAACCTTTCACCAAAGCCGTCCATCCTTTCCAGGAGACAACGCCTGGTGAAGTTGATCTCATCACAGATTGTGGCCATGAGCTTGGAGTAAGAGACATCAGCCTGTGCACCAGTGGTGGCCTTCTCGCGTTTAACATGCCTCTGCTTTTCAGCAGGAGCAGCTTTGCCGCGTACAGAAGCAGCGATCTCTCGCTTGGAAGGCTTCTTAATGAAAGTACCATCAACAAACTGGTATCCCATGCTTTCAATGGAGGCAGCTCCAATAACCTGAGTAGTCTAGGTATCCATTTTATTCAGAGGAGTAGCATCCTGTCCATAATATTTCAGAAGAGCCGTGGTCACATTTGTGAAAGGAAGGCCCCTGTTCTCATCTTTGATGCAAGAAGCCATATGGCTGAAGATAATACTTCCTAGATTTCCAGGAATGCCTTTCTTAAGATGGACCAGTAAGTTCCAATCACGAGGCATGACTGAATCAACACTCCCCACCCTTGGTGCCAAACAAGACATCACCACTTTGTGCAGCATTCTATTGCTGAAGCTCAAAGAGGTGTTCTGTAAATAGCCAGAGGGTGTGATAGGAACTCCATCATTGATGAGCTGATAGGCTTCCATCTTGCCTTCATTGATCACCCTCAGATTATTGACAAGGTTGGCATTAAAAATGCGGCATATGTCAAAGACAGAGTAAACAAACACTTTTCCATCAACGATGGCCTTAATAAACTTGATGTTTGAATCCTCCTCGTAAAAAGTCATATTCTCATAGAATTGTTTCACTTTTGAGATAGATCCTATCTCATTGAACTCACAGAAGGTTTTCCAGCTAAGCCGTTCAAACAGTTCAGCAATGGTCACCTGATAAGCAGTAAGCCAATCAAAGTCCACTCTCTTACAAGCGATAACATTCCTTGTTTCCAAATTTCTATTTGGCATCAAGTCATCAGCAAGAATTCGATTAATTTCAGCCATAGAGACATACTGGTCGATTTCAGGCAGGAAAACATTAGAGTCCGTAGCAAGCTTTTGGTTTTTAGATCCAGTAGGATCAGATTTCGGAGTACCTGATGAGGAACGCTTTCCTCTTGTGCGAGAAGCAACACCAGTGACATAAGAGTGTGCTTTCTCAGGGAGATGGACATCAGTAACTTCAATCTCATCCCCAGCATCCTCAGAGAGATCCTTCTCCTTAGGCAACTCTGTCTCCTCATCCTGAGACATATCCTTGTTGCTCGAAGTTTGGTCACCCTCAGAGACAGCATCCACCTTAGTAGGCGAGGAGTCCTCCTTTTCAGGAGTTCATTGATTTTCTTCCAAAAGTCCTTCCGATTTTTCAACATCAGGGAGAGTTTCCTCATCCACCGATTTTTCAGACACAATAGCATCGGCCTTGGTCGGAGAGACTTTGTTAGAGGTGCGGACCCTTGGAGACTTTGACAGGAGTTGTCTTAGCCTTACCAGCGGTGCCGACCTCAGTTGGTGCCGGAGCAACCATGGATTGAACGGGCGTCTCCCCCTCAGAAACAGGGGGTTGTTCCTCAAAACGAGAAACCTTTGAAGTTGCGGCCACAGCCTTGGACCGTTTCTTGGGGGTTGCCTTCCCCTTTCCGGACATTGCCGATTTTGGAGCCATGGGTGACGAAAGAGGTTCGAGAGATTTTAGGGTTTTGAGAGAAAATGGGTAAAGAGGAGGTTTCGGTGTGACATGATGGTGAAGAGGAACGGTTAATATATTTGGAAGTTTTCTTTTGATTTTAGAAAGTGGGAACGTGGAGAACATGGAAGGTAAATCACCCAAATTTTGGCAACAAATAATTCTCTACCAAGAGAGAAAATATTATTACGTTTTATCTTATGAGTGAGGATTACAAATTCCTAACTCATACCGTAAATAATTAAACCTCTCTTTATCAAGTGGTTTAGTAAATATGTCAGCAAGCTGTTGCTCAGTATTAATGTACTGAATATCCACATTGCCATTTTGCACATTGTCACGAAGAAAATGATGTCTCAACTCAATATGCCTATATCTTGAGTGATAGATAGGATTTGTGACAAATTAATTACACTTGTATTGTCACACTTTATTGGAATACTATCAAAATAAAGATCATAATCTCCAAGTTGTTGTCGCATCCAAAGTAATTGAGCACAGCAACTTGCTGCTGTGACATATTCAGCCTCTGCTGTTGATAAAGCAACAGATGTCTGCTTTTTAGAGAACCAGGAAATCAACATATTTCCTAGTAATTGACAAGTACCGGATGTGCTTTTTTCTATCAATGCGACATCCAGCGTAGTCAGCATCTGAATATCCTATAGGATCCAGCAATGATCCTCTGGGATACCACAGGCCTAAGCTAACAGTTCCTACGAGGTATCGAAAGATCCTCTTAACTGCAGCAAGATGTGACTCTTTTGGAGCAGACTGATATCTAGCGTATAAGCATACGCTAAACATGATATCAGGTCTCGAAGCAGTAAGATAGAGTAATGATCCTATCATGCTCCTATATGATTTGGAATCAACTTCCTTTCCATCCTCATCTTTCTCAATTTTGGTATTACTGCCAATTGGAGTTGACAGAGGTTTAGCATTCTCAAGATTAAATTTCTTGAGTAACTGTTTGCTGTATTTTTCTTGATGGATAAAAATTCCATCTTTGGTTTGTTTGATTTGAAGTCCAAGAAAGAAAGTTAGTTCTCCCATGAGACTCATTTCAAATTCTCCTTTCATTAGATCAGAGAATTCGGTACATAATTTTTCATTAGTTGAACCAAATATAATGTCGTCAACATATATTTGAGCAACTAGAAGATCAGCATCCTGTTTCTTAAGAAACAAGGTTGTGTCTATTTTTCCACGCTTATATCCTTTTTCAATGAGAAAAGAACTAAGTTTTTCGTACCATGCTCTTGGTGCTTGCTTAAGCTCATACAAGGCTTTAGAGAGCTTATAAACATGATTACGATACTTTGGATCGGTGAATCCAGGAGGTTGTTCAACATACACTTCCTCTTTTAGATCACCATTAAGGAATGCGCTTTTCACATCCATTTGGAAAAGCTTGAAGTCATTACTGCAAGCATACACTAAAAGTAGACGTATTGCCTCAAGACGTGCTACAGGAACAAACGTCTCATCAAAATCGATACCTTCTTCTTGTGAGTAACCTTTTGCTACAAGTCTAGCTTTGTTTCTCACAACATTTCCCGATTCATCAAGTTTATTTCGATAAACCCATTTTGTTCCAATAATGGAACGATTATTGGGTCTAGGTACTAAACTCCAAACTTTGTTTCTCTCAAATTGGTTCAATTCTTCTTGCATTGCAAGAATCCAATTAGGATCATCAAGCGCATCATCAATGCCTTGAGGTTCATCTTGAGTGATAAAAGCAGAGTGTTCACAGTATAGACTTGCTGTATGTCGGGTTCGCACTCCTGTGTGCAATGATCCTATTACTTGGTTAATAGGATGTCTTTTCTTATATAAAGGAGGAATACGATCCTCTATCTGTATATCCTAGAAACCACCAGAATTATTTTCAGTGTGTGCAGTAGGCACTTGATGTACATCTGCTACAGTATTTCCGTTCGGATTATTTTCAGCAAACATATGCTGAGATGTTTCATTTGATATTGTTGTTGAGGGTTGTGCTGCTGCTTCCACAACAACTTCCTCCTGTGTCAGAGAATCATCAACCTTAACATTAATGGACTCTTCAACAGTTAGAGTTCTTTTATTAAAAACTCTATATGCTTTGCTCGTAAGGGAGTATCCTAAGAATATGCCCTCATCAGATCGAGCATCAAACTTTCCGACACCATCTTTGATGGGTCTCAAGATATAGCACTTACTTCCAAATGGATGAAAGTATGAGATATTAGGCTTTCTGCCTTTATATAACTCATAAGGAGTTTTACCTAATGAGTGTCTCAAATGAATACGATTTGAGATGTAGCATGCTGTGCTTACAGCTTCAGCCCAAAGATTTTTAGCAACTTCACTTTCCAGCAACATGGTTCTCGCCATGTCTTGTAAGGTTCGATTCTTTCGCTCTACAACTCCATTTTGCTGTGGAGTGTATGGAGCAGAGAAATTATGATTGATACCATATTCATCACAAAATGAAGCAAAGTCATGATTCTCAAATTCAGTACCATGATCCGTTCTTATGCTTCGTAGAGAAACACCTTTCTCATTTTGAAGTTGTTTGACCAAAGTTTCAAAGGTGGCAAACGCATCACTTTTGTGAGCTAAGAATTTAACCCAAGTGAATCTGGAAAAGTCATCTACCACAACTAATCCATAACGTTTACCTCCAAGACTTTGAGTCCTTGTTGGACCAAATAAGTCCATATGAAGTAATTCAAGCGAAGTCTTGCTTGAAATCATATTCTTGCTTTTAAAAGATACCTTTGTTTGTTTGCCAATAGCACAAGCATTACATATCTTGTTATTGTCAAACTTGATTTTAGGTAATCCCTTAATAGCATCTTTTCTGGCTAGTTTGGACAGCAAGTCATAGTTTGCGTGTCCCAACCTTCGGTGCCATGGAGTTGCTTCGTCCTTAATGGACATGAGACAATTTTCTCCAGCGGAGATGTTCTTAAAAGACAGGATATAGATGTTTTTCTTGCGTTCACCAATGAAACACGTAACATCATCCCGTGAAACAGTACATGTTTTCTCATTGAAGGCAACATGATAGCCCTTATCACACAATTGACTAGTACTAATCAAATTGTGCTGAAGTCCTTTGACATAGAGAGCTCCTTCAATGGTGAGGGAGTCAGAACAGCAAATGGTTCCTGTTCCTTTAACCATCCATTTTCCATTATCGCCAAAGGTGACAGCACCACCATCCTGGAAAACCAGTGTGGAGAATAAGGAGACATCTCCTGACATGTGCCTCGAACAGCCACTGTCTAAGTACCATACATGGTCCTTAGCGATGGACTTGAACCATCCCTGAAATAGAGAAAGAACTTCAGTAAGTCGTTCTTTCCATTTAACAATAGAACCATCAACTTTAGAAGAAATGCCACGCATATCATTTTGCCACACATGGCAATTTTTAATGAAATGATCTGGCCTTCTACAGTAGTAGCAAAGTCTAGGTAGCCTTTGAATAATATAATGAGACTCGCCATTCCTAACATGAGGAGGAACATATTTCCCATGAGGTGAATGTTTCTCATTTTGAGAATCATGCATCTTATGCATACATAAATCCGTTTTGCTGTTTGCAGCATCAAGTTGCTGCTGCAGTTCCTCAATCTTTGATTTGGATTCAGAAACCTTCTTTATCGCTTTCTTAGCATTTGCTGATAACTCTTCCTTAAGAGAAGCGTTCTCAGCACTCAAGAATTTATTCTCCTTCTTAAGGGCTTTATTGTTTGCGGATAAAGACTCAATTTTATCATAGAGTTCAGAGAAAAAGATTCTCAATATCTTCAGCAGATAGATCAGAAGGTGAGAAAGCGTTTACCTTCTCAGTTTCAGCATCAGTTTGCGCCATATAGCAAATGTTTGCTGTTTCGTCATCCTGATCTGATTCCTCATCACTATCACTCCAAGATGCCATCATGGCATTTTTCTTGTATTTTGAAGATTTGCCCTTCTCATTCAAAAGTGGGCAATCTGAGCAATCAACTGCTGAGCGTGAGCATCATTCTGCCGGACACGAGAAGACGTCCACTGTGTGAGGAGCTGACCGTTGCCAGGAGTGATCATCTATTGTACAGGATTCGAGAAACATACGCCTAGTGCAAGGGCTCTTTGCACCCATTATTTTCAAATAGTGGAATCACCTCTATGGTGGAAAGTGGATGTAGGTCGATTAAGGCCGAACCACTATAAACTACTGTTTCCCTTACGATTGCACAACACTCGTACGAGAATCCAACGATTAAGTCGTAACGGTTACAGCAAAGCAGTTCTCATTCTGATAAACGTTCTGCTGTGATACAGTACGCTTCCGCTGACACTGAGAAAGGGCATAGACAATTGCGCGTGGTCCCCAGGATTAAAGTCAGACTTGTGTGTGTACTAAGTGTGTCTGTCGTTTGTGAGTGAGAATCTTGTGAGAGTGAGTGAATGGTCATTTCTGGGTACTGGGTACCATGTGACTGACAACTAGAAGGCGAATAGTATACATGCATGTGAGTGTGTCAGGCTTTAATAAAAGTGAATTATTGAACTCCGATCTTGGTATTATTAAGAGGGTCATGGATTCATCAGTTTGAACCACACCAACCTTGAATACTAAATCATCTAGCTGAAATTCTCCTACTTCCAAATTCTCTACTCCAACTTCTCCTTGAATTTCCAGATGGTTGACGACGCTGGAAGCAATGCTGCTGGGAGTTCTACTGCACCTGGAGCGGCACCGACTAACCGCCGTTGGTTGAGGATCATCAAGGAGGTGGGGAAAATGAACCCTCCTACGTTTGAGGGTAACGAAGGGCCTGAAAAAGCCTAGTCTTTCCTTCAAAACTGGGACAGGATCTTCAAGTATCTGGAGTATACTGATGCCGAAAAACTAGCGGTGGTCGAGTATTACCTGCGAGAGGGTGTCGACCTGTGGTGGACTTCTTCCATGGTGGCCGTCCGTGCACACTACTAGAGCACGGTGTGGGAACAGTTCCGCTAGGCCTTCCTGGACAAGTACTTTCCAGCCAGCATAAGATTGGACAAGATAAGAGAGTTTGAGATGCTGGAACAGGGAGACATGGCAGTGGACGAGCACGAGCGTGTGAACCTGCGAGGTATGCACCGGGTCAGGTGGCGATGCGGGAACAGAGGGCACACAGGTACATGATGGGCCTGAATACGAGAATTCGGGCAAAGCTGGTGCCGCTAATGTTGCAGACCTAGCTGTACCACTGAGCTCGGATTATAGAGAAATCGCTGAGGGAGGTTGATGGACAGAAAGCCCGCAAAGGGAAGGAGGAAGCTGGACCGTCGAGGAGGTATGGAGGATTCTTTCGTGGCATTAGCCGTTTCTTCGGCCGAGGAAAAAGGCCCAGCACTAGCGGCGTCTCGAAGCCTAGTAGCTAAAGTCGAGGCGCGCGGCCCTCCCATTCACCTACTTGCTCGCACTGTGGGCAAGCCCATGGAGGTTTGGCCTGCCCAGCGGCCAAGATCCAATGCTATCGGTGTGGCCAGCCTGGCCATATTCAGATTTATTATCCACAGGGGACAAGCAGTGAGATGGGCAGCGTTGGTTCTCCCAATGGGAGAGGGCGCTTTACGCCGGGCAGGAGCATGTCGAGGGGCTCTATCAACCAGCCGTCGAGTTATGGCGAGATGAATACCATTGGCAGGAACGCGGAGGCCCCTCCAATAACGCTATGACAGGTATGATCCTTATTAACAGATTGGATGCCAAGGCACTATATGATATAGGTGCTACTCATGCATTCATATCTCAGAAGTTCGTGGATAAACACGGCTTCCTTATAGATCTGGGAGGTAGCCCTCTGAAAGTATGGCTACCCAATGGGGAACATATGGATATGAGTTTTATATGCAGGGACTGTCAGATAATAGTGAATTGGCTGCAATCATCGATTGATCTCATTGTTTTTCAGATAAAGGGATTTGACGTCATACTGGGCATGGACTGGCTGACAAAGTGCCACGCATTGGTGGATTGCGTCCGGTGAGATATTATATTCGGAGTACCAGGATAGCCAGCCCATCAGTATGCCGCTATGTGTGATCCGAGTGTGAGTGTGCCATTGATTGCAGCTGTAGAAGCGCAGAGGATTTTGCGCGATGGTGGTGAAGCCTTTCTGGCTGTAGTGCTCAACTTAAAGGAAGAGCTTCCTAGCCTGCGGGACATTCCGGTCATGTAGGAGTTTGAGGATGTATTACCTGAAGAGCTCCCTAGGTTACCACCGTCCAGAGAGGTGAACTTTGTAATATATGTTTACTAGGAACCGAACCCATATCTAAAGCGCCGTATCGTATGAGTTTTTCTGAGTTGAAAGAACTAAAAGTCCAGCTTCAGGATCTGCTGGATGAATGATTCATACGCCCGAGTACCTAAGACTAACATTAGATGTATTGCGAGAAAATCAGCTTTACGCTAAGTTAAGCAAGTGTGAATTTTGGATGAGCAGCGTAAGCTTCTTGGGCCATGTAGTATCCGCATAAGGTATTGCAGTGGACCCAGCCAAGGTGGAAGCTGTTCTGAATTGGCCCAGGCCCACTACTGTTACTGATATGCGGAGCTTCTTAGGCTTAGCTGGGTTATTACAGGCGCTTCATTGAGGGATTTTCCCGAATTGCAAGGCCTTTAACTCAGCTGCTGAAAAAGGAAACCGCATTCGAGTGGACCTAGGATTGTGAGAGGAGCTTCCTCGAACTAAAGAACAGGTTAACTTCCACACCAGTGTTGGTATTGCCTAGTGGCAGTGGAGGATTCGCAGTCTAATACAATGCTTCTTACTTCGGATTGGGGGTTGTGCTGATGCAGCACGGCAGGGTAGTAGCTTATGCTTCCAGACAGTTAAAGGTTCATGAGCAGAACTACCCTATCCACGACATGGAGTTGGCTGCAGTAGTTTTCGCTTTGAAAATATAGCGCCATTATCTTTATGGCGAGACTTTCGAGATAATCACGGACCACAAGAGCCTGAAATACTTGTTCTCTCAGGATAAGCTGAATATGAGGCAAAGGCAGTGGATGGAATTAATCAAGGATTACGACTGCACGATCTCTTATCATCCGGGCAGAGCCAACATAGTCACTGACGCCTTGAGCTGAAAGACTGCCTCCTTGGCCAGCATTGAGGTAGATGAATGGCGACTATGTGAACAGGTAAATGAGATCGGTGTTAGAGTCGGATTCAGTGGCAGTGGGCCTCTACTAACTACCATGATCATTGGGTCGGAGTTGATGGATTTGATTCGTGCGGCCCAACTTCAAGATCCATACCTGACAGACGAGCGATCCAGGTTACAGGATCAGACAGATACTGAGTTCAGTGTATCTGATGATGATCTACTGCGATACCAGGGACGCATACCCGCTCAAGATGATATACGAAATCTGATCATGGATGAGGCTCAGTTGAGCGCGTATAGTATCCACCCCAGGGTCACCAAGATGTACTAGAATCTACGGAAATAGTATTGGTAGCCAGGTATGAAAAGAGACGTGGCTCAGTATGTGAGCCGCTGCTTGACCTGTCAGAGGGTCAAGATTGAGCATCGCAGGCCGGGTGGAGAACTTCAGCCATTGCCAATTCCCTAATGGAAATGGGATGAGATCGCCATGGATTTTGTGACTAACCTGCCCAGGACAGTGTAGGGTTATGATTCAGTGTAGGTGATAGTGGACAGATTGACTAAATCTGCCCACTTCATTCTAATTAGTGTGACTTACTCGGTTGCCAAGTTGGCCAAGCTGTACGTGAAGGAGGTCATTCGCCTTCACGGTGTTCCCAGTGTCATAGTCTCTGACAGGGATGCGAAGTTTACTTCTCGGTTTTGGAGCACTATACAGCGGTCACTAGGCACGAGGTTGAACATGAGTATTGCCTTCCACCCTCAAACGGATGGTCATACCGAGCGTATCATTCAGATACTTGAGGATATGTTGAGAGCCTGTGCCTTAGATTTGGAGGGCTCTTGGGTAGATCAGCTACCCTTAGTGGAGTTTTAATACAACAACAGTTACCAACAGAGCATCCAAATGGCTCCTTTTGAGGCTATGTATGGTCGCCCATGCAGAACTCCTCTATGCTGGAACGAGGGTGGAGAACAGGCAGAGTTAGGACCTGAGATGGTCCGCGAGAATACAGAGACGATCGAGCTTATTCAGGATCGTCTCCACGCCGCACAAAGCAGACAAAAGAGTTATGTAGACAGGCGGCGCAGACCTCTCGAGTTCGCGGTAGGAGATTACGTCTTTCTAAAATTATCTCCTACAAAGCTGAACCTCCGTTTTGGGCTTAAAGGAAAATTAAGCCCGAGGTATATAGGGCCTTACGAGATCTTGGAGATGATCGGGAATGTGGCCTATTTGACTTGAGTATTGACCGGAATATAGCATTTGACCGAGTCAAACTCTGACGTGGCATGGGAGTTTAATACTTTCGTCGCTAGTAAACGTTAATATCGAATATTATCGGAATTTTAAATTCGATTCCGTGTAATTATGTCACGCGGGAAAGGGGACGACTCGACCTAAACGGAATCGAATTTGGGTAGCGATAATATTCGTTGAACGTTACGGATTTTGACCGAGAAAAGTTTAGTTAGTATCATAGTAAATGAACGAAACTATGGGATTAATAGATTCAAGGACGAATTAGAATTATCAAACAAGGACCTTATCCGACGAAGGATAGGGTCGAATAGGACAATTCGGAGAACTATCTCCCCTGTCATACAAGTGCTATCGTCAATCTGCAAACAGATAAAATAAAAGTAAGAAAGCTCCTTCCTGAACCACATGATTTCAGGAGGAAGGGAGGCGATAAAGGGGAGGGAGAAACGGGTTCGACCGTGTAGTTTCCCTTCCCCTGCGGCTGCTATCTTCACGACGTCTCCTCGCCACTAAAGGGGGACAGTCGGATTTCTTCGCTAGGGAGCTGTCTGCCGGGAAATCGCAAGGAGGACGCGAGTGACAGGGTACGTCCTCACCCCCCTCCCCTCGTATCTTCTGTGCGATGTTTTGTTGAACTGTGAACGTATGAGTCGAAAATGGGTAGCGCGATGGGGAGGTAGGTGAGTCGGGGAGAAAGTCGTGGTGGTCGTCCCTAGCTGTGTGCCGTGCCCTGACTGTGAGTTTTAGCCAGAAATCCTTTAATTCGGCGAGTCCAGCTTATGTTGGCTCGAAAATATTGTCGGCCGGCTTCCAGCATAACGCCGTGACCGGAGTCTTCATTCGTCTTTCCTGGACGACCCCAACGTCAGTAACCAAAATGGAGTGAGTTGGACTCGCCGTCTGTCCGTCTGGGAAGAGTTCAGGGGAGTGATACTGGTGAATGGGATAAGCAACGAACTGCTTGGAAACTGTATGATCCGTCGCCTGTCATTTTTGGAGCATTTGCTACCTTTTGAGTGTAAGAGTTAGTTATTTGGAATTCCTGAATTTACTATGATTTTTCGACTTAAGTTATTTTTCTAAAATTAAGTCGGTGATTCTCTAATAGCTTACTAGAGTAAGCAACATCGACCATTTCAACGAGGTTTGAGCTCTTGCAGAATGTGATGTATCTTTCAGAGGATGACTTGTCGATGGACGTCTCTTCCCTCGTCATCTTCCCACTGGTGAATTTTGGACAGTTGAATCATGTTCATCTTTCCACCGGCGAGTTTTTGAGAGGATAGTTCCAATTTACCCTTGGAAAACAAAAAATTTTGTCCTTTATAGGTTGAGTTTCTAAAATTCCCATTTTACCGCCCCTCCAAAATTACCTTTTAAAAAAAAATCATAGTTTAGCCCAAAAATTTTGAAAAATTTTGCAATTAGGTCCTTAATGGCTGGAGAAGGAAAATCTTCGGAAAATCCTTCTAGAACTCCGTCAAGAGTGGAGTTCGTTCCAGAGTCTAGAATGTCTCCTTTTGGAATCAGCAAGAGTATAAATGACATTTTAACTCAACTGACTATTCAGGGGAGCAATGAAAGTCTAGAAAGCCGAAACCAAATGGCAAAGGAAGTAGGCTCCATTGTAAATACAATGTTAGACGCTCTGGAAAGAGAAAGAAGTTTAAAAAGGCCTGAAGCTGAGGCGACTTCTGGACTGGAGAGTACTACAGGAAAACCAGTCGAAAGGTTGAATCTGGGAGGAAGAAATTCCAAACAGAATCAGGGCAAGAGTGTGGATGAGATGTATAAGGAGTCAGTAGCTCCTTACATTTTGGACTCACAAAAGCGAAGTGCGAACTTGAACTCCCAAAGTGGAGAGTTGGCGAACGTCTTAAGGAAAGCCTTAGGTCTGGCAGAAGATAACCCGGTTCATTTAGACAATCAAACGTTTAATGAACTGGTAACTGCGAAGAGGGAAATTTACAGGCCCGACTATCCTCACAGAACTAAACAAGAGTTTGTTCCAAGGGATAATGTATTAAAGCCTATAATTACCCCTGGTGCTTTTCTGGTCATAGATTGTGAAAAGCACGTATCCGAGAAGATAGATGAGTGGTTATCACTGATTCGAATGACTGCGTCTGCAGGGATATTATTCCCTGGATCAGTTTATGAATTATGTGTAGCAGCCCTCATGGGAACGACGCAAAAATATTGGAAATCTTTGGTGACTCATACGGACATCAAAGAAAAAATAGATCAGGCGCTGACCGTTGATGGTGTATTAGCAATCATAGCTGATGCATTAAAACGGGAGTTCTGTGGTTTTTCGTTATCCACCGAAACTGTGGAAAAAGAGCATTCGTTGACTACTCTTGTAAAACTACAGATTTGTGACATGTGCTGGTTTGATAGCTACGTGTGTGAATTTCAGAAATATTATTACAATCTGGACGTAGTTTCTCAACAGTTCATATTGGGAACCTTTTTTGCAAAACTTCCAGAACCCTGGCCGGAAGTTGCGCAAAAGGCCTATGAATTACTTCTGAGTGAAGAAAAGATTGTCTCTGGACTCGGAGGAAAAATTCAGGTGGTTAAGTACATAATGCGGAAGGCATGTACTGAGCTCCAAGTAAAGGAAGCAGCTAAGAAGCTGCCATACTTGAATAAGAGCTGCTGTTCTCAAATTGAATATGTACCCGGAAGGTATGGATGCGATACTCGCAATTCTTCTGGGGACTCGTTTACAACGAGAAACTTTCCCCGAAAGAGGAAGTTTGCTGGGTATAACAAAAGAAAAGTTTGGCCCAAGAAGGACTTCCAGCGTAAGCAAAAAGGAGGTTCTGCTTATAAGCCCAGAAGGTTTGTAAAGAGACGAGATAACCTAAAAGACAAAGATAGGATCGATGCCTTTAAGCGTAAGCATGGCAGAGAGCCTAAATGTCCAAAGGGAAAACCGTTGAGCAGCTGCAATTGCTGCTGGTTTTGTGGATCAAAAGACCACAAAGCGGATAGTTGTCCAAAGAAAAAACCAGATGAGAGAAAGACTTCGAATGGTGTTTCTGGATGACAGGAGTCATGAGGAAGAAGTCCTGGCTTATGAACCAATAGATGAGCAGGATATCTCCGATCTAGACTCGGAAGTAGAATCTATCTATGAAGTTGTATCCAATTACGATACAGACTCAGAAGAAGATTCTGATATCTGGAAAATGCATATGTTCATGATGAGAGCAGAGCAAAATGGAGATGGTGATGAGATGGTTCCGTTGGAAGCATCGAATCAGGTACTGGAGGAATCCCACCAGTACGAAGATCCATCCCAGTCAGTCCTGGAATGGAGGTTGCCCAATATCAACGTGAGAGAAGTCTATAATATATCGAGATTCAATTTTAGATCGATAATAGACATCTCACAAACAGAAGCAACGGCTCAAGTTACAAGCACGGGGCTTGAGACCTTGGATATCCCATTACTCAACGTACAACGCATTAGGGAAACCATGCAACGTGCATGAGGAGTATATAACTATACACACATTGGGTTGATCCAAATAGGACTTATCCCGCTATTCCATCTTCCAGCGGATAGTCCTGTGGTAGCAGCTGTGATCGATAAACGATGGAGAGAGTTTAGAGATCAGCTGATATCAGGTATACAGGCCAACCTGGCACACGGCCCTGTATGGTTCCAGGTCCATCCAAATTTCATGATGGCCCTGAACGATCGCTGTTTGGGAAATTCATTAACCTTAAGGATCAAATCAATGAATATGGATAGAATGAATTCCCAGGCCAAGTTTTTGGCGTATCACACTAGAGTAATTTACCGATTGGTAAATACCACTAGTCCTGGTGTGAGGAACATCTCAAGACTTACTGAGTTGTTCGAAGAAGGTCATAATAACTACCAACAGTTTCATAGGCGAGAGGTAAACCCACTAGAGTTAACCTGGCCAAGAAACTGGGTTATGACTGAACTTGGTAGTAGCTCTAGACCGATTAGTGCGGCTAATATCCGACAAAGAGGTAACGAGATTACTTTAATGTTGGGAGAACCATCTAGAGATAGTTTTAGAGCTGATAGGGATCTGCCTATGAGGACGCCACTCCTGAGAGAGCCGAGGTCACATACGCTCTCTGATGTTTCTTCTAGAGCTAGTGATGTGGGAGAGGACATAATTGTGTCCCGACCAGCAGAAGCATCTGCTCCACCACTAATAGAAGAAATGTCTCGAAGGTCTGTTGATTCGAGAGCCCCGTCGCAACATACGGGTAGGATCGTAGGGTATAGACAGGTATCATTACCAGTTTATGAAGACCCTGTAGACCAAACGAGAGAGGAGTCTATACGGATGTTAAGGGTTACCAGTATGAAAAACTCTTTATCTAAGATTCCTGAAGTTTGTAAGGTTATTGAGCAGATAGCCGAGCAAAGGTCTATACCAATAGACGAAATCTGGAGGATGATAGAACCATCCCAGGAAATACCTAAGAATATTGGGTTTAGTGTCAGGAAAGAAGACTTGAGCACATATGTGGCTCTAACCTTCACGTTTCCTGGATACTATGAGTATTCTCTGGATACCTCGATAGACACTGGGTGTAGCATAACTTGTGCTCGACTCAATGCTCTACCAGATGAGTGGTGGAAACCACTGCAGAAACCCATCCATATGGTAAATGTAGATGGAATGGCGACAATAGTCAGCCACCAGGCCAATAATGTGCCTGTCTTTATTGGTGGACAACAGTTCATCATAAAAGAAATTCTGGCCCATCATTTATTAGAGGTAGACATCATAATTGGTAATGCCTTTCTGAAAGGACAAAAGAAAAACCTACCTTTTGTGCAGGATGTCCATAAACCTACCTTTTGTGCAGGATGTCCATCATGTGTCCATAGGTGGTGTGAAAATCAGTGTTCTTAACGAACCTAAATTAAGATTAAAGTTTGGGTTCTATCCGGTAAAACGGACAGAGTACTGTGGTACTTCACCATGTGAAAAAGCTTTCAGAGTGCAAGCTCAACGTGGTGATATACGGTTGGATGAGAATTCATGGGAACAAACCCTGTTTTCTCCAACGAATACCAGGAGTTCTAACTGGTATGACGACTTCTTTACAAAACAAGAAGTGTGTATGGCTGTTAAGTCAACAGGAACAAAATGGGATAAGTTCCTAGTAAAACTGGCCGATAATTTTAGTGAAGATCCACTAGAGTTATGGACTCGAAATGGCATAAAGGCTAGATTAGAGTTGAAAGATCCCGGAACCATTATAAGAACAAAAAACATAACGTATACGGCTGAAATGGTTGAGGAATTTGACAAACAGATTCCTGAGTTGCTTGGAAAAGGCTTGATTAGGGATAGTTATAGTCCACATTCTAGTCCTGCCTTTATGGTAATTAATCATGCCGAGCAAGTGCGAGGTAAAGCACGAATGGTTATAGATTATCGTCAGCTTAACAAAGCTACAAAGGACGATGGCTATAAGATTCCCACTGCGGGAGATTTAATTGATAAGGTAAGTCTGAGCCAACCAAAGTTCTTCTCTAAGTTTGACTTGAAAAGTGGATACTGGCAAGTCAAGATGGAAGAAGAGTCGGTTCCTCTAACTGCCTTCAATGCTCCACAAGGAATGTTTGAATGGCTGGTGATGGCGTTCGGCCTGAAAAATGCTCCAGGCGTGTTTCAGCGCAAAATAGATAATGCTTTCAAGCAAGTCCGAAAATTTTGTGCGGTCTATATTAACGATGTGTTAGTCTACAGTCAGACTGAGGACGACCACATGAGACACCTTGATAAGATGACTGATGTCTTCCGACAGGAAGGCATGATTCTCTCGGAGAAAAAGATAGAATGGTTTAGGGAATCAGTTAATTTTCTAGGCATAGAGATTGAGCAGGGAAAAATTAAACTGCAAAGTCATATTGCTGAGAAAATAGATGATTTTCCTGACAAACTTGAGGATAGAAAGCAAATCCAAAGATTTTGTGGATGTGCAAACTATGCAAGAAAGTTTGTGAAAGATCTTTCCCTAGATCTAAGTAGGATTTCGAAGAAAACCTCTTCTACAAATCCTTGGATATGGGAAGATGAAGATACTCAATCCATTAGAAGGATTAAAGCAAAGGTGAAAAATTTGCCACAACTCGCTTTGCCTTCTGAAAAGGATGTGTTAGTCTTGGAAGTTGATGCTTCTGAAGAATTTTGGGGAGCAGTCCTCAAAATTAAAGGACGAAAACCAGAACCGGTGTGTAAATACTGGTCGGGAAGCTTCAAGGGGTGCAAGCTACGGAAACCCGATACATGAAAAAGAAATATTGGCCTTAAAATACGGAATAAAGGCTTTTTACATCTTTTTGGCACCGAAAGAATTTTTAGTGCGCTCTGACTCGACCTATGTAAAAAGGTTTATGAGTCTGAACCTTAAGGAAGCTAGGCAAACTAGACTCTTAAGGTTGCAGGAATGGTTTAGCTATTATAAATACGAGGTCGAATACATTCAGTTCGACTACAACATAATAGCTGACTCTCCCTCTAGAGAACTTGCAAACACCTCTCTTTCTAAAAACTCTGCAGATGGATCCTGCTGTAAAGAGAAAGATATGCTGGGGATGCAAGAAGGAAGGACACTCCCGAAAGGTATGTCCTAACAAGGGAGATAGTGAGCATAGTGATGCTGGTTCCGTTTCAGGAACAAAGGCAGCAGCTCTCTGCTGACAGTGTAAGCAACTAGGACATCGTTCTTACGAATGTCCCAAGAAGCTGAAAACTGCGGATTCCCAGAAGGGGAAGGCTGAACTTAAGGAGAAAGCAAAAGCTGACTCCAAAAGTAAGGCGAAACAAAATCTCCAGAAGGAGATGGCTAATCCCAAAGAAACTGATGCCAGATCTGAGGGAAAAGCGAAGGTTGTTTCTCAGAAGAGAACGACTGAACCCAAAAGAAAGGCAAAAGCCAATTCTAAGGGGAAAGCGAAAAGTTCCCAGGAAGGGAAGACGGATCTGAAGGAGACGTGAAAGATTTTCTTTCACGTCCCTTCTCCTTCACGTCTCTTGAAGATTTTCCTTCACGTCTCTTGAAAGATTTTCTTTCACGTCTCTTGAAGATTTTCTTTCACGTCTCCTTCAGATCCGTCTAAAATCTTCAAAAGAAGATGGCAGATCCAAAGGAGGAAAGCTCCAAAGGAGATGTGAAAATGGCAGATCTGAAGGACAAGGTAAAAGCGGAGTCACAGGAGAAAGCCAGGAAGAAGAGGAAAGCCAAGAGGCTTAGGTCTTCTGGTCCCAAGGAGGATAATCCTGCAAAGGAAGGTCCTAATAAGGACGGTAAGGTTGAGCAACCTTGGTGGTTTCCACTAACCACGATCCAGTTCAATTACTGTCGAGATCACCTAGCCAAAGAACAGAAAATCTCTATCAACCAGGCTGTAAAGCTCTATAAAAGTCTATTGGAGATGCAGAGAGAGCAGAAAGAGCAGAAAGGCAGAAGAGAGATTTAAGGCTTTAATTGACGAGCCAATCCAAGAGGTAGACCCTGAACCAAGGGGAGAACTTGAGGAAGCGGCTGCAATGGAGTGTGAGCAATACTTCGATTTTGGTAGTGCTTACGCATCGATGGAAGGTAATCTTGAGAAGAAAGAGAACCTTGAGGAAGCAATTCCTTCTAAAGACTCGGTTAAAGAGTCTGGTGAAAACGTTCACGGTGACAGGAGTCACAATGGCAAAGGCCATGTTGGAGAAATCCAAGAGGATCTGAGTGGATCCTGGTTTTTTGATCAAAACTCATTCGAGGATGAATCCCTAAGTTGGGATGCGTCAGTAGTCTGCGGAGGACTCATAGGTGGCATCAAACATGATGACAAGCGTCAAGTTGAGTATTTCGCAAAAAAGACAGTTGAGTATATCAAAGACCTGGAGTATAAGCTATCGATTATGGCTTCAGGTGAGGAGGAGCTGTCCAAAATTGAAAAAGAAAGACAGCAGATTTTCTCCACAACAATGTCGATAATACCAGGGGATGTCAAAAATTACGAAGTCCCAAAGGTAGTAGTAGACATGAGTGAATCCTCGCTTGAGGAGAACGCTGTACTGCAACCGTATCTACACTGGATATCGGGGAAGTGGCCGTCTCTGAGAATTCATTCAGACATGGTGGGAATAGCAGCACCTTACGTACATGCTGGGTTTGTAGACATCCTGGAGATCGATAGATCTGAACCAGAGTGTATGGAACCACTGCCTATGTTAGTAAGGTACGTACTCGGATGCCTAGGCTATGGACCAAAATACGCCACGGCATTGATTACTAGTACGATAAGGGAGGAGGAAGACCATCCGCAGTATGGGAAGGTAATACTTCAGAATCTGCAAGTATGGGACATCCACCCTTGTGAGAGTAGACGTCTGGTGGAACCTCAACGACGGGACCTCGATCTGAGAGGTTTATGGCGAAAATATTACAAGGACAAAACAGTCCGGAAAGCCATAAAGGTTGAGTTTCTTAAGGATGTGTTGGAGCATGTGTTAGCCCGTAAGGACGAATACTACGTGCTCTGTGACGGTATAATTACCGTCACGATTCTTCGGTCAGATCTAAGCCTCATCGACGAACAAGCAGGAGACCGAGGATGGCAGAGAATGCTCGAACTTCTAGATAGTTTCTGGAGGCGAGAGAACTCTGAGTTACACCTCCGAACCGACACCTTCGAGGTTTGGAGTAAGATTGCTGATTTCACAGACAAGACCCTAAATCAGCAAATTGAATATGATGAGAGAGCCCAACAAATCCTTAAGACGGTTCAAGAACCACAGAGACTCTCAGAAAAAGAAGAGGTTGGCAAGGCTTCACGCGCCAACAACAATGAAGGAATCTCCCAAGACAATGCACCAATGCAGACGGGAGAAGACAACTGTATAAAGTTAGACTAGGACATTTTTGTCGGTCATTAGGACCCCACTAACTTTTGTAACAGTTTAGATTCCTTTTACTCTTGAGCTGACAAACAGTGCATAGGCACCAGCTCCTTTGTGTATATATTCACAAGCACTCTACCTCATTTGGGGAGGCAATCTGAATAGAGAATTTTCTCTCTCAAAAATTTTTGAGTAAGAAATCTTTGATTGTCCTCCAGAAGAAAATCTAAAATGAAAAACTTCGATCTCAAATCAGAGTTGAAGTTTTCTCTGATTGTTCTTCGAAAAATACCTTATGACTAAACCTTGTAAGGCTAAGCCATCGGGCTGAAACCTTGGATGAGGAGTGTCTATATAAGTCCCTCATGTTATGGGCATTTGGATGACACAGAAGAGCCTCTCCATTGCCTTCTCTAAGTTTTTGAGAAGAAGACTCTTGAAACTTAGTTTTCTGAGTTCTCTTGGTGCGGAAGGTTGGTGAACCCTCTGAGCGATTCGATTAATGTATGATAAGCATCTTTATAGTTTAAAATTGTTTATGTTGTTCTTTCAATTCTGAAAGAAGATCTTGATTAAGGCAACTTAATTAAGGTGGTGCAAGTGCACGAGTCATTCTATGACTGATTGTCCTAACCTAGATCTTCTGCATTTAGATCACGGGGTTGGCAAAGATTCTACTACTGGTCTTCTTAATACCATAGTAGATCGTCTTGAACATCTATCGGCACATATATTACAAATATCAAAGCAGATAGAGAGTTATTCTAAGAAATTAGAAGAACTGACTCTAGTACAGAGTGAATTCGAGGAATATTTCCTTTAAGGCAAGTCTAATCTCGGATTTGCGGCAAGTTCAAAATACTCGAACGAGTATTTGAGGTTGGTGGAACACCGACGTCAAAGACAATTGAGAAAAACATCTTAAGTTCGATTCCTGTCAATACTGAGGAATATCTAGCATGCTGATATCTAACTCTTCAGGGAGTTAATTTGCATCGCTCATTATCCTCATATTTATCATTGGTATCAGAGCCGCTTAAGAAAAATTTCCTGATTTAGTCTTGAAGGATTAATTTTGGGTTAAGAAAAGGATAGGAGAAAACTGCCGTAAAACGATAATATTGAAACTCGCAGCCGTAAAAGTCAAAATTGTTTTGGGGACCACCATAAAAGGGAACATTTCTCGAGTTTTTGACATTTGAATCATGTTCCCCACGTGTCGAAATGGTGTAGA
Source organism: Melastoma dodecandrum (assembly GCA_029817715.1). Taxonomy (NCBI): domain Eukaryota; kingdom Viridiplantae; phylum Streptophyta; class Magnoliopsida; order Myrtales; family Melastomataceae; genus Melastoma; species Melastoma dodecandrum. The sequence continues at coordinate 1,762,752 of JARUPY010000434.1, forward strand.
AATGATTCTGAAATTGTTTCTCCAATTGCTCTTGACTGCAATAGTACCCAACTTGAGATCGATGTACAAGTCAAAAGTAATTTCTTTTAGAAAATAGACGAATTGTTTAATCATTAGATATTCATTTCTTCTTGCATTAGTACATGTTCCAACAAAATAAGTCACGTGTTGCCTTGGGTTCCTCTTTCCATTGAATTATTGAAAGTACGGGGGTTAATAACTCAAAGGTATTTTCAGTCTCTCTATCCTCTTATTGTAAGGCTAGTAGTACGCTAAAGATGATGAGAATTTACCCTCGTATTCATTTGCCAATGCTTCCTTTATCGGTTCATTCATTGTTTTAGTCAAAGTGGATTATCATTAATAGTGGGAACTCTACCTACATCGACTCCCTTTCCTTTGTAAACTTAAATATGTGAACTTCTCTCCGCAAATGTCTTATCAGCTTATTTATTTTCGAGCTTGTTAACAATGTATCCCATTTATTGATCTCTTTCTTTCATGTAACCAATCATTGCTTCTAATGGTATTGGGAGAGTCGTGACCTAGTCTTCAACTGAATGACTGTTTGCCGCCACCACCTGCGTAATTGCGAAATCCTTTGCCAAATCAGGAGTGCAATCCAATGAAAAATCACTTGAGGTGTTGCTGTTGAACTAACCAATGGTACAAGAGATGTTGTAGCCCTATTGAGAATTGGACCTAAGAATCTCTATTGTTTTATCATTTATTTATAAAAATAAATAAATAAATAACAAATAATTTATAGAGATTTGTGTCTTCATCCACTCTCTCGTCACCCTCCCATCACTCTACCCTAACTAAAGTGAATTCATTATATAAAAATTAAGGGATTACAAAATATGTACCAAGATACACACTTCTACTAAAGTGTGCCTAAAACAATCCACATGATTTCTTACCATAACGAATTTGAAGAGAATAAATGTGATCCAGATCAGTTAATTTCAGTATGATATATTTAGTTTGGCACTGATAGACCTAAGCGCGTCCTTCTTGGCACACACTAGAAAAATTTCAGTCAAACGAATCTTGCTGCATCTAGATGGGTCCAAAACCCACACATAGAAATATACTACAAAAGCATCATATCATTTATTTAAATTAAGGAAAAATATATGTATACGTTCTTAGCTTTGAGCCAACGTAAACTTAGTTTGTTGAATAATCTTATCACTAACTTTTATATTGATTTTTTTGTTAATCTTTGATTTAATCATGAGGAAGTCAAACAAGGCCTTAATATAGTCCGACCCGTGTTCTATAATAGTGGACCTCCATCCTCTCGTTTTCATGTTTCTCCGCATCATCATCCACCTTACTCGTAACAGTAGTCCCAAAATAATCCCATCATTCGACCATCATTGATTTTACGTATTTTTTGTACCATCAAAAAATTATAGTCCAACTTCGGCTTCCAACCTACTTGATCTGGCCATCAAAATTCTATTTAAAATCATACGACGAGATTTCAATATTATTTCCCCTATTTTCAATTTTTTCCTTTTTTGTCGATAAATTAAAACTATTTATTATGGCATGTTTGGCGTAGGGGTGAAAATGAGCCGAGCCGCTCGCGAGCTAGCTCGGTCAAAGCTCAGTTCGAGCTCGACTTTGACGGAGCTCGAGCCGAGCTCGAGCCGGTTCGTTCCGGCTCGTTAACAAAACAAGCCGAGACGAAACACTAACAGCTCGAAGGCTCGCGAGCCTAATATTATATAATAAATTTTAATAATTTATTAATAAAAAATTAATAAAATTACCTAAAAAACTTTTTCCTTCCCCCTCCCCACACTCTGTGGTAAAAGCAAACTCTAAAGAAAAAACCTCTCTCTCCCTCTCCTTTTGGCGTGGCGATCTCCTCTCTTCATTAGATAAGTGGAAAATAATCGGCCTTTTCATACCTTGTGTCTCGCGAGGATCGGCCGGAGCGAGCGTCAAAAAGTACCGGAGATGAGCTGGCCAAATTTTATGCCCGCGGGGAAGCGACAGAAAGAAGTGAAGGCGTCATAATCAAGGTATGTTTCCCATCCCCTTACCCTTTCATATTGTGTTTGGGCATGATGATTCAAAGCACACAAAAATTAATAAAATTACCTAATAAAATTTTAAGATATTTATTGTCTTATTATTGTTATGGTGATTGTAATACTCTTTATAATATTTTATATGCAGGTGATGATGCTTGTGATATTATTATGATTGGTAATGAAGTTATATCGTGAAGATGTTTTAAGAGTATGATTCTTGTGGTTTGTGATTGTTTTGATAAATCTGGTTCTATTTATGGAGATGTTTTGGGAGAATAGTTTGGAGATGTTTTGGAATTATGATTTTGTTGAAATATTTTGACAACATTGTTCATATTTATGTTTTTGAAGTGAACTTTATTATATATGTTTTCGAGCCAATCGAGCCGAGTTCGAGTCAACGTCAATATATGTATATTTTGAAATCGAGCTCGAGCTTTCGAGCCGAGCTTTGAGCCAAGCTTAGGCTCGATCTACATTCGAGCCTTTCGAGCTGAGCTCGAGCTCTCCATAATTGGAACGAGCCGAGTTCGAGCTCCAATTATTTGAGCTCGATCGAGCTTGAGCCGAGCTCGAGCCTAGGAGTACTCGATCTCGACTCGACTCATTTTCACCCCTAATTTAGCGTCGCACGATTAAACAAAAAATTTGACTTAAAATATATAGAAACAAAAATTGATGACAAAATTACATAACAAACTAAATTATATCAAAACAGAAAATTAAGTCAAAGTTAGAGGTCATAAATCGACATTTTGTCTTAAATTAAAGATGTGTTTGATTATCGGAGCTTATCGAAAAGTATTTCTTAATAATTATTGAAATAAAAATGATTATAGAATTAATCGATTAAGTGTTAGGACTTATGTTGTTATTAGTTAATGTTATACTAATAAAAAGTTTATGGCACGTAAATAAGAATTTTATTTAATTTATAAAGAAAATTTTCTTTCAAGTAAGATTTTGTTTTCTTTTAAGTTTACCTCTAGGTTTAAATCTACCAGAAAACCTTGAATGACCAATTTTCTTAATCATTATAAAAATAATCATGGCATTTCCAAGTTCTCATATTTTATTGGGTTATTTTATTAGAAGAAACATAAAAAAAAAAAAAATTGCGTAGAAATTATTCTTTAAAGAAAAAGAAAATGCATTCAAAAATATTTTAAAAGGGATTTAATGCGAAGAGGACTTTTATCCGTCTAAGAAAGCAGTTCTCCATTTTCTGTGAAAGATATATTTTCTATACAACCTCAATGAGCTTTTGCACCACCATTAACCTTGGTCGCCTTGTACGTCATTGGAACAATAAGACAGAACTAAAAATTATTTATGAGTGATTGATTATCCATGACTCCTCGGATCAGCAACCTGATGAACTCTTCGAGCCTCGGCACTTGAGTACTGGCCCACAACACGGGCATGAGGGACCCTTTCCTCACCTCGTGCAAGTGCTTCTACATTGTCCAGGAAGTACTGCCTCGGGAGCCTTCCAACCACATTTCCCTCCTCATTCCCCTCTTTATCAAGGAATGCAAAGTGAGGGATGCCCTCGACCCCAAACTCATCGAGTTCCTGCTCCCACTTCGTGTTATCAACATTGAGCATCACAAAATTTACTTGATTCCTGAAACAGAAAGGCTAGCAAGTGAAATAGCTGCTCTAATATTAGCGCCATGCAAACCATCCCCGTAAGATGAAGCAAACTTACTTGTATTGTTGTTCGACTTTATAAACATCGGGGGCTAATTCCCGACACACTTCACACCAGTCAGCATAAAACTCCACCACTGTAGGCTTTCCGTTAGAAAGTGCCTGTATGTATTGAAATTCCATAAGCAAGCAAAACATCAACAAATAAGCAAACAATTATGACTTCCGCTACATCCTAGACTTCCTTTTCTAGGAGACATACTGCAGACACTTTAACAATCTGAATGAATCACTTTCTACCAGCAGACAATATGCCACGACATCGAGCATAACAGAAGGGTCATATCAATAACAGAAGATGCCCAATTTATCCTCTTAACATCCCCAGACGGTGATTACTTTATGACAGCATCTTACCTCTTCATATGGCATAGCAACAGCAGCAAGGTCCTTCAAAGAAACACCAAAGTCGAGCCTGGAGGACAAGAAAAGCCCAACTGCTGCGAGAGTAGAAAGAATGGCTATATTCCTATTCACATCCTTAGTGGGTAGTTCGGGTAACAGTCCAGCAGCTCCAGAGGGAGCTTCATTGGTCTGCTCCATGACAGGAGACGTCTTAGGCTCGGTATCTGCAATCAACTCACCCTGCACAACGGAAGGGAGATTTTCACATTACGACTTTTCAATCCACAAAAACAGTGAAGCAGCCATGACCAGGGAAATATACAGAAAACACCAGGATGCAGGAGGCATGATTATGTGGTGAGCCCTGCCCAAACAGAACCAGAGAAAGGGCTACAAAAAGCTAATCAGGGAAAATCCAATTCAAGACCCAATCCAAACAAATGAGGTAAGACAAGAAAGGGGCGATTCCCAAAATCAAAACCCAACCCAGAAGGAACTCAGAAGCACAAAAAAATGAATGGATGAGGTTCACACAGTGGGGGATGAAGTTTGGGGAGCATCCGTGTCGCTCTTCTGACACCGAATCCCGGAGGTCCATCTCATGGGTTTCCTCGAAACAACGGGGAATACGGGGGGAGAGCAGGGTCGGAACCTGTGGAGGGCAAGCGGGCTGGACAACGCCGGGGACATCCCTTCTGACTTTCCTCACCGATTCTTGATTTTACTTTTGTTAACATAAAACAATACCTGCCGTGCTTCTCTGTTTCTATGTTTTAGAGATCAGCTTCCAACTCAATTCCATTAACTTTACGGGATTGTTGGTTTTGTGGGTTTCGTATTTAGCTGCGAGTGCAAGACTCAATTAGAGACAAAGACAAAAAGAATAATTTATTACATTAAAGAAAAACGACGGCTTTTGGTAAAGAGCAAGACATAAAATGGGTATTGCTATTAATAGTATATGGATGCTTTGTCATAGTAAATTTATATTTCATTGTTTGAGATTTTCAAAAAGGAAATTCTTCCATCTTATTTACAAAATTGAATAAAAAATAATGACTTTATTTTTGCGAAGTTGCCGTTGGTAAGTGTAGCTTTGATAATTCCTCTTCTCAGACACTGCCAGTAATGTCTTTGTTTGTGCTCCCGATATGCATCTTCTTTGGGAAGTAAAATTCCCCTATTCTCGTAATTTTCACCTCAAGATCATTCTTCAAATCATGTGTTTGAAAAATAAGCGTCGTGAGTATTTCTTTTCCAAAGATAAAATGGACACAAATAAGAGCAAACCGTTAATTAGAAAATAATGTATACGTAGAACAACAAACAAGAAGGATTGGCATGATTACGTTCATAAACCAACTCCAAAATCGACACGAGACTAAACTAATGTGGCCTCTCAAGAACGCTGACCCTCCGGCACAAGAATACCAGTCACTATGGCCGTGGCGGCTACCACCCCCAACCCCTCCGATGCTGCAACGGTACCCGCCTGAGCAATCCTCCCAAAGCTCATCGCCTCCACAAACCCCTTCTCCACAGCCTCGAACCCTTCCTTCACGATCATCTCCGCCTCCTCCTCCACCTTCTTCAGCTAGTTCCTTAGCCCAAACAATGGAATGTCCTCCACACAGGTTGGGTTCCTTCGTAGAAGCAGGGCGCTCGACGTGAGGAAGAGCATTTGCCTCCGTCTTGGGAATGCACGGACTTTGCAGGCCTCAAAGGCTGTATCTGGTCCTCAGAATGAGTCGGGATTGAGTGGAGGATAGTTGGATGAGCCAAACATGTTGTAGCCATTGCTCTCGGTGGACTGGCCGTGACCACGACTAGAAGATGACAAACACTTTATTAGAAGTAAAAAGCTAAGTTGGGTTGTGAAGATTTTCTTTCTGTTTCTTTCCTTGTTTTGGTCGTATGGGTGTCGAATGGAAATGGCGGAGGGGGAAGTTGTTGAGCACATGTGAATGTGTGGCTGAGGACTTGGCTTAGATTTATGGCCAACAGGGACGACTCTTACGACAGACTACTTAAATGGGATCAGCCACTTGAATGCAACTATTAATTAATAGAACAAGATAACTAATCTTTTATGCACAAGCAGCTTATAAGCCAAGATGATACTCCACATTAGTTGTTACTTAAGGAAACAAGCAGAAAACAGCAGAATAATCGGCGTCATGTCATAAAGACAAATTCATGGTATAAGTCCATAGCTTAAAGTGAATCCACAAGGGGGTCGGTCAGTCAGGCCGATTTTCTACTGTTGATGCAAGGGAGCTTCCAAGCTATCTATTAACAGCGATGGGTCATAATTCCAGCTACAAGTAGAGCATTTTACAAAGAGCTCCTCAGTTCAAAAGTAAGAACCCAAGTACCTTCTTAATGCAGTTACCATTTCTGCTCCTCACCTCCGCTAGTCCCTAGACTCATATTTCAAGAAGCATTGCCATCTCTTTTCTCCTCAGGAATACCCAACTGGGACTTCTTCTTAGTAGGACTAGGCTGGACTGCTCCTGAACTCATCGACACTCGCTTCACTCCTCGGCCAACAACACCGAGGTCAGTCACCCCAGAACTAGTCCCATTGTTATGAGCAGTGGATACGGTTGGACAATCAAAACCTTCACTATTGTTGCATGACGCTACTCGCGAAAAGCTCACCACAGCAGAGGATGATGATGCCTTCTTCTCCATCTCTTTTGCCTTGGCAGATGCAATATCTCAGAAAGGATTGATGTTGGGTTCGCTGCAAGCTGCTGGAGATCTTCAAGCTACAAGTACCATTCACAAATGCATTCACGTCAGTTCTTCCAATCTGTTCTCATTACTTTCATAGTTGTTAAAGGCGAAAAGCAGTGTGAAGCAATAAGGCCTCAAACGCCTAAGGCAAGAGGCGCTCGCCTTTTGAACAAGAGGCACTACATGTGATTTTTACACATATATAAGCAATATTAACAGCTTGGCATGTTTAAAACACATTCAATACCCTAACCAAACATAAGCTCCATACTTAATTATAACAATGAAATAAAGAAGTTCAAATAAGTTCTCAAACAGAGTAAACAAACAAGAAAGCCCCACGAAACAAGATCTTCAACAAGAAACAATCGGACTCATAACTGACCAAATCCCTACAGAATCAAAGGGCATCCCAGCCGGATTCAGGGAAGATGCAAACACAGTCCTCCCACATCTCGATCTGCAACAGCCATGCCGTGATTCCAAAAGCAACTTTATCATTAGGCCAGAAGTCCCCTCCCCCCCCCCCCCCAAACAGCCACGTCGTGATTCCAGCACCTACCAAACAGAAACCGAAGCCAGCAAAGGTGGCGGAACTAAAAGAAAGTGGGCTTCTACAGGTGCTAGCAATGTTAAGGGGAGGAGGGGTGGAGGGGGTAATAGGGCCAGCACAAAATATGATTGTCTAAATTGCCCAATCGGTCCTTAAACTTCCAACTTCATCTCATAACAGGACTAGTTCTTACAGTACCTCGCCTATTACAAAAGGCATACCTTTTGGTCGCCTCTCACCTGGCCAAAAGGCACCAAAGGCGAGCAAAGGTGATTGCCTTAGTAACCCGCCTTGCTTGGAGACAAGGAAAGGCGATTTCCAGTCACCCACCTCACTTCTCGCCTTAGGCAAGCGCCTTTCTCGCCTTTGACAACTATGATTACTGTTACATTTTTATTCCATCCAAATTATGACAACAACAGTTCCAGCGAAAAAATAATTCTTTTCTTTTTTTCATTATCAAGTATACTCCACCAATACCTAAATGCTATGCAAAAAGGAAAACAAAATGGCCAACGGTATAGCATAATCTCAAAGATATGTACTAAAAGAACTTAGAAAGTACTTGCCTTTTCTCCAGCTCCACCGAGACGCCTTCAAGCGTCTTTATCTCAGATTCTTTATCTGCCAAAGTTGTATCAAAACGGGATCCAGTCGAGGACTGGTCAGCATCTACATCTGATGCCGGTTCAGAGCACATCCTGATTTCATGTCTCAAATGCTGAACGTGAGACTTGCAAATTGATATAGCCTTCTCGCAAAAAGGAATGGCTTCTTCGGGCTTCGACCCTATCTCTAGGCACAAGCATATCCGGAAGTTCCGTCAAGCAAACAGTTAAGAATAGAAGTCATAAAAGGGTAATGTCGTCAAGAATAGAGATTCAGACCAAAGAAAACAAGCATAATCAGAAAGCTCTAGATTACAGTTTCAGCATTAAAACAACAAATCAAATTATAAGGTAGGATACAGTTCCGCAATCAGCCGACTGTCTGGTTCAACCAGTTTCTCCAATATGGAGAGCGCATTCTTGTAGTCGCTCAGTGACGTGTCAATGTCCTCTGCACGGTAAAGAACAAAAACCATCTCAATAACCTTGCGTACAATGATGCAAAGTACAAAATAGCAAATGCAGGCACAATTGACCTCTTTCTAACGCCACTTCAGCCAAAGCTGACAGTACTTCCACTTTCTCTTCAGTTTCAACAGAGTGCTTATAAAGAACAGCCCTTGCAATGTCCAACATCTTCCACGCCAAATCCAGGTCAGGTTCGTCTTCATCTGCTTCTGCAAGATCCTCAGCATCACTTTCCTTGTCATCTTCTTCTGGCTCATCCTCACCAGAACCTAAATTTTCAGAAAAAAAAAGAAATTTTAATCACTTCCAGAATATGTGGGCAACTCTGAGGATAACCCACAACAAAAGAAGAATCAGTTTTTTGGGTCACTCTAATCGCATCTCTGAAACCACTCTCCAGAAAATAAGGAATTATGCACATAAAGTCCGAAAACAGAATACAGAAGGAGAACAAACAAAACAGAAGACTGCCATAGTCCCACTTTCTTTTCAGTTCTTTTGGAAAACTGGAAGCATCACTAGGCACTTAGCACGTGCGTTGCAGAGAACATCAATGTACAATTAGCTATGGCAATATGCTGGCCCTAGATATCTCCTATACAGCTGCTACCTATTTTCTCAAAAGTAAAATTTTTAACATCCAAAAATAATTCATTTCCAGCCATCCAACCCAATAAGAGAACTTTAATGGCAACAAAAGGTATGAAGCCTTTCCCAAGGAAGCAAAAAGCTCAGTTGTTCAGAAAACACGGCCAACCTAGTTCTAATCAAATCTAAGAGACAGTGAAAAAGCTAATTGCCCATATACCAATTCAGAGCAACAAACTAATCGACTATTAAAATTTAAAAATCATTCGCCATACGAAGAAAGAATTTTATGATGAACAGATGTATGAGAACATCTACCATCTTCTACTGCTCCATCCTCATTGTGAGAGCTTCTGTTCCCTCCGACATTGTTTGAAACAGAAGCCACAGAAGATTCACCATTCAAATTCTCCTTAGTGCCTTCTTTATCGGATGCCCTCCCTTCACCCTCCTTAGGTAGTAGGTACAGCACCCAAGAGATCGGCTTCTTCCTGGGCTTTAGACAGAAGGGCCCACCCATATTTGTAGTATGAATTTACACACTCTAATGCCAGTTCAAAATATGAAAGGACAATGCAGTGATAGCTATTAACTATGTTAGAACTAATTAAAACTCCAAATGTAAGCAGATAATAAAGGTAAACTGCCAACAACTAAAATAAGAGCAAATAAGGTTAACTTCCAACACAAATGTAATTGTCCGGGAAAGTATTTTTAAACTCTGTGATATCTATACCTGCGAGCCAACAATAACCACGAACTTGGCATCATAACTGCAAGGAGAGCATGTTGCAACACCAGACCGGCAACAAACAACAAATTTCTCGACCTTCATCTACATCAAAGGGCCAAGCAGTACAAGACAACCTCATATTCCCATTACCCTACCCAAACTCAACAGCAAGCAACTCCCCGTCCCCCCAGGACAAACCCTAAAGAACCAAGCTCAAACAAAAATCAGTAATGAAATTGCTAGAGAACTGTGAAAAAAGAGTAGGGGCAGAAAAACCTAATTTCGAGAGCTCGACTGAAACATTCGGTGGCCTCGACGTAATCCCTTCCTTAAGAGCCCTAGAGCCCTTCTCCATTAGCAACTCGGCAGATTCCACCTCCTCCGATCCTGTTGGATTATGGTGGTATGGAGCCCAGCCCAGGAGAACAGGCCGATGGTAACGTAACGCTCAACCCGCGCTAACAGGCTGAGAGCACGTGCGTGCTGGTTTCATTCCAGAAGAACATGGATAAAATTGTAATTAGTGGTAGTGGCTGTTGCAACAGAATGCTGGATATAAATTGAGCAGTGCACAGTACTGGATGTGGTGTAATTGATTGTCAGTGAGAAATTAAAACAGAAATGTTCTGTTTGTCTTTTTCTTAGCCTTCTTCTTCTTCTTCCTTGCCACCTTCTTCTTCGTCCTTCCCTTTTCCTTCCTTCTTCCTGCAGATTTATCTTCTTCCCAGGATGCTTTTAGATTCCATCAGATTCCACATGGTATCAGAGCTCTCGAGAGCTTAAAAGCTGGTTACAAGACGATCCTGGCCTTCTTCCGCTCAATTAGAACATGGCCGAGCGACTACCTGACCCTACGACACCCCAGTTCTCCTCTGGACAAACGCCGGGTTCTGGCGTTTCTGGGTTGACAGCAGTTGTTGGGTTTCACAGTACCATACCTGCTGGAGTCTTCACGGCCTTGGTGAAATTAGATGAAGGTAATTATGTTCTTTGGAAGGGTCAGATACTTGCTGCCATAATTGCTTCGGGTTTCGAAGATTTTATTTATGGAAGCACGGCTCTACCTGCTCAATTTCTTGATGATGGTGGACTGATAGTAAACCCAGACTACAAACATTGGCAACGCACAGATAAGGCCGTCATGAGCCTTTTGTTCTCCTCGTTGACCTCAGAACCGCTAAGCCAGGTGGTCTGCTGCAAAAGTGCATGCGAAGTGTGGGAAGTTCTTCGGAATCTCTATGAGTCAGCGTCACCTTCACGAATCCTCAACCTACGGCTGCAGATGCAGCAGCTAAAGAAGGATGGACGTACCATGCAGCAGTACCTGAATGCCTTAAAATCACTGTCAGACCAACTGAGCGCCATAGGAGAGCCAGTCCGGTATCGAGATTACTTATGGTACTTGATGGAAGGGCTGCCAGCAGAGTACGACGCGGTCGTGACAGCAATTTATAGTAGGACTGATCAGCCGAAGCTCGAAGAGGTGCACAACCTTCTTCTTAACTTTGATATGAGGCTGGAACGGCGGTTTGTATTGGATAGCACTCTTCCTCAGGTAAATCTCTCTTCCCTTCGCTCTCCTGATGTGCGACCTTACGAAAGCTACCCTTCACATAGCAGACCTGCTTCTCTACCTCGACCTCAAAGCAGACCACATTGGTAGCCTTCTACACACCGCCCATTTTCTTCCTTCAACCCTCAAACTGGTCTGCTTGGAAAACCTCCGTTTCGACCCTTTGACAATACCTCTCATTGGGGAGGTAGACCACAATTCCCAAAGCCAAAGCCCCGCTGTCAGATTTGTTTTAAAATTGGCCACACTGCTCTCTCCTGCTTTTACAGAGCCAATCCCTCTGTCCCATCCCCTGATTATCAGCCCTCAGCACAGATACCTCCCCCTCAGCCACATATCCCAGCCCCAACTTCCTCTTCTTCATGCCAGCCTCAAACCCATTTTACCAACATTTCTCACTATCCTGGGTCTTCTTATCCTATCCCTCATGTAACCTCTCAATTACCCAGTGACCATTCCATCTCTGACTCCGAGGCCTGGATACTTGACTCCGGTGCTACACATCACGTAACACCTACAACTTCTGCCCTTCATAATCTATCCCCATATACAGGTACAGCTTCTATTCTTGTCGGTAATGGTGCTCATGTCAAAATTCAGAATACTGGTGATGTGTCCCTGTTTTCTTCCTCTGGTTTAATTGAGTTGCTTCATACACTTCACACTCCTTCTCTTTCTCGAAATATCATTAGTGTTTCAAAATTATGTCAAGACAACAATGTGGTTGCTGAATTTCATTCCGACTCCTTCTTTATCAAGGACAAGACTACCGGGGGCGTCCTTCTTCAGGGTCAGATGAATCAGGGCCTGTACACTCTTCCCACTCAGCCTCAATCGCACTCAGTTCATCAGAGACCTCTCAGCAATAAGGTCGCCTCATCCTCTCCCCATAGTGCTGTCTCTTCACCACAAACTGTCCTGGCAATCTCAAAGTCATCTGGGCTCAAGTCTTCTGCTGGTTTATCTACTCTTTGGCATTCTAGATTAGGACACCCGAGTTCTGAAGTTTTATCTCGAGTCTTACGGAGCTGTAAACACACAGACACTACATACTTACCTCTACTCTGTCATGCTTGTGCTATGAGTAAACATCACAGGCTCCCTTTCCTTTATCGTCTTCGCGTGCTGCTAAACCTTTTTAGTTAATTCACACCGATCTTTGGGGCCCTTCCCCTGTTCCATCTATCACCGGTGACAGATTCTTTATGCTCTTTGTGGACGATGCCACTAGGTTTACTTGGATATACTTCCTTCGAGATAAATCCCAAGCTCTATCAGGTTTTCGACAGTTTCAAGCCATGATACAAACACAATTTCAAGCTTCTATTACTGCTGTTCGCTCGGACTGGGGGGGCGAATTTCGTACACTTCATTCCTACCTCTTACCACTCGGTATTGACCACCAAATCTCTTGTCCATACACACCACAGCAGAATGGGCGTGTTGAAAGAAAAAACCGACATGTGGTTGAGGTGGGTTTGTCACTTCTTACTCATGCAAGCGTCCATATGTCTTTCTGGGTGTATGCCTTTCATGAGGCAGTGTCGTTGATTAATATTCTTCCCTCTAAACTTCTCAACTTTACCTCTCCACTAGAAATTCTTACATATTCCAAGCCTGACTATGAATCTCTTCGTGTTTTTGTCTGTTCATGTTATCCCTTGCTCCGCCATTACAACACACACAAACTCGAACCTCGGTCGGTTAACTGTGTCCTTTTAGGGAGAAGTGCATCTCATAAAGGCTATATTTGTTTTGATAAACTTACTAGTCGTATATATGTTTCTAGGGATGTCCTATTCAATGAAGATGTTTTTCCCTTTCAAGTCAGTCCAAAGTCCACCTCTTCGATTTCTGTGTCCCCTCCGTGTCTTTCGGTCATTCTTCCTGTTTTAACTCCTCCAACACTCCCGTTATCCTCTTCATTAGACTCCTCTAAACTCGTTTCTGGTCCACAGCAATCTTCTTCAGCTACAGAACACTTTGTTTCATCTGCGTCCACATCTCTTTCTAACAGAGATGTCTCCAGTAACTCTGATCGTTCATCTGCACCATTACCGACATCTAATAGTGGTGATAACCAGGTATCTACTACACTAAACCTTCACCCAATGCTAACCAGATCTAAGGCGGGCATCACCAAACCAAAACTGTATTATTTACACCATCCACCTCTCATGTCTTCTGAACCCAGTTCCCCCTCATCCTCTCTGTCTTCTTCCCTACCCTCTGAGCCATCTTCCTTTCGTGAGGCTATCACTTCGCCCATCTGGAGAGCGGCCATGAGAGAGGAGTTTGAGGCATTGATGCGAAACGGTACTTGGCAGCTTGTTCCAGCCACCCAGAACCAGAGAGTTGTTGGGTGTAAATGGGTATACAAGGTGAAGCTGACTTCCACTGGGAACTTAGAACGTTGCAAGGCTCGGTTGGTGGCCAAGGGGTTTCATCGGTCCCCAGGAATTGATTACACAGATACGTTTAGTCCGGTTGTGAAACACCAGACAATTCGAGTGGTTCTTTGCCTTGCTGTGAAATCTGGCTGGCCTCTGCGGTAGCTTGATGTCTGAAATGCCTTCCTCAACGGGGATCTTCAGGAAACAGTACTAATGGCATAGCCTCCAGGATTTGAGGTTCCAGAGCTTCCCAATCATGTGTGTCTACTGAAGAAGGCCATCTATGGACTGAAACAGAGCCCAAGGGCATGGTACTTGAAGTTAAGTACGTGTCTGCAACAACTGGGTTTCACCAACTCAAAGGCGGATGCTTCATTATTTTACCAACATACTGGTTCTGGGGCTATTATTGTGTTGGTTTATGTTGACGATATCATTGTGACAGGTTCAAACCGTGATGGCATCACAGTCCTACTGGAACGTCTCAATAAAGAGTTTGCTCTCAAGGATTTGGGTGAACTCTCCTATTTCCTAGGCCTACAGGTTACTCGTAATGACGAAGGTCTTCACCTAAACCAGGATAAGTATGTGAAGGAGCTGCTGGAAAAAGCATATCTGTCTGAGAGCAGACCGGTCCCGACCCCTCTGTCTACTACAGGGACCTTGTCTAAGTATGATGGTGAAGTATTGGCTAATCCTACAGAGTATAGGAGTCTGGTTGGTGCTTTGCAGTATTGCACGAATACCCGACCGGACATATGTTTTGCAGTAAACAAGGTATGTCAGTTTCTGCACTGCCCCACCACTTCTCATTTCCAGGCTGTTAAACGAATTCTCCGATATCTGCGAGGGATGACCACGTATGGCATTACTATAACAGCTGCTGATGATTATAGCATCTCCTGCTTCACTGATGCTGATTGGGCGAGCTGCCCGGATGATAGGAAGAGTACGAGTGCTTATTGTACGTTTCTGGGACCGAACTTGATATCTTGGGTATCCCACAAACAAAAAGTGGTGTCGAGATCAAGCACAGAGGCAGAATTTCAGGCCTTAGCTGATAGGGTTGTAGAGGTGATGTGGGTAAAGAACCTACTGGTGGAGCTGAAGGGAGCACAGGGTTCTTCAGTCACTTCTCTACCTCCAGTACTTTACTGCGATAATTTAAGTACAGTACAAATTGCAGCAAATCCGGTTCTACATGCTCGCACGAAACATGTAGAAATAGACTTCCACTTTGTGCGTGAAAAGGTTCTTGCTGGAGAGATCCAGGTATTGCACATTAGCTCGGAGGACCAGCTGGCAGATCCTCTAACCAAGGTAATCACAGTTCAGAAGTTTCTAAACGCTCGAAGTAAGCTGACAGTGGCCATGAAACGAGGTTCAACTGGTGTAAACTGTGATAGAAACATGGTCACGGGAGAAGTAATATCTGCAGCAGAAAATGCAGAGACAGATGATAATGAGGAAGAAGAAGGAAGGGGAAAAGAAGGTGAAATTGAAAAGGAATTATTTTGCGGGGAAGTGTTGGATTATGGTGGTATGGAGCCCAGCCCAGGAGAACAGGCCCATGGTAACGTAAAGCTCAACCCGCGCTAACAGGCTGAGAGCATGTGCGTGCTGGTTTCATTCCAGAAGAACATGGATAAAATTGTAATTAGTGGTAGTCGCTGTTGTAACAGAATGCTGGATATAAATTGAGCAGTGCACAGTACTGGATGTGGTGTAATTGATTGTCAGTGAGAAATTAAAACAGAAATGTTCTGTTTGTCTTTTTCTTAGCCTTCTTCTTCTTCTTCCTTGCCACCTTCTTTCTTCGTCCTTCCCTTTTCCTTCCTTCTTCCTGCAGATTTATCTTCTTCCCAGGATGCTTTTAGATTCCGTCAACTTCCACAGATCCCTCGGCGGTCGGAGAGGCCGTGACGGCGGAAGTCTCGGCATCGCCGTTGTCATGGCAGGAGGAGTCGCCAACCCCGGCAGTAGTAGAAACGATGGGATTGGAGGTGTCGATGGTGGCTTCGGTGGACGGAGTCGTCGGGGGAGTACGTTCCATGGCGGGCCAAAGTGTATTCAGGGTTTTCATATAATACATAGGAAGCGACGGGACCGTAAACTAAATTCGACCAAAATTTTAGTAATTTTTATTAAAAATCGATTTTTTATAGTAAAATCGTTAGTAAATTACTAAAAAATATTAGTAATTTGTTACTAATTTTTCACTGTTTGACTATTAGGAAAGTTACTAAACTAAGTTTAGTAAATTTACGGAAAAATTTACTAAACTTTTTAGTAACCGATTACTAAAAATAACGGTGATTTGACAGTTTTTTTTAATAATCCTTACTAAAATTTCACTGTTCAACTTTAGTAATAAGTTACTAAAAAGTTTAGTAATTTTTTCCGTCGATTTACTAAACCTAGTTTAGCAATTTTTCGAATGGTCAAACAGTGAAAAATTAGTAACGGTTACTTATTTTTTGTAGTAAACTTTGTAATACTAGTAATTTTCCAGGTAAGCCGTCCGGAGATTTTAGTAATTATTTACTAATTTTGTAAGAAAAATTAGTAAATTACTGTATAACATAGTAAAGTCGTTAGTAAATTACTAAAGTCGTCCTTTTTTTTCGTAATTGTTTACTATTTTTTGAACGAAATTTAGTAATCGATTACTAAACTTTTTAGTAATTTACTAAATAGGACAGTACATTTCGAACCTAAAACGAAACCTACTTTCAGTGTGAAATTACCATTTTACCCCTGCGGTAAAATTATAAATAGATTCGGTTTTACGTTCGGACTGAAAATTCGTAAACGATTTTGTAATTTATCGCATGGGTAAAATGGTAATTTCACATTGAAAAAAGGTTCAGTTTTAGGTTCGGAATGTACTGTTCAGTTTAGTAAATTACTAAAAAGTTTAGTAATCGATTACTGAATTTTGTTCAAAAGGTAGTAAACGATTACGAAATAAAAATAAAAATTTAGTAATTTACTAACGACTTTACTATGTTACGCAGTAATTTACTAATTTTTCTTACAAAATTAGTAAATCATTATTAAAATCTCCGGACGGCCTACCTGGAAAGTTACTAGTATTACAAATTTTACTACAAAAAATTAGTAACCGTTACTAATTTTTCACTGTTTGACCATTCGGAAAGTTACTAAACTAGGTTTAGTAAATCGGCGGAAAAAATTACTAAACTTTTTAGTAACCGATTACTAAAGTTGAACAGTGAAATTTTAGTAACGATTACTAAAAAAACTGTCAAATCACCGTTATTTTTAGTAATCTGTTACTAAAAAGTTTAGTAAATTTTTCCGCCGATTTACTAAACCTAGTTTAGTAACTTTTCGAATGGTCAAACAGTAAAAAATTAGTAACCGATTACTAATGTTTTTTAGTAATTTACTAATCATTTTACTAAAAAAAGTCGATTTTTAGTAAATATTACTAAAATTTTGATCAAATTTAGTAAACAACGTAACGGTTACGTGCACGTACCGTTAGCCGCTTCCATAATATATATTATAACAAATTGAAGGGAGGGAAATTTGAGAGAAGGTAGTATAGATTGTTGAAGTCTTTCATTATATAATAAATCATTTTAAAACTCAAATGATTTTAAAAAATTATTGCATTATATGTTCGACTTTGATGCACTTGGGCCCAGGCCAAGGACAACCTTAATCCTCAGTTACGTTGTTATACGTGATGGGAGTCCCCCGTTGGTAACGAGAATGTTAACTAATTTCGTTCTCAATTAATGTTAGTCTGTAAATAATTTTGCCGAATACGATATTAAATTTTGAAATTTATTGATTAATGTGGAAAAATCGACCTTACAAAGGCCGTTTTTTAATTAAGAAGGAATTCGGCTTTTATAAGGTCGATTTCATCATTCTTAAACCTTAGTCGGTCTTACAAAGACGGACTTAATGTCATCAATCGCGAGAACATGAAGTTGGTCTTATAGAGACCGATTTCGTTGGACTTGATAACAAAAACCATAAATCCATGGAAGTCATTCTTTGTAAGACCGACTACGGGAGAATTGAAAAAAAAAATAGGCCCAGGAAAGTCGGCCTTTGTAATGTCAACTTCTTTCTACTTGGGAAGAAGTCGGCCTTATAGAGGCCGACTTCAGTTCGAAACCAGAATTTTTGGTGTCTGCCTAAAAAAGTCGTTTTTTTATAATGTCGACTTCCTAAAGACACTAAGAGAGTCGGCCTTACAAAGTCTGACTCTTTTGGCTTTTAAACACTTGAACACATCAATTCGGGATAAAAGCAACCTCGACCCCCTGACCCCGTCCCAACGCCCGCCCCGTCGTTGTGTGGTTGCATGTCCGTCGTACGTCGCTTGTCCGCCCGTCTGGCTGGCCATCCACCTCTTCGTTGTTCTCTTCTGCAGTTGTCTCATGAGGTAAGTGATTTAGGGTTTGTTTAATTTAGGAGTTGAATTAGGGTTTGTTTAGTATAGGGTTTAATTTAGGGTTTGCTTAATTTTGGGATTGAATTTAAAATTACACCCAAGTTTCGAAATTTAAATTACGATATAAAATTAGTATAACATTGAATTTGAAACTATATTGTGATAATTTGTTAGTTCAATTGGTAATAGGTATCGTGTTCAAATGTCGTCGATCGAGCTGTTGATTTTTGCCAGCGGAAATGTTGTCAATGGAGCAAACAGAGTTGTTTATAACAAAGGGACAATAAGAAGAATTCCCAAATTCGTGAATTACGATAGCTTCCAGTGAATTATATGAGATGTAATTGGTTTGCAATCAATCAGCAATGCCATTATAGATTGCACATAGGTATCCGGTTGTTGAGTTCAATAATGTTGATGTGAAGTATTATTTGGTGCATATTAAGACCGATAAAGATGTGAGATTGCTGATAAAGTTTGTTCTCGCACATCCAAGATACATATAACAAGTATATGTTTTGGCTTTATATGATGTAACCGTGTCGATGGGGTGCAACATCTATTGTCAGTATATAAGTCTAGATGGTGGAGGCGGAACCTAATATAGAAGTGGTTCGTCGTATAGTTGTTGGGCGCCAAATTGAAAATGATGAGGTAAAAGTGGAACGGTGTTCTTCGATCGGACAATGTTTTACTAGTCCAGTAGAAGTTGAGCGTCATATGGATGTTGGAATTAAAAATCAAATTGGGTTAGCGAAAGTAGAGAGGAGTTTTCCGATTGGAGAATGTTTTAATCGTTCGGTAGAAGATGAACACAATATCCATGATAATATTATAAATTCTGATGTAAATGTCGATACTGACGATGAGTTGTTCAATGATGTCAATGTAGGTCATAGGATGTTAGATCATGAGAATTTCGACAATGCGATGATCATGGTAGTGGAATCGGGTAATGACTATGTCGAAGCCATAAGATTGGATTTGATGAGTATGATTTCTACTCAATTGCTCCTAGGAGTGACATTATTGATGAATTTTGTAGAGGAATGAGATTCGGGGGGTAAGAAGGAACTCGTATATGCCTTGAACAATTTTCATATACCAAGACACTGCAATTATGAGGTTGTTAAATCTACTACAATATTGTGAAATTTTTGTTGTTCAGAATCTGATAAGGGTTATAAGTGGAGATTAAGGACGCTATAATGAGCATATGATGATGACTTTGAGGTGATAATAGTTAGACAACCTCATACTTCTGTTTTCTTCGCAATGTTGTTAAGGAGAAGTATGGATACGAAGTCCCTAGGAGAAGGGTGTGGAATGCCAAAATAAATAAAATTTATATGATATACGGCGATCGAGAGGAATGATACAATGAGTTGCATCATTTGTTAAATGTGGTTCATGATTTTAACCCCAATACTTACATTAATTTAGGGTGGTTAATACAAAGTTGGTGATTCACAGTTTGTATTTAAAGGGTAATCTGATGTTTTGGTCTGGCCGAAATAGCTTTTCGCTATTATCGCCTTGTAGTTAGCATTGACGACACATTTTTATATGGTAAATACAAGCATAAGTTATTAATTGCTTGTAGTTTAGGTAGAAATAATCATATCATTCTTCTCGCTTTTGCAAATGTTGCTGAAGAAATCTATCAGTCGTGGGGATGGTTTCTGAAATGAATGAAATGTTATGTTGTCGGCAATGAGTGTCAGGGCATATGTTTGATTACAGATAAGCATTCTAGTATTCAAGTGGCGGTAAACAATGTGGAAGTAGGTTGGACGCCGCCATTTGCACATTGGAGGTTCTATTTACGTCATGTTGCTAGCAAATTCAACACGAGGTACAAGAATGTCCATGGCAAAAGAAGGTTTGCTATTGCTGCAAGGAAATATATGGCACTAATAATAAAGCAATATTTGCGTCATATATTGAAAACTATTTTCGAGTCAGTAGATTTCTTTGATGAGATGGATAAGAGTCAATGAACTCTCGGTTTCGATGAGAACTATTGTTGGGGGTAATGACGACGAATTTAAACGAGCGTTAGTTAGGAAGACGTCTACAATTGTGTTGCATATTAGAATAACAAGAAAGATGAGGCTGATGTGGCGATAAATAGTGGAGAAAAATTCATTAAAGTTGTCATAGAACGTTTCAATAAGGGAATAAAGAAGGCTAGAAGTCATCAAGTCACACTTATGGATAGCAGTGATGGTACGTTGTGGTCACAAGTAGAGGAAAATATCCGACAAAGAACGTATTCATGCGACATAATAGGCGCTCGTGCAAAAAATGGCAAATATATCGGATTCCATGTTCACATGCGCTTGCTTATTTCGCATTTGTGAACGTGGATGGGTTAGATAAGATAGACACTACAGTAATCAAAATGATGTATGCTCGTCTAAATGGGCATCGTTTGATTATAGAGAAGATTAGGGTGAGTTTTCATTCCCAATCCAAACCATGAAAGGGCACGATTGGAGACCAAGATCTCTTGCATCCGTAATAAAATGGATGTGAGAGAACGCATAATTAAGTTAACTTGTGGTGTATGCAAAAGAGATGTATATAATCGAAGTTGTCTAAATAAATAAATTGTAAAATTGGATACATTGATTATGAATAACACTGTTTGAAAATAATGAAATTCAATTTGTTTTTCGTTTTATTTTGTCTTCTTCATTTATTCATCATTTGAAATTTCTTGAATTTTGGATTGTAGAATGAAGCCCGGACCACAATTGAGGGAGGTCTTGCACTCTCAGGACACACATCGTTCTCCCGTGGTTTGGGACTCAGGATATGCACTGTCAATATAAATTACATTGTTCACTTACTAATTTCTAGTTGTTTTATCATCCATTAATGAATATTATGTCTTATTTCTGCAGAATAATATATTGAAGTGTCGTCATCACGAAAACAGTGTGAAGAAAATTAGGCGAGACGCACGTAGGATATTTACCTCTAACAAGCTAGGTTTTATGGAGTTGTAAAACTGCCATTTATCTAGTTGGATCATGCTTTGATTACTGTGTTTGTTGAGAGATGGCGTCCCGAGACACATATCCTCCATATTGCCAATAGAGAGATGACACTTACGTTCCAAGACGTTCAAATACAACTAGGACTACCAATCGAGGGAAATGCTACTGTTTGGTACACCAGCATGGACTTTCGGGCAATTTCCAAGCATTTACTGGGGAAGGCTCCCCTCGATGGTGAGGATGAGGGCGGAAAGGGTGAGGATGAGTCAGTTGTCTTCCAGTTTTGATGTGCTGCATCCAGAAGCACTAGAGGAATTGATACGTATGCATACTCGGACATACATATTGTAGCTGATCGACACGATGATTTTCCAAGATAGTTAGATAATTCGGTGCATCTTAAGTGGTTGTCATTGCTTGAGGATTTTGAATTGGCTTGTACTTATAGTTTGGATCGGCATGTTTGGCGTGTTTGTATAGACAACTATGTTGAGCCTCCCAGAAAAAGGCATCACAGGTAGCAAGCTGCCAAGCATTGCTTTAGACATGGGCGTGGGAATAGTTCCCACAATTGTCTCCCATTAGACGTCGGAGTAGGCACATCCAAGTCATTACTTTAGCAGCTAGATGGGGTGCGGATCTTGACACAAAAACGATCGTCACATATGTGCTATCGGTTATTAGAGATGCTTTGGACAGACAGAGCCCTCAGCAAATATCTATAATTTCATTAACTTGACTGTGTAAATTTGTTAGCCTATATTTTACGTGTCCTTTCTTAGGTCATTTGGCATCCATACACGGAGGGCATCCTTGCCAAATTGCCGGAGTATTGCTTGGATGGTCAGGGCAGTTGGCGAGCTCGTGTTCCACTTCTGTGCTTTAGCATTTCGAATGACACATTCCTGATGAAGTCATTCGTCAATTTGTTGAAGAACAGTTGGTGCCTCAGAATGTCGATACTTATGCAAATCTTCACCAAATTGACGTGTGAGGAAAGCAGATGGATAATTGGTCACACATCCATAGTTGCTTCATCGCCTTATGGCAAAAGAGATATAACCACATCGTCGATCTGCACTGGGATACTGGGTCGAACTACAGAAGATGGTACATGAATTACTCTCGTCCATTTTTATCGTATACTGACATCATGTTGGGCCTAGTGGTGAGTATATAATCTATTGTCTTCACGGATTACAAAATTGTTAAACTAATATCAATTCTTTACAGACGCAGCACATGACTGACATAAACGTTCGTGTGGAAAGAGATGACCTGTCAGAACTACGACACATAGCGGGTATTTCAGGATAGAGGTCGGGCTTCTTGATAGAATTTATCCCTATGCATTTGTATGGACGACATGAGGGGATAGAAGAGGTAGATACAAAGGAGGAGGAGCAACCGGAGGAGGTGGAGCAATTGGAAGAGGAGGAGCAAGATAAACTGGAGGTGGATGAGGCTGACATGTTTGACATTGATCAACTTGTTATGCAATCGCAGGAGGATGAAGTGTACTCGTCTCTGGTACTTGATCCGACTCTTGTACATGCCTTTCTGACACCGTTTGCACATGTCTTTTCTTCATCCACTCTTGTAGCTCCAAGCAAGAGCAGAAAGGATCGACTACCATAGGTGATGCGGATAACTCGCGGGTATCTTAGCTCATGCAATTTGAACGCCCGCCAGTTGAAAAATTTTACACACGCAAAAGAAGTTCTCGGCGAGGAAATTAAATGAATTAGTTTGTAACAACTTTGGATGTCACCTTTGGATACTAGTTGAATTACTTTAGAATACTCCAATTGCTTGATGTTGTCATTATTGTGTAGTTGATGAATTATAAATTACATGTGGCAAATCGACAGCTTAGTTTCTTATTTATTATAGAACTAGGGGAGTCGATTTTACTAAGACTAACTCTCCTAGTGCCTCCAAGAAGTAGACATTACAAAAGCCGACTTTCTTAGGCAGGCACCAAAAAGTTTGATGTCGGACTGAAGACGGCCTCTGTAAGGCCGACTTCTTTTTTTTTCAATTCACCCGTAGTCAGTCTTACAAAGAACAACTTCTATGAATCTATGGTTTCTTTTTTACCAAATTCAACGTTGTAAGACCAATATCATGTTCCCGCAATTGATGGTAAGAAGTCGGTCTTAAGGTTTAGGAATGACGATAACGGGCCTTACAAAAACCAATTTCCTTTTTTATTAAAGCCGGTCTTTGTAAGGCCAATTTTACTACAATTAGTCACAAATTTCGAAACTCAATATCATATTTGACGAAATTGTTTACAGACTAACATTATGAACAAAACTCGAGAATTTACGTCATTTTATAGTTCATGGTTTGTGAGTGTGGTGAAAGTGGAATTTTATTTAATGAAAAAAAAAATTCTTCGACCAATTGGGCTGCCTAAAATCATTCCTCATATTTAAAATAAACAATTTACTATTATTATCAATAAATTTTTATTAAATAAAATCCAAATGTCTTTCTAGTAGTGACTTCTTTTAGTTTATTAATTCTATATAAATCTTTTGTGTATCTTTATAATCCCTTCTGAGTTGTTAGCCGATCTTGTACCTCCTGGTATCAGAGCCAAAGTACCCTCTTGTTTTCTTACTCTTTTTTCTGAGAGGGAGAGAGAGAGAGATTAAGAACCCTGCCAAAGGTTATTACCCTGACTCATCACCCAAGGACAACCCAGTAGTTTTAAGTGCTCCAGTTACTCTAAACTACAGCCCTTCATTTCGCAAATCTACTTCATCTGGATTAGATTATTTGTATGAAATCTCTTACCAGGATATTTCAGACAACAACCAAATCTCCGACACCACCATCCCTTTGCTCAATCCATATACCGCCTTCAGTAAACCATCAGCAAGTCCCATCAGACGAATAAGATCTCTTATTCGCCAACCTGCTTCTCAAGCTCTTGAATACATTCAAGCCTGCAAATTCAATCAACATCATATTTTGGCTACACAGAGAGAGCAGTTTGTGTCTTTACAGCTACCCACGGACTTTCCTCGCCAATGGTCCCAGAAAGGTTATACGCACCTACATTTTGGAGCTATCAGATTAGCACTGACCTACCATGGCAGAAAAGGTTTACCAGTAACAGCCAGAATGGCTTTACTGGACACAAGGTTTGTGGAATACCAGCATGCTTGCATAGGAACTGTTGAGACAATATTGAATGCAGGAACCGTCTTTATTACATTATATCATAACTTCTGCATGTCTTTACAAGACCCCAAGCTGCTAACAGCTTTGCAAGTACAGTTACAGATTGTAGGACCGCAACAGGATCCAAACTCTATTAAAGCAACCCTACACTATCAGATGTCTTATCGTGTGCAAAATCATGCATTGGATCTTAAAGTCCATGATGATGCTAATGATGCTTTGATTATTACAGCTGACTATCATCATTCCACTTATCCCACATGTTTGCATGTACCCAGGCAAATTTATAGGAATGAGCTAATCAAACTCCTTCCAGAAAAGTGGGTGACGAATTATGAACAACTACAGCAGCATGCCAAACCAATTCAGTCCACAGAATCCAGATTCATCAAAGAAAAAAATGATCGGTTACGATCAAGTTTGACAGGTCCCACGAGAAAGATCCAGCTACATCATCCATATTCCCAACGATGTTCATGGTCCAATCAGTCCCACGGCGTAAGAAACCCGAGTTTCTTAACACCATTATTCATTCTTTTGATGGACAGGGAAAAGTTGCTTACCATATCAGAGATCCTCATACTGACCATTGTTATTGGGATATATGTGACTCACGTATTTGTGGATGTGAGTATGATTACATTGACAATGACGATAATACTCCACCTTCAAGAAGAAAGAGGTCAGGATATCGACCAAAGAATCTTCCTGACTCCGACAGTGACAGTGATGATGACAATTCACCCGCACCAAAGAAAGATGATAGGGATGATGAACCGAGTAGCCCTCCAGTAATCACAGTCACCGCAAAGCAAGAAAGCTATGGAGACTGGCAATTCTTGATGGACATGGCCAAAACGAAGAGTCCACCAAAACAACCATCAAAGGTATTACCTTGCTACAAGAATGTTCTTAAATGGCAAAAGAAAAATCCATCTCAGCAGGTAATCCCAGTATGCCAAGAAGAACCTACTCCAACATTGGTAGAGCCACCAGTATTTCGTGCCAACAGTACAAAAGGAACCGGTAACTGCACCAGTTCCAGTACTAAGTCCACAAGTCACTTCATGTGCTCAAGAAGTTCCTAAGATGGCACATATCCCTATAGTATCAATACCCACCATAATGATGATGAGTAACACAGGTTTTAACTTTCCTCCTGTTGATGAACACACTACTGATAACATTCGATATTCTTCAAAGATTCCTGTGCCTACAGAAGTTGACAGGAATGGACATCCAGCACGCAATAGTGTTGCTGAAATAGTCCTCAACTGGCAAAGCCAGAATGCACTAGCTCAGAATTCAGCATTAACTACTTTTTGTCATAAGATTAACTCTGTGCAGGATCTGTTGAAAGGGTCAGAAAAGCGCCTGAATGAAAAGTTAGACACTCAGCATAGTAAAACCCATGAGGTATTACAGACTTTACAGAAAATGTTAGATAAATTTGAAAGAGGAATATTCCCCTCGTATTTTAGATCTGACCCAGATGCTGAGATTGTTAATCTCAAAAGACAAATTAAGATGATTGAAGACAAACAGGTAGAAATTTCTGAGAAGCCAAATATATCAGACTTTTTTAATTTTGGAAGGCCCAGAACTAACCACCCAGATTATTTGAATCTAGAAAGGCCTAAACCATACAATTCTGACTTTTTGGACTTTGGAAAACCATATATGCAGTCTACTTCCCAAGTGCAGGAAACCATGCACCCCATTTTTGGAAGAACAGGGAAAAAAGACCCAGCTGAATTGAGATATCTAATACGATACCAAAGACGTAAAGACAGAAAACGAGAAGAGATTCGTGAAGGTAAAAAGAAACAGGAAAGCTCCTCTGAGAAAAGGCCTTCATCGAAACACAGATCTTCAAAATACAGATCTCCTAGTTCAAGTCCAACTTCCCCAACACCTCCAACTCCTTAGCTGATGATCAAAGAAAATGAGTATCAATCAAAGGAGAATAAAGAAATGCCAAGCAAGGAAAACCCACATGTTTCTGTCCCTAAATGGGTAACATCATCCCTTGCTTCAGTCTCATTAAATGATTCAAATGATTCCATACCATCTGAGAATTACACAGAACCAGAATCTAGTGATAATATTTCAATAGATGAAAAGGATTCTACTATTGGTTATTACTTTGAGAATTCTCCACATATTCTTATGGCAGAAAATCTCAGTACAGAAGGAGAGAGTCAATCAGATGATTATACCTCAGATGAAGATTCATTAGAACAGTCAGAACAGGTACCTCAGATTTTTATGACTGACAGAGGTAACCAAGGTCCCATAATTGATGAACCGATTGATGAAAGTTTTTCAGATCAGTCAGCAGAAAGACAAAGGCCTCGGTTGAGAACGAATGAAGGAATTACAAACCTTAAGTTTACTTTTGATGACATTCCTTATACGAAATGGCCCCAGCGTATTCAGGATTTCTACGCTTGGTGTCTGCACAAGAAATTAATAGTTTTTAATACATCTAACATTCTTGCAGACTTAACTTCCAGATTTACATGAACACTCCTACTTTGGTGGAGTTTGTTTCCAAAATCGAATCAAGTACAGATGATGAGCGTACCCCTACAAGAATTTATGGGTAATCTTTATACTCATTTTATTTGAAGTCCTACTAATATTTTAGAAGAAAAGAGGATAGAGTTTTTTCATAGAAGATGTTGTTCATACAAACTCAGAGATTTTGATAGACACTATCAAAGGCTTTTACACTTGTTCATACATCTTGGGGGTGACAATTCTCTAAAGCCAGTATTTTTATCTTCCATACTTTCTTCGATATCTTCAATAGTAGAGAAAAGTTTGACTACCAAGTATTTGAAAATTACTGATCTTACAATAGGACAGATATAACAGGAAATCCATTTAGGTCTCAATGAGTTATGTCAAAAAAAAGAGATCATTCAAGGATTCCAGAAACAAGACAAGTGGCTTGACACAGTTTGTCAGATCAAGTCATCCAGGTACAAAATTAAATGTACAAGACATGACTTATGTGATTGTTCTGGAATTACGGGTCCCAAGCCCACAAGGCATAAATTCATTACAAGGAAACCGAAACAACAAAGTGAAAGGTTTCGTCAGAGAACAAGGCAATTCAGAACTTCCCTTAGGCGTTGGAAACGCTATCTGAGGATAAAGTGAAAGAGAAATCCTCATAGGAAGTCCTCTAGATGTTTCATTTACAACAAAAAAGGTCATTTTGTAAAAAGCTGTCCAAAAGGACAAAGGAAATTAGTTGCTCAAATTGAGAAATTCTCTAGTGTTTCACTACATGATGATGATGTTGAATCAGTTTTCTCTTTTGATGATGAACCATCTTCACAAACAGTTTGTTGTCTTGAAGGATACATGGACTCATAACAAACAGGTTCAGAAGGAAAGTCGTCTACATCCTCATCAGAAAAAGAAAGCAGACGGATATGTACCATTAGTGCATACCCTGAATTTCCGTTCTTCATATGGCAGGAAGGTTCCATCCAATGGGTCAACCACAGAACTCAGATAGAGTTCTAAACAGACCAAGAAAATCCCACTGATAGCCGCCTTACAATTTTCTCCTCATATAAAGGTATAAATATACTTTTCAAAGTATCACAGGCCTAAATAGCTTTTATTGACACAAGAGCTTCTAAAAGTATGATCAATCCGAAAATAGTGCCTCCTGAATTCCTAGTACCTGAAGAGAGAACTTTCATGGCCACATCCGGTGAACTATTCTACACTCACCAGAAGACTAAGTCTTTGAAAGTCATGATATTTCCCACATTCATTATCAAGACTTGTTTGATTGCCACTAACCTTCCAGGAAGAGATCTAGTTTTAGGTTGGGATCTCTTACAGAAAATAGAAGATTTCAGAATTTTGGCTACAGGAATCAGATACAAGGGAAATTTTAAGCCCTTCACAACGATCACAAGGATGTATTCCATAGAGCCAGTTGAAAAGGTACGTAACTTGTTTCAGTCATCCTTTGCAGAAAATCACACTGAATTTCTGCAGAAATACCCAAATCCTCTATGGCAAAATCCAGACTTCTTCACCAGATTGCCATTCAAGCAGAACGAGGATATCAATCCTACCAAGGCAAGTCACCCTGGTATGAAACCTACTGACTCCTATTTGGCCAGAGAAGAATGCATGTCTTTATTGCAACAATGACTTGTTGAGTATTCCAACTCACAATGGGCATGTGAAGCATTCTATATGAACAAAAGATTGGAGCAAGCTAGAGGAAAAAAGATACTAGTTATAAACAATCAGCCTATAAATCACTTTTTACAGGATGACAAGTTCCCACTACCTAACAAGACAGCTTTGTTTTCATCCTTAGCCAAAGTCAAGGTATTCTCTAAGTTTGATCTTAAGAGCGGATTTTGGCAGTTAGGTATCCATCCTAATGACAGATGGAAGACAAGATTTTGCACCCCTGATGGACATTTTCAATGGACAGTATTACCATTTGGTTTGAAAACTGCACCCTCATTATTCCAGAAAGCAATGACTCGTATTTTTTTGCCTATACAGTCCTCAGTTTTGATTTACATTGATGACATCTTACTATTCAGTACCGATAATGAATCTCATGAGAATCTGCTGAAACAATTTGCTGAGATACTTCAAAAGTATGGAATAATGCTCTCAGAGAGAAAGGTGAAACTATTTGAAACTTCAATTGAATTTCTTGGCATGAGACTTTCAGATGGAAAGTACGACCCTGGACCACATATTGCCCAAGAACTGCTGAAGTTCCAAGACACTCCTCTAACCGTCAAACAGGTTCAACAATTTTTGGGAATTGTGAATTATTTGAGAGATTTTGTGCCTAAAATCAGCAGGTATACAAGTCCTCTTGAAGCCCAACTAAAGAAAGGTACTCAACCTTGTGGACCAGCCCAAACAGAAGCAGTTTAGTATCTAAAGACACAGCTACAATTGCTACCACCATTACAAATTCCTTCAGATGGCATTCGAGTTCTACAAACAGATGCTAGTGACCTTTACTGGGGAGCAATCTTATTGGAAGAAAAAGAAGGTAAAAGGCATATTTGTGCATATAAATCAGGAAAATTCAACCGGCAGAACAGCATTACCATTCCACCATTAAAGAGATTTTGGCAGTCAAGAATGGTATAAAGAAATTTGAATTTCATTTGGTCGGATATCATTTTATTATTGAAAGTGATTTATCTTCGTTCAGCTCAATGCTAACCTTCAGGCAAAAGAATATACCCAATGCACAACTGCTAAGATTAGCAGAGTGGTTTTCACAGTATTCCTTCACTGTAAGACACATCAAAGGTACTTCTAATGTAGTAGCGGATTTCTTATCCAGACCTTTTGATATTGCACAGCATACACTGTTAGAATACCCTAGGTTATAGGCAATGATCACATCAAAGGTATTTCAGCCACAGGATTGCCATGTGCTACCTCCAGAAGTTACCAGCCATGATCAGATTGATATGGTTTTATCCAGAGCTTCGCAGATGATGAAAAAATACTTGGTACAGCTATTTTCAAAGCATGGACAGATGTTCTTTCCTACAGATGGAATGCATCCAAGATACCCCTTTCTACAAGCCATCCCAGTCCATCCATTTGATATTTTTCCCAAAGAGCTAAAATGGTTTTTTTGGTATTTCTTTCATGCTCATACAGTTGCTTTGGAATTCCCGACAAAAGAAATATTGGAATACTTACATTATTTGGGAAATCTCCAGACCTATGTTCCTTATGGAAAGACATATAATTATCTGGCAGAGATATTATCTTGGTTTGCACCACTAACCCAGTGGAAAAATTGGTTTGAAATTCACGAGAATAAATTTTCAAAATATCCTGGACTCAAGGTTTATTCAACTTATTTATTTCGCGGACATTGGCACTATGACACAGAGTTGCAAGCATTAGTTGCCATAAATACAGTTGATGATTTTGCATGTCTAACCTCACTCTTTAACATTTTGTATCGAGGACAGTTTTTCTGAGTGGGAAGATTCTTTAGCCAGCAAAGAGCTTTTAAAGCATAAGTTATGGAGAGAAAATGGAGTTCATTATTTGACCCACGAAGAAATCTTACAATCCCGGATTCAAGAGAAATATCCAAATCATGTCTACGAACTTCAGTGTGCACTTCACCACTATTCACAAAATCGGATCAATTGGGATAAATTGGCCCAAGAATTCTTAAGGACGATTGATCTAGAAGATGAAAGCCCAGTAACGTATCAATTGTAATTCGATAAATCTAAGCATATTTTAACTCCCCAAACGGACCCAGCGTGTAATAATAGGTAAGCATCATGGATGGATGTATTACCATGTCATGATTATATAAATATTTTCGGGGAGGGTTAAATATAACTTCTTAAAAGAAAATTACCTCTTTACGGTTAATATTCATTGGTTCTATTTTCGGACGTAAAAGCGTTTCTCCAAATTACTTGAAAATTAAAAAAAAAAAAGCAAACAAATAAAAAATACATATAAAATTAAATGTCCCGTGTTAACAATGTTATGTCCAATGCACTTATTTAAGAAAATAAATGTCATAATCCGTCGGTCAAATCTATGGATTCTCAATTTCTGGGGATGACATGATGCTTATAGAATAGGAAAGTAAAACTCCCAAACCAGTTGACATGTTCCTTTAACCCAATAAAAATAGGTTTTCTTAGCGATAATTCATTAGAGGGCTGTATGACGAGGAATTGACGAAGAAATTGTTACAATGAAAGGTTTAGGTGATGCAGAAGAGAGAGCAATCTATGAAAGATCGATTAAGAAAAGTTGAAGGAGAAAATTGAGAAATACAAAAAGTAGAAATACGAAAAGAAGAAACTGAGTTGCATTGTAGCTATGTTTTTTGGAAATCTCGTATATTTAGATTGATTGTTGATGTTGTTAAAAAATGACACTAATTGTTTGATGGTCATTTATATTGTTCTGACCAAGTTGAATTACTTTAATGGTCATATATGTTGTTTTGAAATGAAATACAATAAAAAATTTATGAATAAAAGGTTAATTGTATATTTTAAGTAATCCCATATAACATCTATTATGATATGTTTGGTTACAAAAATAGAGTAGAACAACGGGATACGACAAAATCTAAGTAGACGCTGTATCACAACGTTACTCCATCACCTCCCAGCTTGATTTACATCATCACCTCCAATTTGGGCCATAAAAACTAAAATTGTTGCAAAAAAAAAAGTTATCTTATAATTGAGGCTATAAATATGTATGTTGTTGCCCTTTTAAAAAATTCACATCAGTCTACCACATAAAAGAAAAAGGAATACTTTTATGTCACGTAAAATAAGTTTACTGACGCCGTCGTATTAAGCCATAAATAAAACAATACATATAATTCGAATAATAAAAAAATAAATTTGTCGCTGAAAGTCTACCTATAGTACATAAACTTATATTTTTTCAAATAAATAATAATAAGGAATCTTCTGGGTCTACATTCGGCTGATACGCTCACGGACAAAACAATAAAAAAAAAAAACATAAACATAGACATCGGTTTTGGAATTAAATTATTTGTTCCCTAAATCTAATCTATGATTCGATTGGCACATTTGGTGGTCTGCGGAGTCAATGTCGGTCAAAAACCACAAAAGAAGAAAACTCACCCCCGAAGAGATGCCAAGGAAGAAAAGGTCCAAAGTTAAGCTTTGGCTGATGCAAAAACAAATCACGATCTCAAAAACCCCGCCATTTCTCTATCGCCTTAGCTTTAATTTAATCACCACTGGGTAGCCCTTGGCGACCTCCAAAGTCTGCACGCCCTCTTTCGTGTTAAATTAAATCACCTTTTTGTCAGTTTTGTTTGGCCTTTTTTTGTTTGGCCAGTGATGGGAACAACCCAATAGGAAATTCGACGAGCTGGATATGGTCTACAAAAGTTGGTTAACTCGACAGCGCGAGTAAGTAACAAATAGGACTTCTTTTGGGGTGACTAAAGAAAAATCAGGGAGGATGATGTTAAACCACCCCTGCACAGTGTCATATCGACGTGATATATATATATATATATAAAGGTGTTGTTTTAGCCCTTCAAGGGGCATCATCAGCATAGCACAATAATTTCCTTTCATTTTAGTGGGAGATTAACAAGGAGGAGGAAGGATGTGTTACAAGGTTGAGTGTAATAAGTGCGGAAAGTATACATGGGCTGGCTGTGGCAAGCACCTCAACTCCGTCTACTCTAGCATCGAGAAGGGGAAGCGCTGCATGTGCTCCTCCTGGCCCGGCGTCGACACATCATCGGACAAGTCTGGCAACGACGGATCTTCGGGGGGGACTTCTGGCTCGTCCTCCACCGGTGAGACTATATTATATATGCATGCATATTTGGCTGATCCGGTAAAAAGCTAAAAGTGGATCGAAATTAGCGGAACGGCCGATATGGTAATGAGGAGAAATTCCCAGATTCGTCTGATGATTTATTTCGTTTGAACTGTGCAGGTAATTGAGACGTAAAATGTCTAAGATCCACTTGGGAAGTTTTTTAATATCAGGACGAACTACTTGAAGCACGAAGCATCTCTTTCTTTTTTTTGTAAGAAATATCAGGAAATAAATTATTGGGGTCTGGGGATATCATCGTATCCTTAATGCAATTTGAAGTAATGGGTCATCATCGCTTGTAACAAATATGGATGTGATTATGAATAATCTACTTATGTCTCGTGTTTTGTGTGTGTGTGTGTGTGTTGTGGGGTTCAGGATCGTGTAATATTTTGGGTGAGGGGAATGCTTGGTGGTGTGGCCAATCAGAATGTTGACTGACCATCATCTCTTCTACTCTACTGTGGCCGTGAGACTATGCTTATGTTGTAATATTACGCGTATGTTATGACTGAATCTGATGCTGTTGTTCCAAAAGTCCATTTAATTTTTAAATCCATACTAAACAGATAAAAAAAACATGAAATGGAAGTCCTTAAAAATAAGGGATGTGCTCTCTTTTAACTCGGACAAGCCATGCAAGCCACTCTACTACTGTGAAGAGGGGGAGCCTTACGGGATTCCTTTGTACTCGACCATTACTTCAGCATATTTGTCTTTGTAGACAAAATACAAAAACTCCCTACCTGTAACAATTTAGATGTATTATATAACATATATGTATAATTTCTTTGGTAAATATATTTTGTACATAGTATTGTCATTTTTTTGCTTGGATATTTAGTATATCCAAGCAAATATTTCGTACTTTTATCAAAGCATTTTTCACAATAGTTTATGTTACTCTTTATGAAATAATTGCTGTGAAATATGAAACAACTTTACAAAAGTTATGGACAACTAATTTTTTGTTCATAATGAATTTTTTTCTTCTATTTACATTAAATACTAAATAAATTTAGAACTTATATTTGAACAATTAATTAGTGCTCAAATTGACGTTGGACAAAGTTTTTGTATATAGAAAAACTTTTGTAGATTTTTAACAGATATTATTGTAGGATTCGTTCGAGGTTGGTATGTAGCAATTCTTTATAAAGTAAATATCTAATGCATAGGAAACGAATTTCATGTACAGCTTTAGAGTGTTTTTATTTGTTGTGTTTTCTTTTGTCTTGTTGTTTCAATATTATTATTATACAAAGAACTTGGCTAAATAAGTTAAATTAGTGTATACAAATTATATGCCAGTTACTACGAGTTTATTGCTCAGAAGTACGAAAATTTACATGGCATTTAATTTGTATAGTTGTTTTCTTTGTATTGTGGCTAGCAAACATAGTAGTACTTTTATACCTTTATTACGTAAAGAATGGTAAATATGATTAATACGAACAAATTATCAATTAATTCTAAAAGTCACTTACGTTTTGTCTTTTCTTTTGTAATAACTTGTCGTATGAAATGAATTCTTGGTATTACTTTACTAAATATGTTAAATTACTATTTAGTATTATAAACAACAGGCAAATTAGCAATATTTTCTATTTTAAGAAGTTGTCACATCAAGTCAAAAGATTATCTAAAAAATTTATCAAAAGATTTTGTAAGATTTGTCGAAGATCATTTTTCAGTTAGTTACGTAATTGAAAGCAATAGTAAAAAAATAAGTGGTAATGCTAATTTTCTTGGTTTACCATAATTTTTCATAATTCTGGCAATGCCGTTGGGGACGATTATTGGCTAAGAGAGTGAATTATCTAGTAATTCGAAAAAGAAACATTGCTCGCTACCTACATGTAAACATGCGTACGAAGTCATTGTATTGTTAAAATAGGAGGTAAATTCGTAAAGGAAAATAAATTTTACTTACGGTACGATAAAATCGTCCTACGTCAAATCAAAACATTATATAATAAATTTATTAAAAATTTGGTAAAAAAATTTTTGTTTGATCAGTTGGCGATCTGGTTGCTAGCGGATTATCGAATTAGAGGGCACTAGAACTCCTCCCATCTTTGCTTTGTCTCGTTTTATTTGTCGTAACCATTCGATTTATCCCCAAACCCACTCCTCCTCCATCTCCTTTAGGATAATATCGTCCTTACATTTTTATCATAGATGCCCTAATGTCATTTATGATAAAAATGTAGATATGGGCATCTAAAAGAAAATTTGCATACTTATATGTACAGTTTTTCCCACTCCAACATCCACTTTGATTCATGCTGGTAACAGCTAGCAATTTCATGATAACAAGGTGCTCCCGAAGTTCCAATGCGAGTAAATGCTTTGGTCTCTTCTGGGAACACAAGACGCCGATCGATCAGAATAGCTTATATAGTCATGATTCCATTCGGGTCCACTGACTTATTATTGATTTCTCATTTTTCTGATCTGATTGTAACACTGGAGAAATGCTGTTGGACAACTTACCTATATTATAGGTTTTTTTTTCAGAATGGGATACAGAAACTTATCCTCAAAATAATCTGGCTTTGAGGCAATTCAGAAGGAACCAGATTGTCGGTAGGCAAATTTAAAATCTAAACACATGTTGGCTTATGTGGTTTACATCACTCGAGAATTAACTACTGTTGGTCGATTAAAATGCATGAGTTTTATAGTCATCATGAAGAAGAATTGCATCAAAATGGCTAAATGATAGGAGAAATCAAGCCTAACTTCAATAGAGGTGAAGTTACTACGGACTATTTCATGAAGTGAGTAGAGGTCAAGGCATATAAGAGTATCAACCAATCGGACATAGATGAATTTTTAAAAAAACTGTTATTTACAATTTTGGCATCCCTCAAAACATGGTAGCCATCATTGTATTTAATTTTACTGGGACCATCATCAAAGATTTTTGCTTAGGAGTTTGGAGTTACATTGACTAATTCATCTAGCGAACGTCCAGGGATGATCAAATAAGATTGTTAGACATTAGAATATGTGACAACAGTCAATTGAACCCCAAACAACCATTTTGTTTGTCTCCTTAGTTTTCAACTTTTTTAGTCGCGTGTATCGCAAATTGTATTGTGCGAATTAATGGAAATAATTGTTTTCTTTCCCTCCGTTTCTCTGTTTTCTTCTAAATTCTATGGCGACCATCCATGGATACAAGGTGTGTCAAAAGACATGCACTCTAATGACTTATGATGTTTGTCAAAAGATATGGACCACGTGCGACTGGATGTAAGTGGTAAAACACTGTTAACGTTGGAAAAACGTACATCTTGTTTCCTCTAACTTGGAGCATGAATTCATTCATCACAAGCATTACACATCTATTAAGAAAATGATCAACAAAAATCGACAGTGATAATCATACTTAGAAAATTCAAGAAACATACATAAACTATATTTATAATGAAGGATTCAGGCATTGGTTTAATGGCAAATGTAACTCCAATGGATGTCGCTGTAGAAAATGCTTCAAAAGTAATAGAAAAAGATGATGTTGCTGCAAACACTAAGACGATCAAGACTCTTTCTTCTATGGTCATATTATAAGTTGATCATCGCAAACTATGTGATAAAGTACGGTGTCCAATTTTGCATGTCCTGAACTTTGTCAATGTAATTAATATGACATATTAATGATTAACGCATGAAATAATATGTCATTTGCCGGCAATCATGCGCTACATAGACTCCTCTTGCCTAAGTGTAGGGACATGCAATTCGGCACCGAAAGGATTACTCGTCGTATGTGTTCTATCGGCAATCTTATCCATTAGCTAGCAATTCTTTGTACATGCAACTTTTTCGTATTATACAAAATAATTGTATAGCAATCCTTTAGGCTTAAAAAACATAAGATCAATCAAACACCAATTCATGAGATCTGATAAGTAAGGAGAGTACATGAAATATCGATCTGGACATCTGAATCCTCAAGAATATTTCTGAACCCAATGGAAAAACTCAATTAATTGTTTCCTCATCGAGAAATAACAGAAATGGTCGAAGAAAGTAATGCTAGCCATGTTGAATCCACATACATATCCTCAGGAGAACAACTCATAGCAGGATCGGTCAAGCATTGAGAAATCAATCCATCGGGGTAACCATCTGTTGAAGCAAAACCAGCAAAGAAACAAACTACAAGAATATCATGCATGCAGGAGTTCTATATTTACAGAAGAAATAATTGAAATTAACCCGTTTTTACATAAATCCATGAAGACAATTTCGGTGAGTCATTGGTCTCCTAAAATTGTACAACCCTAGATGAGATGCTTCTCCAATTGTATATCATCGCTTCACTATCACGCTAGCAAAACAACAAAAGATACAAGAAACTTCAATGTGAAAGGAAAAGTCACCCAAATCACAGCGAGGACCTCTAAAAACTCTAATCAATCAAAACTTTAAAATAAGAAAATGTAAAATATGACCTCAATTACAGGCCAATTTTTATTTGTGTCAACAATTTCAATTTTTTTTCTTTTATGGCCCGAACACTAAGTGTCGTGTTATTTATGGCCTTAATGTGACAGCATCAATAGACTTGTCATACGTTGCCTAACGGAATGCCTTTTTTCCTATGTGGTGGACTTACGTGAATTTAGTAAGGGCAAAATATACGTTTATGGCTCTAATTATAGCCTCTAGTTTGAGCCTCAAAAAAGAAAAAGAAATGAAATTGTTGTCGCGAACGAAAATTGTTCATTGAGTAGGGTCATAAACATATATTTTTCCCTTCTAAATCCACGTTAGTCCACCACATAAGAAAAAAGGCATTTCGTTAAGCTACGTACGGCACGTCCATTGACGCCGTCACAGTAAGGCTATAAATAAAACAATGCCTATAGTTCATGTCACAAAAGAAAAAAAATGAAATTATTACCACGAAAGTTGGCTTAAAATTAATGTCATGAACGTAAATTTTTTACCAACAAAAAATACAAAATGTTAAACAATCCCCGATGTACGAATCCTTGACTAAAACCTTAGGAAGGAAACAAGATCGAAAACCCAATTCCTTGAATTTGGAACTTTCGTCGAGCTAGTAAAAAGAGGAGCGAATCAATCGGTCGATGTTTATCAGCAAGTGGTGAACCAGAACATTGTCGCCATGGATGAGGGTGGCTGGTCGAGGATACGAAGGAGAGCGGCGAGGGCGAGGCAACAGAGGACGGTGACAATGGCGACGCAACAGAGGAGAAGAAGAAAGGGCAGATCGA
This sequence comes from Melastoma dodecandrum, assembly GCA_029817715.1. Taxonomy (NCBI): domain Eukaryota; kingdom Viridiplantae; phylum Streptophyta; class Magnoliopsida; order Myrtales; family Melastomataceae; genus Melastoma; species Melastoma dodecandrum. Next base: position 1,800,797 of record JARUPY010000434.1, read on the forward strand.
ATGGAGGAAAGAGAGAATAGAGCACACTAAAACTTTTGAAAACATTTGAATACGGCAATCCTTAATTAATAGGATTGCTGACAAGATCCGCTTCTAAATTGTTGGGGGTTATGTGTGTAGGATTGGATAGGAAGGGAGAAGGTGCTAGTAGAACGTAGGTTCTGTACTGCCGATGACCTTCTATAGGATAGAGGAATCCTTCTGTAGAGCTGCTGCACCTATAGGGAGTGTTTTGGCTGCGATTTCTATTTCTTTAACCTTTCTCTCTTTCTTTCTTGCTTACATGAAATGTCTACACGTCCCTTTATATATAGAGAGGAGTAGGAAAACCAAATGTCAAAAGAAATCGACACCTTAAATGACATATTTAATCACCTACTTAAATGAGCTACTTAATGACCCACTTAAATATTATTTTCGTTACTAACTTTAATACCCATTAATCTTGATCATAAATTACCTTCAACACCCCCTCTTAATTTATGATCTTCAAGAAGTCTTTGAATGTCTCGAACTTCTCAGAAGACACCGCCTTTGTAATAATATCTGCGGGTTGATCATGGGTGCTGATAAACTCTAGAAGAATCTCCTTCTGCGAAACCATCTATGATGAAATGATGACGAAGTTCTATATACTTCGATCTTGCATGGAAAACTAGATTCTTGTCATAGTAATTGCAGATTGGTTATCACAGAAGATTGTTGTTGCCTCGTCCACCTTCTGTTGTAACTTTAGAAGTATGAGCTAGACAACTTCTCTTGTTGCTTCATTTGCTGCGATGTACTCAGCTTCTGTGGATGAGAGAGCAACAGTGCTTTGCTTCTTTGAACTCCATGAAATGGGCTTTGTTCCAATGCAGAACAAGTATCCTGATGTGCTTCTATGATCATCCAAGCTTCCTGCCCAATCACTATCTACATAACCCACTAAATCATCCTTCTGCTCTTTTGTATACTTTAGCCCGACCTTCTGTGTGCCTTTTAGATAGCGTAGAACTCTTTTTGCTGCTATTTATGTTGTTCTGATAGGGTTCTGTATAGATGCTTCTGTTACTGCTTCTGTATACTAGAACATCTGAGTCATAGAAGACTCTTCCTGCCACTTCCAAGCTATATGTTCATCAAAGATGACATCTCTCGATGGAACTAACTTGTCAATATTCGAATTATGTAGACGATATCCCTTCGATTCATCACTATATCCGATAAAAATCAATTTCTCACATTTCTCATCAAACTTCTCTCTTCCTTGAGAAGGTGTGAGTGCATATCCAATACACCCAAATACTTTCAAATGATTTACCACGGGCTTCCTCCTGTACCACGCTTCATATGGTGTCTTGTCCCTAACTGCTTTTGTAGGGGATCTGTTCAGAAGGTAGGCAGATGTGTTAACAGCTTCTGCCCAGAACTTGTTGGGAAGACCTTTGCCCTTCAGCATGCTTCTGGCCATCTCCACTATGGTTCTGTTCCTTCTTTCTACGACTCCATTCTGCTGTGGAGAATACTACACAGTCAACTGCCTCTGTATCCCCTTCTATTGACAATAGTCCAAGAATGGTCTTGACAGAAACTCTCCTCCGCGATCTGTCCTCAAGGTCTTAATCCTATATCCACTTTGATTCTCTGCAAGTGCTTTGAACTTCATAAAGGTGGTAAAAGCATCTGACTTCCTCTCAAGAAAATAAATCCAAATCATTCTAGTATAATCGTCTATGAACAACAGAAAGTATCTTCTGTTACCGAGAGACGGAGTCTGAGTCGGTCCACAAATATCCGCATAAACCAGCTCGAGAGGGACATGAGTTCTCCATGATGTGTTTGGGAATGGAAGACGATGATGCTTTCCAAAGACACATCCTTCACAGACGTCACCTTCTGCAGCTTGTATAGAAGGTAGTCCCACCACCATATCCTCCTGCTTCAGTAGAGCTAGACCTTTCCTGTTCAAATGTCCATACCTAAGATGCCAAAGATGAGAATCATCTACAACCTCATTTTTTAGAACCACATTGCTGTAAGGAGTCCTCTTTGACGGGAGCAAATTGTTGAATGTCATCTTCACGACCGCGACCTTCTGTCCGTTTTTGTCTGTTATCTCATATTGACCTTATGCAAAAACCAACTTATATCCATTTTTCATCATTTGTCCCACACTTAATAGGTTTTGTGCGATTTCTGGAGTGTAGAAGATGTAGTGCATCCTCTTTTCTTGACCTTCTGCACTAAAAACCGAAACAACACATTTACCTTCTATCTTTAACTTCTTGCTATCTCCAAGTTCCAAAAGAGAGTTATATTTCTCATCAAGCACCACAAAGTTCTTATTGATCCTTGTGAATTGGTTGCTACAGCCATTATCGAGGAACCATATCCCATTCATATCTTGCATGGAGTTAGATGAAGAATAGAAAACTTCAGAAAGTTCATCTTCCTCAGAAAAGTTAACCAAGCCTCTGTCCTCATTCTTTTGTTCTTTATCTTTGTACCAGCAATCACGATCTGAATGAGTTGGGAACTTGCATCTCCTGCATCGAAAACGACAATCTTTTGTTTCATGATTATTCTTTCTACAGATGCGATATCCTGCTTCTGCTTCTCCATGACTGCTTCTGGGCTGACCTTCTGGTCGTCCTTCTGCATAGCCTCTGCTTCTGCCACGAGACCTGCCTCCACGTCCTCTGCCGTAGGACCTTCTGTTATTTCCAGAACGTTCTTGCTTCTGCTCAGATATATTCAACTTCGCTAGAAATGCTTGCTCCACCGGTGTTGTGTACTTGCTAACCCGTTTCTCATGGGCTTCTAGAGACCCCATCAAGTCATAAATGGAAACTTCTGCGAGATCCTTCATTTCTTCAATCACGGTTACCACATGCTCAAACTTTTGTGGCAAGCTTCTGAGGATTTTCTCCACTATTTTTCGATCCGGGACGACTTCTCCGCAACTCTTCAATTGATTGAGGATTTCACGATCCTTGAGAAGTAGTCTTTGATGTTTTCTGCGTCTTTCATAGCTAGATTGTCGAAGTCTCTCCAAAGGTTCTGCAACTTTATAGAGATCACCTTCTGTGATCCTTTAAACTCCTTCTTTAGAACCTCCCACGCTTCATTCACCTTCTTCAAGCCGAATATCCTTGGGTAGATGGTTTTGCTCGCGGATTGTTGCAGAATTCGCAGAGCCATGGCATTCTTTATGACGTTCTCCTTGTACGCCTTCTGCTCATCTTCTGTGTGATTGATGACACCTTATGCGGAAGTGTTGTCACCTTCTAAAAGAGAGATTCCTTCTGGAACTTCTTCGTAGCCTTCCTCCACAAGTTTCCATAGATCTTGCGAAATGAAAATGGTCCCATTTGAGAACTCCAATAGTCGAAGTGCTCACCGTCGAAGATGGGGATTTGGTTGGGAGAAAAAAGTGAAGAACATGTTGCCAGTGGATGCAGACATGACCTTCTGTGCTCTGATACCAAATTTGTTGGGGGTTATGTGTGTAGGATTGGATAGGAAGGGAGAAGGTACTAGCAGAACGTAGGTTCTGTACTGCCGACGACCTTCTGTAGGATAGTGGAAACCTTCTGTAGAGCTGCTGCACCTACAGGAAGTGTTTTGACTGCGATTTCTATTTCTTTAAACTTTATCTCTTTCTTTCTTGCTTACATGAAATGTCTACACGTCCCTTTATATATAGGGAGGAGTAGGAAAAACAAATGTCAAAAGAAACCGACACCTTAAATGACATATTTAATCACCTACTTAAATGCGCTACTTAGTGACCCACTTAAATATTATTTCCGTTACTAACTTTAATACCCTTAATCTTGATCATAAATTACCTTCAACATAAATAGCCTGATTAATCAGGCATTCAAGAGATTAAAGTATTACAACTAATTAATGCTACCAAAAAATCATGAAATTTACTTCCAATAGTAATTTTACCAATGAAATAAAAGAAAAATTGAAACCCAAAACCAACGACTACAAAAAAAAAATGTCACGCACCGAAAATTACTCAATTAGGCAATCCTACATTTATAGGATTTTCGATTACCAAACAAGTCCTCAAAGTCACCATATAATAATTAATTATATTTATGTTCTAAAAAGCTTCAAACAAATTGTCAAATAAAAAAATAACATTAAACTATTGATAAAATATTATACTCCACGAAATTTTCGTGCACGAGATTTTAAATGCCTCCTCTCTTTCATGGTCGGCCCAAGTTTTGGGAAGGTAATGGACATTAGGACTAATCTGAAAAGGTGCATGCAACATCGAAGGTTGCCCATCGAAAGCAACAACCACGATAAAAAAAAATAAAAAAAAAAAAAGAAGGAACAATTAACTGATGGGGACCATGACTTCCATTTTATGTCAACATTAATAAATGAAATTGGGTTTCTTTTTTGGTACGTTTGTTCTATATGAAATCACTGAGGACAGACGCCCCTAGTGAAAACCCAACGGAGTTCTCTTTTTGTTTTGGGTTGTGTTATATTAAAAAAAAAAATGAAAAGGTGGGGTGAAAATAATGGGGTCCCCCCTGGACCACAATATATTCATTCATTTCAATTTCAATTTCAATTTCAATTTCAATTTCAATAATAATAATAATAATAATAAAATGACAATATGTCTTTTGGAGAGAGCTTTAAAAGCATGTTTCACCTAAACCAAGGGGCACGTGATTTTCCTCCCCCCCCAAAAAACCAAAAGCCTTCCCACTGCTACTACTACTGTTACTTTGTTAACTTTCCCCTTTTTTATGTTATATACGTAAATGTAATGCTATGATTCCCATTTTTCTTTAATGTTTCTGGTTGATAGAGTCGTTGGCATGATTTGATTAGTGATTACAGTAGGGGAGAGGGCTCAGTCTCATTGTCGTCACACGCCTTTTCTGGTGAAAATATATATCGTTTTTTTATTATTGTTGCCGTTGTTATGACATGGACGGTCTACATACATACATACATATACGAGTCGGGTCGGAATTCTAAAATGTTGAGAGAATTAAAAAAAAAATGCTTATGTTCTAATCAACGTTTGATCTTCGGAATGCAACGAGAAGGGAATAAAACGAGTAAAGAAATAAATATTTTTTTAATTTCTTCAAAATTAAAAAAATAAAAAGAAAATAAATAAAATAAAATAAGAACAAAGAAAAAAAAAGGTAAAATTATTAAAAAAATTTTCTTCATATTCTTAAACCAATCACAAGATAAGGGAAATCCGGATTCCTTTACCTGTTCAATGATTTATTCATATTTACCGGAGAGATTCATTTGATGTTTAAATTTTAGGAATTGTAGGACTACTTGGGGGCTGGATGATAAGTCTAGTTTACATTAATCGTACAGTGTTTGTTCGTGCAACAGAGACCACAGACCAAAATGCATCCGACGTCGGTCATTTAGTTATTTTGTAAGCACTTTCTTGACGTCGATTGACCATGAACATCTAGAAGGTCGTCGGAAAAAAGATTTCATATTTTGACTTTTTTAGCATTAAAAGTACACCTATTAAGTTTTTTATCCAGTTTTTGACATCGTCTGACGGTAAATAATTAATTGGTCGATCTAAATGTGTAATTTTTCTAGCTTTGTGCCATTCGGTCGGTCAAGCGACTGGGAAGGAAGTAACCCAACAAATTTTATTTTGTAACGTTAGTTGACAGCCTCTTAAATCGTTACGAGAAAGTTCGTTCTAGAAATATGTCATACTAACTTTTGTGAACATAACGAACTTTACGTAGAATAAATCATCTTTATAATTATTATAGAAAAGTTCATTCTATAATCATGATGTACGAGCTTTTCTAAACAATCAAACTTCTTATGAAACGAACATCTCCTATAATTATTACAAGAATATGCTATACAGCCTTTCATTAATGGAACGAGCTTATTATAAAACGAACTTATCATATAATTATTATAGGAAAGTTTGTTTCGAAACATTTCGATACGAACTTTCTTGAATTGAACAGACTTCGTTATATGCATTTATTACAGTAAAGCTCGTTACAGAACAAACTTTCATATTTTGGAACGAACTTTTATGTCTTACTTTCTACCTTCGAATGCGTCTAGGTGGAACGAAATATAAAAATAATTAGAAAAGAAAAACGGAGCACGAGGTGATACGGTGCGCATTTTAGCCTGGACCAGGTGCATTTAATTTAGTTACCGTGAAAAGTACGGTTTGGGAGACTTTTTTTTTTTAAAGGGAACGTGTGGGGGGGGTGAAATTGCAATAAATGCAACAGAGAGAGGATCATGTCCTCCTCCTTGTGAAAGCAATTCAAGTGGACACGGCTGCTGCTTCCTTGGACCTTTGTAAACTCACCAACTCGTTAGTAATGAAATGGTTGGGAATGGGATTGGCATTAAAAATTCCTGATTTATATATATATATTTTTTATCTTTGGGAAATTGACGCGGTACACGAGACATACGTGTGAGGGGGGGAGGAGCGCACCACATGAAACTTTCATGTTGTGCAGGGGAACAATCAAACAAACACATACTCCAATTTTGGACCGTTAATCTTATTTTTTTAATGCCAACCAACACCCACAACGTCAGGATGCTGACAAATAATAATAGTAATAAAAGAGTAAATAATTGGAAATAGAGAACACAACTCTCTTTTATCATGTTTGATTCCACTGATTGGATGGTATTATTAGATTCCCATTCGTAAAATGAAAGGTGCGGTCTGTTTGGTCGCTACTCGTTTTCTGCTTCTTCGTCTTCTTCTTCTTTTAATAAAAAAATTAAAAAAAAAATTAGCGAAGCGTGTGGCCTTTCGTCAGTCTTACTGCTGTATTCCAAACTTTAGTTCATTTTAATTAAGGGAGAAGAGGCCTAACAGACTTAGTCCTGAATTCTTGTTGTTTCAACAAAAAATTGAAATAAGATAAAACTTAAAGCGGATTAGATTTAAAAAAAAAAAACAAAAACAAATCAAATAAGAATGAATTAAAAACACTGTTTCTTGATGCATAATAATATTTCCTGTCCAGTTAATATAAAAAAAATTCCTTCTAAAACCAATTCCATCCCTCCAAATCTACTTCAACTCCTCGTAACTCCTGCTAATCAGAAAGAGAGACAGAGTTTTGATAATAAACAGGGTTTTATTTAAAAAAAAAAAAGAGCATGGTGGAAGAGTTTTTACTCGTGGTTTTTGAAATTTGTAATTTTAGGATCCTTCAAATGTTATTGCTGTGTTTGGGTAAAAATCCTTCTAAACCAGGGGCAGGCTAAATCTCATTTGCAAGTAAGTTGACTTGCCTTTTACTAAATTTTCTCATTTTTAGTAAAATTTTACTAAACATTATTTTTTGTTAGTACATTTTTACTAATAACCTTTAGTAATAATAGTAGTAAATTATTACACAATGCCGGGCTTAGTAAAAGTTTAGTAGAAAACCCAAAAGACTTGGTAAAAGAAGAGAAAAATGCACAGTAATGAGCTTAGTAAATTTTACTATACTATTTACTAAATTTTTAGTAAGTTACAATATTATACTAAACAAATATTAGTAATTTATAATTTTGTCCTATACGATGCGTTATAACAATTTAGTAAGAACATAGTAATTTATTAAACAGTGTGAGGCTTAGTAAAAATTTAGGAAAAAGCCCAATGGACTTGGTAAAAGTAGAGAGAAATGCACAAGAATGAGCTTAGTAATTTTTACTATATGATTTACTAAAAATTTTAGTAAATTACAATATTGCACTATATTGTACTAATTTTTTTAATAAATTACAATACAGTTCTAAGAAATATTAGTAATTTATAATTTTTTACTATACGAATTAATATCCTACCTTAGTAAAAACTTAGTAATTTACTAAACAGTGTTGAACTAGTAAAACTTTAGTAAAAAACACAATGGGCTTAGTAAAACGGCAGATATGAGCACAATAATGGGTTGAGAAAAATTTACCATACGACTTACTAAAAATTTTTTAGTAAATTACAATATTGTACTAAAAATATTAGTAATTTAGAATTATGTATTATACGATTTACTATAACAGTTTAGTAAAAACTTAGTAATTTACGAAACGATAAATTATTACAGTGCATCGTATAGTACAGAAATGTAAATTACAAATACTTATTAGTATTGTATTTTAATTTACTAATAAACTTTTAGTACAATATAGTACAGTATTGTAATTTACTAAAATTTTTAGTAAGTCCTATGGTAAATTTTACTAAACCCATTACTGTGCATTTCTCTCTACTTTTACTAAACCAGTTGGGCTTTTTACTAAATTTTTTACCGAGCCCGACACGGTTTAGTAAATTACTATTTTTTTATAAAATTGTTACAGTGCATCATATAGTACATAATTGTAATTTACTAAAATTTTTAGTAAATCGTATAGTAAAATTTACTAAACCCATTACCGTGCATTTATCTCTACTTTTACTAAGCCCATTGGGCTTTTTACTAAAACTTTTAATAAACCTTTTACTGTTTAATAAATTACTATGTTTTTACTAAACTGTTATAGTAAGTTGTATAGTACAAAATTGTAAATTACTAATATTTTTAGTACAGTATTGTAATTTACTAAAATTTTTAGTAAATCGTATAGTAAAATTAGTAAGCCCATTACCGTGCATTTGTCTCTACTTTTACTAATCCCGTTGGGCTTTTTACTAAAACTTGTACTAAGCCCTTTACTGTTTAGTAAATTACTAAATTTTTACTAAACTGTTTTATTAAGTCGTATAGTATAAAATTGTAAATTACTAATATTTTTAGTATAGTATTGTAATTTACTAAAAAATTAGTAAATCGTATAGTACAATATTATAGTTTACTAAAATTTTTAGTAAATCGTACGGTAAAATTTACTAAGCTCGTCATTTTGAATTTCTCTCTACTTTTACTAAGTCCGATAGGCTTTTTACTAAATATTTTACTAAGCCCGACTACTAATATTATTACTAAGTGTTATTAGTAAAAATGTACTAAAAAACTGTTTAGTAAAAATGTAAAAAAAAAGGACAAATTTAATAAAACACAAATCAACCTATTAAGTTAATCCTTTGCCTCTGAACCAACATCACAGGAAAACGTTATTAAAAAGTAAAGATATTTTTTACATGAGTCCGAGTTGAAATTTAATTAATTAATTAAGTAATTAATCGTTGATAAAATATTTCCTTAAAAAGCGTGTTTGCTTTTTAACCAATTTAAATTTTGTCCACCTCCCCCTCTCCTGCCTTGATAAAGTGTGCCAATAAATAATGAGTAAAAAAAAAACAGTGGAGTGGGGGGGGTGGGGAGGAATATCCGATACTTGTTTGTCTCCGGACAACATTAAATCAATCATTCCCACCATCCCCTGTTTCGGTTCACATAACATCCCCCCACCCCCCCAATGTCACCACCCATTTCTTTCCTTTTTTTATTATTTGATCAGAACTCGCATTAGCCATTTGATTAAGAAAATAAAATTAATTTCAATGGCAGAATAATTCCTGCAGTCCAGTGTTCTCCCCAACTTGATTGATGTTCCTCCTTTCAACAAAAGGGAAGGAAAGCAAAGCACAGACCCCCCTCGGAAACACTGGATTCCAATTCCACAACTTTCTCTCCCTAAACAAACTCTCCCTCTCCCCACCACCACCACCACCATATTTCTTAGAAAAAACCCTGAATCTTCTGGGGGGTTTGTGATTCGGAAAGAAACAAATAAAAGGGGGAATCATGGATGCAGAGAAGAAGCCCAATCCCTCCTCCTCCACCACCAAAGGCCAAGCTTGGTAAATCATAATCATATCATTACCCTCCATCAGTTTCTTTTCTTATTTTTCTTTTTTGAATCGAGGAAATGTCACCGGTGGGAGTTAGTCGTCGTCGTCGTCGTTGTTGTTCCCGCAGGTTTTGCACGACTGGGTTGCCCAGCGACGTCGTGATTGAGGTGGAAGACATGACCTTCCACCTCCACAAGGTATTACAACACCCACCCACTCCTTCCCCCTTGTTCCCCCCCCCCCCTTTCCGGTTTTGATTTGCTCTCACACCCATGAATGGCTTCTTTTTGGTGGTGGTGTTTTACTTCCTGAAGTTCCCTCTCATCTCCAAGAGCAGCAAACTCAACCTTCTCATTGCTGAGGGGGAATGCAAGCCTAGCCCCCGTCACAGGCCCCGTCGACGAGATGGCCACAGCGACGAGATACAGGAGGAGGAGTTTGTCCCCTGCTGCATTCAGCTCGATGGATTCCCTGGGGGTTCCGACACCTTTGAAGCCGCTGCCAAGTTCTGCTATGGGGTCAAGGTCGAGCTTAGTCCTTCCACGGTTGCCCCTCTCCGATGTGCTGGGGAGTTCCTTGGGATGACGGAGGAGTACTCCGAGGATAACCTGATCTCCAAGACCGAGAAGTACTTCGTTCAGGTCACGCTCCGAAACATCAGGGATGCATTGAGAGTCCTCAAGTCGTGCGATTTGGGGACGGAGAATATGGAAATTGCAGAGAGCTTGGAGATCCCACAACGGTGCATCGAGGCCATCGTGGCTAATGCCCCGACCACGGATCCGGCATTATTTGGATGGCCCATCCCCGACCGGGGTCTTCATCATCATGCACCGGGCGCCAATAGAAGGAAGAGCCGCCATGACCGGGAGTCGTGGCTCGAAGACCTGTCGATCCTCGCCCTGCCCACGTTCAAGCGCCTTATCATTGCAATGATCGAGGGGAACCTCAGCGTGGATTTAATCGAGACCTGCTTGATGCACTATACGAAGAAGCGGATTCCTGGAATTATTCGATCAGCGAGAAAACTCACAGAGTCCCCGCCAACTACAGAGATTGAGCAGCGGGATCTCCTCGAGACAGTGATATCAAACCTCACGCCGTCGCGGTCTGTGATCTCGACAAAGTTCCTCTTCGGGCTGCTCCGAACTGCAAACATCCTGAAGATCTCAGATGATTTCCGAGTAATACTGGAGAAGAAGATAGGTTGCCAGTTGGAGGAGGCAATGCTGGACGATCTGCTGATTCCAAGCTACTCTTACTTGAACGAGACACTGTACGACGTCGATTGCGTGGAGAGGATCCTTGCTTACTTCTTGGAGAGGAATGAAAAGGACGGACTCGGTGGCGACACGGATGATGATACTGGTAGATCAACTAGTCTGATTATGGTGGGTAAATTGATCGATGGGTACTTGTCAGAAATCGCCTCAGACTCGAACCTTAAGCCGGAGAAGTTCTACGAACTTGCTACATCCTTGCCCGAAAAGGCAAGGTTGTTCGACGACGGCCTTTATCGTTCCGTTGATGTCTATCTCAAGGTCAGTCAATTATCTATTTATCAATTTTCAGGAAACAAAAGGGCAACCTTTGTGTTTTTCTGTAGTTATGTAATTTAGAGTAAGGGCAATCGGTGAAGAAATTGATATTTCGTCAAATTCTAGGCTCATCCATGGGCTTCCGAGGCCGATCGCGAAAAGATTTGCGGCATTATCGACTGCCAGAAGCTGACCCTGGAGGCGTGCACGCATGCGGCACAGAACGAGCGGCTGCCACTGCGTTCAGTGGTGCAGGTCCTGTTCTTCGAGCAGCTCCAGCTTCGTCATGCAATTGCTGGGACATTGCTTGCAGCAGAGGCGACCGTTGGGCCTCAGGGTACCGGCAGACTGTCAGGATCCAGGCACCATGGGGAGGACGAGGAGGAGGCTGTCCATGTGGTGGCAGCTGAGGGTGACTGTGCTGACATGGTCACGTCGGCAGTGGTCAGGCGGGGAAGCACGACGTGGCATGCAGCCGTGAGGGAAAATCAGGTTCTCCGGCTGGACATGGACAGCATGAGGACACGGGTTCACCAGCTCGAGAGGGAATGCTCGACGATGAAGAAGGTTATCTCAGAGATCGATAAGGATGGCCCCAATGGAGGGGGATGGAGAGGATCACTGTCCCGGAAGTTCGGGTGCAAGTTTAGCACCCAGGTGTGTGACTCGCAAGATCGGGCAGTCGTGGAGGGAAGGCGTGGCCGGACCCGGACCCTGACCCAGAACCAGCAGCAGCACCTGCACCGGAGTTGAGGGAGATGTCGAGGTGGGTGTGTGGTGCTGAACAGGCTGCTGGTATTCTTTCGAAATCGCTGCTCATTTGAGTTAATTTGATCTTTTTCTATCTTATATATTTCACGAAATTGTGTAATTTGATCAGGGAGAGAGCACATTCATGTCCAATTATAGTTTATACGCAAATTTATTACACGACCAAAAAAAATCTTACAATTGGATGGAGAGCACTGCATTTACATGTATCGGAAAGAATATGAAATAACCAACCGGTGGGAAGTAAAGCTTCTTACTGTCTGTTGATGGATATGGAGTGGGAAAAGCATCAGCATGTTACACGACCTTTCGTTGTTGTATGGATATGGAGTGGGACATTTTCATTAGCCGGTAATGAAAATGTACCCTTTTGTTTCTCATGATTGGGTCAAATCTTAAAAAAAAAAAAAAAAAAGATGGAAGATTGCTTTCTCGTACTCTTTTGTTTTCCTTAAACTCGGTCAAACTTTTTAATGATTATTACACCGGTAAGGCTATTTTGCTCGCCCTGATTACACACCCCCCTCGAATCGAATATACACTGGGGAAGAAAGTCGTGATTGTAACTATGATGAAATATGTAGTTGCATGAAAGCTTGGCAAAACTTTTTAATATAAAAAACGAATTCACGACACATATTTTATATTTGAGTTTCTTAGGCCAGAAAAGGAGGGGGCCCCATATTATATACACGTCGTCGTCCTCTTTTTCCTTTCTCTTTTTCCTTTTTCTTGTTTTGTTTTACTCTTCTCATCCCACGTTCCCATTCAATGAGCAGTTTGTCCAATTTCCAGATGACTTCTTTGGACATTGATGTCGAAATGAGCTTGGAGTTGCATACTCTTTTATTTTTATTCTAACCTTTTTGTGTCTTTTGTTTTTTTTTCTAAAATTTATTTGCTTGGTTGATGTTTACGTCCGGATTTGGTTCAGCTTGAGAATAAAAGAGACGAAAACATTGTTGAGAATGTGAGTTCGTTGAGACGAAAACAAGTCCTAAAGGCGCATCATTGGGGCGGAAGCGGCTAACGTTACGTGCACGTAACGTTACGTAGTTTACTAAATTTCATCATTCGGTTAGTAAAATTTACTAAATTTTTTAGTAAGTTTTACTAAACAGTGACATTTTTTTTAGTAAAATCGTTAGTAATCGGATACTAACGGGGTTAGTAAATTTCTAGAAATTTACTAACCCCGTTAGTATCCGATTACTAACGTTATTAACCCCGTTAGTATCCGATTACTAACGTTACTAACCCCGTTAGTACCGGACTACGAACGTTACTAACCCCGTTAGTATCCGATTACTAACGATTTTACGAATGAAGACCGATTTTTTAGTAAAAACGTTAGTAATCGAATACTAACGGGGTTAGTAACGTTCGTAATCCGGTACTAACGGGGTTAGTAACGTTAGTAATCGGATACTAACGGGGTTAGTATCGTTAGTAATCGGATACTAACGGGGTTAGTAAATTACCGTAATTTACTAACCCCGTTAGTATCCGATTACTAACGATACTAACCCCGTTAGTATCCGATTACTAACGTTACTAACCCCGTTAGTGTCGGATTACAAACGTTTTTACTAAAATTGTTAGTAATCAAATACTAACGGGGTTAGTAACGTTAGTAATCGAATACTAACGGGGTTAGTAACGTTAGTAATCGGATACTAACGGGGTTAGTATCGTTAGTAATCGGATACTAACGGGGTTAGTAAATTACTAATGAAATTTACTAACCCCGTTAGTATCCGATTACTAACAATTTGTCTAAAAAGTCACTGTTCATGTATAGTAAAAAATTAGTAATTGTATTTGTAAAAGTGCGAAAGTTTTAGTAATCATTTACTAACATTTGGTTAAGATTTAGTAAATTACTGTTCAAATTTAGTAAAATTGTTAGTAAATGTCCGCTAGGTTTAGTAACGCGTTACTAAATAGTTTAGTAATTTACTAAACGTAACAGTGAACTCCGAACCTAATTAGTAACCTTTGGCCGATGTGAAATTACGTAAATGCCCCCGTTCGTTTTTACTAAAGGTTTTACTAACCTAGGTACTAACCCATTGTTTTGCGTTGGCGGGCGTCGTTGGCATCCGTCGTCCTCCCCGTGCGTGCCTCCCCTCCGACCGCATTCTCTCGGCGTCCCCTCCGAGCACATTCCTCCCCGCCCCTCTTTGCGTCGTCCTCCCCGCCCCCTTTGCGTCGTCCTCCCTCCGATCGTCCGTTCCCACCGGACCCTTCGACCGTAATACTCGCGATTACACATTTTACGTGCTGTCCGGCAGAAGTGATGGCGTCAGGTGAGAGCGCATTGTGTTTGTTGTCTCCGTATCGACATGTTTCCCGAAACCCTAATCATCACCGTCGACCCGTCTCTTTCCGTTTGCGATTGGAGAGTGATTATTAGGAATTTAGTTTCTGTAAATGGTTGAAGATTGTGGTTTCATTGTGTTAAGGTGTTGGTATGTTAGGATTTCTTGATTTGTGGTCTGTTGAAATCCGCTTCTGTTCTGTTACGACAGAGATTGAAGGAGATGCTGAATTGGCCGCTGGAAATGCAAACACTCCTGAGAGTTCGAAAAAGAAAACGGCTAGAAGAGTACGTGTTGGTCTGGTAAGTTAGTGTTCCCTGTCCCTGTTTTCTTGATTTTGCCTGTCATTAATAGTAACGGTGTTAGTCTGCATTCTGTGGTTCTACTATTACAGGATTACCTGTATACTCGATGTAGTCCAAAGAAGTTAATGTCGGTCCTGGACACATTCGATGAGGAGAGGAGGTCAGCGTTAAAAGAGTTAGGTTTTGATGGTCTTCTTCGTCTGGCAAGTAGGCAGGTGAATCACAGCGCAGTAAAGTTGTGTTTGAAGCTGTTCGATCCAAATAAGCGGGTTATGGTGATCGATGGTGTGAAACAACCCCTGCTCTCTACTGATGTACATGACCTAATTGGCATACCATCTACAAAGGTTGGTGTCCCATTTAGCGGTCACATGGAAACCGTACGAGAAGAGCTAAAGGGACACCTAAGACGAGGTAAAATTTCTCTGAAATCTGTTGAGAGTAGTCTGCTATCAAGAACTGCTCCGGACGAGTTGTGGAGAGTAGAGGTAGTCATTTTCATCATAGGTTGCTATTTGTGCCCAACAACGAGCTTCGATATCCACGAGGAGTACTTGCTTGCAACCCGCGATGTGAATGCAATCTGCAAATTTGATTGGGCAACTCATGTTCATGATAACTTGTGTGCCCAAGTTAAGACATATCAACAGAATGAAGCCAGATACATCGGGGGTTGCGTGCAGATACTTGTGGTGAGCATTTGTATGATACGACTTTGTTAATATATTCTGCCCACTGATGTTAATGAACTCATCATCATTCGTTGTTCTTTTAACCAGCAAGCGTTCATGTTGTGTATAATGCAGTTATTCTATGCTAGTAAAGTGTCCAAGGCTGCCGATATGTTAGGAAAGAAGAACAGGTCATTGCCACTTTGTCAAGATTGGGACGACGATCGGCTGAAATGCGTTTTCAAAGGCTGTAATGTTGAAGCAACATATATTGTAAGTTCTTAGTCCAATTATTTTTACATTTCGAGGCACAATACCTGAATTGTTTTGTATAGTTGTATTCGTTCCGTGGTATACTGATGTTAATGCACTTAACAGGATGCGAACGAATTGTCGAATGTGGCAGATGAAGAAGCCGACTTGGTCCACGACTCGGAGACTATGATTGCGGTAATGCGGCGGTTGAAGGTAAGTTGAAAGTCATCGCGATGTACAATTTAAATGTCAATGATTTTCCCTTTTACATTGGTGTAAGATAGACCTTTGCTGTAAACAGAGTTTGGAATTCGCTGTTAGAGTCCTGCAAGGCAGTAACATCGACATACTACGGAGATTAGGTCTGATTCTTACCGAATTGCGAAGAATCAGACCTGATTCTGATATTCCAAAGAGTCAACCCCACCCTGAAAAGAGGCTGAGTCCTGCATCCAGTGAAAATGTGGAAGATGGCGAAGGGGGAGGTGATGATGTAGATGATCCAGTGAATTGTGATGTCGGGGAGATAGGTGTTGATCAATCAAATGAGCCATCACCTGTCGAAGAGACTGCCTCGCCACCTACTGCTCGGGGTTTAGAGAAGCCGAGGGAGGTTATACAGGTCTGTGAGGTGGGATCGACGATGGTATCCGAAAGAAGCTTGGTGCCCTTCCAACCTTCTCAGGTAGGACAGCCACTCCCGGAGGGTAGTGACGATTACTCAGATGTTCGTGAGTTACGACTCGCGCGGACACTGAACAAGTTGGGCGCAATGATGGGCAAGGGTAATTTAAACGTTCCTGAGTGTACATCTGAGTTTGAAATGACAAAATCCGAGGAAGAGGTGAAGTTCTACTTTAGGCCAAAGATGAAACCTGAAGAAACAGGAGATGTATCGACAGATGAAAATCTTGGCACTGCACCCAAAGGCAAAGAGAAGATAGGAGAAGGAGAAGTAAGTGAAGATGACAAAGTGAACGACGAGATTGGTGATCGAGATATGCTACCTGGGCCAGTGTTGGTTCAAGATGAAGTTTGTAACATAGCAGGAGAAGAATCTGTTGTGGTTGTAAAGGTAAGTACTGTTGTCACATTTGGATAGCATTTATGATCAAGAATATGGGATACCTGTCTAAGCTCCTATTTTACCACGTCATTGGTTACAGGAAAGTGGTTCATCTACCACAAATGTCTTCAACAGAAGACTTACACGTCGTACGGCGGAGAGGAAGCCCTCAGCTTTCAAGAGCTCACCATTCGTGCCACCAAAACCACTGACGCGAACAAGGAAACGTAAAGGCACAGCAGTACCTGAGGTATAACAACGGATTACCTCTGAATGGAAACATGTAATCGGGGCAAGAGCGTGAAGTCAGCAGCTTTGATATGTTGTTGTAATTTTTCCTTTTTAGGCAATTCAAAAGATCATTCCAACGGATTTGCCCGTGAGTGAGGTGAAAACTTTTACGCAAGCTCAATGGAATATCTTAGAGTATGCATGGAATGAGGGCAGGGATCATAGGTTTGTTTCATTCACTTTGGGCTTCATGTATTGGATTATTATTTTAGTTTTCTTTGTAAGCTACCAACTTTTATTTTCTGTTTGAATGCAGTGAATGTTTGTGTACCACAGACTTTGTCCATGTCAATCGATCATCCATACTGACACTCAAACCAAATGCTTGGATAGACAGTGATGTAAGAATTACTTATACATCACTGAACATATTTTGCGGGATGCACGTTATGACAAGTTGCAATTGCCGACACAGATCATCGACTTCCACGCGATGATGCTCCAGAGAGATGTGGATCCTGCAAAGAAGACATATTGGTATCTCACGAGTTGGTTAGGGGTTAGTTTGTCTTATCCTAAGGCACATCTGCATTTGCACTGTTTTAAAGAATCTTCTGTCCAATGATTTTTTCTGCAATAGAATCTGGCAGCCAACCAATACAGTGGTTACAACATACCCAACATTTCAAAATCAGATGCGGCAAACCTATATTCACATTATAGGGCACACATCGGGAGGAATAATGAAGTTGAATGGGTAATCATTCCATCAAAGATCTTTGTACTGAATATTACTAAATGTTGTTTGTAATTATACATTAGAGTTGTAATTCTGTATGCCATATAACTTGTTATGATGATTGCAGATATATATTCCGGTTTGCATATCCGAAACACACTGGACATTACAAGTTCTCTCATTCAGGTCATCCGAAGTGTTCATATTGGACACAATTAATTACAAGCTTAGCAACTTACATGGGAGAGCAGACCAACATCGCTGTGTTATTAAACTTCTATCTGTCATCATGCAAGAAAATCATGTGAAATCCAAAATGAAAGGTTTTCAAATCTCGGACATCTGCTCCTGGCCTATAATTTATCCAACAAATGTGCCTAACCAAATTGCGGCCGGTCACCCGTAAGTAGAGTCTGTCATACACTTCTGAAATCAGTAGTTATACATACTTACATATACGTTCGTATGTTCTGATGTTTTCAGCAATGATTGTGGATTATATGTCATGAAATTCATGTCATTGCCCGAACCACCGAAAGGAGCTGAGACTGTGGTATGGTAACGCCGTCTATACCTATTGTTACCCAAATATGCTTGCATAACTAACTTCATTGCGTTGTCACACCTTAGAATGTAGGTGTTACAGATAGGCTAAAGCTGGTGATATCCCTGATAAAGTGGTCTGGAAATGACATTCGAAAGGTTATATATCAAAGGGTGAAAGACAATACCACAATCAAGAGGAAACGCCAGGATGACAGTAGCTCCACAACATGGGCCGTCAACATAGCTGCCTAACAATTACTCAGCGAACGCAGATGCACCTTAATTTTTTGATTTGGGTCCGCTGTACAAAGCTGTTAGGTCGTATATCCTTGTAGATTACGTGGAAATGTAGTTTATATGTGGGCACATTCCGAAGCGGCTAACGTTACGTTACGTAACCGTAACGTAAGCCGCTTCCGGGGATGACTTGTAACCATAGGCATGCATTTATATATAACCAGGGGCATGCATTTTGTTTCCAGCAGGGGATGTAATTTCTATAAAAACAGGGGATGTCATGCCAGATTGATGTAATACTTTCATCACTGATTCAATGAGAAGGGATGAATTTCAAGATTACATATTCCACACACCAAACACAGAGTTATCATTACAAATCTGCTCCGATGTATCTTCACTACGCGGATTGACATCACAAAAGTTGTTGACACCATATTGTTTAGGAGATCGAGGATTGCCCAAAACACTGCGCAATTTGGATGAGGTAAAAACATACTCTTTGCCATCATCATCTGTCTTCTTACCTTCATCATCACCGCAACTAAGCTCCAACTCCGCCGTCCAACTTTCAATTTGTTTCCGCAATTTACGGAATGAGTTGTCCGATTTTCCTGCCAAGAAGCACATACGTCTGCAAGATGTCATCAATATACCCTGGCGCAAATCATCAACGTTCACACCGTTATCCTGGTGTGAAAATAGAGCATCACTTGTTTTCTTGGCGTCCATTGTCCACCTTTGCTTTACCAGATGACTAGGTATGGACAAGAACCCATCTATTTTGGCAACGTGGAATAGGTGGGAACATGGAAAACCAAATGCCTCAAAATGTAAGCAACTGCAGCTCAGTTGGATAGAAGACTTCGCGGATGTACATTGCACGCACCGTTGCTCACCATCATAACACGACAGAGTGTACACCATGGCAATGTTTCCGTCTAGTACTTCTTCTACATAAAATTTTGATTCCTTCTGTATCTCAGCCTGAACCTTACGAAAAGACTTCATTGTATATATGCGACGCGCATCCTCCTCAAGTCGGCGCAGCATGGTAATACGCCTTAAAGATTTCTGAGATGACTTGAAGTCCTCCTCATATTCCTTGTGACGAATATCTTCAACTGCACGCTCAAAATTGTGTACGAAATCATAAAGCTTATGATTTACATTCACATATTCCTTCATATATAGGTGCATCCTTTCGCACCGTTGAGTGCTTCTAAGCTCCGCCCAAAAATGTCCATGAAGATACGTTTGCCACCACATATGTCTGCAATCATAAATCTGTTGTAGCCATCTGGTACTTATCGTACCTGTATGTGTCATTAAAGAATTCCACTCTTCTTCAACTTCTTAGGATGGTCTACTGTTATACATGAAAGAGGATATACGTCGTCGCATGCCTGCATCCTGTACACGGCGCGTAATGTTCCTGCTGAAATGCCAAAGGCATAAACTGTGCCTAGCAGTTGGCCACACTTCTCTCACGGAAGCAATCATCGCCTTGTCGGCGTCAGTTACAACACTTATCGGGTGTTTTCCTCCCATGACCAATGTATGAGTCTGCAATAGCCAAGTATAATCAGCAATGGTTTCAGAAGCCATCAAGGCAGCCCCAAATACGGTTGTCTGATGATGATGATTCACACCCACGATGATGACCATTTGCATTCCATATTTGTTCGTCTTAAAAGTAGAGTCGAAAGCCACGACATCACCAAAAATTTGGTAATCAGCTATTAAAGTACTGTCCGCTCAATATATGCGACTCACTTCATTCTTCTCGACAAATGTGTAAAAGGCCATACCCGTGTCGCTATTTCTCCTACAAAGAAGATATGCTAGCACAGAATCACAACCGCCAGTACTCCCAACTGAGTCTTCCTTAAGCTTCTTATTATTGAGGTCCTTCATTAAGAAACCAACACGCGGATGACCACCAGATACGTGTACAAATAGCCGCATAATATCACACTGTCTAAACCCAACATCAAGCATTCGGGTTATAAATGTCATATCTTCGTCTGAAATGTTCCGCCTTTCTCGCATGAAATAAGACAGCCCGTTACTCACCATTTCATGATTGTGCTTCAACTGAAGTGCTACAAACTTCCATTCTCCAGTCTCGTCAACTCTAGCTTTGAAGAAACAGTTGCAAGATGTCCTCATAGACGCCCTCACCCGACTATTGGCAGTCAACATAGCTGAATCAGAACATACACCTTCCCTTGAGCAAACCCACTTTCTCATGACACATTCTCCATTTCTCACTTTCTGACGATCCCTTTTCCTAATTGAAAATCCATGCACCGTTGCGTACATTTTAATGAACTCTTCAACTTCTTCATCAGTACGAAATGACATATTCATCAACTGATCTTCATTCATATCCCTAAGTATATTGAGGAAGTCATTTGTATCCTTCTCACCTGCACACACATACCGTAAATTAAGGGACAGATACTGCATTTAGTATTCCCAAACACTTAGCTGCAAATCAAGCAAATCTATGCATGAAGGTAAGAAAGCATTTACCGAATGTTGCGTGCTCTTGGTTGAAGACAAATTCCATTTCTTCAAGAGTGGAATGCGACTCGACACCCTTGCATCCTAGGTTGAATGTATCCACCAACTCATTCGAACATATGCACACATCTTGTTCGTCATTTAGAGGCTGCAAAAAAATCAAAGGTAATAGAAATTGCTATGAGCCAATGCTGATCCAGATCATTCGTTTAGCAGCATTCAGTGTCAACACTTGCAGATCACCTGCAGCACACCTGTGAATTTCGCAGCTAACTTCACTAACACATTGGGAATGGCAGGCAGCACACTTCGCTACGGCATTAACTTCCCAGCGAAATCAAACCTAACAAATTTTACTTTACCCCAACAGCCGGCAGAATAACTTCCACACCGGCGGATCTTCCTATCAGCAACAACCGTCGCCGTATTCGAATCGAGGAGTTGCAAACATCCTTCACTGGAAAATCCGACAGATCACAACCGTGTCACAGCTGCTGCATCCTTCATAACAACCACAGCTGGTGCATCCGCCTTCGAGACACCCGCATCTCCTACTACGTTACTCATGCTTCCTCCGAATGAGGCAACTGCAGCACCGCCGAGAGTGCAGCACCGCCGAGAGGAATGCGGTCAGAGGGAAACTTCTCGGAGGGAACGCCGATAAGGAATGTGCTCGGAAGGGACGGTCGGAGGAAAACTTCTCGGAGGGGACGCCAAGAGAATGCGGTCGGAGGGGATGCACGCACGAGGAGGACGACGGATGCCAACGACGCCCGCCAACGCAAAACAATGGGTTAGTACCTAGGTTAGTAAAATCTTTAGTAAAAACGAACGGGGGCATTTACGTAATTTCACATCGGCCAAAGGTTACTAATTAGGTTCGGAGTTCACTGTTACGTTTAGTAAATTACTAAACTATTGAGTAACGCGTTACTAAACCTAGCGGACATTTACTAACAATTTTACTTAATTTGAACAGTAATTTACTAAATCTTAACCAAATGTTAGTAAATGATTACTAAAACTTTCGCACTTTTACAAATACAATTACTAATGTTTTACTATACATGAACAGTGACTTTTTAGACAAATTGTTAGTAATCGGATACTAACGGGGTTACTAAAAAAAAATTTACTAACAGTAAAAAAAATGTCACTGTTTAGTAAAATTTACTAAAAAATTTAGTAAATTTTACTAACCGAATGATGAAATTTAGTAAACTACGTAACGTTACGTGCACGTAACGTTAGCCGCTTCCTCATTGGGGCTTATATTTCATTTTATTTATAAATGTAAATCTGTCTTCATCATCTGATCTGACTTTGTGCTGTCTTCTCCACTTTTCTTTTTTCTTTTGCATTGAAATTACTACAAATAAACAGAGGGGACCACTTCTAAATTTAATTTATTAGACATATTTAGGGAGTAGTTTTGAACCAAAATACTCTGGTCGGGAAAAAATCGATCGAAAAGGGGAGTATATTAAAAAAATTTCAATTTTAATAAAAATCGTCACTTCATACATTTAAAAAAAAAAATTAGTGAATTCTTTCCATAGACAAGGTATTTTGGTTCGGAAAACCCGGCATAAAGGGGGGTCCAACGGGGCCAAAAAAGAGTGGACCCGGAAACAAGTTTCATATGGAAAGAGAGTGCGTACACAACTTTGCGGCAATTACTATGGAAGAAAAAAAAAACGGGAAAGAAATTTATTCCACAAATGGAGACGGGTTTCGAAATTAACTACCTAACTAAGGCTAGCTTGCTGCGAAATTCTATTTTCGAATTATGGTGTTATGTGACGATGTTCCCAAATGAAAGAATCTTCCATCGTCTCCAAGGCAGTCCAGTTTATTTTTATACTTCATTTTCGCATAATCTTGGAGATACATAAATGAAGGTTCACCGTACGAGTATTTGCTATATAGATAGTATAAGATATTTGTACGTAATTACCGTTGGTTTGTAAAAAAAAATTTAAGAAATACAGTTCTAGTTTTGAAATTACCATGAATATCACTCCAAAGTCGCGATTTGAAACTGCGACATTCACTTTACAAAAAATGAAATTGTGACTTAGATACATTTAATGAAAAATTGAAGTGAGTGAGATGTCATTGTGTTTGATCAAAGTCGGGACTTCAAACCCCGACTTCCATTGAAAGTCATCGCTTGAAACAGAGACTTCCATTGAACATCGGAGACGCCTCTCTCGCTTCAATTTTTCACTAAAATCGTGACTTAGGAAACAAAATAGAAATAGGCAAGAAATTCTATTAAGGAAGTTTTCGAAACTTAGACTATGTCTTACAAATTGTTTTTTTAAACAAACCGTATAATCCTGAGTAGTATCGAACAAAGTATCGAGATATATGAGTATAAGACTATATTAAGCGGAGTGTCCAATCATCCTAGGATCATAAGATTTTTATATTTTATTATAGACCTTATTATCAATATTTACCTTAATGTTTAGAAAATATCCCCTATAAACTAATGTTTGGTCGTTAAATCTAATATCTCCTTCTTTCATCTAGACTGCTAAAGGACTCCAATGTGGCACTGATGTGGCATCGTCATAGCGTTTAATGTTGTTTAGATAAAAATTCCTCCATAAATCAAACATCAACTCAACCAATCGCCCATTACTTCGCCACCTACCCTCGGAGACTTTAGGCAACTCTTCTAACCCATTTTTTAAGGGCGACACTAACTGTGGTCGCCCTTCACAAGTAGAACATGTAAGACATCGACATGTTTGACCATGTTGGGGACAACAAAATCTCATCAGTATTCCCTTTCAAGAACATCTGTCGAAACCAACTGCCTTGCTTCACTCAAGTTTAAATCTCTTCCTTAATTTGTTAAATTCAACATAAAGCTTCTTAAAGTATTAAATAATCATGTATGAGGAGTGAACCTTGATCGATCCTGAAAGTACTTTATATACATTTCTTTCCAAAATAAGTTACTTATGATCTTACCTAAAAGCCACTGACAATTTTTTGTTCATGCCATTTCATCCTATTTCACTTGCAACTTATTAACTTCTATGGAATAATTCTCCACTCAAATAACAATAACATCCCTCCCCCTCAATCAATCGTTTTAATAAACTCAGGCGAGAGCCATTTTACAATCAGTTGTCGGTTTTTCAATGAGTGGGTACACTCTTATATAAGCAAAGCCTTAACGACAACAATGTGGTTCATATAACCAACTAGCATACGCACGCAACGAACATTCATACAAGTAGCTTTCATTCTCTTATCATCAATTCTAATCCAATATAAATTTGTTCCAGTTAATAATAGGGCATAATCTTAAACAACTTTTCTTTTTTAATATTGATATAGCTAATTTAAGATTCTGACATTCACAAATCTTTCTCGCTCACACCCACAAGAAAAGAGCCAATCCACATTCAAAGGCCGGACAATCCGCCGGCCAGGAGTAGAATTCCTGTCCCATAAAAAGGCTAACCAACAGATTTCCCCGACCATCATGCTTCGCTGACTGGTTGCGCCACCCCGGATTTTGCCAACAGCTTGGTCAGGGACTCAGGGGAGCACACTTGGTACTTCACGTTCCCTGACGGGGTCAAGAAAATCTCAGCCAGCTCGAGCTTGTCTGAAGTAAGACTGGTGCTATCCATTGTCTTGCTAAGCACCTTGAGTGCGAGCTGCACCGCTTCCGCCCTGCCGATTTCATCATTGTAGTCCTGCTTGAGGATGGACTGTGCCGCCTGGTTGTTAGCGCCGATTGCTGCGGCTTTCCACCCGCCGTAGTTTCCGCTAGGGTCGCTCATATAAAGCTGGAAGCCGTAGTTCTTGTCCCACCCAGCGAACAGGAATGACACTCCAAAAGGCCGGAGACCACCAAACTGTGTGTACCCTTGCTTGGTGTCACACAGGGACTGGACCAGCTGCTCAACGGGCATGGGCTCTTGATACGCATA
Organism: Melastoma dodecandrum; assembly: GCA_029817715.1. NCBI lineage: Eukaryota > Viridiplantae > Streptophyta > Magnoliopsida > Myrtales > Melastomataceae > Melastoma > Melastoma dodecandrum. The sequence continues at coordinate 1,825,755 of JARUPY010000434.1, forward strand.
TGTGTAGCGTTGGGCTTGAACCCTCGCTGTGTTGATCAAGATGTTTGCATCAGACATGATTCCAGCGACAGCACATGCCACATGGTCATCAATCTTGTACATTTTCTCGGTGGATGTGGAAGTTTGGAGGAGCTTGGAGGTAACCTTCTTTTCGCCAATCAGTACAACCCCGTCCTTTGCCAGGATCCCGATTGCACTACCAGCATTTCCAATGGCTTCCATTGCATATTCAACTTGATAAAGACGACCTTCAGGGGAGAAGATGGTGGTTCGGCTGTCGTATCTTCGAGACATCTTCTAGGTTCTGTAAGAAAAAAATAGGAAACACAGGAAGATTAGAGAACAGCCTAACAAAAATAAGGAAAAGAAACACTAGTTTCTTGGGACTAATCCTTTCGGCACAGACACCTTATGCTGTATAAAAAAAGGGAAAAATCCAGAGCAGTTAAACCCATTCAAAGCAATATAAAAAAGAACTAAGGCTCCGTCTGAGAGGATGGATTGGAAAGGGAAAGAGAAATTTGTAAGAGAAATGAATAATCGGCGATTTCTAAGGAAAAAAAAGACTTCCAAGTATTTCTGGCCGGGGTCAAACAGGGTGTAAAGGCACACTGAAATAAAGATCCTATGCATATAGATGCTCTGTAACAAGCACAAGCACCTGGCATAACGTCAGTGTAGTTAAAGCGCCAAGGCGGGCCTTAGGCGCAAGGCACCTTAGTGATGAAGGCGCAAATGTTAAAGGAAAAAAATGTAGTACCTTTGTGATTCCAAGGTGCTGATTAATAAAAAGTTCAATGCCATTAAAGTTTCAATGCCAAGGTTCATCCCGAAAATTTGTTCATCATAAACACCACAGACACGAGAACCAAAGCGAAGAACACGATGTTAAATTAAGCTCGTTATCATTTAACGACAAAACCCGGGAGGAAATTAACAGGAAACCGAAAATAATCAAGAGCCAAAACCCTAAATTCCAAAACAAATCCAGTCCTCCACATCAACCGGAGATTTACCACCAATCAAATTACTCCATCATCTACCGGGAAACAATATCCCGATGAGTAGGAACTCCTCCAGTCCTCGCCTTCACTAATCCCCACCTAAACCCCAAACCCACAACCCCAAAATAAAATTGAACATATCTCCCAAAAGATTCAACCTTTCAGTATACAAACACGACCTAACGCAGATAAACTTTACTGGGCTCCTTAGAAAAGATCAAAAGAATGAAAAGAAAACCGGGTTCATTACATCGACGTCTTAGTGGTGGCTTACTAGGGCAGAAGGATTTTAGGTCAGGGCTGGTGGGGAGAAGGTTTTCTTTCCTTTTTTTTTTAATTTTTAGGACCATTGCGCCTTAAATGCGCCTGGCACCCAGTGCCTGAAGCCAAAGCGCACGCCCCAGGTGCGCTTCCTTAGTGGCGCCTGGCCAGGGCTGGTTCGGGCGCTGGACCCTTGCCCTGCCGAGCCTCAGTGTCTAAGGCGCGCCTGAGGCACGCTTTTAACTATACTGCATAACGTAATTCCATTTCATGGTTCTATGTAAGCAATGAAATTCAAGATACCCTTAAAAAAGCTCTCTACTTCTTCCTGCGCCCATTTCAATTCAATTTTTAGCCATTATCAGTAATAAAAATTATGAAGGAAGGAAGAGAAGGGACAACAAATCAGATCCAGCCGGGTCAATCCTGTCATTAGAATTTATAGTTCATACTCTGAAAAGTTACTCAACTGTCACAACATCAACAATAAAAGACGAGGCTCCCTGTGAAATTTATTGAAGAAACAATAATAGCTAGTGGCTGTCATTATAAAAAATTTTCAGTATATATGTCAACACAATGTTTTAGAAGGTCTTATGTCAATTGTTGATGGAGATAATTCTACAACGATGGTTATGCATAGTAGACTATTAGACGATGTTTCTATTAGTGGATTCTATCATTTTCTCTAACCGAAATCATTCGCAGCACCATCTTAAAATTATGCCTTACTGACAGGACATCCATAAAAATCATCATGGTGTCAAAAAATGAGTAATACTCTATCAACTGCTTCTAATATTCTAATTCAACGCACCTGCAGTGTCAACTAAAGTTCAAGACACAGATAATACAAGCTGCTAAATATGTAACACTCATGTTACCCTAACATCATGATTAGAATCGGTCGCGGTTCTAAGAGCAGAACAGAAGTTGAGACGCACTGTAAAAGACTCTGCTCCCTTAGCGTGGCCGTGTACATTGAAGGATGAATTCAATGGAACTCAAAACCGTTGGAAAGCAATTAAAATACCCATCCAATTGTTTCACAAGAAGGAAAGGAGGAGGGGCAAATGTCAGATTAGACGACTAAGGACCCAGAACCCACCTAGTCCGCACCTACCAAAGCGACGTAGAAAAAGTAAAAATCTTAAAGCCAGGGAGGGAGCAATACGAAGCCAAGAAAATAAAATTTTTAAGTCGGCAAGCTTCAGACATGTAACAAGTAATAAAATCTACAAATCATGGACGAAGGAAAAAAAATTCCCAGATCGAAGCATCACTGCATTAGCAAAATAAATCGCACGACCGATCCGTAAACTTGGTATACTCACACACAATAGGCAAGCTAAGCCTTCAAATAACTTAAGAATTAGACAGAAACCCGATCTCGACTAAAGAAACAGCCCCAAAAGAAGAGCGCTTGGGAGGGAGAGGGACGTAAACCTGGGAAAAGAGTAGGGAGGGGTACGGTTTGCTGCTGCACTCACTCTGCCCTTTGGGTGGCTTGGGGAAGGAGGCAAAAAGAAAGAGGGAGGGAGACGGACAAGCCCAATACATTGTTTTGTTTGGGCCCAATTGTTCCCTAAAGTTGTTCCCGGGGGCGTAGGGTTTTGGTTTGCACTTCTCTCCCTCTATAAAATCAACCCCCACCAAACCCTTCTTCTCCCTGGACGTCCTCTCGACTTCCCAGCCCAGTCGCCTCCCGCCTCTTCCCCATACTACTCTACCCTTTTGGCCTTCTCCGTTTTTGTGATTGAGGGCGGAAGGGGATGGGGGCATATGACGAAAGCGTTTTTGTTATAGCTATTGAGTGCTTATGCTCGTAATGTGTCTGGGCATGATGATTCACAGCACAGTTGAATAGGAAGATCCGATGCCCTCACCTCCCTCCTGCTGGTGGTCGATCACATGTTGCTCTGCCTTTTTTTGATATTAAGCCGTGTTTTTTTCCCAGAATTTTTTTTTTATTTTAATTTTGGGGCCTGTGATTTTAGATCATCTTTTCAAGTGATTTTGAATGATGAGACTATCAATTATCTGTTATCTCTGGCTGATGCATCAAGTGCTGATTAATGTTCTCTGGCAAACCCTTTTAAGCAATAAGCCGGATGATTACCTTTGTTAAACCTATATTTTATGCAGTCAGTCAGTGATTTTCGTCTGTCAAATGTATGATAAATAGGGCCATTTTTACCACTTATGATGGTGAAATGTAAAACTTTCGTTCTTCTGGGATATGCACTGTGCGAAAAAAATATTGGAGACCGGAACTGATAGATGATGCTGTTGTTCTAAAGCGACCCTAAACTTTTCAAATTCGTGAGCTTTTGTTGTTTCTGCATTGTTTGCTTTGCTTCACTGTGTTTTTGTGTTTGAGAAATCTTATGCCAGTTAGATATGTTGTGCGGAGAAGCACATGTCCTTTCTTTGTTTTGATGTGTGCAATCTGCAATTAAACTTCTCACTGATGATGATATTAAGCTGACGAGTCTGATTGAACTTCCATTCTTCTAAATCATGAGGATGATTCGAGGCATTTGCCTGAGAGAAGTTGCTTTTGTTTTTTTATTTGTTCTTTTGTTTTCTGTATCCGTTATACAGTGGCATGGCATGATGATGAACACAACTATATGATCTGATTCTCTGATGAATATTCAACCTCCTACTCATTCTGAATGCCTCACTGTGTAAAGAACTTGCAAGTTTTGCTTGGTCTGATTGGGATTTTAGGTGATTTTGTAGATAAGATAGTCTTGCTGTTTGAATGAATGACTTAATTTCCTTGCTGCATGCAATGTGCTTTTGAGAACTCAGATAATTTCCTAGCTGCTGCTCTTGTTTTACTGCAATTGGTTCGTATCAGTCACCCTGGTCCTGCTCGTCTGATCAAAGACCGAAGAGATGGTGGGAGGAGATGCTGGGAGATGGGTTATTCCGATGCTGTCACCCAAAAAACGCCTCCCATTGAACTTTGATGTGGAAAAAACTTTTTACAATCCACTTTGTCACGTCTTTGTATACCTGTAATTCCTGAGATGAGGAATAATACTGTATTTGTAAATCAGATGTTTGGCGTGCATTCTATTTTCTCATAAAAATCTTAAAAGTTCCTGGCTTCAAATCCCGTTCATAGTAGGAGCAACTAATAATTAGCCTTAAGCAAGCTTTAATCTTAAATGCATGCATTGTGATTGAGTGTTGTTTCCTCGCAGCCTTAACCGAGCTGTAGGCTTAAGTATGTTCTCAGTATGGAAAGGATTGATTGAATTATCATGGCGTGGAGTGGAGTGATAATCTTCCCAAATAAGATCACGGAAGCAAAATACTATACATGCCAGCTACATCTTTGTAATTTGGTCTAAACTCTATTGAGGTTGTTGTCCTATTGAGGCATTGGTTGTAACCTGCAACTACTTGATTAACTCCTTCGATATCAGATACCGGAAGTTGAAGTTGTGTGGAACCCATTCGATGTTCTTGCGGTGCTTCTCAATCGCACATCTCTTCAGCATTTTCTTCGCACTACTGGGGATTGACAAATGCACGACTTCCATGATCCCTGCTGGGCTAAGCCCAGAATCCTTGGCGAATGATTCGATAACCTTCGGGAGCAGCAGCCTGTTGTCTTTTCCGACCCCAAAGGTCGCACGGATGTACTCCTCCTTCGCAGCTTCCAGCTCCTGGAAAATTCCTCTTGCAGTGTACGTGCGGACCTGTGAGTGAGAGACGTGTAACCCTTAGACTATGCAGGGAACATAGCCACAGTATGACCGTGATTAGTGTAAATTATGATGGTTTCATACTGCTGGATCAGAATGATTCCCGCAGGAGAGGGCGAAGTGGAGAAGTGGCTCCGCCCGATCGATTGCATAGGCTTGCCGTTCATCCCCTGTTTTAAACTTTGACCGAGACGAGAGTAGCAAGCGTAGCCACTAACAAAAGAATGGGGGATCAGCCATCACATCCTTATTCAGCTGCTTAAAAACTGTTAGCTTCGTATTCTCTACGTCTCAAAAAAGTAGTGGTTTGCAGAAATATGATTTACCTGTCCGGGTCGAGGCATTCGACATCCAAGGATAGAACTCTGAATGGTGCCAGCGCTGATTGTGTGACCGCATATATTGTATGCTGCCTAAAATGGTGGGAAAATGCGCATCGAGGTGAAGTAATGAATGTGAATAAGGAGATCAGGACACGAAATATGGTTCTTCTGAAACTATTTACTCACCTTAAGAAGCAAAAGCAGTCTCTTCGCGTTGTTCCTGGGAATTCCATATGCCAAGAACGCCTGCAAAATCCGGCAAAAACTCAAACATTTTGACTGAAATAAACCTTATCCTTGGAAGGTTAAGATAGAAATAAATTACATGCATCACCAAGGCATTATGGATGTTAACCCAGAATGCCAGCTTCTCTTCATGGCTCAGCTTTCGCGGATCGACATTTTCCAGTCGAGTGATCAGTAACCTGCCGCAAAAATTAGAAATCAGAACCGAGATCGAATCGTTTTGTGGGGATCTGTTCTGCATTATATGTTTGCCTGTAGTTCTGCAACAACTCGTCGACATCCTCCGATTTCCTACTCTCTTGGTACAGGAAGTTCACCTCGACCATGGTGTTGTATGGCCCACTGAACTCTCCAAGCCCCTGCACATTGAAAGGGTTCTCCAATCGGATGTCGAAGGACGAGCTGTTCCCGATCACTGGACTCCATGAATCCAGCCGATCTCGTGGAGAGAAAGCGTGTGCGCTCCTTGATGACATGGAACATGGGGAAGAACGGGTGTCAGTCGGCAGAGGAGCGTTGGACAGCTTGCTGTATATAGCACAGATGCACTTCACCATGTCCTCAGAGATCCTGTTCGGTGTCTCCGGGACAAGGTCGGAGATTCGTGCCCCCAGGTGCTCTGCCAGGCTTATTACATTTGCAGTAGCATTCTTGGGGTCCTGCAATGGGAACTGAGGTGAATTCTCAATTGGAAAGGTCTGGCATCAAGAAATTAAAAGGACAAACTTGCCTCGGGAATCGGTAAGGGAGGCGAGCCACATCCCCGTGCCTCCTCGGCCAATGACCCTGCAGCTGCTGAGGTCTGCATTGACAATTCAACGAGTGCCAAGCGGCAACGGGGAACAGAACTGAACCGAATCTCCTCCGGAGGTTCATCATCCATATCCTTTGCTATTGAACCCTGCCCATCTGAGGCACTGACCCGGGGCCGAGGAGGGCTCTTCCTTATGGGCATGTGTGAGGATGAATCATGTCTTTTGTCTGTCGAGGACGGTGATCCGGAGGAGACCTTTGAATCGAAAGCTTTCCGGTAAAGTGACAAGAGATACTGTTCCAGAACCGTAACTTCCATCTCTAGCACAGCGATTTCCTTTATCAATTCCGCAGCTGGCTGGATTGATAACGGAGAAGATCTAAGAAGTTTCGTCAGCGAAAGGAGAGACAATATATCGAATCAGATATATTATTACCCTTGGCAGCGAGCTACTGATGTTAAGTGCAGAGGAGGACCTCCTTAAGCCCAGCGCCTCCTCAAGAGCACGGCGGCCGTCAAGCTGCTCTCTCAGCCTCTTCTCCAGCCGAAAAATCTAATAAACAATCAGCAACACAGTGAGGCCAACGAATCCTCGCAACACCAACAAAACATTTCTTTTTTTAAAGAAAGAAACAAACAAACAGGGTTGGGAGGATGAAATGAGACCTCTTGCTTGAGCGATTTATGAATGCCTTCATCGATCGGCAATCTCATTTCCCTACGGTTCCCTGTTTCGGGATTACAGCCAACATCCTAGTTGTCAAAAGAGAAGCAAAACCTCAGCTCCATGAATGAATGATCTCTGATTTGTTATCGTCCTGAGTTCGTGGGGGGAAGTAGAGAATGACTGGAATCTTTCTTACCAGCTTGACACGGTCCGATCTATCGCGGCAGAGGAAGCCCGAGGCATCCTCGAAAAGCTTCTTGTTGGGGAAGCTGGAAACACAGGGTATTCGGATGACATTGACTTGATGAAGCAAAAAAAAAAAAAGGAGAATAAGGAAAAGGAAAGGGTTAAACCTCTTGGAACGTCTGTGATCGGAAGTAGTTGCCATCGTTCCAGTCAACAATGAAGGGGCGAGTGAGGGAGGGAGAAGAAGAACAGCGGGGTGGTGGTGGTGGTTTGTGTGTTTGTTATTTGCATTTCAGCACAAGAGCTTTTGTCTGGTCTGCTTTCCTTTTCCTTTTTTTTTGGGGGGGAGGGGCAACAATTCTTGATTTTCCAAATCTTAAAATTCATATCTTAATGCACCCGAAATGGTACAATTCATATAAATCTTATTAAGTAAAAATTAATATTTGTAAAATCTGACGTGACTACTTAAAACTACTTTTTCTTTTAATTTTAAAAGTAAAATTAGATGCACCCTGTATTTTCTATCATACAGTTAATTTATGCTAGTAGCGAAGTGCTTGGTGATGGCCAGCATTATATTATTCGTTTAGTTAATGATGAAAAGCTATTCTTACTTATTTGACCCGGCATAAGAGCTTTTTTTTTATATATTTTTATTGTCATCAAAATGTAGCTTTCCTTTGATTTTATTTTCTTTAATCATGCAAAAAGAAAAGAAAAGAAAAGAAAAATTACGTCCAATTAGCGCCACTCAAATTTCGAAAAGCTGGTGGCCTTTTTTTTTTTCTAACAATCTCGGACGCAATGTAATGATGTGATAATGATGGGATGAGATTTGTCCGATTGGCCCCTTTTGCTTTTTGGGTAACATTTTCCCACTTTTTTGTTCGTCGGTCCTGATTTTTTTTTTTTAAATAATGTACATCCAAAACGAAATTGGCCGTGGCTTTCCTGTTGTGTTAAAAAAAAAAACAAACAAACAAATTTTTATTCGAAAGTTATATCAAAATGAGTAAAATGCTGTGTTGAATTAAAGTTGAGAGATGCTATAATATTTACTCACGAGATTACATGTCAATCATCCGAAAACTAACTTCATAGCATCAATCATCCATCTGTTGAAATATTATTATGTTTGCTGTTGAAATTTTTAGGGCTTGACTCGACTAGATTTCGGGAGTGTGACGAAGAAACTAAAAATTGTGGGAGTTTAATCTGCCGAGTCTTCTAAAATTTGTGAAAAAAAAACCAAGGACGTAAAGGCTTTGGCAAAACTTGTCCTCGATCATATGGGACGGGAAGTGACGAGAGATCGAGAGTTTTTGCAAGAAGGTAAAGGAGTTTGTTACTCGTGAGAGACGTTTTACTAGAGATTGATCATATTTCTGACATGAGGGGAGCTTTGTCATGCAATGATATACGTGTCGGTCACATCACGTATGGGGAATATTTGACATTATTCCTTAATGAATTTAATTGGGATGTTGTAAATTAATCCTAGACACACGACGATAGAGAGAAGAAAAAAGAAAAAGAAAAAGGATTTGCCGCTCATTTGACTTCATTCGTAAACCTTGACGTAAAACAAAGGATGGTCAGGTCTACGTCTGATTGAAACCGAGTGGATGTGAATTTTGTCATGTGTTTTATTTACATTCAGCAAATTGTGCTGAAACCAACAACGTAAACACGGGGGAAAGAGAGGAAAAAACAACAAGAAGAAGAACACGACGAAAAGGAGATGGAAAATAAAAAAGAAAATCTCACAAAAAGCAGGTAAATCTTTTTTTTTTTTTTTTTTGGTTCATAAAAATGTCATCTTCTTATACAAAGAAAAAAAAAAGGTGAATTGGCCGAAGACAATTCGACCCAACCTGTCCTTTAGCAATTCAGAAACTTCCTCTTGTCGACCGAATCACTCTGCCCCCAAGAGACGTTAAAACCCAAAGGAAATTAACTAATAAGGGTGTCAAAAAGATATCTCACCCAAAGGTATATAAAAAAAAGCTTCATTTTTACTGATATCATTCTTTTTGCAGAATGGACCATACGCTTTCAAAAGATGGCACCAAACATTTTAGAAACACTCTTCGTTTTTTTTCATGGATTATTACACATTTATGATTTGAATAATGAAATTAACAAATAACATGAATGAGTAACCGAGTAATTAAAAAATAAAATAAAAATGGGCAACTGTGAGATACCAAATCGAAATTACTACTCGGGTTATGCTGTTAGGAAACGAGCAAAAATACAACCAGGTTTTATCATATAAATTCGCTTAAAAGAATCTGCAACACTGATCAAATTATTCATCAGACATTGTTAAACAAAATATATACTATTAAATAGAGTAAAAGAAAATAAAGATGTTGGAAGGTGGACCAAAGGGATGCAGCTGGGGTCTCTCTCTATTCCTCTTGTCACTTTGTTGCAGCGGGATTCCGAATGAAGAAAATGAAGAGGCGGGTGAGGGTTTCTCTTCCCTTCTTTCCTTTTTGCAAGTGATTTTGTCATTTACCAATGCACAGAGATTCATGATATGATTTTCTTTTCTTTTTCTTCTTCTTTTTTTTTTTACTTTTTATCTGAAAATCTTTCTGATGAAAAGGTATTTCTTATGGTTACTTGTTCAGGTGCATCATATATAATATTGCTTTACCTGGAAGAAAGTTACCCTTCCTATTCCCCTAATGAAACCATAATATCCTTTACTATTCAACCCCCCCATATATATATATAGAGAGAGAGAGAGAGATAGAGAGAGAGAGAGAGAGAGAGAGAGAGAGGGCCCTCGAGCAACAGCTAAACCACATTCATGATATTGGGACAACCATAAATCTCACTAAAATTTCATTTGGCTGCCCGCCAAAAGCATACACTACTCATCGACCTCAGTTCAACAAGCAATTCAATGGCATAAGAAATCATTTCGTTTAGTCCCCGGATAAATGTTTTAATTTCTACCTACCATGAGGGGATTATTACTACTACTAGTATTATTATAATGCAATTCTCCTATCAAGGCATTGACTCAAAAAAATAAAAAAGTAAATGATTCTGTGACAGACATGCTTCCTAGATCCATGAAATAAGGAGGGGGGGGGGGGAAGGCTTTGCATTTAATAATGTTCTCAATCCTTATTTATTCACCAATAATTATGTCATCGATGAGATATCCCCCCCGCAACTTGTACGCACGCAATCACGTAAGAAGAGTTTCCCTCTAATTTCTTACAGTTATTTCTATTTTTTTTGAGAAAAAAAGCAGAAGCCATTTTGTCGCATATGTGTAAATAAGCAGGTACCTTAAATTAATGATGGGTGGGGGGAAAGTTGAAATCGTGGATTATATTGAGGGTCAACTAAAAGCACCAATCGAAAATTTCTACTCATAAAAAAAAAGAGAACTCAAGTAATTAAACAAAGCGGAAGAGGGGGGTAGAGAGTTGAAGGGAATCTTGACAGGCTCAGGAGTTGGTGAGAAGACTGAGATTTTCATGACAGTTTCCATTACGATTCCAATCCTCTATCACCATTATATTATACTAAGATGATATATACAATTGGCAATAACCCCTCCCCTTACATCTTCCAAGGATACCCAATAAATTTGTTAAGGTGCTTTGGCTTCGCTTCCAGATTAATTCGAGAACAGATCGGTGGCGATCTCGGTGACCGTATTCTCTTCCTCTAGTTTGTGTTTATTATTTGGGAGTTTCTAAGATATTACTAATTTGGTTCAGCTTGCCCATGAAGTGATAGCAAAGGTTTGTCTTTTATTTATAATTCCTTTTTATTTACACGAACAAGAAACCAAGCGATTGTTGGATACAAGACATTTAGATATTAAGAAGGGTTTTAATTTACGGTTTTCTAAATAGAGAGACATGGTGGGGGGGGGGGGGGATTCTCCAAAGGGAGATGCCTCCTCGAAATGGGTTGGAAATGCGATACATGACAAAAGTGAATGTCTTCTAGCAGCCTACTCTGTTTAAGTGCCAGGGGGGCTATGTGTGCTAATTCTTGGGAAGAGCATTTTATGATCGTATATTTTTAAATAGGGGAACTTGCCATATAATTTTAGAGGGTGCAAATGTTTCTTTTTTTTTTTTTTGGACGGGGGTGGGGTTGGAGCATTCCAAAGCAAATAGGTAAGTAAAGGGTAACAAATTTCCAAGGGGCATTCGGACAATTTGTTTGTTGCCAAGTCATAACAACCCAAAATGGTCATCTCGCTTTCCCAATGCGTCTCCTCCCACAGCTTTAACCAGACACCCACCCCTTCCCTACTTTCAGTTTCATTTTCATTTTTTTTTAGCAAGGTGCAAATGTTACCCCTTGATACCTAGAGCCAGGTTGATTGTTTTTCCTTTTCCATTTTCACAGAAAAATTCTCATTCAGGAGATACACTAAAAGTTAAGGAAGTGCTAAAAAGAAATTGACTCGTCAAAAGAAAATGATGGAAAAAAGGAGCAATCCTATTATTTAAAGAAAACAAATAAATTAAAAAGAAAAATAGAGAAAGGAACGTCATTTATACAAGTAAGAAGAGAGAGAGACCAAATGCCATACTTAATAGTATACCCCACTACTTTCTTTCTAAAGCCCATATTTAAATGGGCATGGGCCCATCCAAAAGGAAGGACGGCTGCAAATGGGCTCGGCCTCCCAACACGGCAAACACCGACACCTGTCCCTCGCCGCCCAATTAAAGAAAAAGGATTGCTTCTCTCTGTTTTTTTTTTTTCCTATTTTCTTTCCTTAAAAGAGAACTCCCCGATCGCACCTGGGGAAAAGCCAAAACAAATGCGAACACATTAAATTTCGGGGAATATATTGAATAAGGGAGGACACCACGTGCGCTTTCATTTGGGAGGAGGAGGAGCAGCTGATTGAGTTTATTAGACCTTTGTGTCCATTTTTGTATCTGGTGAGCTCTTAAATGCATTCTCCAAATTATCATTTGGAGATATAAAACGCCTTTTTGACTATCCAAAATAAAGTCCCATCACATCACAACCTATGGGCGACAATAACTTAACTTAGTTGAACGAAATTTTTTATTAATTTTCTTAGTAAAGAATGAAGTTTCGATTTCGGTGATTCATAATTTTAAACGCAACCTCCGATTCAAATATTGTAATTGTACCTTTTGATTATGAATAACTCACGTAACAACGATCTCCTGGACCCTTGTTATAATTTTATTATTATTTAAAAAAAAACTTGGCGAGGGGTTAAGCAAGTTCTCGCGGGGGGTATGTTTTGGATGTTTAATCAAGAACCTCGGGTTACTTATTTTTATGCTACGATTCACTAAAAAATGTACAATGTTGGTTCTGATATCGGTTTTGGTCTCGCAATTGGTTTTGATTCCGATTCGAAAATTTATCGTTAAATATTATCATCATCCTTTAACCGATAACAGATTATTTATTATTTTTAAAAGCTAGAACTTACCTTGTGGATCAAAGAACCACAAAAAAATCTACTCTGCCATTCTGATACATGTTTTGGTTCTAATTCTAATTTATTGTTGAATATTATCTCCGTACGTAACTTCGTCACTTTTCCAGATAATTCCCAACAGGGATGACCCCTCTTTGCCTTGTATATTAGTGTTTGTGTGTATCTCTCGTCTTGACGGCCTTTGTCACCTTATTTGTGTACCAATTAAACCTAATACTTTTGTGAGCATGATTAACAATTTTGTTGTCACCACAATGTACGAATAGTGGGTTTTATTCCCCCAGTCAGTGAGTTGTCGTCGTAGTTATTGAAAAGAGTTCTCATCATGAAAAGAGCCGGATGAATCATTTCTTGTTTCACCAATAAATACAGTTATTATTGGCACTGGACATGTGGACCCAAGAATTCTTCCTTCCAAGGCGCCGTGGAGGTGATGAGCCATGTTGTGGTCGAGTTCGAACGAGGATAAGAGTTCATTGTGATGCTTTCACAATATTCCAATGTGTCTCTTGTATAAAAATAAATTTGTAATATTTTAAAATATATCTAGTTGGATATCTTATTATAAATAAACATTTAATATGATGTGAAGAAAGATAGATTCTCTTAAAGGTTTAGTAAAATTTTGTTTAAACACAGCTCATATTGTTATATCCATTAAATTGTACTTACGGAGGGTGGTCCTCGGACATGTGAACGTATCTAAGATAATGTCAACTTCAAATTTTCATACGTAAGAAATTTTACCCATAAAATTAATTCCGACGTGAGAATTTAGAATTATAACATCCGATTCTTAAAAATTTAAAACCTCCAGAACTTATCTAATTTATTCAATTAATTATGTTGATATCGTATGGTATCGGTTCTAGTAGTTTCGGATTTTACCCCTAGTCGATGATACACACCGTAGTTGGGAGTTGGGTTTTCCTCGTATCTAATTATAATTCATTATTATAGGTGTCAATCGTAAGATGGAAAATAGTTAAAACGAAAGGGAAATTACAAGAGATTAGATTAGTAGGGGGAATAGGAACAGGAATAGGGATGGGCAGCCTCGGGAGGGTAACGAGAGGAAGGGGAGTCACATCGGCCAGGGCATTAGGCAGGCCCGGCCTTCACGTTCGGGCCAAAGAAAGACTCACTCAGGAGAGTAAATCAATAAATAATAATATTAAATATTATTTAAAGGATATCAAAAACTGTAAAATAAACCTCCCCCACACCCCATATATTAAAAACTCCATATGCAAAAATATAATATAAGGATTGGGGTGGGGGGTTAAATTGTTCATACGAAAAAAAAAAAAATGAATTAGGTTGCTGCCAAAACAATAAGAATTGGATGGGTGCTTGTCCCAATAACCCGCGTCCCCCCCAGACCCGGGTGGGGAGGATAAACACGTTCAGAATCAGAGATAACAAAACCCACCACCCACCCCTCGTCTACCCTTTCCATCGATCGAATCGGGTCATCATCATCAAACGAAATCCCCCACCCCACCACGAAAATTCACCTCCCCGAATCAAAAATCGTCCTAAAATCCCCTTGGTTCATGAAAATACGGCCCCTCCTACTCGTGTCCTAACCTAACCCTCGTCTGTTGTCCTTCGGCCGGCCCATGGTTTGATCTTTTTGTTTTTCCTTTTGGGTCTGCAGCAGCCGAAACCCCCCACCTTCCCCCTCCATCATCATCATCGACATCATTAAGGTATACACACACTCACACAAACACATTTACCAGGACGTCCCCTCGTATGTACACCACATGTTCACGAATCCGATTCCATCCGCGATCGTGTTCTCGTTCTCGTTCTTTTGGGGTTTAGGGTCATGCCCATTTCTTCTTCGTGTTTGGGATTCTAATGGTGTGGGTTATCATCCAATTTGATTTTCTTGATGTTTATAACACGATAAAGATTGAGATGGTTGTCCCCTTTCTTTCTGGGTCGTGCATGACTAGTTGGGTTGTGTTCATGTCCATCCCCTCCCCTCCCCCTCATAGGTTTTTCTTTCTAACATCCCCCGACCCAAAAATCCCAACCTAATCGGGCGGATCCGCGTGATTTCTTCCTCTGTTGGGTACAAATGTGGTGATTTTTTATCTTTGGGTACGTGGGTCGGGGAGTTTTTGATGTGCTTGGTGTTTGGAAGTATGTCCTGAATATTACAGGAGGTCCCTGCACATCACAAAGACAGAAAGGGTCGACACCTCCGAGGATGTTCCTATTTCTGTTTTTTTTTTAGAGTCCCTATTTTTCTCTCCTCTTCTTACTATTTTCAAACTTACTGTGGCTTTACCAACTGCAAGCCCTCGCTACTTGCTGTTTGTTGTAATGTTACAATCTATTTTTAACTTTTGTCACAATTCTTTTTTTATAAAATTATTATTTTTTTTACAAAAAAGAATTCTGTGCATGTAAAAAACTTCTGGGGGATTTTCTTTTCTTTTTGAATGATTTTGGTCTGATGCTTTTCCTTTGTTATGTAATGTTTGGTGTTCCTTTTGAGGATGTTGGCAGGGTTTGTCTCTTTTGTGAATTGCAGTGTTTAATTTTTGGCCCAGTAATGTTAATACCCCTTGTTGATGTTAGTTGTCGAAATTTGTTGATGTTGGGTGCTGAAATCATGTGCGTTTGTGATATTTAGGCTGCACAGTCAAGTTGATTTGCCTTTGTTTAGTCTGATTGCTGCTAGAGCAGATTCCTGAGTTTTGAAGAGCCCTTGGGTTTAGGATTACAAGTACTATGCTGTTGTCAATTTCTTGCTTATATTATATATTTTTTCCTGTCGGGGATATTACAATTCATTAGATTCTTCACTCTTGCGCCAAAACACCTGTATCTTAAAATTAGCCATCAAAGATCCGTGACTTTGTTGTGTTAAGATTACATTTTCCTTTTTATGAAGTTTATTTTCCTCGAGTATGTCAGGGGAAAAAAATTCAAATGTGTAGGGGATAGTTGACTCTTGACGCGGATTATACCTGCTTTGTTATCCTACCTATTAGATTAGGAGTGAACTAGTTTCACGTTGCTCTTCCAACTGCAGTTTTGGTGAATTCCGAAATTAGTCAATTTAATTTTTTTTAATTATATAATAGAGTGTTTATTTCAAAGTTAGATGTAAACCTTTTAAATTTGCCCATAGTGTCCAATTGATCCTATTTTCTACTCTATATTTCGCAGTTGTTGGTTTTTGTGGTTGTTGATTCCTGGATCGGTTTTAGGGTTCTCCGACTGTCGAACCAAAATCCTATGAAGATACCCATGTTCTGGAAATTTGTGAACCGGGAATCTTATGTAGTCCTATTTGAATATGTAATGTTATTCAGAGTACCTTTGGTAGCGGATCTTATGCTTGTACAGAGCAATGCTGTGTAGTTTTCTCTTATGTTATTCAATTTCTAATGCCTCTTGCTTTGCCCCAACTACTTCAGGTTTCAGGAGCTCTGATTGTTGCTGTATGGTCAATTGGTTAGTTTGCAGAGTCCTGGGGAGTCTGATTGACAAGCCTGGAGACGAAGCTGTTAACTTACCTTGACCATGTGATGATCACAATCATCAACTGGTGGTTGGATTGAAAAAGATAAAGATCTTCCTTAGAAGAAATGCCATTCGTGATGGGAAGTAACAACATTGAGTCCAATAAGCAATTGCAAGTGCGGGACGGTGGCATGGATGCTGTGTCATCGACTGTGGGAAACAACCACATGGAAGAGTGTGCTGAAAGGGAGGAATCTACCAGCCAGTTTGAGGATTATGACAACCAGTTGCTTGGAGTTCCCTATTCCGATTGTTCAATGGATGGCCTGAAATTATCTGGTGGGCCTGACGATCTTGAGGAAAATCAGCTAAATGAAGAATTCTGCTTGGCTTCGGAGACCTCTCAAATTATTGTGGATACTATTGAAAGTGACTTTCCGAGCAATAACAGGGAGGGCGAGTCATTGCTCTCAGAGCCCAAGTGGTTGGAAGGAGACCATGCTTTAGCTCTTTGGGTGAAGGTAAGACTGAAAACTAATTTATTGGGTTATACTGAATTAGCTATTGTTACATCAGTAGTTTGTTGGGTTTTCTTCTTCCAAATCAGAAGCATGTGTTCACTTTACTAAGCAGATTTTTATCTTCATATAATCTTGTTTTTCCCAATTAGGCAAGAATTTTAGCATTTATTCCTGCTAATTTTTATTTTCCATCGAGTTCTTAACACTGTCGATTGCATTTGTAGTCTGAGGCCAAACTGGGATTGCACATTAGGGTTCTTTGATTAAATCATGGTTGGTGAAATCCCTGAGAGATCGAACCATCTGTATTTTCTCTGTTCATTGTGACAACTTAAAACATATCCAATAAATTTTTATACAGTGGTTTCATGCCTATTGTGGACGATTCTGGAGTTTGTCTCAATAGATAACTTTTATGATGCTGGTTTTTTGTTCCTTTTCTTTTCCTGATACTCTTTTGCTCCAAGAATAGTGGAGAGGGAAGTGGCAGACTGGAATAAGATGCGCAAGAGCTGACTGGCCTTTGACAACTTTGAAAGGGAAGCCAACTCATGAGAGGAAGAAGTATTTTGTGATATTTTTTCCTCATACAAAAAATTACTCCTGGGTAGACATGCATCTTGTCCGCCCAATCGATGAATTTCCCGAGCCGATAGCATATAGATCACATAAGATCGGACTGAAATGGGTCAAGGAGTTAGCTGTCGCACGACGGTTCATCATGCAAAGGTTGGCTGTTGGTATGTTGAACATTGTTGATCAGTTGCATGTGGAGGTATAACTAATGGCAATTCCCTTTGGCAAAGTCTTTGGGCAGCTTCATTTTTTCTTTTTTCATTTGGATCTTCCATTTTTGTTGTTGTTCAAACTTTTGCAGTCTTTGACTGAGGCTTCTCGAGAGATGCTTGTATGGAAGGAGTTTGCAAAAGAATTATCCCAATGTACAGGCTATGATGAACTCGGAAAAATGCTTCTGAAGTTGCAAAATGTAATGCACTCTGCTCTCTAGTTATATTTAGTTGTGCGATAGGAGATACTCTCATTGGTTCTTGTTGTTTGCTCAATTTCTCAGTTAATGCCCAAATTTGTGCCTCGTACTTAGAATGTGATATTTGAACCAATAAAAGTTTTAATCGGCACCATCTTTGGTAGATAATAGGTAGCTTCTTCACTTCTGCAGATGATATTGTCCCGCTACCTAAATTTGGAATGGTTACAGCAAGATTTTAATAGTTGGACACACAGATGCTGCAATGCACACAGTGCTGAAATCATCGAGACGCTAAAAGAGGTCTGTTCATACTTCCCCAATATTTTGTCATCTCCGGGTTTTCGTGTTTACGAGTAGGGTTTGATTGAGATTTATAGTTCTATATAATCAAGCCCGGACTGACTCGAGAGTTTTCTGTACTTCAATGAAGGGTCTTATCATGTTTGCTAGCTTTACAGATTTAGAATAGAAAATTTGGTCTAGGCTATCGACATCAATTTCCACAACATCCATGCAATGTAAACAAGCTCTGTTATTTTGATTAGTACATGAAAAATTGGTCTTTATACCATTTATTCTTTCTAGGAATAATTTGCTGTTCTGAGAAACCTAATTCATTGATGATAGGTTGAGTTTAGCCTGTTCCTTCCAATTTTCGAAGAGTTACCTTAGTGCTGTGTGAGCAGTATTGGTTTTTTTTTTTGGTTAACTAACTTTTGGAGAACCCTCTCTACTGGTGGCTCATGGCAGGAATTGTTCGAAAATGTTCTGTGGAAAGAAGTAAATTCTCTTTGGAACGGAGTGATACAGGGTGTACTGGGATCTGAGTGGAGAACCTGGAAGCATGATATCATAAAATGGTTTTCAACGGCACATGAGCTGCAGCCTGTATCAAATGCTGTCTGCTTTCAGCAACATGATCTTAATCATCTTGTTATTCCTAGCATTCCAGTGATGGTGAAGAGGCCCAAACTGGAAGTTAGAAGGGCAGAGGTGCATACTTCTCAGCTAGACGCTAGAGAGTCTGGTGAAGCCACAAATGTCATGATCGATTCTGCATTTTTTAACAATGAGGATACTGCAAATGGAGCTGCTTTGACTCCGAAGCCTCACGTTGGTGAAAATGCAAGGGAGGGTACCGACACAAATGTGACTGATAGATGGGATAAAATTGTCGTTGAGGGCAGAAGCGTAGATTTAGTTCAATCCCGTCCAATCGAACCCGTTCATCCGAAAGAGTTAGCGGTCATACCAGTGGTCACACCTCGGAACATATCAGCTGATGTGAGATGCTTAGATTCTGGAAGCAGGAGTCGTCAGTGTGCAGCTTTTGTCGAGTCCAAACAAAGACAATGTAATAGGTCTGCAAATGAAGGTGAGGTTTACTGTTGCATACATTTGGCATCTCGTTATGCTGCCAGCTCTGTAAAGATGGAAAGGCCACTACCTGTTGAAACACCTCCTTGTGAGGGCACTACTGTCCTAGGTACTAGATGTAAACATCGTTCACTTCCAGGCTTCTCATTTTGCAAAAAGCATAGACCTGAAGGTGCGAAAGCATCAGATAGTATGCTTAAAAGGAAGCATGAAGATTTGGATTCTCATTCAGAAGGCATGATTGGTATTGGCACACCATCCAAAGAAGCATCATATTTTCCTCATGTAGATCGGGCCTCTGTTTTCATGTTACCTACGGAGAAGCGGGAGCATTCTGGCAGAGATAGTAGTGGCTTGGGGCTCGTAGTCCATTGTTTGGGTTCATGTTTCCCAAACGAGGAGTGTGTGGATAGCCCGATTCGTTGTTCGTTGTACTGTGACAGACATCTTCCAAGCTGGCTTAAACGAGCAAGGAATGGTAAAAGTAGGATACTTTCAAAAGAGGTGTTTTTAGAGATCTTGGGGGAATGTTCTTCTCTGGAGAAAAAACGACAATTACATAGAGCGTGTGAGCTCTTTTTCCGGTTATTCAAGAGTGTGATGTCTGTTAGAAACCCAGTCCCTATGGACGTGCAATTCCAGTGGGCATTGTCTGAAGCTTCCAAAGATCCTCCTGTTGGGGAGCTCCTCACAAAATTGGTGTGCTCTGAAAAAGAGAGATTGCAGAGAATTTGGGGCTGCGGGGCTGGTGGACATGGAGAAATGTTGCCTCTGGCAGTGAAAGAGCCTCAGTTACTATTGACAGATTGTGCTGCCCATGATGACGTCAAATCTATCAAGTGCAACATTTGCTTGGAGGAATTTCCAAGTGCTCTTTTTCTTGGCAACCATTGGTTGGATAGACACAGGAAGGATGCACAGCGGCTTTTTAAAGGTTATGCCTGCGCCATATGCTTTGATTCATGTACTGACAAGAAAGTTTTAGAGACTCATGTTCAGGACAGACACCGGGTGCAATTTGTGGAACACTGCAAGCTTCTTCAGTGCATTCCCTGTGGTAGCCATTTTGGCAACTCTGACGAGTTGTGGTCACATGTCCTTTCTGTTCACACAGAAATTTTCATATCTTCCAAAGTTGTCCACCAACCTATTCTTGCTGTCAATAATTTACCTTCCAAACACGAGCCCTCAAGTTCAGCCCCTCTGGACAGCAACCTGGAAAATATGGACGAATTTAGGAAGTTTGTTTGCAGGTTTTGTGGGATGAGGTTTGACTTGTTACCTGATTTGGGCCGTCATCATCAAGCAGATCACATGGGTCCTGGCATGGTCGGCCGTCCTCCGAAGAGAGGGCTCCGTTTCAGTTCTTATAAGTTGAAAACAGGAAGGCTCAGTCGCCCTCGATTTAAGAGTTCCTTGGGAGCAGCGTCCTATAGAATTAGAAGTCGGGCCAATGTTAGCTTGAGAAAGCACATTGGGGCATCAAAAATGCTTAGTTTCCCTGTATCTGTTTCGCAACCCCATCCAATGGTTGAGCCTAGTGGGAATAGTAGCAGTAAGTTGGCTGAAGCAGACATCTCAGTTATTGCACAGATTTTGTACTCCCACATACAGAAAACTAAAGGTCGTCCAAACAACTATGAAGTCTTGTCCATTGCTCGCTGTGCTTGCTGCAAGGAGAACATCAAGGCCCTGCTGGAGGCTGTATATGGAGTTTTGCCTGAACGATTGTACCTCAAGGCTGCAAAAATGTGCAGCGAGCAAAATATTCCAGTGAACTGGCATCTCGATGGATTTGTCTGTCCCAAAGGTTGCCAATCTGTGAAGCAGCCTACCCCGTCACCCGAGTTGACGGCCCTTCCAGAAGGTCAATGGAGAAACTTATCAGAAAATACGTCTAGCCCTTTGACGGACGATTGGGAAGTAGATGAAAGCCATTGTGTCATTGACTTACACCAACTTAAACCAAGAACCATGCAGAATGCCATCATCCTGTGTGATGATATTAGCTTTGGTCTTGAGTCTGTCCAGGTTTCGTGTGTAGTGGATGAGTGGCTACTTGATTTGCTTCATGTTGTGGAAAATCCTGAAGACAATAATGCTGTATCTTCAATGCCCTGGGAGAGATTTACCTATGTCACGAAACCAATTCATACTGGATTGTTTTCCCCGGTAAATTTTCCTTTTCATGTTATTTTCCTAAAATATTAAAGTGTATCAGTGAGGGGTGCTCTAAAAGTTAATTCAAAGGGTAATCTTTGATTTTTGGAGTGTACTGCTTTTATAGCATGCTATCTCCTAACAATCAATTACTGTATAAATTCCAATTTTCTACATGTTTCTTTTGCATCCGTTTAAAAAATTGAAGCTTAATAACCCAATTTTATTCTTGCAGAGTTTGCAGCTCGGTTGCTCCTGTACAGAAGCTTCATGTGCACCGGAGAAATGCGATCATGTCTACCTATTTGATAATGACTACCAAGATGCAAAGGACATAGATGGAAAACCTATGCATGGTAGATTCCCCTATGATGAGTATGGGCGGTTAATCTTAGAGGTGGGTTCATTTCTCCAAGGCCCCTTTTCCCGATAAATTAGTGAAGTGGGCTGCTATTAGTTTGGCCTCTGTACGACCACATTCCAAGCCTGTGTATTAAAATGATTGGTGGTATTTTACTTTTCGCAGAGTCCAAATTATAAATTCAGAGATATTGTTTTTACCGAGTTGAGAAATATCTTTTTGATGAGTTTCCTGTCCTATAACTTCTCTTTGTAGCCCTGTTAAAATCTATGATTGTGCACTACAAACTGTCACCTGGCATACCTATGTGAACTTCAGTTTGCATCTTTCAAAACATTTCTTTTTCTATGTAGACCAGTTTCCAGTTCTCTCTATGGGTGTCATATCCATCTGTTTCCTTATGGGGATTTGACAAATATTCTGAATTGTCATTACTGTACTCAATCATCTGATTTTCAAAAGATAACTTCTTAATAAGGTTTTACTTTGTTTGAATATAAGCAACCTACTCAATTGAATTTGAAACCTGCTAGCGTTAAGTCTATTCTTTAGGTGAAATGCTTAAATCTTGTTGCTCAGATTGCCGTTATTTGCTTTTTATTTTTGAGGGCATCAGATGATACAGAGGAAATGATATTTGATATATTTGTTCCTTTCCATTGACCCATAATAATGTGTTTCAAATAATGCAGGGAGGTTACCTTATATATGAATGTAATCGCATGTGCGGCTGCAGTAAGAGTTGTCCAAATAGAGTCTTGCAGAATGGTGTTAGGGTGAAATTGGAAGTATTCAGGACAGAGAAAAAGGTACGATTTTATCAACATGTGGATCCCAATGATTAATTGGTTCAAAAATCGATACGTCATTGTTAATGAACATCATTTTGGCAGGGTTGGGCAGTTAGAGCTGCACAAGCAATTTCCCGGGGTATGTTTATATGCGAGTATGTCGGGGAGGTCTTAGGTGAAGCAGACGCCACTGAACGGCGCAAAAGGTTCCTGTCCAATTATATTTGTTGTTGTTTTTTAGAATATGTTAATTTTACCTGAATGGCATGTTTGATTTTTCAGTGATGGAGCAAAGGGTTATAGCTATATCTACGACATTAGTTGTGGTGTAAATGAGGTGTGCAGACTGACTGAAGAAAATGACCACCATGTAATAGATGCAGCCAAATATGGCAATGTCTCGAGATTCATTAACCACAGGTAATGAATGGATAATATTGGTTAGATGAATCTTAATTGAGCTGTCATGAGCTTTGTTGCTTGGAAAGACTGTTTTGGACTCTACTGATGTAGAATGTATTGTTTTTTATTTGGACATTACATACCTTTAATCGTGCTTGGGAAACACATTCGTTGCATTTGTCTAGTAATAGGTTAAATCCCAGATCTGTGTATTTTGGGACATTACAATAATTTTCTGGATGGCAAGTTCTGCTATTTTGGTCTTTGGCACTTTGTCAGTTTGAAGTCCCCGAGGAAGTGTGTTTTTTTAATAGTTTGAATGAACACTCTTTATCACTAGCTCTCAGTTCACATTGTAGCCTTACTTTTACCGACTTTCTTAATTTTTTCAAGATGTCACTGTATAATGAAGTGTGCTAAACTGTTGTAAACAACCTGTTTGAGTAGTGGAAAGATGAGGGTGTTACTCACTGAGATCCTTGTGATTCTCTAAACTTTTGTGCTTTAGCTTTTCGGCTAATTTGTCTGGTGCGTGGTCAAATATATTTGTATTTTGCAGCTGCTCGCCGAATCTTGTGAGCCACCAAGTCCTCCTGGAGAGTATGGACAGCCATCGGGCCCATGTCGGTCTTTATGCTGATAGAGATGTAAGTTTTGGTTTTGAATCAATCGACCGGCAGTTTTGGCGTTATGTTGGGTGTCCACTGAGAATAGATTTATTATTTTTTTCGATGAATCAGATAGCGTTAGGGGAAGAGCTGACGTATGAATATAACTACAAGGTGGGTTCTGAGGAAGCATGTCCTTGCTTGTGTGGATCGACAAATTGCCGCGGACGTGTTCACTGACGGAAGTCGTTGCCGCCGCAACCCCTGTTGACCAGACAATGACTTGGGCATTGAAAGATAGTTTGGTAGAACCCTCTTTGTATCGATGTACAGTTGGTAGTTTCCCTTGATTTTCTTTTGCTTAATTATCTTGGCTTCAGGATTAGGATATTTTATTTTTATTTGCTGGTGAAAATGTTTTGGGATTTTACACAGTTTCGGATGGGATGAGAATTAGAAAATATCAGCGGAGATTTATTTGCTTTTTGATTATAATCATTGTGATCCACGTAGTGAGTGGATTGGAGGTACATATTGGGAAGCGGCCGTAACTGCTACGTGCTTTAACTAAATTCGTATTTTTTTAGTAAATTTTAATTAAAAAACAATTTTTAAATAAAAAACACAACTGAATTAGTAAAAAATTTAGTAAAGTTTACTAATTTTTTTACTGTTCACAATTCGTAAATTTTACTAATTTACGTTTAGTAATTAACCCATTAATTTCCAGATTAGTTTTAATATTTTTTTTTACTAAAAAGATCGGAGAAATCATCCTAATTTTAAAAAGTTTTACGAAAAAGTTACTCTTCAACTTTAGTAAATATTTACGAAACGAAATTTATCAAAAAAAAAAATATTTACGAAACTTTTTAGTAATATTACTAGTCGATTTACTACTTGTGTTTTAGTAATTTTTACTAAGAAATTACTGTTCATTGTTAGTAAAAAGTACTAATTTTTCTTAGTAAAAGTTCAAAGTTTAGTAAATAGTCCGATGGGCTTTTGACTGAATTAGTAATATTTTACTTTTTTTTTTTGAAAATTAGTAAAACACTGTTTAACTTAGTGAAAGTGTTTGAAAATTACTAAAAATTAATACGGGTTTCGTAATTTTGTACTGATTTCTGCGTGGAATTTTAATAAAATTTGGTAAAGTATTACAAAATATTTTGGTAATTTACTAATCCGAACAGTGTATCCCGAACCAAATTACTAAACTGTGGTTATTGTGAAATGACGAATTTGCCCCCGGTTCCAATTTACGAGATATATTACAAATCTAATTACTAAAATTGTACATGAGTTCCATCGTTCCCTCTGATCCACCTTCCTCCTCCCGTCGTCTCCGTCGTCCCCTCCGATCCCCGTTCTTCTTCCTGTCATCTCCGTCGGCGACCCCCTTCCCGGTTGACCTAATGACATCACGTACGATCCCCTTTTTGTTCATCGTCTTCCTTTTACTGCCCGAGAACCAACAACCCTAAATCGTGTTCCTTTTATCGGCCGAGAACCCAAAACCCTAAATCGTCTCCTCCGATCCACTCAAAGTTACGATTTTTGGGTTTAGTCCTGTGCATGGTGTTCTGGAGTTGGGTTTAGGTGTCTGGTACTAGGTAAATCCCTCGCGTCAAGTCTTACTCATCCTACCCGAGATCCCACGAACCGTAGTTTCTCTCCTCCGATCCACTGTATATTGTTAGGATTTGGTTTTGGGTTTCTGTATGGGTATGGGATGGTTTGGCTTTGGGTAGACGGTGGTCAGTGGGTTAGACTTCTCGGTTTGCACATTGTAGTATAAGTTTTGATGGTGTTGGTTATTTATTTGTTGATGTATGCAGAGATTGAACGAGATTTCGATATTGGTTGTGGAAACGACGCAGACGCATGTACAGGAGGCAATACACCTGGTACTTCGAATAAGAAAAAGTCTAAGGCAGTTCTTGTACGAAAGGTAAATAACACAACCTTCTTTCAGTAATTTTCATAGTTGGATTGAGTTTCCCGTGGTTGTATTGTTATAGGATTACCTTTATACCCGGTGTAGTCCGAAGAAGCTATTTTCAGTCCTCAACACATTCAACGAGCTAAGAAGTCAGCCCTGACAGACCTAGGATTTGATGGTCTGCTTCATTTGTCAAGTAGGCATGTTGAATCACAACGCCTTGAAGTTCTGTTTAAGGTTGTTCGATCCAGTGAAGAGGGTCTTGTTAATCGATGGTGTTGAACAACCCTTGTTGTCTACTAATGTTGAGGCCTTAATCGGCATACCAGCTACCAAAGTGGGTGTCCCATTTAGTGGACACATGGAAACAGTCCGGCCAGAGTTAAAGGATCACCTCAAAAAAGGAAAGATTTCTCTAAAATCTGTTGAGAATCAGCTGCGATCAAGAGATGTTCCCGACGAGTTGTGGAGAGTGGAGGTTGTAATTTTCATCATAGGTTGCTACTTGTGCCCAACAACAGCGTTTGATATCGACAAGGAGTATCTCCTTGCCACCCGAGATGTAGAGGCAATATGCAAATTTGACTGGGCAACTCATGTGGTTGATAATTTGTGTACCCAAGTGAAGGCATTTCAAGGACATGAAGCGAAGTACATCGGTGGTTGCGTGCATATACTTCTGGTGGGAATTTTTAGTATACTCTTGGTTAATATTATTTAATGAGTGATGTTATTACTGTCATCATTCCTTGTTCTTGCAACCAGTGCAGTTGATTGTGTCAAATGCAGTTATTCTATGCTTGTAAAAGTTCTAAGGCAGGCGCTACGTTATCAAGGAGTAATAGGTCTACGCTACTTTGTCGAGATTGGGATGACGATCGTCTGAAATCCCTTTTCAAAGTAATAAGTGCGGAGGTTACGGATATTATAAGTATGGTCCAAGTTATGATGCACATGGAACGACAAGTAACCAAAAAGTTTTGACAACATGTTCTTCAATGCGTTGTTTATTGCTCTTCATTCCATTAACAGGAAGCCGGCGAATTCAAAATGGTCGCAGATGACGAAGGCAACTGTGCGAACGAGTCCGACCAGATGCAAATCGTGATGCATCGGTTGAAGGTAATTTGAAATCATCGCTTCGGACTATAACTGTTTATAATTTGCATATAACATAGGTTTAAAATTTACCAATTTAAACCATTCCTCGCATGACCAGACTGTTGAATTTTCAGAAAGAACTCCAAGCCAGTAATGAGCACATCCTGCGTAAATTGTCCACTGCACTCACCGAAGTTCGACGACTGAGAGCTGAAGAACGTCTTCCGATGAACCGACCCGACTGCAAAACTACTCAGGCAAATGATATGACTGATTAACGTAGATCATAGCGAAGGAGGAGTTCAATCAAAAGTTGATCCACAGTCTACCAATGTCCCGCAGTCTGCCTCTCCACCTGCTGAACCTGGTCATCCGCCGATTGGGTTAAAGAAACCTGTCTATGATGTGGGGTCCACCATGGTCTCTGAAAGAAGCATCGTGCCGTTTGATCCTACTCAACAACGACAGCCACTTTCGAAGGGTAGTGATGATTATTCGGATCCTCGTGAGTTACAACTGGTTCGAGCTCTTAACAAGATTGGCGCATTCGTTGGCAGGACTGATGGTCATACAACAAACGCTGAGAGTGAATCTGAATTTGAAATGACTAAGTTAGAGGAAGGTGTCGCGTCTTTACTGATGCGGAATAAAGGAAAGGAGAAGATTGGAGAACGAGCTGCATTTCAAGATGAAGAGGAAGTTGTTCCCACTGCTAAAGGAAAGGAGAAGATTGGAGATCCAACTGTAGTTCAAGAGGAAGAGGAAGTTGTTCCCACAGATAAAGGGAAGGAGAAGACTGGAGAAGAAACTGAAGTTCAAATGAAGGTGAATCTCTTCTGATTTTATAATTAACTATGCAAAATCTTTTTAACAGTAATATTTATCTGCTCGTGGGTTCCAGGAAAGCGGATCGTCTACCACAAATGTTTTGAACACAAGGCAGGTCCAGACGCGTCGTACGTTAGAGCGGAAGCCCTCCTCCTTCAAGACCTCCCCATTTGTACTACCAAAGACAGTAACGCGAACAAAGAAGCGTCTTCGCAGAAATATACCTGAGGTATAACAACGTGGCACTATTGAATGGAAACATCAAACGTCGATCACGATCATTCAGTCTGCCATGTTCATCTATGAAGAATTATAGATGTTGTAATTTTTTGTTTATAGGCACTTCAAAATATCATTCCAGAGGATATCACTGTAAGTGAGCTGAAAGCGTTTACGCCGGCTCAATGGAATATCCTAAAGTATGCCTGGAATGAGGAGCGGGATCATAGGTTAGTGTCGCAGTCCTGGGCCTTTATGTCTTGGAATGTTACTTTACTTTGACCTTTCGGGTATGTAACTTTGATTGTTCCTTTATTATGCAATGAATGTCTTTGTATGACAGAATCCGTCAACGTTAATAGGCATGCCATGCTGTCTCTCAAACCTAATAGATTGATAGACAAATGATGTAAGAATTTCTTTCAACTCAACCAACATATGCGACTTAATGCATCTTAGTATATATGGTCAACGATGATGCAGATCATAGACTTCCATGCCGTGATGCTACAAAGCTGCGTGGATTCAGAGAAGAAAAAGATTTGGTACTTTACAAGTTGGTTAGGAGTTAGTTTGTCATGCACTAACGATTGATTTATAAATGTCATGTGTAATTTTTTAATGACCATAAACGCAACCACCAAAATCTTGCTGCAAACCAGTGCAATGCTTCCAACATGCCCGTGATCTCAAAAGCGGATGCTGCTTCCCTATATTCGCACTATAAGTCACACATTGGGAAGACCATGAAGTGCAATGGGTAAGCATTCCCTCATCCATCTTTCCGACTAATTTTACTAAAATGTAGATCAAAATTAGTTAGCCTATACATATAGCTGGTCTATGACTTGTGTAAGTTTTACTAAAAGCTTGCTACATTGAATGCAGATTTATATTCCGGTGTGTGTATCGGAGTCCCATTGGACTTTACAAATCATATCATTCAGGACATCTAAAGTGTTAATAATGGACACACTTAACAACAAACTGAGCAACTTGCATGGGAGGGCAAACCTTCATCGCCGTGTTGTGAAGCTTGTGAGAGTGATTATGGAAGAGAATAAAGTGAAATCAAAGATTTCCATCGATCAAGTTCCAGACATCTGCTCCTGGAATATAACATACCCAAAGAATGTCCCCAACCAAATGGCCCCCGGAAATGAGTACGTCCAAATTCCATAAAGTATTCGTCTTATTAAGGAAAAATACTTAGAGAGATCCCCGTATGATTTGGTGTTATGCAGTGTTGACTGTGGAATATATGTGATGAAGTTCATGTCCATGCCTGAACCCCTGGAAGGGGCTGAGAAAGTGGTATGTTCTAGTTTCAGAATAGTTTACTCCTTTATGACTTGATGAATGCCAAATGAATACATGACTAACACGACTACCCTTTGAACGTTAGATTGTAGGTGTTGTTGATAGGTTGAAACTTGTGATAAGCCTTATTAAGTGGTCTGGGAATGACATTAAGAAAGTTATTTATCAAAGGGTCAAGGATGATGGAGAAGTCAAGAGAAAAACTGGACGACAGTGACGAGACTAACTCTGTGGCTGCAATTCCCTAGCATATAGAGACCTCGATAAGATACTGGTTTCCAATAGTGAAACTAATTCTGTGGTACATATTCCTTACGATAATTCCAGAGGTCCCTTTTTGCATTACTACCTGGAAAAGTAGGACTTTTGTAATGTAG
The DNA here is from genome assembly GCA_029817715.1 of Melastoma dodecandrum. Classification (NCBI taxonomy): domain Eukaryota; kingdom Viridiplantae; phylum Streptophyta; class Magnoliopsida; order Myrtales; family Melastomataceae; genus Melastoma; species Melastoma dodecandrum. The sequence goes on from JARUPY010000434.1 coordinate 1,854,884, forward strand.
TGCATTAACAGCTGGATGTAAAAGTAAGTGATCCTGAATTGCTGACCTTGTTAAGACTTATGGGTACATATTTTGCTGTCCATAAACAGAGTTATCATCATAGCATCCATTATAATCTATTTCCGAAGTACTTTCACTACAGAAGTTACCTTCTTTTTTTATGTTGATACAAGACATTTCAGGCCGTCGAGACGTTCTGCCATGATACTTAATATTGGACGAATGGATGACATACTGTCGACGAACCTCGTCATCGAAATTAACATTAACACAATCATCATCCGTTTTCTTCCCTTCTTGGTCCCTGCAGCTAAGCTCCAACTCCGACGTCAAAGTTTCAATACTTTTACGCAGTCGATGATATGATTTGTCCGATTTCTCGGCTAAAAAACACATACGTCTGCATGATGTCATGAGAATACCCTGGCGCAGGTCAGCAACGTTTACACCGTATTCCTGGCCTGAAAATGCTTCACAGTTTATATTTTTAGCTGTCTTTGTCCACCTTTTCTTCACCAGATGAATTGGTATGGACATCAATCCTTCTATTTTCGCAACGTGGAATAGGTGCGAACACGGGAATCCAAAGGTCTCAAAATGTAAGTAGCTGCAACTGAGTTGGACAGCATTCTTCACAGATGATACTTGCACGCACCTATGCTCACCGTCATAATAGAAAAGAATGTATACCTCGCGATGTTCCCATCGAGTAAATTTTCCACGTAAAATCTTGATTCCTTTTATATCTCAGACTGAACCTTACGAAAAGAGGTCATGGTGTATACTCGACGTACATCCTCCTCAAGTCGGCGCAACATCGTAATTGGCCTGAACGCTTTCTGCGATGAGTTGAAATCCTCTTGATATTCCTTGTGATGAAGATCAGCTACTGCACGCTAAAAATTGTGTACGAAATCATGCAGTTTATGTTTCACCTTGACATATCCCTTCATATATGCATGCATACGTTCGCAACGTTGAGTGCTTCTAAGCTCCGCCCAAAAATGTCCGTGAAGATATGTTTGCCACCACATATGTCTGCATGCATAAATCTCTTGTAGCCATCTGATGCTTATCGATCCTGTAAGTGTCATTGAAGTACACCACTCCTCTTCAACTTCGTCAGATGGTCTACTGTTGTACATGAAGGACGAAACACGGGCTCGCATTCTCGGATCTTGTACACGACGCGCAATGTTCTGGCTGAAATGCCAAAGACATAACCTGTGTCTTGCAGATGACCAAACTTCTCTCACAGATGTGATCATCGCTTTGTCGGCATCCGTGACAATGCTAATGGGATGTTTCCCTCCCATGAGTACGCAGGAGCCAAGTGTAGTCAGCAATGGTTTCAGAAGTCATCAAGGCAGCCCCAAAGATAGTAGTTTGATGATGATGATTCACACCCACGATGATGACCATTTGCATGCCATATTTGTTCGTCTTGAAGGTACAGTCTAGAGCTACGACATCACCAAATGATTGATAATCAGCTATGGAGGTACTGTCGACCCAATATATGCGACTGACTTCATTTTTTTCCACAAATGTTTAAATGCCATACCAGTGTCACTATTCCTCCTAGAAAGGAGGTATGCAAGGACGGAATCACAGCCAACATTATCCCCAACTGACTCTTCCTTCAGCTTTCGGTTATTGAGGTCCTTCATTAGGAAACCAACACGTGAGTGACCACTAGATACGTGTATAAGTAGTCGTATAATATCGCACTGTCTAAATCCAACGTCAAGCATTCGACGTACTAATGTCATATCTTGGCCGTCAATGTTGCGTCTTTCTCGCATGAAATAGGACAAACCATTACTCACCATTTCATGATTGTGTTCCAACTGAACAACAACCAAAGTCCATTGTCCATTGACCTCGACTCTAGCTTTGAAGAAACAGCTGCAACCTGTCTTGATAGACGCCCTAACCCTCTTATTGGCATCATAATAGGGGAATTGGAACATTCCCCTTCCCTTGAACAAACCCACTTTCTCATAACGCATTCACCGTTTCGAAGTTTTTGACGATCTCTTTTCCTAACTGAAAAGCCATGAACCGTCGCATACATTTTAATTAGCTCTTCAGCTTCTTCAGCAGTACCAAATAACATATTCAACAACTGATCTTCATTCATATCCGTGAGTATATTGAAGAAGTCACTCATATCCTGCTCACCTACAATCACATATATCAGAAGAAGAGGTTAACAACAATAGCTTTGGATTTCCCAGGCAAAATCCATTGTGCAAACCACGTCACGGGGGACATTTTTGGGTGCAAAAGAGGCTGATGTTCACCGAATCTTCGGTGGAACCAAAAGAGGAAGCAAGTAGATGGATAAAGGGAGGAAACAGATGTTCACCGAACCTTGGTGCTCCTGGTTGAAGACAATTTTGATTTCTTCAAGGGACAGAGGAGGAAGATGGGATTCCAATAGCAAAACTCTCTGGGTATGGGAAGAAGAAAACCACCTGCAAAGTCAACACCCACCCAATTAGGTGAACAATTAAATGTTCATGACCAACCCAGTAGCACTGCTCGTCCGTGGGATTTTGCGGGCATTGATTTAAATTGGCATCGGGAGCAAATTCGTCATTTCACAATGACCATAGGTTAATATTACTTTTGGTATTCACTATGCGGATTATAAATTACTAAAATATTTAGTAATACATTACCAAATTTTATTAAAATCACACGCAGAAACCAGTATAAATTATGAAACTCATGTACAATTTTAGTAATTAGATTTGTAATATATTTTGTAAATTGGAACCGGGGGCAAATTCGTCATTTCACAATGACCACAGGTTAGTAATTAGGTTCGAGATACACTGTTCGGATTAGTAAATTACCAAAATGTTTTGTAATACTTTATCAAATTTTATTAAAATTCCACGCAGAAATCAGTACAAAATTACGAAACTCGTATTCATTTTTAGTAATTTCCAAACACTTTTACTAAGTTAAACAATGTTTTACTAATTTTTTTAAAAAAATAGTAAAATATTACTAATTCAGTCAAAAGTTCATCAGACCATTTACTAAACTTTGAACTTTTACTAAGAAAAATTAGTACTTTTTACTAAAAATGAACAGTAATTTCTTAGTAAAAATTACTAAAACACAAGTAGTAAATCGACTCATAATATTACTAAAAAGTTTCGTAAACATTTACTAAAGTTGAACAGTAACTTTTTCGTAAAAGTTTCTAAAATTAGGATGATTTCTCTGATCTTTTTAGTAAAAAAATACTAACACTAATCTGGAAATTACTGGGTTGAATTACTAAACCTAAATTAGTAAAATTTACTAAATGTGAACAGTAAAAAAAATTAGTAAACTTTACTAAATTTTTTACTAATTCAGTTGTGCTTTTTGCTAAAAAAAGTACTTTTTTAGTAAAATTTACTAAAAAAAGGCGAATTTAGTAAAAGCACGTAACGGTTACGTGTTTTTACTAAATTTTTGTTTACTAAAAACAACCGTTAGCCGCTTCCCTACATATTGACTTGGAAAACTCAGGAAAGATAGTTTTTGTAAGCCCAAGTGGGACATCACGGGGCGTTGGGTGTAATTGAAAACATGAGCCCCTAAAATGCCACTTGCAAAGGTTGTGTTTTTGTTTTTTTAAATTTTTTCGGTCGATAATTCGTGTTCATAGATAAAAGATTTATGATTTTAATTATTTTAGCACTTCGGCCGACCACTCAATGATTGAAATTTAATTTTTTTTTTACGTTGATCGAGCGTAAAAAATAAATGGTTTGACCGAAAATTTTAATATTTTTGGTATATAAGTCCATTGTAAAATATGGATAGCTATCGAATAAAGTATAAAAAAAGAAAAAAAAAATATATTTTAGACTCTGGCCCAGTATGTGGGGTAGAATAATAACGGGGAAGGGAGGGGTAGGAGCGAAATATTTTTCCCCAACGAGAGGGCTGGGATGGGGTCAAGATGTTTTTTCTTGCTAAATGGAGATTTTATAAAAAAAATATCTCCAACTAGCGAGCAACCCTTCACGAGTTTAAAAACTGCTCAAAATATAACGGGGATGACCTTTTACTAATACTCCATACGCGCTGTACAACTAAGCGAGACAGAGAAACCACAAACCCAAAATGTAGTTACTAACAAACACCGCGTTCTCTTGCAAGACCATGCTAGGCATCCGGAGAATCAGTGAAAGGTTCTCCACGATCTCGTGTTTTAAAGAAAACGAAGTTATTTTATTAATGACCGAAAATAATTTTAAGATTCATTACAATAATGTATGGATCGTCATCTCCTCTAAGTACAACTGTAGGTATAATGTAAAGCTCTACGTGACCTGTCAATACACATATATAAGTAAGTTAGACAAAGCTAAGCACGCAACCCACATTTAGATTCATTAGTCAATAAATACTTTCTGCTGTATCTTCCAAAACGAGCTTTGTCTCGCGAGTCTAATATTCATGACCCCAAAGGGAAACACACAAAGAATTCTTCCTCGACATAATTAAGTGCATTCAAGAGCATCACATATTCAGCCTCACGAGTGTTTCATATTAATTCCATGTTTCATGCTACTATCGTATCACTTAGCGTATCCTCATTCTCTTAACCGAAATGCAACAATCACGAATAATTCCCTTTCTTTTTCACAATCACTTAGGCCTCTTTCTCGGCCTCATACGACAACCTCTCAACATTTTTTTTAACACTTTCCATGGATAGAATTCCCCATCCAACGCCCTATTCTCACCAGTCTAAAGATAGGCAGCCATGTGAGTATACTGTTGATACCGTACACTCTTTCACTCGGCCATATATCCGGCCATTCGACTCCTATCATTAACCAGCCATCTTGGCCACGTCTCCCACACCTCACTACTCAGGAACGTGCAAGGAAAGTACATTCATCCTGGGCAAACCAGACCCACGCACCGTGCAACTTCCTGGCACGAAATCGAGCTTATATGCTTATATACCCGAATGTTCCAATCTCGAGCGATCATCCGGGCGTCCTCCTTTCCAGGTTTGTTTCCCCCTCCTTTTTCCACAATCCAACCCTTAATTCCAGCCATATAAGCTGTCTTTTGACCATTCTTAACCTCTCGAATCGTACAACTAACCGCACATTCACTCTGTTCACTCCGGAAGTGACAGCGGACAAGCCGGATTCAAACACGTCGGAAATCTCTGACACTACGAGCAACTGGTGCTCAAAGGTTCGTTGAATGTGTGGTCACCGTATGAGTGAAAAGAGAGAGATGGAGAAGACAACGGACGAACACCCTTAAGCGGAAGCACTTACGGATGCAATTGACGATGCTTTGGAGGGAAGCAAGAATGCAGGAACACAAAGAGCTTGAACGCTGGAATGCTCGAAGGATAAAAAGACAATATGTCCGTTTGTAGAGAGGTGAATGTGTGTACAATGACTAAGAACAATTATTTATACTAAGCTAGACCTACGTATGCACGGTAATGAAATATTGCAAATATATTCTGTATACTTTGTTGCCAGTCTTCATGGAATTTCTTCTTTCCATCAAAGCAAACTCGGCAACAATTCCTTTCCAAATCCTGAGATCATCTGGAATCTTCCTTAATAGTCTACTGATCGACCGCATCACTCATTAGCCTATGCCATAGAGTTTCCTCGCTCACCCAGTTGACTGTCGCTTGTCGCTTCGCTAACCTTTATCGCCCGGTAACCCTGTCACTTGATGACTGCTTCGCCCAACAAGCCTTCGCTGGTGTGTTTTCGTGGTCACCTCCTTACTGGGTTTCCCATACCTTGGGCCTTATTCCGGACCGTTGATCCATAGATGAAGCCGAGATATATAGCCCAAAATTTCTGTTGCTAAACATATAAGCCCCCCTCAAGGCAGACGAAATGATCTGTCTCGCCTTGAAAAAAACTAAGTAATCATTCCCCTGCAGCCTAGTAACGTGTGCAGGCGAACATAAATCCTTAACCGTTGATATCCCTGATGCGTATCGGTTGAGATCCCCGGAACAACTGTTGAAATTTCCGAGATCTCTATCATGATATCTCTTGTCAGAGTCTTTATATCCCTCATAACCTCGCTATAAATAGCGATGCCCGGATCATTTTCCAAATCGTAAACCACCACTTTTGAAAATAGACAAGTTATGAGGTTTTCCGTCCTTCAGCATACTACCCAGGACCTATGTCTATCACCTTAACCTTCTTGTGAGCCTATGTCCGCCACCTTATGAGGGTGGTCTCTTTGCTCCCCGAGTCTCCCTTCTCCCTTTTGATGAGTCGGTTTGGAAGGGTAAGGGTCCTGAGCAAGACTTCGGTGCGTTATCCCAGATCGTGTCCTAAGTGGACTATCCTTTGGTGCTTCCCGGTGACACAAAACTTCTAGGGTTACCGGGGCACCATGTGACAAAGGTGCTGCCCTGTCTTCAATTTGTCCGCCTAAGACGAGGAAGGACAGGACCTTCCCGCTTGGTGATTCCACAACAATGTCTTCACTGAGCGAAAAAACTTCCGGTTGCAGCCAAGGATCTTCTCCATGAGAGGGAAGAATCGGGTACCATGTGTAACCGCTTCCTGTGGATAAATCCTTGAATATCTCGGAAAACTCGTAAGATCTTCAATAGAGCATTTCTCAACGAGAGGAAACGCCGTGTACTGAGTCATTTTTGTATCATGTAAATGCATCATCAATCAAACCCATGTAATGAACCAACGATTCGTATGAGAATAAATGCGTTTTTGAGTCTCTTCACCTGCCCACTTGTGACCTTTGAATTGTCATCTGGTTCCAATCGAAGCCGAGCTCCTTTTGTCCGTTAAGCGACGTTCTTTTCGGGCCTTAGCCGTCGTGTCAATTTTTGTAATATAAAGCCTAGTAGGGGTCGGGATTTCCTGCTCACGCAATCAAAAACCTTTCTCCTTCTTTTCCGTCCTTTCAGAAACCCTGATTCTTTCTAACTCCCATGGACTCTGGTGCTTCATCCCCATCGTCCTCGACTACCCTGACCCACGAGGAAGACGACTGAGCCGCTTTCCAACGGGCTTTCGTTGAGTCCCGACAATATCATGTATTTCCATGCCACGAAGCGGAATTCGACTTTGGCGTTTAGATGTCGGAACAACAAATCCTGGATCCGTTTGTTCCCGAACTCAAGCGCTTTCTCCTCTCCGATGCGAAAAGGTTGTTCCTTTTTACCGGCAAGTTGCCCGCTGTTTTCTCTCCTGGCGAATTCAAGCCGTCAGGATGGGGGCCGTCCGCATGAGCGCACTTCCGTTGTTTTCCCTCCCCTAGGAGTGGGACGCCCAATTCGTGGGTCTCCAGGTGGATGGAGAAAAACTGTGTTGCATGGGAAGCGATGGGAAATAAGAACTTGATCGACACATCTTGCTTCAACACTGAGCCTAACCTGTCAGTATGCGCGTGTTTTCTGCCTTTTTGGAACCCTATCGCCCATTGCTTCTACTTCTCCAAAGGACCGATGTCGATCACTTTGGAGGATATCTGCTTTCTGACTGGTTGCCATGTTTCTAGAGCCCCTTTCGTTTCGATCATAAGCGTACTGACCTGAAGTTCAACCCTTCGGCGCGCGTCATTGAAGTGGCAGCTCGGCACCTTTATGTGAACAAGTGGGGAACCCAGGAGGAGTTCGAATTCTACTTAAAGTGGTTATCCAAGTATATCTTTTGTAACAGAGGAAAACGTCCCAGCCATTTCATGATTGGGGTGGCTACCAGTCTAGTCGACGCTGTCAATGCGGACAAGTCGGAAGCCGTGGTCTTTGCCCCTTTCCTGTTAAACTTGATTTACCGCGGGTTGTACCAGGCGACAACTGACCCGATCAACTTTCCCGGGTGTCGGACGGATGGCCCTTTATGGATTATGTACCTGTGGATCGTGTTGTACTTTTCAGGCTTTACTCGCCATCCCCGCGCGAAGCACGCTTGAAGCGATGTAGTCTTAGCGAGCTCATTCGAGTATTGGACTACCCTTAGTGTTGCTGGCTGCATTCAAGCCCTGTGGATGGATATGTGGATGAAAGTCCCGGCATGGTCTCTTCCTGGCGCCCCTTCCCTGAGGAATGGGAAAAGTTACGCCCGGAGAAAGTTGTGTACCTTTGCCGAACATTCTTCGCTAGGGACTTGGTAGGGGTGGACTCTGCTGGCCTAACCTTTAAGGTGTCCAATCCTCAACTCTGCGCCCGTCAGCTGGGCTTCACTTAATGTTTGGCCATCCCGTTTTTCGAGTCTAAGAATCAGCCGCTAGACAAGCGTGTCATGTTTCCTGTGGGATCTGGTTTGGTTGAGCAATCTCAACTGCCAGTCCTCCCCATGGCTCAGTTCCGGTAGGAGCCGTCAGTTGGTCGATCCCCGCTCTTTTCCAGTGCCTGGTATGAGATCTGAGAAATGCTGCAGACCTCCTCCCATCAAGAGAGGCTACTTCAGGAGGAGAATTCGGCCCCACCACTAGCAGTTCCTAGTCCGAGTGGGAAAATATCGAAGAAGCGGTCGTCAGGCGATGACTCGTCCTCCTCGGGTATGTTGGGTTGATTCATCCTTACTCGGTTGACGTTTGGATAATGGACTAACCCTTTTGGGTCATAGGCATCAAGAGAACGAAGCCTTCCTCTGTGGGTTCATCTTCACAAGGAGCTCGCCTGAAGAAGAAGGCGTCTCATGGGTCTGCTCCCCCAGCTCTGCCACGAGTTACTGCTGATCATCCCACTCCCGAGCAAGTATCCTCCGGGAATGTGTCGGGTATTAGGCTCCTATGTGCTTTGTTTCTTGATAGAAGATTTAGAGGTAACATCAATTCCTTTGACGAAGGTTTTGCTGGTGCTCCTCCTGTTATTGTCGACATCCCTGATGACATCCCTATTGTTTCCTGGCCGGGTGAACAAGGTCACCCAGGCGAGTCGAAGTCGGAGGAGCCCCCCAGTGAGGTGGATGCGAAGTTCCACCCCCACCTTCAAGACATGAAGTCGGGGTCTCCTTGGTCGATGATGTTACTGTCGCCCACCATTCGTCAAGCGAGGCGACATAAATCTCTCAAGGTCAGGCGATGGGAGCTTCCTTGAGTCAGGCGACAGAAGCCCCCAAGGACAAGCGACAAATACCTCTCAAGGCCTTCAAGTCCAGGCGACCTCGGTAAGAGTCCTTTAGTTATGTTCTCTGTTTGTCCTCAAGTCATTGTCTGACTTAGGTATATTCATGGTAGCCTTTGCATTCTTTACTCGCCTCTTTCATCACCATCCTTGATCGTGGAATTGACTAAGAATGACTTCGTCGCTTTAGCATCCGTGATGGACGAGTTGGGGTGAGTAGGTGCCGATTTACACGAGTTGGGGGTTATACTCTTGCTACTTCGAAGGTCCTACTGGCGTTCATGGAGTGAACAACAAGAGAACTTTGCGCTCAAAGCGAGGTTGGAGAAGAAGAAATTCGCATTGTCCCAGCCACTTCCGTCCTCTGCTCGAATTGATGAGCCGTCTCTTAAAGAGGCCAACCTTCTCAAGAAGAAGGAAGAGGTGACAGCCGTCCTCCAGCGCCTTTAGGAAGAGTTGGATGCTATTGGCATAAGCCTGAATGTTGCCCATGCAGATAAAGCAACCGAGCGCGCGAATTTATCCATTAGCTCGCCATTGAACACCTTTGCATTGTCTACCACGATACTTTGAGGAATTTCGTAGCAGTAGATGATGAAGTTCTTGATGATTTCAATCACGTCCTTTTGGTTGATGGATTTATATGCCGCCACCTCTACCCATTTGGTAAAATAGTCCGTAGCGACGAGTATATAGGCATTTCCCCTGCTCGAGTGAGGGTGGATTTCCCCTATGATGTCTAGCGCCCATGTCCTGAAAGGCCATGGTTTCGCAATGACGTTCATGTCAGTAACAACGGTTCGTTTTACTGATCTGCATTGTTGTCAAGCCAAGCAACCATTGATGCAGGCTCGAGCCATTTCGATGCAGTTCTTTACCATTGATGGCTAGTAGAAACCATGTCGTTTAATCGGCCAACTCATCTTGATGCATCTTAATGTGCCCCGCACAACCCCTTATATGTTTCCATCAAGATTGGGATAGCTTCGTCCAGGTCGACGCATCTCAAAAGGACATCTTCATTGGTCTTCCTATAAAGAACGTCGTCGAGGAGCACATAGTGCCTAGCGATCACTCGGATCCTCCTTTTGAATTTCGCGCTAGTATCTTCAAAGAATCGCCGTATTGGTTCCCGCCAATCGTCTTTTTGTTCGAATAGGTTGGCGGTATGGACCTCTTCATCTTTCGTTTCGCCACCATCGTGAAACTCTGGTCGCTTGCTTATGAACAAAGTTGTACTATTTTTGGGCGATTCCGAGTCATTTATCAATCCGGAGGCCAGTTGCGCTAAGTAGTTGGCCTCTTGATTGTCGTCTTGCCTTACGTGCACGATTTCGATCTTGCCCAACTTCACGAAGAGCTCCTTCGCCCTACGTAAATATTGACTTAGGTGAGGTGCATACACTTACTTTGATAGAAGAGTTGCTGGAAGCGCAAGCTGCTAGGCTAAAATCAAGGCCCAGTGTTGTTGGTTACTTTTCCATCGAGGCGACAGGCCACTCTGGTTTCAGCTTTCCATGGTGTCTCAATGAAGATGCCCACACCAGCTCGGAATTTGTTGGAAGACCCGTCGAACCAAATGGTCCAATGCTTGCAGGGATACTCTTCTTCATACGAAGAGTCTAGATTGCCTTTACCATAGTAGTACACTGCAAGGCAAACCTTTTCAGTTGGGATATATCGTTGTTCCGTCTCTTTGAGGAGGCGAGATAGATAATAAATCGCTCTTTATACTCTCTCTTGTTGTTGTGCCAACATACACTTTTTTATTCTTCTCGTAAGTAAGGGATTATCGAAAAACACCTTAGTCACAGGAGTCTTGGAAACGACATACACGTCATTAGACCCGATGTAGTGTCTGAGTTTCATCACCGAGTAGTACACTGCAAGGCAGACCTTTTCCGTTAGGATATATCGTTGTTCCGTCTCTTTGAGGAGGCGAGATAGATAATAAATCGCTCTTTATACTCTGTCTTGTTGTTCTGCCAACATAGATCTGATAGCGGACTGGGATGAAACCACATAAAGGATGTATGACGCATTTATGTTTGGTGGCGCTAGCACAGGAGGGTTCGTCAGATAATTCTTTAATTCTTGGAACGCTTGCTCATGTTGCGACGTCCAGGTTATCTGCCCTTTTTCCTTACCCCTCAAAATCATCGAGAAGGTGCTAGTTTTAGACGCCACGTTGCCAATGAAGTGGCGTATATAATTGATCATTCCGAGAAAGGCCTGAAGTTCCTTCTTGCTTCGAGGAGCTGGAAGATTCTGAATAGCGCATGTTTCTAAAGGGTCTACTTCGATCCCTCGTTGGTGTACGAGGAATCCGAGGAACTGCCCCTTCTATCTCCAAATGCGCATTTTAATGAATTGAGTTTGAGGTCTTGCGTTCGCATCTTTCCGAATGCTTCGCTTAGTTTGGTGCAATGATCTTGTCTTCTTTTGGATTTTACCACCACATCATCAATGTATACCTCAACTGTCTTTCCTATTAAAGGGTTGACGATATGGTTCATCGCCCTCTAGTACTATGCTCCATCATCCTTTAACCGAAATGCATGACGGCCCACTCGAATATCTCGATAGGGCATCTGAACGCTGTTTTATGCACGTCTTCTTCAGCGATGAAGATTTGATTATATCCAGAATATCCGTCCATGAAGGACATTAGCTTGTGGCCCGTTGATTTGTCTATAAGGTCATCAGCGACGGGCATGGGGTACTCATTTTTAGGTGTTGCCTTATTTAGGTCGCGGAAGTCTATACATACCCTGATCTTGCGGTACTATGTTAGAAATCTAGTCCACGTATTTAGCCGTCCTTATATAGCCGACTTTAAACAACTTTTTGATTTCATCGTACACCATTTTGGCCACTTTCTGCAACATACTCCTTGGAATTTGCTTCACAGGCTTAAAGTTATTATACGTTGGGAGTCGGTGTTCGACCAAGTTTCGATCAAGACCAGGCATCTCCGTATAATCCCACACGAAATAATCGTTGTAGGTATGGAAAACCTTGCTTATGTCATAGGTTTCAGTTTCACTCATTAGTGAGCTAAGGTAGATGACACGTGGCGAGTTAGCGGTCCCTAGGTTTATCTCCCTTAAAGGATCGCACGGAACGACAAAAGTATTAGTGACTTCTTTATTAATTGAATGAATACTTAGCATGTCTTGGCATGCTAGGGTTAACATATTACATTGTGCTTTATTTATTCTAGATGTCCTATAACTAGCTAGCCTCTCTAGGACATATGATATCGGATCGGGAACTTCACTCTCCATTAGACAAAGATGGGTTGAGGAGTCTATCAGGCTCCAAGTCCGTCTCCGTTGAATGAGTGTCGTTATCGCTTTGTATTCCGATTGCGTGTATATCTTTCTCCAACGGGGTTAGGTTTTGAGCTTGTCGCCCCATCCAGTTGAGACGAATGGGTTTTGAGGTGGCATAAAAGGTGGTCCATCATATGAAACTAGAAACTCGTATCTCGCTTCGCTTAGGGACTAACGTTCGGATCTCCTATTGCATATCTTTGTTTCAATGTCATGTCTTTGACTTGCTTGACTGCACCTACGCAAACACAAGACGTATTAGCATTTTCACTCGCTTTTCTTATAACTTCTAAACCATGCTTTCCCCATAGTAGAAGCTCTTGATGGAGAGTAGATGGTATGTCACCAGCCTTGTGAAGCTAATCTCTCCCGAGTAGAGCAATAAAAGACGGTTTTATGTCAATGACAAAGAAAGCCGTCTTCCTTTCGTGTGTATCCACTCAGAGTCTAGCGGAGACTGCGCCTAAACAAGAGGAGATAGTCCCATTAAATCCGCTGACCCTTACGCCGGTCTCTCCAAGTTCCGCTATGTCATCCCCTAGGCTTTTATAAGCTTCGAGGGGGAGCAAATTAATGGTCGCTTCGTTATCAACAAGAACGCGGCGTATTGCCACATTATTGATTGTCGCCTGAATATGAAGTGGGAACATGTGTTTCCGTAATGACGTAGGAGGCTCTTTCAACCACTTGCTTGGAAAGTTCCGTGGTATTTCTTCGACGGCGTTAAAATTGAGAGGTAGCATCGGCCTACCTTTCGCTCGATGGTCGTCTCTCTTAGCGAACTCGGCTGGCAACATGAGGACGTTGCAACTAGTTCCATTCGCCTCAGGTGGGCTCCCGGATTGAACTGGGTTATAGTCGCTTAGCGAGTTAGATGCGAGGTCACTTTCACTTGACTCCTTAGTCTTTTGGGTGTCGAAGACCGCCATCTTGGTACGTTTCTCCGCAGCGTGTCGCGCCCTCCTTTCTCTTCATTTTTGGTTTTCTCGGTTGGTATTTGGGATTGTGTTCGTATTCCCACCGTTTGCCATGTTCCCACATCTGGGAGGACAGGAACGCTAATAAAGCGTGAGTTTCTAAGGTATTGTAGGCGATTATCAACCTGAACAAACTCCCTTTTATGTGGGTCATGACCCCTTTGAGGTTTCCCCAGCCGAAGTCTTCGAAGAGTGAGTGAATTCGGAGTCAGAAAGGTTACCTTATGGGGGGTCGACTCTTTCCACCTTATTCTTTTCTTCCTCTGGACTGCAGGCACTCCTTCAATGCTTCCAAAGAAAACATCTCAAAATGCTTTATCTCATGATAGATAAGACAAACCTTTAGAGAATGGCTTTCCCTTTAGAAAAAACTCCAGCTTATGCCACAGGGACTTTTCCTATGAGGTGGTACGACTTTCACAGGCCTCCGAGCGAAGATGACATTTTTGGATACCTCTTTTGAACCTTATTACCCTTTACGTGACATGTAAATGAAGTTTGGCCAGCCAGGTATGCTACAGTTCTTTTGACGTTTGATTCAAACATTTTATTGAAAACCTGAGACATTAGCCCTCCGGGATCTGCTTCCGAAAGCGAGGACATTAATTTTGATGAAGGAAGAGATGATGATGGTGACAGTGCCGGTGATGTTGGTGATGTCAACACAAGCCATCAACTTCTTCCTTCTCCTCCTATGAAACACTCTAAACCCCTGAGGAGTGATGCCAACAAACTTGCAGCAAAAGGAAAGAAAGCTTCCTCTTCTTATACTATACTGAATTCATATAATGGAGTGCCCATATCTAAGATGCTTAAGAAATGACGCAAAGTCACACCCAACGCTTCTTTTGAAGAAAAGTTAAGGACATTGTCGGTACACCCCACTTGTCACCAAGTAGGGGGAGCTGCAGGTTTTGGAGAAGTTGGCCTGAGCTTAACAACGGAAAATGTGGTTGAGCCTTTGGAGGTTGAAAACCTGAACTCACGAGAAACTATTCCCCCTTCTCCAATGGACCAAGAGGTGTGTCACTTTTTGAGATGACTAGGTCTCAAAATAGACACAATATGCTAACATTCTTTACTACAGAATGTCAACTCAGCTAATACCTTAGGATTTGCCGAAGACCTGCCTTCCCTCCAACAAGTGACACCTTAGGATGGTGATGGTCCTCCGCAGGATGTTACCCTTGTATGTCACTCATTTTTTGTATCTCTTATATGTTGTCTTAATTTAGTCCCCTCATCTACCTTTGATGAATATGATTATCACTATTCTCAGCCTATCATCAACTTTGTCAAAGAACATCCAGCACCTATCTCAAGCGCAGGGACTGAAGTGGATAACATTCCCCCTCCTTGAATGGGAACGACACCCTTGTGGCTGAAATTGAACAACCACAGTTCTCCATTTCCAGGATGACTTATCTATTCAACAAGGGCATGCCTTTAGTGGGAGATTTTTTCTAAACTTCAATCCAATATTTTCCTGATAGAGAATTCCACGGTTAACCCATTTCTCTTACTTGTAGCCTACCTGACGAACAAGAATGAATATTGGACGGATCAGATGTCCTTTCCAAAAGAACTCTAATCCCAAGTTGAGGCTTCTAGAAACATTGAGGAGCGCAATCGAATCTTGTCCGAGGCCTTACATGACAGGCGACTCCTTGACCAACAAAATGATAACCTTGTTGGTCGGCTTGAGGAGGTTAAAGGCCAGATTACTTAACTGAATAAGACTCAAGACGAATTGGTCTACAAGATTGCTGATGTTGGTAAACTCTTGGCTACAAGAACTACTCAATGTAAGGAGCTGTAGGGAAACAAGGAGATGTTGTTTACTTGGCACCACCACAAGAATGAGATGTCATTGAAGTTGAGCAGGGGAAAGGTACTGTCGTTTTCGTTAGACGAGCCTGGGAAAACGCTTCACGAGAAAAACTGATTTTTTTCCTCTTTTATTTTAAGTATGATGAAACTAAATTTGCTCCCAAAGTTCTGAAAACCTTGTTTTGAAATTGTTTTGATACGCTTCTCAAATAGTTGGGTGGTACATTTTGGAATTTCCCGTTTATCTTCAACGACTGTTTGGTCCTATCCATATAAGCTAATCTATAACTATTTGTCGAGTACTTTGCAATTATCCGAAAAGGACCTTTCCAGTTTGGATACCACTTTCAAAGAAGTTGATCTCTTTCTCCCAGTGGTAAAATCATCTTCCATACTACATCTCCAATTTGAAAATTTTTAGGGACAATATTCATATTGTAATAACGCGCAATTCTTCTCTTGTGCACTTCAATACGATCTACCACTTCTTACCTCTTTCGTTCAAGTTCTTCCAATTGTACATGCATTGATTCATCTTGTATCAATGGTTGAGTTGTGGGTAGTGATTTGTAATGTAGTACAATGGGTTACACAATATCATGTCCATAAACTAGTGCACGTGGAGATTCTCCAGTACATTCTCTTTTAGTTACTCTTAGAGCCCATAACGCGTATCTAATAACAGTTCTCTACACTTCCTTGGGTTTGAATATATTATCTTCTAAATGTTGTTCTTAGTCAATTTGTTCATTGCTTTAGCTTGTCCATTCGATCGAGGATAGTGCAGCTACTATCACTATGTTGATCCAAACTCTGAGGCAAATTCCCTTACTTTGTCCTATTAAATGGTATCCCATTGTCTACGACATTGTGTTGGGGAATTCCATACCTATAGACTATAATTGTCCAAACGAAGTATATCACTTCTTTCTGATCAATCTTCTTATAGACCTTTTTTTAATATCAGCGGGGTTCGTGACGGACTTATTTTTTGCGAGCCGCTTGGAGGCTCTTTGACAAGCCCGTGAGCCTCAGGCCTGGCCCCACTACATCCTCTCTAGGCCCGACTTGAGCCTGCTCCCCTGTCGGTCCACTTTCAGTTGAGGCCAAAGGCCCAGCAGGTGAGCGGCTCTTGGGCTTTATTAGCCATCAACCAAGAGACCAACCGTAAATCCAAGTGGAGTGTGCATGGTGGGGTTCGAACCAGGAATCATGACAAGGTTCCAAACACCCACCACCCACCTTACACCACTTGGGTGTCCTCGGAAGGACTTCTTGTAGACCTTTACTTCTACCAACATAGTGAAGTAATTTGTAGTTACTAATATGAATGCATTCCCCTTCCTCGAACCAGGGTGAATTTCTCCTATAATGTACACAGCCTGTGTTATGAAAGGTCACAACTTAACTACATATTTTAAGCTCACTAGTTGGTGCTCGAGTTACAGGCCCATGTTGCTGAAATTTAACACACCCTCTCACCATATCATGCAATTCTTCATTATTAATGTCTTACAAAAACCATGTCTTCTAATAGTCTAACACATTTTGATTAATGACTAATGGGCCCCACATAGACCTTCATGTGTTTGTATCGTGATTGGGGCTGCCTCGTCTATGTCAATGCATCTAAGCAAAACTCTATCGTGATTTTTCTGTACTAGACTCCATATATGAGTACGTATGATTGGGCCATCACTTTTATCTTGCCTTAGATCCGACAAGAAGTCAGCGAGGGGTTTCCTTCGATCTTTATCTTCATTCATGATGTCTACCATCTGTATAAGTACACCTTGGCTCAGATGAGACTACATTTCTGGGATTTCTCCTATTTCATCGCTTACAAATTCATCCTCTTTTAGACACGAAGCCAACTGCGCTAAAGAGTTAGCAATACTATTAACATCTTGCCCAACATGTTTAGATGACTTTTTTTCAAAATGTTAATGTATTCCTTAACTATTTTTAAGTATGGCTGAAGTTTAGAATGACATGTACATGTTTCATTTACTTGATTAATTACAAGGTGAGATTCACCTCACACTAGGACGTGTTTCGCTCCAAAGTCAAACTATGTTTTGAACATGGTGGTTAATGCCTCGTATTCAATGGCGTTGTTGATAATGAGTATTTGTACTCGAAATGCTAGCCTGATTTTACATCCCGAAGGTGATTCATTGTACGTACCATATCCTGCCCATTTTGGTCGCTGAACCGTACAACCCACACATGCCATACGAATATGTCTACGACCTCCTGGTCTATAGATGATGTGGTGTCATACTATGCTAGAAAGTCAACTAACACTTGTCATTTCATTGCCATTTTGAGGTTTGTATCTCAAGTCATATGGAGAAATAATAATTCCATTTACTAATTCTCCAAGTTAAAAGTGAGCTCTCAAAGAAGTACTTGATCATCGATGACCTTCAGACCACTTGCACTTCATTATAGCTGATGTAATGTCTCAACTTGGTAACGACATAAAAGACCGACAAACACAATTTCTCCACGGGAGTATACCTTACTTCAATTGGGGTCTGAATCCTTGACAAGTAATAAATGACTCTTTCCCGATTTTCTTTATCGATCTGGGCTAACAATGCCCCTATCAGCGTCAAAGGTGCTGATAAACTGATGGCTAATACATAGGTGTCCGGGTCGAGGTGGAGCTAGAACTGATGGGTTAGAAAGATACACCTTTAAGACTATGAATGCTTCCTTGTGCTTGTTGGTCCAGATAAACTTATTCTTTTCCCTTAAAAGAGTTGTGAACACCTCTGTCTTTTCAGTCACATTACTTATAAATCTTCGTGGGTAATTCACCTTTCAAGGAAGGCTTCTAACTCTTTCTAGTATTAGGGGATGTTAAATTTTGAATTGGCTTAATATTGTTTTAGTCAATCTCAATCCATCTCTGATGGTACACTCGAGGGGGAACCCAGTGAAATGAAGCTTCCATGACAAGCAGACTCTCATCACACGGAGGTGAGACTATAAGGGAAGCAATGTGATTCTTCTAAGTGGCAAACGACTCACTTTTGGATTCCTTCGTGGGAGATTTGCTTTTCTCCATCGTGTTTTCATCACGAAAGCCTTAGGAAGAGTTAGATTTTTTCCATAGCTGGAGATACAACCTCTTGCTCCTCAATTAAATCTTCACTTCCTTCAGAGACGGCGTGTTCAGACATGATGTCTGATGCTCTCTAGCGAGGAGACACTTCAGACTTGGAGTTAGTCTGCTGTAGTTGGGCTTGAGTCTCTTGGGAGCCACGAGAGGGCATATAGACAATCTCAGGAGTGGAGTGGCTCCTTGCCTTGGCTTTGGCATCATGGGGATACTTCACTCGCGATGCCATTGTAGAGAGTGGTGAGGTTTTTTATTTGACGAGGGAAATAGGTAGAAGGAAGAAGTGGGAAGTTGTGTTTGGAAAGAGGAGAACAAAGGCATGTAGAAAGTAGAAGTGAGGCTACGTTTTTTAAACAAAGAAAAAAAATAAAGGAAATGAATTAAAAAAATAAGCAAAGAAAAAAAAAGATATTTTCTTAAAATAAGGTAAGAAAATATATGCAAGTGAAAGGGGGATATAAGAGATTTCCATGCGAAAATAGGAGGATTTAAAAAGAATAGTAACTCCAAATATTCATTCATAATTTTGAGAATTTCTCAAAAACTATTGTCTTAGTGAAAATATTATAGAGCAGATCCGATGTGCTTACATAATCCAATGTTAAGAACCACTTTGGACGTTATCTCTACTCAGGCGGATGTTGAGTTCAAAGTCTAAGTTGGCCATTCAAGTAAAGCACTCGGGGAAGAAGAAACTATAGAAATGAAGTATGACGATTACTTTAATTATGGAATAATTGACATGCTCGATGAAAGAATTTGATGAACAAGCTCACGATGACGGAAGTCATGGGGTAAGGAAGAATCCTCGTATTTTGATTTTGACAATGTGGGTGAATCTCTTTCATTGGATGAATTAGCAATCCGTGCATGGCTTAAAGGAAGAATTAAATATAACTTTATGCACCATATTGAGTGGTTCACAGAGAAAGCCATAATTTACATCAAATTTATGGAGTTCAGACTACATTATTTTGCTTCAAATGGAGAAGAACTATCAAAGTAGGCCACAACTAGACAACGTATTCTCACAGCAACATGTCAAGTAAACACAGTAAAAACCTCAATTCCAGTAGACAATAGGTAATCCTCACTCGAGGAGAACTCTGTCTTTGACCTTATCTACATTGGATAAATGAGAAGTGGCCAAGTATGTGAATAAGTTCAGATCTGGTGGGAGTAACTTTACCATATCTCTATGTGAGCTTTGTTGATATTTTAGAGATAGACAAATCATACGGCGAGTCAATATCACAATTGCATCAATTGGTAAAATTGTTACTCCGATGCCTTGGCTACAAACCTAAGTATGCTACGACATTGATTACCAGAACTAATGGGGAGGAGAATGAACAAGGAACGATTATTATGAATCAACATATTTTGGACATCTACCCCAGTGAATGCAGACATCTTGTTGAACCTCACAAACAAAACATTGATAATAAAGGTTTATGGCAAAAGTACTTTAAAGACTAATTGGTGAGAAAGGCCATAAAGGTGGAGTTTTTCAAAGATGTGTTAGAGCATTTAATACCCACACACGAGATCTATTATAGGCTCAGTGACGTATTCGATTTCATCATGATCCAACATTCTTATTTGATCTATGTGGATACAAATGCCAATGAACACGGATGGGAAAGTGTTTTGAATACTCTGGATAACTTCTGTTGGAGAGGAAACTCTACGTTAAATTTTCGGACCAATACCTTTGAACTCTAGAAAGGAATTGCTAATGATCTGTACAAAAGATCAGAACGATGATTCGAGAAAGAAAGGATGAGAAGCCTAAGTGCTCAAGCTGAATATCAAGCTCAACAGGGACTCTAAAAAAGAAGCTGGTGAAACGTCATCGTTGACGTCAAACGCAAAAAATGAAAGAATCTTCAGGACAAAGACGATGCATATGGGAGAGAATAAGATGTACAAAGTTAGGACATTAAATATTTCTTCCACTAGTTTTTGTCACGTAGATAGGATAGTTTGTTTGTTTTCAATAATTTAGATTCCTTTTACTTTTTGAGCTGGTAAAAAGTGGATAGACACCGGCTTCTTTTGTGTATTTTTTTCACAACCCTTTACCATATTCGGGGAAGCAATCTAAATAGAGAACTAACAGGACATAAAATTTGGTTAAAACTAACAAAAGGTTAGATATGTTGATCAAAGCCTTAAAGGCTAAGCCTACTGGCTGAAACCTTGTTACGGAAGAAGGAGTGTAAATTATATAAGTCCCACAAGGTAAGTGCATTCGTTGCAACACAAGAACCTCTCATTCTCTTTCTCTAATTCGGAAATTGTGGACACTTGAAGCTTTGAAGTCACAAAAGCTTGGTGAACCGATGAGCTACCCATTTCAGGAATGATTTTACTCCTAAAAGTTTAAAACATTTATGATTTTCTTTGTGCTTTGAAAGAAGATTTTAATTAAAGAAACTTAATTAAAGTAGCACGAAAGCATGAGTCATGTTTTAATTAAATCACGAGGAAACTCAAAATTGTTTTAATTGAATCACGAGGTTGACAAGGATTCTACAACAGAATTGTTAAATACTACGGTGAATCGCTTGAAAAGTCTATCAACTTAGTTGTCTAAGCAGGTAGAGAGCTATTCTAAAAGACTAGAAGAGCTGACTCTAGTTCAATATGAATTTAATGAATTTTTTCTCCAAGGTAAATTTAATTTAAGATTCATGATATGTTCAAGATATTATAGCAAGTATTTGAGGTTGACGTAACGCCGACAAAAATGACAATTAGTAAAAAGTTCCTAAGTTCATATCCTACGTATCTAATTAGTATCGGAGCCGCTTAAGAAAAATTTTCTTTTTTTTAGTCTTGAGGAATCGAATTGTAAAGTGAGAAACTAAGGGGCTAATTTTGGAAGAAAGAAAGAGAGATACAAACCGTAAACAAGAAATATTAAAAGTTAGAACAAGACAAAATATTTTATAAAATAAAAAGTAAAAAGTAACAAGCTCTCGTTACATTTTCCTACGATAGAATTCTTCGATGAATAAAAACATACTTAGAACAATTCACTTGGAGATCTTCATTGGAACTTAATCCCAGGTTTTCATGATCGAAGATAGAACTTCGACCGCAAGGTATAAACCGTTTTAAGTTGTCAATCCATTGGCATGAATCACTAACTCACCCATTGTTTTAATAATAACAACATCAACATGTAACATGATGAATTATTTCCAGTAAATATTTGGCACCAAATAAAAAGTGATATGAAATAAACTCATGCGAATGAAATAATGGATGTAGGAGTTGGTTTGATGCATAAAATAATAGATAGAATAATTCGAAAGTTTCGAAGTTCCTATCGAACTTTCAACGCATCGGCGAGATAGGATTACATGGACATGTGTCGACCTAATAATGGGCAGGCCTTTCTTTCCAACTGAGGCCTTTACAAATTCGTAGACAACACGGCGTGGCATAGCTATCCGATCACGTCCCACTGTCATCCATATGACATCCCCTCGCAAATACTTATTTTCAACCAAACTCCGCTACAATAACGAGTGCACCCGTTATTCATACGTTGACACGTAAATATAAAAAAATAAAAAAAAATAAAATTTAAAGTGACTAAATATATGTAATGATTATATTTTGCTTCCTTGGTAATATATAAGTAGAGGAGCACGAGGCAACTAATATTTGCTCCATTTCCCTCCTCCCTAATTTTATCGTTATCGAAAATTCGACGCATTCAATCCCAAATCCCATTTAAAGTTGTACAAAAAGGAGATTTAATACTATAAGTTGACAAATTTTAATTTAGAGTATTTTTGGAAATGTATTGGGTAAGCTCATCTTCTTCGATTAAATAATGGGGTATTGGTTTGGTCCACCTATTCCTTACCTAAACCTACTTGAGTTATTAATCCAACTTATGTTACATGTCAACGAATCAGTACTAAATCCCATAAGAGAAAAAAAAAAGGAGATTTGCATTTTTCAAGCCTGAGAATTCGTCAAATTGTCGATGCATCGAAAAATAAGGTGGCACTAAAAGATTTGGATTTTCCAAGAACGGGAATAAATATTTGACGGACTTTATTTAAGATGAGTGGCTTCATTTATTGTAGATGTGAATATGCGATTTTCAAATCCCAATTTTAAAGGGTCAAGAAAAAGAAAAAAGTTGTACCCTTGGTCAAAGTTGGAACAATTACAATCGGTGGCGTCGGCCATGGTTTTGAAAAAAAAAAGAAAAGACAAAAAAAAAACAAATGATCTATTTTTTTATTATAATATTTTAAAAATATCTTCGTATAACTTAACGTTTGAAATGTATACATACGTTTATATCTCCCTAATCTTAAAAAATAGATAATATCTTGTCTTATTTATATTTTAAAAGAATATCATACATGTATTCATACTTTAAATTAGTAATAATATTTTAACTTGTATACAAACATATTCCAAAAGAAAAAAGATGAACTAGGTTGTAACTTCTTTTTTGTGTTCTTCTTGTACTTGTCATTTACCTCCTTAAATGTTTATTCGCTACAGTTGTTCCCAGTTAGGATTGGTCCTATCTGCTTAAGAATCGCTATGAATAACTCTCATCCACAACAACCCTTTATGAGTTCTAGTGCATGTAATATTTGTGCTTCCTAACCAAGATGAAGATCAAGACCATATACTTACTAGCGGTTCTCTTCGAATGGGCTCTCGTCTCGTTCGCGGATCGAGAACAAGTCCACGAGTGGTGATACAGTAAAAAATCACAAGTATGATGACGATTACAATTGTAGGTGCTGCAAATATCATTGTTGCTTAAGCTGCGTCCAGAAAGACTAGAGAACTCAGATCACTTTAGTAATTGAAAACTGTGTTTGATTACAAGAAGACATTAACTTTTGTACCTTTTTCTCAAGTTCATCAAGGCACGTGATTTCATTTTCCTTTTTTTTTATCTCAATATAAATAGTTTTGTTTTATTTGAGTTTTATAATCGTCGGGGGGCAACGGAACCTCTTTCTACCTTGGAAAGCGAATTGATATGTTCTAAAATTGAGGATGGGGAGTCAAAGTTTATTTAATATGGAGGACTTCTCTTTATTATCAAATTCTAGGAAGGAAAGGAAAAGGGGGAAAGGGACATGTTCTGGGGGTTGGCTCAGTTGGACCGGACAAAATTGTCGACTCCCGAAATTAATATTTCTTTTTTTTTTTAATTTTTTGGTGTCAGCTTAATATTATTTTGTAAGTATTTTGTTCCGCAAGAGTTGGTTTGGCAATTTGGTGTCCCGCGAATAGAAATAACCATCTGGGTCTGGGGGTGTCATTATTTTTATTTATTTATTTATTTATTTTAATTTTTGGGTTGGGGTGGGGGCAGGGGGAGAGGGGGGAAGGCCAAAAGGGGGCCAGCCAGCCAGCCAGCGCCGTCGTAACAGAATAACGCCGATGGAAATAGACCACCAAAACCCCCCGATCTACCGCCTACCGGAGGAAACCCTCCAGCAGATCATCTCTTACCTCCCTCTCCGCCAGGTCCTCTTCTGCCGCCGCGTTTCCAGGCTCTTCCGCCGCCTCCTCTCCTCCCCTTCCTTCCTCCCTCCCTCCACCACCCTCCCCCTCATCTCCCTCCGCCCTCACCACCACCACCACCACCCCCACCACCACCAACACCACCACCCCGATCAACTGTCCTCACCTCCCCCTTCCCTCGTCTCTTTTGACCCCGCCGTCGATGCTTGGATCTCCATACCCCTCTCTTTTCTCCCTTTCCCTACCCTCCTCCCGATTGCCGCCTCCTCCTCCCTCCTTTACCTCTGGGCCTCCTCCGCCGCGTCTCCTAAGTCCCTCGTCGTATGCAACCCTCTCACTAGGCAGTTCCGCGTCTTGCCGCCCCTCGGCACCGCCTGGTCCCGCCACGGGGCTGTCCTCGTTGATTCCCCACACCGCGTCCTCGTTCTCACCGAATTAGCTGCCCTTTACTACTTCCCCTCGCCATCTGCCGGCGGCCTGGCAGCTGAGGGAAGCGATACTAATTTCAGGTGGAGCAAGTTTTCTTCCGATCTGCCATCGAAACCTAGGAGCCCACTCCTAATAGGGGATGCAGTCTATGCCCTCTGCGATATTGGTTCCCCCTGGCGCAGCCAGTGGAAGCTCTTTATGTGCTCCTTAACCAGGGCCAGCAGTGGTGTCGGCCACTGGGTGAGATTGGAGAAGCTGGAGTGGGGCGACATCTTTGACGTCCTGAAGCGGCCGCGGCTAGTCCAGGGCACTGAGGGCAATCTCCTGATGGTTGGGGGACTGAAGTCTTCCTATGCGTTGAACTCTTCCTGCTCGACAGTCGTGATACTGAGGCTGGACTTGGGGAGGATGGAGTGGGAGGAGGCTGGAAGGATGCCTGCTGAGATGTTCAGTTGCTTTGCAGAGAGCACCAAGTTCAAGGTCTTTGGAGGCGGGGACAGGGTATGCTTTTCCGGAAAGAGGGTTGGGCGGCTTGCCTTGTGGGAGGGTGGGAAGGGGAAGAGTGCTGAAGGCAAATGGCGGTGGATTGATGGAGTACCTGGTGGGTGTGAAGACATTGTCTGCCGCGGGTTCGTGTTTGAGGCGGCCTTCACGGAATTGACCTGATGTGGAATACGTTGCCTGCAATGACGGGTAACTATTGCTGTTGTAAGAATGCTAAAAGAGAAAAATCTCCTAAGAATGATGTGACAGTTGAAGTCCTGATTGTTGTTGATGATTATATCCCTACTGTTTGGTTCGTACTTGGGTGGAGTAAAGAATGAAAGGATTGAATTTGATGGTGGCATACGTGGATCACATTGTTCGTTTCTCATGGATCCATCCTTCATGGTTTTCTGTTGCCATTATTGGGATGTCACGCCATGGTGTTTCCATTTAGCGGTACCGGGTAGTTCTGCGCCCGTTTGGATGGCCTCCATTCGTGCATTGTTTGTCATGAGTGCTATTACTGGGTCTCGAACAGATTTTACACTACTTAGCAATAAACAGGGGGATAATGCTCACGGTGGATATTTGCCTGGTTGAGGTACTAGTGTTAGATTGCTAGTCCAATCCAAGAGAATCGTTGGATAACCTGTTGGTGTTCCATATTTTGGTGCTGAATTGCCTTTTACCAAAGTAAACTGGTGCGTCTTATCTGCTTTTTGTGAGCTGCAAAAAGGGTCGTTGAGGTGATCCTGGCATCGTCATCAGGCCTTCCCCTGATGATCCTTGTCCACATTGGTCCTATGACTCATTTTCTTCTTAACATGATTCTACTTTGTTGAATATGGATTCGTCTTTCTTATTCATAGCTTAGGAGTAATATCTCTTCTGGATGTTCTTGTTCGGATTGATTTGGATTGATCAAATGCATTGCGTGCCCAAACATTTGATCAGAGGCCGGTCAATGCTAAAAAGATGGGTTGTGTTGCCGCTGTAGAGCAAAAACTAATAGCCAGTAACTGGATTATGCGCTCCTGCTGCCGAGCAAGGGCGAGAGCGAGAAGCAATGGAGCGTGTTCATACAAGTGTTACTGTGAATAAGATGATAGTCCTAGTTTGCTTGACATTACAATTCATTTGGCTGTGTTTGTTTAAGAAGGCATCCGTCAGACTGGATGGAAAATTTTGAAGGAAAACATACAGGAGGAATGTACGGTTTTACTGTTGGTAAATTGGCGATTTACTGCACCTAGGAATTTCTTGAGTACATAAAAAATTCTAGTAGAAAATCTTTGAAAATTAATTCCACATTTAGTGGAAAATTAGATGGTGCGTCATCTCAAAATACTTTGGTGTTTTTTTTTTGCCTTTTCCTCTCGTTTTCTAACACAACATTTGTTTTCTTATTATTGACGAAGGAGCTCTTAACAAGTTGCAATCCTAACGTGACGAATTCATTGGATTTTAAGGGAATAGAGAAGGAAAATAACACGAGTACATTCTATTGCCATGAAGATGGAGTTACAACACATGATACAACCCCTCGAACTAGACACACTTGGACAGAAGAAAATATGAGAGGAAAAAAGACAACCAAAATATCTTTTTTTTCGATATCAGCGGGGTTCGTGGTGGACTTACTTTTTGCGAGCCCTCTCACGAGGTTCGGAGGCTCTTTTACAAGCCTACGAACCTCAGGCCCGGCCCTCTACATCCCCTCTAGGCCCAACTTGAGGCCTGCTCCCCTGTCGGTCCAATTTCAATTGAGGCCCAAAGGCCCAGCAGGTGGGCGGCTCTTGGGCTTTATTAGCCATCACCCAGGAGACCAACCTTAATTTTCCAAGTGGAGTGTGCGTGATGGGATTCGAACCAGGGATTATGACAAGGTTCCAAACACCCACCACCCACCTTACGCCACTTGGGTGTCCTCGCAAGAACAACCAAAATATCTTCTATTGAAAGCAAGTGATTGTTTGTTTTATTTTGATATCTACTAAGCTATTTATACTAATACTAGGACATGAAAAATACATGTGAAAATTGGAACATATCGGCCGTTAACTGCTAAACATGTGTTGAAATTGACTCCAATCGTCTTATGCACTTATAAGTCGTTTCACCAAAAAGAACTGCTGCTCTTCTTTTCGGTCGATCTGTTATTCTCCAGAAACTGGCTTTTATCCGGTCGACTTAATTCTATAGAGGCCCAGTTGACTTGGATCTGTCCCATTGACGATCTTTTATAAGCACGGTCGACGAGCTTCTTTAGGCACGGTCGATGAGCTTTTGTAGGCACAATTGACGACATTTCGTAGGGACAGTCGACTGCCTTCTGTCCCGTCGACTGGCTTACTGTCTGCTATAGGGTCGATTACCTTCTATCGACACGGTCGACTATTTGTATAGACATCGTCGATTGTATTCTATTTGAATGAATGGTACAATTGATGACCTGAAATCATCTTTTGTAAATAATTATATAAATATTAGTATGGACTTCGATATAATTTTTTAACAAAATATATATTTATAGCTCTAAACTTTCCATTTTGACTTAAAACTTATTTTGTTATCAACTAATATTTATGTCTATTAATCAATTGTGGCGACAAGCATGACATTAACGAAGGCCTTTAATTTATTATGTCAAGGCTTTATTTTCTCTTTTTCTTTCTTACGAGGCTTATTCTTTTGTTTTTCCAACCTTTAATCCTTCTTCTGTCTCCTTCTTCATTGTTGTCGCTGTCGTCACCAATGCTGTCCACGATATGACCGCATTCCTCGTTACTGTCTGTCCCCTTCATCTTCTCATGTGTTACTGTAGGACGCCCCTACAAGACCCTCCTCATCAACCCTATTACTCCATAGCACACCAAAACCATAAACCTAACATTGATATCTCTTCCCCCCTCACCTACTTGAATTCCAACTCTTCCTCCTCACCTTTAACCTCGACGATGCCTGCCTCCTCTTGCCCCTTGCCATTGTCTCGCCTACCAGAGTCCCCTTTATAGATTGCAAGAACAAAAGCAAATCAGGAGAACCTCTCAACTGGTTGACCTTACATCTTTTGCGTCATTGATAACCTCAGTGCCGTCCTAAAACTTCTATTTGGGGCTGGATGCGGTGCACTCTTGGCTACGACCATGTTTCGAATTCCTGCCTAATGGGGTTGTTTTAATTTATATAGATTACAAGATCGAATGAATGTTAGATGCTTATCGAACATTAAAATGTTCGAAATGTTGATAGTGGGTGCAATGATGACACATCAAAATTCTGTGGGAATTCGAGAAGGCAGTTGACGAATGCGTCCTTCAAATGAGACAAATTTGTCCATCTACATTCTGTGAAAAGTTCAAAAGCCAAAGAAATACTCCAGAAAGTGTTATGTTTATTGCTTGTACACTGTCATCACAATATTTCACTTTGAAGATGTGTGAGTCACAACCATTGTTTCTGACTCATGCCCTTTTCATGAAGAGTTATATATCTCTTATAGAAAGGGTTACAATTCTTTCTCAGAGAGTTGAGTCTCCTCGATTGTAATAGCTTGCGTTAGCAGTTTGCAATGACATTAAAGTCGTAAATTTTTTATTATGGATAGATAACGATTTGAAACTGTCACCCATGTATATATATACTAAATATATGTGTAAGATTGATAAGTATAATCAACACAAAAGTTTGGATAACTATTTCTCTTTGAGGTTTCTTATCGGAATACTTGATGTTGTAAAACCGACGTGCTTATACATTTTTTTTTTGATGATTGTGCTTGTACATTTTTTTATTACTCCTTAAGAGATATCTACAAATATTTTCTTTCTCCAACTTAATATTGGAAGCAAATAATTCCTTAAAGAGAGTAATCCATATGTGGTGACGTCAAGAAAATTGAGTTTCAGTGCACCTTTAAAGTTATTCGTCGAAGATTGTAACTTTTTGTGTTCAAATCTCCCAATAACTTTAGGAAATTATTATAGCTTCATCCGCGGAGATGACGATAAAAATGATGCACTCGAATTATATCAAACTTGACTGGATCAACGACACCTTACCAACCACGTATCGTGGAGGTTTTAATCTCAAACTTATTCTATGTTGAAGAGGATACTAGAAGAAGTTGTTTCACTCGATAGATGTATAATCTCAAGAAAATTAAGAAACGCGTTTTGATCGAGCAGGTGTCCAGATCTAGAGACGAAAAGATCAAGTTTTCGAGATCAATTATTAACAACGTTGAGAAAATGGTATCTTTATAATGAAGAAGAGGAAACATGTTGTAACAAATTCAAAGAAGAGAAAGTTTACTTCCATTGTGGTAAGAAAATACCCCTTTCAATGTCACGTAGACAATGCTATGAGGTAGGAGAGGTTTATTTAAGGTGTAAGGCCTTGAGCCAAGCATCATAGTCCATAAATTGGACAGTGAGTAAAAACTTCAAGAAGTATTAAAGTGCAGTGATTGATATATGTCCAAGTGTCTCATATTCCATAAAAACTGGACATTGAGCATCACCTATGGTACTTCCCATATGGGTGATGATGAGTAGCATTCCCATGGAATATTGACACGTTAAGGGGATTGAGTACTTTGGCAATCAACATCTCAAAATAAGAGCAGATAGATGTTCAATCTTTAGGCCTAGAAATGTTTTATCGACTTAGGTTTACGCAGAATTCTTGACGGTGGAGATGAGAATAACTACCGATCTTGTGGGTTAGGACGTGTTTGAATGTGACTTTGTCTTGCTTTCTTATGATATGTAAAATATTTATAAGTGTTTTGAACACTTCGTAAATGGCCATTTAAGTGTTTAGACTAAGAAACCAACTCAAGGGACACTTCAATGACCCCTTCCATGTCAATGAAGCTAGACACTTGGTTTGAATGTGTAATTTTTCCTTGATCGGTTTATTGGCAACAAAAGCTCAGTCATCGTCGGAGGTGATGGCTAGAGTTTCATTGCCAAGATCACCTGCTAGAGTTTCGTTTTATGATTCGTGTTGCCAATATAGATGTGATATACTATAAGTTGTTTGCAACAGGATGTCGATATGACGTGTCAGAAGGATTGATTAGGTTAGCCTTCTTTGATACTAAAGAAATAATGGTAGTATCCTTTCAAAGAAAATGGCATTGATCAAATAAGTTCTAGTGGAGATCTAGACGAAGTGACCACTTCCCAACTGCGAAGACAAGGATTGCTGTAATTTTCTCTCTTCTCTTATTTTCTAATATTATCGATGCTTCCTTCTGAACTTGTGATGTTTGTTATTTTTTATTATGAACTAAATTTCGTTTCTATAACTTCAATGGAAACCCAACTTTTTATCTAGCTAGTGACTTTTCTTCTTCATATTTAAATTTATGCAGTTGTGGATTCAAATCTTGGCCATAAGGCAGTTAATTGCTTCATCAACAATTAAACTGATATGGTACCTTGATCGAGGTTGAAAATGTCGTTTAGGTTATGTGGTGAAATTGATAGCCTAGATTATCATAGTGTTAGGCATGGAGTTAATTAGTGAAATGATGGGATATATATGAGCTTAGATAGCCATTTAGTATTAACACATAATGGGATTAATTTCCTAGGAATAAATGGTTAGCATAATAACATAGATATGTTCTTAGAGCACTCGGACGCATCGCCAAAATATGATTAAATTCTAGATTAAGAATTCAAGAATTTGGTAGTCGAAGACGGGAATGAGTGAGATAAATAGCACGTTAGGGGAAATCGATAGTTCCAAAGTTCTTTTATTAACAGAATCATCATTTCATTTACTTTCTTTCGTTCTTGAATTCATCCAAATTTTTATCGTTGTCGACTTGATCTTCATTTGTTATTCATATGACATATATATAAACTTACTCTATTGATTCTACGTTCGTTATACATCTACTTGCTCTATTTAGAAGTTATTTAGGATGAAAAGAGTATTTTAATTTGTCATCTTCAACATGCGTGATCAAATTTTTTCCACCGTTGGGAAATT
This sequence comes from Melastoma dodecandrum, assembly GCA_029817715.1. Lineage (NCBI taxonomy): Eukaryota > Viridiplantae > Streptophyta > Magnoliopsida > Myrtales > Melastomataceae > Melastoma > Melastoma dodecandrum. The sequence goes on from JARUPY010000434.1 coordinate 1,885,712, forward strand.
AATTATGAAATTTTTTCTTTTATTAACACGTTTAGCTAGTTGATGTTAAAGTTGGTAAAATTCTAATTTCTATTGTCCGCCTTGCGGGTGTATGAAATGAAGCCGAAGTACAACATAAGGGGTTTAGTGCATGACTTTTGGAGTCTAAATCAATGGGAACAACTCCATAACCTAAAAGGTTGCTGTAAACATAGAGGTTTAGTGCATGACTTTTGGAGCCTCTGCCGAGATGTAATGTTATATCTATTGATTTGTTTTTTGTTAAAGGTTTCTGCTAAATGATCAATTTGAGAACTGTTGGTACAAAAAGTAAATGACACGCAAAAAGTTTATATTTATAGTGATTACAAAACTATCAGAAGGTACAAAGTCACTTCCACAGAGGGTATTGTAGATATCTCTTCAGCTTCTACACTAAAGGTAACATAAGGTACCATAACTCTTCTTCATAAGCTTATGCAGATAGCTCTTTAGCTTCTCCACAATTGGTAACCCGTTGGGCTTTTCACCGATACCTGTGACAAACTCCGTAAACTCTCTGGTTGTTGTTTTGTACTACGAACAATGTCTAACTCAGAAAACTTTCTGGTTAATAATATGCACGTGGGCAAGAACGTGGCAGCTCCACGCAAGAATGTAGCTGTCCTACAAAAGTAGACAATACCTCTGTCCAAGTTTAGATTTTTCCTCCGACGGCTCCACAACCTGCGACAATTCCTCACAAGCACAAGTAGACAGCATGAATGTTAAGGTGCTTAAGGAAGTACCACCAAAGACTCGTTTGAGGGACACTATACGATCGAAGGGGATCATCTATCATCTGCATGAACCCAACAATGAAGGGATGAATACATCCACACTGGAGGAAGGGCATGATTGTGAAGCCAAAAAATTTAACATACTTGAGAAGGACGTGCCTTCCGAATTAGTAAGCCGTGTCTTTCCCTATTTTGAGGACGAAATAACATAGAAGGATGTGTACATGCCTTTTGAAAGACGTGTGCTTCCTATGGCAGACCAACCACTCTTTCTCTAGAACAAAATATTCACACCGTTGGAGCAAGAGAAGGCGAGTTGATGAGCCAACATGGATAACAAAGATTGACCACCATTCACATAGCCTCAAAGAGCTTGAAAGCATGAAGACTGATTCTATAATTTTTTTTTATATCAACGGGGTTTGTGGCAGACTTACTTTTTGCGAGCTCTCTCATGAGGCTCAGAGGCTCTTTGACAAGCCCGAGAGTCTCAGGCCTGGCCCCACTACATCCCCTCTAGGCCCGACTTGAAGCCTGCTCCCCTGTTGGTTTAATTTCAGTTGAGGCCCAAAGGCCCACCTCTTGGGCTTTATTAGCCATCACCCAAGAGACCAACCGTAAATCCAAGTGGAGTGTACATGGTGGGGTTCGAACCAGGAATCATGACAAGGTTCCAAACACCCACCATCCACCTTACGCCACTTGGGTGTCCTTGGAAGGACGATTCTATAAGTTTGTTAATGTTTTTTGGAAACATCACATTAAAATACCTTTTATAAAATCTCTTGAATAGATATCAAGCTACATCAAGTTCATAAAAGATACACTGTGTAAGAAATGGAGGTTAGGTGAGTTTGAAATTGTTACAGTATCATAAAAGTGTAATCAAAAGTTACCTCCGAAGCTAAAGGAAACGGGTAATATTACCATCTCAAGCACTGTTGAGTCTATTTTCTTAGGTAAGGGACTTTGTGACCTCGTTATGAGTATTAATTTGATGCCTTTATATGTTTATCGGGAGTGAGGATGGGGGAGTTTAAACCTATAGCTTTGACTTTGTAGTTAAGAAGTCAATAACATATCCTAGGTTTGAAGATATGCTTGTTAACGTTGATAAACTTCTTATCTCTATCGACTTTGTAATTTTAGACTTTGAGGAAGACAAGGACATGCCATTCATATTAGCAGGCTATTCTTGGCCATTGGCAAAGCCCTCATTGATGTTTACAATGGTGAATTGACCATTAAGGTTAGTAATAAGAGGCGACATTCAATCTGCACAACTTGATGAAGTGCCTGACTCAACTTGATCAATGATTTTCAATTGATATTGTGAATATGCACTCTACTAAAAATTTCACCGATGTGTACCCATCCGATCCACTTGAAGCTTCATTGAATTTGCCATATGATGACAAATAAGTACATGGTATGATAAATTAGATGGAAACCATGCCATATTTACTGAAAATGTTCTTACGTTTTAAAGTCTTGGAGAGGCCACATAACCCTATGAAACCCTCAATCAGGGAAACACCTCAGTTAAAGCTAAAATCGTTGCCATAACACCTGAGGTAAGCATATCCTAGTAGTTATGAAACTTTAACAATTATTATTTCTTTGGCATTAATAATAGTGCATGAAGAAAAGTTATTTTAGGTAACAAAGGAACACAAATGAGCTTTAAGGTAGACAATTGTTAATATACGAGTATGTGAGCAAGGGATTCTTTTGGATAACAACTATAAGGCCTTAATCAAGAACCAATGGCGACTCAACCCGAACATGAAAGTGGCGGTGAAGAAGAAAATCATCAAATGGCTTGATGTAACTAAAATTTATCTTATTTGTGATAACTCTTGTATGAGTCTAGTGTAGTGCTAGCCAGAGAAAGACGTGATGACTATGGTTCCAAGTGAGAAGAACAAGCTTAGAAGTGACAACAAATGTTCTAATAAGTAGAAGATTCATGGAGACGGACCCATCCCGAAAGGGGTTAGGGACGAGATCCTATGGCTGGGAAGTTTGGGATTGAAAAATATGTTTGGATGACTAAATATTCAGCCTTTACGGTTGAGAAATTTGGGCGGTATGATAGCCCGAAAAGGAGTGAGAGCGGGAAAGTTCATATGCGATGTGGTTGGACGGATTGTGTCCATGACCACGAAAAGAAATTGGGAAAGGATGTACAAGGCAGAATGGTACTTGCCGGCGTGGCACGCGAAGGGGCTAGAAAATGTCATGTCCCCGGATGCCGGTTTACGAGCGAGAAATGAACTCCTTGGATGAATTGGAATTCGACGATACGTTGGTCGAAATCGTGGACTAAAGCTCGGTTGAGCTCTAGGTGAGAAGGCAGTCCGAAACTTACCGAGTGCTGCATTGGGTGTTCCGGGCCTGGATAAAGCTTGCAAGCATTTGATTACACCGGGTTTTATTTTTCTGAATAAACTCTTTAAGATTGGAGTTGTACGAAATTTTGTATAATGATACTAGTGTTAATGAAATCCAAACGTATTATTCCGTAAATCGTAAAATTAAAAGTCTTTTAGGTGGTATCAGAGCTATGTTATGCTCAGAGTGATAAGATTGCTTTCGATATGAAAACAAGTCGGATATGGACTTGGGAAATGAAACTAAGAATGGGAACATGTGTGCGGGATGGTTAAATACGCTTGACGGGCTTACAGACACTTCTTGGGAAAGGAAATGAGTGAATGAAAATATAGTTACTTTATGCATAATGCAGTTAGGTGGTTGAGCATGTGTAATTGGAGGAGATATTAGATGTCTTAAACCCTTGGGGCCGTGAAAAGCTTTGTAGAGTAAGGACGGAGGGTGTTAGGAAGTTGATTGAACCTGGTAAGTGTGGGGGGATGCATTTTTGATGTCTTGTCTTAGAACTATCCTTCATGGAATTCATAAAGGGAGGTAATAAAATCATAGAAAATATGACTGACTTGAAGGGAGCCATGTTCGGATCTGTCGGGCAAGAAGACGGCTAAATTTCCACTCGGTTTGGGAATAGCATCCTACCGGCACAAAGAAGAGTACGGTCGAATTGACCTAAGAGAGGTACGAATGTGAATTATTTGTGGTGGAATGAAGCTGAGGCGTGAATTGCATGTGTATGTCATGTGGAGTGTGTATATACCAATAGCCAGGAATTTGGCGATCGGGTAGTTTTATTGGAATAATAAATAGCGGTTGTCAGGAATTGAGTGCAGGAGTGCTCAGGTAATTGAATGTACCCGACATAGATTAATATGAGGTGGCGTGCATTGAGGCCTAGCGTGGGTGCATGGAATGAACCTTGGTGTGTTGACATTGCGGTTGATGTAGGTTGAGTGAACCGTGGGATTAAAGTCATGCTCTATTGATATAGTATGATGCTGGGAGGATGTGTTACTGGGATTGATTATGCGTTCATTATAATCGCAGGGTGATGGAAGAGAGCACACGTATCGCTGTGTGGGACTCTCCTCCTAGAGATGAGGAGATGGAGCGCAAGAGAAGAGTTGCACTGATCGGGCAGTTTCGAAAGCTCGAGGTACCTATCTACTCGGGTGAGGAGGGGCCTAAGAAGGCAAAAGAATTCATAGTTTAATTGGAGAACACTTTTGACGTGTTGGAATGTTCAGTTGAGGAGAAAATGATGCGAGTGTAGCAGTCGATCAAGTGGGGAGCGAACGATTAGTGGAAGGCCAATAGAGATGGAACACGGATCCTTCATGCCGGGGACGAATGAACAATGTTCAAGATGACGTTCCTTAGAAGGTTCTACCCTCACATATTTAGAGAAAAGAAGGAACGAGAGTTTATGTACCTACGACAAGAAGGGATGACAGTGGATGAGTACGAGGCACGATTTTCCGCTCTGTCGAGGTACGACGTGCCTATGAGTGTTGAGGTGAAGGCCAAGAAGTTTGAGGAGGGACTGAGGCCGAAGGTCAGGTTTCAAGTGAGGCTTACGATGCTTACTACTTACGAGGAGATATACATGAGGGCACTAAGTGCGGAGGAAGGATGGGTTGACATGAAAGCTGCAGGGGAAGAGACCACTGTGAAAAAGATGTTGGGCATGCAACCAACTATGAGGAAGAGGTTCAGGCCCGGAGAGTGGTCATTCTCCACCCCTCGGTTTACTGCTGCGCGACCTCCAAGGGCCCCTACACCATCACAGTCTTTCTCCCAAGGGCGGGGCTAGGGAGTGAGGACAAGAGGTTCGCCCCTCTGCCAGAGGTATGGGAGGCACCACTGTGGAGATGAGTGGAAATAAGGGAAATATTCGCAAGGAGTGCCCCCAAGTAGGAGGAGGAACATCCGGAAGTGGAATAGCTGGGAGTAAGATGAGTGGATCTACCGCCACGGCCAAAGGCGAAAACAGGCCATGACCGATAGTGTCTATTTCGAGGGAATCGATAAGTGGACCAGTAGACACAACGAGGCTGAATATGACTATTGAGGCAGATGCTGCTGCATCTCGTGGTGTGATCTCAGGTACGGTCCGATTATAAGGTCGGCTAGTATATGCTCTATTTATTACTGGGGCCACACATTCTTTCGTATCATATGACTCCATAGAGAAGTACATATTTGTAGTAGGAAAGGTTGAGAGGACGATGCATGTTATATTACTTAATGAAATTGAGTACGGTGTGGAAGATGCTTGCCTAGGTTGTAAATTTGTAGTAGCTGGATTGAGATTTACTGTGGATTTGTTGGCATTGTAGATCCATGAGTTTGAGATCATCCTGGGCATGGATTGGTTGGCTTCTAGCAATGCCTAAGTAGACTACAAAGGGAAGCATATTTTGATTAATACAGAGGATGGAGATACCCGTGAGTACATAAGCCACGGAGGTTGTGGCCAGATTTTGATGATAACAATAATGTGGGAACACCACCTTGTACAGATGGGGCACGAAGCGTTCTTGGTAACCCTGTAGAATAAAGAAGCTGAGCTACCGATGCTGGAGCGAATTGAAATGGTGAGGGACTTCTCCGATGTCGTTCTCGAGCAGTTGTCGGGACTACCACCTATGAGGGAGGTAGAGTTTGTAATAGACTTGATTCCATGGACAACCCCTATTTCTAGGACTCCGTATCAGATGAGTTTAGTCGAGCTGAAGGAATTGAAAGCAAAATTGCAGGAACTTATAGATAAGAATTTTATTCGTGCTAGTGTTAGCCAGTGTAGCGCTCCGTATTATTCGTAAAAAAGAAAGATGGTTCAATGAGATTGTGTATCGATTACAAGATGTTGAACAAACGAACAATAAAAAACCGTAATCCACTTCCTTGAATAAACGATCTATTCGATCAAATGCAAGGATCAATCGTGTATTCGAAGATAGACTTGAGATCATGCTACCGTCAGATCGGAGTAAGGGAAGAAGATATTCCGATAACTGCGTTCTGAACAAGATACGTACATTATGAATCCAGAGTTATGCCGTTAGGGGTAACAAATGCACTCGCAATATTCATGGGATTGATGAATCGAGTGTTTCGACCGTACCTAGATCAATTTGTGGTAGTATTAATTGAAGACATCCTTGTCTACTTAAAAAGTAAGGAATAAGATAGGGAGCATCTGGCCATTGTATTGAGGACACTACGAGAGGATAAGTTGTATGCTAAATTAAGTAATTGTGAATTCTGGCTTGATAAGGTGGCGTTCCTTGGACATGTTATATCGGCCTCGAGCGTAGAAGTAGACCCGGCCAAGATTGAGGCAGTTAGGAATTGGCCACGACCAACAAATGTTTTGAAGTGCGAAGATTTATGGGATTAGTGGGCTGCTACAGGAGATTCGTTGAAGGAATTTCTAAGATTGTCACTCCGAATGACGAAACTATTGAGGAAAGATATTTGGTTTGAGTAGATGAATAAATGTGAAGGGTGCTTTGAAGAGTTGAAGAAGATAATAACAAGTACTCAGTCTTAATGATACTCAACAAAATTGGTGAATTCGTGGTGTATTGTGATGTGTCTGCACTAGGCCTTGGTTGTCCGTTGATGCAACACGGAAAGATCGCGGCATATGCTTCTAGACAATTAAAGAGACATGAATGATACTCAACAAAATTGGTGAATTCGTGGTGTATTGTGATGTGTCTGCACTAGGCCTTGGTTGTCCGTTGATGCAACACGGAAAGATCGCGGCATATGCTTCTAGACAATTAAAGAGACATGAAGAAAACTTTCCTGTGCCGCACGACTTGGAATTTGTAGCCGTGGTGTTTGCACTCAAGTTATGGACGCACTATCTTTACGGAGAAAAGTTTGAAGTATACACGGATCACAAGAGCTTGAAGTACCTCTTCACACAGCAAGAACTAAATATGAGGCAACGTCGATAGATGGAGCTACTGAAGGATTATGATTGCACGATCTTGTATCATCCGAGAAATGTGAACGTAATGGCAGATGCCTTAAGTCGAAAGCAGTACGCACTCATAAGCCTCATAGTGGAGGAGTCTCGGATTATCGAACATATGAGCAATCTGGAGATAAGGCTGGAAGAACCGAGTGGGAGATTGTGCATGGCAAGAGGCCAAGTAGAGCCGGAGATCATTGCTATGACAAGAAATGCTCAAGCACACGACGAATACTTGAGGATTGTACGCGAAGGACTCGAAGATGAGCCTTACACGCGATTTGAACTTGCTACAGATGGACTTGTGAAGTTTCAAAGGAGGATATGTGTACTAGATGTAGAAGAAGTAATGAGACGGCTTCTAGATGAGGCACATAAGAGGATGTTTAGCGTGCATCCAGGAATTCGAAGATGTATCGCAACGTACGAAAGTTCTGTTGGTGGCCAAAAATGAAATAAGAGATTGCCTGATATGTAAACCGGTGCATGATATGCCAAATGGTGAAAATTGAGCATCAAAGGCTCGGAGGACTGTGTGAACCATTACGAGTGCTAGGCTCTACCCACTGATCCGTTCCCATCCCATGGCAAGCATTGGATTTAGGAGCCAGCCACAATGCAAGCTTTTCTTTTGTTATGCCTTACCTGTGAAGGGATGGAAATGGGAGGACATTGCGATGGATTTCGTGACGAATTTGCCTAAGGGCGTCGTAACATGGATTCGAGATGGGTAGTAGTGGATCGACTGAAAAAATCGGCACACTTCACACCAATATAGATAAACTGGTCCCTGAATGCCCTAGAGAAGATCTATATCAAAAAGGTGATAAGATACCACAGAGTAACTCACGCAATCAATTCTGATAGGGATTCGTGGCTTACAGCCAAATGAGCACGACAGATGAGCACGACATTTCATCCTTAGATAGACGACCAGACTGAAAGGGAAGTTGGGTAGATAAGCATTTATTGGTAGAGTTCATGTACAACAATATCCACCACTCGAGTATCGGGATGACACCGTTTGAGGCTCTCTATGGAAGAAGCCGTTCATCGCTCCTTTGTTGGATTGAGCCGGGAGAGAAGGTGTTCAATGAGCAAAATTCATAAGGGAGACAACGAAAGTAGTGGCCATCGCTCACGAGAGGATGAAGACCACTCAAAGCCGATAGAAGAGTTATGCGGATAGACGACGAAGGCCGTTAGAATTTATAGTTGGGGATGAAGTATTCTTGAAGCTTTCCACAATGAAGTCTATATTTTAGACTAGGAAGGCTCACAAGCTAAGTCCATGCTACATTGGGCCATATAACATCGTTGATGCATGGCCCTTAGAGAGGAGCCATAGTCGAGGAGAAAACGTGGGAGCTTGAAGAACGCATGATGGAGGGACGACAAAGAATAGATGATTCCAATACCGAAACGAAGCATGACGTCACTTAAGGTGCGGATGGAGTGACGTGGGAATGGTCGAAAGGGTAGATAATGAAGCGGGATAGCTGAATGGATGGGTATGAAAGGATAGGTTGAGATCAACCACCATGGATACAGATACACCACTGTGAAAGAAGACACAGATAGAACTCGCCTGTTGATCGCAAAATTTGCACACCACAAGTATACGGATCACAACAAGTAACATAAAGATGGGTAGAGTTGTCATTCCCACGTGGATAGCAAATAGAACCTTTTAGCATACACAATTGAAATTTTTATGTAGCCAAGCCAATAAAAGAAATAAGTTTAAAAATTTGAAAACCAAATGAAAAGAAAAAAATAAAGCAAAGAAATCGAAATTCAATCAGTCGGAAAAGCCTAGGATCACGTATCCCCTCATTGTTTCGTTAAATCCCTTCACTCGCTTATCCTAAATTTATATTATTTTTGTTTACTAACCGGATTCTCATGTCCCTAAGTGCCTCTCCCGAGTTTACAAAAGACTATTACAAACCACCATAAAACCTATATCTCTATAGTGAATTACGAAGCCAAGAAACACATTAAGAATCAATCCTTTACTGGTTGCCTAGAAATATTTCTCCCGATACAACTTACTAGCTAATTCGCTCCCGCGATATTAACCAAGGCTATTTCGTTCTTGTTCCCTCCTAAAATTCCTCTCTCCAGTTTAAATTAGGATAACAAATCAATACAACTCATTGATCAGACAAATTGCATGCATTAAGGTAAAAAAGAAAGTTTAGCCAAGCATCATTTTCGGAACACAAACAAAGAAAAGAAAATCATCCTAAACGATAGTCTAACTCCCTTGCTCTCCTTGATAAAATTCATGCTCCTCTTCTAAATTCACTTTGAAGCTCTTTATATGGTTAGGGTAAATTTCGAAAGATTAGGAAATATTCTAGAAAATCTTCTCGCCTCGTGTGGCCACACCGGATCATTCTGTCCAAGTCCGTGCCTCTCGTAGAATATCTCTTTTCCTTTTTAATACTATAGAAAACAATTTCCTTCCATGCTTCTGAGATCTCTCATATCTTTCCATGACAGCCACCGATCAACCGTATCGCCCATTAATCTTTACCTTTAGAGGTTTCTTCGTTCGCCCAGTTTAGGGTTTCTAGAAAATAATTTCCTGCCATGCTTCTGAGATCTCCCATATCTTTCCATGACAGCCACTGATCAACCGTATCGCCCATTTGATGCAGGAGCATAATAAGTTGAGCTCGGTCTTTCTAGATGACAAAAATGTTGCTTTATTGGTCGAATCCGAAGGTTGGACAAAGGTCAGAGAATATTGTCAACAGAAAGGAGATGCAGGTCCCTTCCTCACAGAGTTGTATCCAATCGAAGGGGAGTCAGTCGTCATCGAAAGGGTCATGTCAATTGCTCAAGTGGAAGTCAAAGATTGGCATAAGGATATTATGATCGATGCTCGTGAAAGTGAGGTTTCTGATGGTATAGCACATAGTGAATACTCACATATTGTTATTTTCACCGATGTCTACGAATTCGTTGTCGCCAAGAGATCCTCTAATTTTTCCCCCAATTCTAACCAACTCTTCAATGTCTTTCCTCAGAGAAAGGAATATGTGCATCTTACTCTGTTCATAAGGGTTGAGATAAGTTTCCACTGTATATGTGAAAATAACAATCTGTGGACCTTCACTTTCATGAGTGTTGATCATCTTATGCCTATGCCAATCTTTAACTTCCACCGGAGCAATAGACATGACCCTTTCGGTGATGACCGACTCTCCTTCGACCGGATACACATCGATATCTTCATCCTCATCAAGATATTCATTATAAATAGGCTTTATTTCTTCATCGAACTCTTCATTAGCCTTCCAGTCTTGATATTCACCGGCGTGCATCTTCTCGCTAAAGTCTGCAACTTCAATTTCGATCACGCAATCTTTGAGATCTAGGGCACATATCTCTTCCAATCCACCTCCTCCTGTGTTGTTTACAGGTCCGGCTTCATGGAAAGAATTGCCTTCGATTTCATCAGATTCATCCTCAGTACTACCTTCCGGTATGTCTAAGGGATTGTGGTTGCCTTCCGGAATCTCCATTCAGGCTCCCACGCGTTCCTGTCGCAATAGCAGCATCTTGGACTGCTTGCGATAGATCTTCAAGCATACTTCGCATCTCAGCAATTTCTGTTTGTTGGTGTTGAACCCCTCTCTCACGGCTTCTACCACGATTAGCCATCATAAAACCCTAAACTCTAACACTCGAGTAGAACTCAGGCTCTGATGCCAATTGATGGAGTAACGTAGCGAAAATAGGATAAATCACAGAAGAATAGGGAGAAAACGAATAGGATGAAGGGAACGATAGAAAATTCTAGGGTTTGCAAGAAAACCTCAAGAAATTCTTAAATTCAGATAATAGGTAAAATAACAATTGTCCTCCTTAGAAACCCTAAGGCCTTATTTATACTAAAAAAGAAATATAACGCGATATTCCCAAAATATCCCTTATTATTTAAAATCTAAAATATTATTATTATGTTTCTATCGTTCCCTTCATCCTATTCGTTTTCTCCCTATTCTTCTGTGATTTATCCTATTTCCGCTACGTTACTCCATCACCATTAATCTTTACCTGTAGAGGTTTCTTCATTCGCTCAGTTAACTATCGCTCCATCTATTTGTGTCGCCTGGTGACTTTTGTCTCTTGGCAGTTGTTTTGCCCGCAAGCCTTCGTCTGTCCTGCTTCTGCAACTTTCTCACTAAAAGGCCTTGCCTTCCTCTGTCAAGATATGTTATTAAACATGATTCTCGTGTCGTATCGATCATTTCACCTGCAATGCAAACCACAAAATCCGAAAGTACCCTTGAAACACGACTAAACGAAAATAACATGCAAACTAACTACATATGCATACAAAATATGGGATGTCTAACACTGATTAGGCTCGTAAATGAGACATATTACTCTAATTTCTTAGAGTTAGCACCTGTCACACGTATACAGACACACCACCGTGAACAAGAATGAGGGCGAGGAGCAACACGGAGGATACAGGCACACCATCACCGGTTGATACACTCGACTCAATCTGCACTTGGAATTCAACCAAATAAAGAACGAGGTTGAAAGAGAATCCACTCCTTTGGATAGAAAGAGAAAAGTCTAATCCGGGTTTAAAAGTCAGGATAATCTGTGCTCAACTCTTACAAGGCAAGGGCTTATATATGCTGCCTATATAAAAGACAATAAAAGAAACAAAACAAAATAAAAGATACGATCAGAAGATAAGGAAGGGAAATATTTAATTTCCCCCGACAAGATCTGAAAAGATAGTGGAGCAGGCGCGACTCTTGTGGTGCAAGTTATCAGAGCTGAGTCGTCAAATCATAACCGTCCTTTGGATTGCTCGTCGCCTAAGAGTCGTGTCACTCGGTGCTCCTCTCTTCGCCTTACTTACTCGATGTCCAACAGGTTCATACCTCCAGTAGACAACGGTGGCTAGGGTGTGGGTGAAACGAAACCGTCCTTGTATCAATGCATGAGGGCAGCGCATCCCTCCCTCTTTGAAAAAAGAATTTTGAGGACGAAATTCCTTAAGGGGGAGGATGTAACGATCGATACCTTTTTATAAATTCAGAGTGTGTACGTATGACTTGTGAATGTTATCAGGTGTGTAAACTAGTGAATATTCATATGAAATTGTGGAAAATTGTTCTGGATTCTCATAGAAGCTCTCGGGTTGAGAAAAGATAAGCCTTGACCATGCATCATTAATGGAAGTCCAAGCCCCTGCGTTAAGGTGAACCCAAGAAATGTGATAAGACGTCCGGTGTGGCCACACGAGAGACAACTAATTGTCAGAGTTGACCAAACTTTGACCGGACCCCAAGTAGCTTTTAATCAAATTTAAATATACCTAGAGGGTTTCAAAACTTGTCGAACAAGCTAATAAAAGCAGGGAGACATTAGGGGAAGGGGAGGAAAAGAAAAGGAAGGAGAAGAGAAGAGGAAGAAAGAAGGAGGAAGAGGACGGGAAATAGTGGACAACAAGGTGGATCAATTGAGGAGGAAGAAAGGTGCATGGAAGAGCTTGTCTCGAGATGAAATCATCTGAAGGCGGAATGAGCTCGAGGAACTTCGTCAGAGAGAAGAAGGAAGATACAGTTTCAACCCTTCCCATTGGATTCTTCCCCACACTCGGCCATTTACTTGACGCCATAGTTTCATGTGTCAGTTGATGTCGGTTTGGTGTGTTGGTTATGATTGAATGAGAAGAGAAGGGATAACCAGTCCTTGGAATAAGAGGGCGAGGCGTCCCAACTTTTGGGGTGAAGAGGACGACCAGTCCTTGCATGTGGAGGCGGTGACTACCGATACCCGGCTAGTCGAGTGCCCTTCGTGATTTTGTCGAAGGGTACTCGATTGAATCCTTGGTGCGTGGGAAGTGGGTGAGAATGTTGTTAATTGTGAGTGGGCTGGATAACGGTGAACCTATGACTGAAAGTCTCAGCATATGAATTGTGGATACTTTACCTCGTAAATGCGATAAAATACTTCTAGAAAGGACAATGTGATTAACCATATAAGTGATAGGAAACGCTGTAATAAGGAGAAGATTCATGGAACCCATGAATGGGGTTTAGGAGGAGATCCTATGGCTGGGAAATTTAGGATAGGGAAACATGTCCGGATGACTAAATATTCAGTCTTTATGGCTGGGAAATTTGGGTGGTATGATTGCCTGGAAAGGAGCGAGAGCGGGAAAGCTCGCAGGAGATGTGGTTGGACGGATTGTGGCCATGATCGCGGAAAGAAAATGGAAAAGGATGTGCAGGACGGAATGGTCCTTGCGGGGCACGTGAAGGGGCAGGAAAATGTCATGTCCCTGGATGTCGGTTCACGACTGAGAAATGAACTCCTTGGGTGATTCAGAATTCGACGATATGTTGGTCGAAATAGTGGAATAAAGCTCGGTTGAGCTCTATGCCAAAAGGCAATCCGAAATTTACCGAGTGTTGCATTAGGGTATCGTACTTATTCACTGACAAACGTTCGGTTCCATGCCTCGATGAAGCTTGCAAGCATTTGATTACACCTTGTTATATTTAGTGAATAAACTCTTTATCATCGGAGTTGTACGAAATTTTGTACAATGACACTAGTGTTAATGAAATCTGAATGTATTATTCCATAAATCGCAAAATGAAGAACCTTTCACCAACAACATTTTAAAGGTACATGACGTAATTTCACTAATATTATTTTTCCTCATTTTGAATCTCGTTCGATGAATCTTTAACTACTTCAGCTTATGTGTTCATACATTGTGAAGAAACTAACCTCATATTGAACTAGGAAAAAATACATTTCTTTTTGTGAGGGTATTATTCTTAGACACAGGATATCAAGCAAGTGGTTGAGGTGGATTGAGCAAAGAAAGATACAATCAAAAAGCTACCATCACCACCATCAATTAAAGCTGCTCAAAGTTTCGTTGGGCATGGATTGTTTCCAAGTATCAAAACCTCTTTCTAGTCTCCTCAAAAAAGATAAGGCATCTATCTTTGATGATGCTTGTCGAACCACTTTTAATGAGTTAAAAAATAATTAATTTATGCTCCTATAGTTATTGTACCAGATTTAAATTTACCTTTTGAACTAGTGTGCGATGCATGTGATTACATAGTCGGTGTATTTTTAGGGCAGCATGTGAATAAGATGTTTCATGTTATCTATTGCATTAGTCAAACCCTCGATGATGCCCAAGTAAATCATATTGCCACATAAAAGGAGTTGCCTGTAATCGTCTATCCTTTCAACAATGACATGTGAATAAGATGTTTTATGTCATCTATTACAGTGGTCAAACCCTTGATGATGCTCAGTAAATTATATTGCCACATAAAATGAGTTACTTGCAACTATTTATGCCTTCGACAAATTTTGTAGCTATCTTGTTGGTACAGAAGTTAGTGTTTACAAATTATTCAACCACCAAATACTTGATTTTAGTAAAAGAGGCTAAGCCACGATTTATATGATGGATTCTTCTTTTGAAAGAATTCTCTCTTGAAATTGCGGACAAATGGAATGAGAATTAGATAGTTGATCATTTATCGAGGCTTGAAAATACAAATTCTTCCACGAATAAATCGGTAACTAATGAGTCATTTTCAGATGAACGACTATTTGTTATGAATGAATTTTCCTATATGTGGTACGTGAACTTTGTGAATTTTATTGTCTACAATCATACTTCCCATGACTTTAATCGACAACAGAAGAACAATGTTTTGCATGATCTGCGTTATTATACGCGGGATAAACAATTTTTCTTTAAGCGTTGTGTTGATCAAGTTATAAGGAGATACGCGCCCAAAGAAGAATTCGAGAAAATTCCTGAGCATTGTCAATCCCTTTTGGTGGATACTCTGGAGGAGATCGTTCTACAAAAAAACTTTTGTCGTCAGGATTTTATTGGCCTTTGCTTTACAAAGACTTGTACAATTTCATTGCATGTTGCACATGTTAGCGTATAAGAAACGACGACAATTTCTTGGGTCCCATTATTTTTTGTGTTTCAATATAAGTAAATTCCTATGGCTGTGGATTTTTTGTTTCAAAGTGGGTGAAATGATTCTAAACTGCCGTGCAAATTTTTAAATAAAAACATATATTTACACAATTTGATACCCTGTGGGCTGTCACTAGTGAGGGGAACACATTTCTACGATTGAAATTTCAATCAACTACTGAAAAAGTAGGACATCAAACACAAATTAGCAACAACATATCATCCAAAAACATGACGGCAAGGCAAGGTCTCTAAACAAGAAATCAAGTACATTTTTTTAGTGAAGTCGTATGTCCAGCAAGGAAAGATTGATTAATAAACTTAGATGATACATTAAAGGAGTATAAACAAGTGCAAAAGAATCCAATTGGAATATTACCATACAAACTGGTCCGCAAAGCATGTTCCCTTTCGTTAAGTTAGAGCACAAGGCGTTTTGTGCTCTAAAGAAATTTAATTTGTATTTTGAAAAAGTCGATGAAGGACTTGTCAACGATACCATGGCTAGGCATAGGTAGTAATTCTACTAGAATCCGGGGATTAACACCACATGCTACCTCAAATGGTGATGCTCGAGTTGTCGAATGTGGAACTCCACTTGGGCGAACTTGAAGTCCCAATCCCTCTAATTTTTGTACACCATTGTTCGAAGAAGAGCTCCCATAGATCGGTTGATGACCTCAATTTGCCCATCTGTTTGATGATGGCAAGTGGTGTTGAACAAGATCTTCGTTCCTAGCTTGTGCCTTAGAGTCTTTTAGAAGTAGATCAAGAATTTGGCGTCACGGTTAGCACAATCGATAATGGTACTCTATGAAGTGGAACGACTTCTCCACAAGTAGAGGTCCACAATGTGGGAAGTATCGTTTGTCTTCCTGCAAGAAAGAAAGTGAGCCATCTTTGAGAATCCCTAATGCCATCCAAACATTGGAGAAAACAAGTCAAACGTGGACGATCTGTTAAAGCAGCTCATTGCCAATCAAGAAGAAGTGCCGAAACAACAAGATTTGATATTGAAAGATCATGCCACCTCGATTAGGTTCAAATTGGCCAAGTCGTAAATTCGTTGAACAACAGACCACATGGAACACTACCAAGCAACACCGAAATAAATCCTAAGAGAGAACAATGCAATGTTGTTACCTTGTGTAATGGATGTGATTTCGAGGATACCTTTGAAAGGATGGAACAGGAGAAGGAGTAGGCTCGAGAAAAACGCCAAAACAACAAGGTAAGTGAGGTCAGTAGGAAACAAAATGACTATCACTCTAACGACCTTGTTGAATTACCAAAGGTTAGTGCTACTTCTTCTCCAATTATTCCTCATATTCCTTTTCCGCAACGTTTTAAAAAGAAAAAAGATGAGCAACAGTTGTAAAATTTTTTAGATGTGTTTATGAAGTTACATATTAATATTCTGTTTGTAGAAGCGCTGAAGCAGATGCCAAGTTATGTGAAGTTCATGAATGATGTTTTATATAAAAAAGGCGGATTGGTGAGCATGAGACCATCTCTTTAATTAAGGAGGATAGTGCAATATTGCAAGAGAAGTTGCGTCCGAAGTTGAAGATCGCGGTAAGTTCACTATCCCGTGTAACATTGGAACTTAATTTTTAGGACATGTTCTTTGTAATTTAGGAGCTAGCATCAACCTTATGCCCTACTCGGTTTATGAAATGTTCAATATTGGAGAGGTAAAGCCAACTTCTATGACATTGCAACTTGCCGATAGATTATATGCATATCCTAGGGGTATCATAGAAGATGTGCTAGTTAAGGTTGATAAATTCATTTTTTCTGCTGACTTTGTGATGCTAGAATATGAGGAGGATCATGAGATCCCTATCATTTTTGGTAGACCATTTCTTGCTATAAGGAGAACTCTTATTGACCTGTAGAAATGTGAGTTAATAATGAGGGTTCACGATCAGGAGGCAAAGTTTAATAGTTATAATACTATAAATATGCCTGACGATCCTGATGAGTGTAATTTTATTGATGTCATTGATGAAATCACATATGAGGATCTTCTGGAATTCTACTCAAGCATCTCACCTAAAGAAGCATTAACATTCGACATGACGAAAGATGAAGAAAAGAATGTAGATGAAGCATCATACATGCGACACATGCCAAGGATTGAACCATTAGAGCGATCGATCTCCTTAGCTAAACTATCAATTGAAGAACCACCCAAATTGGACCTGAAGCCATTAACATAACATTTTCGGTACTCTTTTCTGGTACAACAAGTACCCTTCCTGTGATTATTTCTCCATCATCGACTAACGAACAAGAGGAGATGCTCCTTCGAGTGTTACGCAAGCACAAAAGGGCCATTAGGTGGACAATCGCCGACATTCGAAGAATTAGCCCATCGATATGCATGTACAAAATTCTTCTGGAAGAGAATCGTAAGGCATCAATCGAGCGGCAAAGAGGATTGAATCCAAACATGAAAGAGGTAATGAGAAAAGAAACCATTAAATGGCTTGATGCAGGAATTATTTATACGATCTGTGATAGTTCATGGGTGAGCCCGATCCAATTCGTACCAAAGAAAGGTGGAATGACGGTGATCGAGAATGGAAAGAACGAACTCATCCGACACGGACAGTCACTGGTTGGTGAGTTTGTATGGACTACCGCAACCTCAATGCCTCCACATGCAAAGACCATTTCCCTTTACCTTTCACTGATCAGATGCTCGACAGGCTTGCATGTAAGGATTTTTATTGCTTTCTTGATAGGTATTTTGGTTACATTCAGATAGCTATTCCACCGGAGGATCAAGAGAAGACCACTTTCACTTGTCCATACGGTACGTTTGCGTTTCGACGTATGCCTTTTGGTTTATGAAATGCCCCAAATACATTTCAAAGATGTATGATGACAATCTTCTTATACATGATTGAGCAATGCATCAAAGTATTTATGGATGACCTTTTAGTCTTTGGACTTTCTTTTGATAATTGCCTTGAGAATTTATCAACTATGCTTAATCGTTCTGAAGAGAATAACATTCTTTTAAATTGGGATAACAATTATTTCATGGACAGAGTGGATATTGTACGAGGTAACAGGATCTCAAGTAACGAAACTGAGGCGGATAGGGCCAAGTGGAAACAACTGAAAAAACTACCACCTCCAACATCAGTTAAAAGAGTTCGAAGTTTCCTTGAACATGTTGGATTTTAGAGGAGTTTTATCAAGGATTTTTCAAGAATGAAAAAATCGTTGTGGAATCTCTTCGAGAAAGATGCATCTTTCATCTTCGATGGTAAGAGTTTGGAAGCATTTCTCGAGTTAAAAAAGGTTAGTCTCTGCCCCGATAATTGTTGCTCCATATTGGCCTATTCCTTTTGAACTGATGTGCGATGCTAATGATTTTTCTGTTAGAGCAGTTTTATGGCGAAGAAAAGGAACGGACAATCAAGTCGGGGATCTTCTCTCGAGGTTAGAAAGCGAATTTTTCTCCCTTGATCCGACTAAGATAAATGATTTGTTTCTTGATGAACAATTTTTTATGGTTGATTTGAATTTGTCGTGGTACGCCGATTATGTGAACTATATTGTTGCTAATGTGTTAGCCTCCAGATTTGACAAGCCAACGATGGAGAAGGTTCTTACATGATGTAAAATGTTTTATGTGGGATGACCCTCCGTTGTTTAAGAAATGTGTAGATCAAATCATACAAAGATGTGTATCCGAGGAGGAAATAACATCTATTCTTCAACATTGTCACACTCCTCCTTATGATGGACATTTCTGTGAAAAGAAAACAACAATAAAGGTGCTTCAATCAGGGTTTTTTCTGGCCAACACTTTTTAAAGATGCATGTAACTTTATCATTCGATGTGATAACCGTCAAAGAATCGACAATTATTTCTCAGAAGAATGATATGCCTTTCCAAAATATCTTATAAATTGAAATATTTGATTTGTGAGGCATTATCTTCATGGACCTTTTATCGAGTCTAAACGAAATTGTTATGTTCTAGTTGTAGTGGATTATGTTTCAAAATGGGTAGAAGTAATTGTACTACCTACTAATGATGCACAAAGTGTTGTTAGATTTTAAAGCATACTTTCACTCGATTGGAACACCAAGGGAAATCATCAGTGATGGGGGTTCCTAGTTATGCAACTCGAAATTCAACACAGATGAAAGAGTATGGAGTGAAGCATAAAGTCGCATTGACATACCATCCGTAAGTAAGTGGTCAAGTTAAGTTCTCCAATCAAGAAAGAAAAAGGATTCTTGAGCGAACGGTAAGCCGAAATCATAAGGATTGGTCAAACAAATTAGATGATGCACTTTGGGCATATCGAACAGCTTATAAGACTACCATCGCGACATCTCCATATATATTAGTCTTTGGGAAAGCTTGTCATCTCCCGGTAGAACTCGAGCACAGAGCATTTTAGGTGGTGTAAAAGCTTAATTTTGATTTGAAGGCCGTAGGAGAAAAGCATCTTTGTCAGCTCAACGGGATGGAAAAGTTTCGTCTTGAAGCATATGAGAACTCAAGGAAATACAAAGAAAAGACCAAGCGCTGACACGACCAAAAGATCAAATATCGCCACTTCGAACTTGGTCAGTTAGTTTTACTGTTTAATTCTAGACTCAAGTTGTTTCTTGGCAAATTAAAGCCTAGGTAGTCTGGGCCATTCAAAGTTACCCAAGCCTTCCCTCATGGAGTGATTGAAATGAAAGATATGGACTCTCGACAAAGATTTAAGATAAATGACAGCTGGTGGAAGTAGTACTAGTGCGGAAAAGTTGATCGTCAACGGTCGACAATTAGGGTCAGCGAAGCATAATAAATTATGATCGTCAAGCCGACGACGTTGAATCAAGTACTTTTTGGGAGGCAACCCAAAACTTTTTCATTTTAGTTTATATTTTGTTGTTCCTTAAGTTTAATGTGGATGTCATGTTGTTTTAGTAGGTGGCGGATAGAAGGTTCTGTGTGGTCACAACACACAATCGTGTGGACACACTGACGGAAGCTCTAATCACAGAAAGTTCTATCTGGCCATACAAACTAGAAGACCTACCACAAAAGGTTCTGTATGGTCACACCACATCTTCGTGTGGCAACGCCACGTTTTCAAAGAAATAATTAAAAGAAAACATAGCACGCATTTTTTCCTTCTTCTTATGTCTGAATTTTCTTTTTCCTTGTCTTTTTAGGCTCTAATCCAAATTAGAAAGGGGACGCGTCATTCAATCCCACCCATGCCGATAACTTATCCTCGAGACCAACCGACCAATCGAGACCGATCACCCTTCCTAAAGGATTAGGAGAACACACAGATGCGAAAAGTTTCGCAAATCGTACAGTTCCAAAATTTTGAAGTACCGAAGTATACGTGAGAAGAAGGATCGGAAATGCTAAAGAGTTCTTTAGTGAGCTGGAGAGAGCCTTTGATATGCTTAAATGCACTCTAGAAGGGAAACTACTCATGGCACATTACTCTCTGAAGTGGGTTATAGAGGCCTAGTGGAAGGCATCAAGGACAATACATTGGTGAGCTACTCAAGTGATGCATGGATTGTATTCAAGATGGTGTTCCACGAGAAATTCTTCGCTTATGCAGTTTGTGAGTCCAAAGCAAAGGAGTACATAGGACATGGCGGCAGTGGTTAGCTTTTGCTAGTATCAGCAACACTGGTACACCGATTTTTGGAGAAAGCCCATGAAGTTTTCCTGGCGACTGTGTTAAACAAGGGAGTGATATGCCACCTTTTGAGCATATTGAGATTGTGCGTGAGTTTGGAGACGTATTCCTAAAATATTTGCCAGGGTTCCCGCCGAATAGAGAGGTGGATTTTGAGATTGATCTCCTTCCTGAGACGACTCCAATCTCTCGCCCACCGTATCGCATGAGCCTAGCTAAGCTCAAGGAGTTGAAAACACATATGCCAAAGCTTCTAGATATGGTATTTGTGCGTCCTAGTGTATCACCTTGGGGTGCTCCTATATTATTTCTAAAAAGGAAAGACAGTTCTATGAGATTATGTATTGAATATAGAATGTTGAATCAAGCGACTGCCAAGAATCGTTATCTCCAACCCCGTATCGATGACTTATTTAATTAGTTACAGGGATCGGCTGTGTATTCCAAAATCGATCTTCTATAAAGATACTATCATATTGGCATGCGGGAAGAGGACGTTTCGAAAATCGCGTTTAGGACGAGATATGGCCATCTGGAGAAACGAACGCGCCAGCTGTGTTTAAGGGTTTGATGAATTAGGATTTCTGACTGTACCTGGATCATTTCGTTCTAGTATTAATACACAACATTTTTGTCTACTCAAGAAGCCAAGAAGAGCACAGAGAACACTTGGCCATCTTGTTAAGGACTTTAGAGAAAATAAGTTGTATGTTAAATTGAGTAAGTGTGAGTTTTGGCCGAATAAAGTAGCGTTAGTTTGAAGTGTATGCAAACCACAAGAGTCTCAAGTACCTAAATGAATGGAACTCTGTTGGTGTAACAATGGCATTAAGATGGGGGGTGAATTAGTGTAATAACCTTTTAGCCGTTTTTTACAACTAATAGAACCCAGCAGCGGAATGTTAGGTTTCTGTAGGTTACAGAACCCTTGTACACAACAGATCCTGAAGTGAACTGCTTGATGAGAGAACGACCAGTCAAAGTCTGATATAAGATATGATTATGCAATCCTGAGAAGGTTTCTGCAAAGCAAAAGGTTGATGCAGAAGGTTGATGCTTCTGCTATCAAGGTTTTACAGATCCGACCATCTTAAGTATGATCAGCAAGGTGTACTCTAATATCTAAAAGATACTTGCAATGACAGAAGGTTTTTACATAACCTTGTAGGTTTCTGCAATACCAAGAGATGATCTGCGAGAGCTAGATCAAAGGAAACAACCCCAGAACCTTATTGGCATATGTAGCGTTAGTTGTTTGATGCAAGACCTTTGGAGTCTCTATCGCATTGTATCTGTTGATTTGCTTTTCTGTTTAGGTTTTCGCTGAATGCTCGGTGAGATAACCGTTTGCGCAGAAAGTAAATGATACACAGAAGGTTTATAGTGGTTCGGCAATTGCCTCTCCACTCTTCACCTTTATAGGGTGGAATTCACTATTGAACACTTATAGTGAATACAAGACTGACAGAAGAAATGAAATACTCCGGTAGAGGGTATTGTAGATAGCCCTTCGACTTTTCCACAAAGGATGTACTAGCAGAAGGTACTAAGACACTTCTGTAGTGTAGAAGGTAATGCAAATAGCCCTTCGGCTTTTCTACTCACAGAAACCCGATGGGTTGTGATCAATAACCCTTTGGGTCGTGCACAGAGATATGTGGCTAACTCCAAAAATTCTCTTGTTGAGATTATGCACTGAAGACAGTGACTAACTCCACAATCCTTGAGGTTGGGGTTCTGTAGAACGTCGCAGCTCCACGCAAGTACTAACGGCCCTACGCAGGCAGACAAACCCTTCTATCCAAGGGTGGATTCTCCCTCCGACGATTCCATGACCTGCTTGGCACCTCACCAAGACTTCCAAAAGCAGACAACACCCGTGGGGCTTCTCCAAAGCCTGTAGCAGGTTCTTCCCTTCTGCAGAAACACAAATGTCAGTGCCTCACCGTGAATCTCCCAGGCGCGACCCTTCTTCTGCTCACTGCCCAGGCACGTATACAACCCGACTTCTCCCTAAGCCTGATGCTCATCTGCCACGCCACAGTGCAGCCAAATCCTTTGCAGCCTCACTCACATCCGATCTAGCTTGTACCCTAGGCACCAGCCTTTTACAACCGAATGCTCAACCCCAAAGAGAATGAAAACTCACAAATCTCTCAGGCTACAATACACTCACTCTATCTGAAAGTTCACTTCACAAGGATATCAAGGTAGCTCTACTTCTAACCCACCTCCATGTGCTTTAAGAGTTCTGGACTTGTTTCAGATATTAACCAAGTTCACACCTAGTTTCTGATAGGAACACAATTTTACCTCACACAAGTTACGATTCAGACTATCATCAGTCCAAAACTGGATGCGTAACCGATTAATCATGTCATTGAATGAAACATTGACAATTGACACTATATGAACTCCCTCAAAACCTAGTTCAAGTATCGTCCCGATAATGGAAACAAAAGAAACAAAGGGAAAGATGAACAATACGCGCCTTATTCTTCATCCCTTATAGGAGATACATCCATCACAATTCGGGTGCTCTCTTCGGTCATTATGCTACCAAACAAGACGCACGATCAACCACTAATCCATGACACATACTAGCATCTCACACGTTCATCAATTAAACACACAATTCGTACGTTATATGTCCATACACAAGGTCTTCCTTTCCGTCGCATCAATCCATATGTGAACACAAGGATATCATACTAATCCCATACAGTAGGCATTCATTTGCATCTCGCACAACCCAAGTAGCAACATGTACTTCACGCACAACCAATTCATCTCGATTATCAACCACACATAATATGCGCTCACCCACACCGAAACCACGCATTGCTTATGAAACTGTGTACATTTCAAGCATAGTTTAGTCTAGTGTTGCACATAAACAAGGCAAGTCTGGGGCGTCCCGACTTTCTATAGTCGAGGATCACCACACCACTACACTCTATCGGATCCTTATGCTTTTATTCCGGGGTTAATATTTCATTGTTCCTTCCATCTAAATCAATCCCATTATACGTGGCATACTACCAACGCCTTGACGCGTGTATCCCACTCATTCCAGTACCATCATCGGTCCTCTCCGGCTTTCGACATTCGAAAAACGTAAACTCCTTCCTAAACTCACACATCAATATCCAAGAACAATCGATGTAATTTTAAGAGTACTGTGCAATTTTAAGAGTACCATTCACATGCATATGCACATATTTTCATTTTATGACGCAAAGTTAATCATTTTCTTTCCAAATTCCCACTTTATCACTCCGAGATTTACCTAGCTTTGATACCACCTGAAAGGTCCTACGGTTACGTTTTTTTTAGAAAATACATTCAATTTTATTAACTATTGCAATCTATTAACAATTTTGATTACAAGCATAGCTACACAAGTTCTAATTACAATACTTGGATTAAATAAGGTAATATGCATGCAGAGTCCTCTGATAACCTATGTAACACAAGTAAAAGTTAATGCTTTTCTGCGATCATGGATCTCCTCATTCGAGTACATTAACCATGGTTAGTTCATCCGTGCCTCATTTTCGGGCTATCGCTTTCCGCCCGACTTTTTTCCAGCCATACTGCTCATTTCCAAGGGTTTTCGAGGGTAGATCCTTCCATCCAAACCCCTCCCATGACACCTAACAAGGCAGCCCCGATCTCATGACTTCCTTCGCTTACTTTCACCAAATCCCGAGATAATGGTCATTCAACCATCCATTCCACGTACCTTCCGTACATTTCTCGCTCCCTCCAAACTAGGAGTTTTCCTTTGTCCCGGAACTGACAATTTACTC
This sequence comes from Melastoma dodecandrum, assembly GCA_029817715.1. NCBI lineage: Eukaryota > Viridiplantae > Streptophyta > Magnoliopsida > Myrtales > Melastomataceae > Melastoma > Melastoma dodecandrum. Next base: position 1,910,365 of record JARUPY010000434.1, read on the forward strand.
GATTCCAACCACGTACCTTTGATCAATACCTCGCACACACTCGTCATCATGTGCATGCATAACGGCGTCGCACATAGAACTATCATATGAGGCGTCCTTCTTTACACGGCACAACGCCCCCTCCTTTATTCATTCTGCTCAAATACATGTCTAATACATCAACACATCATGCATCAGAGTCATTTCAGTCCACACATACAACCACCAATCCTCATACACACACACACATAAACGCGACAAGAAGGTAAAAGAGGGCGGCAAGAACTCTGGCCGTTCAAAGAGCATGAAGAGGGAGAAGGGAAACCTTACCTTGAGCTCAAATGTTTACCAAGCTCTTCGAATTTCCTCCTCTGTAATAACTATCCCGGAGGCAAGTTCTTCCATGCGGAGCGCTCCACCTTGCCGTCCTTGCCAAGCAACCCCTTCTAGCTTCCTCTCCTTCTCCCCTTCCTCTTCTTCGTTTTCTCTTTTTCTTCATTCCTCCCTTTTTAACTTTCTCCCCACACTCCTTCTTCTTGTCTGGAATCCTCGAGGTAAGGTAAGGTATGAATTCATAAAATTTTAGTAAAAGGAAAAGCCCTCCCTTATGTCATTTTAAAATGGAAAAACCCCTCCTTACTTTATGTCATTTCAAATTTTAGTTAATTTCATTCCCTTGATATGTGGATCTTGGTCTCCTTTGACTAGTTAATATTGTCTAAGGATTGTTATTCATCGCTTGGTCAACTCTTCTCGTTCATCCAAGGGCTAAGAAGGAATGTGGGGACATACATTCAATCTTAACAAGTCTACGAAGGCAAGCTCCCAATGAGTTTATGAGCTCATAGTAAGTCTACGAGGCCAAGTCTATACACTCAAGTTTATGAGAGACAACTCACCACAAGTCTATGAAGGCAGGCTCCCAACGAGTCTATGAGCCATAGTAAGTCTAGGAGGGGAGTCTACGGGAGGGAGAATGACGATATCTCTTTGTGGCTGGTAAATTTGAAGTTCTTGGACTTAATTCCAAATTTCAATACCTACTTTAAGGGTTCATTTGGCGTCCTAAAATAGCTCACGATGCTCTCATATCGATACTCAGACCCTAGATTTGCGACCTTGAGGACGTCAAATGAGGGTTAGAAGTGGTTGTTAGGACATGGAGATGAACTATAGAAGTGGAAGGGAGAGGGGGAGAAGGGATGGGGAAAGGGTCGATCCGATAATACTTGAGTCAGCTGTCGATGCCTCTCACCCTCCCAAAGCATCAACCGTGAAGAGAGAGAATCACCCTACATGATAACGGTGAAGAGAGAGACAGAGAGAGTGTCGCCCAAAAGAGCAATGAAGGACAGGTTTGGGATGCCCTCGGGACAACGAGAACGAGAAGATGTTGATCAAGGGGGAAAGAATCGTGGTAGAAGTTGGTCGCAAAATGATCGTCAAAAAATTAATATAAATGATTTCGTTAGATTAGGGACGTTAATAAAAGATGTTTAGGTGTAAATAATTTCTTAAGATGAACGTTTGTTTGAAAGATAATTACAACCGAAGTTAGTTGTGGCAGAATGTTATGGGGACTATCACATATTTGAGTTGGGGGTGCGTTGGAGGCGTGTAAAAGGGCGAACGAGGGGCGGGCATCCCCATTGTCCATGGGGCAGCCCAATCAACCAAGTGGAAAGGGAAGAGTTTCGGACTTAGGATTAGAAAGAGAAAAGAGTTTTGGCCGTACAACCAACCCTTAATTGAGTCAACCAAGTTGACCGAGTCAAAGGAGTCAAAGCAAGTATGACCAAGTCAATGAACTTCAAACAAGCCATAGTGGGTTTTAATTAGCGAAATGACGGATTAATAAAGGCGATACAGATATAATAGGAATTATTATTACGGGAATAAAGGGATGGTGAGAACGGGAGAGCCCCATTATTCACGATTACTTGACTTTGGATACTTGGAGGAGAAGAAAAGGAAAAGAAAGAAAAATGAGGACGAAGGGAAGAGGAAGGAAAGAGAAGGATGATGCCAAGGAAGGAGAGCTTGATGGGTTCGGTTACAAGTGAGCGAAAGAGGGAATGTGACGGACGTGGGACGTGTGGTACTGAACCGAAGGCGGCCTTTCGATCAAGATACGATCGTTATGAATTCCGAATCATGTCGTTCAGGTTAGCTAATGCACTAGCGGCTTTTATGGAATTATTGAATCACATATTTTAGACCGTATTTGGAATTGTTAACTAATCTTTTGACTAGTTAATATGGTATAAGGATTGCTATTCATCGCTTGGTCAACTCTTCTAGTTCATCCAAGGGCTAAGAAGGAATGTGGGGACATACATTCAATCTCAACAAGCCTACAAAGGCAAGCTCCCATTGAGTTTAGGTGCTCATAGTAATTCTACAAGGCCAAGTCTATACACTCAAGTTTACGAGACACAACTAACCACAAGTCTACAAAGGCAGGCTCCGAATGAGTCTATGAGCCACAGTAAGTCTATGAACACGAAGGCGAATCTACGGGAGGGAGAATGACGATATCTATTTGTGGCTGGTAAATTTGAAGTTCTTGGACTTAACTCCACATTTCAACACCTACTTTAAGGGTTCATTTGGCGTCCTAAAATAGCTCACGATGCTCTCATATCGATCCTCAGACCCTAGATTTGCGACGTTGAGGACGTCAATTGAGGGTTAGAAGTGGTTGTTAGAACATGGAGTTGAACTATAGAAGTGGAAGGGAGTGGGGGAGAAGGGATGTGGAATGGGTCGATTGGATAGTACTTGAGTCGGGTGTCACTGCTTCTCACCCTCCCCAAGCTTCAACCGTGAAGAGAGAGAATCACCCAGCATGCTAACGGTGAAGAGAGAGAGAGAGCGTCGCCCAAAGGCGCAATGAAGGACATGTTTGGGACGCGCTCGAGGCAACGAGAACGAGAAGATGTTGAACAAGGGGGAAAGAATTGGGGTAGAAATTGGAAGCAAAATGATAGTCAAGAATTTAAAATAAATGATTTCGTTAGATTAGGGATGTAAATAAAAGATGTTTAGGAGTAAATAATTTCATAAGATGAACGTTTGTCTGAAAGATAATTTCACCCGTAGTTAGTTGCGGCAGAATGTTACGGGGACTATCACATATTTGAGTTGGGGGTGCGCCGGAGGCCTGTAAAAGGGCAAAGGAGGGGCGTGGGGAATCGCCGGGTTAGCCCAATCACCCAAGTAGAAAGGGAAGAGATTCAGCCTTAGGATTAGAAAGAGAAAAGAGTTTTGGCCGTAGGACCAACCCGTGATTGAGTCAACCAAGTTGACCGAGTCAAAGCAAGTATGACCAAGTCAATTAACTTCAAACAAGTGTTAACCACATTTGATAAAGCTTTGGGGGAACAAAGCTTCCCCAAAAAGCCATGGCGGGTATTAATAAGCGAAATGACGAATTAATTAGTCTTAGGGAAAGATCAGTACATGGAGTGACAATTCCTCGTACGTTCTATAGACTTTGGCCTAATGTGAAGTTTGTTAGGATTTTGTAGCCCGAAGTCGGTTATGTTGCAATTTGGATAATATTAGATACGCTCGTGAAATATACGGAAGGGGAGAGAATATATCTCTTCGATGAGATATATTGGATGATATTATATTATATCTCATAATATATTTACCTGTCAAATTTCCGATATATGTGGGGCATCTATTCTATAAATAGGTGCCAGCATACGAAGTGAATGAAGATGCAAGAGATAGCAAATCCTTAGAGCATAGAGAGGGATACACGAGTGCAATAAGTGTGGCGGTAAAGAAATGGTGTGTGTTTGGGAAACCCGGGAAACACTTCAGAGTTAGATAGAGATTTTGTACTCGGATGGATCGAGGTGGTTAGAGAGGATGCGCTAACAATTATTAATAATTAGGGGGTGTCATTTGTGAGTGAGTAGTTAGGGAAAAGAGAAAAGTGAGTAGTGAGAGCGAGTGGGGCAGATATGTGGTTTGGGGGCGATGTGGGGATGTGTATGTGGAATGGTCGCCGACCGTCGTTACTTGAGCATCTAACTTAGTGGAGAGATTCAATTATATGTTTTGGTTTTACGGCAACAAGTGGTATCCGAACTCCATAGCCCAGTCCTCTCTACCGATGATTCCAGCTTCTAGCGGAAAACGAGCAAGGGTTAGCCAAATGACGATAACTGAGTTAATCCGGTGTTGTGGAGGAAGATCGACAATTTAGACGCTGGACTGATTATCCTGGAAGTTCACGGTAGAGAAGTGAGGTGGAAGAAGCTCTTAGATGAGAAACCTACCACGGGTAGAACAACTTATTCGGAAGTGACACTTGACATGGCTACTCCTTGTGCGACTCTGAAGCTTCCCGATCCACCTACCCCTACTTCGAATAAGTCGCATTCTATGAGGGATGGGACCCTAGCCACCACGGGGAGCGCGATTTCGATGGCTGGAGCCACTCATATGGCGGCTTACACACCTGGTATCACTCCGTGTAGCGGGGTCGACCTCACAAATCCCACTCTAGGAACATTTCGTCTCTCTATTGTAGGGCTTAAGGTGAAAAGGGCTCCGACACCCTGCATCCTACACGAGTGTCAGCCCTGTCAGGATATCCGAACACAGAAAGTATTAGTTGGCCAAGTTGTGGCCAACATCGTTACGTCCTCCCTCGATCATGTTAGCCCTGACAAGAAGTTGGTTGACGATATCAACCATCGCGAATCACAAGGCGACCACACTCAAAACGCTGGAAGTTGAACATCCATCTATCAAGGTTTTGTTGGAGTTGGTTGAGTTGCAGGGCAAAGAGTTCGGGAATGGAATGACTTCCACCGTTATTATTGCTCCTGAGTTTCTCAAGGGAGCGGATAATTTGGCGGGGAACAAGATCGATTCCATATCAATTATTGGAGGTTGCCAACTCACAATGAAGGAAGTTTGTAAGCATCAAAAGAGAAATTTATAGTTAATGTTGACAAAGTGGGAACGGAGTTCCTTGTTAACTGCGTTAAGACAAACTTGTCGTCCAAGTTGATTGCCGGTGACCGCGATTTTTTTTCGAACTTGGTTAAATACGGTGTCCGGCTATTAAATTGACAATTGCTTGTGACGAAGTCAGGACCTCATCAATGGCTCTAAAATTTTGGAAGCTCACTGAAAAAGTGTCAATGGTAATTATTTGTTGAATAAATATACTAAGAACACTAAATGTACAACATAGGGAATGTCAATTAGAGTTGCCCATGCTAAAATAGCATGTCTTGATCCTTCCTAGAAGATTAAAATGCAGAAAGGTGCCGAAGTAGTTGTTATTGATCCAAGAGAGCTAGAAGAAATCCGATAAATGTGGGCTGATATGCCAAAGAGAAGAATCGAGAAGTTGCTTAAGGCTTGAGCGCATGCCATTTTCTCCACTAAAGGAATTGATGACATGGCACTGAAGTATCTTTTGAAGACTGGTGCAACTGTTGCTAGGCATGTGCGAAAGGGGGAAATGCGTCATTGCCAAAGCGATTGGTAGAACTGTGGGTTCCACATTTGTTGACATGAAAGGGACCAAGACAGTGAGTACATGTTCCTTGATCCTTCGAGGTGTTAATGATGATATGGTGGATGAGACTGAGAGAGCTCTTCATGATGCTTCATCAATTATTAAGAGAACACTTGAATCCAATACGGGTGGTTGTCGGTGGAGGTGTAGTTGAGGTTATATTATCGGTGTACCTGGAATATTTGGTGAGGTTAATTGTTATTGGGATGCCACTCTATATGACTCCTTAGGAGACCAAGGTTTTATCGTTCGATATGTTCTAAGGAAACTTTTGGCGGTCTTCCATTCATGAAGCCAGACGACTTCCGGTACCTTGGGTCTCTATAGTATGCTTGTGTTGAGGGTAGAGATATTATATCCAAGCTTAGTAAAATTGTTGGTCTCGCTACCTTAATTACATCTATGTGTCTTAATATTAATAACATCGATGAGTACGTGAGGAATTTTGCGGCTGATATTTTTAATGTTGTTGCCTGTGATTTTAGAATTCTTGGATTGTTGCCATTCTTAGAAACCGCGTGTCAGAGCAAGAAGTCATGGCAAAATCTATGTTGGGCTGCAAAGGTAGGTTTATGGAAGACAACGAAAGGGTATGTGGCAAAATTCAGCCGAAGTGATATCTTGGGAGCATTGTTCCCCAAGATGTTGAGGCTTTCGGAATCGATAAGAGGTTTGATTGGTCTGGCACGAACAACGCCTTTGCGTGTTCAGCAGACAACCAACGTCAGAGTTGGATGATGATGCCAAACCCAAAACTCAGTTCTACTCTATAAAAACCGATCTGTAAATTCTTTATCTTTGGTTGGACTAGGGGGATTAGTGGCCTTCTCGGAAAGATTTCTGAGAAGCAAGGAATTCCTGATGACTATGGAAAACGAAGGCTTGAAAATCGTTCTAAGATCATGACTGAAATACAGGCAATCAAGCCTACTCAAGTTTTTAATGCCGCTGGTGTGATTGGCAAACCGAATGTTGACGGGTGCAAATCTCATAAGTCATATATTATCCCCACGAATGTCTTTGGTACACTAAAATTGGCAAATGTATGTAGAAGGAATGATTTTTTGGTGATAAACTATGCTACTGGATGCATATTCGAGCATGATGAGTAGCATCCCTATTCCAGCCTCAGATTTAAGGAGGAAGACAAGCCTAACTTCATCGATTCACTCTATTCTAAGACCGGCGATGATGCCAATATGAGGATGCTTAATGGTTTTTGTGCAATTGTCCAAATTGGACAACGGGTGCAGTCCTGCCAGTAACATCAAGTGGTTGATCACCATTAAGAGTGTCACTGGGAGACAGCAAGCTGCAAATCTAATTTGTGGAATTACGTTCGCCATGAAGCAATGTCAGGAGGCGCAGCTACGGATCACCTTGGTGTGGTGTTCTCATGGGAGTTGCTTACAGATTTGCAGGACAAAGTTTCTCATGTCACCCTTGAGGACAATGATGCTCTAACGGGGATGGTATAGTTACATGGAGAAAAAAAATGATGGGCAACAACGATGATATCAGAAGAAGATGGGCTAAGATCTTGGACGGGAGGACTGCAGGGTTCAAGGGTCAGGTCTAACAGCAAAAGGAAGAAGACGAGGATGAAGGAATAGAGGACAATTGGGTAATTACGGGAAATTATATATCAATAATGATAAGGGGGTGTAGTATGTGAATGAGCAGTTATGGAAAAGGAGAAAAGTGAGAAGAGAGAGCGAGTAGGGTGTGCGTGGAGTGGTCTTCGGTAGAATCCACCAAGGTGTGGTGGACTCCGGCCGTCATTACTTGAGCATCTGACATAATTGAGAGATTCGAGATTCAGCTGCGTGTTTGGCTTTTTTAGCAACAGTTTCTAATGAAAATGAGCTGGTAAGCATTCTTGGGTGAAACTTACCTTGGAAGAGAGCTTCTTGGACATTCCTGTTTTCGGTGAAACCGCAACACGTCACAATCAAATCATGGTGAACCCATTATGTTAAAGTAGAGAAAGAGAAAGAAGAAAAGCGAGGATGGAAGATTTCCATTAATGAAACTGATTACAAATGTGGATGCTTACAAGGAGATTGCCTAAAATTTTCTACCTAAAACTAAGACAAAATTGTCTCAAATGTCCGTGTCATTGTCCCTTTTTCCTAAAATAACAAAGATATATATAGAGAATCTTGATTGGCGGTTGATTGACACTTGGCTTCGACACACGTGTATAAATTCTTCGATCATATCTTCAATTTTCGCACGTTATAAATATTCACCTGTATAAACTTATCCACAAAGTTATCCATAAAATCATATTCTGCCAGTCGACTGATTTGTTTGGTCGAGCTTAGATAATCTCCATCGACGGGAATCCTCCATTGACGGAGAAAATCTCCATCGAAACTGGATTAGATTTTCTCCTACGACTGCGGAATCCTCCATCGACGGGGAGAATCTCCATCCAGACTGGATTAGATTTTCTCCATCGACTCGGTAAAATCTTCCATCGAGTCTCTCCATCGATTAGATTCTCTCCATCGACGGGGAGAATTGTCCAACATAGATTTGTTCCATCGAATCAGATTTTCTCGTGGGAGAATCCTCCACTGACCGATTAGTTTCTCTCCAGCGACGAGGAAATCATCCATCGATAAAGTTAGATTTTCTCAGTTAATCATCGACTAAATCAGGTTTTTCCAGTCGATGATGAGATTTTTACAGTACTATTATATTCGTCGATTGTGCTCTACTTAAATCACAATCGATGGCCCAAAATAAGCAGGTGTAAACATTTGCCACCCTCACAATAATTAATGTGGAGATTCTCTAAATTAATCGACACATTATCACGATCGACCGAAAATATTTTTCAATCGATTATCTGGAGATTCATTTTCAATCACCTAGACAATATCTAACTGAATCGATCGATTGTCTTTATCAAAAATAATTTGGTTCGTCCAAAACCACAATCTTTCAAGGACATTTGTTTGAAGTATAACGTTGTTGATGATCCATCAGTTACTCCACAAGACCATATTCTTGGAAACATTCGACGAATGGAAGCGACATATGCTTCCACATAATCGATTGTTTTAGATAAAGTGATAGTTTCTAGATTGATGTTGATCATGAGGGAACTCTCAACCTTTAGGGTGTGTCCATTTCGGGGAACGAGGAAATCGTCTTCTACCCGTTCGGACCAACGACATATCTTTGTATCAACGGTTATTTGTTGAGTTTCATGTGTCACAATGAGAATTACCGAACGCAAAGTTTATAAATCGCGATATATATTATTTTCCTGCTCCATTAATAATCCGAGATCATTTTTTAAGGTTATCTGCGTATCTAACTCTTGGAGGGCAATTTTCAAAGCCTCATCCGAATTTTCGTCAGTCGATCGAATAAATCTTTCAGCGAAGGTTACATTCGCGTTGCAGTTCATTCCACGCTCACCGCACTAAAAACGTGTTTCCAGTGGAAAACGCAATACATCGCGATGAAATCGTGGCGAACCCATTGGGTTGAAGTAGAAAAGAGAAAGAAGAAAATGGAGGATGGAAGATTTCCATTAATGAAACTAATTACAAACCGGATGCTAACAAGGAGATTGCATGATGTTTTCTGCCTAAAACTAAAAAAAAAGTGTTTGAAGGGTCTGTGTCGTTGTCCCTTTATCCTAAAATAAAAAAGCTATTATATATAGAGAATCTTGGTTGGCGGTTGATTGGCACTTGGTTTCGAAGCACGTGTATAAATCCTTCGATCCTATCTTCAATTTCTGCACCTTCTAAATCTTCACTTGTAAAATCTTATCCACAAAGTTATCCATAAAATCAGATTCTGCTAGTCGACTGATTTGTCTGGATCGACTGGGTTAGATTTTCTCCATCGACGGGGAATCCTCCATCGACGGAGAAAATCTCCATCGAGGCTGGATTAGATTTTCTTCTACGACTGCGGAATCGTCCATCGACGGGGAGAATCTCTATCGAGACTGGATTAGATTTTCTCCATCGAAAAGGGAAAATCTTTCATCGTGTCTTTCCATCAATTAGATTTTCTCCATCGACGGGGAGAATTTTCCAAGTTAGATTTGTTCTATCGAATCAGATTTTCTCCTAGGAGAATAATCTATCGATTAGATTCTCTCCATCAATGGGGAAATCATCCATCGATAAAGTTAGATTTTTTCAGCTAAATCAGGTTTTGCCAGTCGATGATCAGATTTTCACAATACTATTATATTCGTCGATTGTGCTTTACTTACATCGCAATCGATGGTCCAAAATAATCTAGTGTAAACATTTTCCACCCTTACAACAATTAATGAGGAGATTCTCTGAATAAATCGACACATTTTTTAGTCGAATATCACGATCGACCAAAAAGATTTTTCAATCGATTATCTAGAGATTCTTTTTCAATCACCCAGAAAATATCTAATTGAATCGATCGACTGTATTTATCAAAAATAATTTGGGTGGTCCAATACCACAATCTTTCAAGGACATTTGTTTGCAGTATAATGCTGTCGATGATCCATCAGTTACTCCACAAGACCATATTCTTGGGAACATTCGACTAATGGAATTGAAATAAGCTAACACATAGTCGATTGTTTTAGATAAAGTGATAGTTTCTAGATTGATGTTGATCATGAGGGAACTCTCAACCTTTAGGGTGTGTCCATTTCGGGGAACGAGGAAATCGTCTTCTACCCGTTCGGACCTGTTCGCGTCGGAAATATTTGGCACGAACGTTCACAGGGGTTTTGATGTGGTCACCATTAAATGAGATAGATGAATTGTATTAATCAACGATGCCAAAACAATGTCTTACAAATAAATTGAAAAGCTTACAGCCATAAAAACAAATAAAGTTAATGAAGCGGATGGTGGTGACGCCTAGACTTGTTGCTGGCGCCATAGACTTGCGGACTGGAGTGGTGGAATCTAGCTTCTGGAGAGGCGATGGGCGGGGTATGGTCGAATGTAGTGGTGGATTTGGATGTCTGGTGGTGGAGTGATGGCGGTGATTTGGTGTCGAGGCTACGGTTGCTCACCAAGAAGATGGAATGAAGGTGGAGATTGGCTATCACAGCTACGGTTGCTCACTCTGATGGTGGAAATGAAGACCAAGAACCCTTGCGAGTTCACCCAGGTCGGGGTCTGGTTTCCTGTTTACTGAAACTAAAGGTTGACGATCAATGCAAAATGTGTTTGAGCTTGATTGTCGTGTCTGTTAAGAGAGATCTTTTCTCCTTTTATACTGAATCTTCATGTGCCCGGGATGTTGAACACGTTTTCAGAATATCTTTTCAGATCGTGTTTCTCCCAACTGACCTCCGGAAATCTCAGTAACAATCTAATCTTGACAGTCATGGCTTTTATCCATATCATTTATCAATTTGGACCTGTGTAGACTTGACGATCACCTTCGTAGACTTAGTACGGGCCTACGCCTTCCTTCTGGTCTTATTGAATTACAGTGTTGCTTTTCGTGGGCCAGAATTGATTTAAGCCCAAAATAATCTGTCATGTCAACATAAGCCCTTCCTTTTTGCTGAGGTGACGTTCGTCGTTTGAGCATGTTGGCAGTCTGTAATTCAATTAGAACCAAAGAAAGCTCTTTATTTCCCTCTTCGCACGCTTTCTTTTGCCAGAAAATCTCTCTTTCTTCTTCGTTTCAAACAAACCCTAACTCCTTGTTTCTCGACAAACCCTTCTTTTTCTACCATGTCGAATTACTCTACCTTCCAGTGGCATCAACGCCGTTGTGAACTTTCAGGCGTGGTAAAGATTGCTGATTCTTGCGGTGAAGGTTAACTTTGGGGCATGTCCTTGCCCCGGCGCTCTTTCTGGAGCCCTTTCCTCACTCCTACTTGAATACGGAATACGCCATACCTCTTTGTCGGGAGGATTTTACTAACTCCTGGAACTAGGCACAGAAGAGTGGCTTCCTATGTTTCCCTTCTGTGGAGAAATCCGTCATCCGCAAGTGGTTTACTCTCTGGCTTGGACAACTCGAGCACAAGTTGAAGCTCTGTGACCTCTGGTCTTTCTTCAAGTTATCCCTTGTCACTATGAAATGCGACCCTCGGGTATGTGCTAGTCTTCTCCGCTTCTGGAACAACTCCGTGAACTGTTTTTTCTTTCCTGAGGGCCCTATGACAGTCACCCTAGAGGATATAGTCTTTTTGACTAAATGTTCAGTATCTAGCATCCCTGTTCGCCTCTATTTGTCTGAGGATGACCACAACCTCAACGAGATGATTCAGATTATTAGTACCAAGGAGAATCATCTCAAGATGGTTAAGGGAAACATACTCGACGCTTCGGGCAAGGCGCAGGAAGTCGAGTTGTTGAGTGTCTGGCTCAGCAAATACATTTTTTGTTTCACTGGGAAGAGGGTTCCCAAGTTCATTTATGGCATTGCCAATTTTCTCAACATGGCTACGAGCAGAGTTGCATTTGCCCCATTCCTTCTAGGTTTAGTCTACCAAAGCCTACATGAGAACTTCTCGTCTACAGAGTCTTTCCTCAGGTACCCAGCAGGTGGCCCTTTATGGCTAGTTCACTTATGGTCCTGTGTCTGGATACCAGGATTAACCGGCTACCAAATGCCTTTGGGAGCCGTCAAGTTGAATGTTATGGAACTCACATTCTGGATTCTTGTTGTCGATCAAAGGATAGCTGGCTCCTTGCCTTAGTGACTGGCCATATGCATCACATAGCAGACTCTGGTAGAGGTGACCGGCGTAACTAGGTCCCCTTTCCTTCGGGCCATCTCATCCTGAGGCACAGACAAAAGTTGACTACAGGCTTGTATTGGGATCCTGTCTTAACCAGCAGGGACATGGTATGCGCACACAAGAGTGGGTTCTGCTTCGAAGTTTACAATCCCCAGCTCTGTGCAAGGCAACTGGGTTTTACTCAAAGTTCTGCAGTTCTATTCGCGAATTCCCTCAATATTCCAATACATTATAGAGTTAGCAACATTCTTTCTAAAGAGACTTTCCAGGCTTCCATCATTCTTTTGGATGGGAAGATCAAACTCCGCCATATGGAGTTTCAACTAGAGACCACTCCGAGCCAAGCTACAGAACTATTCTCAGTTCAGTGGGCGATTGTCTTTCATGAGTTGCATACTAAGAGACATTTTCTTAAAAAATCTCAAGAACCAGATCTTCTTCTTACTACTGAGATGATGTTGAAAACTGGTCAGAGACCATTGGGTACATTCTATCCCCTGTCTTTATAGGTTATATGTCTTCATTTTACTAATTCGTTTCCTCATCTTAGCTCTTACAGTCGACTCAGGCGAATCTTCTCCTAATCAAAGTCCTCCTCCTCCTGCTGGTCGTTTGACACGTTCTCATTGTCAAGGCTTAGCCCTTTCCGCTAAAGGCAAGCTGGTTGAGGTTAGAGACCATCCCCAGCCAAAGAAAAAGATCAATAAGAAGAGAGCGCCTTCACCACCGACAGATTCTGACCCTGAATAGGAGGTACCTTTGTCTGTTGCTTTTAAGCAACATAGACTTATTCTTGCTAGCGATCCTGATGGCAAAGCCCCTGTTCCAATCAATGCCTTGGCCCCTGAGTCTACTGAATCTACCCTCAAGAATACTGACCCTCCCTAAGATGCGGAGATGTCTCCTTCCAAGGAATACTGCAGCTTATGTTTTCCTCAAGCTACTGGCTCTCTTATCATGCTTTGAACTTTTGCATTTAGGAGGAAACCCAAGATTCAGAATCCGATCCCTTTGAGATCCCTGTTGATGAGAGTGAAGGCTTTTCAATACACTCTGAGATAGGAGATGTAAGTACCCTTTTCAGATCTTCATTGCTTGTTCCTCCCCAATCACCTCACTATTTTCTACAGGGTCCAAATCTTTTAGGGATGAACCCCGCTGAGTATGACATTATTTTGGAGCTAATTGGCAAGACAAATCTCTATCACAGGCTGACTTTTCCAAGAGTTTGGAGCAAAGGATTTCCCCTGATGAGTCTGCCGCAGTTGTGGATGTCATTAAGGCTACGGAACAAGAGTCTTCCGGTACCATGGATGTTAATCCTGGCGCTGTTGTGGCTGTGCCAGCTGTAAGTCCAACTAGTTCGTCTCCCAGTCTACCGTCAGGTGGAAAATCCATTGGTCCTTCAGACGAGGGTCGCTCAGGCACCTAGGAACCTGCCCTTGATCTTATTGATATTGATCAACTATTGAAGAACGTGGATCGGATCAGTGACCTTCTCCGCCTTGACATATTTTCTGAGGAAGAATTTAAGACCCTTCAAACCTGTGTCCAGGCAATTGAAGACTCTCCCAGAGCGACTGATGAAATGCTCGCAGCTTGCCTGAGCTTCAAAGAACAATTCTGGACTGAGTGGTCTGACTATGTGGCGGATCTTGACATACTCGGCGATGCCGAAGTTAAAATTCGGGAGATCAAGAAGTCTCAGGCTAAAGCAGCAGCTGATGTCCAACTACTTAACCAGTAAAAAGCCAACTTGTTTATCACAACTCCCAGCTCTGGAAAAGGACCTCAAGGACCAAGTTGTCGTCATCGACTCGCTGTTAGCTGATCGAGCTGCTTATGATTCTTCTAAGGACCAAGAAGCTCTAATGTCTCCGTTCCGCCGACGGAACGAAGTCTTCTTAAAACGGACCAGAAAGAAAGCTCTGACCATGTTGTTCGTGGATGCTGCTCACGCAATGCCTAGATTCTGAATCTTGGAAAAAACTGAAAACATGCCCTCTGTTTGTGAACAAACTAAGTTTTTTTTTCTTTGCATGTTTGCTTCTCTTTATTTACATGGCTCAATGCTTTTTGCTTACTCATTCTACTAGCTTTTGCTTGGACTTATTTTTGGGCAATTTGTTCCCCAATACCTGGGAACCGTCTTCTTAAAGCCTTTTCGTGGGACTCCCAAACAGTTCTCTTATAAGGTTTCAAATACTTACTATTGATTTTCAATGGTTGCTTAACTCCTTCAAGAGTCGACAACCTATAGCTATTTGCTGAGTAGGTTTTACTCACTCGGCACGGTCCTTCCCAATTTGGAGACCACTTGCCTAAAACTTGGTCTTTAGTTTTCAAAGGTAACACCATCTTCCAAACTAAGTCGTCGACCTGGAAGTGCTTGTGAACCACTTTCTTATTATAATGCTGGGCTATTCTCCTCTTATGTACTTCTATTTTGTCTATTACTTCCAATCCCTTTCGCTCTAATTCTTCTAAAGCCATGTACATAGCTTCATCTTGTAACCAATGGTGACTAACACGAAGTGATGTATACCTCATCTCGATGAGTAATATTGGTCATGACCATATACTAGCGCGAATGGAGACTCTCCAGTACTTTCTTGCTTGGTGACTCGCAAGGCCCATAAAGTATCATCCAGCATTTCATGCCATTTCCGTGGATTAAGTCCAACCATTTTCTGAATGTTATTTTTTATCAACTTATTGGTGGCTTCGGCCTGCCCATTCGCTTGAGGGTAGTAAGGTGTAGAATTGGTAATCATAAAACCAAATTCTTCTACAGACTCTCTTACTTTTAAATTGTTAAAAGTTGTCCCAATATCGACAACGATACTCTGGGGAAGACCAAATCTGTATATGATGCAAGTTCGCAGAAAGCGAATGACTACGTTACGGTCGATATTCTTGTAGACTTGCGCTTCTACCCATTTGGTAAAGTAATATGTCGCCACCAAAATGAACGCGTCTCCACGACTGGAGTGGGTAGGGGCGAGCATAGGTTCCGGGTAAAACCGGGAACCTGTCGGAACCGGCACCATAGGGTCGGTGTCAGTACAGGTTCTCGAATGGATCGGGTAGGTTCTAGGTTCTAAATTTTACAAAACCGGCGGTACCAAGTACGGTTCCAGGTTCTCCCCCCGGAACCAACTCGGAGAACCTGGAACCTAACCTAAATATTACCCAACCCAATATCCTACCCTAAATTTTACCCAACCCAATAACCTACCCTAAATTTTACCCAACCCAATAACCTAAATTAAACTTTACCCTACCCCAAACAATTGTCCCGGTTCCTAACCTTTCTATTCCCAGTCTCTCCCCCCTCTTCACAACGTCTTCATCAAACGGTTCCAGGGGTTACGGTTTCTTACGGTAAGTCAGCTCCTAATATGCTTTTTCCCTTCTTCCCCGCCTTGCCTTGTCAATTTTTATTTACAATTCTTTCTGGGTTATGATTTTTTGGAGGATTTTAGGGATGGGTTAGGTTGATTGAGCCGTGGGTGATGAGAATACTTTCTTAAAAGTTCTTTTTTTCTGAACATAGTCGGTCAGGGGGTGATTCTGTGGGGTTTGGATTTTGATTTTGATGTAATTTGAGGCGTTGGTGCTCTGGATCATCTGTTTAATGATCTATTGTTTGATTTGTTAGGTTGTTCGAATTAGAAGATGAATCCCGATTCTGACAACAATGAGGCTCAAACAACTAGTGTCAAGCGAACTTTAGCTTCAACAGCGGCCAATCTTCCTACTGCTCCTAAGGTAACAGGCAAACAAAACATAAAGTCTAACGTTTGAGATCTTTTTGCGAAAATTCTGAATGAGAACACTCATAAGGCAGAGAATGTGAAGTGCATTTACTGTAACAATGTGTACAAGTATAATCGTAATTGGGGCACTTCAACGATGTGGAAGCATATTAATAGTTGTCGGAAGTTTCCTCATAATATGGATAAGTGACAAAAGATATTTACTAGCAGCAAATCGGAAGGATGCACAAGTCGTAATGTTATATCTACTTGGGTGTTTGATCAAGAACGTAGTAGAGATATGTTTGCTAGGATGATTATTGTCGATGAACAACCATTTTCACTTGTCGAGCATGAAGGTTTCCGCGCGTTTGTTAATGTTCTACAGCCTGCTTTCAAGCCTGTTTCTCGATTCACTGTTGCTAGAGATTGCATGAAGATTTTCATAAGTGAGAAGATAGTGCTCAAAACTTTTATTGGCCCTTTGAATTCTTGAGTGGCACTTACAACTGATACATGGACTTCCAATCAGAACTTGAACTATTTATGTCTTACTACTCATTTTATTGACAATGAATGGAAGTTGCATAAACGCATATTGAGTTTTGTGGTTATGTCTAGCCATAAAGGGAAGGAAATTGGCAGAATGGTTGAGAAATGCATTATTGATTGGGGAATACAACATCGTATTTCTACTGTGACAGTTGACAATGCAAGCTCTAATGATGTTGCAGTGAAATACTTGAAAGATAAGCTCATTGAAAGCAACTACTTGATCTTAGGTGGTGAGTTTTTTCACATGAGATGCACTGCACATATCTTGAATTTAATTATGAAGGATGGCTTGAGTGATGTTTGTGAATCTATAAGTTGAGTATGGAAGACGATTCATTATATCCGGAGCTCTTCATCTAGATTTGATCATTTTCAAAAGTGTGTCGTGAAAGAAAGAATTCCACATAAATGTTCAGTTTGCCTTGATGTGGTAACTAGATGGAACTCAACCTACTTGATGTTAGAGACTGCTGTGAAATTTAGGAAGGCATTTGAAAGATTAGAAGAAGACGATTTGTCAATGAGTGTTGAGCTCCAATATGATTTGCCAAATAGTGAAGATTGGTCGAACTTGGAAGTGATAATTAAATTTCTGAAAAAGTTTTATGATGCTACTAAGAGGTTGTCGGGTTCTTTGTATGTGACATCAAATTCCTATTTCGAAGAAGTAGTTAGTATATTGACTGCTCTGAATGATTGGGCAAAGATAGAAAGGGATGTTCAACTTCAAATTATGTCACGCAAGATGAGGGAAAAGTTTGACAAGTACTTTGGCAGTATGGAGAATTGTAATATGATGGTCTTAATTGCTGTTGTATTGGATCCACGCTACAAGTTGAATTTTGTCAAGTTTTGCTGCAAGAAAGTGTATCGTAATGATTCGGAAGTGATTAACTTGATAGTTGAAAGGCTGAAGTTTGTTTTACAACGGTTATTTGAATATTATGAGCATTCTTCTGCCACAGATATGCTTAAAAATGATGTGCTTTCTTGCAAAAAAGTTGTGGAGCATATTGGATCAAGTAGTGGTTCTGCTTTGGATGATAGTTGTGAGATGTATGAGAAGCTTCAAGATGGCTACATAAGATACATGGAGGAAGGAAGAGTTGAATGTAGGAGGTAAATCTGAATTGGAGGAATACTTGGAAGACAAATGTGAAGAGTGTAAGGCTGATTTTGATGTTTTAGGTTGGTGGAAAAGTAATGCCACAAAGTATTCCATTTTGCCTTGCATTGCGAGGGATATTTTAGCTATCCCCGTATCAACGGTTGCTTCTGAATCTGCTTTTAGTACGTCGGGCCGTGTGTTGGATTGCTACCGTAGTTCACTAACTCCTAAAGTTGTTGAGGTATTAATATGCGTTCAAGATTGGCTAAGATCCCCTTTATCTCCTATTAATATAGAGGAGAACCTGGAAAATGCCGAAAGATATGAACAAGGTATCTTAATTATTTCAATTTGAGTCATGATGTTTTTGTGTATCATTCGGTAACGTTTTGTTTACGTGACTTGTTTATGCAGATTTTGTCGAAATTAATTCAGATATTACGAATGTTTGAAGGCTTTGAGCTTTGGAGACGTTGATCGGGATTGAGCTTTGGAGGCGTTGTCGGATTGTTCGTTGCTCATTTTTGTTATGCGAACTTGTCGAGTTGGTCTTCATTTTGGGACAATTGATTTGGTTTGTGGATATCTAGCGTGTTTTTAGCATATCTAGCATGTTTTTGGCTTATTGGTACATAATTGGGATGAATCTCTGTATTCTGTGCTACTTTGGTATGCTAATTGAAAGTTCTAATAGAAGGCACTGGAATTGAAACCGGAACCGGTAGATTGGTTCCTGGGTAGTTCTTTAAACTACAGGGTAGGTTCTAAGTTCTAAAATTAATGAACCGGCCATTACAGGGTAGGTTCCAGGTTCCACGTCCGGAACCTACCCACCCGGAACCTGCTCACCCCTAGGAGTGGGGGTGTATTTCCCCTATTATATCTAGTGCCCAAGTTCTGAAAGGCCAAGGTTTAACGACCGGAACGAGATTCGTAGCCGGAGCGCGAGTAGTTGGACCATGTCGCTGACACGCCTGACAATCTCTGGCCATCTCGATGTAATTTTTCATCATCGACGGCCAGTAGAAATCGTGTCTTCGTATAGCCCAACACATCTTCACTCCTGATTGATGTGACCCACAAAGCCCTTCATGAGTCTCTAGCATAATCGGAGTTGCTTCGTCCAAGTCGACGCATCTTAACAAAACTCTATCTACGTCCTTCCAGTAGAGAACACCGTCTGTTAAGACATAGATAGCGCTTGAACTTTGATGCGTTGTTTGGCTTTCTGGCTAGGGTTTGATAGGAAGGCTACAAGAGGTTTTCTCCAGTCTTTATCATAATCCATTATATCCGCAGTCAGGACGGTTTTATCCGGATATAAGTGTGATCGAATTTCAGGGATTTTATCCTACTTAGTAGTAACCTTATAACCGGAGGCCATTTGTGCTAAATTATTGGCCACCATATTGTCATCACGTCCTACAAATTGGAATGTTATCTGGTCAAATTGCGCAGACAACTTTTGTACAAGCTCAAGATAGGGTAAGAGCTTATCTAGACATGCGCACTTTTGGTTGACCTGATTGATAACTAATTGGGAATCACCTATAACCTGGACACGTTTTGCTCTCAATGATATGAGTTCTTTTAATACAGTTATCAATGCTTCGTATTCGTTAGCATTGTTTGTTGGTAGTGTTTGTAACCGGATGGCTAATCTGATATCCTTACCCATTGGCGATATCATGTGAATCCCTATTCCAGCTCCATTCTTTGTAGACGAGCCATCAAGCAATGCTTGCCAATTATCCTCATTCATCTCTTCGTAGTCTACCGACAAAGTTGGGTCATGCTCAGCTAAAAAGTCAGCTAAGCGCTTTTCCTTTAACCGATTGTTGAGGTTTATATCTCAAGTCATATGGTGACATGATTAAGCTCCATTTACTGATTCGTCCGACTAACAACGGACTCTCAAACAAGTATTTAATAACAGGAGACTTGAACACGACGTAGACTTCACTATTTACAATGTAATGTCTAAGTTTTGTGACAGCATAAAATACCGATAAACAAAAATTTTTCTTTTGGAGTGTATCTCACTTCTATAGGTGACAACAATCTCGAAAGATAGTATACAGCCATCTCTCGTTCGTTTTCATCTGATTGGGCTAACATAGCTCCAATAGCAGTTGGAGTAGATGCTACATAGAGTATGAACGGCTTTCCACATTGCGGAGGCGCTAATACCGAAGGATTTGATAAATACCTCTTGAGACCATTGAAAGAGTAGAAAATACTTTTGTTTTTCCTACCACATTGCCAATGAACCTACGGAGATAATTCACTCTTCCTAAAAAAGCTTGCAGCTGCTTTTTGGTCCTCGGAGAAATTAGATTCTGAATAGCTTTGACTTTATTCTGATCAACTTCTATGCCATGCTGGTGCACTAGAAACCCGAGAAAATGTCCCGCTAAGCACATTTTAAAAGGTTAAGTTTAAGTTGATGTTCTCTCATTTTCATGAAGGCACTACGGAGATGATCAATATGTAAATCTTCCCTTGTTGACTTGACAACTATGTCATCAATATAGACTTCTACAGTCTTTCTAAGGGAGGTATCGAATATCGCATTGCCCTTTGGTAGGTAGCGTCGACATTTTTTAGACCAAATGGCATCACAACCCACTCAAAAATCCCTAGGGGAGATCTAAACGCAGTCTTGTGAACATCCTCTTCCGCGATAAAACTCGGATTATAACCGGAAAAACCGTCCATGAAAGACATGACCTGATGTCCGGTCGTCTTGTCTAAAAGATCGTCCGCGATAGGCATGGGGTATTCGTCTTTCGGAGTCGCTCGGTTTAAATCCATAAAGTCTATATAGACTCTGATTTTACCATTCCTTTTCATTACGGGTACAATGCTGGAAATCCACTCTGTATATCGTGACGTTCTTATGCACCCTACCCGAAAGAGTTTTTTTACTTCTTCAAATACTAATTACGTTACTTCCCTAGTCATTCCTCAAGGTGCTTATTGGATAGGTTTAAAATCTATCTTAATGGGTAACTTAGGCTCTACGAGTCTATGATCTAGGCCCGGCATTTCTGTGTAGTCCAATGCAAAGCAATCTTTAAATTCTTCTAGTACTTCTCGAATCGCACTGAACAACACTTTATTAGTTGATGAACTGATGAAAATAATCCTAGGAGAAGCCTCGCTTCCCAAATTGACACTGACTAACGGGTCACACGGCATCATTAAAGATTTTCGGACCTCGCTACTTCCTAAACCAGTAGAAACTGACTTATTACAAGCATCATACGCACTAGGCATTCGTTTCTGGATTTATTGAAAGCAAAGACATGGATCGTTCGCAGTAACAGTGGCGGTTCTCCTTGTAGACTTGTAATCGCTGCAAAACATTAGCGACTACCTTGTTCGCATCTTTCCTACTGTTCATAAGTTCCTTCCCTTAGGAGTCTGTCTGGCTCCAACTCCATATCAGCACTTTCTTGGTTTTAGGCGCTTCTCCGTTGACACTCACTTGGTCCTTCTAGTCGTTTGCATTCCCTTAGTAGGAATTTCCCCTGAATTGACCTCTTGCAGGACTTCTTCTATATCTTTGGCGCTAAGCTCATCTCACCATCTGGTCGGAACAATCGTGTCTACTTCAGGAAAACACAACTCTTTCGACTCTATAAGGTCATGAATTATGTTTCTGAATGACAGACAATCCTTAGTCGTATCTATGAACGACCCATGCCATTTACCGTAATTCCTTCTCTTCTCTCTTTCGGTCTGAGGCACTCTATGGCCGGGTTTTAGCTTGATCCGTTTTCGTTGGAAAAGTCAATCAAAGATTGCATCCGCTTTGTCTATATCAAAGGAATACTTCCTCTCTTCACCAGATTTCTGGAATGCTTTTGCCTTTGAGTTTTTTCTTACTAGCGGGTCGCAAATTGTGGCCTCCCTTTTACAAACTCCGCCATGTCTACCTCGAAACTATTAGGTTCCACCTTATACGCTCGGGTAGACTGAACCTCTTCCATCAATAACTGATGATATTCAGTTGCTCTCCTGGTCAGGTCATACTGATCGCTGAAACGTTCCATTTGTAATTTCTTTCTAAGAGGGATCGTTAGCGCCAAACTCCGCCATGTCTACCTCAAAACTATTAGGTTCCACCTGATACACTCGGGTAGTATGAGCCTCTTCCATCAAAAACTGATGATATTCAATTGCTCTCCTGGTTAGGTCATACTGATCGCTGAAACGTTCCCCTTGTAATTTCTTTCTAAGAGGGATCGTTAGCGCGTTTAACGCGACCATCAGCTGATCTCCTTCAGGAATAGCGGGTCTACATATGAGCAAGGCCTTACGTAGGCGTATTAGGAACTGCCCAGGGTGTTTTTCGGCTGCTCGACATAGGCGTGTCGCGGCGAGCGAACGCTTTCATGAACATAAACTGTATTTCAGCCCACGATGCCACTAATCTTGGGGGTAAACTTGCATACCAGGTAAACGCATCCCCTGTAAGAGAATTCGGGAACAATTTCAACTTCCAAAAGTCATTACCTGCAGCATCTCCAGCTTGATGGGTAAAACGGGCTATGTGTTCCATGGGAGTCATTTCATCTTCTCCCGAGAAACGTGTAAAATCGGGAACCCGATACCCTCTAGGCAAGGGAAAATCCCTGTTGACATACGCCGGGTACAGGCTCCTATAAAAGCACAAGTCATCTTGCCTGACAGTCCCAGGCACTATCTGTTCTACTAGCTGGGCAACTACTTCTCTTAGGTTCTGTGGTGCTGGTTGATTTAAACCTCCATGACTCGTCGTAAAGGGCCCCTGAGATGGTTCTTCGGTAGGGTACCAAAAAATGCTCATTTGCGCGGGATGGTTGCTCTTTGACCGAAGTCCTAGCATAGAAACTTTCCTTGCGTGGTGGGAGTATCCAGTCGGTCGCTGAGGCTAGGTTTTCCCCTTGTGGTATCTCATCCATAGGTGCCTTCCCGTGACGGCTAGGAGGTATATAATCTGCATTTCTATTTGCTTTGCCCGGCATCTCGCTATCTTCGTCAGCCAGGTTCACTGGATACATGGCGTCGGGTATATAAGGCATGGGAGACCGAGATGAAGAAGGTCCAAAAGTTGACGTCCTCTCTCTACGATACGCATCTGCATTTCCTTGATTGGTATTACTCCAACAGTCATCCATGTAGAACGACACGGTTTGCTTTCCAGTAGTTGCTCGGCGAGCGTCTCCCATGAAAGAGTTATCCCTGTCGACAGGAATGCTTGCTTTCGGGTCGGAGGTAGGTCTGCTTAAGCCTTTCATCATCTTTCGTATCCGAGCAATAAATTCGGAGCCATGGCTTATTTGCATATTTTGCAGGTTCTCATGCACATTTTGCATGTCTCGCAATTCGCCTTGTACGATCAGTAGATTCCCATGCAAATTCCCCATGTTTCTCTTCATATCATTGAATTCTTTGTGAAACTCAAGCCTTGATATAAACTCAGAAGGGGTATGTGTTACCCCAGGGGGCTGAGTAGTTTGGGGCTGAGTAGTTTCTACTTGGCTTTCTTGAACTGTATTCCGTCATCTACAGTTCCTGTCACTCCCTGGATTTCTCCATCTAATGGAGGAAGACGAGGAGGATTCAGAGCACCTTCACTCCTGGTATTCCTTGCCATTTTAAATGGTCAATTTCTTCGACTCCACTGTGGTCGCCAAAAACATGTTCGCGTCGAAATCAGAGCACATCTGAAATATTTGGCTCGAACACTTACAGGGATTCGGATGTGTTCGCCAGTAAATGAAATAGATGAATTGTATTAATCAACGATGACAAAATAATGTCTTATAAATAAATTGAAAAGCTTACAACCATAAAAACAAATAAAGTTGATGAAGCGGATGGTGGTGATGCCGTAGACTTGCTGCTGGCACCGTAGACTTGCGGACTGGAGTTTTGGAATCTGGCGGTGCTTCGATGTCGAGGCAACGAATGCTCAACAAGACGATTGAATGAAGGTAGAGATTGGTTATCAGAGCTACGGTTGCTCACTCTAATGGTGGAAATGAAGACCAAGAACCCGTGCGAGTTCACCCAGGTCGGGATCTGGACCCCTGTTTACTAAAACTAAAGGTTAACGAACAATGCAAAATGTGTTTGAGTTTGATTGTCCTATCTGTTAAGAGAGATCTTCCCTCCTTTTATACTGAATTTTCATGTGCCCGGGATGTTAAAAACGTTCTCAGAATATCCTTTCGGATCGTGCACATCCCAACTGACCTCCGAAAATCTCGGTAACAATCTGATCACGGCAGTCGTGGCTTTTATCCATATCATTTACCAATTTGGACCCGTGTAGACTTGACAATCACCTTCGAAGACTTAGTACGGGCCTACGCCTTCTTTCTGGTCTTAATGAATTACAGTGTGGCTTTTCGTGGGCTAGAATTGATTTCAGCCCAAAAAATCTGTCATGTCAACAGGACCGACGACATATCTTTGGATCAACGGTTATTTGTGGGGCTTCATGCGTCGCAGTGAGAATTACCGAACGCAAAGTTTCTAACTCGCGACATATATTATTTATCCGCTCCATTAATAATCGAAGATTATTTTTTGAGGTTATTTGCATATCGGACTCTCGGAGGACAATTTTCAAAGCCTCATCCGAATTTTCGTCAGCCGATCGAACAAATCTTTCATTGAAGGTTACATTCGCGTTGCAATTCATTCCACGCTCACCGCACCAAAAATGTGTTTCCAGTGGAAGCCGCAACACGTCGCGATCAAATCGTGGCGAACCCATTGGGTTCAAGTAGAAAAAGAGAAAGAAGAAAAGGGAAGATGGAAGATTTTCATTAATGAAACTAATTACAAACGTGGACGCTTAAAGGAGATTGCCTAAGATTTTCTACCTAAAGCTAAGAAAAAAGTGTTTGAAATGTCTGTGCGGTTGACCCTTTTTCCTAAAATAACAAAGCTATATATAGAGAATCTTGGTTGGCGGTTGATTGGCACATGGCTTCGACGCACGTGTGTAAATCCTTCGATCCTATCTTCAATTTCCGCACGTTCTAATTCTTCACCCGTAAAATCATATCCACAAATTTATCCATAAAATTAGATTCTCCCAGTTGATTGATTTGTCTGGATCGACTGGGTTAGATTTTCTCCATCGACGGAGAAAATCTCCATCGAGACTGGATTAGATTTTCTCCATCGGCCGGGGAAAATCTTCCATCGAGTCTCTCCATCGATAGATTCTCTCCATCGACGGGGAATATTTTCCAAGTTAGATTTGTTCCATCGAATCATATTTTCTCAGGGGAGAATCTCTCCATTGCTAGTCGATGATCAGATTTTACAGTACTATTATATTCGTCGATTGTTCTCTACTCAAATCACAATCGACGGCCTAAAATAAACTGGTGTAAACAATCCCTCATAGCAACATATGTGGCACCTTTGGAGGCAGTCTCGACTTGCTTCGATTCCTCCAAGGTTTTCATTGCAACACAAACAGGAACTTGATCTAAAGTAATGCCTTCATCGGCCGTAACCTGTTTGGTTTGACTTTCAACCGTAACCCCTTCTTCAATGAACTTGGTTCGACTTTCAACCGTAACCTTTCGATGAATAAACTGTTTGAGCTTACGGGCCACGGGAAGACAAGTCAGAGGAGAGATTACTACTTTTCCCATGATAGGCACGGGAGGAAGAAGGGTTGGAGCCCTGTGTTGTGTTCCGGATTTGTCGTCTACAACCTCAAGGTCTTTGGATAAAATAGGATTAAGGGTAAGAATCTTTTGCCGATCCGCAGCCACATTATCGGTATTCTCGGGTTTCACCTCGAGACTCTTTCTCTTTGTCTTTGAAGGATCACTTACGAGTTTTAAAAGAAAAAAGGGTGATATGAGACTACAAAACAAAACATAATGATCATACGGGAGGTCGAACAACTTACACGGGTGAGGAGCTCTTAACTACAAAACTTTGTTGCACACGGTCATTTAAGGTTAGGTCCTCGGGTGAGGCTTTAATAAAAGTGACTTCTCAAATATGTCCAAATTGTTGCCCATTGACTCTACAAAAGATCAGTGGCTTTCGACTTTTGTAACAAAAAAAGGAAACCCGATAGTGGTCATAGTCTCAAGGCGTTTCAAGTCTCCGCCTACTCTCTTGAGAGACTGAACAAGCTTTGCCATATATATAGTCGTTATATGAATGCAAGAAAGGGATACTAATGTCTTGAGCAAAGCTAAGCCGTCGGACACACAGTTTCTCTTGATTACCCAAAAGCCTCGAGGCATGAGGAGCCGATCCTGGTATGTATGTGCCTGGAGTACTACTTGACGCTCGTTAATCACATGATCAGTCGTTCGTGGTTTCTAATTTCGAGTTAGCTCAAGATCTGCCACGTGACGAATGCAGAAAGTCTCAAAGTCCTGGTCAACCAGTTGATGCCACCATTTGCAAGCTCGAGTATCCTATCAGACCCAATATCAACAAGAGGCCCCCTCGTACCTGAAGACTAGGAAGTAGTCGAAGTGAGCATAACAACATTCCATGAAACCGACCCACCATTTCCATAGGGATTGACCCAATGGTCCCACCTTTAAAGATCGATGGCCAAGACATCACAGGTGGGAAGGTTTAAATGGACTATATTAGACAAATTCATTTTATATTTCCTCACTAACTTGCTAGGAACCTTATGCAAGGAGAGATTGATCTTCTAGGGAGGTTATCATGGAAGATGACTTTGAAGAAGTGAGGAGCATCTGCTTTCAACGTAATCCGCCACCATAACCCTCAAACTTCCAGAACCATGCGTTACTAATTTTTCTCGAACAGCACGAACTTCGCAATATGTTTTGTTTTTAATAAACTTTCCTGTGTTACAGTTGATCACCAAATAATCGCTGGCGACTCAAGTATTAAATAAAAAAGAACTTTTTTAGTAAACCGCAAAATGTGCCACAGTCCAACGAAGTCTCAGAAAAGCTGAAAACATTATGCATGAAAGATACCGTGCGCTGCACTTTAGCCTCTCCCTTACCTAAATGACTTGTCTCGTGTTTAAAATTTCCAATATATGAATGCATCGAGATACACAAGTTTATAGCAAGCTTGCTACGAACTAAGCTGAGTTTTGTGTTAAAAGAACAAAACAAAAACAAAAGAAACGGATACATGATCGCTAAATTCGCACACTGCAGGTATGCGGATCGCAACAAGGAATATAAAGATGAGTAGAGTTATCGTTCCCACGAGGATAACAAGTAAAACCTTTTAACATACACAATCGCAATATTTATGTAGCCAAGCCAGTAAAAGAAATGAGTTTATAACTTTGAAAACTAAACGAAATGCAAATATCAAAAGCAAAGAAATTGAAATTCAATCACTCGGAAAAGCCTAGGATCACGTATCCCCACCTTGTTTCGTTAAATCCCTTCAGTCGCTTATCCCAAATTCATACTAATTCTATTTACGAACCGGATTCTCATGTCCCTAAGTGCCTCTCCCGAGTTTACAAAGGACTATTCCAAACCACCATAAAACCTATATCCCTATAGTGAATTACGAAGGCAAGAAACACATTAAGAATTTGCCTAGAAGGATATCTCTCGATACTACTTACTAGCTAATTCGCTCTCGCAATATTATCCAAGGCTATTTCGTTCATGTTCTCTCCTAAAATTCCCTTCCTCAATTTAAGTTAAGATAATAAATCAATACAATTCGTTGGCTAGGCAAATTGCATATCTTAAGATCAAACGAAATAAATAAACATCCAAAGGACGAATTTGTTCTAAAACGAGTTCAGGAAATTCAACTACGGAATTCGGTTCAATATAATCATAGCAAAGAAAACTTTAGCCGAGCATCCATTTCGGAACACAAATAAAAAACAAGAAAAGCATCATAAACAATAGTCTAACTCTCTGGCCTTTCCTCATAAAAATCGTTCTCCCTTTCAGCAAGAGGTGAATAAAGTCTTTTAATAAAGCCTAAAAATAAAACCTAGATAATCTAAGAAAATTTGAAATAAAATCTTCTCCTTGCATTCGTGCTCCTTCATGAAAGTCATCCAACGACACCAAAGTCCTTTTCAGCTGCACGGAATCTTCGTAGATATGCCAAAATCTTCTTGCTTCCGCTTTTATCCTGAAATAAACATAAAATTCGGCAATATCCGATCTTCTCGAGAATAATGTGAAATAACTAGGTATGAAATCGACATAAATAACTCTACTTTCATAGAGTTATCAATAAACCCCATCTGTGCTTCGGAAATCGATAAAAGTTAGATTGCATTCTTTACGTAATTAAGAAAGAACGGGGAGTGGATGCAATTGGGCTCAAACAATTTTCATCGGCCCATTTACTTCATCTGCTTTTCCGCTCTCTTCATTCCACTCAACATGCGGTCTTTGTCAAAAACAATCATTTGAAATTACCTTCCAAATTCCAATTATATCTTTCCCTAGAAAATAAATTATATCTTTTCCTAGAAAATAAATTCCAATTAAAAGCTTTAAAACACAATATCATCATCCCAACAAGTTACACACTCAACAACATTAATAAGCATACGCTCCAAATAGCTCATGTCAACCAATAACTTGCAAACATCAACCCAAACATCTCGGTTTTCCGACTTTTTACAACCATTACTTCTCTTCTTTTTTTCAAGTTGTGCGACTCAAAATATTTCATCTAATTCCGGGAAAAGCTCATGTAGCAAGCTTTCGACCAATGACTCCCGGTTCAGTCGATAAAGCTCCCATCGGATCAAGTATTCAAGCTAGCACGGAAGACTCATACCACAAGCACATATTCAGGCAATATCTTTTTTTTTTCTTTTTAACACTTAAACATCGGTACTCAGAGCCTTGGCAACCTTATTTTTGTCTTTTCTTTTCTTCTTTTCAGCACATTGACCAAAGACTTTGTTTCAAGAGATAATTCAAGTTACTCTACTCGTCACCAGCTACCAGGCATTCTAAGGAGATGTATCATGTTACCGCTATGTACACTTCCTACTGGGAGATCTTTTTCAAAATTCGACAAACATTTTGTCACAGTAGGCAAAGAGCTTCATCTTTCCACACTTGAAGAATGCAAACCTTAAGCGCATCATCGAATAAAGACATTCTACATCGACTTCGTAAGGTTACACTGAGGAAAACGACCCAAAGGATGAAAAATTTGACCTAAACAGGACTCACCCTAAGTGTACACCTCTTCCAAACCCAACAAAACACAACACCACACCCCCCAAACCTAAACAGAGCAATGTCCTCGGTGCGAAAGAAAGTACGAATAGGAATGAGATTACCAGATTAATTTGCTAAGAGGCTCGGTGGCGGCGACGTCTTGCCTGCGTGGGTGGTTTCGGTAATGGATGCCTCGATCGTGGAGTTGTTTGTTTCCTCCGAGGGTGGTGTCGACACTTCCCTGCAACAGGAAATAAATGGATTAGGGTAAGAAGGAAAAATGGCCCGAGGTGTTCATGTAATTTTAATTTTTTTGTAATTATTTTGTAATTTTTTTATTTTTTTATTTTTTTTAAATGCGGTGCAGGTGCACGAAATTTCCGTGCAACTGCATGAAGTTTCTGTGCAATTGAGGTCGTCGTGGTGCCGCTGCATGAGATTTCCGTCCAGTTGCATGAAATTTCTATGCATTCTGTATTCCAGGCGATGCAGCTACACGAAATTTTGATGCAGATGTACAAAGTTTCTGTGCTTTCTCTCCGTCTGCGGCGCAGCTGCACCAAGTCTCTTGCAGCTGCACGAACTTGCTGCTTGGTTTAGTCTTGCATGTCATTCCTAAATTGACAATTGAAGAAATTAAAAATGCAATAGTAACTAAAATAAAAGGAATTGCACCTAATAAAACGAAAAAAATGAAAAAGAACTTGGGTTGCCTCCCAAGAAGTGCTTGGTTTTATGCCATCGGCTTGACGTTCCCGAATATCACGTTTTGCGTGTCAACAATGTCGTCTGGCTTTGATCAACACTTCCTCCCAAATAGCGCTTTACTCTGCTTGCATTTACTTTGAACTTACCTTGATCATTTAGCCTCTCCAATTCAAGAGCTCCATGCGGAAACACTTGGGTAATCATAAACGGCCTGACCAACGAGATTTCAACTTGCCAGGAAACAATTTTAGACGTGAGTTAAAAAGTAAAACGAGCTAGCCTGGTTGAACTGTCAATCCTTGATGCATCGGTCATGCTATTTCTTCGTTTTGTCTTTATAGATCCTGGAACTCTTGTATGCATCCAGTCTAGATTCTTCAAGTTCATCGAGTTGAAGTAGCCTTTGTTCACCTACGATTTGAAGGTCGAGATTAAGCTTCTTAACAGCCCAAAATGCTTTGTGCTCCAGTTCAACAGGTAAATGACAAGCTTTCCCATAGACCAATCTGTACGATGAAGTTCCAAAAGTGTCTTGTATGATGTCCTATAATCACATAAGGAGTCATCCAATTTTTTCGACCAATCCTTCCGATTTGGGCTGACTGTTCTTTCCAAGATCCTTTTGATTTCTCTCTTGGATACCTCGACTTGGTCACTCGTCTCTGAGGATGATAAGCCAAGGCTACCTTGTGATTCACGACATATTTCTTCATTAGGGTATTGAATTTGGCATTGCAGAAGTGTGAACCTCTGTCACTTGTTATTGCACGAGGTGCTCCGAATCATGTAAATATCCGGTATAGAAACTTCAAAACTCCACTAGCATCATTAGTAGGCAAGGCAATAACTTCTATCCATTTAGACACCTAATCCACAGCTACAAGAATATATTGGTTTCTAAACGATTCAAAGAATGGTCTCATGAAATCAATCTCCCACACGTCAAAAATTTCGACCTCTAAAATATGTTTCAAAGGCATTTTATCGAGGCGAGATATATTACCAACACGTTGACAACGATCACAATGAACAACAAATTGGTGTGCATCCTTAAATAATGAAGGCCAGAAGAAACCTGATTGAAGAACCTTCACCGCAGTTTTGTGGCCACCGTGGTGTCCACCATAAGGCGATGCGTGGCACTGTCCAAGATCTGCTTCATTTCTTCCTCTGGCACACATCTTCGAATGATTTAATCTGAACACTTTTTGAACAAAAGAGGTTCATTCCAAAAGTAATATCTAACATCATGTAAAAACCTCGTCCTTTGTTGGTATGACTGATCCGGTGGTAGGATATTTGCCACAATGTAGTTCACGTAATCAGCATACCATGGTGTGGCCACATCAACCCCGAACAATTGTTCGTCAGGAAACGCATCATTTATAAGTGTTCCGTCTGGGGTCATGTTGTCATTTTCCAGCCCTGATAAATGGTCTGCCACCTGATTGTCCGCTCCTTTCTTGTCCATAATCTCAAGATCGAATTCATGAAGCAATAAAACCCAACAAATTAGTCGTAGTTTTGCAATAGCCTTTGAAATTAAGTATCTTATTGATGCATGGTCAGTGTGTACAATGACTTTCGATCTTATAAGATAAGATCTGAATTTTCAAAATCGTGAACTATGGCCCATTGTTGGCGATTGGTTCGAACAACTCCAAGGATTCCTCAGGTGTCTTGTTCATCAAAGTTCCTCCTGCAGCGGAATCTACTATTGATTGAAGCTGATCTGCCAAGCCATCATAGAAGCTTTGCACGAGCATCCACTTCGGGATCTCATGATGCGGACACAGACTTAATAATTCCTTGAAACGCTCCCAAGATTCATACATGGACTCGGTTGAATGTTGACGAAAGGTTGTGATCTCATTCCTGATCCTTATAGTTCGTCTCGGTGGGAAATATTTGGCCAAGAATAGCTTCGAAAGATCCTCCCATGATCGGACTGCATCTTCCAACAAGGAATAGAGCCATGATCGAGCCTTGCCCTGTAATGAAAACAGAAACAATCCCATACGGACTGTATCAGCTGAAACTCCATTGCATCTAAACGTGTTGCATAAATCCTCGAAGCGAGTGAGGTGCCAATGAGGGTCTTCGTTTGTCAAGCCTCCAAAACTTGAATTCTCAATCATATGGAGTATGGACGGCTTGATCTCAAAATTATGAGCCTGAATTGCTGGACGAAGAAATCTGGTGGGCTAATGGGGAGTCGGTCGAGCAAAGTCTCGCATCGTCCTTCTAGGAACTGGTGGATTAACTTCTTGAATCTCTTTGCTATTGCCATTATTCTTATTTCTGTCTGGCATCGTGCTCCGTTGACTCCTTCTGAGTGCTCGAAATGTCCTCTCAATTTCGAGATCAAATGCAAATAAATATTCGTTGTGCGTCCGGCGCATACACCTGAAAAAGAAAGAAAGAACGAAAAATTAAAGGACTTGATCAACACATGTTGCTTTCGTCGCAAGTAAAAGATTCTAAAATCTATCCCCAGTTGCGGCGCCAAAAACTTGATCGCTAGATTCTCAAACCCCAAGTATACGGATCGCAACAAGTAATATAGTGTTTAGTAGAGTTATTGTTCTTACGAGGATAGCAAGTAAAACCTTTTAGCATACACAATCGCAATATTTATGTAGCCAAGCTAATAAAAGAAATGATTTTATAACTTTTAAATCTAAATGAAAATAAAAAATCAAAAGGAAAGAAATCGGAATTCAATCAGTTAGAAAAGCCTAGGATCACATATTCCCTCCTTATTTCGTTAAATCCCTTCACTCGCTTTTCCCAAATTCATACTAATTCTGTTTACAAACCGGATTCTCATGTCCCTACGTGCCTCTCTCGAGTATACAAAGGATTATTCCAAACCACCATAACACCTATATCCCTATAGTGAATTTCGAAGGCAAGAAATTAATCCTTTAATTGTTGCGTATAAGTGTATCTCCCGATACTACTTACTAGCTAATTCGCTCCCGCGATATTAACCATGGCTACTTCGTTCTTGTTCAGTCCTAAAATTACTCTCTCGAGTCTAAATTAGGATAACAAATCAATACAATTCGTTGGCCAGACAAATTGCATGCGTTAAGATCAAATGAAATAAATAAACATTCAAAGCACGAAATTGTTCTAAAACGAGCTCCAGAAATTCAACTAAACAATTCAGTTCAACATTATCCTAGCAAAGAAAGTTTAGCCAAACATCGTTTTCGGAACACAATTCAAAGAAAAGAAAAGCATCCTAAATGATAGTCTAACTTCCTGGCTTTTCCTCATAAAAAATCGTTCTCCCGTTCAGTAAGAGGTGAATAAAGTCTTTTAATAAAGCCTAAAAATAAAACCTAGGGAATCTAAGAAAATCTGAAATAAAATCTTCACCTTCCATTCGTCCTCCTTCATGAAAGTCATCCAGCGACACCAAAATCCTTTTCAGCTGCACAGAATCTTCGTAAATATACCGAAATCTTCTTGTTTCCGTTTTTATCCTGAAATAAACCCAAAATTCGGCAGTTTCCCAACTTCAATAGAGTAATGCGAAATAACTAGAAATGTTATACAATAAACACAATATTTCACAAATCTAACATAATCTAGGTATGAAATCGACATAAATAACTTTACTTACAGAAAGTTATCAATAGACCCAACCTGTTCTTCGGAAATCGATAAAAATTAGATTTCATTCTTTACGTAATTAAGAAAGAACGGGGAGTGGATTAAATTGGGCTCAAACAACTTTCATCGGCCCATTTACTTCATCTGTTTTTCCGCTATCTTCATTCCACTCAACATCCGGCCTTTGTCAAAGACAATCATTTGAAATTACCTTCCAAATTCCAATTATATCTTTCCCTAGAAAATAAATTATAAGTTCAAAAATATTGGAAAGCTGATAAATTTCAGATGCGACCATTTGCTTAACAACAACGCTTATTCTCCAATTTTGGGAGAGACAGAATCACAATAATTAGTGAGAGCCGTATCATTAATCGGATAAAGCAACTTTTTTTTTCCAAGCAATAGTAATAATTTTATATAATTTTTCCATGAAAGCGGAAGAACCCCCTTTGTATCTATATTTTTTAAAATAATTTTGTGGGTTACACATTTATATCAGAAATGTTGTTAGGAGTCTTCATAAATGAAATCAGCTTTATTAAATAGATATATTTATAATATATATTCTGAATATTAAATCAGCTCACAAACCTTCTTATCCCTGCATGGATTCCATCCCCTCGTTACTTCAACATTATTATTATTATGGCCAAATTATCAAATCTACCCTAAACTTTGGCCCGTTTTTCCGATTTAACCAGAACTTTCAATAATATCATCAGCTAGCCCAACGTTTCTCCGTTATCTCAAATATAACCTCCGTCAATCCGACCCTCGGACGGAAACTGACGTGGCTCCGACGTGTCCTTGACGCCGTTAAATCACCGTTTTCTCCCGAAGCCAAATTATCAAATATACCCTGAACTTTGACCTGTTTTTCCGATTTACCCAGAACTTTCAATAATATCATCAGGTAGCCTCACATTTCTCCGTTATCTCAAATATGACATCCGTCCACCCGACCCTCGGACGGAAACTGACGTGGCTCCGGCGTGTTTCTTGACGCCGTTAAACAACCATTTTCTTCCGACATTAGCTGACATGGCATACCCTACTTTCAATTTCCCCAATCTCGATTTCCCTAAATTTCGATTTCCCCAATTTCGAATCCCTAAATTCCGATTTCCCCAATTTCGGCCCCAAATCAAACTAGACCCAAACCCTAATCGAAATCAGTATTCCACCAACTCTCCTCCCGCCTCCCGTTCGCAACTCCCTCCCTACAGCCTCCCTCCCGTTCGCGGTTCCCTCTTCAATCCTTTCCCCGCATGAGCCCACTCCCCCGCCGCAGCCCCCTCCCGTTTGCAGGTTTTTTTGATACATCTGTCAAATAACCTGCAAACGGGAGGGGCTGCGGCGGAGGAAGGATTAAAGAGGAAACTGCGAATGGGAGAAAGGGTGTAGGGAGGGAGTTGCGGACGGGAAGCGGGAGGAGGGTTGGTGGAATCCTGATTTCGATTAGGGTTTGGGTGTAGTTTGATTTGGGGCCGAAATTGGGAAAATTGGAATTTAGGAAAATTGGAATTTAGGGATTCGAAATTGGGGAAATTAAAATTTAGGGAAATCGAGATTGGGGAAATCGAAAGTAGGGTATGCCATGTCAGCTAATGTCGGAAGAAAATGGTGGTTTAACGGCGTCAAGAAACAAGCCGGAGCCACGTCAGTTTCCGTCCGAGGGTCAGGTGGACGGATATCATATTTGAGATAACGGAGAAACGTGAGGCTAGCTGATGATATTATTGAAAGTTCTGGGTAAATCGGAAAAACGGGTCAAAGTTCAGGGTATATTTGATAATTTGACTTCAGAAGAAAACGGTGATTTAACGGCGTCAAGAACAAGTCGGAGCCACGTCAGTTTCCGTCCGATGGTCGAATGGACGGAGGTTATATTTGAGATAATGGAGAAACGTTGGACTAACTGATGATATTATTAAAAGTTCTGGTTATATCGGAAAAACGGGCCAAATTTCAGGGTAGATTTGATAATTAGGCCTATTATTATTATTATTATCATCATCATTATTATATTCCAATATCATGGAACGAACTTCGACATATGCTTGACGTCTCAACAATCTCCGTGACCGTGAGATTAAGTTCTCATATGAACTTTTCTTTTCTTTTTTTTTCCTTTGAATATATTACCAAAATAAAACAATTAATTAAAGAAAATTGGCTTCCCGCTAACTTATTACCTGTCCTTTTAAATTTGTAGTAATTGCACTATTTCATTGATTTTATTTCCTCGGGACACTGAGCAAGGGGTCGCGGCTTCCCCTTGATCCAGAGATTAGTCCCGACTTACATTTGCCATTGGCCGATGGCTGCAGCGCTTCGTTTCGCGCCTTCCTCGATTTCGCCCTCATATAGAATCGAATTAAGATGATTGATGCGGCCCCATTGAGCACGCAGTTGAATAGACAGGTGCGGATCCCGTTACAGCCGCCATGGCCTCCCTTTACCACCAGATGGACAACCGCCAGCCCGATGTGGCAGACCATGTTCGAGGCGATTGCCGCCACCTGACAGCTCCCAATGACTGGGAAGCTTGAGCCAGGCAGGCCCACCTGAGTCCAGAACCGATACCCATACACAACCGTGTAAACAAGAGTCGCACATAGTATCGCAAGCACCTGGAATGACTGTGAGAATTCAAGCCAGAGGAACGACGTGCATGTCATGGCAGAGTTGGCGAAGAGGCGGGAGGCCGAGAGCCTGTGACTGCTGAGGATGGCAATGAATGCCCGGACCATCTGGAGGTAACGGGAGAGATAGAACAAATAGGACCAGAAGAACACGCGGCCAGAAGGGCGAGTCCCCGGGGGAAAGCAGAGGAGCCATTGGAAGCAGAAGTGGAGGGACTCCGGAGGTGTCGAAGC
The DNA here is from genome assembly GCA_029817715.1 of Melastoma dodecandrum. Classification (NCBI taxonomy): domain Eukaryota; kingdom Viridiplantae; phylum Streptophyta; class Magnoliopsida; order Myrtales; family Melastomataceae; genus Melastoma; species Melastoma dodecandrum. The sequence goes on from JARUPY010000434.1 coordinate 1,946,452, forward strand.
CAATGGGTGTCGCGGAGATCTGCTGCGGTTGAGAGGGTGAGGCCGGAGAAGGTAAGGACGCTAACAAAAGCCATAAGGAGGCTGTGGAGGGCAGGAACTGGGCCTAGGGAGAGGGAACGGTGGTGCTGGGGGGATGTTTGACCACCACGACGGAGGGTTAAGCAGAGGAGGAGATGGAGGGCGAGGGAGGAGGTGACGTAGAGGGAGAGGGAGTAGAAGAGGAAGGACCAGGTGGAGCCCCACGTGTGAGTGTGGCTCCACCGGAATCGGACGACTCCTGGGTGCTCTGAAAGATAATAGACGGCGGTGTTGAGCATTGCTTTTGTTAGGGGGGTGGGGGGGGGTTGGGAGGAGATGAGTGGGTGGAGTCGAGTTGAGAGGGAAATGGAAGGTGGGGTGTGTTTTGGACAAAGTAGAATGAGTATTTCATTACTTTACAATCCAAAGAATTTGGAGTGTGTTGGGATTATTTAAGTTGGTGGTTACAGATGGAGACTGTAAATAGCACACGTCGCGGTTGGCAAAGAAATTTCCTCATCCAGTATGCTTTTTTCTTTCCTTTTGCTAGGAAAAATGGAGATGGTGGGAGGCAGTGACGTGACGTGACGTTGGTATTCGCTCGATATGGGGTAATTGGATGTTAAAAATGGATTTGCCACAAAATGTTTTGGAGTCCTTAATTATAATTTTTGTCATAATAATTAGACATATTTATCAAACACAGGATAATTCCAATAGGGTGGTACCTTCCTCCCTATTGGATGCTTATTCTTGGGACCAGTTGTTAAACTCCAACATCAACATGGCCTCAAGCATTTGTAGTTTTGCTCTTTCCTAAGCTGCGAAATCATATTGAATCGAATATATGGAAGATCCTCTATAAATGAGTTTTACTTAGTGGTCTTGGAAGTTGAGTGGTGATAATGGCGTAGAGACTAAAAGGAAGTTAATGATCTAGGAACTAAGTTAGCGTAAATGATTGCTCTAGATTTTTCCTAAGACTTTATATAAGGAGTAACAATCTCCAATTGATGAAATGAGTAAGAGAGAAAGACCAAAAAGACATTCTTGTCAAGAGAAAAGAAAGAAGGCTCCGTAATTAGCCAAATTATCATCTCCCAATTTTTTTGTTCCTTTTTTCCACAAACACTTCGTCGTATTGCAATAGCTCTGCAAGCCCTTCCTGTGATACAGTAAAGCACCGCTTTCCAAACTGCCCCAACAAATTTTGGTATCACATCGCAGCAAATCATGGCTACGTTTTCTAGCAGTATGTTATTTTCCTACTCACCCAATCAAATCCTGATCTTTGATGGTTGTAGTGATGAAGTTCTCGACAAGAAGGTTGTGGAGAAAGTTTGGAGAAGCCTGCCGCAGAAGTTTGAGCATGTTATTATTGTGATTGAAGAAACAAAGAATCTGGAAGAAATTTATGTGTATGAGCTAATGGGTTCGCTTGAAGCCCACGAAAGAAGAGTAAGTAAGTACTCAACTCTCGTTGAACAAGCTTTTCGAATATAGTTAAATGTTTCAGAACAGAAGTCGGAGCAGAAAGAAGGTAATGTGAACAACAGCAGAGAGTTTAATGGTCGTGGACGTGGAGGCTGTTCTCGAGGAAGAGGTAGTGGATGTACAACAAGCCAGTTCCGTAGTAGAGAAGACCATTCCTGAAGTAGATCTGAAAATTCAGAAGGTGGTTGCTATATTTATAAAAAAGTTGGACATGAGTCAAATGATAGCTATTTTAGGTGCAAGAGATGTCGATTTCCAAATCATTCAGAACGAAATTGTTATTTTAAAGACAAGCAGCAGCAGCCGCAACAACATGTCTCTCAAATTCGGTAAATTTTTCAAAAGAAGAAGAATAGAAGCAAGTATTCTATTCTTATTTCAATGCAATACAAGATATGAATGAAGTGTGGTTTTTTGGATAGTACATGTAGCAATCATGTGACAAGAAACAAGAAAAACTTTGTGGAGATCAACAACGGCAACAACTCGCTGTTTTAGCTTGAAGACCACAAAAAGATAAAGATTGAAGGAAAGGAATCGTTGTTGTAAAAGCAACAAATGGTGAAGAAAAGCAAATTAATGATGTGTTATATTCTCCAAGCATTGCTCAGAATCTTTTGAGCTTGGGACAAATGATGAAGAGAGGTTATAAGGTTACCTTTGCCGATGATCAATGTGAGATCGTTGACAAAAATGAGAAGAGGATCACTGTACTGAAGATGATGGCTAATAACTTATTTCTGCTGAAGATGAATTCGTTCTTGAATGTTACATTGAATGGTGAAGTTGTTGATGGCATGTGCGAAATGGACATTTGAATCACAATGGCCTAACGTGGTTGAGAGAGATGAATATGGTCATAGGTCTTCCAAAAATCCAGCCAACAACAATATGCGTCTATGAAGGATGTGTGTATGGGAAGCAACATCGTCTTCCTTTTCCCAATACCTCTTAGAAATCTAAAGCCCCTCTCGAGTTGGTGCATGCTCACATCTATGGTCAAACCCAAACTCCAACGATTAGTAACATGAGATACTTTCTCTTATTTGTTGATGATTACACTCGTATGATATGGGTATACTTTCTTGAAAAGAAATCGGAGGCTTTCACTATCTTTTTTTAGTTTCAAATCCAATGCAGAGAAGCAAAGTGGATATCAAATAATGACTTTGAGGACAAATAGTGGAAGAGAATTCATTTACAAGTCGTTTCTTGATTATTGCAAGTAGTAAAGTATACAACGACAGCTTACTGTGAAGTACTCACCTCAGCAGAATGGCGTTGCCGAGAGGAAGAACAAGACTATTGTTGAGATGGCTCGAAGTATGCACAAAGGCAAGGGGCTTCCGAATTCATTGTAGGCTAAAGCTGTGAATACAACGGCTTACATTCTCAATCAATCATTGACGAAAGCTGTTCAAAACAGGACGCCTTACAAAGCATGACATAAGAGGAAACCCATGGTTGATCACTTGAAGGTATCTTGATGTGTAGCATATGCTCTTTTGACGAAGAAGAATGAGAAGTTTGATCAGAAGAGTGAGAAACTAATTGGTTATAGCAAGGAATCTAAAGGTTATCGGTTGTTTGACCCAAAGACTAACAATCTTGTGATTTCAAGGGATGTTATTTTCGATGAGAATGCAGTGTGGAAGTGGGAGAACGAGTCTTCTCAGACTCAACCAACGTTTTCTTATCCAGAAGCACTAGCAATAGTGCCTTCCTCAAATCTCAAGAGTTAATTTAGAGAATGAAGATTATGACGATGATATGCAACCAAAGAGGTATCGCTCATTAACTGAAGTTTACGAGCAACCTAACTTTGCACTTGCTACGTTTGAGCCGCGGAATTTCGAAGAGGCCGCAAAAGAAGAAAAATGGAGAAATGCAATGAAAGAAGAGGTGTTTAGTATTGAGAAGAATGATACTTGGTCCCTAGTAGACCGTTCTAAAGGTAAAGAAGCAATTGACTTGAAATGGGTGTTCAAAATAAAGTTCAATGAGGATGGAAGTATGCAAAAGCACAAAGCTCGTCTCGTAGCAAAGGGTTACTCACAATAGCTCGGAATTGATTTCATTGAGAAGTTCACTCATGCAACAAGAGTTAATGAAGCAAAATTGATGTGTTAGGATTGCCCAATCGCTAAATCTCGCTCAAGTATACGAAGTACTGGAATGACAGGAAGTGTTGATGATCGAAGAAGCACGTCGGATATCCTTTCTGTCTTGGAACAAAACCAATCTCCTGGAGTTCGAAGAAGCAAGCTATTTTAGCGTCATCATCAGCTGAAGCATAATACATTATAGTAAATGAAGCAATTCGTGATGCTGTATGGTTAAGAAGGTTATTGCTAGAGTTACAGCAGAAGCTTGCTCATCCAACAATATTTCATGTGATAATCAGTCAGTCATTGCTATGACGAAGAACCTCGTATTTCACGCAAGGTTAAAGCACATTGAATTACGCCACCACTTCATCAGAGAAATGGTGATGAAGAAGGAGATAGTTATGGAGTTTATTCATACCCAGGACCAGCCTGTTGATGTTCTATCAAAGGCCGTGAATTTCGAGAAGCTCGAGTTATTCAAGAAGTTTCTAAAGATTAAAAATTAAGAGGGGGTGTTAAATGTCATTTTGTAATTCGTAATCTCATTAAGTATGTTTCGTGGTCTTTGAAGTTGGGTAGTGTTAATGGCCTAGGAACTAGAAGGAAGTTAATGATCTAAGAACTAGGATAGAGTAAATGCTTACTCTAGATCTTTCCTAAGACTCTATATAAGGAGTAGCAATCTCCAAATGATGAAATGAGTAAGAGAGAAAGACCAAGAAGGCATTCTATTTATGAGAAAAGAAAGAAGGCTCCGCAGTTAGCCAAATTATTCTCTCCAAATTTGTTTGTTCCTTATTTGTATAAACACTTTGATGTGTCACAACAGTTCCACAAACCCTTCTTGAGATACAGGAAAGTACCGCTTTCCAAACAACCCCAATAAATTTTAGTTGCCTCTATATGTTTGGTTTTATGTTCAGAAAAGACCCAAGACCAGTCAGAAGTCCCCATGGAGGATCTTGGACGACGAAACGACTTAAACACTAAAACAGTGGGAGTTTTTAATCAAAATTAGTTTGGATTGGGTTTAGGCATGTATATGAGAATATGGGGGCCAATGGCCTTTCTCCGTTACTTGAATATCAGTAATTAATTCAAAACCCTAACACGGCTCTCCGTGTGTATCATTGTAGATGGAACTGAAGTCATTACATCATCCTGTTTTGTGTTCTATATAGATGGAACTGAAGTCATTGTAACACGGAATCCCCATCCTGCAACTTCCTATTAACCTCCGCCACTGAAGTAGTACTAGAAACGTATGAAACAAATAGGAGGTAAACAACCATCCAAAGCTTCAAAAAGAGTCATGTAAATAGAAGAATGAAAATTGGTGTTATACCACCATTTTGCCAACGCCAACTAACTCATCCTTTTGTTGTACCCCAACCATGCAACAAAGATAATTCTCAAGTCACCTATTACAACCTTTGTTTGCCATTAGACTGAGGATGACAAGCGGTTGACAAATGCAACTCAACCACTTGATCCAAAAGGCTCGCCAAAATGACTTGGAAAAATAGCATCTTTATCACCCACAAATCGCTCCTGGTAGGCCATGTAACTTAATAGCATTGTCCAGGAAAGCTGTAGCAACCCTTAATGCAGAAAAGGGTGACTTAGTCCAATAAAATGGACGTACTTAGTCAATATGTTTACCACACCATGATAACCTCTTTCTCTTGAGACTTAGGCAACCCCTCTATAAAGTCCATATTTCGTTCCAAACTATAGTAGGAATAGGCAGAGGTTGCTTAAACCCAATAGGCAGAGAGTTGTCATACTTACATTTTTGACATATTCACATTGTCTCCCAAAAGCGGAAACATAAGCTAGAAATGTTTTTAAAGGTAGCATGCATGTTCGCAGAAATGCACAAGCAAGTATACGGGTTGCACAAATAATAAAGTAATGAGTAAAAGTCGTTCTCACGGAGATTGTTCAGAATATTTTGTCGATTATCAACTTAACAAGTCTCAATCTAGCTAGTAGAGTTTTAATTATTTAAAAGATTTAACGTAAGAATGAAAATAGCAACTAAACAAAAGCAAGTATAGAATAAATTAATGGTTGAAGAACCCAGGACTATGAATCCCCTATCATTCGTGAACTATCTGCACTCTCTCTTCCTCAATTCCCTCGGTTTCACGTTTACTGACCATAATTCTTATAGTTCATTAAACATCTCTCGAGTTTGTAACTGTGAATTATAAATTACTCGGAAACCTATATCTTTATAATGATGTACGAGCAACTATAACCCTTTAAGTGCCAATTGTTGTCTTGGTTACCTACGAGCGTATATCTCTATACTCCTCTAAGTTAACCTGATTTCTCAGGCTTAACCTAGGTTATATTCTCCCTCTTCTAATCCTAAGTCCCTCTCTTGAGTCCACTAAAGGATAATAAATCAAACAAATCGGCGATCAACCCAATATGCAAGTATTAAGCACAATAGAACATAAGCAAACGTGAAACTTCACGAATTGATTCTGAAAAGAGTTTAGACAATCACTACACGAGTCAGTTCATCACCGTCCTAGATAAAAGATTTAGTTCCGCATACTAGCCGACAAGCAAAACAATCGTCTTCTCCGTTCTTTCTTCTTCAACCGCCGCCTCGCAGCCTCCCTTCCCCCTCTAATACTTACGATTTAAACCTTTTTATAGCCAGGGTTAATCTTCCCAAAGCATCCAAGATCTTAGGAAATAATATAAAATGATCATCTCGCCCCGTGTGGCCACACGAACCTTTCTGTCCAACTTTGTGCCTCTCATAGAATATCTATTTTCCTTTTTAATACTCTAGGCAACTATTTCCTTCCATGCTCCTGAGATCTCCCATATCTTTCCATGACAGGCACCGTTTAACGGTATCGCCCATTAACCTTTACCTATAGAGATTTCTCCGTTCGCTCAATTGCCTGTCGCTCCGTCTATTTGTGTCGCCTGGTGACCTTTGTCGCTCCGTCTATTTGTGTCGTCTGGTGACCTTTGTTGCTTGGTCGCTGTTTCGCCCGCAAGCCTTCGCGTGTCGTATTTCTACAACTTCCTCACTAAAAGGCCTTGCCTTCCTCTATCACAATATCTTATTAAACATGATTCTGGCATCGTATCGATCACTTCACCAGCAATGCGAGCCACAAAATTCGAAAGTACCCATGCAATACGACTAAGCAAAAATAACATGCAAACTAACTACATGCGCATACAAATATGGGATGTCTACACTAATTAGGCTCGTAATGAGACATATAACTCTGTTTTCTTAGAGTTAACAATGCACACCATAATATCTGCCAATAGGTTACTAGCATCTATTTCCACACCATTCCAGTTGATCTAGCATATATTTCCACAATAAATTCTTTAGAAAAATCAAGAAGAATAAGCACATGAGCAGAAATCAAAGTTGATTTCAGATTGAGGAAAGTTTCTTTTGCAGACTTATTTAACTGAAGAGCATTCTTCTTGAGCAACTCAGTCAAAGGTTTACTATGGTAGCCATATCCCTTGATAAATCACCTATAATAACTAGGTAAATCCAAAAATCCTCTAAACTACTTCAAACATTTAAGAACAAGTCACTCTCTGACTATCTCAATCTTCTTAGGAATCTGTTGACACCCCCTTTCATCATTGTAATGTCCAAAATACTCCACCTTTCGATAGACAAAAGAGCATTTACTCTTTAAACAAACAATACCCGAGTCTTCAAAACATCTAATACTTCTGTTAAATGTTGTACATGCTCCTCTAACTCCCTACTATTTATCGAGATAATATCAAAGAATACCAAAAATGTCATTCAACAAATTTTAAAAAGTAAAAAGAGTATTTGTTAACCCAAAAGGTATTACCAAGAATTCACAATGATCATCATGTGTTATAAATGTTGTTTTTACAACATTTGTCGGCTTTATTCTTATTTGGTGATACCTAGAACAAATATCTAATTTGGTGAACAATTGCCAACTGCACAACTCATCCAATAACACTTCTATGATGGGCATATAAAACTTGTCCTTAATATTTTGTTATTAATCTCCCTATAATTGAAACACATTCGCCATGAACAATTGGTTTTTTTCGTCCATACAACTAGAGATGAGAAAGGACTTGAACGAGGTTGAATAACCTAGTAGTCCACATTTCTTTAACCATTTTCTCTGTAACGTCATTCTAAGCAATTGAATACCTATAGGGTTTCAAAGTTAATATTTTTACCCCTTCGTCTAGTTGATTAGCATGATCATATTGCCTGAAGGGAGGTGAACCCTTAGGTTCTACAAACACCTCTACATACCTGTCCAAAACCTGTTGAACTTTGTCTAGTTGATTAGCATGATCATGTTGCTTCAATATCATTAGATGGAAATTCCTTATGAGCCTGACAATGACTTGTCATAATAAAAACTCCTAACTCTTTTGTAAATAAAAACAACTTCCATGTTTCACATCCACCCTAGAGTTATGATCGATACAAAGTTGCACCTTTTCACCATTTACTACAAGCCTCATTATCATATTTTCAAAATATCATTCCATAATCTTCAAAGACCTTAACAACTACATTCTCAACACCAGTTCACATGCTTTTAGAGGCCTTACGAATACGACCAACTCTAAATAAACACACTGCATAATCAACTTCAATTGTACACCAAATGTTACCACCAATAGTAACCATTACCTTTTGTGGACAAATAGAATTCGGTTGGCATTCTAATTATCTAGCCACAGAAAGATCCAAAAGCATTGTGAGTACTTTTAGAGTCGATCGACACATTTAACCTTCTTTTCTTGAAAAAACCTGTCAGCCTCATACTTTTGTGTTCCCTTGCCCTTTCAACTCGTAAAGAGTATGTAAGGTAATTACAGGTACACCACCAGTCTCCTCAACTTCATCACACACCCCTTTAAAGGATTTTCATCATCCTCTATGATTTCTAATATCAATGCAAACAACTTGTTAGCACATTTGTGACCAAAAGTTTATTTTCATCGCATCAAAAATATAATCCCTTTCTACTTTTCTCCTCATTGTCAAAAGAAAGAACCCTTTTATGAGGTGGTCCATAAGAATCTACTATACTATTTCCGACTGAAGTAGATCTTGCCACACTAAAGAAACCCTTATGAGGAACTTATTATACTCTTGGTGTAACGACCCCAATTTTCATGATTTGAATGAGCAATTAAAAGGTACGTGAGCTAAGCAAAAGCGGGGGAATAAGTGGGGTTGACGCACGAGGGCTAAGTGCCGTGCGTATGGGTTTGGAGGGACAACCAAGGGGCTCGGGATGCCCAAAATCGAGGGTTCTTGGATCGGCCCGGAACATATACGAGGTGATAGATGACGAGGAATAAGGCCCCGAAGTGGGTGTTAGAATTTGGAGATGGGTCGTAGATCGGGTGGTAGGGTGGTCGGTAAGGGTCGGGGCGTGGGCGGCGGCTGCTGGCCTCGGGGGCAATGGCTGTCGACCCTGGCACGACCGGACCTCAAATGGTAAAGAGATAGAAAGTCGATCAGGGATGCCTTAGGGAGGGCAATGCGGGGTCGATCAGTGGGCGATGGCCACCGACCTCGAGGCACGCCTGGGACGCCCGGAGGGCATCCTCGAGGGTCGTTTCGGCCAAAAAATGGCCCGACCCGGAATCGAAATTAAACGCCTCGGGGGTCTTAAGGAGGTCATTAGGAAGTGTTTAGTGGGGATTAGATTTTTAAGATGAGCTATAGATCTTGAGATAATCACGGACGAAGTTGGCCGTGGAAGGGGCGTCACGGATTGAGCTGGGGTCGACAGCTGCCGACCACAGGGGCGACGGACGTCGCCCAGAGGACGCCCAGGGGGTGCCAAAATGGGGGTCAGAGGGGGTCCAGATGGGACCCAAGAGGGGGGGTCCGAAGGGGGCTCAAGGGGGGCCGTCCGGGAAAGAAAAGGGGGCGCCCACCCGAGAGCAACATGGGCCGTTGGATGAGAAAAGCGAGGAGAAATAATAACCTTTGGATTCAACTTGGGGAATAAGATTTAATATTAGCCCTTGGATTCAACTTGGGGAAATAAGAATGAATATGAGCCCTTGGATGAAATGGGAGAGGAGACAAAACGTGAAGGTTTGGTAGGGGCCCCTTGGAGGTGAAAGAAATAAATTAATAAAATATGTTGGGGGTGCCCTTGAATGGGTAGGGGCCCGATGGGGGAGGGGGAGGAAAAGCCCCCATTTTAGATCAAGAGTCCCCATTCCCCATACCCATTCTTCTTCTCGCACCACTCTCCATACTTGGGAAAAAGAGAAAAGAAAGGAGAAAGGGGGAGAAAAGGGGCGGACGGCCGAGGCCTTGAAGGAGGAAACAAGGTTGGCGTGGTGGATCCCCGCGTGAGGAAGGCGAGACGCCGAGCTAGCCCAAGACCGAGGGCCGCGCTAAGGCAACCCTCGAGGGCGGAAGCCGTGCGGAAAAAGGGCTAGGGTCGGCCCGGTATTACGCCGAGGCACGGAAAGATAACACTCGCGCCCTTACTTTTTACTTAGTGCGTTGTGATGGGTGTTTTGGATGGGTTTGTACGGAGAACGGAAGCGGGTTTGGGGGCTGGCCGGACCTTGGGAAATAAGGAAATTGGCCCCTAAACCCGTCGAATGGGTGGATGGTATTATGTGGGTTTAAGCGTCGAAAGACGGAATGGAAGGAATGGGTTTGGTGCGCGACCCGTGAGGGGTTGGAAATCGGCCTTAGGGCTGGAATTAGTGGGGTATCCGAGGAGGGGAAAGGCACGGGAAAGCCACCTCCGATGATGGACCCGGTTACGCGCTCGTAGTGCGGAATCCGCGAGACATATGTCTCGGAATGTACTCGTCCATAGGGCTGGAATCGCGAGGAACCTTGGAAATATGCGGCCTTCGAGGCTGGAAAAATAGGGGAACCAAGGAGGGTGAAGCAACGTGAGGCCCCCTCAAGGTTGTACCCATCATAACGCTCGTATAGCGGAAACCCGCGAGACGTGTGTCTCGGAATGCACTCGGCCGAAATGGGCTGGAACGTGGGGCTGAAACGGAGTCCCTTGGGGGCCTAGGAAGGGCTGCTCCTCGTGAGAATGAAGCACGGAAGACAAGCTCGGGGGTGGACGGGAGGTTGAGCTACACGAAGTCCGTGAAGTCGGACCTGATCGTGCGCTCGTAGAGAGGAATCCGCGAGGCGAACGGAACTAAACTCGGCCGGAAGGCTAGAAATAGATGAGGTTTCAAAGGAGGAAGAAGGCACGGAAAGGCTTTTCCCAAGGAGGGACCCGGATATACGCTTAAAGAGCGGAACCATGAGACGAAGGTCTCGGAAAGTAAAGCGGCCGTGGGGCCGAAAAGCGAAGTCTGCGCAACCCTCGAGCGGTTGGAACCCGGCCATGGGGCTGGCGATGGGTGAGGATCTGAAGAAGGAAAAGGCACGGAAAAGCCTTCCCCAAGGATGAACCCGAATACGCGCTTAGAGAGCATAATCGCGAGATGAAGGTCTCGGAAAGCAAAGCGGCCGTGAGGCCGAAAAGCTAAGTGTGCGCAACCCTTGAGAGGTTGGAACTCGGCCGGAGGGCTAGAAATGGATGAGGTTCCAAAGGGGGGAGAAGGCACGGAAAGGCCTTTCCCCAAGGATGAACCCGAATACGCGCTTAGGGAGCGGAATCACGAGATGAAGGTCTCGGAAAGCAAAGCGGCCGTGAGGCCGGAAAACTAAGTGTGCGCAACCCTTGAGAGGTTGGAACTCAGCCGTAGGGCTGGAAACAGGTGAAGTTCCGAAGGGGGAAAGGCACGGAAAAGCCTTCCCCAAAGATGAACCCGAATATGCGTTTAGAGAGCGGAATCGCGAGACGATGGTCTCGGAAAGCAAAGCGGCCGTGGGGCCGGAAAGCTAAGTGTGCGCAACCCTTGAGGGGTTGGAACTCAGCCATGGGGCTAGAAATGAGTAGGAATCCGATGAGGGAAAAGGCACGGGAAAGCCTCCCTTAAGGATGGACCCGGACACGCGTTTTAAGAGCGGGATTACGAGAAGAAGTCTCGGAAAATCAAGTCGGCCATGGGGCTGGAACGAGTGACCCGGATGGGGTCTTGAGATAGCCTAGAAGGCTTATCTCTTGCTCCAAGGGAAGCACGTAGCTTATGCTCGGGGGTGGTTAGGAGAATAAGGCCGTATTAGGTAAGTACTCGGTCGAAACGAGCACGAACGAAGCGGATGCTTCGGGTGATGTTGGGCTGCCTTGAAGGGCACGCTAGAGGGGTTAGGAAACCTTGACCCTTGACTCGTTGGAGGCGGAAGGGACAGCCGTAAGGGCTGGAAAGGACCCCGCAAGGATCGGCTAATGTGTGCCGAGCGGGGAGCGGACGTGTGTGGTGAGAAGTGGTGAAACTCGGTCGAAGCGAGTGCGAGCGAAGCGGACGCTTCGAGCAACCTTGGGCTGCCCTTATAGGGAGCCCTAGAGGAGTTATGAACCTCGGTCCTTACCTTGTTGGAGAAGGCGAGGACAGCTCGGATGGGCTAGGATGACCCCGCATAAGGGCTGGATATGAATGCCGAATGCGGGGCGGATTGGATGGAAATTGTGATGAGAAAGTGGTTGAAGGACGGATGTCCGAATTTGAGGAATTCTCCTTGTATGGCTGCTTGTTTGGATATGCCTTGATAAGTGCAAGTTTTTTCCAGGATTGAGCTTTCGCAAGTTGTGCGCAACACATAGGGACATAGACATGAGAGGGTTTTATTTTAGAAATCGAGTTGTAACCGATTTGTACCGACTCTCATGTAAATTAAGAAATGAAATAAAGTTTTTTAAAAATTCATCGAATTTGCGATCCTTTCACTTGGTACTTTGCTGTAAGCAGTCAACATAAAGACTATTTATCCTATTAGCTTTATTCATAGTTGCATGAACTTCCCTCCACACATCGAAGTCTTGACTGAATCTTCATCCGATAGTTTCATTCTACTCATCAAAGTTACATAATAATCTATATATTCACACAAGTGATCTCCTTCCAACCTTTTAATCCCTGAAATTGGTAACCTTTTTTCTCCAAAACTCATCGACATAACATTGGAGTGCTACTCCCAATTAATTGGTCCTATCATCTTTTTTCCCTTCACAAATGTGTAATGCCACTCCAAAACAATACTCGACAAGTATACATATGCTATATTGATCTTTAACATAGACCTTGTGCCATCCAACTAAAAACATCTTTCATTTTTAAACAATCAATATTAAACATTACTCCCATCAAATCTAGGGAATATAACACGAGTATGCCTTATAAGGCATCACCTCTCCAACCCTCATATGTCCTCTATCATGCAACTCACTGAACTCATCAGCCTCCCCGAAGTGTTTATTCCAAAAAAAATGTGAATGACTTTCTATAACAATGATATGCGATTCCATCATATCAAACCCCCTCATTACTTCTTGAAACATTTCTCTCACATACTCCACTTCTTAAACATTTCTTCCATAGATCGCTTTGAAGTAACTTGAAGCTTGGAAACACCAGAGAAACGATATATTTTTACAAACTTAGTTGAAATGCACAATTCCCTCACAATAATTCATTCACACATTCATCAACTCTCCGGTTTTAGTCTTTTTGTCAAAAATCTACCACCAGTCACTAAAACTGAGATCAAAGCTCCACAATCAAACTATAGAACAGATCGAGGTGGTCATCTACATGTCAGAGACTTCGCCAACTCATTCCCCACTCGATCCTCTCTAAATGCTAACAATTGATGTCAGTGAACCTACTTTTGGATATAAGGTCTCCATCCAATTCGTATTCTTCACCGTACTCCGATAACATTCTTGATGGGTTTCTACACATGCAATAGAAGTAAATTTTAAGGACTTTGCACAGAAAAATCACCAAAAAATTGTGATACGTTAAATCTGCATAAGAAAATACTTGTAGGGCATACCTTGCCTTAATCTGTACATGCGTGCAAGCAGGGAAAAATCACCCCATGATCAAGACCATCTTCGAGAGCATCAAACGCGACTCCTCTATTAGTATACATGCTCATGTACAAGAACAATTTGTTGTTTTGGTGCTAGCCCTTGGACACACGTCTATTTTCCTAGAAGCTAATCTTTGAAAGATTGAACCTCTTTAACCCTAGGGCCAAATTTTCCTTTTATATAAAAAAGTCTAGGAGAACATATTATTATCAAATAAATCTTTTGTGGACTAAACTCGTGCCTATAAGACCTTAGCCCAAACCTTGGCCCAAAACTGTCTAATCTTTAGGTCCATTCTAGAACCCATTAGCTTTCATCTATCGATAATAAATTAATAATCTAATTAATTATAATTATAAATTAAACTCTAGTATCCACTAGAACTTAATATATATTGTTCGTAATAATGTGATATGTGTGCGACTATCTAGGTTATATACACAGATGTAGTGTAATTCCATACACAAACTGAGATTACCGTCTAACAATAGTTTTTAGTCATCCAATATATTAGACTTATGGTTATGAACCATAAATCACTATGAACCAATTACTATGTAATTCAATCTCTTCATCTAACTGGCATCTCAATTAGTTCGGCACAAAATGCAGCATGACCAAACAAATTATTTTACATGATTACCAGGATATAATAGACTCACTTAAATGTAAAGCATTCCTACTATGATCATAGATTTCAGAGACACTGATATCTCTATCAAGTGATAAGGATGTCAACTCTCTATTCCGAGATAGCCATGAATCATATATTGACTCGATACTATTCCCCCTACGCTTCGCCATGCACACAACAACTATATTAATCATAATTTGATTAAAAACTACTTTTAATGACATTAAAGTACTTAAACTCTACTTTGAATAAATAAAGGTCTTAAGTCAAAAGATCATTTACACTCGTTCATAAAACGGATTAATGAATGATGTTTAATGTAGTATCCTCTAAAGCGGGTCGTGTCTAGTATCATCAATCTCAGGGTACGTCTAAGTATAACTTGGATATACTTTCTCTTAATCTACCTTGACCTCAGCTATGTTAAGTGTCGTCTTAAATGTCACATTAATCTGTAATCTCATTTAGTGTCATTAAGTGTGTTAGTGGGGTGGTGTTAATGGCCTTGGTAGTGGGTGTAGTTAATTACCTAATAACTAGGGTAGAGTAAGTGCTTTCTCTAGATTTATCCTAGGACACTATAAAAGGAGAATAAATCTCCAAATGATGTAAGAGAGAAGAAAAGGTGCAAGAGAAAGACTCTGGTCGTAAGAAAAGCAAAAGGCTTCGCAAAGCCGAAATATCATTTTCAAATTTCCTTGTTCCTTGTTTCCAGAAACATCGCTGTGCCGCAGCAGTTTTACAAAACCCTTCCTATGATACAACAAAGCACCGCTTTCCGTGATGAAGAATGTAGTGGCATTGTGGATCTTGCAACAATCTGTAAGCAAGACGATTTATCCGAGGCTTCATGGTCTCAGGAAGGAGAAAGAAGCATGGAGCATCCTAAGGAAAGAGTTTCAAGTCTCGGAGAAAGTGATTTCCATCAAGCTTCAAGGCTTGTGGAGGGATTTTGACAACTTGGTCATGAAGGCATCCGAAACGGTGAAAGATTTCTTCTCGAGAGTTGTTGAAATCATGAGTCAAATTAAGTGTTACGGTGATGAAGTTTCCGATAAGAAGGTTGTGGAGAAAGTGTGAGAAGCCTTCCGCAGAAATTTGAGCACGTTGTTGCTGTGATTGTGGAAACGAAGAATCTGGGAGAAATTTCTGTGTATGAGCTAATAGGTTCGCTTGAAGACCACGAAAGAAGAGTAAGTAAGTACTCAACTCCTATTGAACAAGCCTTTCAAATGAAGTTAAATGTTTCAGAAAAGAAGTCGAAGCAAAAGGAGCGTACTGTGAACAACAGCAGAGAGTTTTATCGTCGTGGACGTGGAGGTAGTTCTTGAGGAAGAGGCAGAGGACGTACAGCAAGCCAGTTCCACAATAGAGAAGACCATTCCTGGAGTAGATCAGGAAATTCATAAGGTAGTTGCTATATTTGTAGAAACGTTGGACATGAGTCAATGGATTGCTATTTCAAGTGCAAAAGATGCCGATTTCCAAATCATTCATAACGAGATTGTTATTTTAAATACAAGAAGCAGCAGCAGCAGCAGCCGCAGCAACATGTTTCTCAAAATTTGGTAAATTTTTTAAAGGAAGAAGAATCAAAACAAGCATTATATTCTTGTTTCAATGCAATGCAAGATACGAATGAAGTGTGGTTTTTGGATAGTGGCTGTAGAAATCATGTGACAAGAAATAAGGAAAACTTTGTGGAAATCGACAACAGCTACAACTCGTTGTTAGAGCTTGGAGACAGCAAAGATAATGATTGAAGGAAACGGAATCGTTGTTGTGAGAACAGCAAATGGTGAAGAAAAGCGGATTAATGATGTGTTTTATTCTCCAGGCATTACTCAGAATCTTTTGAGCGTGGGACAAATGATGAAGAGAGGTTATAAGGTTACCTTTACCGATGGTCAATGTGAGATCGTTGACAAAAATTTGAAGAAGATCGCTGTAGTGAAGATGACGGCGAATAACTTGTTTCCGCTGAAGATGAATTCGTCCTTGAATGTTGCAATGAAGAGTGAAGTTGTTGATGACGCTAAGTTATGACATATGCGATATGGATATGTGAATCACAAGGGCCTAACGTTGTTGAGATAGATGAATATGGTCATAGGTCTTCCAAAAATCCAACCAACAGTAGCATACGTCTGTGAAGGATGTGTGTATGTGAAGCAACATCGTATTCCTTTTCCCAATACCTCTTGGAGAGCTAAATCTCCTCTTGTGTTGGTACATGCTGACATTTGTGGTCCAACCCAAACTCCAACGATCGGTAACAGGAGATACTTTCTCTTATTTGTTGATGACTACACTCGTATAATATGGGTATACTTTCTTGAAAAGAAATCGGAGGCTTTCACTACTTTTTTGAGTTTCAAAGCCAATGCAGAGAAGCAAAGTGGATATCAAGTAATGACTTTGAGGACAGATCGTGGAGAAGAATTCATTTACAAGCCTTTTCTAGATTATTGCAAGCAGCAAGGCATACAGCGATAACTTACTGTGAAGTACTCAACTCAGCAGAATGGCATTGCTGAGAGGAAGAATAAGACTATTGTTGAGATGGCTCGAAGCTGTGAATACAACGGCTTACATTCTTAATCGATCACCGACGAAAGCTACTCAGAACAAGACGCCTTATGAAGCATGGCATAAGAGGAAACCCGTGGTTGATCATTTGAAGGTATTTGGATGTGTATCATATGCTCTTTTGACGAAGAAGAAAGATAAGTTTGATGAGAAGAGTGAGAAGCTAATCTTTATTGGTTATAGTGAAGAATCTAAAGGTTATTATTTGTTTGACCCAAAGACTAGCAATCTAGTGATTTCAAGAGATGTTATTTTCGATGAGAATGCAACGTGGAAGTGGGAGAACGAGTCTTCCCAGACTCAGCCAATGTTTTCTTATCTAGAAGCACCAGCAATAGTACCTTCCTCAAATCTCACTGATACAATAGCAGCTAGTTCCTCAAGAGTAAATTTAGAGAATGAAGATTATGCTGATGATATGCAACCAAGGAGGTATCGCTCATTAACTGAAGTTTATGAGCAAGCTAACTTTGTAATTGCTACGTTTGAGCCGCAGAATTTCGAATGAGGCCGCAAAAGAAAAAAAATGGAGAAATACAATGAAAGAAGAGATGTTTAGTATTGAGAAGAATGATATTTGGTCCCTACTAGACCTTCCCAAAGGAAAAGAAGCAATTGGCTTGAAATGGTTGTTCAAAACAATCAATGAGGATGCAAGCGTACAGAAGCACAAAGCTCATCTCATAGCAAAGGGTTACTCACAAAATCTCGGAATTGATTTCATGGAGAAGTTCACTCATGCAGCAAGGGTTAATGAAGCAAAATTGATGTGTAAGGATTACCCAATCACTGAACCTCACTCAAGTATGTGAAGTACTGGAATGGCAGGAAGTGTTGAAGATCGAAAAAGTACGTCAGGATATCTTTTCTGTCTTGGAAGAAAACCCATCTCCTAAAGTTCGGAGAAGCAAGCTACTGTAGCGTTATCATTAGCTGAAGCAGAATACATTGTAGCAAATGAAGCAATTCGTGAAGCAGTATGGTTAAGAAGGTTATAGCCGAAGTTACAGCAGATGGTTGCTCATCCAACAACAATATTCTGTGATAATTAGTCAGCCATTGCTATGACTAAGAACCCCATATTTCATCAAGGTCATAGCATATTGAGTTACGCCACCACTTTATCAGAGAAATGGTGATGAAGAATGAGATAATTATGGAGCTTATTCATACCCAGGATCAGCCTGCTGATGTTCTAACTAAGGCTGTGAATATCGAGAAGCTCGAGTTGTTCAAGAAGCTTCTGAATATTACAAATTAAGAGGGGGTTAAATGTCGTTTTAAATGTCACATTAATTTGTAATCTCATTTAGTGTCATTAAGTGTGTTAGTGGGGTGGTGCTAATCGCCTTGGTAGTGGGGTGTAGTTAATGACCTAATAACTAGGGTATAGAGTAAATGCTTTCTCTATATTTATCCTAGGATACTATAAAATGAGAAGCAATCTCCAAATGATGTAAGAGAGAAAAAAAGGTGTAAGAGAAAGACTCTGGTCATAAGAAAAGCAAAACTCTTCGAAAAGCCGGAATATCCTCTCCAAATTTAATTGTTCATTGTTTCCAGAAACACTTCGCTGTGTCGCAGCAGTTCCGCAAAACCCTTCCTGTGATACAACAAAGTATCGCTTTCCAAACAACCCCAACAAGCTATATTTACTGATGATTTAGATGTTCATGTCTCCTCTAAACATCTATCTGATCAAGGACTATTTTAGATTAATATACTCATTAATTTGTGGAACTTTATCAATAGTGCAGAAAAGTAAAATAACTAATGAGAAATACTTTCATTTATTAATTATTTATCCACAAATACAAGAAAGTGTGTTGACACATGAGTGCACGCACTAACAACTCTATGCCCCATCTTCATTTCCCTTTTCTTTCCCCACGTTCCTTTTATACCTTTTTCGATTCCTCTTTTGCTTCAATTCGGTCCCCAAAATTCTCATCTTACAATTAACCCCTTCTCCTGCATTCATTAAGCTTATTTCCCTTACTCTTCATTTAAGTCCCCAATATCATCAATTAACAGTTTTTCTCCCTTCAACAACTTCCAATAACCATAATTCGCTTTCAATATACATTCACTTTCATTGCGCACCCATAACTGGACATGTACACTTAGCAAATCTCCCATTCTCATTTTCTCCACGCGTTAGCACGTTTCTCAGAGTAACGGCATCCTCACCGACATCAGGTCCTTTGAATACCCCTACCTCGGTTATGGCCTCAAGGAGCTTGACGATCGCTAATTCCAAGTTCTTCTGTCTCTTCCTCCTTTGTAGCATTTGAGTCTCTGATTCTACTACCCTTTGAGGTATTTTTGTTTTATTTATGTTGTGGTGCAGGGTCAGTCGATGTACATGACTCATGATGGCCACATCTAACTGTTAGCCATAACTCCACCTCTTACAATGCCATAACTCCAACTCTTCCTCTCCCCATAATTACAAATTATTATCTCCTTCCGTGACCTTTCGTTTCATCTTCCTAACTGTTTCTTACCTGTTGATTTTCCCTAATGTGCCTATTAATAGGACACAGATTATTGTAATCAAATATACTTTGAGTTTTATTTATCTCTGAATCTCAACATGGTATCCAGAGCACCTTCCGATTCTGTGCCTCCAGGTTTACTTGCTCATTCTTCATCCCCAACAGCCACAACACCATCCAGGGTATCGTCTGTTGACACCCCATCACTTGTTGCCGGAGACATCCCGCCTCCTGATATTGTGCCTTCGGCCACTTCCGAGCTGCCCGACCAATCTTTTCCTACAGTCACGTCTACTTTACCCGGCGTCAATACCATTGTTACGGTCAAATTGTCGGTTGATAACTACCAACTTTGGCTGTCCTTGATGACATCCTACTTAGTATCCGTCGACCTTTACGGATATGTTGACGGCACGATTCGAGCCCCACCATCCACCGTCACTCTTCCCTTTGGTATGGTTGTGCCAAATCCTCGGCTCCCGCTGTGGCATCGGACTAATCATTTTGTCCGTGCACTCCTTCTTGCCACTATGACCCCAGAGATCATGGTTGAAGTTTAAGATGTGTTTCCCGCCTATGAAATTTGGTCAATGATCAATCGTTGCTTCCTCGAGCTACACTGGCTCGGGAACTTGAACTCCGAGAGACTCTCATCACCCATCGTCTTACGACGCAATCAATGGCTGACTATCTTCGCGCCATGAAATCCACAGCCGACCAATTAGCCTCCATCGGCCGCCCAGTTCCTTTGTCAGAGTTATTGTTGTACACACTTCGGGGACTTCCCTCACAATATGAGCACTTGGTCACGACCTTCTCGTATGCTATACCAAATCTTACTTTCGATCAGGTTCGGGCCAACTTGCTTAACTACGAGCAACGCTTGAAGCATCGCGAATCACTTGATGCTACTTCTTCCGCCACGGGACTGTACTCTATGGCTACTACTCTATCCAAGCGAGAATCATCAGGAACCACCAGATGTTACATTAGTCATGGTTCCCCACGTTCGAGGTCTCGAGGTCCTCCGAGATCTGTTGATAAAAGCAGGCGTCTCACAACTTCTACTGTATCTCCAGGCACTTCTTCTCCAAATCGATTCCCACTCATCTGTCAAATCTGTGACAAGCGGGGGCATTCAGCAGCAAGCTGTTATCAAATGTACAATCGGGTTGCTGATGGTCCGGATTAATTTGCAGGGCTCTCCTTATCTGAGGATCCAGCTGATGTATGGTACCCCGACTCTGGCGCTACTCATCATATGACATCACAACCGGGTAATCTCTTATCCCCTCGCACTTATGGTGGTTCGGCACGTATTGTTGTCGGAAACGGTTCTTCTCTCCCAATAACACATTTTGGTCATATTAACATTCGCACACAATCATCATTCTTCAATCTTCGTGATGTCCTTTGAGATCCTTCTCTCTCTCATAATTTAATCTCAGTCCGGCGTTTTTGTCTTGATAATAATTGTTCTGTCGTTTTCTATGCTAACTCTTTTCTTATCAAGGATCGTCACGGCCGGATCCTCCTCCGTCAACCGAGTAATGGACCACTCTATCCTCTGCGTCTTTCGTCTCTACGGTCTCCCGCTGCCCTCGTCATGACTTCTGACTCCACCATCTGGCACCAACGTTTATGTCATCCACAACCATCAGCTCTTCAGTTTCTTCGTCATCGTTGTCTTATTCCCAATAATGTTACCATCAAGCCTACCATCTGTCATACACGTGAAATTGCCAAATCACATCGTCTTCCCTTTTCGGCCTCGTCTTCAAAGTCCTCAAAGCCTTTTGAAATAATACATTCAGACTTATGGCAGAGTCCCATTATTTCTCGTTGTGATCATCGTTATTACTTGCTTTTTGTTGATGTTTACACTCGTTATTCGTGGATTATTTTACTTAAACGAAAGTATGATGTCTTTGATGTTTTTCGGCGCTTCTTTCATCTTATCCGACAACAATTTTCGCTGCCGATACTAACCTTGCAGTGTGATGGCGGAGGAGAATTTGTCCATACCGCTTTATCTGAATTTCTTCAAGATAATGGGATTCGGCTCCACCTTTCATGTCCCCACACACCTCAGCAAAATGGAGTTGCGGAGCGTCGTCATCGATATCTCTGTGCTCTTGCTCGAACAATACGACTGCATGCTGGTTTGCCTGAGAATTTTTGGGCTGATGCCGCACTCACGGCCAACGCTACTCTCAACTTGTTACCATCCTCTGTTATCGGGAATCAGATACCTCATGAGCTCCTGTTTCGAGCCTCACCGAACTTCGCCGACTTACGTGTTTTCGGATGTCTTTGTTATCCGTACCTTGGTCATCTGAGTACGTCAAAGCTTGCTGCTCGTTCCACTGCCTGTATATTTCTTGGCTACTCCTCACAGCACAAAGGGTATCGATGTTATGATCCCGTGACTTCTCGCATCCACCTTAGTCGGCACGTTCGTTTTCATGAAGACCGGTTTCCGTTTGCTGACCTGCACAAGGACTCCTCCACATCGACTCTTATCCGGAATACAAACACAATTTCCTTGCCTTTGCCGTTGCCAAGTGCATCAACTTCCGCTAGGGTGCTTGAAGATCTGCTCCTTCTAAGGCTCCTCCACCCTTGTCTCCAGCGGCTTCCACTCAATCACCATCGCCACACCGCTCGCCTGGGGTATCCTCTCCCGATTTGCCCACTCATGTGTCCTCACTTGCATGCCCTTACGGCTCAAGTTCCTCTACTCATTCTGCACCTCTTGAATCTGTTCCAGTTTTGGTGGCCCCACCATCTCTTCATCCGATGGTTAGTCGCAGTCAAACAGGGTACCTTCGACCTCGCAACATTCTCAACCTATTATCTCAAGCGCCACCACTCATTCCTACCTCAGTACGACAAGCGATGCTTCTCCCTGAATGGCTCCAAGCAATGCATGACGAGTTTCATTCGCTTCTAGCCAACTGAACTTGGGTTCTTGTTCCGCCAGCTGCTTTCCAAAATCTCATTGGCAGCAAATGGGTCTTCAAGGTCAAACATCATTCAGATGGCTCCATCGAACGCTATAAAGCTCGACTTATTGCTCAAGGCTTCAAACAACGAGCAGGTATCGACTATTCAGAGACATTCAGCCCAGTTGTGAAACCCACCACCATACGGCTTGTTCTCTCGTTAGCCGTGTCTCATCGATGGCATCTCCGCCAAGTTGACGTTCGCAATGCGTTTCTTCATGGGGAACTTCGCGAATCTGTCTATATGCGGCAACCACATGGCTTCGAGCATCCTCGCTACCCGGATTATGTCTGTAAGTTGGTTAAGTCCCTTTATGGTCTAAAGCAGGCACCCCGAGCATGGTTTGAAGCGTTTCGTTCGGCTCTTCTTCAACTTGGATTTACTCAAACAGCCTCCGACAGCTCTCTCTTTGTCTGTCACTTATATGGCCAGATTATGCTCCTCTTGCTCTATGTGGATGACATCCTTCTTACTGGATCCGACTCGCAAATGGTGGACAATCTAGTGCAAGAACTCGGGCACCGGTTTGCCATGAAAGATTTCAGTTTTCCCGCTCACTTCCTCAACATTCGCCTTCAGCAGACCTCCAATGGGTATTTTTTTTCTCAAACCCACTACGTTAAAAAACTTTTGGAGCAGTTCCACCTACAAGACTGCAATACAGCTCCCTCACCACTCTCCATGAAGGATCCTCTCAAGCTACCGATGACCCCTTTACCAAATGCTACTCTTTTTCATGAGATCATTGGAGCCCTCCAATATGTCACCTTAACGAGACCCGACATCTCCTTTTCGGTAAATTTTTTGAGCCAGTTCTTACATGCTCCTACAGATTATCATTTACAACAAGCGAAGAGGATTCTTCGTTATCTCAAGGGGACGCTGCACTATGGTCTACCCCTACGTCCTGCAGACACAACGACACTGGTTACATTTGCTGATTCTGATTGGGCAAGCTGTCCTTTCACTCGTCATTCCCCCACTGGGTATGCTGTTTTTCTTGGGTGTAATCTCATCTCCTGGCGTTCAAAGAAGCAACCCACTGTGTCGCGAAGCTCTACTGAAGCCGAGTATCGTGCATTAGCCTACGCTGTTGCCGAGGTACTATGGATCTCCTCCATGATTCGCGAGCTGCGACTTCCGATCCAACGACCTCTCTTGATTTGTTGTGACAATCTTGGTGCCACATTTCTTGCGGCTAACCCAGTTCAGCACCATCGCACCAAGCATGTCGACATTGATTATCATTTTGTTCGCGAGCAAGTTCGGGCGGGAGGTATCCTCGTCAAATATGTTCCAGCTAATACGCAGAAGGCAGACATTCTAACCAAGCGCCTTGGTGGTCGTCACTTGGTTGCACAGCGTGCCAATCTCCTGACCTGCTATTAGTCAGGGATTGCGGGGGGGGTGTTAGCCATAACTCCACCTCTTACAGCGCCATAACTCCACCTTTTCCTCTCCCCATAATTACAACTTATCATCTCCTTCCGTGACCTTTCGTTTCATCTTCCTTACTATTTCTTACCTGTTGATTTTCCCTAATGTGCCTATTAATAGGACACAGATTATTGTAATCAAATATACTTTGAGTTTTATTTATCTTTGAATCTCAACACTAACATCAACAAGGAGCTTCGTTATTTGAAGAAAGAGGACTGCCTCCTCCGCTGGCTTCTCGTCGAACACCGCGACATCAACGAATCCAATGGGTTGGCTTGGATGGCATTGATGACCAGAGACTCGAACTTAAAAGAAATCTCCTCATGCTTACCGACTACGACGAATATGATGCTGTGGAGGACTATTTAGAAAGGAACCATGCCTGAAGGAATTTTCTCACTACATCATATCATCTCTGAGCTTACCTAACAGGTCTCTGTTTGGTTTATTATTTAGTGTCGGTTTACTCCTAGTTCAACAATTGGCTGATTTGATTGTTGCCAAGCCTCTGGCTGCAGCTAATGAGGTGGGATCTAGTGGACTTAATGTTTGTGTTGTCTATTAAAAGTTTATATTGGAGAAAATTGTTTCTGTCATGAATGAATCCATCGGATACAGTTGGGGAATAACTCTCGCTGCTATCTAACCATTTCAGGTTAAATATGGGTTGCTTTGCACCATGTCTCGAGAAAGGGCAAATGTTACAGGACCAATCAACCCAATACTGGTTTTTGAGCTGTGTTGAAATGAAATCGATTCAGGACAGAGTTTTTAGTGTTTGTGTGTAAGACAGTAGTTAAACTCACATCAGAGACTGTAATCAACCATAATTCAAGCTTATTAAATTACAGGAAATTCCTGCATTTCTTTGTCTTTGAGTTTCCGCTTTTAATTTTGTAACAACGCTTGGAGTAGTACATTTTAACTCTTTGGTCGTCAACTGTCTTAGCATAATCGTAGTTTTTTCATGGAGCTTGTTGCGTTATAAACTGTTCAAGTTGTGTTCTAGATTAATTAAATAAATTCTTTTTGGAACCGAGGAAATCTGTCCCGGGAATATCTTTTTCAAGCTTAAGTGGAAAACTTGTGGAATATTTACGACAGTTGTAGGTAATGTTCCTAAGAAATGTTTTCTCTCGTGTAGAACCTCATCATCTCTTACACGATTCATGAAGTGTTCACTCATGGATGAGGTTAAAATCCCACCCATGGGACTTCCTCTTAAGTTTACTAAATTTTCGCCTTTTATAGTAAAATTTTAATAAATAGTACCCTTTTTTTAGAAATTTGTCTCACGAAGTTTAGTAAATTCGTATAATGGGTCCGTAAAAATTACTGAGTTGATAAATAATGTTTTACTAAATAGTGTATTTTACTAAAAGGACCAATAAAAACTTTATACTTTTTACTAAGACAAGTGACTCAAGTCTAGTAAACTTTACTAAAATTTGGAAGAATTTTTAGTAAACTTACTAAACAATAATGTGGCTTAGTAACGGACAGTAACGTGGTTTAGTAACGAGGCGTTGGGCTTAGTAAATCGTGAGACTAATAAACAATAATGTGCTTTATACATTTTACTAATACGAAATAGTTAAAATGTGGAAGATTTTTTAGTAAACTTTACTAAAATGTGGAAGATTTTTTAGTAAAAATTAGTAATTTACAAACAGATTTAGTAAAACTTAAGTTTTTACTAAAAAATCTTCCACATTTTAGTAAAGTTTACTAAATTTGAGTTACCTGGTATAGTAAAAAGTACGAAGCTTTTACTGGTCATTTTAATGAAATACACCGTTTAGTAAAATATTATTCATCAACTTAGTAAGTTTTACAAGCCCATTACAAGAGTTTAGTTAAAGCCCGTACACCGGTACTAACCTTTTACTAATTCCAAGGGCCCGTTACTAAACCTCCGCGGGCAATTTACTAAGAAAAGGGTATTGTTTAGTAAAAAATTACTAAAAAGACGCCATTTTAGTAAACTTCACGAGAAGACCCGTGGATGGGACGATAGCCTCGTCCGTTCACTCATACTTTCTGTAGCAGTATATGAACGAAGGATCACATTGTAGTGGTCATGATTCGCCTGGGATGACCGTTTTCGAGCAGGGATCAGGTGACAGGCTGGTTGCTGAGAAGTAAGCATAGATATATGGTGGTGGCAATTAGCCACCATGACAAGACACTCAGGGAGATTGGTCAATCCGCTGATGATGCACTGGTAGTGTTTACAGCATTGGTAATAAGAGAGCGGGCAAATCATCAGACACATGATCAACCTATGGAAGGTTAAATACACAGTTTATATTCTCAGTTGACAGAAACCTCATCTAGGAAAGCCCCATTGCCTCGTGCATCCCACCGAACTTGAGTTGCTTATGTCTCTTGCGGTCACCAAGCATTATCTATAATTTGAAGCAAACCAATGTATCAAACTTCAGATGTTCGAATTCAGTCTGCCAAGTTGATCAAAGTAATTGATTCTATGTAAACATATCTCGCCATTCATCGGACATTAGCGAGCAGTAGTATTGCATCAGTAGCTATCATACAACTAATCCACAAGAAGTATTTAATTACTGGATTGCCCTGTTATCCTCTGTAAAATAATCGCCCTTGCCTTTTGGGTGTATTGGCTTCCCTGATCGGCATGCTCGCCGAGGTTCTGTGCCAATTCCATGAACACATCTAGCTGTTTCCTGATCTCCCCTATCATGAGTGCCATGGCTCCTTCCCTTTCAGCCAAGTCTGCATTCGCCACCAGTGACTCAATCTCGATCTCTAGCCTGCTAACAAGCATCTTAATGGTCTGAATATCAGCAATCGCGATCTTCGTGAACCCAGTAGCCAGGGTCAGCAGCTCTTTCTGATGCTTCAACTCCTTCCTGTAATTCTTCCAGAGTGTGTTGCACCATTTTCCCAATGAGCCTATGGGAGCAGCCAGCCCAGCCGCAATGGCGCTCACCACTGGCGGCGCAGCGAGGGCAATGGCAACGACTGAGACAATAAGGGTGGAGACGAAAGCCGCAACATAGATCGCATTTGTGATCCTCATCCACGTCTTCGAGGACCTAAGCTTTTTATTGACATTGTTTCTGCATGCTTCCAGGGACTTCACCATCTTTAGCTGCTGTTCGTAAACCGACTCCAGAAGTGCCGTAAATTCGTCCGTGAACGGGTCCCCAGCCTCCCTAAACCTCTTCAACTGCTGCAGAGTCCGCTCGAAGCTGCTGCCCTCGAGCTGCGACTCCTCATAGAAGTAGCTAACGGCGAGCAGTATCCTCGAATGCCCTTCCGTGGCTCGCCTAACACACTTGTTGAGCGCCGTATAGAAATTAAAGGACCTGCGGCTGTTCTCGAAGTAATCCTTGACCAGATCGAGCAAGTCCTTGTTTTTCCAGATATCCTCCCTGCTATCAAGGATGACCCTGACCACGGCCTGGTCCACCTCGAGCGTGCTCCTTGCGACGGCACCGAGGGCCACGAAAGGCAGGGCGGCCTTAGACTCCCCTTCGGTGGCCAGCGAACGGAAGACCCTCTCCGTGCTATGCTGCACTGTCTGACCGAAGGCACTGAGCCCAGTATCGACTGTCCCGGAGGCAGCCTCAAAGGAGGCCAGATCGCTGAAATCGATGTTAGCGGGGAGCAAAATCGACGGCTCCCCGCCCTTTTTCTTCCTGAAGGGACTCCCCATTTGCTGCCACCCACAAAATCCCCCTCAAACAATTGTGTTCACCACCAATTCCCGACAACCACTAAACCCAGATCGGGTTTCCGATCCCTACCAACGGAAATAGATACAAAGGACGGAGATGGCGGCTGCCTTCGTGGAGGGTTTGGTGTGTGGTCAAAGGTGAGGAGGAGGGGGAGGTATTTTTTTTATGTGAAGATTGAAATTTGTTGGGTTTCGAGGAAACGGAGAGTGCGGTGAAAGGGGGACGACAGGAAGCGGCTAACGGTACGTGCACGTAACCGTTACGTGCTTTACTAAATTCGACCAAAATTTTAGTAATATTTATTAAAAATCGACTTTTTTTAGTAAAATGATTAGTAAATTACTAAAAAAAAAATTAGTAATTGGTTACTAATTTTTCACTGTTTGACCATTTGGAAAGTTACTAAACTAGGTTTAGTAAATCGGCCGGAAAATTTATTAAACTTTTTAGTAACCGATTACTAAAAATAACGTTGATTTGACAGTTTTTTTTAGTAATCGTTACTAAAATTTCACTGTTCAACTTTAGTAATCGCTTACTAAAAAGTTTAGTAAATTTTTCCGCCGATTTACTAAACCTAGTTTAGTAACTTTCCGAATGGTCAAACAGTGAAAAATTAGTAACGGTTACTAATATTTTGTTAAAAAAATAGTAATAGTAGTAATTTTTCAGGTTTCCCGTCCGGAGATTTTAGTAATGATTTACTAATTGTGTTAAAAAAATTATTAAATTACTGTGTAACATAGTAAAGTCGTTAGTAAATTACTAATTTTTAAAAAAATTTTTCGTAACGGTTTACTACTTTTGGGAAAAAATTTCGTAACCAATTACTAATTTTTTTAGTAATTTTCTAAAATGAACAGTACATTCCGAACCTAAAACTGAACCTGTTTTCAGTGTGAAATTACCAATTTACCCCTGCGATAAATTACAAAATCGTTTACGAATTTTCAGTCCGAACCTAAAACCGAACCTATTTATAATTTTACCGGAGGGGTAAAATGGCAATTTCACACTGAAAACAGGTTCAGTTTTAGGTTCGGAATGTACTGTTCATTTACGAAAATTACTAAAAAGTTTAGTAATTGATTACTGAATTTTGTTCAAAAAGTAATAAACGATTACGAAAAAAACTAAAAAAATTAGTAATTTACTAACGACTTTACTATGTTACACAGTAATTTACTAATTTTTTAACACAATTAGTAAATCATTACTAAAATCTCCGGACGGGAAACCTGGAAAATTACTACTATTACTAATTTTTTAACAAAATATTAGTAACCGTTACTAATTTTTCACTGTTTGACCATTCGGAAAGTTACTAAACTAGGTTTAGTAAATCGGCGGAAAAATTTACTAAACTTTTTAGTAACCGATTACTAAATTTGAACAGTGAAATTTTAGTAACGATTACTAAAAAAAACTGTCAAATCAACGTTATTTTTAGTAATCGGTTACTAAAAAGTTTAGTAAATTTTCCGGCCGATTTACTAAACCTAGTTTAGTAACTTTCTTAATGGTCAAACAGTGAAAAATTAGTAATGGATTACTAATGTTTTTTAGTAATTTACTAACGATTTTACTAAAAAACATCGATTTTTAGTAAACTTTACTAAAAAAAAAATCGATTTTAGTAAACAACGTAACGGTTACGTGCACGTACCGTTAGCCGCTTCCGGCACTCTCCTCCATGTCGATATCTTCTCCCCTTTTTCTTTCTTTACTACACCGACCCCGGAGGAAGAGTCAGTCAACAATCGCCACAATTCATGGTTAAGATAAAAGACAGTTGTATTCTTTTGTAATTAGACCTTCATATCAAATCAAGAGCAAGACGGGTATTCTTTTCTAATTAAATGATTATGATATATATTAATGAATTTCTTAGTCATCTGGTGTACTTGTCGACCCACTACAAAAAAAAAAAGATAAATAAAAATATAATCCTCAATAATGATGCATGGTTTTAACATCTTTAATATCCGGCTCTATCGTGTTATCGTGATTTTAGTATAGCAAAGACGTCGCGTTTTAAGAAATTTATTCGTCGCTCGTGAAATTATCATCTTACATTTGAAAAACGCAGTGCAAGGCACAAGGGATTTGTTAACAAGGAGAAACTACATTTAGAAAACGTAAGCTGTGGGAGAAGAGTCAACCCACTAATCATATATTTTATCAACCCATCTAATATAATATTTTAGTTGTAATATTAACATAATAATCTGAACCCAAAACTATAAACATTTGTCCACGACTAATCGTGTTAATGGGCTCGGTTTGGCTTAATCCTTCGGCCGAATCGGCCCAAACACAATTCAAACTCAACTCATGATAATAAATTATTTATTTTTAGAATTTAAAATCAATTTAAATTTATTAAATTATTTCATTATAAGTAAAATTTTAATTAGTGATTTTGGACCGACTTTGGACAATATTAACAAAATGTAACCTCAAAGACTCAATTTCAATCATTGAGTCTGGACGGGCTTGAATATAAAGAAAATTTTAAAGCCCGATGAGGCCCGATTCAGACTCATCCATTGACCAAGTCTAGTTAAGACATATATTAGCCCTAACTCATTAGTGATATATGTTTTTTCTGTTGTAAAACAAATGACAGTGAAAAGATAGTAAGAGATAAACAAACAGGGGATTTTATTCATTTTCTTACAACCATACATATGTACATAGGAGCTCCTATTTATAGGAGAATTACAAAGGTAATAGAAAGATTACAAATGTAACGTAAGAGTAATAATTCATTTTATTTTAATAGGAATCATAATGACATTCAAATCACAATATTTATAATACTCCCCCTTGAATGTCTATTATAATACTGTCTCGTTAAAAACCATTCCATAAAAACCCTGTGGGAAAAAAACCAAACATCAATATCACCACTCTTCTAGAGGTCATGAGAGAAAAAGAATTTCGATGATATATGTTTCGTTTGATCACCTTTGATATATCCTCCTTTTAATTGAGAAATTCAAGCAGCATTATCCTCATATAAAATTGTTGGGAAATTCTTATTTACGGATAAGCCACATGACCATCGAATGTGATGTATAACTAATCTCAACCATACACATTCTCTACTGGCTTCATGAATAACAATAATCTCATAATGGTTAGATGATGTGGTGGATTGTTTGTTTCATAGATCTCGACGATATAGCAGTACCACTACATGTAACATGTTTGTTATTTACCATTATGAGGGTCGGATAAGTATCATGCATCTGCGTATCCAATCAATTCCGCTTCAGGCATATATGGATAATATATTCCCATGTCCATAATTCCTCGAAGATACCGAAAAATATGCTTAATTCCATACCAATGTCTCCTCGTCGGTGAAAAACTATATCTCGCTAATAAATTCACTATAAATGATATATTAGATCTAGTATGAACACCAAGATACATTAGTGCCCCAATAACACTGAGATATGGTACTTCAGGACTAATTAGTTCTTCACAGTGTAATTAAAGGCGCAAGGTGCACTTGAGGCGCAAGGGTGCGCCTTGCACTTTAGTCCGAGGCGCACGCTTTACCGTCTGAGGCGCGGTCGAAAATGAATGAGATACATGACATGTTATTAAGTAAGAATGAGATACATCCGAAATAAGTCCAAACTATCATCACAAGTTTACATAATATCATCAAACTACGTTTTGAAAGAGGGGTAGATAAGGAGTAGTCATCAAAACCCGAACATCACAATCTTTCAAAGGGAAATACATGTAGTCATCAAAATATTAAAAAATTCTAAAGGGAAATACATAAATACTTGTAATCCAATCCGATCATCAAAAGCAATGTTTGAAAGGAAATACATGACTAGTCCTCAAAATCTGAAACATTGTCTTCACAATGAACGAAAGCAACAAATAAAAAAGTTATAATCACACACGCAGACTTTACCAACAGAAACAACAGTAACAACACAAGTAACCTCTACATCACAAGGCTATCCTCTAGAAGCTCCATGACAAACATAATTCTTGCATTTAATACCTTAAGGACCCAGTCCAAAGCTGCAAACCTTCTATAAACTAACTCTTTATGCTTTGAAGCAGATGTTCCAGTTGAAGGAATTGATATTAATTCAATCATACAGTTAAACCGACATTCACCAAACTATGGAACTAAACTACTCATCTGACAAGTATTAACTGGCAATACGCAGAAAAGATTTGGTAAAGAAGTTAAAATATCCACATGAAACGAACTTTATTTTGTTTAAATAAACCACTTTCATCAACAACAGATGTTTTGAAGTTCATTTTCAACATTGCAATGCAGAATTGCAGATTACAATCAAGTCCTCATCGCCTTGAACAATAAAGCGAGAAAAGCGACCGCCTCGTCGCCTCGTCGCCTTTCTTCGAGGCGCACCCGAGGTGCGCGCTTCACTGAATGCGCCTTGCTTCGGGGTATTTGAGGCGACCAACGTTGCCTCACCTCAAGGCGCTCGCCTTAAGTGAGAGGCGAGCGCTTTTAATAACACTGGTTCTTCATCATTCATTCGAGGTCAAAATGAGTCTTTATTTACATCAAGCGATCTCGCGACGATTGGACTACTCAAGGGATGTGCTTTATCCATATAAAATCTTTTTAACACTTTTGATATATAAGCAGATTAATGGAAAAAAATTCCATTCTCTAAATGCTCAATATGCAAGCCAAGACATAACTTTGTTTTCCAGAGATCATCGCAAATTCTTTCTTGAAGTAATCAACTATTTCAAACAGTTCATCGTGGTTTCAATAATATTCAGATCGTCAACATAAATCGCGATTATTACAAATTGTGATCCAGATCGCTTAATAAACACACATGAACATGTTGGATCATTTTGATATCCATTTTTCAATAAATATTTAGTGAGACGTTTATACCACATACTCCCAAATTGTTTCAATCCATATAGAGAACTGCATAATTTGACCGAGTAAAGATCTCGACGATCTGAATTATATGATTCTGGCATTTTGAGTCCTTTAGGGAGTTTCATGTATACGTCGTTCTCAAGAGAGCCATATAAGTATACTGTAATGACATCCATTAATCTCATCTCCAATTTCTCATGAATTGATAAACTTATCAAACACCTAAATGTTCTAGCATCTACCACAGAAGAATATGTCTCATCATAATCAATACAAGATCTCAACAAGAATCCCTGGGCGACAAGTTGTGCCTTATATCTGACAATCTCATTTTTTTAAAATTTCTTTTCCTTACTAATACCCATTTATAACCTATCGGACGGACTACAGGTTCAAAAACTTTATGTTTTCCAAGCAATCTTAATTATGCTTCAATCGCATCTTCCCATTTTTGCCAATCACTTCTTTGTTTGCATTCTTCAACAGACTTTGGTTCAAGATCCCCGTCTTCATTTACAATATCGCATGCCATATAGCATATGCAAAATTTTCATCGACATCGATTTTATCTTGATTCAATCTCTTTCCAATCAAAATATAATTGATAATGATCTCTTCATTTTCAGGTACCTGTGATTCTTCCGGAATCATATTATCAATGACTAGACGCTCTTCTGGAGTAATTGTTTCCACAGTTTGGGCATTTACTTCTTTTCTTTTCCGAGGATTTTTATCTTTAGAACCGATTGGTCTACCACGTTTCACTTGCATTTTAGGCTCATTAGCAATACTATGCCGTCCTTCAGGGACATCAATTCTTATTGAAGCATTTGCAGCTAGAATACATGACTTTGTCACTTTCTTAGGGTTACTAAAAGCATATGGCAATTGATTTGCTAAATTTTACAAGTGAATAATTTTATGAACTTCGAGTTCAGATTGTTTTGTGTGAGGATCATAGTGAGCCAACGATAACTCACGCCAGATTATTTCTTTTTCCAACTACTTATGTTCCCCTTTCAATGTCGGAAATGTCATTTTATTAAATTGACAATCGGCAAAACGTGTCGTAAATAAATCACCCGTCAATTGCTCAAGATATTTAATTATAGACGGTGATTCATATCCAACATATATCCCCAATCTCCTTTAGAGTCCCATCTTTGTGCGTTGTGGTGGTAATTGGCACATATACCGCACATTCAAAAATTCTTATATGGAAAATATTTGGTTCCTGAACATAAATAATTTGCAAAGGGGAGACCTCATTATAAATTGTAAGTCTGATGCAGCAAAATAACATATCCCCAAGCATGTATCGGGAGTTTTGTTCTCATAAGTAACGGTCTGGCAAATAACTGAAGACGTTTTATCAATGACTCTGCAATGCCATTTTGTGTGTGAACATGTGCTACTAGATGTTCAACACTTATCCCAATTGACATACAATAATCATTAAAAGTTTGGAAAGTAAATTCTCCGGCATTATCAAGACAAATACATTTTATTAGATAATCCGGGAATGAGCTCATAATTTGATAATTTAAGTAAGCAATCTTGCAAATGCTTGATTACGAGTTGACAGTAAACACACATGTGACCATCTTATTGATGCGTCAATTAATACCATAAAGTATATGAATGGTCCACATGGTGGATGAATAGGCCCACATATATCACCTTATATTCTTTCAAGAAATTTTAAGGGTTCACTCCTGATTTTTTATGGTAATGGCCTTATTATTAACTTCCCTTGGGAACAAGCGGCACATAAAAATTCATTTAGTAGAAAAATCTTCTGGTTTTTCAATGTATGCCCACATGAATGATTAATTATTCTTCGCATCATTATAGCTCCAGGATGCCCTAATTATTTATGTCAAGTAATAAAATTATTTTGATCAACAAACTTTTGGTTTGTGATGGCATGTATTTCACAAACACATATATTTGTATAGTATAGTCCAGAGGAAACCGCTGATAATTTTTCTAATATCCAGTTCTTACCCGAGATGATACTTGTAATACACAAATATTTTTTGTCATTTTCATTTAAAGTCCCAATGTGATGTCAATTTATGTGGATATCCTTAAAACTTAATAAATTTCTCTGAGACTTAGAGGAATACAAGGCATTATCGATACAAATATTTGTTCCGCTGGATAATAAGATATTTACAATTCCGGAGCCCTCTATGATTTTTGTACTTCCAGATGTCGTATTGGCACTTGTTTCGTTCATTATCAAGACGGTAAAGAATTATGAAATATATCAACAGAAAGAAAATTAAATAACCCCATTGTTATTTATATGCTCGACTAGAAAGTCGGTTACATCAGACTGGGAGAAACACTGGAATAAAATTTTCTGTCTCAATCATCTTTTTTTTTTCGAGACTCTTGATAGCATACGACGGGTACGTAACCAATGCAACAATAAGATTTATTCTCCACAGCCTTGTTAAATTGACCTTCTTTTTGCCATTGTTTTTTTTTCACATATGGATGACGATCCTTACAAAATAATGTCGATCTCGACGACAAACATTAACATAGCCGACTGATAATCCACTTTTGGAAATTGATATTTCACTTTGAGGAAAAAGGATTCGCTTCGGGGAAATGATGATTCGTCTCGAGGAATTGTATATTTGCTTTTCGACGATTCGCTTCGGAGAATCATGGATTCGCTATGGGTTCGAGGATTTGCTTCGGGGAATGTCGAATCGTGAATTCGGTTTGGGGAATCGAGGATTCACTTCCGGGAATGTCCTAAGGTTTCATTAAATGTAACAAAAAACTGAAATAAGTAGTGAGATTACCGTGTGAGATTAACGTTTACAAAACTCCACATAGAATTGTCGATTAGTACCTCCTCAATGTGGAAAACCAACTTGTAAACAATCCCTTTTTTTCTTTCCTTTTTCCAGTAGAGCCTGATCGTGCCGATAACGTGTTGTAAAACAAATGACAAAAAGGAGAAAAGATAGTAAGAGATAAACAAACATGGGATTTTATTCCTTTTCTTACAACCATACATATGTACATAGGAGTTCCTGTAATAGAAAGGTTACAAATGTAACGTAAGAGTAATAATTCATTTTATTTTAATAGGAATCATAATGACATTCAAATCACAATATTTATAATATTTACATATATATAAACCCAACTATTAAATAATTTTGGGTTAAGTGAAAAATAAACTCAACACTAATATGAGTATTATGTTAAATTTAATTTATTTTATGGTTTACTCCATACATTGCCCATGACTAACTTATACTTTTGACCAATCTCTACTTGACTTTGTTTTTCAAAGTCAGAGAGTGGGAAAAGCACGAAAAATTTCCCAATTCCTATATAAAATAGCTTATCATCTCATTTTTAATTGCACTTCCTTGTTTCTCCTACTCTTAAGTCATTTGGGTTATAAAGAAATTTTAGTTCTTCTTTAATGGCGGTGTAAATCTTCTATAGTGGCATAGTTCTTCGACTTCTTCAGTGATGGCATAATACTTTATTCTTTTTGTGGCATAAATCTTCTGTTATGATGTAATTCTTCAATAAAGATGTGAGTATTTATTGTCGACATAATTCTTCTTCAAGACTATTAGAGGCGACAATTGTGAATCATCTCCAACTTCTATATCACAGTCTATATTACGCCCATAATAAATATTTATCATTAAAATAATGGTTCCATAAAATGCCTATAAATAGAGGTATTCTCTCCCTTCATTTGATATTTTCAAGAGTGATGAGCTCATTAGTTTTATAAAGCTCTTGAGCATTCTCCATTTACTTGATTAATTCTAGAAGTTCAAGCAAATATGCACTGAAGTGTCAATCCATTTCCATTTTAAACATTCTACAAGTATATAATGAGGGGATTCACGCATACTCTCATGATTAGATGTTGTACAATTTGTTATACAATATCCAATCTTATATTCATATTGCAGAATTTTGTGATCATGAATTTTTAACATGCGTCATGCGACTATCTCCACCCTTATCTCTTTACTTGAAAGGATTCATATGGTTCCACAAATGATTGTTTTGAAGAAATCTATGGACAAGGCTCCAGAGGTCACTAAAAGGACCATGTTGAGTAAGGGCACTATGTCAATAGTTCTTTTGTTGAGTTTCCATTATAACCCATTATGAAATTCTTCACCAACTCCTTCTAGAACCACTTATGAGATTAATTCGTCAGAAATATTGACATGTTATGTCAGTTATGATGGCAGACACTTCGTGACTTAAAAATCAACTCGTATATATGTCAAAGTAGCAAAGGTGATGTTGAGCTCCCTAAATGGGAGAGATTAACAACTAGAGCATCATATAAAGAGTGTAGGAAAACATATAATGAAGGTGAACCTTGTTCACGTGAGGACAAAGGGAAAAATTATTTTAAATGTGGAGGATTGGTCGAAGCCTATGCCTTTTCATCTACTAAAGTTTTGGTTCCGACTAAAACATTGGAAGAATTAGTAAATGAAGCATTAAAAGATAACCTCGAGGGAAAATCTACAACATCTTATCATATTGTAAGTTACACGCTGGAGGATCGCATGTTTTAAATATGTCTTCAGATTACCGACCCTTAAATTTCTAACGATTCGTTGATAAGTAGAATCCAAGGTAGCATGTAACTCATTTTGTTAAAACTTGCTTGTAATAATGCTAGAACAAATGGAGATCTACTTGTTAAGCGGTCCCTGAAGGAGAATGCCTTTGACTACTACAACGATCTCATACCTAGTACTATTGATAGCTATGAGCAGTTAAAGAGCGAATTTCTTAATCAATTTTATAACATGCAACATGTGGTGAGCATGATAGATCTGACCAGACATCCATTAATTTGAAGGTGAGCCTATCGTCGATTATATTCAATATATCTAAGAGTTTAATAAAACTTCTAAAAGTCGAATGCATAGAAAAGAGTCAATCACAAGAAACGGAAATGAATTATACTCAATGATAATACATCGCAACCACCGGAAAAGTACTAAAACTCAATATGAAGACTTAGGTTGCTAAGAATAGTAGTGATGAGACATCTCGAGGTAATTTTTATGATGAGTTTGTTGCTTTTAACCAAATCATTATTTGTGAAGAAGACTAAAGTGCTACTCCAAAAGGGGATGATGTCAAGGAAGCTTCGTAAATACTACAAATAGAGGTCAATCGTCAAGAAATCGATAGAAATTTTGACCTCGAGAAAGATGGAGATTATTGCCTAGCATTTTGTAGTGCGAGCATAACACCTAAAGAAGAAGAAAGGTCGAAGGTTTAGTACTCTTAAGAATATCTTTGAATGGAGCTAAGGAGATTCCCAACATAGACAAGAAAATAGCGGTGCATAAACTAGTAGTCAAACATGGGGTACGTCCAATAATGTAAGCTCAATAGTGTTTTCATCTAGAATAATTCCACTAATAGATATCAAAGTTAATGAACTCATTGAGGCTGGATTCATCGTAGAAGTGAAATATCCGACATGAATTATAAACATTATGCCTGTGAGAAATAAGAACGGAAAACTGTGTTTTCATTGATGTTTATATGGTTTGATGATGAGCCAGAAGAGGCTTGACTTTCTCAATCTTCTACAACTATGAAATCTATTCCTAATGAGAACCTTCTGTAAGGAAATATTTTATAAAATAATTATTTAGTTAATAAATAATTACGAAATTAGAAGAGTATATTCAATAGAAATTATCCTCATTGATCAAGATGTCAATCTCATCGAAATCAAATAATTTGTTATGAAAAAAATTAAAATAAGTAATATATTTTCAATTTAAAGAAAACAAATTACATATTTATGGAAGGTTTTGTAAGACCATCTGTAACCATATATGAATCATAGTTATCTAGTGAAATGGGATTATTTGAGTAACTATCAATATCATTCGTCCAAATAAAATGTACCACATGTCTTGGACTGATTGAAAATAAATTCAAAAGTAGATTTTAATTTATTTCCAATTATAAAAAGCTGTTATAATGTTCAATCAAAATTTTTTTGTAATGCATTCATGGGAATTTAATCAAATCATAATCTCATTAACTTGATTTAATCCCTAATAATATTTGTATACAGGTGACGTCTATTCTACTTTTGGAATTATTATATTGATTAATCATTTATTTTTTTATGTGGAGAAGCTATTGTTGTCGAGTTTTAGTTTTTCCATGTAGTTTTTTCGTATATTGTATAATTAGAGGCATTCAGTCACTGAGTAACAAATGTTAATGAGCTAGAAAGAGTGTAATAAAAAGAAAAAAAAGGTGACTGTAGGTCTTGATTGTTGTTAGTAATACACGGAAAGGAATGAGAGTTGTAGCAGGATGTAGCGTTGGTGAAGCCTTTGTGAGGGTGACTTGGTGCGGGTCAAGGACTCTTGGTGGCTATGGATAGTATTAAACGAGACATTTGACAGGAGGTTGTGGTGCACTAGCGTAAAGGGGGCCGGAGTGAAGAGTTATTACTCCATGAGCGGAGAAGGTGAGGGACTTACCAACTTCTGTACTACGTTCTGTGTGCAGGAACACTTTAGATATGGGTTATTATCTACTAGCATGGAATTCGTCACGAAGTTGTTGCCTCAATGGACCGTACAAGGCAATTCACAACAAGTTGCTCTGCAGGTAAGGACAACGCCGGAGTGAAATTTTCAAAGGAGAGTCGCAACGAATTACTATGCAGGCGAGGATATCGCCCAAGGAAAACGTCCAAACAATCGATTACTGTTGTTAGTCACGTTAACCCATGCAATCAGTAACTTTTGGTACAAAACCTTTTTGTTTGTGTTGTAGATGGTTAGTCGTGCATCACCTTCTATATTCGGTAATACGTTTCGTTTAGTGGTAAACACTCAAATTCTAGGTGAGAGTGAACATAAGCACATATATCATTTCGATTGCTCAATCTTACTTTGGCTATCTCACGTAGAGCTGAATTAGGTTTTTCGGTGTTCTCGTTGAAACACGCAGGCATACTCCTTACTTCTGGGGACATTGATCTGAAGTTCGAGTACGGTCCGTGCGCCGTTTTTTTTCTCTACCATGACGAAATCAATTGATTGTTGGTAGGCATGGCTCTTTCCTTTATCCTTCTCCCCGATTTTGGCCTTATCACTGGTGATTACTCTCAATCCAAAGGACCCCTTTTCCATTCATAGAGAAATTCAATCGTCAAAATCAATAAAACCACCAGGACCAAAATCCAAACAGATCATTCTTGTGGAGAGATACTGCCCAAGGAAAGAAAAAGGTGACTTCCAGATCAAAGATAATAAATAAAATGGAAACAAGATAAAATCGTATATCGAAACGACTTTTCGCATCACAAGAAGGATCGAAACCACATTCGTGGGCCGACAATTTTTCTAGATATGTCGAACCACTGTAAACTTCCTTGAGTCCTACGAATGCTTTTGAGATCCATTTCATACATTATTTCTCACAGAAAACTTATCTGAAAGGTCATATTTTACATAAGCTATCTTCCATTAGGGATCGTCGAAGAGTTACAAATCCTTATTTGAGTTTTAACATTATTCACCCCACTCTTAGTGCGTTGTTAATGTCATTGATTTTCACAACCTTAGCAACACATGTTCTAAGTGTA
Organism: Melastoma dodecandrum; assembly: GCA_029817715.1. Taxonomy (NCBI): domain Eukaryota; kingdom Viridiplantae; phylum Streptophyta; class Magnoliopsida; order Myrtales; family Melastomataceae; genus Melastoma; species Melastoma dodecandrum. The sequence continues at coordinate 1,986,513 of JARUPY010000434.1, forward strand.
CCTACCGTCGTAAGCACTTGTGGGTACATTGCAACGGGATCCAAGATCACTTCCTCAAATGACATCCGGTCAACCGTTGTATTGCTATCTCTTAAAGATCTTCTCGATGAAAACCTTAATATTAGTGACATCTGAATTTTGCAGGGTGTGTAGTAAGAATAAGTGATACCGGTGAGTGAATAGAGCTGTTAAATGAGTTCCTACATCCAGTGTCTTTGACGTCTCATCTCACCAAGGCACTTGAGTGAAGCATCCTTGTTAATATCCGTGTTACATTCAGATGATTGTATGAATGTAGTATGATTTACAAAAGGTGAAAGAATGTCATGCATGTTGTCTTCACGCTCTCCAAGTTGGGTCTCGACTTAATAGATAAATCTCTAGCCTAAGTATTTCGATTTGAGGAACGTTTGGGTCAAGTGTTGACAAACACGGGTAGATCGACCACGTATCTTTTAGAATGTCCGGATGTAATCAGTCCGAATATCAACAGTTCCTCGAACATTCAACCAGGCCATCACGACTGCTTCAGATGCAGCCAGTCCTTGGTATCCAGGAGACCACCTTTGTGATCGTGCAAGTTTAGTTCATTTTCAAGATCTCCACAGGTAGATGGCCTTCAAGATATTCGCCAGAGCCTTCAGTGCGGTTGTTCTGAGAACACTATGCTAAACGAAGATTTTCAGTCTAGAATTCTTGCATACAGACAAACCGAGAAATTGAAATAAAATCATAATCTCATTATAATCCGAATGGATAAATGAGGTGGAGATTGAATGAGTAGAAAAGTAAAGTTGGACTCTGTTATATAATTATTTAAAAACTAGCAAGTGCATCTCCATCTCGATATAAGACAAATGCGTACGCGCCTTGAGAGTTCTCCGAGGCTTTTTCCACTTTGAAATAATAAATATCCCACAAATAGTTCTTCATAAGCATTTGGGATGTCTACGCATTCCTGTTTCTCTTTCTCGTGTATTGTAGGCTTTTGTCTCTTCATTCTTTTTGGAACAAACAATCGGGGATTAAATGTTTCACATGCAGAGCTTCTAATTCCTCCTAATCCTGGTGATTGGTTTCCAGTAAAGTATTTTGACACATGAACACAACCCATTTTACGAATCACAGCTAACCTCACATGGTAGCAGCTATGCAAGTAAACCAAGAACAAAATATAAATCATCGGTAAGTGACATGAAGCAGGCAACCACTTCTTTCTTGTTCCTAAAAGGAGTAACTCCATGATGAAGCAGGGAACAGTTCCACCGTAAAGCTATAAACCTCTGATCTGGATATACCTCCAATCCATTCACCAGGAAAAACAAATAAGATCCATCCTTCAGTGTACAAAACCAGAAAATGAACCTGCCAAGCTAACAGACTTAAATAAAAAACAACATTTGAGAAGGCAGACCAGCATCACCATGCTGAAGTTGGACCTCCCATTGGAAATGGGATCAAACACTCCCCAAATAGTAAAATATTTCATGTTTTAAGTCTCAGGTTCTCTACCGGAGTAAGCTTGAGCCCGGGGAGAGCAAGTTCTCGGATCTGGTGCACCAAATCATTCTCCCCCATGACAGGAAGTTACGAGTTGGGATAGTGAAACTCGGGCTCATGTCATCTCCTGCTCTTTCACAGTAGACATTCTGGCGTTTTCCCGGTCCAATCTGAAGAACTTATATAATGGTGTATAACATAAACAGCATATCCCAAATGGCACTGCCATCATCGATAGAAGCCCTTTCGACAGCGCAGCAGCCTCCTTGGGAGAGCCGTGAGAGTGACTCACGGATTTCACATCATACCCATAAATCTTCTCTGAGAGGATCCCAACCAATGGTGCTGCAAAGGATGAGAAAGAGCCCTCGAAAGCACGATCGAACGCATATATCATGGTCCGGTGTTTCGCAGGCACAACTTCAGCAAACATCGGTGCATTTGCCGCTGTGCCGTTCCAGCTGATGGTGAGTCCCATTAGTAGTAAGGTAAGAGTGTAACTGGGCCAGCTGACCACGTTCTGAGGGATTACTCGAAGAAGAATCAGCGAGAACGGGATTCCCATGAAAGCACTGAATTGTGCACACATGATACGAGCGGAATGAGGATAAGATCTTGATAGGCGATCAGCAATGAGTCCTCCTATGAAAGAACCAACAGCACAACCGACTGCAAAAACACTGAGGAGCGCAGCTGTACCGTTGTTATCAAATCCTGAATCACGCAAAATATAACAATGTCAGAAGGAACTCATGCAATATACCTTCACATCAGTTGAAATCTGCATAAACAATTTTGAAATGTACAACATGGTTTTGATTCAAAAGAGTCACACAAGGAAACCGGGAGTCATGCTTAGGCTTACACCTCGTTTATACACTCAATGAAACTGATTACTCACCCATCAGCTCGAACCACATGGTGAAGAAAACCATCGCCGTCCATGGTAGAGAGCCAACGATTCCTTGCAAAACTATCACCTGAAATGTCCGAACTTTCATAACAGCTTGCATAGCAATCCAAGACTCTGTCCAGACTGATTTACCTTGAGAGCCCTTGACTGGCGAGTTCTGGCTGTGTTGAAACACAAAACAGAGGAATATCAATGATGTCAACAAGCAACGGAATTGAAAATCGAATGAAACGCTAGTATTCGCTTTCTGGCCTAAAGGAAAAGTAATACATAATACCCAAACAGCCTCTCCTTTGATTCATCATATTCACTACTCGCCTTCCTCGGATCAACGACAAATACAAGAACGAGAACACCGATCAAGAAACTCAGCGTTGCCATCATGATAAAAGCACAACGCCAGCCTGGTATCCCAAAATACTCTTTACCAGCCATTACTGTTGCCAGGACACCGCCTCCGATTCCACCAAAAGCACCAACTAGACTAAGAAATCCAAAACCAGCTCCTCTAACACCGTCCCCGTAGCTGTCTGCAATAAATGACTGCAGAGCAGGTATTACAATTGCTAGGCCAAACCCATTCAGCGCCCTCCAGAGAGCAACTTGCATGAAGTGTTGGCTCAGACCAACTGCAGCCGTCGATATAGCCCAGCAGAAGGTGCCGATGGCAAGGACTGTAGGACGATCATAGCTGATTACAAGTACACCAGCGAGCGGAGAGGCTAATCCTTGTACGAAATTCCTTATGAATGTCAGATAACCGAGATCGGAAGGGCCTGCATTGAAGGCTTCACTGACTTCCTTATAGACTGCCGGAAGGAGATTCTCGTCGGCACGCTCCATTATTGCAGCCATGTTGATAAGAATGAGAGAGATCGGGATTCCACATAATTTTGTCATCCTACTCCAACACGATCAACAAAAAAAAAACTAATAAGAACCAACGAGGAATGGAATTAACAGGTATATCATCAGCTCCTCCATCTACATCTACACGCAAAATAGAACTTCTGTAAATACATTCTAGTCACCGAGAAGTCATAACTCACATAACATTAGATCCAGAAAGATCATTAAAAGGGCACAACACCACAGGAAAAGGAAACTTCTCCCCAGTTCGGTGACAGTTCTTTGAAGGAATTAAATTCGGCTGTGAGAATTGATTACATCTGAACTTATCTCGGTAGTTCTCTACAAACATCTTGGTGAGGCATATCTTTTACTCACGATGCTGGAATTTCGCGAGACGATATCAGAGAAAGATTCTGGTTGATTGTTGCCTTTGTTGCCTTCTTGGTGAGGCACGAGATCTATTAGCAGTGGCCTACCTATGGGCTTTATTTGGTAGAGCAGCTTCGTCCATGACACCAGATGCTACCCATCTCAGAACATTCTAAATGAAGTACTGTTTCTAAATTTGCTACAAGCTGCGTCTGAAGAGTGACAAATTTGGCATCGCTCCCTTAAGAGCTCAGCAAAATACACATACCATGCATCACTGGTCAACCATAATACAATAAATCAGAAACCCGCGGATGCTTTTCTAAATTCTATGGTCTCGTACAAGACTGAAATACTGAGCGTAGCCACGAATGGACTCTGCTTTATTAGACTCAAAACAACACCATACATGGAAATTATTGAACATGGAACAAAAACAAAACTTCCTCGTGAAAAACTTTTGCTTTTGGCGGACAGCTTAACTTTTCAATACAAAAAAATATTAAACAAACAACACCAGACGGGGGAATCAGAGAAACCGACTTCGGAACAAGACGGCAGCAAAGCTGGGGACTCAATCGACCTTTTGGAACGAAGAACATATATCCAGGAATTAAAACCGTCAAAATATCAACAAGATCCGCTGCCAAATCGATCTATCCATCGATTGCCTGGATTCGTGTCTACAACAAAACAGAGAACGTGAAAAGAACAAGGCTGGGTGGGGGAGGCTTACTTGAACTTTTGGGAGTTCCTGCGACGGCCCATCAGAGTGGAGGGATTCGGGAAACAGAGGGATTCGACCTTCTCCACCTCCTCATTCCCCAGTGGATCTGACCAAAACTCCTGGAAGATGAAGATGAACAAGCATGAGACCACGAATCCAATTTAGAGGAGTGGTTTACTTTTCTGTCTTCCTCCCCTCCCTCGTCCCCCGTCAAAGCGCTTTTATTTTTGTACTTTTTCCCTTTCGGAAAGTTTCTTCGGAGAAATTCTTGTTACCTATTTATCCAATATTATAAATAAAAATATATATATGCGTCAAAAAAATTATAACTTTATCTGAGTTTGAATCCTGCGTATTTCTTGTATCACTTTCTTAAAGTAGTTATAAAATATCATCTCAATTGATCACATTTCATAAGATTCAGGATATGTTATAGTTTGTAAGGACATACACGGTTTCTTTAAAATTTCATTCATATATAAAAATTTCATTTTTGATTATTTCATATGTTCCATGGACCAACGAGATACATGTTACACTACGATCTTAAATCCCAAGGATATTTCAAGAAACGACAGTTCTATTTGCTCCGTTAATAACACGGTGGTGTACTATAAGTGAATTGCCTTATCTATTTCAACTGTTGGAGTAAATTCAAAAAGACATTTATTTGCCGTACCTCTATTTTAGGAAGGTGTTGGCGTAAGCAGAAGCCCTCGGAAACGTGTCGAATCGGATTCGGTCCTCGATATGAAATTAACGAAAAGTAAGGAGACAACGAATTTACGTGGTTCGGTTAATGGACATACGTCCACGGGTAGAGAAGAAGATTTCACCATAATAATGAAGTACAAACTTAGATTGAGACCCTCTCTAACCCCCTCGACCTACCAGAGTATAAGATCCCGCTTTCCCGGAAAGAAATAACCCCGAAGTGTTTCTTGTGTTTTCCCAACACACACCTTTTTTTGTTGCCGCACTCTTTGCAATCGTATATCCCTCTACTATGCTCTAAGGATTTACTATCTTTCGTCTTATCCTTCGCTTCGTATGCTCACACCTATTTATAAAATAGATGATTCCCAAATATATCAGAAATCTATTACTCAGTATATTCCCCCAAGAGGTATATTCTCTCCGGAGCGAACATAATATTCTCTAAATCGCAATATATCTGACTTCGTGCCACAAAATCCTAACAAACTCCACCTTGGGTCGAGTCCACAGTCTAAGAAATTGTCACTCCATATACTAGTCTCCCCCGAGACTCACCGATTCTCTCTTCTTCTCCTCCAGGCTGCAAGGAGCCTAGTCAACGGAATATCCAAGCCTATCCACGACGGACTTGAGTACCCACATCTTCTTGCTTCTCCGCGCTCGCGACCTATTACCCCGTTTCTCCGATGACTGATTACTCATCTTGAAAGGTTCATGATGCCTTCTAGAAGACCTAACAGCGGTAATAGCAACAGCACCTCTCATAACATAGAAGCCCTTCAATCGAGTCCTAGTCATCCACAACCTCCTTCTTCGGCGAACATTGAGGGCTCCACTTGAAATGGAAAATTCGTACCCTTGGCTTCTAAAACACTCATGGAAATAATATTTCTTGTGATGTTAGGCACCTGTCCGACACTTGTCAACTCTTTCACAACTCCATTCTTCACTCTGAACTGAACCGTTTCCACACCTGTAACCTTACATTTGTGACCATTATCCAAGTATACTTCTCCACCTGTAGTGGAACAGTATGCGGTGAACATCGCCCTATGAGGACTCATGTGGAAAGTACTCCCTGAGTCGAGAATACAATCCTCGTTCGATGGTCTCTCCGACTCGGTTTCAACAGTTTACACCTCATTAGCCATGAGATACATCTCCGTCTCAGGCATCATTGTCACTGGTATACACAGTAACCGTCGCTGACTCTTGCAATCCTCCATCCTTTCCTGTTAGCTTCCTGCAGTTTTTCTTTATGTGTCCCTTCTTACCACAATGGAAGCAACTTACCCCGCCGCTACCTTTGGATCTGTTCCTGCCTACTGTTAATGCCTCCGCTATGGGTCGCACTGCTTCACCCGTAAAGTCTTTATCAATGAAATCTTCTTATAAAAGGGCAAACCATACCTCGTCAACTGTGGGAACACTTCTCCCATACAAGAACGTCTCCCTAAGCTCTGGTATGAAGCGGGCAGTGAATATAACAATAGCATCGCCTGGATCTCCTAATCGATCTTGTCGTCGATCCTCTCCAAATCCAATGATGCAGACAACCAATTATCCACGTAGGATTTAACGAACATACCTTCCGTCATTCTGAGTATGAAGAACCTTTGTTTGAGAAGAAGTTTGTTGCTCAGAGTAATTGTTATGTAGAGAGTCTCCAGCCTACTCCAAAGCCCGGACGCTGTCGTCTATTTGAGCACGTTTGTCAAAACCTCATTGGACAAACACAGCTGAATCGCCAATAACGCTTTAACATCTATCTACTCCCACTGGTCAAAAGTCAACTTCGAAGCGCTCTTCAGCCGATCTGTAAGAGCCTCTCCAATCCACTTAGTACCAATTGTGCCCTCATCTTGACTTGCCACAAGCCGAAATTCATGCTCCCATGCAACTGCTCGACCTCGACTTTGCCATTAGCCATGGATCTTGATTACACACAACCGAGCTCTGATACCAATTGTTGGCGCACGTGGAAGCCCTCGGAAACGTGTCGAATCGGATTCGGTCCTCGATATGAAGTTAATGAAAAGTAAGGAGACAACGAATTTACGTGGTTCGGTCAATGGACCTACGTCCACGAGCGGAGAAGAAGATTTCACTATAACAATGGAGTACAAACTTAGGTTGAGATCTTCTCTAACCCCCTCGACCTACCCGAGTGTAAGATCCCGCTTTCCCGGTTAGAAATAACCCCGAAGTGTTTCCCGTGTTTTCCCAACACACACCATTTCTTTACCGTCGCACTCTTTGCAATCGTGTATACTATGCTATAAGAATTTGCTCTCTTTCGTCTTATCCCGCGCTTCGTATGTTGACACCTATTTATAAAATAGATGACCCCAAATATATCGGAAATCTATTACCCAATATATTCCCCCAAGAGATATATTCTCTACAGAATATAATATTCTCCAAATCGCAATATATCTGAGTTCGGGCCATAAAATCCTAACGGAAGGAAAAAAATGGTCCGTATCTGATTTATATCCCCTAACTATCCGTTTTACAATTCAATTGCGGTAATAATAATCACACGGATGTAAATAAAATTGAAAATGGCATGTTTCTTCAATTAAACAAGAAGGCGTGCAGTACTACATTATTCTTGCTATGCCTACTCAAATTATTTTTTGGAAAATGAAAAAGATTATATTCATAAATTTACGTGTAAATTTGGGGGAAGTGCTTTCTTGTATTTATGGTTTTAGAAAGAACGAAATATTGGGGTGGGCGAGGATAATCAGTCAAAGTTGGGGTTTAATTACTGCACGGTGCTATAGAAATTGGTCCATAGGGCTTTCATATCTCTTTACTATCTCAATACAATTTTTAGTCATCAATGACTAAAAGAAACCTCGTCGTCTATCAACCAATACATTTTTATGCCTGCTAGACTTTCTTGGGTTTCTAAAATGATCTTTGTTGCTTCGTCAATGGCAACATGTCTTAGCAACACTTACTCATTTGTCTTCTTATATAGCACTCCATCGAGCAAGACTTTTTCTTGTAGCTACCGTAATGGACCTTGAATAATCTTAAAGCAACTCAATGAGCATTGTTTGTCAGATGTCAGCATAATTCATGATATTCAATTCATTCACCTCTACGCTTCCTGCCTTTATTAATATTGATTCCCACTTAATGACAATCTCACCAATCTCTTCGAATAATTCTTTCCCCTTCTTGAAACTTGAAGTAAACCGAGCTAGTTTGTTCGCGAAGTAGTTTTCCACCCTTTCAATGTGTATAAAGGTGAGCCCCTATTTTCCTCCTGTTCGCGTAGGAAACGGCTTACGTCGGAAATATTTGGCAATAAGACTCATAGGGATTGTAGATGTGGTCGCCAGTAAGTAATTGAAGAAATATGATTGAATGCAAACGTTTTTACACAAAGTAAAGAAAGCTTACAGCCATAAAAATAAAAATAAGGACGGTGGTGATGGCCTAGACTGGCTACTATGTTCCGTAGACTTGGAGCGAGGACGTAGACTTGAACGGCGAAAAGGGTCGTGGACTTGGCGCTGGGCACTCCGGACTCGAGAATCTGGTCAGCGTAGCCGTGGACTTGGTGGCAGAGCGCTGTAGACTTGCACTCCTCGGGTGGCAGGACTTAGCTGCTGGGCTTAGTGGACGGGCTGTGGTCGAATGTAGAGGCGGACGTGGATACCAAGTCTACGGTGGCTCACCCTGGTGGGGGTGTCGAAGGCGGAGAAGTGTATCGGGACTGCGGTTGCCTGTCCTGGCATTGGAGTCGAAGGCGGAGAAGTGTACCGGGACTACGGTTGCTCGTCCTGGCATTGGAGTCGAAGGCGGAGAAGTGTACCGGGACTACGGTTGCTCGTCTTGGCGTTGGAGTCGCAGACGGAGAGTTGTTACCAGAGCTACGGTTGCTCACTCTGATGGTGGAGGTGAAGACCAATGAAACCTTAGCGGTTTCGCCCAGGTCGGGGAATCCTAACAACTAAACTAACGGGTGACGAGCAAGATAAGCTTCTGTTGGCTGATTTGATCGTAATTTTCTGTGAGGGAGATCTTCCCCATTTATATCCGGTCTGTTACGACCTTTTGAAGATGTTCCAGACTCAACTACCCCCAAGAATCTCGGAGCTAACTGACTTCCATTCGTGTAAACGTGGGTCATAGACTCTCTGATTTCGGGTTCAATTGATTATCTTCTAAGATGTGTGCTAGCATACGTGTGGGTTGCAAGTCCCATTTATCTCGGGGCTATGGAACCGTTCCCTTTTACATGTGTCCTTTGTAGGTGCAGGCTCGTAGACTTCCCTGATTACAGGGTTACTACTCTGCCCCTGTAGACTTCCTTTTCCATATAGTCTGTGTAGACTATAGACGCAGGCCTGGTGCGCTCAACCTTGCATGGGCTTCGTGCCTATTATGGGCTTTTGTCAGAAATATGCCCAAGATTTTCTATCGTGTCAACATAAGCCCCTTTTTTTGCTGAGGGGACTTTCGTCGCCTGAGCATTTCTGACAACGCTTGCATCACAAGAAAACCCTTCGTCTCCTGTGTTGAGACAAGACTCTTTGACTCCGCGTTTAAAGAAACCTTTTGTCTTCTTGCCGAAGAAAAATCCTTTCGTCTTATTCTCTCTAGGTTTTTTGGAAAACTCTTCTCGCGTCTTCCGAAACCCTAGTTTCTTGACAATGTCTAACCTTTCTTCCTTCCAATGGCATGCCAACCGCGCCGGTTCCTATGGCGTGGTCCCATCTGGCGACAACGGGCTGACGTTGGGTTCTGTTCTTGACCCTTCTCTTTTCCCCGAAACAGTTCCCCATGAGTACCTGATTACAGAGTCTCCCATTCCTATCTGTCGTGAGGATTTCACAGACCCTTTAAACTGGGAGAGGAAAAGTGGCTTCCTTTGCTTTCCGTATGTAGAGAAACCAGCAGTGCACAAGTGGTTTGACACTTGGCTCGCGAAACTGGAGCATAGGCTGAAGATCTACGACTTGTGGTCGTTTTTTCAACTGTCGCTGGCCGGGAAGCGCTGTGACCCTCGGGTATGTGCGAGTCTTCTCCCTTTCTGGAATGACTCGGTTAACTGCTTTTACTTTATCGAGGTTCCCATGACCGTGACCCTGAAAGACATTTACTTCTTGAAGGGAAGTTATGTGGCTGGTGTTCCCGTTCGTCTTCATCTCTCTGATGAAGACTATCAGCCTCCCGAGATGCTTCAAATTCTGAGCACAGTCAAGAAGCACTTGGACATGTCTTCCAGCAACTGGGGAAGAGTCGAGGAGGTAGAGTTTTTTAGCGTCTGGTTGAGTAAGTATGTTTTCTGCTTTGCTGGCAAGCGCGTGCCGAGGTTGGTCAAGGGGTGGCCAATTTCTTGAGTTCAGCGCCGTCCAAGCAGATTGCCTGGGCCCCATTCCTATTGGGGTTGGTTTACCAAGGTTTGCACAAGGCGACAACATGTAGCAGTCCCTTTCCGAAGTGTCTAGTTGGTGGCCCTCTGTGGCTTGTCCATTTATGGTCTTGCGTGTGGGTGCCTAGGCTTACAGCGTATCGGATGCCTTCTGGCGTGACTCCAATCGCATGCTACGGGTACTGGAAGCATGTTTTCACGCCAAGGACCAGTGGATTGCACGCTTCTGTGATGGGACACATGCGCTACATCATAGACAACGGTCGTGGCGAGCGTCGCAATTGGACGCCCTTTCCTGCCGGCTACAAAATTCTAAAGCGTCGCCAGAAACTCACCCCAAGTCTATACTGGGACTCGGTATTGACCTACAGAGATCTGGTCTGCATGACGGAAGGAGGCTTTACTTTCGAGGTCTATAATCCCCAGCTCTGTGCTCGATAGTTGGGCTTTGTGTAGAGCTCTTCGGTGCCGTTCTCTGACACGTCCAACCTTAATTTCCAAGGAGATCCTTAAGTCCTCTTTGGCCAAGAAGGCGGAGCTTCTGCTCATGGAGTTTCCCTTTGAGTCTACCCCGGTGTTTGCCACAGAGATTTTCTCTGTTCAATGGGCAATCACTTTTGACATCTTGCTAAAGCAAATGCCTTTCTTCCAGACCTCAAAAGAACCCGACCTCTACCTTACCCCTGACATGATGATGAAAACGGGGTGAAGGCCATCTCTTGGTAGACACTTACACTCTTCCTTGATTCGAACTCAGAGTTCTTTGCTAACAGTGAGTTACAGTTTTGGATATAGATTCTGTGGATTCTTCACAGGAGAACGACTCCCCTCCCCCTGTCAGGCGTTGAACACGTCAGAGTCGACTGACTCTTGCCTCTAAGGGCAAACGTGTTGAGGAGGGAGCAGCCAGTAAGGGCATGGCTCCTATTTCTGAGTCTTCTGACTTTGAGGAAGTGCCGATTTCGGCTTCCATCAAACGCCGCCGACCTGCTGTCCAAGACCCGATTCCCATTTCTACTAGGGCCCTAGAACCTTCTCCTGCGAGGTAGGCTACGCTCTTATCACTGAATACTAAGGTTCTGCCTGTGCTAACTGTGTAGTGCCGTTTTCAGCAAATCAACCAAGGCCCCACGTCCGTCCCCTGTGAGTACTCAAGCGATTGAGTCTTCTCGAAGAACGGTATGACCTTGTGTCTATACTTATTTCTGTCTTTTATAGCCTAATTATCCTTCTCTCGCTCAGAGTCCAACCTTATCCGAGGAATTCGACCTCGAGGAAGAGGCTTTTGAGGAAGCTGGTCTACCTCCTCTTTCTGAGGTAATAGAAGTAGGCTTTTTGCAGACTTTGTTTATTTAATCTTTGTGCTGACTGGTCTACCTTTAATTATATCCAATTCCTGCTTCTGCCCCCGTAGTCCCATCTGCCCCAGCTACTGAGGAGCTGGAAACCCCTACTGTTACATCAAAAGCTGTTGACTTAGAGGTAGCTAGCGTGGCCCAGCCTTCGGCTGCTGCAAGCCTGTTGCTGATCAGCCATCCTCCAAGTTAGCTGCCAAGAGGGATGCCTAGAGAAGGTGCTCCAGACAGCCTGAGTGACTACGATCGCCTGATGCAGCATGTAGATCGCGTCGGGGAGATCCTTCGCTTTGAGGCTCTTTCTGAAGAACAGTTTAAGGTTCTTCAGGATTGCGTTAAGGAAATCGAGGATTCCCCAGTCGCCACCGTTGAGATGCAGGCGACGTTTCTAGTCTGATTGGTCGACATACATGCAATATATTGCAACAGTCGACAACGCCCAGTCCAGGATTGCCGATGCTTTGAAGAAGCACGCAGAGGAAGAGACTGACCTGCAACTTCTCATGGGGCAGAAGGAGGAATTGGCTTGCGAGCTAGCACAGGTCCAGGCTAAGATTGCGGACCTTACGGCCAAGGAGAAGAATCTCAAGGATTGGGCTTCTATGGTAGACTCTCTGCTTACAGAAAGATCTGCTCATGCCTCTGAACAGCAGGACCGGGACGAACTGAAGTCTTGGTTTCGTCAGAGGAATGCAGTCACAGTCAAGAAGACCCAGGCCAAGGTCTTGACTCTCTTGTTCATAGACGCAGCGCAAGGAGTGCCCGGACCAAGCACGATGAGGGTGGTTTAATTAATTCTTTCTTTAGGGATATCAAGGAACGATACCCTCGAACTTTTCTTTTTTAATGGTAGACTCATTTAGGTTTAACATCCTTTTGTTGAAACTTTTCAGTCTACAACTATAAAGTTTTCATTTGATCAATTCTTTGCTATTTGTTCCCATAGGAATGGGAAGAGTTTGTTCAGAATCTTACGGCGCGATTCCCATATTGTCTTCCTATAATGCTTTAAATACTTGCCATTGATCTTTAAAGGTTGCTTGACTCCATCGAGTGTCGACAACCTATAGTTATTCGCTGAGAAAGTCTCACTAACTTGGTATGGTCCTTCCCAGCTAGGAGACCACTTTCCAAGGATTTGGACTTTGGTCCGTAGTGGTAAGATCATCTTCCAGAATAAGTCGCCAACTTGAAAGTGTTTGTGAACAACTTTCTTATTGTAATGGCGGGCTATCCTTTGCTTGTGCACCTCTATCTTGTCTACAACCTCGAGCCTTTTCCTCTCTAATTCTTCCAAGGCTATATACATGGCTTCGTCTTGTAAGCAAGGCTGGCTGACGCGGAGTGATTTGTACCTCATTTCGATAGGTAATACCGCGTCGTGGCCGTAGACTAATGCGAACAGAGTTTCTCCGGTATTTAAAGTTAGTGACTCTCAGATCCCAGAGCGTATCGTCTAATACTTCATGCCACTTCTTCGGATTAAGCCCGACCATCTTCTGGATGCTGTTCTTGATTAGTTTATTGGAAGCTTCAGCCTGTCCATTCGCCTGCGGGTAATACGGAGTGGAATTTAGGACTGAAAAAACCAAATTCCTCGGCAAATTCCCTTACTCTTAAATTATTAAAAGCCGTTCCATTGTCTACAACAATGTTATGAGGAATGCCGAAACGATAGATGATATTAGTCCGTAATAAATTGATGACCTCACTATGATCAAATTTCTTGTAGACTTGTGCCTCTACCTATTTGGTGAAGTAATCTGTTGCTTCCAAAATATATGCATCTCCCCGACTAGAGTGAGGGTGAATCTCTCCTATTACATCCAATGCCCAGGTCCTAAAAGGCCAGGGTTTAATTATAGGAGTAAGTTCGGCTGCTGGGGCGCGAGTTATTGGGCCATGTCGTTGGCATTCCGGACATCCTTTGGCCATTTCAATGCAAATTTTAATCATTGATGGCCAATAAAAACCATGCCTAAGAATAGTCCAACACATTTTTATTCCTACTTTGTGCGATCCGCAGAGCCCTTCATGGGTTTCCTACATTATTGGAGTAGCCTCATCCAAGTCTACACATCTTAGGAGGACTCCGCTTGTATCTTTTCTATAGAGTACGCCGTCCAAAAGGACATATGATAGAGCCTGAACCTTAACTCGCTGCTTAGCTTTTTGACCGGGATCCGCCAAAAAATCAGCTATCAGTTTCCTCCAGTCTTTCTCTTGCTTCATAATGTCTACAGCCATGATATTGGCTTTTGGCTGTAGATGCGAGCCTATTCCGGGTATATCTCCCTGTTTCAGCCTGGTTTTATACCCTGACGCTAACTGAGCCAGGCTATTAGCCACCACATTCTCCTCACGCCCTACGAATTGGAACGTGACAAGTTCAATACCTGTAATGAGTCGCTGGGCCATCTCGAGATAGGGCAATAACCTGTCTTAACAAGTGCATTCTTTGTTGACCTGGTTAATAACCAACTGTGAATCTCCCTTGATACGGGCGTGTTTCGCCTTTAGCGCTAAGAGTTCCTTTAACACCGTTATTAATGCTTCATATTCCGTCGCATTGTTGGTAGGTATTACTTAGAGGCGAAAAGCTAGCCTGATGTCTTTACCCATAGGGGAAATTATATGAATTCCTATCCCGGCTCCATTCTTAGTGGACGAGCCATCAAACCAAGCCTACCTAACCTCTTCGATTGCTTCTTCTTATTCTATAGACAAGGCTGGGTCATGGTCGACTAGAAAATCAGCCAATGCTTGTCCTTTAATCGACTGCTGAGACTTGTATCTCAGGTCATACGGGGACAAGACTAGGCTCCATTTGCTAATTCGTTCGCTTAACAATGGACTCTCAAAGTAGTACTTAATAATGGGTGACTTAGATAGCACGTAGACTTCACTGCTCCCGATGTAGTGTCTCAGCTTCATGACAGCGTAGAATACCGATAGACACAACTTTTCTTTCGGGGCATATCTGACCTCGACTGGGGTCAGCTGTCTTGATAAATAGTAAACGGCCCTTTCGCGTCCGTTTTCGTCCACTTGACTAGCATAGCTCCTATGGTTGCTTCGGTGGCCGCTACATAGAGAATGAAAGGTTTCCCTGGTTGAGGAGGTATTAAGACAGGTGGATGCGTTAAATACTTCTTTAAAGCATTGATTGCTTCTTCGTGTTTCTCAGTCCACCTGAAGCCATTTTGTCCCCTCAATAGGTTGTCGAATGCTTCGATTTTTCCTGCGATATTTCCAATGAACCTACGCAGGTAATTCACTCTTCCAAGGAAAGCCTGTAATTCCTTTTTGTTTCTCAGTGCCGCCGAATTCTGGATGGCTTTCACCTTGTTCTGATCAACCTCAATACCGCGTTGATGCACCAAGAAACCCAGAAATTGCCCAGCTTTGACGCCAAAAGCGCATTTAAGCGGATTTAGTTTAAGTTGATGCTTTCTCATCTTCATAAAAGCATTTTTGAGATGATCTACATGAAGTTCTTCTTTTGTCGACTTAACCACTATATCATCAATGTAGACTTCTACTGTCTTACCAAGAGAGGCATCAAATATAGTGTTCATCGCTCGCTGATAAGTAGCGCCATCATTTTTCAACCCGAATGGCATTTCTACCCACTCGAATATTCTTAAGGGGCATCTGAATGCTGTTTTGTGTATGTCTTCTTCCGCGATGAAGATTTGGCTGTAACCAAAAAATCCATCCATAAACGACATAATTTGATGCCCTGCTGTCTTGTCTACAAGATCGTCTGCGATGGGCATAGGGTATTCATCATTCAGAGTGGCGTGATTTAGATCCCTAAAGGCTATACAGACTCTGATTTTACCGTTCTTTTTAAGGACGGGCACGATGCTAGAGATCCACTCTGTATAGCGCCAAGTCCTTATATAACCTGCTCGAAAGAGTTTTCTGAATTCTTCGAAGACTAACTGTGTGACTTCTTTAGTCATGCGCCTTGGTGCTCGTTGCACTGGTTTAAAATCCTTCTTGATAGGAAGGGTGTGTTCTACTAGTCTACGGTCTAACCCTGGTATCTCAGTGTAATCCCAAGCGAAACAATCTTTGAATTCCTCAAGTGCTCCCTTAATCGCATTAAAAAGTTCTTTATTAAAAAAAGAACTAATGAAAAGAAATCTGGGAGAGGACTCGCTTCCTAAGTTAATGCTGACCAATGGGTCGCATGGACTCATCAAAGACTCGCGTTCCTCTGATCCACCTAAGTTGGTAGACACGGGCTTATTACAAGCACTAGGAGCTCTAAGCGCTTCTGAGTTTATTGAAAACCAAGAGATAGGTTGTCTACAGCAGCGATTTCTCTGGTAGACTTGAAGCCATCGAAGGACGTCGGTGACTGCTTCGGTCATTGCTTCATTCTGGTCCATAGGTACCTTCCTTCATGAGTCTATCGGGCTCCAAGTCCGCAGCACCATTATGTTGGTCTTTCTCTACTCCTTCTTCTTTTGCTTCACCAGTCGCTACAGGGTTTCCCCCGAGTTGACTTCTTGGAGAACTTCTTCTATATCCTGGGCAGACAACTCGTCTCCCCATCCAGTTGGAACGATCGGCCCTGTGTCCGATTTGGGGTGCGATGTCCCGTAGTCTACGATATAGTCGAACTTTCCAGATGGTTGACCAAGGGGTCCAACAGTAGGGTCGCCAAGCTCATAGCGCTATTCAAGTGTAAGGTCCTTGACAGTCTTGCTTGTCTCTACATGCAAGATACCTTTGTGACAATAGGAATATTCATCGGCCTTGATAATTACAATTTCAGAGTCAACCCAAAGCATCAACTCTCTATGCAATGTGGAAGGATTAGCTGCAGCTTTATGGAGCCAGTCGCGGCCCAACAGCGCATTGAAAGTAGGAATTATGTCTATCACAAAGAAGACAGTTTCTCTTTCGTGGCGACCCACCTCGAGGTGCATAGAGAAAACTCCTAGGCACTCGGATTTCCTAAAATTAAAACCACTTACTGCAACGTTGGTTTTAACCAAGTCGTGAGGCCTGTACCCAAGCATTTTAAACCTAGACAGAGGGAGCACATTTATAGTAGCTCCGTTGTCTACAAGGACTCAACTCAGCACTGTACCATCAAAGGTTGCAGTTATGTATAATGAATGCATGTGTTGTTTCATGCTGTCAGACGGCTTTTCCAACCAATTTAATGGAAAGCCCGCTGGGTAAACTAGAGAATAAGGAAGAGGCACTTTACCTCTTAGGGTCCCCATGTCTCGCTTACAAGCGAAGTCTACAGGCAGGGTAAGATTGCTGCAGCTCACGACTGGTCTCATCTCTCCGTCGACATCACTTGGGATCTCGCTTCGGAGTGGGGTATAGTCAAAGCTCGAGCCAGGCTCTTCTGAATGGTCTGTAGACTCAATGTGTTCTGCCTCGGCGTTAACTCCTTTTGTAGGCGCTCTAGCCGACGGAACAGCTCCTGAGAATTTGACGTACCTCAACAAAGTCGCCAACAAGTGGGTCGTATCCCACTATCGTTCGCGTGGGTACCTGCTGCGTTTGCGAACAAGTGTTGTTAGTTTCGCAAGCACCTGTAGCTGTAGAGTGCGCGAGTTTGATCACAATTTCCCCATTTGAGAACAAGTCTACAAGCTTGAGGAAATATCTGATGCAACAACTGAGTGATCAGAATCCTGTTTTGAGCTATGAGTTTGAATTTCTGACAGAGCATCTTCTCGTCCAAGAACTGAGCTATTGGTGGGCCTGTCCGGAGCACCTGGATGTCTACTTTAGGCAGCCCAAGTCTCGGTTTGTTCGCCTTGTCCTACGGTCTTTCGGACTGTTGGGCTCTGCTGGGGTTGTCTGCTTTTGCGTTCCCGGGACGAGATTCGTCAGAATGGCCAAGTCTCTCTTGCCCCGACTTGGCGCCTTGTTGGGAAGAAGAATCGTTAAACTCCAGGTGTTGCCTGTGATGTTCAGGCGCACGGGGCTGTTGCTCAGGTGCTCGACCTTGACCATGAGGCCACCTCTGCCTCCCCGTGTTGCTGGCCTGCGCTATGCACTTGGGGGGCTTTTAAACCCCCTTTGTGAATTGTTGGAGGCACTTTGCGAGCTTGGGGGCTCTACTCCCATTGCTACCTCCTCAAGTGGGGTCAAATCATACCAAGTATCTCCCTGATTGTTCTGCAGATACTTCCTGAATGTGTTGCACCTATCAGTGGTGTGTATATCATCCATGTGCCAGCAACAAAGGCTGGGTGCAACCTCCTTGACTGGACAGGGGACTACACCTTTATCAGCCAGTCGACGAAAGAGGGCATTCGCCACCATGGTCTCCTAGGGGATCTTCATATCCTGCAGGGAAAGGTCCATATTAGTTTCGATGAAATTGATGTCTACATAAGCAACATCGAACATATGAATTGCAATTTCAGCGTCAAAAGGCCTGTCGTCGACCATAGTGACTTTGTCTACTTCAGGGAAACATAATTCATGGACACTATAAGGTCCTGGATTATATTTCTGAATGATAGACAATCTCTGGTTGTGTGTGTAAACGACCCATGCCATTTGCAGTAGTTTATAGTCTTTTCCCTTTCTGTCTGGGGGCCTCTATGGCCTGGTTTAAGTTTGATGCGCTTCCGTTGGATGAGCCAATCAAAGATTGCATCCGCCTTGTTTACGTCAAAAGAATACTTTCTTTCTTCGCCAGAATTTTGGGATGCTTTTGCTTTTGAGTTTTTCCCCGCCAGTGGCTCACAAACCGTCGCGTCGCCTTTCACGAATTCGGTCATGTCTACCTCAAGGGTTTCCAACTGATAAGCGTGCTTAGACTGCGCTTCTTCCATCAGTAACTGATGATACTCAGTCGTCCTTCTAGACAAGTCATACAGGTCATTAAACATTTCTCCCTGCAGCTTTTTCTTGAAAGGCATAGACAACGCGTTTAACGCGATCATCAACTGATCCCTTTCAGGAATTGCAGGTCTACAGCGCCGTAGCGCCTTGCGCAGGCGCATGAGGAACTATCCTGGATGTTCCCCGGCGGTTTGCTTAAGCCGCATTACCTCGAAGATTGACATGGGCATATCTAAGCGCGCGAATGCCTTCATAAAGGAAGGCTACATCTCTGCCCATGATGTTACTCACCTAGGAGGTAGACTTGCATACCATGTGAAGGCTTCTCCCGTAAGAGTGTTCGGGAATAGCTTTAGCTTCCAAAAATCATTGGCTGCGGCGTCCCCTGCCTGATGAGTGAACCGGGCTATGTGCTCCACGGGTGTCATCTCATCTTCCCCCGAAAACCGGGTAAAGTCGGGTACTCTGTACCCCCTGGGCAAGGGATATTCCCTGTCGATGTAGGCAGGGTACGGACTCCTGTATAGACTAGGGTCGTCTTGCCTGACTGCCCCAGGTACCATCTGCTCAAAAACCTGAACAATCGTCTCCCTCAGATTCTATGGCGGTGGCGGAACAGGGTCGAACTGTTCTCGAACATATTCCTGTCCCACTTTTTCTGGGGGATACGGCACCCTTAGTGTAGCTCGAGGTGGCTGTGGATTTACCGAGACGTTCGTGTAGAAGCTCTCTGCTCGTGGTAAATTTCCCATAATGGGAGGCTCCCCTTGAGGAATCTCCTTTACAGGAGCTTTACCATGTCGACGAAGGGGTATGACATTTGCGTACCTGTTTGTCTCACCCTGAGCCTCTATCTCGTCGTCTACAGGATTAACTGCGTACATTGCATTGGGTCTCTAGGTGGGAGACCGAGAGGTAGCAGGCCTTGATGGGGACATGCGGTCCCTATCACCGACTTCCGTAGCGCGTGGGTTAGCTCCAACCCAAGGATCATCCCCCCTAGAATGACACATTGCGCCTCTCTATGCGCCGGGCGTCTCCCATGAAAGAGTTTTCACTGTCTGCGGGGGCGCTTGGCTTTGTCGCGGCGCTTGGCCTATTCAAAGCACTAAGCTGCTCCAAAATCTGAGCCATATTGTCTTGTAATCCAGTGATATGCCTGTCCATTAGGCTCCTCATATCATTGAATTCTTTATGGAATTCAAGTCCGGATATAAACTCAGAAGGAGTATGAACCTCGGAATCGGGCAGGTTCGCTGTCTCTTGGCTTCCTGGAGCCGGATTCTCGACATTTAAGTCTGATGGTGGATGCTGATCATCTCCATCTAATGGAGGAGGAGGAGGATCGCGATTAACTCCGCTCCTGGTACTTTTTGCCATCTGAAGACTTTAATTTTCATGGCTCCCACTGTGGTCGCCAAAAACGTGTTCGCGTAGGAAACGGAGCACGTCGGAAATATTTGGCACTAAGACTCACAGGGATTATAGATGTGGTCACCAGTAAGTAATTGAAGAAATATGATTGAATGCAAACGTTTTTGCACAAAGTAAAGAAAGCTTACAGCCATAAAAATAAAAATAAGGACGGTGGGGAGTGCGTAGACTGGCTACTGTGCTCCGTAGACTTGGAGCGAGGACGTAGACTTGAACGGCGAAAGGGGTTGTGGACATGATGCTGGGCACTCCGGACTCGAGAATATGGTCAGCGTAGCCATGGTCCTGGTAGCAAAGCGTTGTAGACTTGCACTCTTGGAGGACTTAGTTTCTGGGCTTGGTGGACGGGCTGTGGTCGAATGTAGAGGCGGACGTGGATGCCATGGCTACGGTAGCTCACCCTGGTGGCGGTGTCGAAGGCGAAGAAGTGTATCGGGACTACGGTTTCTCGTCCTGGCATTGGATTCGAAGGTGGAGATGTGTACCGGGACTACGGTTGCTCATCCTGGAGTTAGAGTCGAAGGCGGAGAAGTGTACCGGGACTACGGTTGCACGTCCTGGCGTTGGAGTCGAAGGCGGAGAGTTGTTACCAGAGCTACGGTTGCTCACTCTGATGGTGGAGGTGAAGACCAATGAAACCTTACGGGTTTCGCCCAGGTCGGGGATTCCTAACAACTAAACTAAGGGGTGACGAGCAAGATGAGCTTCTGTTGGCTGATTTGATCATGATTTTCTCTGAGGGAGATCTTCCCCTTTTATACCCGGTCTGTTACGACCTTCTGAAGATCTTCCAGACTCAACTACCCCCAAGAATCTCGGAGCTAACTGACTTCCACTCGTGTAAACGTGGGTCGTAGACTCTCTAATTTCGGGTTCAATTGATTGTCTTTTAAGATGTGTGCTAGCATACGCGTGGGTTGCAAGTCCCATTTATCTTGGGGCTATGGAACCGTTCCCTTTGACATGTGTCGTTTGCAGGCGCAGGCTCGTAGACTTCCCTGATTACAGGGTTACTACTCTGCCCCTGTAGACTTCCTTTGCCATATAGTCTGTGTAGACTACAGACGAAGGCCTGGTGCGCTCAACCTTGTCATGGGCTTCGTGCCTATTATGGGCTTTTATAAGAAATAGACCCAAGATTTTCTATTGTGTCAACACCTCCTTAGGTATTTTACAATGTCTAAGTACTCCTTCAAATTTATAAAAGTCATTATCTTCGTTTGCTTGTCTTATTCCTAATTGTGAATATCCATATATTGTGGAGCGCCTATTACCACTTCGATTCCTGTCCCATTTTTTGTAGATGAATCATCAAATCATACTCGTCACTTTCCACTTTTAGATTGCTCCATCAACGTTTCTAGATAGTTAGCAAGGAAATATGCAAGGACTTGTCCTTTAACTGCATTCCGAAGTTGGTATTGCAAAGTAAAAGTAAATAACTATGAGATGAATGTTGGAGAGTAGTTTGTTTTAGTCTCACTTATTGAATCTACATCATAGACTTGATTTAATTAGATCACCATCGTGGACTTGGCATGGGTTGGTAACCTTTGTAGACTTGTCGGCCCATTTATGTGGACTTGTTCTTAATAGATTTGTCGTGGGTAAAGTCGAGAAGCTGGTAGACTTGTGTTGGCATGTAAACTTGCGATCGATCTCGTAGACTTGTGTGTTGAAGTGTACATAATTTGTCTTCATGAGTTTGAGAGGTTTGAGGTGCTTAAAGTCGACTTGAACTAAGCATGAGGTGACTAGGTGATGATGTTGGCAACGTGTGATGTTGTTGCGTGACGGCCGCGGAAACGGGAGAAACTACAATAACGGAAAAACGGAACGAACGAGAACTACAAAAAAACCGAGACAAACGAACATGATAGAACTCGGATCACCACGACTACAACCTAAGCCCCATCGGGACTGTCACGAGGGTTGAATTCCGCATAACTGAATAAAGAAGCACCACTTATTATTGGGACGATCTTACCAAGCCTAGAATCCACCAAGCGATAAGAGAAGTTGGGCAAAGTTCCAGAAGAACTTGACGGCTGCCAAATTTGGGTAAAATATTTAAAAAGGTTCTTCTCAATCCTAAACACAAGGGTCCTATTTATAGAGGACCAAAAGTGGGTAACCCTAACTCCTAATTAGGCACAAAAAGGAAAAAACAAAAGCTAATTAAAACAAGTTCAACATTATTAATTTAAAGAGACTGGGCCGGAGTCGGTTAGGGGCATACTTCAAACGAGTCCCTTCTTGAAGCTTTCTTGAGTTTTCCCTTGAGCGAGCTAACGCTTGATCTTGAGACGAGCTCCTATCTCCCCGAGTTGACGAATCAACTCGATCCCGACATGGCCTTGTTCGATCCAACTCGAGTGTTCCTCCCGACTTGATCCCGACATGCCCTTGTTCGATCTAACTCGCATCATCCTCCCTTTGCTGAAGAAGAATTGTCCTCAAATCAAGGACCTCTTTGTCATCCTCATATAATGCGAGACCCTGGTCATTGAATGTCGGCCGACACTCCATACTCCCCTAGCAAGTCGATCTTGTATGCATTATTGTTTTTCATCTCGATGACTCGAAAAGGACCATCAACCCGGGCATGAGCTTATTCTTCCTCCTTGCTGGAAACCTCTACTTTCGCAATGAAACCAGACAAGGTCTCCAGGTTGGAATACTCGCTCCTTTCGACCTCGATTCCCCTTAGATTGATATCTCTCATTTCGCTGCTCTATAAGGGTTCGAATCCTCGCGTGAAGCTTTCACATCTCGTTAGCTCGTCGAACCGCATCTTTCTCGAAAATACCCTGACTGGGCATTGGCAATAACTCGATTGAAATTCTCGGGTTAACACCATACACCACTACGAACGGTGTAGCTTGAGTAGTCGAATGAAGGGCTCAAGTATAAGCGAACCCAGCTTGAACGAGTTTGATGTTCTAATCCTTCTGATTCTTGGACACTATAGATCGAAGTATACTTCCAATAGTCCTCTTCACGACTCAGTTTTCTCATCTGTCTGTGGATGGGACATAGTACTGAACGACAGTTTTGTTCCGGGTTTGTGCCAAAGTGTCTTCCAGAAGTAGCTCAAGAACTTGGCATCTTGATCCGACACTATCGACAATGGGACCCCATGTTGTCGAATGACCTCCCGAAAATAATGGTCTGCCATGTGAGAAGCATCACTCGTCTTCCTATAAGCAATGAAGTGATCCATCTTTGAGAACCGATCCACCGCAACCATGATCGAGAATTCTTGTGATTGGGTTCTAGGTAATCTTAGGATGAAATCCATGCTCACATGTTCCCATGGTCCTTCAGCTATAGGTAAAGGGGTGTAGAGACCTTTGGACTAGACGTGACTCTTTGCACGTTGACAATTTACGCAACGTTGGACCAACTTATGTATGTTCTTAGCCATTTGATGCCAGTAGAAATGTTCCTGAAGCATCTTGAGAGTTTTCTCAACTCCCAAGTGATGCGTTATCGGGACGAACTCTGGATACTTCTATTGATTGAGAAGGGAACCCAAAAGGACGCCAATATCCCTCGAATGAATGTGACGAGAGTTGGCCAAGTCGAGATCCACGCAATAGGAGCGATCGAGATGGGGACTACCTAGACGATATTGAAGAGGTCGAGTTGAGTCTTCAACTCGAAAAGACCACAGATCATCACGAGACCTGTCTCGAGATCATGAGAGCGAGGTCCATCTCGCGAATAGGAGGACGATGTCCGTCTCGAGGGTAGCTTCCACTTGCCCATGGGAAGATCAAGACGGAGAACTCGAGAAGGCAAGCTCGAGAAGGGGAGCTCGAGAAGACTTCAAGTCGGGCCAGCCGACTTCAAGCCCAATTACCTTAGTTTTACCTTTTCGGACTTGTTTCTAATTAGCTTTAGTTTTTACTACTTTGGGCCTAATAGGAAGTTAGAGTTAGCCCATTTTTGGTCATCTATAAATAAGACTCTTGTGTCTAGATTTAGACAGAACCTTTTCAAATATTTTTCCCAAATTTGGCAGCCGTCAAGTTCTTCTTGAATTTTGCGCAACTTCTCGTATCGTTTGGTGGATTCCAAGCGTGGCGAGAATTTATCCGAGCGTTCCCGTAATCGATGGTGATTTCTATATCCGGTTGTGAGGCGTTCAACCCTCGTGGCAGTCCTGGTGGTGCTTCGGTTGTATCCAGTGGTGGTCCAAGTTTTACCCTTTTTGTTTACGTTGGTCGGTCTGTTCGTTTGTGTGTTCCTTCGTCGTTGTGGTACTTTTTCCGTTTCCGCGACTGATAGCGCATCAGTTGGTATCAGAGAGTAGGTTGTGGAGAGTGCTAGTTGTTTGGTAGCACTGTATTTTGAAGGGTGCACGTTGTTGAGAGCGTTCAGTTGTTGAGAGCGCACGTTTGTGCTGAGCGCAAGATGTCGTATAGAGCAAACCTGTTGTTGAGCGTACGGTGGATGTGTTGACAAACAGATTCCGATATAGGATGACGTTGGAGGCGAAAATTACGGATCTGAAGTACATGTTGCGCGTCGCTCGACTTTAACAGCGTATTGAGGATGCTAGATGTCAATTCAGGATTTGAGAACCAATGGACAGCGAAAGTCCCTATCGGTTGAATCTCCAACCAATTCTACAGTCAAGCTTATCGAGAACCCTCTGTTCGATTGTCCGATTGAAGAGGATGCAGACCTTTTTCGAGAGAACACTTGTTCTATGTGCAATCGCATAGATGGGATGTTCTTCAATCCCCTTTTTACTTTTGACGGCGATGACAAAGAGAGCCCCTGGAGTGGAGAGGGTCGAGAAGAGTCGATAGCCACCCCAATAGATCTTTGCCAAGAAGAGATAGCTCGGAAGATGACTATTCAGAATGAAGAAGTTGAGGCTTGTCTTGATAACGGAGAAAACTTCGAAGAGGATTCAGGTCCGATTTGGGACTTTGAAGGTATTGAGGAGTCGGAGGAAGTGATCCCTAAAGAATTGGTATTCGAAATTCTAGTGGAATGTCACCAGCAAGTTGAGTTTTCGATGGAAGATCGATAAAAGTGGACATTCGTTGAACAAGCCAATTTCGAGCCATCAACGGGTGAAACACCCTTCCACGAGTTAGCTGAGTTCATTGGAGCATTCGTGGTCGATTGTGTCACCTCAGTAGAAGGAATTATAGTACCCTTGCATCTGCTTCAGGCATCCATTACATGTTTCAACGTGAAGCTGAAGGGAGACCTTAGTACAACTAAGAAGTCATTTTTAGTCGAGAAGCGAGCATAGTCACTCGAGTCGACTCATGTCGATTCATTTCGAGATGATTGTTTAACATTGAACCACAAATCGGGAAGAATTGGTTCTGCCTACGCTCGAGAGGAGTTGAACTCGAGAAATTTGTTTGATCAAGGCAAATGTCATGATAGTTACAATCGACTGAAAGATCCCCGAGGAAGTCTGTCGATGAGACATACCAGAGTAGGGAGACAAAATCGAGCCTGGACTCAATCAAGTGGAGTCTTTCCTCGTGCGTCGCCATTCAACAGTAGATTGGATAGCGAAGGATAGGAGAACCTGATCATAGAAGGATTTGAGGGTGAAGAGAATCCTTTTATGGGTGGAAATTGGGACGAAGAGAGTACTAGGAGACCAACTCGGGACGAAGTGAGTCCCAGGAGCCAAACTCGAGAACGTCGACCCGCACGTCCCGTTAGTGTGCAAGTGGACTTTCCCGAGTGCGAAGGAGAATCAGATCCCGAAGAATTTCTCAACTGGTTACATACCATTGAAAGAGTATTCGAGTGTGAGGAGACTCCGAAGGATAGACAAGTTAAGATTGCAGCCACTCAACTACGCCAATATGCGAGTTTATGGTGGGAGAACCTCAACCAGCAGCGTTGTCGAGAAGGAAAGGAAAAGATTCGCTCGTGGGATAAAATGAGAAGCGAGATGAGGAAACGATTTCTACCCGGACGGTATCGACAAGATTTATTTCTAAGACTCAACACTCTCCATCAGCAATCCTCGAATGTTTCTGAGTATACTCGAGAGTTCGAGCAGTTGATGCAACATTCTGAAATCAATGAGCCCTTGGAGGAGACGATAGCTTGATATAGCAGGGGATTGCAGCACCAAATTGCTGAGGAGGTCGAGTTACATCATTACTGGAGTTTTGAAGGCGTGTGTAATCTCACGCATGATATCGAAAGACAACAGTCGAGGAGGATGAACCAGAAGCCGTTATTCGTGTAGGCGACTCCTTTCAACAAGGGGACTGCCTCCGCGAGAACGAACCCCTCACCTAAGTCTGTGACCTTAACTCGAGTGAGCCTAAGCAACTACCTGGGAGAATGCTTGCGAGGATAGCTATGAGGGACACTCCCTTCTACAAAGGCAGCTTGTCCTCGAGATCAATCTCTTGTTTCTCCTCGAGAACTTCAGTCTTGAGTAATCACAAGGATCAGGGTCATGCGCAAGAATCTGAACTTCTATGGGATGTTGAGGAAGAAAGCTTTGAGGAGCCAAACGAAGGAGAACGTATGGCAAGTCGAGGGATTATAACTGCAAATGAGGATTTGCATGATGGTGACGAGCGACAATGCTTCTTGTTCAGTCGTTGCGTGGAACAACGCCAGGGATGTCAAATGAAAGTGGATAAAGGGAGTGGCACCAGCATAGCCCCTACTATCAGAGTCGCGCAGCCGAAATGGTCAATCATGACCCACTCCCGACCATGCGAGCTTCAGTGGTGGAATCTGGAGAAAGGCTTCCATGAGAAGATCTTGCTCTGTCCCTCCACCCCATTCAACTCAAGCACGATCCCGTGGGTAGATCGAGAGGAGGACTTAAAGCCGATCGCTTTGACAGGGAACATTGGGAGAAAGGAGCCCCGGCTTAGCCTTATCGAGCTTGATAAAGATTGTGAGAGCTCACTTGCCTACTATATAGGAGGGCGTAATTCAATTCGAGAGATCGAGGACATGATGCAATGGAACCACGTCAATACGAAAGTGTTAATGGAGACCTATATTCGAGTCA
This sequence comes from Melastoma dodecandrum, assembly GCA_029817715.1. Taxonomy (NCBI): domain Eukaryota; kingdom Viridiplantae; phylum Streptophyta; class Magnoliopsida; order Myrtales; family Melastomataceae; genus Melastoma; species Melastoma dodecandrum. The sequence continues at coordinate 2,013,636 of JARUPY010000434.1, forward strand.
TGCTCCAATCGATCCAGGATTTGTTGACGAGGTATTCTCGAATAGGAACTGGTGCAGTATTGTTTCTGGAGAAAGAAGGCCGCACAAGTTTGAGGGCAAACTTATCGCAATAAGGAGTGAATGATGCGTTATCGGGACGAACTCTAGATACTTCTATTCAAAGCAGATGGAGGTGGGATTACCTTTATTGCAATTATCTGATTGATCGAGAAGGGAACCCAAAAGGACGCCAATATCCCTCGAATGAATGTGATGAGAGTTGGCCAAGTCGGAATCGAATCAAGAGGAGCGATCGAGATGGGGACTACCTTGACGATATTGAAGAGGTCGAGTTGAGTCTTCAACTCAAGAAGACCACAGATCATCTCGAGAACTGTCTCGAGATCATGAGAGCGAGGTCCATCTCGCGAATAGGAGGACGATGTCCGTCTCGTGGGTAGCTTCCACTTGCTCAAGGGAAGCTTCAGACGAGGAACTCGAGAAGGCAAGCTGGAGAAAGGGAGCTCAAGAAGACTTTACGTCGGGCCAGCGGACGTCAGGCCCAATTACCTTAGTTTTACCATTTTGGACTTGTTTCTAATTAGCTTTGGTCTTTACTACTTTGGGCCTAATAGGGAGTTAGGGTTAGCCCATTTTTGATCATCTATAAATGGGACTCTTGTGTTTAGGTTTAGACAGAATCTTTTCAAATATTTTTCCCAAATTTGACAGTCGTCAAGTTCTTCTTGAACTTTGCGCAACTTCTCTTATCGTTTGGTGGATTCCAAGAGTGGCGAGAATTTATCTGAGTGGTCCCATAATCGGTGATGATTTCTATGTCCGGTTGTGAGGCGTTCAACCCTCGTTGCAGTCCTAGTGGTGCTTCGGCTGTATCCAGCGATGGTCTGAGTTTTACCCTTTTTGTTTACGTTGGTCGGTTTGTTCGTTCGTGCATTGCTTTGTCATTGTGGTACTTTTTCCGTTTCCACGACCGATAGCACCGCTGTTGTCCAACGAGTCATCCTGCATGCACCTCTCGAATCGAGCTTCGAGGAATGCATAACTTAAATCCTCTAAATAGAAAGCCATAAGACAGTTGATAATGCTCAATATACTTCTCGAGATATCCTTTATACGCCTCTCCGAAGTCTGCATTACTCGAGTATAACTCTTTCAAAATCTCGAATCCGATCAACTTCGATTCCATCCTGGCCATAAGAGTTGACTTTGTCGACAATGCATCTGCTACAACATTCTTCTCTCCTGACTATTCATGACAAAAGTGTGATTGAAGAAATTCCACCCACTTTCCATGTCATCGATTAAGCTTCGCCTTCCCATTAACATGCTTCAGAGACTCATGATCAATATGAAGAACGAACTCCTTGGGCATCATATAGTGACTCCATGTCTCGAGTGTTCGAATGATAGCGTAAAATTCCTTATCGTAGGTCGAATAATTCAATCGAGCTCCATTTAACGTCTCGCTGAAGCATAAGACTGGTCGACCCTCTTACACAATACGCCTTCAATAACTATTCTTGAGGCGTCACACTCGACCTCGAACACCTTCTCGAAATCAAGAAGTGCTAATACGGGCTTCGAACAAACGAGTCTTGAACAACTCAAAACTACATTGAGCTACGGGAGTCCACTCGAAAGTTGTCCCCTTCAAACACTCCGTCATCGGGGCTGCAATCGAACTGAAGTCCTTTACGAAACTTCTATGGTATCAAGCTAGGTTAAGAAAGCTTAGGACATCATGAGCGTTATTGGGAGTAGGCCAGTCTCGAACAACAGCAATCTTACTCTCATCCACCTAAATACCTTCTCTCGAGATGACGTATCCTAGAAAGACAAGTTTGGAAGTCGAGAACTAGCACTTCTTACTGTTCCTGAATAAACGTTGCTCCCTCAATTTCTCGAACAACTGTCTCAGGTGGTCAATGTGTTCCTTCTCATTATGACTACATACAAGAATATCATCAAAATAAGCAACCATGAATTTGCCAATGACAGGTCGAAACACCTGGTTCATCAGTCGCATGAAGGTACTCGCGCATTCGAGAGACCGAACGAAATAACCATCCACTCGTCCAACCTAAATTTGCTTTTAAATGTCGTCTTCCAATCATCTCATTCCTTCATCCGAATATGGAGATACCCACTTCATTGATCCACTTTCGAGAATACTGTGGATCCATGCAACTCATCAAGTCGAGGAATGGGAAATCGATATGTGATGGTGATCTTGTTGATTGCTCGATTGTCGACATACATCCGTCATGAGCCATCCTTCTTGAGAACAAAGATGACAGGAAAAGAACACATGTTGAGGCTGTCTCGAACAAAGCCTCGTCCAAGGAGTTCGTCGACTTGTCGCTGTAGCTCTCTTGCCTCGCCGGAATTGCATTGATACGTCGGTCGATTAGGCGGCGACACTCCATGAATGAGGTTGATCTGATGTTGTATTTCCCTCAGAGGAGGAAGTCCTCACAGCATCTCCTCGGAAAACACATCCTTAAATTATTGTAAAAGCGCTCAAACTCGAGGGGACATAGTCGAGGCCTGCTCTTCTCCTGCCTCGAACAACATCAACAATATAAATACTTCTCCTCTCGAATATCTCGAGTCAACTCAACAAGCTTCAAACTATCTTCTCGAGTTTGATCTCGAGACGGTTTGGCTAGTGCTTGGATGGTCAAGGGAAGTAAGGTAATCTTCTTCTGATCGAGAATGAAAGAATAAGTATTCTTGTACCCATCATAAGCCGCTCGCCAATCATATTACCACGACTTTCCCAGTAACAAATGTCACGCATCCATGGATACTACATCACAAGTCACCGTGTCTTGTAACTCTGAAAAATGCTCAACAAAATCAACACCTGCTTAGTTACCCTAAGATCACTTTCTTTGCGCAACTATTGTACCTTGTATGGTCGAGAATGTGGCTTAGTTGATAACTTTAGTTTCTCGACCATGGTAGTAGAGGCCACGTTGGTGCAACTTCCACCATCGACTATCACGTGACATACCTTTCCCTATACAGTGCATCGGGTCTGAAAGATCCTCTCCCGCTGGTCGACTTCTTCGAGCACTACGTTTGCGTTAAGGGCCTTTCGAATCACCAACAACTCATCCTCGTCGGGTTCCACCACTACTTCCTCTTCGACATCCCAAATAGATTCTTGATACGAAGATGGTCAACGCTTCGCCCATACCTCAGCCACCATCGCCTAATGGATACCTCAACTTGCTGGTTATCGAGTAAGCGAAGTGACGAGAGGAGCATCGAGTGACATGACTCTCAGGCGACGAGCAATCCAAGGGATGGTTACGATCTGATGGCTCAGGTCTGACACCCAAGAGTTACGTCTACTCCACTACCCTGCTCTGCCATCTTTTCAGATCTTGTCGGGGGAAATTAAATATTTCCATTCCTTATCTTCTGATTTTATTTTCTTATCTTTTATTTTGGTTCCTTTATTTTCCAGTCTAGGAGCGTCTTATATAAGCCCTTGCCTTGTAAGAGTTGAACAATAGATTATTCAGACTTTTGAAACCTAGATTAAACTTTTCTCTTTCTATCCGAAGGAGTGAATTCTCTTTCAACCTCGTTCTACATTTAGTGGATTTCCAAGTGCAAACTGAGTAGAGTGTATCAACTGGTGGTGGTGTGCCTGTATCCTCCGTGTTGTTCCTCGCCCTCGTTCTTGTTCACGGTGTGTGTCTGTATCCGTGTGATAGGCAAGTTTTACCCAAGTCTTCTTTCACGGTGGTGTATCTGTATCCGTGGAGGTTGATATCAACCTGTCATTTCATACCCATCCCGTTCAGCCGTTTCCCGTTACCTACCCTTCCGACCATTTCCCACGTCACTCCATTCCGCACCTTAAGTGACGTCCCGCTTTGTTCCGATATTGGAATCATCTATTCCTGGCCGTCCCGTATCAGTTCTCCTTCTCGATCAAACATGTGATCATCATCTGAGAGCTCCATAATAGTAACAATTTGTCGATTTGGGCACTCAAAAGATATATGTCCAACTCCTTGGCATCTAAAACACTTTTTCGAGGCACTAGTATTTGGGAGGCACTAGTGTTTGGGGGTGGTCATTGAGATTAGAGTTCTCGAGGACGAACTCGTAATGGGTCTCTAGGATGAACTTCCTTTGCTGAAAGGAGTGCCCCTCATAGCCGGGCTTACAAGCGTTCTCCAAAGCTTGTTGCTTCTCGACTTTATGGGCTACGTTGCATACATCCGCAAAACTCCAATAAGGCTGCAACTTGACAGCATTTGCCACATGGGTTTTTAGCCCTTTAATATACTTTACAATGGTCTGTTCAGGGGCTCAGCTATATCAGACTCGAGCATCAATTGCTCAAACTCGCGAGTGTACTATGAAACATTCGAAGACTGTTGAAGGAAGTTCAATTTGAGTAACAAGTCTTTTCGATAGCGCTTGGGTAGAAACCTCTTATTCATTTCCCTTTTCATTTTGTCTCACGAACGAATCTTCTCTTTCCCTTCTCGATGATGCTGCTGATCAAATTCTCCAACCACAAACTAACGTACTTTCGAAGTCGAAGGTCTACCACCTTGACTTGCCTTTCCTCAAGAATCCCCTCATAATCGAATACCCTCGCAACTACATGAAGCCAGTCAAGAAACTCCTCGGGGTCTACCTTTCCCTCAAACTCGAGAATATCCACTTGTATATTAATGGGACGTGCGGGCTGACGTTCTCAAGATTGCCTCCTAGGACTGTCCTCGTCCCGAGTTGTTCTCCGGGGACTGTCCTCGTCCCCCATATCCATCCACAAACGAATTTTCTTCTTCCTCTTCATAATGTCGAGGAGACTACAACTCAGGATGTCTCCTTTCCGCACGGAGCTGCTGCACCTTACGACGTAACTCTTCAACCTCCTGCTCTAAACGAGCCGAACAGGCCTCCTCCAATGTCATCCCGCGTCGGAATCTATTCGTCGTCACTTCAATCGTGCGCCCTACCACAACCTTGCGCTCAACAACAACAGTGTGACAACCTTCCTTGCGCACTACGACAACTGTGGGGTCTTAACAACCGTGCGGTCTAATACCAATTAACGTGCGACAGCCGCGAAAGCGGGAGAAACTACAACAACTTCGAAATGGAACGAATGAGAACTACGAAACAAAATGAGATAACGAAACGGGATAGAACTCGGACAGCCACGGATATAGCTTAAGCACTACCAGGACTGTCACGAGGGTTGAACGCCTCACAACCGAATATAGAAACACCACCGATTATGGGGATGCTCGGATAAAATCTCGCCATGCCTGGAATCCACCAAAAGATAAGAGAAGTGTGCAAAGTTCCAGAAGAACTTGACGGTTGCTAAATTTGAGTAAAATATTCAAAAAGGTTCTTCTCAACCCTAAAGACAAGTCATATTTATATAAATCAAAAAGTGGGTTGACTCTAACTCCTCATAAGGCCCAAAATGGAAAAACCAAAAGCTAATTAAAACAAGTCCAACAGTATTAATTTAAAGAGACTGGGTCGAGGTCGGCTGGGCCTTCCTTCAAACGAGTCCCTTCTTGAAGCTTTCTCAAGTTCCCGGCCTCGAGTTTTGCTTGGAGCAAGCTGATGCTTGATCTCGAGATGAACTCCTATCTTCTCGAGTTGACGAATCAACTCGACCATTTCAACACCGTGAAGGTACTCCCATCTTGAGTGTTCCTCCCGACTTGATCCCGGCTTGGCCTTGTTCGATTTAACTCACATAAGATGTCGTTTATGCCATTACTAATTTTTAACTTGCCTTAAAATAATATTATTAAGTTGCCAGACCACCTATCTCTTCAAGTAGGTTTCATGCCACCTTAGCGATTAGAGAACTGCTTAGAAAGAAGATAAATTAACACTTCTAAAATAGAGAAATTTTATGACGTAAAATAAGAATGACGAGTCCCTCCACCCAATCTCCTTACATATTCTGGCACGGTGATGATGCGAAAGCGGTGACAGGATATGGTCTGAAGTGTGTATATGGCATAAGGGTTAACAAAAATAGATAATGTGAAGTGAAGATACAAACTATGGGGTAAGGTGAAGCGTAGGTTGAGAAACAACCACCATGTATATAGATTCACCACCGTGATATAAGTAATTCGGTAAGCTCATATAATCCACGAATACAACAATGCTTCGCCGTGAATAGTAACAAGGGTAAGGGACAACAGGGAGGATTCATATACACCACCACCGAGTGACGCACTCTACTCAGACTACACTAGGAATCCACCAAATGAAGAGCGACGGTTGAAGACGAAAAATCTAGCGAAGTATTCTAAAATCTCTAAATTGTCCTTAGATTAATTACTGGGCCCTTATATAGGTATTGCCTAGCAAAGTAAAATAAAAGATATTCTTCGATTTTCTACCTATTATATCATGCAAAAATATTCGCACAATCTTTATTACAGAAAGAAATATATGAATGACAACTTGAGAAGGGGAAAGAGATTTTGTTCAACAAGAATATTGAATTTTTACCAGTTCACATGACAATGCTTCGCTCGATCGAACTCTTTTCTTCGCTCAATTGTCATTTTCATCTGAGCAATGAGCAGTAACATTAACTAGCATTGTCGACTAGAACACAGGTCAACTAGTTTCCCCTTCGTCGACTACGAGCAAGGTCAGTCCTTCATAACACGACGAAAGTTGTGGGGAGCTGGCATCCATCCTTGTTTCACATTCCGTTGAGCACAAAAGATGATAGCTTGGCCGAGTAAAAATACTATATTCGTAGCCCTTGGTTGTGCGGACAAGGGCCTAAGCACTTTAAGGACTGAAGAGACACCTATGGAGCTAATAAAGAAGAGGTGGAAGAGGTTGTGGTAGAAGGGGAAACAATGGGAATATGGACAGGAATTGAGGTAGGAATGCCCTTAACATTTTCCTTTTGTGCTCATATATACGAATATGTAGTTTGGGCAATGATATTCTTGTTGCGTGATTAGTTTGCACTTGCTGAATCGTTGGGACCGTAAACGGAGTATGAGATGGCTGCAATTGAATGAAACAAAAGGGATGTGATGATTTGAGAAGCGGTAAGAGGAAACTCGAGGTGAGATTTTGCCTCATAGACTCAAGGTGAGTTTGGGTTGGGCATTTGTATCTTCTCGAAGGCTTAACTCAGGTGGATGTGGTGGTCCTGACTTCGCTTGGACTTTACCACTACAGTCAATGTATACCTCGATTACCTTTCCAATCAGAGGGCCAAAGATAAGGTTCATTGCCCTCTTGTATGTGGAACCGACATTCTTCAGTCTAAATGGCATGACAACCCATTTGAAGATCCCTATGGGATATCTGAATGTCGTCTTGTGTACGTTTTCCTCAGTAAAGAAATTACGCTGGTTGTAACCAGAGTACCTGTCCATAAAATACATTAGTTCATGTCCCACCACCTTGCCAATTAAGTCGTCAGTGACTGGCATAAGGTACTCATCTTTGGGTGTAACTTTGTTCAAGTAACGAAAGTATATGCATACCCTGATTTTGCCGTTCTTTTTAACGACGGGACTATGCTATATATCCAGTCCACGTATTTTTTTGTCCTTATGTATCTGACTTTGAATAACTTCTTGATTTCATCATAAACCATTTCGGCTACTTCTCGTGACATCCTCCATGGGGCTTGTTTTACCGGTATGAAATAGTTGACATGTCTTGGCATTCCTGGGAGAGCGAACTACAATGTCCCCTGTTTATTCTAGATGCCCTATATTTACCTAGGTATTCTACGACGTATTATATTGGATCAAGCGACTCACTCTCCATTAGATAATGGGAGTTCCAGGAGTCTGTCGGGCTCCAAATCCATCTATCTCCACTGGCTTGTGTTATCGCCTTCTAGGCCAGCTTCACGCACATCCAGTTGGAATGATCGGCTGCGGTGGTGCTGCCGGGGGTGGTGGTCCATCGTACATAACCTGGAATTCATAGCCTACTTTGCCCAGAGGTTCGACATTGGGGTCTCCGATCGCATACCTTTGCTTTGGTGTCATTTCATTGATTTGCTTTACTGCCCCTATATATACATAGGACATGTTAGCATTTTTAACCACTACCTTAGTAACGACTTCCAGGCCGTGTTTTCCCCACAACAGTAGCTCTTGATGGAGATTGGAAGGGATGGTGCCGGCTTTGTGTAGCCAATCTCTCCCAAGCATATTTCAATGACAAAGATAGTCGTTTTCTTCTCATGAGTGTCTACACGGAGCCGGATGGATACTATCCCAAAGAATGAGGAGGCAGTTCCGTTCAAACCGCTAATGTTTACGTCGGTCTTGTCTAACTTGGCTACATCGTTCCCCTATCACTTATACGCTTCCAGAGGAAGTACGTTGATGGTAGCCCCATTATGAATAAGGACATGGCGTATTACCATGTTATTAAACGTTGTCTGAATATGCAGTGGAAACACGTGTCTTCGGAGCAACATTAGAGGCTTTTTCAGCCTTCCGCTTGGGAAATTCCGCGGCACCTTAGTGGCGTTACTTTGATAAAAGGGAAACTTATGATTACCTTCCGCATTGCTTTCTTCCCTTTTTGCAAACTAAACTGGGAGCATGAAGACGTTGCAACTTGTTCCATTCCCTTCGAGTGGAGTCCCAGACTGAACGGGGTTGTAGTCGCCTAGCATATCGGACCCAAGGTCACTCTCGCTTAATGTCTTAATCCTCTGAATGCTATATCACGTCTGTCTAACACGTTTCTCGGCGGAACGTCGTGCCCTTCTCTCTTTTTGCCTTTTTATCCCTTAAGTGGGTGGTGGGAGGTACGGCTTCACGCCATCTTTTCGCCATGTACCCGTTGGTGGTATATCATGAACATGGACGAAGCATGTGTGCTCGAGGAATTGGCGCAGGTATTTACTCGAATAAAATCCCGTTTATGGAGGTCATAACCCCGTCGGTGTTCCTCCATTCGAGGAGCGTCCGAGAAATATTCTAGGACACATTCTGACATCTTACCTGTTGGAGGGTTGACGGTCTCCACCTGGACCTTCCCTTTGGCGAACATCCTAGCCAGCAACAGGAAGTATTGGTTGCAACACCGCTGACACATCTTGGTGATGAGGATCTTATGTACCGCTATGGGTTTGGACCTGTAACAAATTATGTCCGCTGTTAAAATTTGTGAGAAGTCCCGCTATTAATAATATCCATATGGCTTCGAAGATTATCTGGCTAATTCGCCTGTCGCTTTGAATTTTCCTTTGCCTGTTGAGGTCCAAGTCAATCAATAGCTCGTTACTTGGGAAGCTTCTCGCTGCGAGGCCCCTTTTAGGTGTTTTCGCCTTCGCCTGTCATACCTCACCTCAGGAGTTCTCTGGGATTATGGAGGACTTTCGCCTCAGCAGGTGGGGCGTCTTTCTGCTCTTGGTGTTTTAACGCGCGTCATGATGTTTGCGGGTGGGATTTGGATGGATCGTTATTGATTCCCACGGCCATTTCTTCGAGCCGGTTGAGATCGTACCACTCCGTGCCCCTTTCATTGAGCAAGAACTTCCTGAAAATGTGCGTTGATCCGTGTTGGGTGACGCATCCATGTGCCAGCGACAACGATCATGTCGTATGGTCTCGAAGTTAGTCCGGCATTGCAGTACCCCTTTGCTCACCAATCGTTTGAACAACACGTTGGCGATAATTGTTTCACCAGTTTCAGTTGATTGGTCCTGATCCCTCTGCATCAAAGAAGCAAGAGTCATATAGTTTAACGTCAAAGGCGTTAATCTCAATTTGATCACCAAAGGGTTGTAATTCGGTCAGAGTCAAGTCTCCCGAATCCGTCTGCAGTCGTTAGTGGTGTGAGTGAAGAAACCATGCCACATACAGAAGTTCCTTGACTTCTATCTATCGGTGCGAGGGAGTCGGTGACTTGTTTTTAATCGAATCCGTCTGTTTTGGAGCATGAATTTGAAGATTCATTGGCCTTCTCTTCATCAAAATAGTATTTTCTCTCTTCCTGTGTTTTTTGAAAAGCATTGGCCTTGAAATTCTTCTTAGTTAGCTCGTTGCATGTCAGGGAATGTCCCTTTACATACTCAGCGACGTCAATGTCAACTACAGGTTTAGCTTGATAGATCACCAAGGGTCCTATAATTAGGCTCCCTTTTGCTCGAGTCTTTTCTCTGAGCAAGTATTCGTAACGAACGTCTCTTTTGGCCAGCTCGTTCTAGTCCCTAAAAACCTCCCCTTCTATCTACTTTCGAAGTCAGAGGAGGAGGGAGTCCTGACGATAGCTATGAGTTCGGCTTTAGACGCAGATGTCTTACATCTCAGCCTCACCTTTCAAAGCCTATTCAAGAAGACTACCACAAGTTCGTCAGGTTGCTGTTTCAAGTGTGTGAGATCCTGCAAAGTCACCGCGGGTCAGTTTGGGTGAATGCCAGTGTGAATTGCACTTACATCTCCTCCTAGTTTCACACCGAGTTTGGAGCAAGATTTACATACCATGTAATGGCGGCTCCAGTAAGGGAGCTTGGAAAACAGACGAAGTTTCCAATATCCGATAGTGGTAGCCTCTCCGATTTGCTAAGTGGAGCGAGCAATATGCTTTGTAAGAGATATGCCTTCTTCGTTTGAGAAACGGGCAAATTCAGGCTCCCCGGTATCCTTTTGTGAAAAGGGTGCCTGATCAATATTCTCAGGATAGGGAGCACGATAAAGATCGACCTCCCTGGGATCGCCCGTTCGCCCGCCGAAGCCCTCGCTCCTATGCTATTGTTTCTCCTCTGTGCAGAGGCTACATGACATGTTCAGGATGACGGTTCTCCTCAAAAGGACGGGGGTCATCAGCCTCTACCCGTTTGTAAAAGTTCTCCTTCCATAGGTTCATATACAACCCAATATTCTTGCCTTTCATCCTTTCTTCCTTCCTAAATAACGAGTTGAGAATGGATATGTACAACCCCTTTGAAACCTATGGAGATATTGGGAATGTCATCGATGCCAAACTTCTGCTTCCCTTCGGCTATTGACGTTCTACATGCATCATAGTCATATGGGAGATTGATTGCTTACTCGCCCTGCATTTTGATGGGGCTGCTTATCGATATTACCGAGATGGTCTACAAATTCTGGACAACGACGTCTATCTTCGAGTCAATCTTCTCCTTAAAAGCGTCGTGCTTCTCATTGATAGCACTGACTCTCTCCATTAAGTGTTGGAGGGTACTCATGATAGCGGATAGTTCTCCAATCATATGAGGTGGGTTTCTGTCCCTATCCTTATTTTCTCTGTTAGAGTTATTGTCCTACAAGTCGTTTGAGTTGTTACCACTCCTGGTTTTCGACATTGGTAGCTTTTCTCCTACTGTGGTTGTCAAAGACGTGTTCGCTTTGGAAGTGACCAATGAGTAAGCCGGATTCGAGGACTTTAGAAATCTTTTCACTACGAGCAACTGTTGCTCAGAGGTTCGTTGAATGTGTGTGGTCGTCGTTTGAATGAAAGAGGAAGCCAGAGGAATAACACCCTAAGTAAGAGCACTTATGGATGGGTTTATTTAAAACAAATGACATTACTACCTACCTGAATATTCGCAATGGAAAACGAAATGCAATTTTTGCACATCCTCCACATCTATGAAAATCTAGTTATACAAAAAAATAGTAATCCATGAATAACATGATTGAGTGTGTTATTTATTGATCAAAGCATCAACAATGAGCATACAACATTCATTCTTTGGGATCACTATATTTAAGTCTCTAAAAGTCAATACATAACTTGACTTTTTCCATTTTTCTTCATTACGGGTACAATATTGGAAACCCATTTGGTGTATTTTGATGTACGAGTCTTGACATTCTTTGGTGTATTTAAAATGCTTTCTTACCTCTTTGGATACTAAGTGAGTCACCAGTCTTAACATTCTTTGTGGAGCTTGATTTACTAGTCTTACTTCCGGTCGAGGAGGTAACATATGATCAACATGTCTATTGAGCCTCGGCATTTCTACATAACCCATACAAAGTAGTCTTTATTCTAATGAAGCAAATTTGTATATAGATTGAGACAAATTTGCATTAATAAATGAACTTACGAAAGTAAACCTCAGTTCATCACCACTTCCTAGAGTGACTTCTATTAGCAGATCGCATGGTGTCATGACATACTTATAAGATTGGCTACACCTACGGATTGTTCACTATGTTGCACTTCATTGTACAAATGATTTTATTCCATTAATGCTAGAAAATTTACAAATTTGCAGATGACAAATCTAGTTTGTTGTTGCTTCAGTTAAACCGTTACTTGTCATTCAATCATTATTTGCAATGCGTTTCTCGAGCTCCCAATCACTTTCCTTCTCCTAGTTCTCCAAAAGCCTTGGTATGTCTGTCGCTCATTAAACCTCACCATCGAGCAACAGTGGTTGTGCCGGGGGTAATAAGTAATATTCCAACGATACTTCATCTGTGTCCTGACCAGTAGGCTTAGTCTTCTCAGTCTCAGGTTGCTTGCGAAATATGATATGACACCAGGATATCAAATTTTACTTCTTGTTCAAGTGGTCCAATAGTAGGGTGTCTAAGTTCATATCGTAGTTTGAGAAAAAGGTCATTTGCTCGCCTCGGAGGCTCATATGGAACAAATTGCAAATGGCTATGCTTGGAACTACTAATATCAACTAGAATTACCTCTAGATCATGTCCAACCCATAACACTAATTCTTCTTGCAAAGTACAGGGAATAACTCATATTTGATTCTGCCAATCCCTTACAAGTAAAACATTAAAAGGGGAATCAATATCAACAAAAAGGAAAGTTGGCTCGCTCTCTTGACGCCATACTTGTAGGCGAAACATCTTGAAGGTAAAATATTTGTTAATAAGATGCTAGTCGTCTATTGTCAAAGACATAAATGACGCTTTAATTTATCAAGCTCCGCCAAGCACTTTAGTATCCCATTCAAGTGAATCCTTCCAAAGTCTATTTGCCATGATATGGCTAGTTTGGCGAACCACAAGAGATAATGTGGCTCAGTTTAACAAAATTTATATCATAAGAACGAATCTAACAATTGAAAGCTTCTTATTTACAAGAGATAACTCATAAGCATCAAGAAATTTGAAGCCCTTGGATTCGATCAAATCCAGAATGAGGATTCTAAAGGTTAAGCAGTCTCAAGTAGCTTGGGCGAATAAGTCATGACAATTACAATAATTCTTAGCGTTCTCTCGATCAATGAAACTGATGCCCTGCTTTAAACTTTGCTCACCATTTCTAGAGTAAGAAGTCGAATATCTCATTTGTCTTCTCTATGTCGAACGAGTACTGTTCGCTTTGGAAGTGACCGCTGGACAAGCCGAATTCTAGGACGTCGGAGATCTTTGACACTACGAGTAACAGATGCTCGGAGGTTCGTTAAATGTGAGTGGTCTCTATTTGAATGAAAGAGGAAGATATATGAACGACACTCTAAGCAAGTGCACTTATGAATGCCATTGACAATGCCTTCGGTGGAAACAAGATCGTAGAAAACTAGAATGCTAGAACGCCAAAATGCTTGAATGCTGAAAGATAAAATACTATATTTGTCCGTCTATAGAGAGGTTGTTGTTATACCTAATTAACGACTCTATTTATACTATGCCAGTCCTACGTGTATACGTAAATAAAATATTATACATATGTCCAGTAGCCATGTTACCAGTCTTCGTGAGTATCTCCTTTCCACCTAGTGGTTTTGGCAACTGTTCCCTTCCATCTCTTGAGATCGTTCAAATCTTTCCATGAGAGTTGCTTACCGACCAACAACCTTCGCTGCAAAGTTTCCTCGTTCGCCTTGCTGACTGTCGCTTGATCCTTCTGCATCGCCTGATAGCCCTCGTAGTCTGGCAGCCTCCGTCTCTTGGGAACTGTTTTGCTCACAAGCCTTCGCCCGATATGTTTCCATAACTACATTCTTAGAAAGCCAAGCGCTTTGGGCCCGGATTTTGGACCGTTGATCCATATATAGTACCGAGATCTGTTGCCCAGAATTCTTGTTACTAAACAAGTACTTTTGTTCCTCATCTCAATTTTGAGATACTTTCGATTTGAAATTTTTCTTTTCCAGCTACTCGCTTTCCGTCGCTTTTTCCCCGTTGCGCATTCATAACATCAATTGCCAAATCAACGTCTAGCTGATGACTCGTTACCTGGCGAGTTTCATCCCTCAAAACCATTTCATAAGTAGTCGCTCGTTTGGAGAACTCGTAATGATCCCTGAATACCTCTCAATGTTGTTTTTTTCTGAGTCGGTGATCAAGGGCGTTTGGAGTTGTGGATTCTAGTTCGGGAATCGAAGAAGTAGTAATACTTTATCCTAGCCTTTCTGAACCTTATCAGGAATTGCTTTGGCCATTCCCTTGGCTGATGCCCCATTTGGATCGGGTCTACAATGGTCACAGGCGGCTCGCGAAAACTAAAAGTCTACAAGAATTAAGTCTCCATCTCTCGCCATCTGGGGACTGAGTTTGGTGGCAAACTGATATACAAAGAGAAAGTTTGACCAATTAACGAATTGGGAAATAAATGTAACTTCAAAAGGTCGTCCCAGACATCTCTCTCGTCTACAAAGTGATGTGTGCAAGATGATTTGTAGAAGTTATCTCATCATCTCCAGAAAATAATAGGTGAAGTTGGGCATTCGATATCCCTAAGGATAGAGGTGATCCCTATTGATATATTCTTAATAAGGTGGTCTATAAAAGGTCAATTGATTGTCTCTATCACGTCTAGGCACTAATTGCCCTACCAATCGAGTAACGTATTGTGTGATTTCTCATTATAGGCCTTGTCTTTCATTCGGACAAGAAAAGTAAACGTGCGGGACCTCAGTCTATGAACTACTTTGCTCCATATCTAGTATCCCTGTCGAATGTAAAAGCTTTCCCATCAATGATGTGGGGAGAATAACTTGTCGAGCCCCCTTTCGTGGTAGAACTAATTTTGCTAGTACTTTTAATATAAATCAGAGTCAAGTATGAATTTGCCACATTTCTGGCTGCTGACCTATTTAATCAACCGCAACTTCTTGTGACTATCAGGTTCATATAACTCGTTATACTGAAAATCATCTTTATATTTCTCTTAAGTGATAACCTCTTTGTGTGCTTCTTGGGACGAGTTGCCCATATGCGCACACGGAGAGACACTTTGCATAAAATCCTCTTTTTACTCTTTCAATATTTTCATATCCATCGTCATGGGTAAGATTACCAACCCTAGAAGACTGGACAACTGCCAACGCATCACCGATGCAAATGCCTATATTTAAAGATATTTCTACAAATTTCTCCCCATCAAGTGGGACATCTGCATTTGCGGTATGGACGCAAAAGACGTGTTCCCTCAAAAAGCTAACATGTCTGGAATATTTGGCCATGAGCTGTAAGGGTTCGGTTTTGGGATTCTGACTAAGGTCGCCAATCTCTTGTTAAGACATAACAAGTTCTTACTGAAACAAACACGCTAACATCAAACAACTCACAATCGAAAGCTTGACTACAAGAAAAATACAACGTTGGAAGCTTGAACACAAGATAAGTAAGAAAGATAAAACACAAGCTAAGTCTCCTAGACTTAGATTTTTCCATTTGCGTTTTTAGAATTGTATTAAGGGTTGTATTTATAATGATCATCTGTAGTAACTACTGGTTGTTCGTGTCTTGGGTAGTGAGTTCTGCCGGAATCGTTGTGAATTATGCCATAATTGTCGTGAATTATGCCATAACCGTTGACGGCTATCTAGATTCACGGGCAAATGACAGGTGAGATGCCACTGTCCTTGATATTCTTTCTTGTGATGATGTTAATAATTGTGGATACCTCAATTTTTCTAAAACAAAATTCTATAGACAAAGAAGAATCATAAAAATAAAAAAGAATCATAAACCACAAGAAAACGAAAGGAATCTAAAATCTCTACAAAGGAAGTCATACTAATGAAAAAGGAACAAATAAAATGTGCTAGTCATGCCATCATGAAATTCACTAACAACTCACTTCCCATGTTTAGGCGTTTGCCCTAGACGAGTCCAACAGCCACAACGACTTCATACATCGAAAGGATACGTCCTTCTTAACTTTGATACCCTGTCATGAAGAACCTATTTACACACGACCTAACTGGAGTTGGATGAGGCCAATATCGTTAGTTGGAGCAAAACAATAAATCCTTGGCTTTAACGACAGTCTCAAGTCAAGATCAACGAGCTTTCCCGGGTCCATCCACTTGTCCAATGACCATGCCATGTGCATGCGCTTCTTCCGTGACTACGACACCTCCAATGGGGACAACGGGTGCGAGTTTTACTCCGTCAAGTTCTATATATGTGCCAAATGTATCGTTAACCACATTCCCACTTCACCAGTAGGGACCTCATCAGCTCTTCCAGCACGCCATTAGCGAACGACAATTGGCAACAACACCCCTTCCCGCTCTTCAAAGTGTTCCAAGTCATGTCTACGACAAATGCAGAAAACTCGGTCTCCTTTAAGTAATATCGGCAGTACCACGTCTCAGTAGTTCTTCTAAGCTTCCTAGCACTAATTCGGATTTTGGATAGACATAAGGCATAACCCTAAACGAGCATATCATCTCTAGCAGCACAAAACTCTAATGGCAACCTCTCGGATCAGCACAACTGCAGCTCTAGTGTTCATTGGCTCTTGTGGTAATACCAAAAGGTGCAACAATGTCAGTACTTCAACCCCAGCATTGTAGCATCGGTGGTTGGACCACTTGATTCAAATCCCAATGTTTTGGTCCGCTAGGTGCCTTTGAAGTGACATCAACCTCATCGGTTTGGTTGATATAGTAGTAAACTTTAGCGTCCTTCTTGTCAGCCATGACTTTCCTCCCTCGTATCCTTGTTTCACCTTCTTCAGCAATCACCCGAGAGTTACTTCATCCCACCTTTTGTGTATGTCGATTATAAAGTGGAATCACAACTGCACTTCTCAACATGGCCCAAAATCCCCTCGTTCGGTGGCAGCATAAACTTCCCCAATAGCTAACTAACTCAACCAAAGAGCACCACCAACAAATAGCGTCTCATCCCACCAAGTATCAACAATCTTTGCTCCCATACGACAATTAACCATACCCAGACCACAAGACCAGGGAAGCCCTAACATTTCCCCATGCTATGTTTGTGAACGACCGCCATTATTCCTCGGCCGGCTCCAGTTGTGGCAACCACCATTCGTACTCGGCGACTCCGGCTCCAGTTGGGGCGACACAACAACACACTCCTCGACTGCCCAGCTTCATCCCGACTTTAGCATGAATGCTTCTCTTGGCTATGTTGAGCTCCGTCCGTGACCAGTGATAGCTTGTCGTATCCCTACTTCTCGAAAACTCGCACAAGCAGATCCAAGGAGTGTCTTACTCCTAGCCGTTCGACTCTAGAGCCAATGGTATTCGTTGTTGCCAACGACATCGTTCCCAATGGCACCATTGCCTACTTTGATTAGAAACAATGATACAAAGACGGTCGACAACTCACCCACACCCCTGTCATCACCAACAAGAAGAGGACTCACTTTGCTAATCTAGACCGACTAAGCGACGGAGGTATTGTAGTGACACAACCTATTCAGCGATGAACATCCGAGCGATACTCATTCTAAGCGACGACTTTAAGATTCGAAGCAGAAGGATCTTGGAGAAGCTGAATCAATTTCCCTTCATCCATTCATACATCTACTCATTCGTGCACCTGCATTTATATTTGTTTCATTCCCAATAAGCCATTTATGGTTCATCCATGAATATGGTCATACATGCATCATTTTACATTCAATGTCCTGTATTTATTTAATTTCCTTTCAAGGCTACTATATAAGGTGCCTTTGTATTCTCATTTGATAGATTACCTTGAATTGAAAAACCCCTGTTGTTAAACTTTCGTCTTCTGTCCGAAGTGATTGGATTCTCTTTCAACCTCCTTCTTCAATTGGTGGATTCCACATATAAATTGAAGAGTGTTCAACCGGTGGTGGTGTTTCCGTATCCTCCACGTTGTTCCTCCCCCTCGTTCGTGGTGGTGTCTATGTATCCATGGTACAAACGAGTCTATTCGAGTCTTCCTTCACGGTGGTGAATCTTTATTTATGGAGGTTGTTCTCAACCTATCCATCATCTATCCTAGTTCTAACCAATTTTCAGTTGCACCCCTGAACACAACCTTTTGTCCATACCGCACGTCACTCCATTCCGCACCTTTAGTGATGTTCCCCTTCCTTTTCGTCACTGGAATCATCTATTCCTTGCCACCCCCGTATCATCTTGGCATCAGTGTGCACGGTTGTCAAAGACTGGAAGATTCTAACACGGTATGATTCTAGACGAAGCACATGTTGCTCGGCTTGAGCAGCAGATCGTCGAATCTTCAGCAACAACTACAGTCATTACGAACTCATCATGCATCGACTTCTCATAGTCGATTAGACAGCGTTGATTAGGAAAACCCATGGCGTGAGGAGTTTCAACGAGGGTCTTCACCAGAGTATCATCAACAAGAAAGAAGAGCCCCGACGATGTGTGTTCAGCTTCCGTAATTCGAAAGAAACTCAGACCCCGAGGAGTTCATCGACTGGATGCACACGGTAGAGCACATTTTCGACTACGAAGAGGTGCCCGAGGAGTGAAAGGTTAAGTTCGCATCATTAATGTTGAAGAAGTACGCCAGCCTTTGGTGGGAGAACACTAACCGGCAGCGCCGAAGAGAAGGACGTGATAAAATTCATACGTGGTCGAAAATGAGAGGTCTATGACTAAGAGGTTTCTGCCGGATTATTATCGACAAGATCTCTACCGCAAGCTGTAGTCACTTCAGTAAGTTTCAAGTGTATCGGAGTATATGGGGAGTTCGAGAGACCCTTGCTACAATGTGATGTCTAAGAAGCCCAAGAGCAAATTATTTCCAGTTATCCTCGAGGTCTTAAGCCTCAGATCGCGGATGTAGTCGAACTTCAACAGTATTGGACCTTTGACGATGTTAGAGCACTTGCCCACAAGGTTGAGCAGTAGCAAGCGAGGAGATTGAGTACCCACCCATTTTTAAAGGCTCCGCCTTTCAACAAGGGGAGAAGGTCCCAGGCAAAGCCACCATTGACTTCATTACGAAAAACTCCACCATCGACTTCCAGACCTAAAGTCAAGTTGAACGAGCAAGATACTAATCGACAATATTTCAAGTGCCAGGGAATTGGACACATGGCTTCGGAGTGCCCGATGAGAAGAAACGTTGTCATTAGATAGTTGTCCGATGGAGAAGAAGTGTTTGATGACAAAGTCAATCTCATTTGGGATGCATACAAGATTGAGGTGTTCCCGGATGAAGGAGAGTTGTTGTTCGTCTGAAAAGCCTTAAGCGTGACACCCGCTAGAGAGGAGAATCAAAGGGAAGTTTTTTTCACACCAGGTGCATAGTCGAAGGAAAAGTTTGTTTGATGATTGTAGTTAGTGGGAGCTGCACCAACATTGTGTCGAGGACGGTGGTCGAGAAGCTTAAGTTGTCTATCGAAGCTCATCCTCATCCCTATCAACTACAATAACTCAACAAGGAGAGTGATGTTCGAGTGACCTAGAGAGCACGAGTTCCATTTTTTATTGGGAAAAGCTACAAGGATAAAGTCGTTTGCGATGTTATTCTGATGGACGCATGCCACTTGCTCCTGGGAAGAGCATGGCAGTTTGATCAACGGGCACAACATGACAGTTATCTCAATACCTACTCCATTAGCGTCGACGAGAAGAAGGTCAATTTGATGCCCCTGACCACACAGCCTATGATGACACCACAAAATTGATCTACCAATTAGCCTCTCAAGGGAGTACAATTGTTTCGAGCAATCCTCGAAGGTGAGAAGGCTTACTTTGTGGTTCTTGTCGAAACTGCCCCGGGTCAAGCGACGCGCCATCCCCTAGCTGTATCCATATTCGAGGAGTTCAATGATGTGTTTTCGGAGGAGCTGTCAGTCGAACTACCACCTATGCGAAGCATTCAACACCAGATCTACTTGGTTCTAGAAGAATCTCTGCCCAATCGGCCAGTTTATCGATGCATTCCAGAGGAAACTACGGAGCTGCAGAGACAGGTTGATGATGGTTCGAGAGAGTTTGAGCCCTAGTTCAGTTCCAGCCATATTGGTGCCGAAGAATGATGGCACTTGGCGAATGTGCATGGATAGTCGAGCGATCAACAAGATCACGGTTAAGTATCGATTTCCATTTCCTCGACTAGATAACATGTTGGATGAGTTGCATGGAGCACAAGTATTCTCGAAAGTAGGTTTCTGAAGCGGCTACCACCAGATTCGAATGAAGGAAGGTGTCTAGTGGAAGGCTTCCTTGAAGACTAAGTACGGGTTGTGCGAATGGTTGGTGATGCCATTTAGTTTATCAAACGCACCCAGCACGTTCATGAGACTGATGACCCATGTCTTGCAACGATTTCTGGAGAAGTTTGTGGTCGTCTACTTCGACGACATTTTCATATACAGTCGAAACAACGAGGATCCTGTCGACCATTTACGAGTGGTGTTCCCCACACTTCGGGAGGAGAAGCGGTATGGCAATCTTAAGAAATGTGAGTTCTTTCAGCCGAGTGTAATATTTCTTGGCTTTGTAGTGTCTGCTGAAGGAATCATAATCGACAAAAGAAAGATCGAAACAATCAAGAAGTGGTCGACGCCTAAGAGTTTCCACGACGTTGGAAGCTTTCATGGCTTAGTGTCGTTCTACAGGAGGTTCATTCGAGGTTTCAGCTCGATCGCAACACTCACCGAATGTTTGAAGGGAGACAAGTTCGAGTGGACTTCAGCCGCACAAGCTAGTTTCGAGCAACTGAATGAGTGTTAAGCGAAGCACCCGTTCTTGCCTTGCCTGACTTTGCGAAGATGTTTGAGGTCGAATGTGATGCATCAGGAGTTGGAATCGGAGGAGTCTTATTGTAGGAGGGTAGACCATCGCTTATTTCAATGAGAAACTTAATAGTGCCTAGCTCAACTATTCAACGTATGACAAGGAATTCTTAGCCATTGTTCGAGTACTCGAGACGTGGAGCCATTATTTGCTGCCTCGAGAGTTCGTGTTGCACACCGACCTTAGAGCTCTCAAATACATCAATGGTCAGCACAAGCTCAGTCGACGACATGCCAAGTGGATCGAGTTTCTCCAGGCTTTTACTTTTGTCTTGAAGCACAAACCTAGAGTGAAGAATGTAGACGTTGATGCCCTCTTGAGGAAGATGATCTTGTTATCGTTAATAGAGACAAGGCTAATTAGATTGAGTACCTGAAGGATCTATATAAGGATGACGAAGACTTTGGAGGGATTTTCATCCAATGCACCAATCAGGCCATCAATCGATTCTATCAAGTGAATGGATTCTTATTTGGAAATACTATGTTATGTATTCCCAGGAGTTCGACTCCAGAGCTGCTCATTCGAGAAGTCCATGGAGGAGGAATCGCTGGACACACTTTGGAGTCAACAAAACATTGTCGATGCTTCGAGAAAATTTCTATTGGCCTCTAATGGAGAAACAAGTGAGAAGTCTTATTTCAAGATGTGTTGCTTGCCATCAAGCGAAACCAAGTCTTATTGGCCTTTACCCAGAGCGTCCTTGGGAGCATGTAAGCATGGAGTTTGTGTTAGAATTGCCGAGAACGCAGCGGAGGAAGAATTCGATCATGTTGTGGTTGATAGATTCTCGAAGATGGCACACTTCATTCCATGCTAGAAGACGGATGATGCAACCAATGTAGCGATCTGTACTTTCGAGAACTATTGAGGTTGTATGGGGTTCCAATGTCAATTGTATCAGATCGCGATGTGAAGTTCGTGAGCTACTTTTGGAAGACATTGTGACACAAGTTAGGAACTAAACTCATCTTTAGTACAGTGTACGATCCGTAGCCTGACGGCCAGACGGAGGTTGTCAACAGAACCATGGCAGCAATTCTTCGAACCTTGGTCTTGAAGAACCAGAAGGGTTGGGACATAAAGCTTGCTCATGCAGTGTTCGCATACAATCGAGCACCGAGTTCGATAAGTAAGTGTTCACCCTTTGAGGGAGTCTATGGCCTAAATCGCTTAGTACCTATCGAACTAATGCCTCTAATTGGTGTTAGGAAGAACGTGCAAAGGAGATGCGAATGCTCCATGAGAAGATTCAAGTATACAAATCGAGAAGACTAATCATTGATACCAGGAAACGACCAATCGAGGTTGTAGAGAGAAGATTTTTCAGCCCGGAGATTTGGTGTGGATTCATCTGCGGAAGCAGTGTTTCCCTGCCAAAAGGAAGAACATGCTGAAGCCTCGAGCGAAAGGACCTTTCAAGATCGTCGAACGCATAAACCATAATGCCTACAAGTTCAATCTGCCCGAAGAATATGGAGTCTCCGTCACTTTCAACATCAAGGACCTCGTGTCATATGTCAAAGATGAGGCTTCTACGAGTTTCAGGGCAAACTCTCTTCAAGAAGGGGAGGATGATACAAAGACGATCGACAACTCACCCATACCCTTGTCAACGCCCACCAAAGGAGCACTCACTATGCTCATCAACAACTGACTGAGTAACAGAGGTATTGAGCGACAGTTTCTAGCGACAACCTATTCAGCGACGATCATCCAAGCGACGCTCATTCTAGGCGACAACTTTAAGATTCGAAGTAGAAGGATCTTGAAGAAGCTGAATCGATTTCCCTTCCTCCATTCATGTGCCTGCATCTATGTTTGTTTCATTTTCAATAAGCCATTTATGGTTTATCCATGAATCTCGTCATGCATGCTTCAGTTTTTGTTCAAAGCTTTGCATTTATTTCTTTTCCTTTCAAGGCTACTATATAAAGTGTCTTTGTAATCTCATTTGGCTAATTATCTTGAATTGAAAATTTCCTTTTGTTAGACTTTCGTCTTCTATCAGTAGTGAGTGTATTCTCCTTCAACTTCTTTCTTAATTTGGTGGATTCCAAGTGCAGATTGAGTAGAGTGTTCAACCGATGGTGCTGTTTCTGTATCCTTCACGTTGTTCCCCGCCCTCGTCTTATTCGTGGTGGTGTCTCCGTATCCACGGTACAAATGAGTCTATCCAAGTCTTCTTTCACGGTGGTGAATCTGTATACGTGAGGGTTGTTCTCAACCTATCCTTCATTTATCCCAGTTCTAACCCATTTCCAGCTGCATCCCTAAACACAACCTTTCGTCTATACCCGACGTCACTCAATTCCGCACCTTCAGTGACGTTCCCTTCCATTTTCGGTATTGGAATAATCTATTCCTTGCCACCCCCTATTAAACAACGTGCAACATCTGATGGCCCTGTCATCAAGTCCAAGAAGCGACTATTGCCAACCATGATGATCCTACCTCAGATGTAGAATCCCATTGGATTGCACCAGGTTGCCGGTCACCACCATCAACAAAGGGAAATGTCAAGGCCATCCTTGCCATCTCGTCATCGATTTCTTCACTGTCTTTGAGTTCCGCTCAACCCAAGTGTGCAAGACCCTTTCAAAAGATCTGAAGCCAGACCAAAAAATAAGGAACTTGAAGGACTATGGAGCTCTTTCACTAACACCCAAACTCGAGAATAACTTGTAGTCAAGGAAACCAACATATTTAGAGCAAGACACGAGACGTGGTAGAATCCCTAAATATTAAGGAAACCATCAGATAAAACAATTAACAAATCTAACCCATGCCTCTTTAAATCTATTGGTTATACGACACAATATAAAAGATCATTAATTATTCAAAATGAGACACCGTAGCCGTTTGAAGAGGAGGTTGCCGTAGCCATTTTGTAAGTGTCTAAGGAGGTCGTCGTAGCCGTTTTGTGAGCGACAAAGGATGTCACAGTAGCCGTTTGAAGATCCAACCGTCATTTTGTTTTTTGTTCCCAATGGCTATAAGTTTTGGAAGAGCTCATATTTCCTTGTGAATGCTTTGTTTGTTGATGCAAGTATGATTTATCCTTTGTTCTCTCTAAATTATGTATGGCGACCATAAAACAACCCCTCATTCCCACAGTACAATGCATGTTGCATAAAGTATGTCTACACGTTTTTTGTGAACACAATGGGAGTAATGAAAAGAATTGCTAAGACCATTAGAAAAAATGGCTCTTGCACAAAATAGAAGGGGAAACACTCTGGACGATGTGCATTCTGAGAATGCAGTGTTGAGAAATTAGTAGAATCACTCTGAAAAGGGTGTGTGCATTCACAAGTCACGAATCCTCTGTTTGCCTCGTCCTTGTAGGGAGTAATTCCTTGTGTTCTTGCACTCACAATGTTACATATTTAGTTCTTGCATTCACAATGTCACTCTACCAATTAGAACCATTCGAAAAGGGTATGAATAGACGTATGCAACTAGCCTTGTGTTTTTAGTTTCTTTCTTGATTGATCTATTTATGAAATGTTTCAAATCCAAATGGTATAAAGGGTCAATCAATAGAAAATAATTTCCTAGATGAGCATATGCTTGTTAAACTTTATGCATGGATAGTTTGTTCCCTCTAAGCGTGGATAGTTTGTTCCCTCTAAGCGAGCAACTTTAGATGAAGCAATTTTTGATTAATGACCGTTCGTCAATGGCATTCGTGTAATATATTCTTCACAAAACGTTTATGTATAAATACACCCTCTTAAAATGAAAAATTTTAGTATAATGTTGGAGACAATTAATTATTGACTGAAAAGAAATGTAATATCAAGTTGTTAAATCGAACCTGCCATACAGTTTTATAGGACTGTAACATTTTATATTTTGTATCGATATGCATGATGTGTAACGAGTATAGTTAAGTGACCCATAATGTTTCTCTTCTTTATCTTGCTTTCTTCCTTTCTTTTGCTATATGTGGAAGCACCACCATCTTTTATTTTCATGGTATCATAGCTCAAGAGGCTAGTAGCTTCCTTCAATCTAATTGGAAACAATCTCTTCCTATCTTTCCTCTTTTCTTCCTATCCTTTGAATATTAAATTTTAAGAAGGTAATTTCACACTATGGAAGAGTCAACTCATCATTTATTTAATGGCTTATAGCCAAAAGGACTTTATTGATAATAAGGCACCGGTTCCAACTCAGTTTTTAGACATTGGTCAGAGCATTATTAATCTGGAGTAAAAACTTTGGCAATGGAAGAATCAACAGGTGATGAATCTGCTCTATTCATCTCTCACTCTAGATCCGATGGCCCATGTGGTCCACTTCTCGACTATAAGTGAGATTGGGGATGCTTAGACGTATGATGATGCAACTATTTGGACACCGATCACCCAATAATCGAAAAATGATGATTAATTCCCAGAAAAATACATAAAACCACCTGTCGGAGCGTAATCACCATATTCCCATGCATTTCCTTCAACTCCAAAAACATTTTTCTAAAAGTTAAGAGAGATAATGCATTATGCTCGTCCTTTCACATATTCCTTATTATTCTTTAACCACTAAAAAACTCCTCTAACAAACCGATCACGATAGCTTCAAAAGATTAGTTCATCCCTAGGTCAACGAGTTCCTAGCCACCATTTTCTTCTAGCCCACCATTCGGCCCATTACCTTGCCTTGAGTTGTGCTAGCTGTTTTTACCATGCGTATAACATCTTGAATACACTTGTCCTTAAGTGTGCACGTGGGAAATTTTTGCTGCAAATTATTGAGAAATTTTCGTGTTGCATCTTCCACACCAGAATCACTCCAAACTTTAATAGTTGGTCTATGACCCCTATATTCTCCTACGCAATATGGCTACCGGTTTGTGTTCCTCCGTTTTCCCAAAGCTTGGTAGATGAGGAGAGACTCGAGCTTGGTTCTGGACACTCTATCGTAGTCGAAAAATATGGAAAGTATGTTGAATAGTCAAATTAGTGGGCAATTTCTGCTTATATGCCACATCACCATTCCTATCTAAAATTTTATAGGGACCATAAAAAATAGGAGACAACTTTTTTATTTACCCATGAGGTGAGAGAGACTGTTTGTATTGTTGACGCTTCACGTATACCTAATCCCCAATAGTAAACTTCTTTATCTGACCTCTGCTTGTTCACAAGCTCACGCATCCTATGTTGTGCTCTATCTATGTTGATCTCAACAATTGAATTATTATTTCCCTCCGTAAAAGATGTTGGTTCTTAGAAGCCACAACCATGTCTTGAGCAATATATGGCAAATGGATCGAATGAGGGTATCCATATAAGGCCTCAAATGGACTTGTAAGAATGGTGATCCAATAGCTTGTATTGTGCCACCATTCACCTAGATAAAGCCATTTAAACTAGTCTGTCGGGCAGTCACTTAATATACACCTCAAATATGTTTCAACATAGTGATTCACCACATCCATTTGAGGGAGATGCCAATTAGACGTGTGCATATCTACTACATGCAGAAGAAAACATTCCGGCCAAAAGGTACTAAGGAACACAACATCCTAGTCACTAGCAATGATATTAGGAAGGCCAAATAGTTTATAAACATTATCGATGAACACTTGAGCCACATCAGATGTAGTAAATGAATGCACTTGCCCCTCAAATTGGTCGTATTTGGACAAACGATCCACAATAACCATTATTGTGTCTCTCCAATAAGATTTAGAAGTCCTTCAATAAAATCCATTGAAATATGATTCCACATTTCCTTGGTATTGGTAATGGTTGCAACAAACCAAGTGGAGTTTCATTATCATATTAGCAACATTGACAAACATCACAATCCTATATAAAATTATAAATGTCTCGTTCCATTCCCTTCCAAATAAAGAGGCTTCCTATCTTCTTCGTTGTGGCATTCACTCCCGGATGGCCCCCAACATGTCCATTATTTTATGTTTCACCTCCAAAGTTTCTCCTACCACTAGCTTACTTGTCTTCTTCACTTGCCCTTGTTGCCATATACATGATTTACTTCTCGATTTCCCATCCTTAGCTTGTTGCGTAATAGGCTTTAATGACAAGTCTTCATCCCAGCTTTGCTTGATGTGGTATAAAAGTGTTGGTTGATATTGCATTAAGAAAACTGAGAATAGCTTTGGAGCCTGCACTCTAGAAAAATCATCCACCCCCAGATTGTCTTTTCCCTATTTGTAAGAGATCCCAATCAAATCTCATCAACTTCGTAATGCATGTACTCTAACCTTCATGATGTACTCTATTCCAACAAAAACTTCAAACTTTTAGGATATGTTTCAATAACAAAATTACATCCAGTCAAATAATATGTCCATTGCCCACGACGTACACCACTGATAATAAATTTCATATATTAATAACCCATGATTCCTTGGAGCTAATGTTTTGCTAATAACGGAAAGATGGTGTTGAACCTGCATGAGAATCACTCCAGTTCCCTTATCACAAGTATCGGTCTGTACCACAAACGCTTTCTCAGAATCCGGTAATGCCAGTGTTAGATCTCAAGAGGTTCTTCAACTTATTAAAAGCCTCTGAGCCTCACAAATCAATTGGAAAACTTCTTTCTTCAAGTGATGAATGAGTAGCCAACTCAGGATCCCGTAACATCTAAGGAAACGTCGACAGTATCCCTCAGCCCCAGAAACCTTGTAAATGTCTAATGGTTTTTGGAATTTTCCACTCATTAACAATAACTATTTTCTATGGATTTGTGGATATCCCTTCTTTGTATGTGTAATGGCCAAAATTCTCCACCCTTGGGCACCCAAGAAAACATTTGAATCTTTTGGAAAAGAATTAATGAATCGTCTATAAGATCCTAAACACCTCATGTAATGCTCTATATGCTCCTCCATACTTTCACTATAAATCAGTATATCATCAATGAAAACCAATATGAACCTCACAAAAATGGTCTATAAATATCGTTCATCTATCCATGAAAAGTAGATGGCACATTAGTGAAGCCAAAAGGCATTACTAGGAATTCATAATAGTTTCCATGAGTTCTAAAAGCAGTTTGTGAACGTTCGTTGTGTTCATCCGAATTTGATGTTACCCTAAGCTCATATCTATCTTCGAAAAAATAATAACTACTGGCAACTCCTCTAACACCTCCTTAGTAATAGGAATAGCTGTGCTGGTTTAGACGGCTATAGTCGATACACATACGCCATGAGCTGTTTTTCTTCTTAACTAAAACAACTAGGGATGAAAAAGAACTTCTACTCTTTTGAATGATTCCGGCTTCTTGCATCTCTTCTCAATGACGTCATTTTGGTTGGTTGAATGCATCTCTTCTTTTAGCACAATGGAGGGGTCATGCTTCCTTTAGGACTGTAAGGTAGTCGGTTCCAATAACACATCCACAAACTCCTCCAATAGATGTGTTAACGATATGGGGGTATTCTCGTCGTGCCTCTCACTCATTGTCATTTGAAAGAACCCTTCACGTTTCTCTTCAAAAGGTTGAATCCAATATAAAGTAATTAGCCGGTTCATTGAATTACCATATAACTTCCCCATATTATCCTCCCTCAATAAGTCTTCATTTTCTCAATCATTTACTTCTTCTTACAATGCAACAATCCCACTTGACCTTTCAAACTTTATACTTAGTGTCTGAAAATTTCAAGTAACCACTCCCATAGTGGCTAGCCATTTGACTCCCAAAATCATTTCACACCCTCATAGAGGAATTATGTAAAAAATTGTCATAAAAGCATGACCTTGACCATTCAAACTTCATACTCAGTGTTTGGAAATTTTGGGTAACATTTCCCGAAGTGACTTGCCATTTGATTCCCAAAATCATTTCACACCCTCATAGAGGAATTATGTAAATATCTGTCATAAAAGCATGACCTTGCATAATTCATGAGCATCCTTTCGTTGCCTTTGTACTCTTCATTTTCTTACCATCTGACACCATTATCAAGATCAGATCGATGTTTGAGAAGACTAACCTCAGACAATTTTCCATCTTTACATCTAAAAAATTTTGAGTACTATCTTAATCATTCAACAAATGCATGAAAAATTCTTTTCCTAATCATTCATGTGACCTTCATAGTTGGTATCCTATCTGAAATAAATTCCCAATTTAAAGCATGCAAGGTTACCGTGTGTGCCATTGTCACGTCTTCTTCATAATGATTGATCTCATCTCCTTCTCTTTCTTCCTTAGCTAATTCTTCTATCATTGGATACAATTCTTCTTCGGGCATCTATGCTCCCTTGTGTAAGGCTCGTTACATCTAAAACATAACCCCTTATTTCTCCTCTCGTTATTATCTTCTTGTGATAGATATATGTTAGTTGTTGTTGGCTGAACACGTCTCGTGGGTTCAATCCGCCATAGAACATGTGAATCTCCCCATAACTTTTTATTTGAGATATCTCCTTCCCTGGTTGCACCTTATTATTGTAATTGTTACTCCTTCACTGTGCTCCGGCAGTGTGTCGATAGAAATTAAATGAGCATTAGATAGAACATCAAGCAAACAAGTCGGCTTTAACAACCACAATGTATGTCTGTAATCATCCTTAAGGCCATCGATAAACAAGCTGATTTGAAATGTTTCTAGTAAATCCACCTTCTCAAGTACCTTCCTTAAACAAGAATCAAACTCCTCTATATAGACATACATGTTGTCAGTCTCCCCTTCATATCTCAAATTCTTTAATCAAGTAAAAAATTATTGCTATAATCTAGTTTTGACGATGATAAATGGTGAATATTGCTAATAGGCCATTTAAGTGTACAAAGAAACTGGTCTTCAAGTTGTAGAAGTTGGTTTTTATTATCTTAGCAATACAGAAAGGGTTATGTAGAGGACCTAAATGTATAAAAGGATCTAGGCCTCAAAAGTGGCTTTCTATGCACTAGACCACTCACTCATATTCACTATCACTATCATAGATATTTAAGTGTGTAGAGAAACTGGTCTTTAATCATCCCATCGAATCATCAAAAACAATTTTTCCAAATCTCTTCATCAAAGCGTTCACGTATTCAGTCCATCTTGGCATTTTATCGTGTACTTTATTCCTAAAGAATGTGTAATGCCATTGCACGGCTTTCCAGTACATGTAATCAAAAGCCAGGCTCACCTAATTGCCTTCAATTGTATGTTCCAATTCAAAGTACCATTCGCATCTATATGTCCAATTCTCTAAATTAGACCCATCAAAATCAGGAAATTCGAATTTTGGAATGGAGTCACTCATTGCGCACCACTAGTTGTTCCTTACCCACCACACCATCGCTTCTTACTTGTGTCAACTTTTCCATGACAACCAAATTTTACTGCACACCCTTCCATTTCTAACTTGTTTGATTCCATTAAGAAGGGGTTTGAATTAGTGCCATTAGATATTTGACGCTTTTTCAATTTTCCACATGAGCATATAAGTGGTATTTGTACCGTTACAAACTTGAATCTGCTAAATAATCTGAGTTAGTTTTCGCTTTCTATGTATATATCCCTTAGTTTATGAAACACGAGACAACACACAAGATTTATAGTGGTTCAGCATGCAATGGCTATGTCCACTCCTCCAGCACTCCGCTCTAATCAGGGTGTATTCATTAGGTGTCAAGACAAAGAAGTACATATGCGCACTTTTAACTGAAATCTGACTAATAAAAGCCTCCACGGAAACACCGTGACCAACTACCACCTACATGGTTGCACGGTTACTAACTCTAGCTCAACTTTTTGCTACGCTTGTGGCTTTCACTCCAATGGCTACCATAATAACTGCACAAAAAACTCCTTCGTGATTTCGCTTACACGCTCCCTCACGTGGATGACTCTGACGCAGCTCCTCACTGCGCCTGTGGCTTTCTCTCTCGCGGCTACCATACCAGTTGTGTAAGACTCACCTGTCCTACGACTTCCCTTACTCACATACCTATGTGACTAAAACTCTACAGTTAGAGAAAAATCTCTAAAGAGGTGATTGACTCAATAAAAGAATGGGACACTCAAGTTTGTAGACTGGTGAAGACTCAAGATTATCCAGTAAGCTCTCAGTAAGAACGACAAGTTGCAAGTCAGCTTTCATCCTTGGATTTATGTGTGAGGTTGAATGAAGCTTTTCCAAGTTGATTATAAATGCTAAATAAGGGCTAAAACATTAAACAAATAATCAACGATAAAAAGTATTTCCCAATGTGGTTGTAGTTTGTTTCAACAAAATCAATACTTTCCATATATAGGATTGGTTTTGGGATTATTTCTTATCATTTTATTCTCACCACATGGGAGAGATTATAACTTAATAAGAACATCGTTAATTTCCACAATGAAAGGATCACTAAAGTTTAGAAAACATGTCTCAGGATATCTTTCCAAAACAACTAAGGAGAGAACTTGGCAAGCAAGTCACTTTCCAAGAATGAAATTGAACTTAATTTATGAGTTAATTCAATAAGAATTAACATTATGTTGCGAAGGATAATTATTTCTAAGTACTTGCATTTGAAATTATCTTCCATAAGGAACTCGTCATTTACAGAAGAGCTTTTCTGTAATCGTTATATGTATTCCAACAAGGAGAGTTATAGCTCTTGTAACTCATGTGCATATCTCCATAATAGAGATAGTGGATATGAGTGAGTGGTCTAGTGCATAGAAAGCCACTTCTGAGGCCTAGATCCTTTTACACATTTAGGTACTCTACATAACCCTTCTAGAACTTGAAGACAAGTTTCTCTATATAATTAAATAGCATATTAGCGATATTCACCCTTTGTCAGTACAAAAATTAAATTATATCAATAATCCTTCACTTTTTTATGATGTCAAAATCATATATAGCTGGAGAATGATACGTCAAGGTTTGAACGGTTTTACTGATTTCATTATTGCGAGATGAATGGTACATAACTTACTTTCTACAGTAACTCTCCCTAAATCTAAATTATGTGGTTTCAATCGATGTCCAATTTGCTTAGATTATTGATAAGTTTAAAGATAAGTTAGTGTTCATTAACTTAATTCGAGTTGAGCAGTTAAGTTATTCGATTAAATCAGAGCTCAAATTTGTTGAAAAGCATTACGAAGTTCTTCAGAACTATGATATATTATAGCTCTCCCTAAGAATAATCAAAATAATTTCATTCGAAAATAGTCCTTCGAATGTCGAGACTCTTCGGGTTTCGATGAGAACATGTAGATGTCGAACATTACGAGAACCTTTCTTCTATTTGACATATTTTTTCTCCTACTTAGAGGTCTCTACCCGAGTCTGGCATTTGGAAGGTGCAACAACTCCTTTTCCTATGTATTTTGGCAGTAGAGTAGATGATTTTGTCTTTGGTTTCCTTTGGATTCAATGAGTGTCTGTAAATTCATATCCCATGTGATCAGGAGTTATACGGTCAAGGGGTTTAGCGATAATCGTGTCGTCATCACTCTTTGGAGTGGTATCATAAGAGTATAAATGTAGAAGCTCCATGATGATGTACCCATAGGGAAGTGTCATGTTTTCCAAGTTTGCACAACGCTTCATGTGACCAAAGATCACAATGCCTAGGTTCATAGGAAGACCCTCCATCAAGTGGATCATTGGGATGGCATCTTTGGTGATGATGTTGATCGTGCTTCCGGTGCATTTTCTATTTTCCAATGAATGAGTGGGAAACTCTGAATCATCTAAGATGGCCTTAATATCCACAACACATACATGTTCCCCTACCTCAGGAGTGAATGTCAACGGAGTACCTATAGCTTTCTTGGACTCCATATGCTGCTCAGTATGGGGCCATCTTATTCTCTTCACATGCGTGGATTGAAAATAAGCACAAACGCATATACTGAACAGAATGTCAGGTGAGCTGGCAGTCAAGTACAACAGATAACCTATCATACTTCGACATAGGTGGCGATCTGCATCTTTCCTTGACTCGTCTTTCTCAACATTAACACTAGTGCTCATGGGAGTAAACAAGTGTTTTTGAGTTGCTCAACCCAAATTTCTCCAGAACTTTTCTGGTATGCCTTTGTTGGTGTAAGAAGGTACTTTCTGAAGATTAGCAAATATGTAAGCCTAGGAAGAAGGTTAATTCTCCAATCATGCTCATCTCTAACTCACCCTTCATGAGTTGTACGAACTCATTGCTCAATGCATTATTGGTATATTCGAAAATGATGTCATCTACGTAGATCTAGACTACCAGAAGCTCGGATCCCTACTTCTTGAAGAAGAGAGTGGTATCAACATTTCCTTTCCTATAGGCCTTTTCAATAAGCAAAGTGTTTAACCTTTCATACGAAGCTTTAGGACTTGTTTCAATCCATACAAGGCTTTGTCAAGCCTAATGACGTGGTCGTGACACTTAGAATCATTTATATAAATTCTCTCCTTTCTATTACCATTCAGAAAGGCACTTTTCATGTCCATCTAATAGTTTGATATCATTATAACAGACATAGGCTAACAGAAGACGAATAGCTTCTAAACGTGCTACAGGTGCAAATGTTTCATCATGTCGATACCCTCTGCTTGAGAGTATCCTTTAGCTACAAGTCTGGCTTTGTTTCTTAACACAAAGTCTAACTCATCTAGCTTGTTGTGTAGAAAACCCACTTAGTTCCCACAATTGAACGATATTTTGGTCTCAGAACTAGCATCCAGACTCTATTTCGTTCAAATTGATTAAGCTCTTGCATAGCAACGATCCAACCTGAATCTATCAGAGCTTCATCAATGTTATCCGGTTCCTTTCAAAAAAGAAACATAGAATGTTCACATAAAAGGTCAACAAAACGACTCGTCCATATGCCCTTTTGTATGTCCCTAATGACTTGCTCTTTGGGGTGTCTTTTCTTGTATAGGGTGGGCACCCTATCCAAGATATGATCCTCAAAATGTAGATTCTCTCGAATAATCTCGGAGTGTCCGTCTTTGAATTGATTTTCTACAACACTATAATCAGAAGCAATAGTGCTCTTAATATGTGCTGCAACGGTAGTAAGTTGTGGAGTAGCTTAGTCATTTATGACAATGTTCTTTATTTGGAGAGTCAGTGATGTTCACATTGAGCAACTCTCCGACAACTTCAGTTCTCTTGTTAAAAACCTGATATACCTTGTTGGAATCGAAACATCCAAGAAATTGACCTAGTGTCATACTTCCAACCTTGAGTTGTCTTAGTATAAAACATAGATTTCCAAAAGGATAAAAATATGAGATGTTACGCTTCTTGCCTTTATACGACTCATATGGTTTTGTTAAGTGTCTTTTGAGCATGTACCCAATTAGACAAATAACATGTTGTGTTAATAGCCTTAGCCTAAAGGTTCTGTGGCACCTTACTTTCACATCATCATTCTGGCCATATCCAGAAAAGTCCTATTCATTCTCTCGGCTACTCCATTGTTTTGTAATCTATGTCATTTTTGTCATAAAAGGAAGCAAACTCATAGTTTTCGAACTTGATATCATGTATGTCCTTAAGCTTTAAGAGAAGTTCCTCTCTCATTTTATAGCTTTAAGAGAAGGCTTTCGAATGTGGTGAATGTATCACTCTTCCTGACCAGGAACCTTACCCATGAATACCTTGAGTAATCATCCACAATTACCAGAGCATAACTTCTACCACCCAGACTATGTGTTTTGGTAAGACCAGACAGATTCAAATGTAGAAGTTCTAATGGTTTTGTGGTGAAAATATAACATTTGTTTTTATAAGAAAATTTGGATTATTTTCCTAGTGAACATTCTTCATAGAAGTTGTGCTCTTCAAAGGAGAGTTGCAAGAATCCTCTTACCACCTCCTTTTTAGTAATCCTTGACAATAATTGAAAATTTATGTGTCGCAATTTTCTATGCCAAAGAGTGACTTCAACCTTGTATGAATCAAGGCATTTCTCAATAGACATAAAGTTATCATGTGAGATGATGCATATGGTTTTGCTTCGTTTAACAACAAAGCAGACTTTGACGTTTGATGATCCAGAATATCCTTCTGCATTAAAGGTTATATCATAACCTTTATTACATAGTTGGCTCATACTTAATAGACTATGTTTTAATCCTACAACAAGCAGAATATCGTCTATTAGCACTGTATGGGAACTACTGATATTTCCAATGCACTTGATATAGCATTTACTGTCGTCAAATCTAATAGAACCACAGTTTGGCAACTTCAAGCTTGAAAACTTGGAATGATCGGAGCACCCGCTGTCCAACAACCATTTTACCCTTCCTAGCTCAAGCATACCTACGATAAAGAATAAGTTAAGTTGATATAAGAACCCACATAAAGTTGGTTATATGATATATGACTTGTTCCTTGAAATAGTTGCATTTAATTTGTTTATGCATCTCATAATCTGACATTGTCCAATCAAATGTCTAAGCATGACATAGTGAAAGTAAGACTTAACCCTTTCTGCCTGATTGGCAAGGTTTTAAATCCTTGTCTTGTGGTGTTTTTTTACAAAACTACAATAGCACACAGATTCATGCTCATGTGTAGTTTTTGCAACTGGAAGTGGATTTCTATTTCTATGTAATTTTGGGACCGAACACCCAATGTGGTTTCTGTGCAGTGGAGCACACATCATCTAAGCACTCAGATTTATCATAATGACATTTGTGTGACGGGTTTTAAGTAATAATTCTACATTGGTTCCGAAGGGCATGAATCACTTTGTCACGACCAAGTAATTCGTCCCAAATCTTAGGAAGTGACTCTTTGTCCGGTGAAGGAGCTTATGTGTTGAAGATTTTAGCTTCTTTTAACTAGGTTGCCTTTTCTCTTTCAAGTGAAGACACTTGAGATTGTAAAAGCATGTTCTACTTCTTCACCGAACAATATTTCATGGCTAACCTTTCAAACTTGTCAAGGAATTCAATAAGAAATTCCTCGGGTTCATCCAAGTCAGACTCTAGACTTTGAACGGGCCATGAAGCATAGGTTTGCCTTATGCTCCTCTTCGGTCTCAGATTCGTCATCCTTCTCATCACTCTTGGTCAATAAGACTATCTTTCTATTTTGGGGATACTTATGTCTCCCACTTAGTAGAGCACAATCGTACCTTAGATGTCTCGCTTTCTTACATTCGAAACATACCGTTTATCTTTTGTCTTCTTGTTCAGAAGATTGAGATTTCTTTCTTCGTTTAAAAGGATTATTGATGATGAACTTTGTTAGTTTCTTTGCAAACAAGGAGATCTCCTTGTTAGTTACTGCTTTTGTATCATCCGTGTCCTCGGATATAGAGGTAGATGCCTTAAAAACAACATATTTGGGCTTTTGATCATCAAATGACCACATCTCTTGCTCATAAGACAATAGAAAGCTCATGTGCTGATCCAATGGTAGAACTGTCGGATCTTTGGCTTCCATTACAGCGGTCTTGTTAGATTCCCAAGCTTTAGGTAGAGAACTAAGAACCATTCTCACTAGCTTTGTACTAGTGTAAGTCACAACAAATAAGGATAGACTATTTATAATCGTATTGAGACTATCATACATTTCAGTAATCGACTCATCTAATTTTATTTTAAAGGCTTCATATTATTGAACCGGCATATTTTACAAACAAGCTTTCCCAACCTTTTACAATGAAGCTCTTAGTAAGGCTCCTTGTTACAACCATCTTTTATTTTAAAAGCTTTCCCAAGTTGATCGTAGCAGCTTGATGGTTTCTCGCCATTGTGTTCCATGATTTGATCCTCCAAAGTAGCTTCCAAAAACACTCTAAAGATAATCCTTGATTGATTGGTTTAATATTAAAAAATTAAACAAATGGTCAAGGATAAAATGTATTGTCCATAGTGGTTGTATTCACTTTCAACAGAATCAATACTTTCCTTATATAAAATTGGTTTTGGGATTATCGGTCTCCCTTTCATGAAACGTTCTCATCTCTAGTTTAATTCTCATTCAAAGGATAGATTATAACCTGATAACATCAATAATTTCCATAATGAAAGGATCACTCAAGCTTAGGAAACATAACAAAAGATATCTTTTCAAAACAACCAAGGAGTGAACATGACAAGCAAGTCACTTCCATTAGTGAACCTAGACATAATTTATGAGTTAATTCAATAAGAACTAACATTAAGTTGTGCAAGATAATTTTCCCTAAGTACTTGCATATGAAACGATCTCCAAAAAGGAAATCATCAGCTACAGAAGTGCACTTCTATAATTGTTATATGTATTCGAGTAAGGTGAGATATAGCTCCCGTAACATAGGTGCTTATCGCTCTACAAGAGAGACTATGGATATGAGTGAATGGTCTAGTGAACAAAACGTCACTTCTAAGGCCTGTCCTCCACATAACCTGTTATGTATTGCTCTGATAACAAAAATCGGCTTCTAGAACTTGAAGACATATTTCCTAGTACACTTAAATAACACATTAGCAATACTCACTCTTTGCCATCTTCACAATCAGATAATACCAACACTTCTACATACCTCTTTAATGGTCTCCGACCTATCCACCAATCCATTTACTATCATTTGTGCAGTTTCCCGGTCCAGTTTGAGCTCCACCTATCTCATATCCACCACGATTGTGAGTAGTACTCGGATAAGAATCGATGACACCATTTGGAGATTGAATACCCAATAATAGAAAAATATGGATTAACTTCCAGAAAAATACATTAAACCATAAATCAGAGCCAAATCGCCACCGTTTGTTACCTCTCATTTCCATTAATTCCAAACATATGTTTTCAAAAGATAAGAGAAATTGTGATGCGAGTTGGATTGAGCAAGGTCGAGTCGAGACCAATTCGAAAGGAGCGCAAGAGTCCTATTTATAGAGGACCAAAAATAGGCTAACCCTAACTCTCCATTAGGCCCAAAATAATAAAAACCAAAACTAATTGAAAACAAGTCCAAAAAGTAAAACTAAGGAAACTGGGCTTCATGTCGATTGGGCCGCCCGTCTCCAAATCCTAGCCTTGCGCGCTCCCGAGCTCCTGGGTCTTGATTTCCCTTGGGCGAATGGAAGCTGACTTCGAGACGGACATGTCCTCCTATTCTCGAGATGGACCTCGCTCTCTTGATCTCGAGACAGTTCTCGAGATGATCTGTTGTTTTCTCGAGTTGACGACGCCTTCTTGATCTCGCGAGGAATTCCTGTCTTCTCGAGTTGAAGCCTCAACTTGACCTCTTCAATACCGTCAGGTAGTCCCCCTTCTCGATCGCTCCTCTTAATTCGATCTCGACTTGGCCAACTCATATCACATTCATTCGAGTTATATTGGTGTCCTTTTGGGTTCTAAACTCGATCAATCAGATGGTTGTGAAGAAGGTAAAAAAACGGATACCAGATTGCTGAACCTCAGCAAGATCCTAATTCTATTGTAGCAACTCTGCACTACCAGATGTCATACCGTGTGCAGAATCATGCCCTGGATCTTAAGGTTCCAGATGAGTCCAATGATGCTTTGATGATTGAAGCTAACTACCATCGCCCAAGCACTCCTACCTGTTTTCATGTTCCTAGACAGATCTCCAAGAATGAGTTGCTTAAGCTCCTCCCGGAGAGATGGGTTACAAATTATGAACAGCTCCAACAGCACGTCAGACCAATCCAGTTTACAGAATCCAGGTTCACCAAGGAAAAAGATGGAACTGTAACCATTAAATTTGATAAATCCCATGAAAAGGATCTTGCTACACCATCCATCTTCCCAACAATGTTTATGGTTCAACCAGTCCCAAGACGTAAGAAACCTGAGTTTCTTCACACCATTGTTCATTCTTTTGAATGACAGGGAAAAAAAGCCTATCACTTTAGAGATCCTCATACCGATCATTGTTATTGGGATATATATTTCTCATCTATCTGTGGTTGTAATTATATATATGATCTCGATGATGACAGCGAAACTCCACCGTCCAAAAAGAAAAGGTTAGGACATAAGAATCTTCCTGATTCTGACAGTGACAGTGAGGATGATGATTCACCTGCACCAAAGAATGGTGACCAGGATGATGAACCAGATAATGCTCCAGAAATCACCGTCTCCTCAAGACAAGAGAATTATGGTGATTGGCAATTCTTGATGGATATGGCTAAAACAAAGAAGCCACGAAAACAACCATCAAAGGTATTACCTTGCTATAAGAATGTTCTTAAATGGCAAAAGAAAAATCCTTCTCAGCAGGTAATCCCAAATACTCAAAATCAAGCTACACCAGCAGTACAAGAAACTGAACCAACAACTGCACCTACAGTTTCTACCACAGAGGTACCACTGATCTCAGCTCCTAAGCCAATACGTATAACAACTTCGTGTGCACAGGAAGCATTTAAAACAACCCATGTGCCCATAGCACAAATACCCACTGTTATGATGATGGGTAACATAGGTTTTGACTTTCCTTCTACTGAAGAACATACTGTTGATAATGTTCGATATTCTGCAAAAATTCCTGTTCCTATAGAAGTTGACAGAAATGGTCATCTAGTCCGTAACAGTATTGCTGAAACAGTCCTCAATTGGCAAAGCCAAAATGCACTGGTACAAAACTCAGCACTAAATACCATTTTTCATAAGATTGATTCTATGCAGGATAATCTGAAAGGAACAGAAAGACGCTTGAATGAAAAATTAGACACTCAGCACAGTAAGACCCAGGAGGTATTACAGACTCTTCAAAAAAGGTTGGATAAATTTGGACGGGGAATATTTCCCTCATATTTTAGATCTGACCTAGATGTTGAGATTGCTAAACTTAAGCGACAAATCAGGATGATTGAGGAAAAGCAAGTAGAAATTCCTGACAAACAAAAAATGTCAGACTTTTTGAATTTTGGAAGGCCCAAATCTACCAACATAGATTACTTGAACCTTGACAGGCCTAAACCTTACAATTCTGACTTTTTGGATTTTGGAAAACCATATGTACAGTCCACTTCACAAGTGCAGGAAAGAATGCACCCGATTTTTGGACAAATGAGAAAAAGGGACCCAGCTGAATTAACAGATCTAATACGGGAACAAAGGCGTAGAGACAGAAAGCGTGAAGAAATTCGTGAAGGCAAGAAGAAACAAGAAAGCTCTTCTAAAAGAAGGCCTACAACTGAATATAGATCTTCAAATCACAGGTCTCCGAGTCCAAGCCCGACTCATCCTACTCCTCAGCTTATGGTAACAAAATCTCTTGCATCAGTTTCCATTCATGATTCATCTGATTCTATATCATCTGAGAATTACGCAGAACCAGAATCTAGTGATAATATCTCTCAGGGTTCAATAGATGAAAAAGACACCACTATTGGTTATTACTTTGAGAATTCTCCACAGATTCTGATGATAGATAAACCAGGTATAACAGAAAAAAGTCAATCAGGTGAGAATACTTCAGATGAAGAACAACTAGTACCTCAGATTTTTATGACAGACAGAGGTAACTCGAACCCTATAGTTGATGAGCCTATAGATAACAGTCTTTCAGATCATCCAGCAGAATGACAGAGACCAAATACAAGGCCAAATGAAGGAATCACTAATCTCAATTTTACATTTGATGATATTCCATATACCAAATGGCCCCAGCGAATACAAGATTTTTATGCTTGGTGTTTACATAAGAAATTGACAATTTTCAATACATCTGACATTCTTGCAGATTTTACTTCCAGATTCACAGGAATGCTCTTAGTTTGGTGAAGTTTGTTTCCAGAACCAAATCAAGTACAGATGATGAGTGTACCCCTTCAAGATTTTATGGGTAACCTTTATACTCATTTCATTGGAAGTCCATTCATGATTCATCTGATTCTATATCATCTGAGAATTACGCAGAACCAGAATCTAGTGATAATATCTCTCAGGGTTCAATAGATGAAAAAGACACCACTATTGGTTATTACTTTGAGAATTCTCCACAGATTCTGATGATAGATAAACCAGGTATAACAGAAAAAAGTCAATCAGGTGAGAATACTTCAGATGAAGAACAACTAGTACCTCAGATTTTTATGACAGACAGAGGTAACTCGAACCCTATAGTTGATGAGCCTATAGATAACAGTCTTTCAGATCATCCAGCAGAATGACAGAGACCAAATACAAGGCCAAATGAAGGAATCACTAATCTCAATTTTACATTTGATGATATTCCATATACCAAATGGCCCCAGCGAATACAAGATTTTTATGCTTGGTGTTTACATAAGAAATTGACAATTTTCAATACATCTGACATTCTTGCAGATTTTACTTCCAGATTCACAGGAATGCTCTTAGTTTGGTGAAGTTTGTTTCCAGAACCAAATCAAGTACAGATGATGAGTGTACCCCTTCAAGATTTTATGGGTAACCTTTATACTCATTTCATTGGAAGTCCTACTAACATTCTAGAAGAACAGAGAACAGAATTCTTCCAAAGAAAATGTTGTTCTTACAAGCTTAAAGATCTTGACAGATATTACCAAAGGTAGAAATTCTTCAAACCAGTATTTTTATCTTCCATACCTTCTTCAATATCAGATATGGTAGAAAAAAGTTTGACTACCAAACATTTGAAGATTACTGACCTTACAGTTGGACAGATACAGCAAGAAATTCATTTAGGTCTCAGTGACCTGTGCCAAAGAAAGGAAATCATTCAAGGATTCCTAAAGCCAGACAAAAAACTTGAAAAGATTTGCCAGAACAAGTCATCCAGGTATAAAATTAAGTGTACAAAGCGAGACTTGTGTGACTGTTCAGGAATTGTAGGTACAAAGCCTTCAAGGCGTAAATTTGTTAGACGAAAACATAAAGAAAGAATTGGACAGAGGACAAAACAATTCAGAACTTCTCCCAAACGTTGGAAGCGTTTTCTCAGAATCAAGAGAAAAGGGAGTCCTCAAAGAAAGTCCTCCAGGTGTTTCATTTGCAATAAGAAAGGTCATTTTGCAAAGAATTGTCCGAAAGGACAAAAGAAACTTATTGCTCAAATTGAGAACAGATCTGGTGTTTCATTACATGACAATGATGTTGAATCAGTATTTTCTATTGATGATGAACCTTCTTCACAAGCAGTTTGTTGTCTTGAAGGATACGTAGACTCTGACATAGCAACATCTTCAGATGAGTCTTACACATCCTCTTCTTCAGAAGGACATAATACCAGGAAGATTTGTACTATTAGTGCTTATCCTAACCCTGCAGAACATCATGAAAGATTCCCGTACGAAGCCTCGTACCCAAGGAAGATATCAACCAATGGATCAGCCACAGAACCAGAGCAAGGTTCTGAACAGACAAAAGAAATTCCATTAATTGCCACTTTATAAGTTTCTCCCCATATAGAGGTACAAATATATTTTTCAAAATATCAAAGACCAGTATCTGCAATAGCTTTCATTGACACAGGAGCTTCTGAAAGCATGATCAATCCAATGATCATACCTCAAGAATTTCTAGTGCCTCATGAGAAGACTTTTATGGATGCATCCGGTGAATTATTCTATACCCACTCAAAAACCAAGTCTTTGAAAATTATGATATTTCCTACATGCACTATCAAGACTTGTTTGATTGCAACTGATCTCCCAGGAAAAGACCTAGTTCTAGGTTGGGATCTTTTACAACAAATGCCAGATCTCAGGATTTTAACTATAGGGATCAGATTCAAGGGAAAACTTAAGCCCTTTACTACAATTACAAGGATGTATTCCATTTAACCAGTTGCAAAAGCACGTCATTTATTTGAATCATCCTTTGTAGAGAATCACACTGACTTCTTGCATAAATGCCCAGGTCCTTTATGGAAGAATCCAAACTTCTTTGTGAGATTGCCTTTAAAGCTGAATGAGGATATCAATCCCACTAAAGCAACTCACCCTAGTATGAAACCAAATGACTCTTATCTAGCAAAACAAGAATGCATGTCTTTATTCCAGCAAGGACTTATCGAGTATTCCAACTTACAATGGGCATGTGAAGCATTTTATATAAATAAACGTTCAGAACAAGCTAGAGGTAAGAAAAGATTGGTGATCAATTATCAGCCTCTGAATCACTTTTACAGGATGACAAGTTCCCACTACCTAACAGAACATCTTTGTTTTCATCATTAGCCAAGGCCAAGGTATTTTCTAAGTTCGACCTTAAGAGTGGTTTTTGGTAGTTAGGTATTCATCCAGATGACAGGTGGAAAACATGATTTTGTATTCCTGATGGACATTTCCAATGGACTTTTGGATTAAAGACATCACCTTCTTTATTTCAGAAAGCAATGACTCGTATTTTTTGGCCCATACAGTCTTCAGCTTTGATTTATATTGATGATATTCTTTTATTTAGCCCAGACAAAGAATCTCATGAGAGTCTGTTGAAACAGTTTGCTGAAATACTTCAGAAGTATGGCATAATGCTCTCATAAAGAAGGTGAAATTATTT
Source organism: Melastoma dodecandrum (assembly GCA_029817715.1). NCBI lineage: Eukaryota > Viridiplantae > Streptophyta > Magnoliopsida > Myrtales > Melastomataceae > Melastoma > Melastoma dodecandrum. The sequence goes on from JARUPY010000434.1 coordinate 2,056,999, forward strand.
GAAACTTTAATTGAATTTCTTGGTATGAGACTTTCAGATGGCAAATATCACCCCGGACCACATATTGCCCAGGAACTGCTGAAATTCTCAGATACTCATCTAACCGTCAAACAGGTTCAACAATTTTTGGGCATTATAAATTATTTAAGAGATTTTGTGCCTAAAATCAGCAGGTACACAAGCCCACTTGAAACCCAATTAAAGAAAAATGCTCAGCCTTGGGGACAAGCCCAAACAGAAGCAATCCGCTATCTGAAGACACAGTTACAGCTACTTCCACCATTACAGATACCTTCAGATGGAGTTCGAGCGTTAAAACAGATGCCAGTGATCTATATTAGGCGGCAATATTGTTAGAAGAAAAAGAAGGTAAGAAACATATATGTGCATACAAATCAGGAAAATTCAACCAGACAGAATAGCATTACCATTCGACCATCAAAGAGATACTTGCAGTAAAGTATGGTATAAAGAAGTTCGAATTTCATCTGGTTGGATATCATTTTGCTGTTGAAAATGATTTATCTTCCTTCAGCTCTATGCTTAAGTTCAAACAGAAACAGATTCCAAATGCATAGCTCCTAAGGTTAGCAGCATGGCTTTCACAGTACTCTTTTACAGTCAGACATATCAAAGTACATCCAATGTCGTTGCATCTTTCTTATCATGACCCTTTGATATAGCACATCCTAATTTGTTAGAGCATCCAAAGTTGCAAGCTATGTTTATAACCAGAATTCTTAATACCAAAGATCTAAATCCACAAGAATATACCGTGCTTCCTCCAGAAGTTACTAGATATGATCAGATTAACATTTTATTATCTAGAGCTTCAAAGATGATGAATAAGCATTTGGTACAGATTTCAGAAAGCATGGACAGATGATGTTTCCTACAGATGGGTTACATCAAAAATACCATTTTTTACAGGCTATTCCCATTCAGCCACATGACATTTTTCCTCAGGAATTAAAATGGTTCCTATGGTATTTCTTTCATGCACATACAGTTGCTTTGGAATTTCCCACAGAAGAAATCCTTCAGTATTTGAATCAGCTAGGAAATTTTCACACTTACATTCCACATGGAAAGCCACATTCTTTTCTGGCAGAAATATTATCATGGTTTGCACCATTGATTCAATAGAAAACTTGGTTTGAAATACACAGAGATAGATATTCCTGGGTCGCGGTTTCGCATCATACTTCCCTTGTTGAGAAAAGTTTTCCCTCAAACTTGTGCGGTCTGCATTCACCTGAAACAATACTCCACCAGTTCCTATTCGAGAATACCTCGTCATCAAATCTTGGATCGACTAGAGCATGACTCGAATATAGGTCTCCATTAACACTTGCATATTGACGTGGTTCAGTTGCATCACGTCCTCGATCTCTCGAACTGGCTGACGCCCTCCTATATAGTAGGCGAGCGAACTCTCCTGATCTTTATCGAGCTCGATGAGGATAAGTAGAGGCTCCTTTCTACCGACGTTCCCTGCCAACTCGATCAGCCTCAAGTCTTCCTCTCGATCTTCCCGCGGAATCGTGCTCGAGTTGAATGCGGTAGAGAGACAAAGCGAGATCCTGTCATGGATGCCTTTCTCCCGTATTCCACCACTGATGTTCGCATAGACGGACGTGTGACGTGGTTGTCAACTTTTGCTGCGTGACTCTGATAATGGAGGCTATACCGGTGCCACTCTCTTTATTCACCTTCATTGGACATCCCTGGCTTCATTCTACACAACGACTGAATAAGAGGCATTCTCGCTCGTCACCATTATGCAAATCGTCGTTTGCAGTTATAATCCCTTGACTTGCCAACCATTCTCCTTCTTTTGGCCCCTCAAAGCATTCTTCCTCAACGTCCCACAGAAGTTCATATTCTTGGGCATAACCTTGATCCTTGTGATTACTCGAGACTGAAGTTCTCGAGGATGAACTCGAGATTGGTCTCGAGGAAGAGCTAACTGCCTTTGCGGAAGGGAGTGTCTCTCATGGCTGTCCTTACAACTCGAGTTAAGGGTCACAGATTTAGGCGAGGGGTTCGTTCTCGCGGAGGTACTCCCCTGAAAGGAGTCGTCTTCACACGAATAACAACTTCTGGTTAATCCTCCTCGACTGTTGTCTTTCGACATCATGCGCGAGATTACACATGCTTTCAAAACTCCAGTAATGATGTAATTCGACCTCCTCAACAATTTGGGGCTGCAATCCCCGGATATATCAAGCGATTGTCTTCTCTAATGGCTCATTAATATCACAATGTAGCATCAACTACTCGAACTCTCGAGTATATCCAGAAACACTTGAGAATTGCTGATGTAGAGTGTTGAGTCTTAGAAATAAATCTTGTCGATACCGCTCGGGTAAGAATCGTTTCTTCATCTCCTTTTTTCATTTTATCCCATGAGTGAATCTTTACCTTTCCTTCTCGACAACGCTGTTGGTTCAGGTTCTCCCAACGTAAACCCGCGTACTTGCATAGTCGAGTGGCTGTCATCTTGACTTGTCTATACTCTGGAATCTCCTCATACTCGAATACTCTCTCGATGGCCTGTAACCAGTTGAGAAATTCCTCGGGATCTGATTCTCCTTCGAACTCGGGAATGTCCACTTGCCCATTAACAGGACGTGTGAGTCGACGTTCACGAGTTTGCCTCTTGGGACTCTTTTCGTCCCCATATCCTTCCACAAAAGGATTTTCTTCGTCCTCAATTCCTTCTACGATCTGATTACCTCTCCTTCGCTATCCAGTCTACTGTTGGACGGCGACGCGCAATGAAAGACTCCACTTGATTGAGTCCATGCTTGATTTTGTCTCCGTACTCTAGCACGTCTCATCGACTAACTTCCTTCTCGTTCATTCAATCGATTGTAAGAAGTGTGAGATTTGCCTCGATCAAAAAAATTCTCGAGTTCAACTTCTCTTGAGCGTAGGCAGAACCAATCCTTCCCGCCTTGATGTTCAATATTAAATAGTCATCTCGAGATAAATCCACAAGGGTCGACTTGAGTGACTATGTTCGCCTCTTCACTGGAAATAACCTTACAGTTGTAATGAGTTCTCCCTTCAGCTTCGCGTTGGAACATGTAATGGGTATCTGAAATTGTTGCAAGGGAACTCTAAATCCGCCTACTGAGGTGACACCTTCGAACTTGAATGCTCCATAAAATTCGGGTAGTACGAGGAAGGGGGCTTCAACCATCTTCAATGCCTCGAAATTAGCTTCTTCGGTGAAAGCCCATTTGTATTCATCTTCCTTCGGACACTCAACCTACTGGTGAGATTTATTCATTGGAAACTCGAGTATCAATTCTTCTCGACTCACTTCCTCCAACTCTTCAATATCTTCAGAATCCCAAATCGGACCTGAATCCTCTTCGAAGTCTTCTCCGTTATCAGGATAAGCCTCAACATCCTGATTCTAAATTGTCGTCTTTCGAGCTATCTCTTCTTGGTAAAGACTTGTTGGGCTCTCTTTGTCATCGCCGTCAAAGGTAAAAAGGGAAATGAAGAACATTCCATCTATGCGGTTATGCACAGAACAAGTGTTCTCTCGAACATGGTCTGCATCTTCTTCAACCGGACAGTCGAACAGAGGGTTCTCGATAAATTTGACTAGAGATACGAATGGAGACTCAACCGATAGGGTCTTTCGCCGTCCATCGGTTCTCAAATCCTAAAGTTGATATCTAACAGCCTCAATACGCTGTTCAATTCAACTGACGCGCAATATATACTTCAGATCCGCAATTTTCTCCTTCGCTGTCATCCCTCGTTGGAAACTATTCGCCATTACTTCCGCTGTACGCTCATTAAAAGATTTGCACTCTACGACAACCACTGCTCTCAAATAACTCAGCGCACAATACAACCTTGCGCTCTCAACAACCCAGGGCTCTAAAACACGCAGCGCCCTCCACAACCGTGAGCTCTACAACAAGCACTCTCAACAACCCAGTGCTCTTTAACCGTGCGCTCCCCAACACCAAGCGCTCTCCAACAACCGTGCGCTCTCAACAACGTGCACTCTACAACACGAAGTGCCCTCCACAACCGTGCGCTCTGATACCAGCTGATGCACCACCAACCGCGGAAACAGGAAAAATACCTCAACGACGACGCAAGTGAACACACGAACGAACAAAACGAATGACATAAACGAAAAAAAGGATAGAACTCGGTCCGCCACTGGATACAGCCTAAGCACCTCTGGGACTGAACGAGGGTTGAACGCTACACAACCGGATACAAAAACACCACCGATTATGGGAACGCCCTGATAAAATCTCGCCATGCTTGGAATCCACCAAACGATAAGAGAAGTTGCACAGAGTTCATACAAGAACTTGACGGCTGCCAAATTTGGGTAAAAATATTCGAAGGGTTCTCCATAAAACCTAAGCGCAAGAGTCATATTTATAGAGGACCAAAAATGGGCTAACTCTAACTCTTCATTAGACCCAAAATAGTAAAACCAAAACTAATTAAAAACAATTCGAAAAAGTAAAACTAAGGAAACTGGGCCTGATGTCGGCTGGGTCCCCCGTCTCCAAATCCCAGCCTTGCGCGCTCTCGAGCTCCCGGGTCTCAAGTTCCCTTGGGCGGATGGAAGCTGATCTCGAGACGGACATCATCCTCCTATTCTCGAGATGGACGTCGCTCTCTTTATCTCGAGATGGACCTCGCTCTCTTTATCTCGAGACAGTTCTCGAGATGATCTGTTGTCTTCTTGAGTTGACGAGGCATTCTTGATCTCGAGAGGAATTCCTGTCTTCTCGAGTTGAAGCATCAACTTGATCTCTTCAATACCGTCAAGGTAGTCTACTTCTCGATCGCTCTTTTTGATTCGATCTCGACTTGGTCAACTCGTATCATATTCATTCGAGTGATATTGGTGTCCTTTTGGGTTCTAAACTCGATCAATCAGAGGGTTGTGAAGAAGGTAACTCCACCTCTATTTGCCTCGAGTCGAAGTATCTTGGTCGAGGATTCGCATCACTGTTACTTTTTTGTGGGCTTCAAATTTCGTCTTTTACAAGAGCAGCGAGGGCCAGGCAACCTTTCAGCCCCAACCCCCCTAAATTCTCTACCGTTCCAAAAGGCACCCGCTTCCATCCCTACTTATCTTTCTCTTTTTCTGGATTCTTGTTAGACGACTCTGGTTGTATCCCCCCAAGAACGATTTTTGGAGTTGTTCTTCGTCCAAAGCTTGAATCTTCGGTCTGCTCTTAGTTTATTGGGTGGGATTTCGATTGGCCTGAGCTGTCCCTGCAAGTATTTTGGCTCTTTTTTTTTCTTGACCATGTTTGTGCCGGGTTTAGGTTGTGCTAGTTTGATATGTAATGGCAAAGAATTGATGAACTTTTAACTGAATTGTTCGATCGGTTGCTTTTCCCCTTTATCGGGTTTTGTGGGGGCATTTTGTCCTTTGTTTGATGCTGCTTTCAGTTTTCTCGAGGAGGCATATGATTAAGAATATGTTGAGGGTTCGGAGTTTGATTGGCTGAAGATGCCATCCCCTGCTCTTTCAAGGCTCAGCCCTACAATCTCTCTGAGTTTCCAAAGGGTTGTTGCCCCCCGGGAACTTCGGAATTCCTCAAGTTCTGTGAGCATTGTGTTTCGCCAGTGTGAGTTTTCAGGAAGTTTAAGGCACTTGTCCTCGAGGTGGGAGAAGAGGGACGGGATGGCAGCTTCTGGAACAAAAGCTGGGGCTGGGGAAGTTTATGTGGATGGATTGATTTCGAGTTACTGCAATGCAGTGGAGTTCACGAAACCTAGTGGGGTGTTCTTTGACAGGGGTGGAAGAAGTTTCAAAAGAGCGAGTGTGAGCATGAAAAGAAAAGTGACCTCCGAAACACATTTGATCGGTGGATATAGCATATATAATGTAACATGGAGAAACCGTGGTTCAAATTCATTTATTGGCCAGGGGCCCCATTTGAGAACTTTCAGGACTTTTACGCGGACAAACATTGATTTGCGAGCTGCAAGTGATGTGTCTGAAGGGGATATTAGAGAGGAATCGCTCACGAGTTCTGCAACCTCAGTTGGCCAGTATGTATTCTGAATTAATTTCTGGGTTCATTTAAACATTTACTGTAATCTACCTTGTTTTCTTTTTGCTGTCTTTAAGCAGCTAATGGTTCTGTATGTGAAGTATGTGAAACATCATACATACTATTCTCATCATTTTATGAGTATGTTTGAGGGGATGTGTCTTTCTGTTGGCGGACATATACAAGGTTTTATTGGGTTGGTTTCATCACAGGGCAGTTCAAGGCGACAAACTACTGAAGCTTCTTAGTGGGTCATGTTCCTTGCATCATCCTGACAAGGAAGATAAAGGGGGAGAAGCTGCTCATTTCATATGCCCAGACGAGCAAGTCATTGGTGTAGCAGATGGTGTTGGAGGTTGCGCAGATGTTGGTGTTGATGCAGGTCTCTTTTCTAGAGAACTCATGCCTAATGCAGTCAATGCAATAAAAGAACACCCAGATTGTTCTGTCGATCCTTGAAGAGTGTGTTCTGTCGATCCTTTAAGAGTGTTGGAGAAAGCTCACTCAAAGACTAAGGCCAAAGGTTCATCCACTGCATGCATAATCACACTGAAAGATGAGGTTTGCACATTTTTTGAAGTTACTATTGCCATTTCATCTGTTGTTCTTTCACTATTGGTCATTGATGAGATGGTAGTTTACATTTAATTAGTAAACTTTTCTGTTTGGCCAATCAGAAAGGGTAGATTTTTTGCCTCGATAATGATGACGAGGAGAATCCTGCCAAAATAAAAAATAGGAACAACAATGATAATGAGGAGTCGGTTACTTTTGCAAAGGTTTCCCTATCTCAATGCTACACTTGGCATATTTTCTTGTGAAGTTGGATTTACAACTAAGACTGTCTTAATCCCTCACTTTTGGGAGGGACAAGGTGCCCGGTTTCACGTTATCAGGGAAAACATTCCATTCAATTTTCTACAGCAGGATGTCAAGTAACTGGAAAAAAAGAACTAAATTTTTATCCATGTCTGCAAATGTAAAAATGCACAATATTTAATGGAATCTTGGGATCCTTTTAAATTTGATTTTCTCTTTTCTTGACATGTTATAGGCCATCATCACTTTGCATAGTGAAAACTTCTAGTTCTTCTCTTTCTGCAATTTTAGCAACATTTTGAGTCAATTTTATATATGTTGAAGTCTAAATATAAGATTATAAGTCCTTGTTTCGCAATGAACCTGATATGGAATGATTGCTTTGATTATCCAACTCCAACGTACAATGTTCTGAAATTCAATCCATCTACTCTGGTTTGACAGTGTATTTGCATAGCCTGACAAAATGAAGAGAAATTTGGTTCCCTTGTGCTTTATGCCAATGAGCCAACTCTGAAATCTTTTGGTGAAGTTGACATGTTTTCCTCTTCTTTGGTATGCTAGGCAATTCATGCTATCAATCTTGGGGACAGTGGTTTCATTGTAGTTAGAGATGGATGCACTCTCTTTAGGTCTCCCGTCCAGCAGCACGGCTTCAACTTCACTTATCAGTTGGAGAGCGGTAGCTCTGGGGATTTGCCTAGCACTGGTGAAGTAAGTGTCTTCATAGTGATGGATAAATATGCTATTTCATGGCATCTAATCCTGTTTGTGTTATTGTCTTGATTTGGTAAAAATTATCTTTTTGTTACTGTTGTTTGTCTTTGGATTTCATGTCCTTTTATTATCTTTTAGATAATCATTCTGTCTTTTGTGCGAAGCTGTGTCCAAACAGTCTTTCACGTTTAAAACGGGGCCACTTTTAACCATCTCTCATGTCCTCAGGGTCCGTTGCTTCTTTGATATATTGTACATCATGGTTTTGCTGCATGTAAATATACTATCTACTAATAGTTGCAAGGACAATGGGGACATGCATACAAATCCAACCATCAATGTTGAAAGTGCTAGTTGCTCGTAAAGGTGTTTGACTTGCTTTTAATCCAAGTCACTAAATGTGTTGTCTGTTGAAGCATAATTAAGCTATTCATTGTTTCTCAAATATATCTAAACAGAGGACTTATACTATACTTTCCAATGACATCTACAGACCAGTGGTCTAATTTAAAAAAAAAAATGAAACTATCAGCACATCAATGAGAATAATAGATTATCGTATTTTTTGTTTTATTTTTGTAGAAAGGCTAAATAGATTAGACAACTAATGTTGTTTGATTAGACATGGAGAATCCATAGAAGGATTCTCATCAAAAGGGATGTCCCTATGTAATACCAGTCAAAATAGCATCCGGAGGGAAACAAAAGGCATTGAACTCTTCATGCAATGAGGCCTCTTTAGCCATCGTATCTGCTAGTTGATTCCCTCCCCTCATGGTGTGGGTAATGGACGTCATCTGGAAGCTACATAGCAACAACCTGCTGTAGTTAGTGGTTCGAGGAATGGGTGAAGGATTTTATTAGCATTTGAGCATTGTTTTAAATGGCCAGTTACCTGATTCCTAGGCTAAGGACTAGAGATAGTCCCTTTTGGATTGCTAGTGCTTCAGTGGCTACGCTTTTAATTGGTAGGTGAATTTTACAGAAGCCCCTAGAGATTGTCATATTATTTTTACTCTTATATATGTTGAGGTTAGGTTAATATGCTTCGCGTAGGTAGTTAAATATACAATATGATTTCCTAACAACAACGGGTAAGTTTTTATATTTAGAATGAAACAACATTACGCATTGTGGAGCCATTAGATAATTAATTTTGGTGGCTGCCACATGCAATTGCAGAGGTCGGGGAAAAGAAAAGAAACAACCATAGGAGCGGATGATGGTTATGTTTCTTCTTCTTAGTACAATACTTTCAGGCCTCTACAGAAGTGCCCTGTACTCACCTAGACATTGCTTCTTTAGAACCGCTGTATGTGGATAGGGTGAGGACCATAGGGCTCTACGGTTTCTCATTGCAAGCCTAGGCACCTAAGTGAGCACTTTAGATACCTTTAACAATATTGTCCCTCTCCAGCATTAATCAGACAACAGTTTTTGTACTTAAAGTGGATACCATATTGATATATATATAAAGGTATGCATGTTCTTCAACCTAGATTAGGTTCTCTTGCCCTTTTGCTTTGTTTTATTTGTATGGAATTTGAGAGGATTTGACAGTACCAAGGGAATAAGTAAAATTTTGGCAATAATTTGTTTTTTTTATGAGCGTAATTTTTGTCTTGTAAAACGCGTTATTCCAATTCCAATGCTACGGCATCTTATCAAACAGAGTGTTAAATCATAAAACTGAGTTGGAGTGCCCTCAGCATATCATGTAGTTGTCCAGCCTTCAAAATATATGAGGTTTTATGCCTGAAATTTTGCTTTAAAGTCCGACATGTAGCGATGGTTACATAAAACACCTTTCCTTTTGCTTATAACACTTAATTGGAAATAATTGAATATAACACCATGCTAGGAGAAAAGATGTTGCCAATTGTTGGCAATAGTTGGCTGCTAATAATATAACTATGTTACCTGTAGTTGGCAGTAGGAGGTACCGTGCGACGAAAGGTGGCTGAGATTGGAGGGTGCCTGAAAGGATGTGGAGGTTGTAATACTAGTGGCAATCAGATGAGAGAGAGAGAGGGAGAGAGAGTGCTGGATGTAATAGTCCACCCAGTGTAAATTATAGTTGTCATTGTAGATGAAGAATCTAATATAAGCCTATCCCTATTGCAAGTTGTTATACGAATTATTATCTTATGAATCTAAGTTTTTGCATTGATCGATTTCACAGCTGTTGAACTGGAAGTCATTGGAACAATTCCCACGTTAATTCTTGCAGGTCTTTGCAATCCCGGTCTCTACTGGAGATGTCATTGTTGCTGGGACAGATGGATTGTTTGATAACCTCTACAATAATGAAATTCCTACCGTCGTTGTCGACACTATGAGATCTGGATTGGAACCCCAAGCAACAGCTCAGAAGATAGCAGCCTTGGCACGCCATCGAGCCGTTGATCGAAGCCGACAGACGCCATTTGCCACTTCTGCCCAAGAAGCTGGTTTCAGGTATCACGGTGGAAAACTAGATGACATAACTGTGGTAGTTTCTTTTATAACTAAATCCGGGGACTAGGCATCAAAAGGTAGCAACTTGATCCCTCTTGACTGAAATTAACAGCAAGGAAGTCGTAGAATGAGATGCCACCCACACAGGACTGTCTATTTGAACCAACGAGAATGTTCAGAGAAGAAGACAGGCGAGGTTTCTGGTTTAGTTTTGCTGCGGAGATTGTGGTCAAAGATGCAGGAGACATGTCTGAGGATATCGTGGGGAACTGTTTTCCTGAAAGAGAAGCTCATTTCATTTTAGCAAAATATCGATTTGAGCAAAAGGTCCCAACTTGATACTCTCTACTAAAATTAACGGCAAGGAAGTCGTAGAATAAGATGATACCCCACATAGGACTGACCAACTTTAAGCTTCAGCCTTGATTCCCTCCTTGACTTATCCTTTTTAGTATATTTTTTGTCCAGGCATAGACCGCGTTAGACTTTCATGCGTGGATTTAACGGACGTCCAAAGCCCGACGTGTTCTCTTACGAGAACTCTACCTCAGTCCGGCGTGGCTCCAATGTTGCCACCATAAATTCGTCTGCTCCTCCCCCTTCCATTGGGTCCCCATGAAACTCCCCAATCCAATTACTATCTTTGGCCTCTTCAAATCGTCTGCTCTTGGGCATCAATCATCGGGAGATGGTTAACATGGGTGGCAATTCTAAGGATGCTCGCGAATGCTCTTTTACCAGCCATCACACCTTACCCTAGGATTATTATCGCCGGGGCATCCTTCATCTTCTTCCCTCTTCTATCCTCTTTCTAAGTTTACCTTTAATTTAGGGCTTCCATGACGATTCGGTGAAAGAAGTCTTGATATATTAGGGCGTCGTGGCTACGTTGTAGCTATGTAGTGCCACGCTGGACTGTTATTATGATAATTCTAATTTTTGTGTCAACTTTTTATTATTATACCAATATTTTTTAGAAAAATAATGTTAAAAGTATTTATGTTTTCTTGATGATAATCTGTAAATAATAATTTTGATAATATTTCATATATTAAATATTTGTACATTCGTTCAGTATTGACAAGTTAAATTAAATTTGAAGTTAAATGTTTTTTTAAAAATGAATCACTTTTCATTGTATTTCCCAAATCTTTAAGCAATTAATTGAATAATGAATATTAATTTCACTGAAACAATTTAAATTCATAACAAATAATCACTAATGCCAAACATAATTTAATATATATATATATGTGTGTGTCCATTTTCCTAACATAATATAATAACTGATTTGACTTTGGCTAGCCTCCTTTTGCATTGATTTCCACAAATATCGTTTGTTTCCAAATTATTTGCATGTGCTTTGGTTGGGTCCATCCAAAAAAGAAAAAAATTACCCAATCAAGTGGACATTATTATGAGTCGTTAATGTCAACCACCGGCAAGGGAAAAACTTTTTTTTCTTAAAAAAAAAAAAGCATACACCCCTCAATTTTAAGAAAGCATATTATAATATTTTCCCACACAACATAAAAGTAGAATAATTGGAAAAAAATTAATCCCCCACTTCCAACACACACTTCGTGAAGGTATATTAGTCCCGATAAGAAGTTAGACAAACGTTGGTCATTCGTGCCTTCATGTTCTTTACTTTGTCAAGTGATATATTTTTAGTCAAAGCCAAATGACTTTCCTTTAAAAAGAGAAAAATGAAAAAAAAAAATTGTCAAAAGCTCATGTGTAGGTCATTTAGCTTTGAAAATATCAAATTTAGTTCAGCTCATTAATATATGACAAAAGACCTGGTTTAAGACATTTTTATGTCTATGATTTGGTAGTTGTCGGAGGGAGTTACATAAACCGCTGAGGTTCCCCAGCTATTGTTGTGCGGCCTAGATGAATTTGTTGCACAAAAATCAAAATGATATCAAGTCAAGGATGGATGCATTTGCCAATGTCGTCCTCTTAAAGATACAACAGCTAACCTTTTTAATCGAATCTTCCATATCCCTAAACATACAGGGACACTGTTGACACCGTCATAACAATTTTTGGACCATTTGGCCTAGATGGTGGAGAACACGAGTTGGTTGAGAGTTTGAGCGGATCGAGGATTTTTAAAGAAAACAGACAAAGGGACACGACGACAGTTACCATAATAGAAACGCATCATCGAATGCACGTTATGGGTCATAATATTCGACGTTTACTATAGCAAAGAAATGTCTTTCAATGCACACTGAAAGGTGATGAGATTCCTCTTCAGAAATGGGAAAGACTATGAATGACGACGAAAACGGAATGAAAGAAAACGACGAAACAAACCAAAAAGGACAGGACTCGGACGGCACGGTTACAGTCAACGCATCACAGGGAACGAGGGTTTAACGCCTCACAATCGGATACGGAATTACCACCGATTATGAGAACGCCCGGAGAATTTGCTCCATGCTTGGAAATCCACCAAACGATAAGAGAAATAGCATAAAGTTCACAGTTGCCAAATACAGGAAAAATTTTTCAAAAGGTTCTATTTAACCCTAAGCACATAAGTCCTATTTATAGAGGACCGAAAATTGGTTAAACCTAGCTCCCAATTAGGCCAAAAATAGAAAGAACAAACAATAATTAAAAACAAGTCCAAAGTTATTAATTAATGAAATTGGGCCTGTCGTCGGCTACGCATTCCGTCAAACAAGCTCAAGACAAGAGAGATCTCAAGTTTTTCCTTGAGCTATTTGAAGTTGATCTCGGGACGGACACCGTCCTCCTGCACTGGAGATAGACCTTGTACTCTTGATCTAGAGACCGATCTCGAGACAAATTATTGTCTTCTTGAGTTGACGAAGTCTTCTTGATCTCGAGACGAAAATTGGTCTTGTCGAGTTGTCAACTCGACCACTTCACTACCGTGAAGGTAGTCCTCATTTTGATCGCTCCTCTCAATTCATTCCCGACTTGGACAACTCGCATCACGTTCATTCGAGGGATACTGGGATCCTGTTTGGTTCCCTTCTCGATCAATCGGACAGTTGTGAGAAAGGTAACTCCACCTCGATCTGCTTCGAATGGAAGTATCTGGAGTTGGTTTGAATCTCGCATCATACTCCTCTTTGAGAGAAGTTTGCCAACAAACTTGTGAGGTATTCATTCGCCGGAAGCAATACTCGACCAGTCCCTATTCGAGAATGCCTCATCAACAAACCCTGGGTCAACATGACCATTATGCGATTATAGGCCTCTTTTAGCACACGCGTAGCTTGTTTCAAATGTATGTTGGGCTGTTGCGTCACGTTCTCGATCTCTCGTGGTGGTAGTTGTCCTCTTATATAGTAGGCGAGCGAACTCTTCTGACTTTCATCAAGCTCGATGTGGCTAAATAATTGCTCCTTACTTATGTCGCTCCTTACTTATGCATTAACCTAGGCCATTAGGAAGGTTTTTTCCTTACGCTCACTTGAGTTAATGAATACCAACTTTAGGGAGGGATTCATTCTCGTGGATGCACTCCCCTTATTGAAATAAGTCGTCTTCACGAACAACGGCTTTTGGGTCATCCTCCTCGACTATTGCTCGATATTGTGCCCGAGATTACACACGTCGGCAAAACTCTAGTAAGGTTGTAACTCGACCGCCTCGGCAACTTGGGGTTCAATCCCTGATATATCGAGCGATCATCTGCTCCAACTAGGGTTGTTCTCTCCATTGCTATTCAGTTTACTGTTGGACGGCGAAGTGCGATGAGAAATTCTGCTTGAATGAGCCCACGCTCGATTTTGTCTCCGTACTCCGGTATATCTCATTGAGTGACATCCTTCTTATTCTTTCTGTCAATTGTAAGTGGGGTGACATTTGCCTTGGTCAAATAAATTTCTCGAATTCAACTTCTCTCAAATGTAGGCAGACCTAATCCTTCCCGACTTGATTTTCATCATGAAAGAGTCATCTCGAGATGGATCTGAAAGAGTCGACTCGAGTGACTCCGCTCGCCTCTCAATTGGAAATGACTTGACAGTTGCACTAATATCTCCCTTCGGCTTCGCGTTGTAGCATGTAATGGGTGCCTGCGACTGATGCAATTGGATTACAATTCCTTCTACTAAGGTAATACATTCAACCTCGAATGCTTCAAAAAATTCAAGTAACTCGAGGAAAGGGGCTTCACCCATCGTCAACGGCTCGAAATTAGCTTGTTCGGTGAAAGCCCATTCGTATGGATCTTCCGTCGGACACTCAACCTGCTGGTAACACTCAACTGGTAATTCGAATGTTAACTCTTCTAGGATCGCCTCCTCCAACTCCTCAATTCCTTCAGAATCCCAAATCGGATCTGAATCCTCTTCGAAGTGTTCTCCTTTGTCAAGATAAGCCTCAATTTCTTAATTCTGGATACTCGCCCTTTTGTGATGTCTCTTCTTGGTGAAGATTTGCTAGGGTTGAGGTCGACTCTTCTCGAACCTCCCCATTCTAGGGGCTCTCTTTGTCATCACTTTCGAAAGTGAAAAGACCACTGATTATGAGAATGCGTAGAGAATTTCACCAAGCTTGAAAATCCACCAATTGATAAGGAAAATACCATAAAGTTCAAGAGAGAATTTGCGGCTGTCAAATTTAGGAAAAATTCTTTAAAAAGTTCTATTTAGCCCAAGCACATGAGTCATATTTATAGATAACCGAAAATGGGTTAAACCTAGCTCCCACTTAGGCCCAAAATAGAAAGACCAAACGATAATTAAAAACAAGTCTAAAGTTATTAATTAATGAAACTAAGCATGCCGTCGGCTGGGCATTCCGTCAAACAGGTCGCTTAAGACTTGAGAGATCTCGAGTTTTCCCTTCAGTTAGTTGAAGTTGATCTCGGGATGGACACCGTCCTCTTGTACTCGAGATAGACATCGTACTCTTCATCTCGAGACCGATCTTGGGACAAATTGTTGTCTTCTCAAGTTGACAAAGTCTTCTTGATCTCGAGACGAATTCTTGTCTTGTCGAGTTGTCAACTCGACTATTTCACTACCGTGAAGGTAGTCCTCATCTCGATCGCTGATCACACTATGAAAGTAGAGTTATTTAGGGCAATTTCATACCTAGATTTTGTTAGATTTGTGAAATATTGCGTTCATTGTATAATATTCCTGGCTATTTTACATTATTCCCGAGAAATGGATTACTGCCGAGTTTTTTGGTCTATTTCAGGATAAATACAGAAAAAAGAGGATCTCGGCGTAATTACGAAGACTATGTGCAGAGGGAAGATCTTTGGATGCTGTTGCAGGATCTGAAGCTACGATGGGGAGAAAAGAAAAGATTGTCTTTTCATATTTTCGGAGATTCTCTAGGTTTATTTTTAGGATTATAAAAACACTCTATTCACCTTTAGAGGGGAAACGGAGGAGGCTGCTGAAAACAAGGAGCCGTCGACGGAGACTTCGCCAATTATTTTTCTTTTAGTTTTTCTTTATGTCGTTTTCATCGTTTAAGATGGATTTGATGTTTTCGTTTATTTCTGTTATGAACTAATTTTCTTTGCCTGTAGTTAAGATGGATCTTGACAATAGTCAAGAGTTTATCTCTTTTGACACACTTGAATGATTTAGGTTAGATTATTCCTATTTGTTCTTAACGCTTTCTTATTGCCTGATCACCACTAGGATTGAATAGTGAATTTAGGTGAACTCGGAAGGGGAATCTTTGATTAAGCACGGGGAGAGGAATAACCTAGGTTAAACTTGGTCGGAAGACGGGATTATTAACGAGTGGGATAGGAATATACCCAATCGTCCTAGGTAATCGAATTGGAATTGATTCTTAAGGGGCACTCGATAGTTAATCTACCTAGGAATATAGTGACTACTATTTACAGAGAAGATAATCTCGGGAGGGGCAAAAGAAGATAACCGAATTCCAGATTATCAACCAGATCATCTTAAGTGTGTTGATTGAGATATGACTTGCGATTAATTGTCCGGTGAAATCGTCGTCCTAGGTGCTTTTCTCATTTGAATTTTAATTCAGTTTACTTACTCGTTTTCTTTAGCTTTGCACTTAGTTTGATTGTTTCTCAACTCGCTTAGTTGGATAATAGAGATTGACGGTATTTTAATAATTAGGAGAAGTTTAGATCAGTCCTCGTGAGAACGATATCTTACTTACACTTTATTACTTGTACGATCGCGTACACTTGCGTGGTGAATACGTTTTCGACGTGACAATCGCTCCTTTCGATTCGTTCTCGACTAGGCCAATACTCGCATTTCGTTCATTCGAGGGATACTGGCATCCTGTTTGGTTCCCTTCTTGATCAATTGAACGGTTGTTAGAAAGGTAACTCCACCTCAATCTGCTTCGAATAGAAGTATCTGGAGTTGGTCCGAAACTCACATCAAAAGGTATAATGTGCGATGGTTACTGCGATAGACGCACTATCTTTTGCATGGCGTGTAGTTATGAATAATATTACTATAAAAGTCATGTATTTGATTTTAGGAAAAATACCATAATCACTTTTGGCTAGACCGAAAGTACGCAATCGAATTGTATATGTTTCCTGCTCTCCTCCTTGTTTATTTGTTTCGTCGCTTCCCTTGCAATAACATCGGCTATCACAGTTGTCTTTTCGTTTTGTACCGCTATTTTCTTTTACCAAATATCTCCGAAGCGTTGGGCTATGTAGCTCATACGTACACCCTCCAATAAAACAATAAAAACAGAAATGCCTTCGTGCATGGACGAGAAAGCTCTCACGCAACCACGTCCTATCTATGACTAAACTAACACTTTTTTTTTTTTTGGTATTCTTTTACTTCAACGTCCAACTTTTCATTCTTTTCATTTTGGAAGGTGGAGGTGGTGGTGGTGGGATGGATGAAAATGGAGACAACTTTACCTTTTCCCTTTTCCCGTCGACAAAAATAAGAATCTCCATAAAGAAAACAAGCGCACTATCCTCTCATCTCATCTCAAATCAATAAAAGCACTTCCTTTTGTGATGAACAAGCTTCCTCGATCCAAAATCATTGAAGCGTGTGTTTCCCGTGTAAAATCATTAATTATATCGATTAAGGCAACCTTAATATGAAGCAAGTGACAAACTCGAATGACGACCAACTGATGATGTTGGATTATATACAATTTTTGAGGAATGAAATCTCCCTCCTTGTCGACCCGGGATTTATCCCAAAGAGAGAAAATAACACGCCCCGGTGGAGACGAATTCGTCTTTCCCCCAGTTCGACAAGTAATATTGAGCAAAAGGGTCTTTATTTGCTATCTATCTCATTTACAAGTCCCTCTTTCTTTTTATTTTCCTTTATTTTTTTTGGTTATATAAGTTATACCCTTTGGAGTTTAAAATAAATAAATTAAATTATTTTCATGATTTATATTTCTGGTAGAAATCCATATAATTTTTCTCTTCTCCTTCAGGGGTTCAAATCAAAGATGCCAAAAAGAAGTCTTTTTTCATGGTCCTCCTAAACGTCACACTTGCATTAATTATTTTGAACTAAAAGAATTAAAATTTATTCGAATAAAATGATAAAAATTCTCTACCCATCCAGCCACAAGATGTTTTCTTGTTTAAATTACAAAGGTGATATGAAGAAAACGGAAGACAGTAATAATAAAACTTTTTAAGAACAAGATAACAATCAACTCGAAGGCCGCATTCATGTGCCTACGATCATGAACAATCGATGATCCCTCACATGCTAGCCTCTTATATTATCAAACCTCGAAATCTTAAAGCAAATCAACTCTCGTTACTGTTTAGCAATAGAAATTTTGGGTCACAGATCACAGCCTTATCTGTGAATTAACGGTTTAGAATACAGGCCCAAAGTACGAGAAGGCCAGTAAGGAGGAAGTTGTGGAAGCACATCAGGCGAAGGCTTGCCAGCAAAGTAGTAACCAAGCAACGGGGCTACCAAGCGACGGGGCTATTAGGCAACAAGGGTTAGAGAAGTGATCAAGCGACAGTCAACTGGGCGAGTAAGGAATCTCTGCAGCGAAGGCTAATGGGCGATTCGGTCGATCAGTAGCTATTATGGGAAGATTCCATACGGTCTCAGGACTTGAAAGGAAATTGTTGTCAAGTTTGCTCAAATGGAAAGAAGATATTCCACGAAGACTGGCAATAAGGATACGTAATATATGTATACTATTTCGTTACCGTATATACGTAGGTCTAGCTTAGTATAAATAGTTGTTCTTAGGCTGTACACACACCTCTCCACATACGGACATATTGTCTTTTATCTTCAAGTATTCCAGCGTTCAAGCTCTCTTTGTGCTCTTGCGTTCTCGCTTCCTTCCGATGGCATCCGTAAGTGCTTCCGCTTAAGGGTGTTTGTCCGGTGCCTTCTTCTCCTCTTTTTCTTCATTCATACGGCGACCACACACATTTCAACGAACCTCCAAGTACCCGTTGTTCGTAGTGCAAGATATTTCCATCGTGTTTCGATCCCGTTTGTCCGCGGTCAATTTCGAAGCGAACAGTTACCCAACCCTCCCTTAGTTATTTTCGTTTTTAGGCTTTATGAAAGTAAAAAACTTCCATCTCTTTACACTTTTCCTCTCTTTTTATATTATTTTCATACATGGAAAATACAATCTGTACATTAAAGGCATCGGTTTAGTCACAAAAGAAACACCATTCGTTTATAGAAGGATCAAAGCTCAATTGATTAAAAACGATTATTCTTATGTTTACTCAACAATATTCTCTTTGTGAATGATTACCAGCATACCCAATAATACTATTAATTACAATCTAAATCAAGATTGCTTTTAAAAACGTCAAATAGTGTCGTAAACTTCATGTATAGAATAAATAAAGGTCTAATTTTAAAATATTAGTAACACTTGTTAATAATATGATTGACCAATGATGTTCAATGTCTCACATCCGCTAAAGCAGATTGTGTCCAATATCCCTAATATATGTGTACATGTCAATATAACTTGAATATTCTTTCCCTCTTTTTATCTTGACCTCAGTCATACTTAATGATAATATATGTCTATGTCCACTCTAGACAGCTTTTTGATCAAAAACTATTTCAGATTAATAAACTCATTAATATGTGCGACTTTATCATTAAAATTTTTTTATGTAGACGATGGTTGTCTTTATTGTGTCTTGACATAAGTACACATAATAATAATCCCTTACTTGCACTATTATCAAGCACTATAAACTCGAAGTCATAGGCTTCTCATATGTTATCACGCTTTTACAGAGCTAGGGCCTTGGTGAGTGGGCCCACGGTATTATCCCCATATCTACTCTACTAATTAACATGTCACCCCTCTGAACTGTCTATCTAAGGATGTCATATTTTCAGAATATGTGCTTGGATTGTTGGTGAGACCTTGACTCCTTTGCTTATCGTATGACCACATTGTTGTCATAGTACAAGGTTCCTGGATCAACAATACTAGGAACCACTTCAAGCTCCCTATGAAATTCTTGATCCACATAGTTACCTTTACCGCTTCGGAATCCGTAATGTACTCGGACTAGAATCTACAATTGTCTCCTTCCTGGAAATCCTCTAATATATAGTTACACCATTCAAACAAAATACATAATTATGTTGTGATTTCATATCATCCCAATCTGTCTCGAAACTAGCATTATTATATCCTTTGACAACTAACTCGTCACCTCCTTCATAAATTGAAAACATGTTATGTGTGCCTTTAAGATACTTGAGGATAGTTTTGACTACATTCCAATGACTCTTTTAAGGATCTAATTGATATGTACTTATCATGTTTAAAGCATACGAGACACTAGGTCTAGTGTAAATCATGGTATACAAAATGGATCTTATAATTAAAGCATAAGGTATCTTGTCATTCTTCCTCTCTCCTCTTGTGTCTTTCGAAACTTACACTTGGAAAGATGTGCACTATGTGACATTGCAAGAATGCTCTCTTTGAGTCTTACATGATGAATTTATTCGCCACATTGTCAACATAAATAACTTGACTCAAATTCAGCAACTTATATTTTTGCTATCTCAATATATTTTAATATCTAAGACATAAGTTGCTTCTCCAACATCATTCATGGATAAACGCTCTCCTAGTCAAATCTAGGTAGACTCAAGGCTAGGAATAGAAGTAAGTCATCAAGATTCCTCTTGATTATGGACGTTCATTTTAATTGTCAAATCTTTTAGTAATGGTTGTATACACAACCAATATTAATTAAATCCATTAACAATTAGCTTCCAGAATGGTAAATTTTAATCCCTTAATTTAGGAACTTAAGAGCATTTGACTTTAATTTTTGTTTTCGTTTTTTATTCTAAACTTAAAACATTACTATATTAATTTCCATAATATTTAATTCACGATCCGACTTGAACAAGATTATAATATAAAAACGTTTAATTTGTTAAAAAAATAAATTTAAATCGGCTTTACGCGTCTTTGCCGGACAATAAAGAATTAGTTAATACGTCTAAATCTTACCTTTGAGATTTTTTGAAAAACAATAATAATATATTAATAATATAGAATCTTCATTATACAAATATATAAATTTCATTTTGAATATTGTCAAAATTCTCATAAAAACTATCTGATGGGTCTTGCTCTGATACTACTGGTTAATTTTTAATCGTATCGAAAACTTTCTAAGAAAGAATTCAATAATCAACTGAGAACCCACTTATCTGGTGGTATTCACGTACACACGACTGTGAACACTCGACAATCTATTAAGTGCCTCTTAGATAGCTAAATTTCAAAATTCAGAAGCAAACATAAGTCATTGCGCAAACGTCGCTCGTTACTCGTTTGGAGGTTTTCTGAAAGTAAAAAACCTCCGACCCCTTTTTCTTTTTCTAATACTTTTATATTATTCATAAATAATGAAATCCATATTAACAATGTGAGTAAATATATATTTAATTTTGGAGTAAGTATTTGCTTACCATATTTTATAAAATTAATAATTCAATTAATTCTAATTGTAAAATAATAAAATAATTATTTTAAGTATCCACTAAAGTAATCGCCATAATATTCGTGTCGACATTCTATATACGTACGACCTTGTAGATCTAGCAATAATTTTTAGTCATCCAACGTGATAACATTGACCGTATGCCATAAGACATTAGGAACCGATTATTGTATAGTTTAAGTTCTTCATCTAACCGACGTACTGATTAATTCAGTGCAAACTATATCATCACCAAATCATGTTTTTACTTAATTACTAAAATATAATAGACTCACTTGAATGTAAAATATTCATAAGATGACTCATGAGTTTTCCTAAGTGACGGATAAATTTAAAGAAAGTTAGTTAGTTTTAACTAACTTTTAGTATGATTTCTAAAAGGTTGTGATCTCTGCCTACAAAATATTCGACTAATGATTCCGTAATATAATCAGATGCGGTAATAAGAATAGGAATCGGGGTAAAAGATTCCGATTTCCTTTTCGTGTCGTTTCTTTCATGACATTTGTGTATATGAGTATTTCTGTTGGAAGCATATCAAAATTAACTTTAAGAAACATTGGATGTGAATTTTATCCCAGACATTAACAAATAAAGAGTAAGTTAACAACCGAATTTCTCAACCGGCAAGTACATTATTGGTGAATATTTTCAAATGGTAATAAGCAAAGCACATTGGAATCTCTTAAAAGTTGGTGTTCACATTACACACTCCCTATGTGCATAGATAGGAAGCTTAACGTGGGCCACACCTCCCATCCATTTGAATATAAACCAAATAAAGCAAGACCTACCCCATGATTTAGGAAATAACAGTAAACAAGTATTCCTTTTTTTTTTATGAATAAAAAACTGGGGGGGGGGGGGGGGGGGGCGCGCATAAAATCATATTTTTCGTATGGCCACATGCTTCCGACCGGGTAACGTAAAACTACAATTTAAACAAACAAGAATGTTAACTGCCCGCGTGTTGGTCTTGTGATTCGGATTACTGTGGACGAGAGAATCTCAGGCCAATAGGTTTATGATATTTGATTCTTCTGACTCTTTCAAACTTTGTTTTTACGATGATAGATTATGATTAGAAGACATTTTTATTTTTCTGTTTCAAAATGACATCTAAATGAAAGAAAATGTCCACAAAAAGTAACAAATAATTTGTAACGGAGGGTCCTCGATCGTACACAAAGTCGACGTGCATTGAAATAGGAGTTCATAACTCCGTTGATTTCGAGCTTCTTTTGCCTTTTTCTTCACTCGGATGATAATGAAGAACTGGTGGTGGTGGGGATAGGGGTTGTGTCTCCTTTTGGCTCGTAAAAAAATAATAAAAAAATGTATAAAAATGGAAAAATTGGACGGGTGGATTGGAGTGGATCATCAATCAATTTTCATATCAAAACGATGGTTGCATGCATCAAACAATCGAACATATTCTTATTCCCCCCCCCCCCCCCCCCCCCCCTCCCATTAGAGAAAAAAGTATGTGCCTTTTTCCTTTTTTAATTTCTTTCCCCGTTTACTTGTTTATTCTAATCCCCCGGACGCGCTGGCCATCTCTCAACCGCACACATATCTCGTTTCTTTCTTCAGCACTCTATACATTTTCTCATACATATGTATTATGTGAACATAAACAACGAGACAGTACATGTATAGTTCGAACCCGACGAGAAAAAAACAAAACTATTAATAGATATTAACAAAGAAAATGATTAAAATCGCAAATAATACCTTTTGCGACTAACGCGAATTCCGGCGTGGAAGAACTGAATGGACCATAGAGCCCTTACCTTTCACCCCGTACATATTCCCTATTTAGGATAGAAGTGACCTTTCAGGTCCGCAGAGTGGAACTCGCACTCTCTACTCTCTAGCACATGCCATAGGTTCAAAATAAATAAATAAAAATCAGATTAAAAGGATTGTTTTAAATTAGCAGAAACATATATGCCCCATATAATTTGTATTTGACGAATGCATTCCACATATGTGAAAATTTTCATTATTTTTTTTAATACATTCGAATGTTTCCAAGGGTTATATCAAAGACGTCAAGCAAGTATTCAACAAAAAATAATATCCTTAACATAACTTTGCCCGTTGACGAATATTTTCTCAAATATTTCAGGAGAATATCTCCCCCAACAATTCCCGATCTGTTCCTTTACCGACCCCACTAGAGCTTTTAATTTACGATGTCTCCCAACAACATCTGCAAATCTTGTATTTTTCTTCAAAAGAGATAGTAATTTGCAATAATTGATTCCCTTAATGATTTGCACACAAATCGTTACTTAATAACTACAGCTTGTAGGTTTGTTCTCCTCTCCCCAAAGAATTCGTGATTACCTCCCACGTGAAGAAGAGCTTTCGACCTATAAGGAAAATAAAAGACGGATTGAAAGCGATTGGTGTTGAGCTTGAGGGACAACTCTCTTGACCAGAGTTTTGACATGGCATGAGGCATGGATGTTTCTCGTAACATAGCAAACGACCCCTTCTAAAATTTACATTGAGTTTGGGTCGTGGCTATCTCGCGATGAATGGAATAAAGATTCATAAAATTAAGTGTAATTATACATCCTATTACTTCGTAATTATTGTAAATATATTTAATGTGAATGTTATTATAATTCCTATTTATCCCTCATTAGTATACAATCTTTATTACTCGTTCCGTTACAATTATAAATTTCTTTTCGTTTTAAGATCCCTATAAATAGAGGGATATGTATGATATATGAAAGATTGAAAATCAATAAGATATTCTCCCCTTTCTCTCTTTCTTGTATTCTTTCGTTTCCTTCATCCTCCTTCTGCTTCTTTGTTTTATAATACGTTATCAGTACGAAGCTCTCTTGAAAAAAAGGGACGATTTTTGTTGGATTCTTCCAAACTAAGATCGGGGCTAAATCGACGATTCTATGGAGGTTTGTAAACGGTAATCTCACACGCGCTATTTTAATATTTGTATTATATTTATCGAAATCTCAGTAAATGAATTTTATTCGAAGCAGACCTCGATCCCCCAAAGCGGATCTATCGTACCAGAAGTGAATCCATCATCCCCAGAAGTGGATCTCCTATTCCCAGAAGCAGGTCATTGATCATCAATTCCCAGAAGCAAATCATTTTTTCCCAGAAGTGGATACTCGATTCCTAGAAGCTGATCATCATCGATCCCCAGAAATGAAACGATTAGCCGTGGTTAATATTAATTTCTTAACATCGTCATTCATATTGTGGAAAGGGAAAAAATGACAACTGTGGGCGTACTTGTCGTACGATGATTATTTTGTTTAATCTTGTTAATGCATTTGATTGATTTTTTTTTTTTTTTCTGTTGATGTATTTACATTGGGGCTTGTTAAGGTTCAACCTCATGACCTTTAAGCCAAAGACTAACTTAGCCACTCGACTGAAGTAAAGCTTAATTGTTATCTTTGTATTCTTATTATTATTATTTGCTCATATAATTTTGTTTATTATTAAATCTTAATATTTTTATTTCATTTCATGAATCAAATGGAGGTTCCCGGAAGTAAATTCTCGACAAATGAAAAATGCACTTGTCTCATAGACTACGCATCAACGTATACTATTTTGAAAAGCAAGAAATTCTTTACCGTTTTAGTAATGAACGAAACAATTGTCAATACGATATCTAGAAGTATGAAAATCATTGAGGGCACAGGAAGAACAAATATCTTATTATTCAGAGGAACAAATATTTGCATCGATAATGCGTTGTATTCCTCTAAGTCTCAGAGAAATTTATTGAGTTTTAAAGATATCTGCAGAAATGGATATCACATTGAGACTTCGAATGAAAATGACAAAGAATATTTGTGCATTACAACTATCATATCGGGTAAGAAATGTATATTAGAAAAATCACCCGCAGTTTCCTCTAGACCATATTTCGCAAATGTAAGTGTTGGCGAATTATATGCTGTTACAAATCAGAAGTATGTTGATCAAAATAATTTTATTATATGACATGATCGATTGGGGCATCCTGGAGCTATAAAGAATAATTAATCATTCGTGTGAGCATTCATTGAAAAACCAGAAGATTTTTCTCCCCAATTAATTTTCTTGTGCAGCTTGTCCCAAGGGAAGTTGATAATAATGCCATTACCATCGAAAATCATGGCTGAACCATTAAAATTTCTTGAAAGAATATAAGATGATATAGGTGGTCCTATTCATCTACCATATGGACCATTTAGATATTTTATGGTATTAATTGACGCGTCAACTAGATAGTAACATGTATGTTTATTATCCACTCGTAATCAAGCATTTGCAAGATTGCTTACTCAAATTATCAAATTACGAGCTCATTTACTTGATTATTCAATAAAATGTATTCGTCTTGATAATGCCCGAGAATTTACTTCTCAAGCTTTTAATAATTATTGTATGTCAATTAGAATAAGTGTTGAACATCATATAACATCTTGAAGCACATGTTCAGACACAATATGGCCTTGTAGAGTCATTGACAAAACGTCTTCAATTAATTGCAAGACAATTACTTTGAGAACAAAACTCCCGGTTCATGTTTGGGGACATGCAAATTATAATGAGGTCTCCCCTTTGGAAATAGTTTATGGTCAGGAGCCAAATATTTCCCTTCTAAGAATTGTTTTGTGTGCAGTATGTGCCAATTGCTCCACCACAACGCACAACGATGGGACCCCAAAGGAGATTGGGGATATATGTTGGATATGAATCACCGTCTATAATTAAATATCTTGAGCCATTGACGGATGATTTATTTACGATACGGTTTGCCGATTGTCATTTTGATGAAATGATAATTCCAACTTTAAGAGGGGAAATAAGCATCCGAAAAAGGAAATAATCTTGCGTGAGCTATCATTGGCTCATTATGATTCTCGTACAAAGCAATTTGAACTCAAAGTTCAGAAAATTATTCACTTGCAAATTTTAGTAAAACAATTGCTAGATGCTTTTAGTGACCCTAAGAAAGTGATGTCCCTGAAGCGTGGTAGACCAGTCAATGAATGGTTCAACCAGAATTGATGTCCCTGAAGGACAACCTAGTATTGCTAATGAGCATAAAATGCAAGTGAAGCGTGGTAGACCAGTCAGTTCCAAAGATAAAAATCCTCGTCAAAATAAAAGAAGTAAAGGCACAAACTGAGGACACAATTGCTCTTGAAAAACCTCTAGTCAATGAGAATATGATTCCAGAAGAGTCACAGGTACTTGAAAATAAAAAGATCTCTATAAACCCTAAACTCTATAAACTATGTTTTAACTGAAAAAAGATGGAATCGAGATGAAATCAACGTCGATGAAAATTTTGCATATGCTAAAATCGCTATTGTAAATGAAGACAAGGATCTTGAACCAAAGTCTATTGAAGAATGCAAACAAAGAAATGATTGGCCAAAATGGAAAGATGCGATTGAAACAGAGTTAAAATCGCTCGCAAATCATAAAGTTTTTGGAGATGTTGTCCAGACACCTGAAGGTGTACACCCGATCGGTTATAAATAGTGAGATCACGATCGCCTGCTAGTGGAGAAAGCGGACCCCAAGATAGAGCCCTTGGTATTTGTAAGAAAAAAATGGAAAAAATGAGATTGTGAGATATAAGGCACGACTTGTTGCTCGAGGATTCTCGCAGAGACCTGGTATTGATTATGAGGAGACATCTTCTCCCGTGCTGGATGCAACAATATTTAGATATCTCATAAGTTTATTAATTCATGAGAAATTGGAGATGAGATTAATAGATGTCGTTACAACATACATATACGGATCTCTTGAGAACGATATATACATGAAAATCCCTGAAGGATTCCAAATACCACTCGGTCAAATTATGGAGATCTCTATATGAATTGAAACAATCTAGACGTATGTGGTATAAACATCACAGTGAATATTTATTGAAAAATGGATATCATTATGATCCAATATTTTCATGTGTATTCATTAAGAGATTAAGATTAAAATTTGTTATAATTGCGATATATGATGACGATATGAATATTATTGGAACCATTGATGAACTGTATGAGGCAGTTAATTATCTCAAGAAAGAATTTGAGATGAAAGATCTCGGGAAAACAACATTATGTATTGGCTTGCAGATCGAGCATTTAGATAATGGAATTTTCGTCCATCAATCTGCTTATATATCAAAAGTATTGAAAAGATTTTTTTTATGGATAAAGTGCATCCCTTGAGTAGTCCAATGGTCATGAGATCGCTTGATATAAATAAAGACCCATTTCGACCTCGAATAAATGATGAAGAACTAATTGGTCATGAAGTACCTTATCTTAATGCTATTGGAGGACTAATGGGTCTTGCTAGTCAAACTAGACCTGATATATCATTTGTAGTTAATTTATTAGCGATATATAGTTCTTCACCGACGAGGAGATACTTCGACGAACTATGGACATGAGATTGTACTACTCGTGCCTGACGTAGAATTGATTGGATACGCAAATGCAGGATACTTATCCGACCCTCATAATAGTAAATCATAAACGGGCTATTTATTTACATGTGGTGGTACCACTATGTCATGGAGATCTATGAAACAAGCAATTACCACCACATCATCTAACCATTCTGAGATCATTACAATTCATGAAGCCAATAAAGAATGTGTATGGTTAAGATTAGTTATACAATACATTTGAGGGTCATGCGGCTTATCTGTAAATAAGAATTCCCCAATAATTTCATATGAGGATAATGTTGGTTGCATTGCTCAATTAAAGGGAGGATATATCAAAGGCGACTGAACGAAACATATATCTCCAAAATTCTTTTTCACCCAAAATCTCCAGAAAAGTGGTGACATTGATGTTCAACAAATACATTCATCGGAGAATCTGATAATTTATTCACAAAGGTTTTGGCTACAACAATTTTTGAAAGGCTGGTGCATAAAATTGGAATACGCAAACTTGGAGATTTAAAGTAATGTTGCAAAGAGGGGTAGTAAACGGATTGTACTCTTTTTTCCTTTACCATGGTTTTTTTCTCGTAGGATTTTTCATGAAAAGGTTTTTAACGAGGCATATCATAATGAACATTCAAGAGGGAGTATTGTAAATTTATTTATTGTGAATGTCATTATGACTCTTATTTATCCCTCATTAGTATACAAATTTTATTATTCCTTTCGTTACAATTACAAATTTCTTTCCGGTTTAAGATCCCTATAAATAGAGGGATACGCATTGTATCTGAATGATTGAAAATTAATAAGATATTCTCCCCTTTCTCTCTTTGTTGTATTCTCTCGTTTCTTTCATCCTCCTTCTCCTTCTTTATTTTATAATAGTAATAACATTAATTTATTTAATTGTACATATTTCATGGAATATATGTAAGTTGAAGTTGAGTAACAGTTTGTTACTTGATCAGGCAATCGAAGATACCACTCTTACCTTGAGGTTTCAATCTTTCAGTTAATCAACAAATAAAATAAAATTATCATCACAATGAATAGTTATTCCATGTTACCCGTTTGTTTCCTTCTTTAAGAATTGGTATGATGCATAGCTTTTCCGCATGCCAAGGTAACTGGTAGTGTTCGATTTTATAAGATATTGTTTGAAGTTCGACATGAATTACTTGGACCATTGTAATGGTTGGGATCTCAAGTGTCACACATATATCCCCCGGTCATATTCTATTCCATACTCTTATGGGATGTTTGGTATGCAAAATGAATGGAGGAATGAAATGGATTTGGAAATACAATGGAACTAGGAAGGGAATGCAAATTCTATTACTTTGCCTAAAGTAACGGTCATTTCTTTCAAAATTGATATGTCCATTCCGTTCCAAGCTTTCTTTTGTTTAGTTAACCAAAAATCACGTAGAATGGAATAGTCATTACATTCAATTTCTTCTACAACTTCGCAAACCAAATGTCCCCTTACTTTATTAGTTATCATGTTTTAATCACTCTACTTTCGGATATAATAATTAGACATAATTTAAAATACAAATTTATTGAAAGATTAAATAAGATATATTTGCCAACAATTATGTTGTTCAGTAAAAAGCATTGCTTGTTCATATACATAACCAAATTTATTGTATTTAGTTAATTAATTATATATCAGCGGCCCCAATAATCAGAAGTAATCATTTATATCACTGTTTATTGAATTGTACACATAATTTTTTATTTTGAGAATTCACATATTTATTATAAAATAACATGTTATTGACAAAAATATTACTAAGCAACTCAGTGGCGCTAAACATTCTTTTGACGAATATGAATATTTTTTTCTAATGAAAGACCGAACCTTTAGTGATTCTCATGTTCTCTTAATTTCCATAAGTATAATTAAAGAAGCAATTAAATATTCTATATTAACATAAGTCTGTTAGTACTATAATTCACACATTATTTAGGAGATGGTTTAGCTTTACCAAATGATATATAGGATTGAAATAATATATTATCAATAAATTACAAAACTAATGATAATATTGTTACTTGTTTTCCAAAATTATAGTGATAACAATATTAAGGAAAGAAATTAACTATAGTACTTTTAAGACAAATATTTTTTGAATTTTTGACTTCTAGAAAAAAATAAAAAAACGGAAAGCCGGAAGAGAATAAAAAATTCAATTTAAGCCAAACAGGGAGTAATACTCATAGTAGTGATTAACTTTTACTATTTGAATGAATGGTCCATCTATAAGTCCACTCATTCAGATCGTGATTGCTGGTACAAAGACAAGGAGGTCAGATTGGTTCAGCGTGAGGGAGTGTTAAAAATGAAATATATAGTATAACATGCAATCACTTAACAATACGAGATTTTATGATAGTTCACGTCAGTTGCTCATGTCCCAAAAATAACGGAAATGGATAAGAATAAAATGCTTTCCACTTACTCGTTTTCGGTTATAATGGTTTGCGTTGCCTATATGTTCCGTTCTATTTCGTGCATTCAATCAAAAAATGATATATAACCAATTTGTTTATCATTTTTTTATATACAACAATTATTCATGCATGCATTATGGGACGTTACTCCTCCGTGTCTTATAATAAAATGAAGCTGACGACCCTTTTACCTCATGAATTATTAATACGATATATTTATGAAGAGAAAAAAGTGGAGCACCAAGTCCTCCTTTCCATCCTTTCAGGGAAAGCTACAAAATTATGAGCTTTTCATCATCTATTCCTTCCCGGAGAATTCACAATTTTTCAACGCCCGCCTTCCCGTAATTAGTAAAATCCGAGTCCACGAGCGAACGGATTCCCGGCATAAATTAGTACGGAATACATGCAATGCAATACCCATCAACATCCTCCTCCTACTTTCAAATTTAAAAAGAAAAAAAAATTGCATCAATGTCATATGTACCCCTGTTAAATATATTGTCTTTGGCTCGAGTGAAGTTCTCACATTTGGATCGGAAATCGTCTGCCTATTAGAAAAAGACAAAATCTCGATGTGATAAATTGATTAAACGAGTGATCATGCCGGGTGAGATAAGTGAAACACAGTGAATATTTATTTGCGGCTCGTTCTTATTAGACGAGCACACACGATGACTTAGATCCGATAGGGACACTTTCCCTTTATTGGTGTGTTCCGGCTGTTGTGATTTAACTTTATAAGCTATGGTTTCACAACTTTTGTTCTTTCAGAGGGCAGCAAAGCTTTTGGCTCTCTTTTCTTCAATCCCTTCTAGTGTCGTCGTCATTCATCGTTTACCGACTTTTCTGAGGGTGGGGTCCAAGTTTTAACTTCTACTTCTTCCAAAGTATCTCCTCCATTGAGGGAAGTCCTAACAAACAAATTCACCAAAATAATCTAAAATC
Source organism: Melastoma dodecandrum (assembly GCA_029817715.1). Taxonomy (NCBI): domain Eukaryota; kingdom Viridiplantae; phylum Streptophyta; class Magnoliopsida; order Myrtales; family Melastomataceae; genus Melastoma; species Melastoma dodecandrum. The sequence continues at coordinate 2,087,897 of JARUPY010000434.1, forward strand.
CAATTAGTCTCTCCCCCCATATTCCTTCCGATTTTACTCCTTCACCCTCTTCTTTATCAACACCTGAAATAAGTAAAAGGAAAAACACGATTAGCACTAAAAAAGTAATCCACAAAGGATGGGATTTAAATTTGTCAAACGGAATGTGTCTCGTTCGGGAAGTCCCATCTCATTCCTAGAAACAACGGTTGAAAACTTTGGGGCGAAAACCACCTCCTCAACCATTAATATTCGTTGGCTCGGAGTCCCGTATATAAAAAAAAAAAACAAATGGCAAAGAAGTTTTAATCGCTCTGATCAGGCAATCATATAAATAAATTCCTAACTTATGGTCATATTTTAAATAATTTAGAAAATAATAATTTAAAAGACAAACAAAAACATTTTCCCGTAATAATTTATACATAGGTCACACGAGTACTTTCACTTTGACATCCGACTCCAGTTTCAAATAGTAAATAAAAATAAAAGAACTAGCAAAATATACGTTTATGGCCTCGACTTTTAAGTCAATATTCTATTTTGGTATAACTTATAATTTATTATAGGATTTTATCACCGACTTTTATTTTTATATTGATTTTGGTCGATATTGAATTTCGTCTCACAAAAGCAAATAAGACCTAACTATATCTTAATAGTGGACCACCAACCTCTCGTCCTTGTGTTACTCCACCTCATTATCCACCTTACTCCGTAGAAGCAGCCCCCCAACAGGCTAATCATTCAATCTTTATCGATTTTGTGCTGACAGCATCAACAACTACTATCCAGCTTCGGCTTCCAACCACTTGATCCGGCCATCAAGATCCTAAAATTAAAAAAAAAGCTTCGACAAGGTTCTAATATTATTTCCACTTTTTTCAATTTTGCTTTTCTTTTTTGTCATTAAATGAAAGACTGTCTACTAATGTTTTGTTTGGCTTTCATATGATAAAATTCAAGATCGGCCAAAATTAATATAAAAAATGAAAGTTGATAATAGAATTATATAATCAATTAAGTTTACTCAAAGTTGAGGTCATAAATTAATATTTTAAGTAAAAGAAATTAGGATATTTTTCTTGTTCAAATGAAAAATAAAAAAATAAAGGATTTAATTTATACATATAAAGTAGATAAACTCCTGAAAATAAAATTAATTTTTTGTCAAGTTATTAAAACATATGTATTAGATAAGTTTTATAGATTATTTAGCTTTCAGTGAAATTTATGTTTACAGTATTTTATGATTTCTTAAACTTATTAAAGATTACATCCTATGGGCTCGGCGAATTGGGTGGTCCGTACGGCATCCAATGCATTTGTATTCGTATATTATTCGCAGGCCGAAAGTAGAGGACAATGAGAGTGGGAGTGGGGACGTCTTCAGACTGCGAGGCAAGCGTACGGGGACACATACAACACACTGACACTGTTTTTTACCGTTTAGTTTAAAAAAATTTACGAAATAAAATTAATTATTTTAAAAATAAAATAGGTTATTTGAAATATTGTTGTTTAATTAAAAAAAAAGTTGCTTCTCAAAGCGTAATTTAAAGAATAGAAAAGTTCTTTAATTTTTCTTAAATTATATTGTCCTAAATAATGATTTTGATTTAAAAGTCCTCTTAACTTTTAAAAACATTTATGTCGTCAAAACCGGAACAATATTATGAAATATTGAAGAATTCGTATTATATTTCGTCAATTTTTTTTAAACATAGTACGAAGTTCCTGACACTTGTTCGTTAGTTGTCATCGTCTTCACCATCATCACAGCGATCAACACATCCATCCCGTCCATTCATAAAATATTAAAAAAGAAATAGAAACCCCATTCTTCCCAATAAAGGCCAAGGAGAAGACATGGAAAGACCCAAAGAAAGAAGGAAGAAGACGTCCTAAGACCTTAAAACAACAAAACAAACACAAAACTCCTGGAGAGGCAAAAAGCCATGAGAGTCCCTCCAACGACATCATCACCTATTCCTCCTACTAATCATCCCACCCACCACCATCATATTCCTCAGCCTCTCGACAACACGACTGCCCCCGACCCTCCTCCCCACCCGCCTGCTCCAGACGATGCCTCCGCCGCCACCGTCCCCCACTGGGACGACCACGTCCTCCATACCCTCGACTGGGATTCCATCATGAAGGACCTCGGCCTCGGCGACAACCCCTCCAATCCCCCACCTATCAAGTCCTCCCCTGCCGCCAGCGGTTCGGGTTCCTCTTCCCCTCGTCATCACCAATATCTCGACCCTGCCCACCCACCCCAGATCCCATTCGACCAGGGTCACCTCCCCATTCCCCCCGATTTTGAGGTTTACTTCGATCAGGGTCTCCCCCTGCTGCCGTCTCATCATTTTGCCGGGGCCGGCGCTGGGGGTTACGGGGAGTGCGATGGTGGGTTTGGCACCGGAGGGTTTCAGACCCTGGAGGACCTGATTCAGGTCTCCGACTGCGTCGACTCTGAAAACTTCCAGTTCGCGCAGGCGATATTGGCACGGCTCAATCAACGTCTTAGGACTCCGGCGTCCGGCAAACCAATTCACCGCGCAGCCTTCTACTTCAAGGAGGCCCTCAACACCCTCCTCTTCTCTCCTGCTGCAAACCGCCCAAAACCCTCGCGGTTCTCCTCGTGGCCGGACATCATCCAGAATATTCGTGCCTACAAGGCCTTCTCCGGCGTTTCCCCTGTTGCCATGTTCACCCACTTCACCGCCAACCAGGCCCTGCTCGAAGCCATCGCCTCCCCTTCAGGCTCAGCCGCAACCTTCCATGTGGTGGACTTCGACATCGGCTTCGGTGGTCAGTATGCATCGTTGCTGAAGGAAATCGCAGAGCGGTCAGAGTCCTGCAAGTCCCCTGTGCCGTTAGTTCGTATCACGGCTGTTGTCAAGGAGGAATTCGCTGTCGAATCCAGATTGATCAAGGAAAACCTGACCCAGTACGCGAATGAGGTGAAGGTCCGGGTCTCAATCGATTTCATTCTGGTTCGCGCCTTTGAGATGATCTCCTTCAAGGCCATCAAGTTTGTTGATGGGGAAGTGCTTGCCTTCCACCTCTCGCCGACCATATTTATTCGCCTCGGTTCTATGAGTAACGTCCTGAAGTTCATGAATGATGTCAAGCGGACCTCTCCCGCTGTGGTGGTCTTTGTGGATAGCGAGCCGTGGGTTGGGACCCATGATGGAGGGCCGGCCTCGTTTCGGACAAACTTGGTCAACTGTCTGGAGTACTACGCCACCCTGTTCGAGTCCATAGATGCCGCGATCGGGTGTGGGAGCGGAACAGCCGGGGGAGGGGAGAACGGGAGTGCCTGGGGAAGGAAGATCGAGGGTTGCCTGATGCAGCTAAGGATAGAGGCGGCGGTGGAGGGGGCAGCGAGGAGGGCCGTGCCGCCGTGGAGAGAGGTGTTTCCCCGGGCAGGGCTGAGAGGAGTCCGGATGAGCCATTTCGCAGACTTTCAAGCGGAGCTGCTGCTGGGGAAGGTCCAGGTACGCGGCTTCCACGTTGCCAAACAACAGGGTGAGCTCGTGCTCTGCTGGCACGACCGACCCCTCGTCGCCACGTCTGCATGGGGGTTCTGATTTGGCCATCGGTCAAAGGTTAAGAAAATATTATTATTATTATTATTATTATTATTATTATTATTATTATGGACCATCTTAACCTGCTTATATTATATGGTGTAGTTCTATTACTTACGTAGTGATAATCCCAAACAAAATATGTTTGGGCGATGAATGTACGTAATGGTGTTCTTAGATGTCTTCCCTTTTGCCCACGCACTTTCGTCCCCTTCCACACTTTTTAAGGAACTTCCTCTCACCAAAGCTTTTGTTTAGTACGAAATTTTCATTGAGTTTCATATATTTCATACCTATTTCGTACTATACGAAATAATTTTGTACCGTTTTTATCATCTTTCGTACTCTAAGAAAGAGTTTAGTACTTCGGTACAAAATAATTTCGTACCGTACGCAATGTGTACGAATACGAAAGAATTTCGTATTGTACAAAATAGTTTCGTACATAGTACAAGAGAGTTTCCTTCTGTTTTGTATCGAGTACGAGAGAGTTTCTTACCATACGAGAGAGTTTCGAATCGAACGGAAGCTTCAGCGAGGGAAAATTTAGCCTCTTCTCGCGTTTAACCTAATTGAAAACATTGATCGGCATGTTGGATTATGTTCATGGTCGAAGAAATCAACACTAACTTAACGAGTTTTGCATCCAAATGACCCGCACCTTTCCACACAAATTGTCATTTGAAGTGTCTACTTACAAATTATTACTTCACGCAGCGCACCGAAGTTCTTTTCCTTTTTATTAATATTTTACAATTTTGTTACAAAACGAAATATTATGTAATAATACAAGAAGTCAACAAAATTAGTTCAACAAAGAATTCGTTTCGATAGGAAAAGTTCGTATTTTCTAATCAAAATTGATATTTTTATCCTTTAGCAAACTTTCTTTGTTTTACAATGAACTAACCTGTAGTTAATATGACAAAATTCGTTCAGAATAAAACATCGTTGCAGAACAGAAAAGTGTTTGTATTTTATGATAAAAAAAGTCAATACTGTAATGATAGAGTGAAGATAGAAATTGGGTTAATAAATTCAATGAATAAGGCGAAGCTTTGGGGTCTAGCAGAACAACTGCAAACCGCGATGACAAACCTTGAGGAGTTTCAAACGAAATTTTTTTATCGATAATCGAAATCCCAACTGATAGAGGAAGAGAAAAGAGTGGCAATTGAGTATTAACCTGTTGGCGAGAATGGAAGATACCATGGTGTTGACACGATAGAAAATTTCGGGCATAACTCTGACAAAAGCCTATGTGTTAACACAATAGAATATCTTGGGCCTATTTCTGACTGAGCCCATAATAAACACGAAACCCATACGCACCAGGCCTGCGTCTATAGTCTACACAGACTATGTGGCGAAGGAAGTCTACAGCGGCAGAGTGATAACCTTGTAATCAGGGAAGTCTACAAGCCTACGCCTGCAAAGGACACATGTCAAAGGGAACGGTTCGATAACCCCGAGATAAATGGGACTTGCAACCCACGCATATGCTAGTACATGTCTTAGAAGACAATCAATTAAACCCAAAGTCAAAGGAGTCTACAACCCACGTTTACACGAGTGGAAGTCAGCTAGCTCCGAGATTCTTAGGGGGTAGTTGAGTCTGGAAGATCTTCAGAAGGTCATAACAGACCAAGTATAAAAGGGGAAGATCTCCCTCAGAGAAAATCACGATCAAATCAGCCAAACAGAAGCTTATCTTGCTCGTCACCCCTTAGTTTAGTTGTTAGGATTCCCCGACCTAGGCGAAACCCCTAAGGTTTCATTGGTCTTACCTCCACCATCAGAGTGAGTAACCGTAGCTCTGGTAACAACTCTCCGCCTTCGACTCAAATGCCAGGACGAGCAACCATAGTCACGGTATACTTCTCTGCCTTCGACTCCAATGCCAGGACGAGCAACCGTAGTCTCGGTACACTTCTCCGCCTTCAACACCGCCACCAGGGTGAGCCACCGTAGCCTTGGTATCCACGTCCGCCTCTACATTCGACCACGGCCCGTCCGCCAAGCCCAGCAGCTAAGTCCTGCCACCCGAGGAGTGCAAGTCTACAGCGCTCTGCCACCAGGTCCACGACTACGCTGACCAGATTCTCGAGTCCGGAGTGCCCAACGTCAAGTCCACGACCTCTTTCACCGTTCAAGTCTACGTCCCCGCTCTAAGTCTACGGAGCACAGTAGACAGTCTACGCCATCACCACCGTCCTTCTTTTTATTTTTATGGTTGTAAGCTTTCTTTACTTTGTGTAAAAACGTTTGCATACAATCATATTTCTTCAATTACTTACCAACGACCACATCTACAATCCCTGCGAGTCTTATTGCCAAATATTTCCGACGTGATCTATTTCCTGCGCGAACACGTTTTTGGCGATCATAGTAGGAAACGTGAAACTTAAAGTTTTCGGATGGCAAAAAGTACCAGGAGCGGAGTTAATCGCGATCCTCCTCCCCCTCCATTAGATGGAGATGATACACGTCCACCATCAGACTTAAATGTCGAGAATCCGGCTCTAGGAAGCTAAGAGACCGCGAACCAGCCCGATTCCGGGGTTCATACTCCTTGTGAGTTTATATCTAGACTTGAATTCCATAAAGAATTCAATGATATGAGGAGCCTAATAGACATATCACTGGATTACAAGACAATATGGCTCAGATTTTGAATTCTTTCATGAGAGCAGCCCGGCGCGTAGAGAGGCGCAACGTGTCATTCTGGGGGGATGAGCCTTGGGGTGGGGCTAACCCGCGCGCTACGGAAGTCGGTGATAAGGACCGAATGTCCCCATCGAGACCGACTACCTCTCGGTCTCCCACCTGGAGAGCAAATGCGGTGTACGCGGTGAACCATGTAGACGACGAGATAGAGGCTCAGGGCGAGACAAGCAGGTATGCAAGTGCCATACCCCCTCATCGACATGGTAAAGCTCCGGTAGAGGAAATTTCTCCAGGGGAACCTCCCATTATGGGAAATTTACCACGGGCAGAGAGCTTCTACACTAACGTCTCGGCAAACCCACAGCCACTTCGAGCTACACCAAGGGTGTCGTATCCCCCAGAAAAATCGGGACAGAAATATGTTCGAGAACAGTTCGACCCTGTTCCACCACCACCACCGAATCTGAGGGAGACGATCGCTCAGGTTTTAGAGTAGATGGTACTTGGGGCAGTCAGGCAAGACGACCATGATTTATACAGGAGTCCGTACCCTGCCTACATCGACAGGGAATATCCCCTGCCCAGGGGGTACAGAGTACCCGACTTTACCCGGTTTTCGAGGGAAGATGAGATGACGCTCGTGGAGCATATAGCCCGGTTCACTCATCAGGCAGGGGACGCTACAGCCAATGATTTTTGGAAGCTAAAGTTATTCACGATCTCTCTTGCAGGAGATGCCTTCATATGGTATGCAAGTCTACCTCCTGGGTCAGTAACATCATGGGCAGAGATGCAGTCTTCTTTTATGAAGGCATTTGCGAGGTGATGCGGCTTAAGCAAACCGCCGGGGAACACCCAGGACAGTTCCTCATGTGCCTGCGCAAGGCGCTACTGCGCTGTAGACCTGCAATTCCTGAAAGAGATCAATTGATGATCGCGTTAAACGCGTTGTTTATGCCCTTCAAGAAAAAGTTGCAGGGAGAAAGGTTTAATGACCTGTATGACTTGTCCAGAAGGGCGACTGAGTATCATCAGTTACTGATGGAAGAAGCGCAGTCCAAGCACGCTTATTAGTTGGAAACCCTTGAGGTAGACATGGCCGAATTCGTGAAAGATGAGGCGACGGTTTGTGAGCCTCTAGCGAGGAAAAACTCAAAAGCAAAAGCATCCCAAAAGTCTGGCGAAGAAAGAAAGTATTCTTTTGACATGGACAAGGCAGATGCAATCTTTGATTGGCTCATCCAGCGGAAGCGCATCAAACTTAAACCAGGCCATAGAGCCCCCCAGACAAAAAGGGAAAAGACTAGAAACTACAGCAAATGGCATGGGTCGTTTACACACACGACCAGAGATTGTCTGTCATTCAGAAATATAATCCAGGACCTTATAGAGTACAAGGAATTATGTTTTCCTAAAGTTGACGAAGTCACCATGGTCGACAACAGGCCTTTTGACGATGAAATAGCCATTCATATGTTCAATGTTGCTGATGTAGACATCAATTTCATTGAAACTAATATGGATATTTCCCTGCAGGACATGAAGATCCCCGGGGAGACTTTGGTGGCGAATGCCCTCTTTCGTCGACTGGCTGATAAGGGTGTAGTCACCTGTCCAATCAAGGAGGTTGCGCCCAGCCTTTGTTGCTGGCATATGGATGACACGCACACCACTGATAGGAAGTACCTGCAGAACATTCAGGGAGATACCTGGTATGATTTGACCCCACTTGAGGAGGTAGTAACGGGAGTAGTGCCCCCAAGCTCGCGAAGCGCCTCCAACAATTCACAAAGGGGATTTAAAAGCCCTCCAAGCGTAGAGCGTAGGCCAGCAACCCGGGGAGGAAGAGGTGGCTCTCATGGTCGAGGTCGAGCACCTGAGCAACAGCCTCGGGCGTTTAAACGTCCCAGGCGACACCTGGAGTTTAATGATTATTCTTCCCAACAAGGCGCCAAGTCGAGGCAAGAGAGATTTGGCCATTATGACGAATCTCGTCCCGGGAGCGCAGAAGTAGACAACCCCAGCAGAGCCCAACGATCCGAAAGACCGCAGGAGAAGGCGAACAAGCCGAGACGTGGGATGCCTAAAGTAGACATCCAGGCGCTTCGGACAGGCCCACCAATAGCTCAGTTCTTGGACGAGAAGATGCTCTGTCAGAAATGCAAACTCATAGCTCAAAACAGGATCCTGATCACTGAGCTCTGCACTTCCTATTCCGTCAGCTATTTCCTCAAGCTTGTAAACTTGTCCTCAAATGGGGAATTCGTGGTCAAACCCGCGCACTCTACAGCTACAGGTACTTGCGAAACTAACAACACTTGTTCGGAAACGCAGTAGGTACCCACGCGAACGATAATGGGATACGACCCACTTGTTGGCGACTTTGTTGAGGTACGTCAAATTCTCCTTAGTTCTAAGAGATGAAGGGTGATTAGAGCAGTTAACCCTTCAAAATATTGACAGAAGGCAGTGGGCAAGACCACTATGCCACCACGGGTACGCAAGAGAAGGGACAGACGTCTAAGTCACGTCGCCAAGAGGCCCAGGCCTACCCTCTCAGGAGCTGTTCCGTCGGCTAGAGCGCCTACAAAAGGAGTTAACCCCGAGTCTACAGACCATTCAGAAGAGCCTGGCTCGAGCTTTGACTATACCCCACTCCGGAGCGAGATCCTAAGTGATGTCGACGGGGAGATGAGACCAGCCGTGAGCTGCAACGCTCTTACCCTGCTTGTAGACTTCGCTTGTAAGCGAGACATGGGGACCTTAAGAGATAAAGTGCCTCTTCCTTGTTCTCTAGTTTACCCAGCGGGCTTTCCATTAAATTGGTTGGAAAAGCCGTCTGACAGCATGAAACAACACATGCATTCGTTATACATAACTGCTACCTTTGATGGTACAATGGTGACTCGAGTCCTTGTAGACAACGGAGCTACTATAAATGTGCTCCATTTGTCCAGGTTTAAAATGCTTTGGTATAAGCCTCACGACTTGGTTAAAACCAACATTGCAGTAAGTGATTTTAATGGTAGGAAAGCCGAGTGCCTAGGAGTTTTCTCTGTGCACCTCGAGGTGGGCGCTAGGAAAGAGAAGCTGCCTTCTTTGTGAAAGACATAATTCCTACTTTCAATGCACTGTTGGGCAGCGACTGCCTCCATAAAGCTGCAGCTATTCCTTCCACGTTGCATAGAGAGTTGATGCTTTGGGTTGACTCTGAAATTGAAATTATCAAGGCCGATGAATATTCCTGTTGTAACAAAGGTATCTTGCATACAGAGACAAGCAAGACTGCCAAGGACCTTACACTGGAACAGCGCTATAAGCTTGGCGACACTACTGTTGGACTATGGGACATTGTAGACTATGGGACATCGCACCCCAAATCGGATACAGGGCCGATCGTTCCAACTGGATGGGGAGACGAGTTGTCTGCCCAGGATATAGAAACGGTTCTCCAAGAAGTTAACTCGGGGGAAAACCCTGTAGCGACCGGTGAAGCAAAAGAAGGAAAAGTAGAGAAAGACCAACATAATGGCGCCGCGGACTTGGAGCCCGATGACTCCTAAAGGAAGGTACCTATGGACCAGAATGAAGCAATGACCGAAGCAGTCATCGACGTCCTTCGACGGCTTCAAGTCTACCAGAGAAATCGCTGCTGTAGACAACCTATCTCTTGGTTTTCAATAAACTCAGAAGCGCTTAGAGCGCCTAGTGCTTGTAATAAGCCCGTGTCTATCGACTTAGGTGGATCAGAAGAACGCGAGTCTTTGATGACTCCATGCGACCCATTGGTCAGCATTAACTTAGGAAGTGAGTCATCTCCCAGAGTTCTTTTCATTAGTTCTTCTGTGAATAAAGAACTTTTTAATGCGATTAAGGGAGTACTTGAGGAATTCAACGATTGTTTCGCCTGGGATTACACTGAGATGCCAGGGTTGGACCGTAGACTAGTAGAACATGCCCTTACTATCAAGAAGGATTTTAAACTAGTGCAATAAGCACCAAGGCGCTTGACTAACGAAGTCACACAGTTAGTCTTCGAAGAGGTCAAAAAACTCTTTCGAGCAGGTTATATAAGGACTTCGCGCTATACAGAATGGATCTCTAGCATTGTGCCCGTCCTTAAAAAGAACGGTAAAATCAGAGTCTGTATAGACTTTAGGGATCTGAATCGTGCCACTTCGAAGGATGAATACCCTATGCCCATCGCAGACAATCTTGTAGACAAGACAGCAGGGCATCAGATTATGTCGTTTATGAATGGATTTTCTGGTTATAACCAAATCTTCATCGCGGAAGAAGACATATACAAAACAGCATTCAGATGCCCCTTAGGAATATTCGAGTGGGTAGTAATGTCATCCGAGTTAAGGAATACTGGCGCTGCTTATCAACGAGCAATGAACACTATATTTGATGCTTCTCTTAGCAAGACATTAGAAGTCTACATTGATGATATAGTGGTTAAGTCGACAAAAGAAGAACTTCATGTAGATCATCTCAGAAATGCCTTTATGAAGATGAGAAAGCATCAACTTAAACTAAATCCGCTTAAATGCGCTTTTGGCGTCAAAGCTGGGCAATTTCTAGGTTTCTTGGTACATCAACGCGGTATTGAGGTTGATCAGAACAAGGTGAAAGCCATCCAGAATTTGGCGGCACCGAGAAACAAAAAGGAACTACTGGCTTTCCTTGGAAGAGTGAATTACCTGCGTAGGTTTATTGGAAATATTGCAGGAAAAACCGAAGCATTTGGCAACCTATTGAGGGGACAAAATGGCTTCAGGTAGACTGAGAAACACAAAGAAGCGTTCAATGCTTTAAAGAAGGTGGACGAAAACGGACGCGAAAGGGCCGTTTACTATTTATCAAGACAGCTGACCCCAGTCGAGGTCAGATATGCCCCGAAAGAAAAGTTGTGTCTATCGGTATTCTACGCCGTCATGAAGCTGAGAACTACATCGGGACCGGTGAAGTCTACGTGGTGTCTAAGTCACCCATTATTAAGTACTTCTTTGAGAGTCCATTATTAAGCAGACGAATTAGCAAATGGAGCCTAATCTTGTCCCCGTATGACCTGAGATACAAGTCTCAGCAATCGATTAAAGGATAAGCACTGGCTGATTTTCTAGTCGACCATGGCCCAGCCTTGTCTATAGAACAAGAAGAAGCAACCGAAGAGGTTTGGCAGGCTTGGTTTAACGGTTCGTCCACTAAGAATGGAGCCGAGATAGGAATTCATATAATTTCCCCTATGGTAAAGACATCAGGCTAGCTTTTCGCCTCCAAGTAATACCTACCAACAATGCGACGGAATACGAAGCATTAATAACGGTGTTAAAGGAACTCTTAGCGCTACAGGCGAAACACGCCCGTATCAAGGGAGATTCGCTGCTGGTTATTAACCAGGTCAACAAAGAATGCACCTGTCAAGACAGGTTATTGCCCTATTTCGAGATGGCCCAGCGACCTATTACAGGTTTTGAACTTGTCACGTTCTAATTCGTAGGGTGTGAGGAGAATGTGGTGGCTAATAGCCTGGCTCAGTTAGCGTTAGGGTATATAACCAGGCTGGAACAGGGAGATATACCCGAAATAGGCTCGCATCTACAGCTGGAAGCCAAGATCATGGTGGTAGACATTATGAAGCAAGAGAGAAACTGGAGGAAACCGATAGCTGATTTTTTGGCGGATCCCGGTCAAAAAGCCAAGCAGCGAGTTAAGGTTCTGGCTCTTTCATATGTCCTTTTGGACGGTGTTCTCTATAGAAAAGATACAAGCGGAGTCCTCCTAAGATGTGTAGACTTGGATGAGGCTATTCAAATAATGTTGGAAACCCATGAAGGGCTCTGCGGATCGCACCAAGCAGGGATAAAAATGTGTTGGATTATTCATAGGCATGGTTTTTATTGGCCATCAATGATGAAAAATTGCATTGAAATGGCCAAAGGATGTCAGGAATGCCAATGACATGGCCCTATAACTCGCTCCCCAGCAACTGAACTCACTCCTGTAATCAAACTCTAGCCTTTTAAGACCTGGGCATTGGATGTAATAGGAGAAATTCACCCTCACTCTAGTCGAGTGATGCATATATTTTGGTGGCAACAGATTACTTCACCAAATGGGTAGAAGCGCAAGTCTACAAGAAAGTCGATCATAATGAGGTCATCAATTTCTTGCGGACTAACATCATCTATCGTTTCGGCATTCCCCAGAACATTGTCGTAGACAATGGAACGACTTTTAATAATTTAAAAGAAAGGGAATTTGCCGAGGAATTTGGTTTTTCAGTCCTAAATTCCACTCCGTATTACCCACAGGCGAATGGACAGGTTGAAGCTTCCAATAAACTAATCAAGAACAACATCCAGAAGATGGTCGGGCTTAATCCAAAGAAGTGGCATGAAGTATTAGACGATACGCTCAGGGCTCTGAGAGTCACTAAGCGCAAAAGCACCGGAGAAACTCCGTTCGCATTAGTCTACGGCCACGACGCGGTATTACCTATCGAAATGAGATACAAATCACTCCGCGTCAGCCAGCCTTGCCTACAAGACGAAGCCATGTATATAGCCTTGGAAGAATTAAAGAAGAAAAGGCTCGAGGTTGTAGACAAGATAGAGGTGCATAAGCAAAGAATAGCCCGCCATTAGAATAAGAAAGTTGTTCACAAAGACTTTTAAGTTGGCGACTTAGTCTGGAAGATGATCTTACCACTAAGGATCAAAGACCAGATCCTTGGAAAGTGGTCTCCTAGCTAGGAAGGACCATACCATGTCAGCGAGACTTTCTCTGCAAACAACTATAGGTTGTCGACACTCGATGGAGTCAAGCAACCTTTAAAAATCAATGGCAAGTATTTAAAGCATTATAGGAAGACAATATGGGAATCGCACAGTAAGATTCTGAGCAAACGCTTCCCATTCATATGGGAACAAATAGCAAAGAATTGATCAAATGAAAACTTTATAGCTCTAGATTGAAAAGTTTCTACAAAAGGATGTTAAAACTAAATGAGTCTACAGCTAAAAAGGAAAAGTTCGAGGGTATCGTTCCTTGATATCCCTAAAGAAATAACTAATTAAACCACCCTCATCGTGCTTGGTCCGGGCACCCCGCGTGCTGCGTCTATGAACAAGAGAGTCAAGACCTTGGCCTGGGTCTTCTTGACGGTGACTGCATTCCTCTGACGGAACCAAGACTTCAGTTCGTCCCGATCCTGCTCTTCAGAGGCATGAGCAGATCTTTCTATAAGTAGAGAGTCTACTGTAGAAGCCCGATCCTTGAGATCCTTCTCCTTGGCCATAAGGTCCGCAATCTTAGCCTGGACCTGTGCTAGCTCGCAAGCCAAATCCTCCTTTTGCCCCTTGAGAAGTTGCAGGTCAGTCTCTTCCTCTGCGCGCTTCTTCAAAGCATCAGCAATCCTGGACTGGGCGTTGTCGACTTTTGTAATATCTTGCATGTATGTCGACCAATCAGACCAGAAACGCCCCCTGAACTCCTCACACGCCGCTTGCATCTCAATGGTGGCGACTGGGGAATCCTCGATTTCCTTAACGCAATCCTGAAGAACCTTAAACTGGTCTTCAGAAAGAGCCTCAAAGCGAAGGATCTCCCCGACGCGATCTACATGCTGCATCAGGCGATCGTAGTCACTCAGGCTGTCTGGAGCACCTTCTCTAGGCATCCTTCCTGGCAGCTGACTTAGAGGATGGCGGATCAGCAATAGGCTTGTAGCAGCCGAACGCCGGGCCACGCTTGCTGCCTCTGAGTCAATAGCTTTTGACGTAACAGCAGGGGTTTCCAGCTCCTCAGTAGCTGGGGCAGATGGGACTACGGGGGCAGAAGCAGGAATTGGCTACAATTAAAGGTAGACCAGTCAGCACAAAGATTAAACAAACAAAGTCTGCAAAAAGCCTGCTTCTATTACCTCAGAAAGAGGAGGTAGAACAGCTTCCGCAAAAGCCTCTTCCTCGGGATCGAATTCCTCGGATAAGGTTGGACTCTGAGCGAGAGAAGGATAATTAGGCTATAAAATACAGAAATAAGTATAGACACAGGGTCATACAATTCTTCGGGAAGACTCAATCGCTTGAGTACTCATAGGGGACGGACGTGGGGCCTTGGTTGATCTGCTGAAAACGGCACTACACAGTTAGCGCGGGCAGAAACTTAGTATTCAATGAAAAGAGCGCAGCCTATCTCGCAACAGAAGGTTCTGGAGCCCTAGCAAAATTGGGAATCGGGTCTTGGACAGCAGGTCGACGGCGTTTGAAGGAAGCCGAAATCGGCACTTCCTAGAGTCAGAAGACTCAGAAACAGGAGACTTGTGCTTACTGGCTGCTCCCTCCTCACCCCATTTGCCCTTAGAGGCAAGAGTCAGTCGACTCTGACGTGTTCGATGCCTGACAGGGGGAGGGGAGTCGTTCTCCTGTGAAGAATCCCCATAATCTACATCCAGAACTGTAACTCACTGTTAGCAAATGTCATAACCCAATTTTTTCTACAAAAATAAAAAATAATAATAAAAGTTTGAAAATCTTAAAAAATGATAGAAAATCTTCACAAAACACTAAAAAATTGAAAATCATCAAAAATCATACAAAATCAATAAAAATCATCTAAAATCACCTAAAATCCCACAAAATCACAAAAAATCTAATCAAAAAAATAATAATAAAGCCACTAACTATTCCCCATAAATAGCTAGACCTAGGAACACATTCAGATACACATACAAGCACGGAGAAGAAGAGACGGAAAAATCAAGACTTCGTCGTCACCAAAAGCAAACGCTCGACGACTCCGTCCGCGATCTGCAGTACCCGACAATCCGGGAAGAAAGGAACAACTCCACGATAAAAGGGTCATTGCCGTCCTTGATGACGTGAACGAGCCAGAATAGTGGGACACCTTAGTGACGTTTATAAGGTCAGGTTACTTGATGAGGCTGATCCCAGGAATCTTTTCCGAAGCCATGCTTTCCACGAGAAGTCGAAATATGTGGAAATAGATAATCCTTTCGTGGATCGCCTCTTGGTCTATGCGAATAGGCTCCCTCTTGCGCTCGTCGTCTTAGGCGAGTCCCTCAAAGACACAGGGGCAGACGAATGGAAGAGCACTCTGGCCAAGCTTGATGGGAATTCGAACAAGACCATTAACTCCGTCTTGAAGATTAGCTTCGACAGGCTGGAAGACCACGAGAAAGCGATTTTCCTGGATGTAGTCCGCTTCTTCAAGGGGTGGGACAAGGACTATGTGTTCCAAATGCATGATCTGCTAGAGGTGATGGGAAAGAGCATTGCTCGAGACGAGAAGGATGCTGGAAGATCGAGCTGGATATGGCTTTATGATGATTTATGGAGGACTCTGTCGGATGATACGGTAGACGAAAGACGAGCAGTGGAAAGGATCGTGTTGGATTTATCGTGGATCTAGAACGAGCAGGAACTCATAGACAACACTCGTCAGGATTGATAAGCGGCAGCAACAGCAACAGCAGCAACAGTGGCGATCAAACCCACTTTCCCGATTTCCCAAACGCCTCCGTCTCCCATGGATGAATCACCGGGTGAAACCTCGTCCGCTGCCGCGTCGTCAGACGCTGTAACGAGGAGACTCGAGAAGAAGGGATGGTCCCTGGTCGAGTCAGACGACGTTTTCGCCCTCGTGTCAATCAGCCGCGCTCTGGTTGACGACCCTAACGACGATGATGCCGTAGCCGATGCGGTCGAGTCAGAGCTGCTCAACACCGACCTGAGTACTGTGGATATGAGGTCCCTCCCCGATCCGAGCTCCCTCTGCAACTTGGCTCACCTCGACGGCCACAAGATCCTCCAGGTTTCTGAAGTGAGGAATATAAGCAGGAGTAGTATTGAGGATGGGTCGACGGATTCAGGCCGGAATCGGACGTTGAGGCACAAAGGTCCGCTTGGAAAGAAAAGTTCCATTGCATTGCGGAATTTTATGCCTTAGATAAAAAGCATTGACGGTTATAGGGGGGATTGTCCAATCCCTTCATGAAGAATGGCATATCAACAGAAAGTATTCTGCTCTTTCACCTGAGTCTTTAGGACGCATCATCAAGACATCGCGGACGGTCCTCCACCATTTGAGGAGCTGCAGATTGGACAATTCTCTCAGCTGGCCCATCGAGAGCACCCACACCATGGTCAAGTAGTATATTGGAAGGCTACGTTTGAACCATAAAAGAGAGATGACATCACCAACACCCAATCCTTGTTCAACAATGGAGGACATGGGACACCAGCATAGCAAGGCTCCTCACCTGAAGAGAAGGTAAGCAGCTCGGACAACTGTTGGATGAGGATCCCGCTTTGATGGAGAGAAGGCTGCAGTGCGCAAAGAGGCTCGAGCTGCGAGGGACGAGATCGACTCCGTCTCCTGGACTCGATGAGTATGCAGAGCCCATGAAAAGAAGAGGCTGATCGGCAGCCGATATTACCGGCATCCTCTTTTATATATGAAGCCCCTAGCCTGAGTGCTAAATCCACAAAGAAAGGACAAAGAGCGTTTTTCTGTTTCTGGGAAACAATGAACACTTCCTCGGCTTTGAAGATAATGTGGCCCGTGGTCGCAGTAATGGTAGCAATCTTTGCTATTGGTGTTGATTCAGATGTGACGATCTGAGGGGTCCAGCACTCACCACGGCCAGCCCATCACTGCCGCCCTCGGCGAGGTCGTCCACACCGCCGTTCTCCAGCCCCACGACCGCATCGTAGGCCTTGATCTCCCCTCCAGCGGCTCGCTTGTCGGCTCGGCTCCATGGCCCACGGTCCCTGATAACTCTCATTGCCATAGATGGGGATGATCAGCCTCTCTACTCATGCAAACTTTCGTTTCACATCGCTGCAGAACCATTGGTTCGTTTTCCTGAGGTTACGGCGTGCATGCTCGAAAAATATTGTTGCCTACTGTGAATATAATCTATAAAGCTTTGAGACGAACATGATTTGTATAAATATCAATCCCGTGTCTTTTATTATAACTTGATATCATGTTCTCTGTGTTCTATGGTACAAAACTCATTGTTCGCGGATTTCGAGTCATTTTTTATAATTTATTTTTTTTTAAACTTTGCCGTCTTTTACAATCAAAAGAGATTTTATTTTTGTTTGACATTAGTTTATAATTATTATTACCCATGTAAATCCTATTTTTATCCCATGCATTGAATTTTTAAAATCATCGATTATACTTCATGCTTCATTATTGCTTTCAAAAATTAACCGTACAGTGTTATTATCATCTTTACCATTTACTCATAATATTTTTTTTTTTTTGCATTAGAAAATCATTAGTCTAATTTTGTCTATTTGAGACTTTACGAAAAATAATCATAAACTTTCAAGCTTTCTTCGAACAGTTTACTTCGTCTATTCGGTATTTATGCAGGTATCTCGGGGGCGTGCCTTGCGGATAACCGAGGCACGTACCCCATTCGACGTGTTCAAGATAACGAAGTATTCGAGGTATTATCTGGATTCTCGAAGATCAAGACCCTTTGAAGATGGCTTTGCACTCATCAACGTTACGGCATCAGCGGCTCGCCAGGTTCGCTGTTAACCTATTTCAAAACAGCACCGTGAGGTACAAACGCTAACGGGAGCGTTCTATGAAAAGCGAGCAATGATACAAATACCCGGTTCTCCCTTGAATTTATTTTTGGCATAGAAACTGTTAAGGGCATTAATCAATTTATGGTGTTTGCATTTTTTGCCCGAAAATTCAACTTTCAAGAAATGTTTTATAAAAACTGATTTACGTAGACATTGCTAGCATTATTGAGCTCGAGATCATTTTTTTTTATGTCAAACAATGCCTTTCTCAAAACCGAGCTCAAATGAATCGGACATCGGAAACACACGATAAAAGCCTCCCTTTTCTTTGTGATGCATGCGATTTAGTAATCCCTAATTCCCGAACCTTAACGAATCTCTATAGTTTTTCTAACTTGAACTTAAAATAAGTTAGTGGCGACTCCGATACGTTTTCAAAATCCGAAGCCTTATCGTCAAGGGAGGATATTCATTTTAAATGGAACCGGAAATGGGATCCACCCGCGACAGCAAAGAACTCTGAGTTCGAATAAAGGAAGAGTGCAAGTGTTTACCAAGAGATGGCCTTCGCCCCGCTTTCATCATCATGTCAGGGGTAAGGTAGAGGTCAGGTTCTTTTGAGGTCTGGAAGAAAGGCATTTGCTTTAGTAAGATGTCAAAAGTGATTGCCCACTGAACAGAGAAAATCTCTGTAGCAAACACCGAGGTAGACTCAAAGGGAAACTCCATGTGCAGAAGCTCCGCCTTCTTGGCCAAAAATGACTCAAGGATCTCCTTGGGATAAGATATGGTAACCCTCGAGTGGAGATTAAGGTTGGACGTGTCAGAGAAAGGCACCGAAGAGCTCTACACGAAGCCCAACTGTCGAGCACAGAGCTGGGGATTGTAGACCTCGAAAGTAAAGCTTCCTTCCGTCATGCAGACCAGATCCCTACAGGTCAATACCGAGTCCTAGTATAGACTTGGGGCGAGTTTCTGGCGACGCTTTAGAATTTTGTGGTCGGCAGGAAAGGGCGTCCAATTGCGACGCTCGCCACGACCGTTGTCTATGATGTGGTGCATGTAGAAGCGTGCAACCACTGGTCCTTGGCGTGACAACATGCTTCCAGTATGTGTTTCCCGTAACATGCAATTGGAGTCACGCCAGAAGGCATCCGATACGCTGTAAGCGCAGGCACCCACACGCAAGACCATAAATGGACAAGCCACAAAGGGCCACCAACTGGATACTTCGGAAAGGGACTGCTATATGTGGTCGCCTTGTGCAAACCTTGGTAAAACAACTCCAATAGGAATGGGGCCTAGGCGATCTGCTTGGACGGCGCTGAACTCAAGAAATTGGCCACCCCGTAGACCAACTTCGGCACGCGCATGCCAGCAAAGCAGAAAACATACTTACTCAACCAGACGCTAAAAAACTCTACCTCCTCGACTCTTCCCCAGTTGCTGGAAGACATGTCCAAGTGCTTCTTGACTGTGCTCAGAATTTGAAGCATCTCGGGAGGCTGATAGTCTTCATTAGAGAGATGAAGACGAACGGGAACACCAGCCACATAACTTCCCATCAAGAAGTAAATGTCTTCCAGGGTCACGGTTATAGGACCCTCGGGAAAGTAGAAGCAGTTAACCGAGTCGTTCCAGAAGAGGAGAAGATTCGCACATACCCGAGGGTCGCAGCGCTTCCCGGCCAGTGACTGTTGAAAAAATGACCACAGGCCGTAGATCTGTAGCCTATGCTCTAGTTTCGCGAGCCAAGTTCAAACCACTTGTGCACTGCTGGTTTCTCTACAGACGGAAAGCAAAGGAAGCCACTTTTCCTCTCCCAGTTTAAGGGGTCTGTGAAATCCTCACGACAGATAGGGATGGGAGACTCTGTAATCATAACTGATGGGGAACTGTTTCGGGGAAAAGAGAAGTGTCAAGAACAGGACCCAACGTTAGCCCATTGTCGCCCGATGGGACCATGCCATAGGAACGGGCGCGGTTGGCATGCCATTGGAAGGAAGAAAGGTTAGACATTGTCAATAAACTAGGGTTTCGGAAGACGCGAGAAGGGTTTTCCAGAAAACCTAAAGAGAAGAAGACGAAGGGATTTTTCTTCGGCAAAAGGACAAAAGGTTTCTTTAAACGCAGGAGAAGGAGAGTTTTCTTGTGATGCAAGCATAAATGCTCAGGCGACGGAAGTCCCTTGAGCAAAAAAGGGGGGCTTATGTTGACACGATAGAAAATCTCGGGCCTAACTCTGACAAAAGCCTATAATAGGCACGAAGCCCATGTGTTAACAAAATAGAATATCTTGGGCCTATTTCTGACTGAGCCCATAATAAACACGAAGCACATACGCACCAGGCCTGCGTCTATAGTCTACACAGACTATGTGGCGAGGGAAGTCTACAGGGGCAGAGTGATAACCTTATAATCGGGGAAGTCTACATGCCTGTGCCTGCAAAGGACACATGTCAAAGGGAACGGTTCTACAACCCCGAGATAAATGGGACTCTCAACCCACGCATATGCTAGCACACGTCTTAGAAGACAATCAATTAAACCCAAAGTCAAAGGAGTCTACTACCCACGTTTACACGAGTGGAAGTCAGTTAGCTCCGAGATTCTTGGGGGGTAGTTGAGTCTGGAAGATCTTCAGAAGGTCGTAACAGACCAAGTATAAAAGGGGAAGATCTCCCTCAGAGAAAATCACGATCAAATCAGCCAAACAAAAGCTTATCTTGCTCGTCACCCATTAGTTTAGTTGTTATGATGCCCCTACTTGGGCGAAACCCCTAAGGTTTCATTGGTCTTACGTCCACCATCAGAGTGAGCAACCGTAGCTCTGGTAACAACTCTCTACCTTCGACTTCAACGCCAGGAAGAGCAACCGTAGTCCCGGTACACTTCTCCGCCTTCGACTCCAACGCCAGGACGAGCAATCGTAGTCTCGATACACTTCTCCGCCTTCGACACCGCCATCAGGGTGAGCCACCATAACCTTGGTATCCACGTCCGCCTTTACATTCGATCACAGCCCGTCCACCAAGTCCAGCAGCTAAGTCCTGCCACCCGAGCAGTGCAAGTCTACAGCGATCTGCCACCAGGTCCACGACTACGCTGACCAGATTCTCGAGTCCGGAGTGCCCAGCGTCAAGTCCACGACCACTTTCACCGTTCAAGTCTACGTCCCCGCTCCAAGTCTACGGAGCACAGTAGCCAGTCTACGCCTTCCCCATCGTCCTTATTTTTATTTTTATGGCTATAAGTTTTCTTTACTTTGTGTAAAAACGTTTGCATTCAATCATATTTTGTCAATTACTTACTGGCAACCACATCTCAATCCTAGTGAGTCTTTTTGCCAAATATTAACAACGTGATCCGTTTCCTGCGCGAACACATGGCCAGACAGAAAATTAAGGGTCAATTGGCTCAAACTTGGAGAATGGAGTACCTCATTTTTCTTTAGCAATGTTACGAGGAGGCACAATCACAATGCAATAACTTGTCTCACGAGGGAAGATTGATCCATAGCTGCTGATAAGGAAAGCATTACCAAGGAAACCATAAAGTACTTCCAGAGGTTTTATGCAGCTACCATCCCACTTCTATAGACAGCAGGCAACTACAAACTAGGATCACAAAAATGATATCTAGTACTCAAGCCACCAGCCTAATTGCCACACCTATGGTCACAAAAATAAAATCGGCAATGTATGGACTAGCAAAACATAAAGCACTAGGCCCTTACGAATATATAGAGGAATTCTATACCTCGGCTTGGGAAACAGTTGGCCGTGAAGTCACAACTGCTATACTAGACTTCTCCAAACGGGTTTGACTCCTACCGGAGATAAATTTCATAGTGATCACCCAAGTTCCAAAGAAGGAATGTTCAACCTCTGTAGCGAATTTCTGACCATACCATTCGACTATATCCTCATTTTCTCGTCTTGATACTATTGCAACACCATATGTAAATGCATCTCCAATGTGATAGCGGACCATCTGAAGCTCGTGCTACCGACAATCATTGGCAGGGAGTCGGCAGCCTTCGTCCCAGGAAGGAAAATAGTGGACAACATTCTTTTAGCCCAAGAAATATTTATGAGTTACCACACAAAAAAGGGGTTCGTAAGGTTGTCCCCTCAAATTGGACACCTCTAAGGCCATTGATTCTATTGATTGGAACTTCATCCGCATGGTCACCAAAGCTTTTGGCATCCTATAGCAAATGGGGGGATGGATTATGGAATATATAACCACGACCACTTTCTCTTGTTAGCATAAATGGTGAGCTTTATGG
The DNA here is from genome assembly GCA_029817715.1 of Melastoma dodecandrum. Lineage (NCBI taxonomy): Eukaryota > Viridiplantae > Streptophyta > Magnoliopsida > Myrtales > Melastomataceae > Melastoma > Melastoma dodecandrum. The sequence goes on from JARUPY010000434.1 coordinate 2,110,012, forward strand.
TTGTTTTCCTATTCATCGAGGCCTCAGACAAGGCAACCCCATATCGCCATACTTATTTGTCATGGTCATGGAAGTATTCTCAAACCTAAGGTGCAGTCTTGTCAGGATCACTCATCTCGCCTTTGTAGACGACATAGTACTCTTCTCTGGTGCGTCAAGAAGCTCAATTAGATGAGTATTAGCATCGCTAAAACTATTCTCCAACTTATATGGTATCCATCCCAATTCAATAAACAACAACTCTAGTTGATGGGGAAATCAAGCTACGCATTCTGGAGGAAATGGGCTTCAAAGAAGGGACATTTCCTATAAGGTATTTGGGTATACCACCGATGCCAAAATGACTATTGTCAGTATACCACCTCCCACTTATCACCACCATTACAAGTCGATTTCGGTCCTGGACAAATAAGAAGTTAGCTTATTCTGGGTGTGTGCAACTCGTGAACTCAATATTGTTTTTCTGTGTAAACATAGTAGGCTGAAACCATTTCTTTGCCCGTTGAGGTTTGTGCAGAGGTTGACAGACTTATGACAAATTTTCTCTAGTCGAGCATAGACGACAATTGCCAGAAATCAAAAGTTCAGTGGAAGGACATATGTAAACCAAAACAGGATGGAGGTCTGGGCCTTTAGCGCCCACTAGAATGGAATAAAGTTTTACCCTGGTCAAGCACATATGGTGCCTTTTAGGGGACTTGAAGAACTCATTATGAGTACAATGGACTCAAGAAAACCTCATGAAAGAGGAAAACTTCTGGGAAATGAAAATCTTGGGTAAGTACACGTGGGTATGGAGATGAATACTTGAATTAAGGCATGCTATCAAATATATAATTTCCTGAAAAGTTTGAGACGGAAGTAGAATCTCCTTTTGGTCTGACGTCTGGACAAAGTGTGATAGATCCTCTGATATCTTCTCTAATCAATCTTGTATACTCCCGAGTGCCACAGTTTGAGATGTGCCCGGGGGGGCGCCATAGGCGCAATATAAGCAAGGCCTATTGTGGTCAGCCATGAACAATCCTTCTACCACCTTCTTGACACAGCTTTACCTGGATGAGGGGCCAAGTCAGGGGAGGAACATGTCGTACTAGCTACCAGGCAAAAACGGAATGTTTTCAATTGCTTCTGTGTGGCACGTCCTTAGGACTAAAGGACATGTTGTCAACATGCAAGTATGGAACAAAGGGCTTGCCCTTGAAGCACAATTTCATACTCTAGTTAGTTGTGAGAGGAAGATTGAGGACATGGTCCTTTTCGCTCTAAGTGGGATTGACAAGATCACCAAAGTTAAAGAAATATGGTCTGAAACACGTCGCGATATAACGGGGACTAACACAGAGTTAAAGAAATGTGGTCATCAAGACTTTTAGACTAACAGTAATACAAAGGACGTGAACAAGATCGCATGAATAAGAGCACTCACTTCCATTTCTGGAGAAAAAGTTACAAGAAGACAACCAAGCAGCCCTTCGGGGTCTTTGAATGATTGTCTTGTGTTTATTACAAGAGATTAACCACATATTTATACTAACATTTGATCATATCTGGACAATAACCGCTAATAAAACTGTTAACTAACACAACTGCTATACACATTTTGCACATGTTTTATTTAGACTAACTGCACACTATCTACATCGACCAAGTTTTGATGAAGTCCTCATCAAAAATTGGCTAAGTCGTCAACTGGGACTCTTCTTCGAGTGCTACTTCCTTCGATGAGGTCTCGATCGAACTTCGCTTTGTTCGTACTTCGATATGTCCTGCTTCGATGCTTTTGAACTTTGATCGAGTGCTCCTTCGACCGCCATTACCATCACAATGATGGGCATTACCATTATTGAAGCCCAAAATGACTTTACTGTGCAAACATTTAGCCTCCCTCATGCGACACGTGTTACCTTTTCGAAGAGTCATTTCAACTGTAGGGGTTTTAAGTTCGCTCGCCTTTTCCAGTAAGTTTGCCACGAATCCCGTGGATATCAAAAAAGTAGTACAATGTACAAACCATGTATGGGTTTATACATTGTACTAATTTCGATTAGTAATGTTTCAGTAGTTACAATTGTACTAATTTCATTTGTACAAATGTATTAAAATTTATAAAAATAAGTACATTGCGGGTAACGTCCCCCCCCCAAAACCTCAAAATTGTACTGATTAGAACAATAAATGTTTTGTACCAAATAATACAATTGTAATTACTAAAAGATTACTAATTAAAATTAATACAATGTACAAACCATGTACTAGTTTAACTTTTGTACATTGTACTAATTTTAATTAGTAATGTTTTAGTAATTACAATTGTACTAATTGGTACAAAACTTTTACTGTTCTAATTAGTATATTGTACAAACGATATACTAGTATACGTTTGTACATTATACTAATTTAAATTAATAATATTTTAGTAATTACAAATATACTAATTTCGTTTATATAAATGTATTAAAAATCATATAAAATTAGTACAATGGGGGGTCCCTCCCACAGGACGTTAGCCGTTTCCTACATTTTACTGACCAATCCTTGAGGCGTCGTACCCATTGGATTCACTTAGCTTTTCCCAAGGAAGTTTTTATTTGCCTATTCTCTCTAGAAAATTTTCCATCTTCTGGAATTCATCTCATAATTTATAACTTTTTACCATCAAGTTTAATATCATTTATTTATTTATTATTATTTGTTTATGTCCTTCTCGCTTATCCCTTCTTTCGACTTTTCTTCATCTCACGCATTCTTCTCGACTTTCTTGGAAATTACGGACATTGGATGGAAACGTGTTGGCGTGGAATTGTGTTCCCCGCAACACTTATCGAATTTTACAGCGATTGTGTGGTCGTCGTAATATAAACAAGTGTAAATTGAATAGAAAACAACAATTGAATTGATTAGGCAAAATTGAATTATAGATACAAGGTTTCTACAACACTTACAGACATGATGCGAATTGAAATACAGCAAAAAAGACTGGAAAATGACTATGTGTTGACACGATAGATTATTTTGGGCCTACTATTTCTGACAAAGCCCACAATATACGCTAAGCCCATAACAGAGTTAGACACACCAGGCCTGCATCTGTAGTCTACACATACTATATGGCTGAGTAGTAGCCCTGTAATTAGGGGAAGTCTACAAGCCTGCGCTTGCACAGGACACATGTCATGGAGAACGGTTAAATAGCTCCGAGATAAATGGAGCATACAATCCACGTCTATACTGATGCACGTCTTAAAAGACAATTGATTAACCCCGAAGTCAAAGGAGTCTACGACCCACGTCCATACGAGTGGAAGTCAGTTTGTTGGCTCCGAGATCCTTGGGGGTGGTGGAGTTTGGAAGATCTTCAGAAGGTCGTAACAGACTGGATATAAAAGGGAAAGGATCTCCCTCAGAGAAAATCACGAACAAATCAGCCAACAGAAGCTTATCTTGCTCGTCACCCCTCAGTTGTTAGTTGTTATGATTCCCCGACCTGGTCGAAACTCTTAAAGTTTCATTGATCTTCACTTCCACCATCAGAATGAGCAACCGTAGCTCTGGTAACAAATCCCCGCCAGCACTCCAACGCCAGGACGAGCCACTGTAGTCCCGTTACACATCTCCGCCTTCGACTCCAATGCCAGGACGAGCCACCGTTGTCCCGATACACATCTCCGCCTTCGACTCCAATGCCAGGACGAGCCACCGTTGTCCCGATACACATCTCCGCCTTCGAATCCAACGCCAGGACGAGCCACCGTAGTCCCGGTACACTTCTCCGCCTTCGACACCGCCACCAGGGTGAGCCACCATAACCTTGGTATCCACATCCGCCTCTACATTCGACCACATTCCGTCCACCAAACCCAGCAACCGAGTTGTGCCAGCCGAGGAGTGCAAGTCTACGGCTCTCTGTCATCAAGTCTACGACGACGCTGCCCAGATTCTCAAGTCCGGAATGCCCAGCGTTAAGTCCGCGACATCCTTCACCGCCTAGACCTACTGGATTATAGTTTCCAACGTCAAGTCTATGACCCCACTCCCAGTCTACGGAGCACAGTAGCCAGTCTACGTCCTTACTACCGTTCTTGTTTTTATTTTTATGGCTGTAAGCATTCTTTACTTACTGTAAAACTGTTTACATTCAATCTATTTCATTCAATTACTTACTGGCGACTACATCTACAATCCCTGTGAGTCTTATTGCCAAATATTTCCGACGTGATCCGTTTGCGACGCGAACACGATGGGTACTTCAAACAGACGGCGGCGGACGAACGACGGTTACGACGGATCCTTTTAATGAAATCTACCTTGGTTGATTAGTGGTTGGATGTAGTGAAGGTGGTGATGGGTTCAGGATGCTGGTTCAGGATGCTTGCAAGACACTAGTGGAGAGAGCAAAAACTATAAACCAACTTAGACAAATTCTGGTTTGTGGAGTTAAACGTCCCTTCTTCATCGTTCCTTCTGCCTTTTATATTTCTAGAATCTTGTAGTTGTGGTTATTTAGCTAGTACACGATCTGTTTATAGTAGCCATGCACGTCATGTCTCGATTGGCTTATCTAAGCTTGCCACGTGTCATGTTCCATTGACGTAACCGAACATGTTTAGTGTAGGTCAACTCGAGATACTACGGGTTCTCGAGTAATGGCAGACTGTCCCGGTTTCGAGCTATGTCAAGTTATTTGTAAGGTACTAGAGAAGCACTTCTCGAGTGACATTAATCTTGGGCTCATGCCCGGGAAGTACTTCTCGAGTAATGTTCATCCTGAGTCTTACCTCTTCGACCCATTTAGAACGAAGCCCAAAATTCATGTGTCAACATTAAGACCCATGTTAAACATAATGTGGGAAACTTTATGTTTATTCTTCCATAAAGATCCATGTCTATAAGTCATTAATGCCGAAATCCAAGATTTTTTTTAACACGTTTTAACATTGTACTGTAGACAAAACTTGTTAATCAAGAATCTCTTTTCCTGCTCGTTTGTTGTCAGGGTTCAAGAATATTAACCGTCCTCTATCTTTCGAAACCCTCATTTATTTTCATCTTCCAGAAAACGATACTTTATCAAAGCTCGACCTTTCTCCGATCAAAGTTTGTGCTCTGCTTTTCTTCTTCCCAAAGTTCAAAACTTCCTTCCTCGAAGCAAGATATTCAAGCAATGGCTCCCAAGAAGATATCCGATCAGGTTCGATTTAGCCAAGAGTATGACCTTGCTTATCAACGGTGGTCATTACCATTCCAAATTGTGATCCTCCGCTTATGACATTGGGTCCCTTGATACCGTTGACTGCTTTCAAGGAAAATGAGATTCCTCAGCTTATCTCCTTACCAATCCATCTATTCTGGTATGTCATCCTACTTTTTGCACTCCTGTCATCTGGCTCAGTGTGAAAGAGCATGTAGGGTTTCCCCAGCCGATGCATTTACTAAAAAGTGGTTTAAGCTATTAGAAGAAAAGTTAGACCAGAAGTTCCGTTGCTTGATTTTAAAATATTTAGTGGCCATCTCGAGGAGGATGAGATTCTACAATCCTAAAGTTTGTTATAGTTTGTTCCCTTTTTGGAACTCGAGATTGAATGTTTTCTTCTTTCCCGAGGGACCTATGACTGTCACAATAGAAGATATATGTTTATTGACGGGCTGTTCAACCTCGGGTATTAATATCCGTCTTCATAAAGTAGAGGACGACAAGTTTTAATATAATGGTCACAATATCCGCAACATGGTTAGCACTCATATGGAACTATTTCGCGCTGTAGGAGGAAAAACTGTCAAATGGGAATCAGAATAAGAATTTGACTTTTATCTCGAGTGGCTCAACAAATATATTTTTTGCAGTCCTGGGAAGCAAGCTGCTATCTACATGTCTTGAATAAACAATTTCTTGGTTCAAACTGATGGGACTGTAGCTTTTGCACATTTCCTTCTTCAACTGTTATATCGAAGCCTCCGGATTGGTTCTGTTCTTGGGAAAGACAAGGGTTTCCCGAGCCATTCGTCTGGGGGTCCTATATGGTCATTACACTTATGGGCACACATATGGTTTTCTCGACTGACTTCCTTTGACAAACTAGTGCTCACGAGTGAGAGGACTTTTGGACTTGATATAGCTCTTCGCATGCGCAACAACTCGAACAATTGGTCTTCTAAGACTGTATCTCTCTTGATGAGTGAGTTAGTTGACCCCAAGAGAGAGCAAGAATGGGAATCATATCCTCCCAATAAGTTTTATGCTACTCAAACCAACTTTATTGAGTGGTTTTACTAGGACAGTGCCTTGACACCTCGAGACTTAGTGGGAGTCTGCCCAAGAGACAAGCTTACATTCGATATGTATAACCCTCAATTATGCGCTAGAGAACTCAGCTTCCTCCAAGATGTCAATGTTCCTTTCTCAAGATCATTTAATGGTTTTATACACGGGAAAACTTTGACCAGGCATTTTAAGGAAGTAGATGAAGTGTTGTCTCGAACTTCCTTATCTCCAGTCGAGTTCCCTTTCATGAGGAATGGTAGAATTTCTGCATCTGAGCTCTTCCAAGTCTACTGGACCATAACGTGGTCTGAGTTACGAGGGTTTATGGCCATTCTCGCCTCTGAATGTCCTTTATGTGCTTGGTCCTCATCCAGAAAGTAAGTTACAAAAACTTAGGTTTATGTCATCAATTGTTACTAAAAAACTGTCTAGTTTGCAGCTTTGGTGAAGATTGAGACGAGAATTTTGCCCATGGCCACCTCCGAGCCGGAGTCTCTAGAATCAAAGAAGAAACACAAGGTTTGGATTCCAAAGTCTTTTAAAGAGGTAAGTCTTGGAGAAGGACGATCTAAAGCTTGAGTAGATCGCCCTTCTAGGCAACAGAGTAAGGAAGCGGATCATGCAAGAATGCCTCCTCTAAAGAGACAAAAACACAGCTTCTCGAGGCGGGTAAAGCCTATACTCAAAGAACCTATTGTCCAGGTCTTGGACGGGAGTTCTGAAGTGAACATATCCACTTCATATATTCCCGAGGTGTCATCAGCTAACGTTCCTTTTGAACAACTAGAGAACCTCGAGACGGCTAAGAATTTGCCATCCGCAGAAATTCCAACGGTCATGATTCCTGGAATCCAAGAAGATAAGGTCTTCTTTCTTCTTCAAACTCTCTTTTCTATGAACTTATGATTTCTCATATTCCTCACATTAGAGAATGAAACATGCCCTGCATGATGGGACAATTGAAATAGAAAGAGCTCGAGGTGCTTTGTTTCCTGAGGGTATGGAAGCAACTCGGGACAACGTTCAATCGGGTGATGCTTTAGTGAAGGATGCTCCAACTCTCGGAGACGCTAAGGAAGCTCAAGACAGTATACCAGCTCTAGAGACTCGAGATGCTTCGCCTCTCTAGTACGTTGGGAAACTCGAGGCATCGACGAGGTGGGAATGAAGGAGTTTGCTGACGCCCCTCCTGTCGGTACTGGTGACGTTAAACCAGCTGCTACAGAGAAAACAATAGACTTCATGGTAGATGCTGCGGAGTCATCTTCTAGAGATATTTTAGATGGTTTATCTCGAGAGAACATCCCTACAGAGGTAGATCAGACGTTTTCGCTTTAAACTTTCTAATCTTAGGATTTCTCTAACTATTTGTTTGTCCTTCAGCGAAGTCTTGGTTCTCAATCTCCAGCAGCAAACATGAATGAAAGTCTTGGGGATGATAGCTTCATTCATGAGGAGGTAGTTAATGAATGATGTTCAACAGTTTCAAGTGGACTTCTAGTTTGTTATTGACTTCCTCTGCACTACCATCATCTACACGGAGAACAACTTTGAACAATACAGAGCTGCGCTGAGAAGGATTGCCCTTTCTCTTCTAGCGACGGTGGACCAAATCGTTGCCTGCAACCTTGCTCGAAAACGTTATTCGCTTCACTGGCATGACTAAGACACTAGACACAAGGCTCAAGAGATTGAAGCTCAACAAGAGTTACTTCCTAGATGCAAAGATTGAGCGCAGAAGTCATTGCCTAAGTGTTGTTTAAGAAAAAATGCAGAAGCTCGCCAAGCGGGAGAAAGTTCTCTTAAAATCCTTATCTAAACTCAAGAATACTCGAGTTATGAAGTTAGATGCTGCGAAATAGAATGAGACTCGAAGGCGGGAAGTTGTGTTAGTTGAACTTGTTCTGAAAGAAAGCAAAGTCCGAGAGGAGCAATGCTTAGAAGTTGTTAAGCGTTTCATTGACTCTCAACCTAAGCCATAATGAATTTTCTATTGTCTTTAATGATATTTAGTAAGATTTAGTGCCTTGAATTCTATTAGTCTTCTTTTCCAAAAACGCTTTCAAGTTTTTTGAACTGTTTCAATGCAACATTTACTCTCATTTCCTTTGAACATTTTGAATACTTAATACTGTAAAAATAAGGCTGCTAAGATTCTCTACAAAGCAACAATTTTTAAGATTCTCTACAATTTCTTCACGGGTCTTACAGGACGCTGCTTGATTGTGCTTTTTAATTGGCTATAAATAGACTCGATTTCTATGTGAAAAAACACACATCTTCACATCAAACATGTCTTGTCGAGATGCCGTTCTTCTTTCACAAAACTCTTATATCTCAAAATCTCTTCTTGTTTTCAAAGCCTATGTTCACAACCTTTGGTTCCATGAAAGCCTAGGTTCACAACCTTAGGCTTGTAGCCTTTTATGGCGTCTTGTGGGCTTATCTGGGCATATTATAGCTCGCCTCCTCCTCTCCGTCAGATGACCTTGGAGAAGGAATGAGACCACTAGTCAGACGCCTGAGAGTTGGCTTATCAGATGGCCCATGGAGATGAAGGCATTCGTTGTAACTCCTCTCTATACTTCGGTTTCCTACGAGAGAAGCAGTAGGCAAAGAGAAGAGTTCTTTCCTAGTGTTCGGGCCTCTTGATCATAGATGACTCATGAGGAGAACTGCCTGTTTACGGCTTTGACTAATAGGGTGTGCGAACCGAATAATAATAGATGATGCCTATGTCGATCACCTAGACATTGGCAAATCAAATATCATGCATTTCTCTTCTGAATATTGCTATTTCCTCTATAATGAGAACTGTAATATGTAATGGCCTTTACTGCTAAAGAAATATTACTCTTCCAACTGCAACCACAAACTCGGGAATCTCTTCTTTAAAGCTTCTTTGTGAGTTTCCAGATGGTTGCCTTGTAAGATTTTAAATATTTTCCATTAATTTTCAACTCATGCGAACACCCTTTGAGGTCGGCCAAAGATATACGTTCTTTGGGAACACTTCTTTAACTCGAAACGGACCTTCCCAATTAGGTGACCATTTTCCGAAGAAGTAATCTCGAGTGCCTATTGGGAGAATCATTTTCCATACCAACTCTCCCTCCTTGAAATTTTTTGGATGGACTTTCTTGTTATAATACCTCATTATTCTTCGCTTTTGAACTTCTATTTTGTTTGCTGCTCTTGAGCATCCTCGAGATAATCAAGTTCGCGAGGGGTGTTATTTTCTCGGCCCATGTTTTGACTTGCCTGATTAACCTGAAAGGACTTAGATTTTACTTCGATGGTTACAATGGCATCTTGTCCATACACCAAGTTGTAAGGCGCTTCCCCAGTACTGTCTCTTTTAGTAACTCTCAAACCCCACAGTGTCTCGAGGAGAATTCATGCCACCTCCTAGGATTATTCTTAATCATTATTTGGACTACGTTCGTAATAAGTTTATTAGTAGATTCCTCTTGGCCATTAGATTGTGGATAATATGGTGAAGAGTTGTTAATGATAAATCTGAACTCTCTCGAGAATACCTACTTCTGCTCTCCACTGAACACGGTTCCATTATCCACTACTATGTTGTATGTAATCCCAAAACGAAAAAAGATGTTCGCCTTGACGAACTCGATTACCTCTTTCTGGTCGATTTTTTTATAGGCCTTAGCCTCCACCCACTTAGTGAAATAATCGGCGGCTACTAATATGTAGGCGTCTCCTTTGCTCGAGTGGGGTCTAATCTTCCCAATTATATCTAAAGCCCATGACTTAAATGGCTGCGTTATTGGATTTAATTCTATATCTAGAGCTAGATATAAGCCAAAATTCTAGCACTTCCTACAACCCTTAGCCATCTCGATACAATTCTCTTCATAGACATCCAATAAAATCCATGTCTTTGAATCATCTAGTGCATCTTTACTCCAGACTGGTGAGTTCCACAAAATCCCTCGTGTGTTTCCAACATGATTGGTTTGGCTTCATCCATATCGATGCATCTCAACAAAACGCCATCTCGAGTTTTCTTATATAGCAGGCCATCCAATAGCACAAACTGAGTGCTATTGTGCTATTTCTTTAATTCCTGAGTGTGACTTAGACTCAAACTATTTACTTGGTTTATAACCAACTGTGAATCACCTTTGACTAATACAACTTTTACTTCACTCTTTAGTAAGGTGTCCAATGTAACAATGAGTGCACTATACTCAGTACCATTATTACTTGCATGTTCGGCCAACTTAAAGGCAAATTTGTTCTCGAAACCTAATGGGGACCTCATAACAATTCCAATTCTAGCTCCTAGCCTTGTCGATGATCCGTCAAACTAGGCTTCCCATAATTCTTGCACTTCTTGGTCCACCGAAGTCTCACTTGAGTACTTTGCTAAGAAATATGCCAGAACTTGTCCTTTAATAGCCTTTTGAGGTTTAAATTTTAAGTCATGTAGAAAGTATCAAGCTCCATTTGCTAACTCTTCGAATAAGTAAAGGACTCCCGAAAAATGTCTTCAAGACTTGTGCTTTTAAGACCACATACAATTTGCTACTTCCTATATAGTGTCTCAATTTCGAGACCGCGTAATATACCGATAAACACAACCTTTCTGAAGCTGTGTACCTTGTTTCACCAGGATTTAAGAGTCGGGATAAATAAAACACAACTATTTCTCTCTTCTTATCATCTTCTTGAGCCAAAAGAGCGCCTATTGTGATAGCGTTTACCGCTACAAATAGGATGAAAGGTTTCTCCAATTGGGGAGAAGCTAAGATTGGAGGCTTCGTCACATACTCTTTTATCTTCTCGAACGACTCCTCATGTTTATCTGTCGAAACGTATTTGTTCTTTCCTCTCAATAATGTTGTGAAAGCCTTTACCTTTCCTATTAGATTTCCAATGAACCTTCTCAAGTAATTGACTCATCCAAGAAAAACTTGTAATTCTTTCTTGTTTTCTGGAGGCTGCAACTCTTGTACTACTTTGATTTTACTCGGGTCAATTTGAATCCCTTTTTGCTGCACTAGAAATTAGAGGAATTGCCAAGCTTGGACTCCTAAAGCACATTTCAAAGGATTTAGTTTTAAATGGTGTTTTCTCATATGAGGAACGCTTCTCGAATGTCCCCGATATGCGAATCATTCATTCTTGATTTTACAACTATATCATCAATGTACGCTTCTACCATTTTTCCTATTAGAAAGTAAAAAATAGCTTTCATAGCCCTCCGATAACTGGCTCTAATATTTTTTAATCCAATGACATTACTACCCATCGAATATACCAATCGGGCAACGAAAGACTGTCTTGTAAACATCTTCCTCAACAATAAAGATTTGGTTATAACCCGAGTAACTATCCACAAATGACATGATAACGTTTCGTTCTATTTTGTCAATTAGTTCATCGGCTATTGGCATGGGATATTCATCATTTAAAGTTGCCTTATTTAAATCTCGAAAGTCTATGCATACTCAAATCTTGTCATTTTTTTTATCACAAGGACGATACTCGAGATCCATTCCGTGTATCGAGATGATGTCCTACTATACTCAGCTTGAAAAAGTTTTCTTACTTCTTCATACATGAGCTTATTTACTTCTTCCACCATTTTCCGCGGGACCTGTTGGATAGGTTTAAAATGCTATCGAATCGGGAGTTTATGTTCTACCAGGCTTCTATCGAATCCTGACATTTCCGTGTAATCCCAAGCAAAGCAATCTCAAAACTCGCATAATACCTCTCTTAAGGGAGAAGCTAACTTATTGTTTGGAATAGCACTCATATAAGTGAGTCGGAGATTCTAATCTGAACCAAGATTAATGCTAACCAAAGGATCTGATGCTGAAAGTAGAGTTTCTCGACTATGATCATCGAGTTGCAAAGAAAAAACACTTGAAGATGGCCTAGAATTGAAAGAAAATAACAACGGTGCGATACAACGCCCTTTTTTATCACAAATTAAACAAATTAAGGGATGTTTTTCTTGGTGCATATCGACCATATCTTCTTCTTCTTCTTCAATTTTCATAGGTGCCCTCTCGTAGGAATCTATTGGGCCCCAACTCCGCATCACCTCGATCTTGATTTCCTTCTTCATTATGACCTAAGCGGTTCTCGACCTCGACCTCTGTATCACCAATCGTGATTTCGGCCTGAGTAAGGACAATATTCCCTTTCGGCATTCCTTGAGGTCTTTCGCCCATTCAAGTGATGGGAATTCCTTCCTCGAGTACAAACATCCCGGTTGTTTTCGAGCTCTTCATCTCCGGGAGCTTCTATAATAAAGCTGAACAATGGTGTGAAGCTTCTAACTCGAGGGATGTCCTCTTTGCTTCCCCATCCAGTCGAGACTATGGGAGGCTCGACTCTTGTTGCCTCAGCTTGGATGATGCCCTTCTCAACTTCAGTGTTCAACAACTGGTTTTCATATTGTCCTTTTCTTGTTTCTCTTTCTCGAGTTCTGCAATGAAATACAGAGACTTAGTTTCACAAGAACAATGATTCTTATCGGCCCATACAAGCTCTATTTCATCATCAAACCATATCATCAACTCTTTATGCAGAGTAGAAGGTACCACCACCGCTTTATGGAGCCAATCTCAACCTAGGAGAGCGTTAAAGGCCAAGGCTATATCTAGCACGAAAAAGACTGTCTCCATTTCATGTCTCCCGACCTGGAGGTTCACTGAAAGCACTCCCATGCATTCTGACGTCTTCCCATTAAAGGCAGTGATTGACATCCTCGTGTCTGTCAGTTGTCACCTTTCTTTGCCCATTGCAAGAAAAGTAACAAAATTAAGAATGTTGACTGTAGCTCCATTGTCGGCTAGAACCTTATTCATCTTTACTCCATCAAAGTCTACCGTGATGTACAAAGAATGAATGTGTTGCCTCATCCGAAGAGAAGGTTTTTCGAACCAATGGAATGGGGATCCTTTTGGGTACTTAACACTCGGCTTAGGAACCTTACGTACTATGCCATTAGCAAGCATGATTCTTTTACCTTCTCTCGAGTAGGCGGGTAGCTCGACCACATTACAAGTCACCATGGGATCTCCATCTTCTTGCTGTTCATAAGGAGACCCCTCTTTTATTGGAGTGTAATCTACATATTCATCATAATCTTCCTCTTCCTCGCCTTCTGCTTGTTGCACCCCATCTTGAGGTTCGCTTGCCTCGCTTGGCAAAACACTTTTACGTTTCTTAATCTCTCTCTGAGTACGTCCTAAAATTCTCTTGCGTAGTGACTTCGGGATTACCTCTTTCCTACACTTGTTGCCATTCTGATTGTGGGTCCTTCGCAAGCTCTCCTATAATTCGCCCAAGACTTTTAACAGCGCGTTTTACGTAAACAAAATCTTTCTTTTCGGGATAATAACCCCAAATTTCCTGCATGTTAGGTTCAATCAAAATAGCATAAATAAAGTTTGTGGTAAGATTACCCGTGATTTCGCTTTTAAGCTTCATCTCGATTTCTTCATTGGTCGACATTTGAACTAACTTCAGGAAGTACATCACACAACATTTGGTGCACATATGTGGAATAAGGAACTTGTTCGAGGCAATCAACTTGCATTTCTCACCCCTTCTTCGAGGAAGCGGGCAATTTGCGGGCCTTCCTGAATCATCTTTGGATTGATTTGGGCTATCTCCTTCCCTTTTGCTTTAACAGATATTTTATCAATTTTGTCAGAATCAAGAGCCAGGACATCCTTCCATGGATGCTTGGCTCTTGATTTGGAAGTCTCGTTTTCGCAAGATCATTTGTTCGTTCGCGCACACGAGACTTGCTGACCTGATTACCATCATCATAATACCTCTGTCAACGTTCATGCCCAACAGACCTGGATGAGGAGCTCCCTGAAGGATGCCTTGGGGCGAAGCGAGAATACGATGGCACCATTCCCATCGCCACCTCCTCGAGCTTGGTTAAATCATACCACAAACTCTCTTTGTTCATCTACAACTACATGTGAAAATTATGACACTTATCCGTAGTGTGGGTGGAATCCAGATGTCAGTGGCAACGTCCATCTTGAATTTTTCGAACCGGACAATTCACCACTTTCTTCTTGACCAGGCGCTTGAAGAGCCCATTGGCAACAGTGGTCTCTTCGAACACTTTGATTCCCTGCGATGTATTACGGTCGTCAGTCTCGTGATAAAATGCAGAAGTATCCACATCAGTATTACATTTAGCACACTTGTTTTCAGACTCGAGAGAATACATATGAATTATATGCTCTTCTCTAAAGGGATTATCATCTAGGATACTCGACTAATTCACTTCAGTAAATCGTAATTCCTTTGACTCGATCAAGTCCTGAATTAGGTTTCTAAAATGTATGCACTCCTGAGTCGCATGAGTAAACGTTCCATGCCATTTACAATACCTACACTTCTCTCGATCATTCTGTGGCAACTTATGCCCAAGTCTAATTTTATGCGCCCTTTCTGGTGCAACCAATCTAAGATTTTATCCATCTAATCTATGTCAAAAGAGAATTTCCATTCCTCGTCAGATTTTTGAGAAACTCGACCTTTAGAATTTTTCTTTACTAAGGGATCACACACTGTTGGTTCCCCTTTTATGAACTCGGCTATATCAATCTCCGCCCAAGGTTCTACTCGACAATTTCTCACTGCATGGAACTCTTCTAACAAGAGATTATGATACTCAGTTGCTCTTCACGAGAGATCATGGATGTCTTGAAAACGTTCTCCCTGGAGTTTCTTCCTTATCCCTAATGACAGAGCATTCTACGCTATCTCGAGTTGATCTCATTCAACCAAGGTTGTCGTGCACGTTAATAGATTTCTCCAAAATTTGACTAGAAATAAAGCAAGACTTTCTCTATGTGGGTTTTTCATTCTCATGATCTCCACTACAGAAGTCACTGAATCTAGTATATCAAATGCTTTGAGGAACTGAGTATGCATCTCGACCCAATTTAAGATGGAATTCAGGAGAAGTCTCGAATAGCAGCCAAATGCGTCCCCAGTTAGGGAATTAGGAAATAGTTTAAGCTTTAACATATCATTGTTTGACATTTCCCCCCATCCGATGAGTAAATCTAGCTATAAGCTCTACAGGAGTCATTTCATCTTCTCTCGAGAACAAGGTAAAGCTAGGAATCCTATATCCTCAAGGTATCTCTATCCCTCGTTCTATATTGTCAGTAATTGTACTCCTATACAGGCACACCTCTTCAGTCCATGCACCGGGAACCATCTGGGCTACAACTCGAGCTATTTGCCCGCTTAAGTCGGGAACAGGGGTAGGATATGTTTTTGGATTTATCTCACTTTCCTTATGTTTATAATAACAACTCTCAGCTTCCCTACGTCGACCTGGGGGTGAATAAGCTGGGTATACATTATGTTCGAGATCTACGAACGTAGAATTTTGATTCTTGTTTCGTTCAGGCATTGGACTTTTTGAACTACCAACACCAACTCCGAACGCTCCATTAGAATTCTCAGGATGTGACTCAACACGATCGTTACAAAGACCTCCATTAACCTTATGCTTTCCAGCAGCCTTAGCGTCTCCCATAAATGACTTTTCCCCTAAGGATTCATTCTTCTTCTCAGATTTGTCACTCATAAGAAGAGTTAACATATTTATGAGTTCCTGATGCGTTTCATCTATTCGCATTCTTAGTTCCCTATGACTATCTGCTAATTCCACTTTCAGTTCTCTAAAAGCACTACCAAACTCCTGTTTGGTTACAAAATCAGTAGGAGAATAAGCATACCACGGGTATTCAGATGCCCAATGAGCACATCTTGATTACCCTTAGTCTGGTTTTCATTAGTTTCTCCTATATCATTAGGGTCAACCTCTGTAGGATTTTTTTCCACTTTTAGCATGAGGCATCTTTTTAAGAAGCTCTGTGAATTCTTAATAAATTTGCTCCCGCTGTTGTCGTCAAAAATGTATTGGCTCGGAATTGTGTTCCCCGCAACACGTATCGAATTTATAGTGTTTGTATGATTGCCGTAATATAAACAAGTGTAAATTGAACAGAATACAACAATTGAATTGATGAAACAATTTGAATTACAGAGACAAGGTTTCTACAACACTTACCGACATGATGCGAATTGAAATAAAATAAAAAAACTGGAGAATGACGACCACATGCTTCAAACGGAGGGCCGCGGACGAACAACGGCTACGAAAAATTCCTTTAATTGAATCTACCTTGGTGGATTAGTGGTCGGATGTAGTGAAGGTAGTGGTGGTTTCAGGACGCTGGTTTAGGAAGCTTTCAGGACTCTGGTGGAGAGAGCAAAATCTGTAGACCAACTTAGGCAAATTTTGGGTTTGTGGAGTTGATCGTTCTTTCTTCATCCTTCCTTCTGTCTTTTATATTTTCAGAATCTTGTAGTTGCAGTTATTTAGCGAGTACACGATCTTCCTAGATCGTGTGCACGATTGGATCCCTATTTTAGAGAAACCATGCACGCCATGTCTCAATTGGCTTCTCTAGGCTTGCCACGTGTCCTGTTCTATTGAGGTAACTGGACATGTTTAGTGTAAGTCCAATCAAGATATTACGGGTACTCGAGCAATGGCAAACTGTCCGGGTCTCGAGCTATGTCAGGTTATTTATAAGCTACTCGAGAAGCACTTCTCGTGTAATGTTAATCTTAGGCTCATGCCCGAGAGGCACTCTTCGAGTAATGTTCATCTCGAGTCTTGCCTCTTCGACCCATTTAGAACGAAGCCCAAAATTCACGTGTCAACAAAACTCAAGTAAGCCCAATAATGAAGAACAGATGGATCAACATCATCCTTCTCCACAACTCTTTGGGGCTCAAACCGGGGAGCCAACCGAAGGAGGACGAACTTGGAACAGCGATGCGATTTACATGAACATACAAGACTACTACTAGGACAATATTTGGTATGACTCCTTCGAGTAGATGCTTGAAGGGAAGCCGTGAAAGGAGGGAATCGTAGTGATTTCTATGGGGTCGGCTTTATAAGGGGAGTTATATGTCTAGACAAGTCGAGGAATTGAGTACATCTTTCTCTATTAGATGATATGAAGGCAGCAAGGCGATATAGTCAAGGGTAATTGTCTCGCATGTTGTTACATACGCATTTATGCACTGCGTCACATCATTGGTTATGATTGGCTTCTTTGTCAATCTTAGTGGATATGTTTAAGCACACATTTAAGAAAATGAAAATATTATGTATTGTAATTTCAAATCACACATTTATACATTAATAGAATTTCCAAGCAAGAAAGACAGCTTTTAGTGAAAAAATATTGAATAATGAATACTCGGTCGGGTGAAACTCTAAGACGGGAGAAATGAATAGAACCTACGAGTTGAGGCACCACTTTTTAGATACGGCATTGCCTGTTGATATGATCGGTCGGTCAGGATTTTTTTTTTTTGGGGGGGGGGGGGGGGGGTGCGGTGGTGTTATGTGACAGATTTATTCTAATGTTAGAACATGAAAATGAATATGTAACACCAACCAATTGTGTCACTTGAAGCCCACCCCCTCACGATGACACTATTTTTTGACATCAGATGCAAGAGTGCCCTTGCCTTTTGCATATATATATTTTAATTTTTTCCTTAAGAAAATGGTTTCTAAAAATTCATACAGTTCCAAATTTAGGTATCAAATTTTTTTCCTACTTTGCGAGGATTTTTCTAGCTCCGCACATTGCCACGGCCACAAGACCCAAAGGAAAAGATGCATAGAAGGAAGAAAATAATAGGAAAGAAAAAAAAACATGATCCAAAATTTCTGTATTCAATTTTCTCAAAAAAATGAACATTAAGTTACAAAACACTTTTACAAATCTTCCTGACCTTAGACAAACTTTGGCGTATACTGACTGGAAGAGACACATCGGAAGGAAATTATAAAAAAAAAAAAATAAGAAGTTAATTAGCCGAAGACAACTTGGAAATCTCCTCTTTCAAGTCAGATCATCATCACGTGATTCCTATGCTTGACTAGGAATTAATATCCTCAAGAGAGGTCACCTTAGTGCTTCTCCACAGTTGGGTTCTCCTCGAGGCTTCCCATTCCATCTGACCCGCCGGCCCCCATCAATTCACCCTGCTTGGACAAGCCTCTGAGGTTAAAAGGCATCCGTAGCTTTCCCCCTTTCAAGAAGGAAGAAAGCACTAGACCAAGTACACAAACCTTGATTGCGGAATTTTCCGAGGAAAGCTTCTCGCATTCTTCCGAGAGTCTCTTGAGTTCATCTCTTAACGAGCGATTCTCGTTGCTCAATGTCTCCACCCTTGCCTGCAACTCCTCACACTCCACCTAACCAACATGCAAAAACAATTCAGCATTACATTGGTCTGCTTTGACCAGCGGGAAGCTGTATCTACAATACTCGTCGAGCAGTTCAGATAGCCCTGCCTGCTTACGCAATCTCGATCTCCTGGCCGACTCCCGATTTGATTGCTTCCTTCGTTGCCGTTTGAGCTCTCGTTCATCCTATCAGACAATAATACTCAACCTTTGGTTAGTACTATTGCAGTGGGATGCATAAATAAAATCCAATTGCTTTGACAGAAATAAACCAATCAAAAGAGAATCAATTCGGGAGAAGCAATGTGCTAAAATTGAACAGCCCGCTACAATTGCTAAATGAGCCACAGAATTCGCCTTCTATTAAGGATACAAAAACAAACTATTCGAACAACCTATGGGATATGCAATGTTACTCAATGCCACTATTAACAAGTCAAATATGCGGGTGGGATACCTGCATCCACTGATCAGGTATCATCCCACCTGGGATGAGGCCCGATGAAGCAGGGGCTAGGTTTGGTCTCATTTTCGCAGCCCCAGATGCAGAGGACGCGTTCCACAAGTCCATACCAATATTTAAGTTTGTCGCAGGATCTGCTGCTGCTGCTGGCTTCCCTGATGTAATATACCATTACAAGATTTTAAGAAATCAGCCCAGGCAGATTTCATCACTTCCATATAATTTAACGAATTGAATAGATGATATCTGAAACTTACCATCTGCAAGCCTCTGATTGGAACTTCCCTTCTTGCTGGCAGAGTGGTACTGTTGATTATTCTCCTCGTTTGCGTCCGAGGAGCCTTCACTACCACTATCACCACTGCAAAGGAATGAGTAGATATTTAAGTCCTTGGGCAACAAATATCTCCAAAACCAACTACTAATTACATTGCAACATTAACCTCTGGGACGCCCCATCGTTACCGGAACCAGAAGTTGCCCTCGCACAGTCTGTGGTCTTCCCACCAGCTGAGCTACTGTTACCTGCAATCCCTTTCGGTTTTTTCACCGAGTTACCATCTTTCCCATCCCCGCCTTTTCCGTCCAACTCCAAAGTCACTGGTGGTGATGCTACAGAAGCCTAAACCGTAAGGAATTTGCACATCAACATCTCACATTGGCTTGCCTGTTTCAAGATTCTACTGGCACAGCAGCAAACATGTTACAAAAAATGGCTTGAATAATGGAAAGTGAAAAGAAACATTACCGCGGCCATATTGGGATGGGTATAGACTCCCCCTGGAGGATAAATAGCTGGATACGGCACCGGGGTCCCATACGGAGGCATCATGGGATGCTGTAGCCTCGTCCAATGAGAACATCGCTAGAAACCGTAGGAAGAGATTATACGGTATATTCATGTATCGTATATACTCACTTGTGTTCCCCATATATAAGGATGGGGACTGGGTGAGGTGACGGCTGATGGGAAAAAAGGAGGTGGCGTGGCGCCAGTAACACCATAATAAGCCTGACAACAATAAATGAACGGTTTCTTCTCGTGAAACTGCTTAGTCCTGGGCAATGCCAGCCAGTATGCAAAAAATTTCAATTAGACAAGGAAATTCAATGAATGTATCAGAAACCTGCATTGAACTCGACCAATCAGGATACGTGGGTATAGTTGGGGCCTCCTGCATATGTACACAAGATTATAAACTAGGGTAAAATAGAAGAACATCAAACTTTAAATATGAAATACACCTTCCCTTACTTGTAAAAAAAAAAATCAAATACACCTTCCCTTAAGAACATGCTTTGTTTTTTATTCTAGAATCACACAAGTCACATAACCAATGAATCCTTAGAAGGACAGATACAGTTTCAAACTCCACATTTTACTTGACAATACATTCTATAGAGCAATAGAACTCTCAAAATCCTAAACAACCCTGTTCCAGGCTAGAGCAGCCTTTGCGTTTCAAATCATAAAGGTATCATAAAGCTAACAACTTAAGTTAAAAAGGCAATTCTGCCAGTAATCCACGTTGCAATACAAAACATATAACACTTAAAATATGGTTCAAGGAAACTTCTTATCAGAAGTAACGAGTGACTCAATCAACCAGTCAAGTAGCTCCACACTTACTTGAGCCGAAGAGGGGGGAGCCTTGGAAGGCTTGGCCGGGGTACTTTCATCCCCGGTCCCCATTTCGAGGTAATCAGCACTTGAATAATAATGAAAGCAATACCAAATCGGCAAAAAATTGCTCGATCAATCAATGAAGAGTCCTGAGAGAACAAGAAAAATCACACTAAGCTCCCACTTACACAACTCGAGCACAATTGAGTACAAAAGTCCAGAAATTTGCAGAACAATATTTGTTCGGTAGAACTTGATGGGGAACTATTCAGCCCCCATTAACTCAAAAGTCTTCTTCCAGAACATATGAAATCATTCCAGCCCCTGGATGCGAAGAGTAGTGCAAACAAGGGCATCCAAGGTTAATGCAAACATAACAAGAACTCACAGGGGACATACAAACTCAGATACCACAAAGGACAAACCGCCAATATCAAGGCAGCAACTTGAAGCCATATATTAGGAAGTGAATTCATCGGCAACATTATTAGGCTTCAGGATATGAACAAAGAAAAATCGAGCCCTCGAACCAAGTATCCGAGCAACATGATAGAGCGCTGTTTAAATGCTCTGTCCACCCAGAATCAATGAGAGCAGAAACAGAGAAATCATCATATTCTCAGGGTTTTAAACAAAGAACCTTTACCCATACACAAGTTAATTAAAAAAAAATCAGAAGCCAATCAATCATGACAACTACACATATTCAGAAGATAGTTTGAAACAAAATCATCCGAAACCTAGAGACCCAATTCCCAACTGTTTCCAAATTAAGTCAACCCTGTTCTGTGGAACACAAGAAAGGGGCAGTAACCCCAATATGCAAAATTAATGCAAATCCTATCCACAACACCCTGTTTCCTTTCCCCTTTATTATATTATATATATATATTATTTTTAAAGCAGAGGAATAACAATCTGGGAAATCACCAAACACAGATCACAACTCCAACCAGAAACTCAAACTCGCAATCCCAAATTCATCTCGCTACTACTGCTACTTCAAAATAGTGAAGGCCAAAGTAAAGAAATTGGCATAACACCGACACCCAAAACATAAAGCAGATGAAACTGATAAAGAAAAAGTTAAAGACGGTGGGACTGGGACCGAAAAAGATTTTTGAAAAGGGAGGGCAGAGACTCGGACCGTGACCGGGGCGGAAGAGAGAGGGCATGGAGGCTTGAGTTTTGAAGATGAGGTGGAAATCTAGCTGGAATTATAGGAAAGAAAAAACACGACTCAAGATAACAACAACAAAATGGATTTTATTTTCTGAAAGAGAAAAAGGAAAAAATCAACGCCAATAATCGTAGCGGTCTGTTGAAATGCTTGAAGCCCAAAATGCCAAAGTGCAAAGCCCAGACATTCTCCCAGCTCAGCTCCCAGCCGTTCGACAGATAAGGATAAGCTCAGGCGCTCAGGCAGCCCACCCAGTTTGTTATACTTTCGGTTGTAATGACCATGTGCGCAAATGCTGGTGTACTATGCGCGGGTGCTGGTGTAGCTGTTTTGTGGGTTTCTGGGTTTTTCTGTTTTCAATTTCTATGCACTGTATATAGGAGGAATGTGTAAGACAGAAACGTAGGGAGAATACAATCTTCTCCTTCCTCTTCTTCTCCTTCTTCTCCTTCCTCCTTCCTTCTTCTTCTCGTCTTCTTCTTCTTATTTCCCAGCACCTCTTCTCTCAGCTTCTGTCCGTTCTTATCACGTCTACATGGTATCACAGCCCATTGAGGGTTAAACCACGCAAAATCGACTGCAATTGATGGCGGACCAGACTCCTATGCAGACTATCCCTCCTCCCAACTCTGGGCAGCAGCAAACACCAGGGTCAGGTATTTCCGAGCAGAGCTTTGCTGGGAATATAACCCAGATGCAATTTCCTCCGGGCATCTTCTCCTCCATGGTAAAATTAGATGAGAGTAACTATCCCCTGTGGAAAGGGCAAGTCCTAGCAGCTGTAATAGCAGGAGGACTAGAGGACTTTATCTTTGGCAAGTCTCTGCCACCTCAGCTGTTTCTGGATGATGCCTGCATGATATCAAATCCCGATTATAAAATTTGGCAGCGCAGCGATAAAATGGTGATGAGTCTTCTCTTTTCTGCTCTCACCGCTGATCCTTTAAGCCAAGTAATATATTGTAAAACGTCGGGTGAAGTGTGGGAAGCTTTGAGGAATCGTTACGAGTCTACTTCTACAACCCGTATCATTAATCTGCGAAACCAAATGCAGCAACTTCGTAAGGACGGCAGGACTATGCAGCAATACTTGAGCAGTTTGAAGGCCTTATCTGATCAACTGAGTGCTGTTGGGGAGGCTGTTAAATACAGGGACTATATCTGGTTTATGTTGGAGGGCCTGCCTGCTGAATATGACTCTGTGGTTACTGCTGTTTATAGCAGGGCTGATGAACC
Organism: Melastoma dodecandrum; assembly: GCA_029817715.1. Taxonomy (NCBI): domain Eukaryota; kingdom Viridiplantae; phylum Streptophyta; class Magnoliopsida; order Myrtales; family Melastomataceae; genus Melastoma; species Melastoma dodecandrum. The sequence continues at coordinate 2,133,081 of JARUPY010000434.1, forward strand.
TAGCGTGGACGAAGTGCAGAACCTGCTGTTGAACTTTGAGATGCGGCTGGACCGGAGACAAGGTTTGGACAGCTTCATTCCTCAGGTACAACACTCCTCTCTTCACTCTGGTAATGACAGGCCTCTACCTATGTCCCAAACACTCCATCCTCATCCTCAGCCTCCTCAGCCTCACCAGATTTTTCCTGTTGCCAGTCCCTATCAAACCACTTCTATCCCTCCGCAACCCGGCTTACTTGGCCGACCACCATCTAGACCTCATACCCAACCCTTTCGACCTAATGCATACCCTAGAAGCTTCGGGAAACCAAAACCCAGGTGTCAAATTTGCCAAAAGCTCGGACACACTGCTGTGAACTGCTTCCACAGACTTAACACTTCATTCCAAACTACCCCACAAGCTTACTCTGCCATCACCTCCTCTCCTCCACCATATTACCACCCACACCCACCTACTTCAGCCTATTATCCAGTCCCGACCTACACACCACCATATTTTTCCCACTACCCACAGCATAATCTCTACCCACTACACCAAACCCAGATTCCTCCTACACGCCCCCCTCTTCAACATTCACCAGACACAACCAGTCAACCCTTTTCATCTTCGGATACTTGGCTCCTGGACTCCGGGGCCACACATCATGTCACTCCCATCTCTGAGGATCTTCAACACCTCTCTGTGTATCAAGGTATGTCTTCTGTTATGGTGGGCACTGGAAAGTCTGCTGACATTCTTCACACGGGCTATACTACTGTTCCTACCTTATCTGGTTCCCTCCTTCTAAATAGTGTCCTTCACACACCATCTTTACGTAGGAAACTTGTTAGTATTTCCAAATTGTGTCAAGATAATCATGTTATAGTTGAATTCACTTCCGATTCTTTTTTTGTTAAGGACTCCACCAGCAGACAACTCCTTCTAAAGGGACAGATGGAGAACGGGCTGTACAAACTTCCCTCTCAGCCTCCTCCGTGTCCCAGTAGCTTTTCCACTCCCACTCCATGCGCCTACTCTATTTCAAGATCCTCAACAGTCGATAGAGCAACATGGCATTCTAGATTAGGTCATCCTTGTCTAGATGTCTTAAATACCGTCTTACACTCTTGTAATTACTCAAACAGCTCGCATATGCTTCCCTTCTGTCAAACGTGTGCACTGAGCAAGCATCATAGGTTACCTTTTTCTGTGTCCGACTCTAGAGCAACAAAATCTTTCCAATTACTTCATACTGATGTTTGGGGGCCTTCTCCAGTTTCCTCAGTAACTGGGGATCGGTTTTTCTTGTTAATAATAGATGATGCTACAAGGTTTACCTGGGTTTATTTTCTTCATAATAAATCACAGGCCCTAACTGCTTTCCAACAGTTTCACAAGATGGTCTCCACTCAATTTCATTCTTCCATTGGTACAGTACGGTCGGATTGGGGAGGCGAATTCAGGTCTCTTCACTCCTATCTCCTAAACCATGGAATTAACCATCAATTATCCTGTCCTCACACTCCCCAACAAAATGGGAGAGTTGAGAGGAAGAATCGGCATGTTGTGGAGGTTGGCTTAGCTTTGCTTCTTCATGCATCTCTCCCAAGTCAGTACTGGGTTTATGCTTTTCATGAGGCTGTTGCTATCATCAACATGCTTCCTTCCAGAGCTCTCCACTTCCAAGTTCCTTTTGCTCTTCTCCATGGTTATCCTCCTGATTATACTTCTCTTCGAGTGTTCGGGTGTCTCTGTTTTCCTCTCCTACGCCCATATAATGCTCACAAGTTAGAACCGCGCTCTGCTCCTTGTGTTTATCTGGGTCGAAGTGCCTATCATAAAGGCTACATATGTCTAAACCACAAAACAGGTCGTATTTATATTTCTAGAGATGTTCTGTTTCATGAGGCTGCCTTCCCTTTTCAATCCAGTTCATCAAACCCTGTCTCACTTCCCAAATTGATCTCTCCCAATCCCTGTTTCATGTTTCCCGTCAGCTCCATTAGCCCTCTACCTGTTCTACGTTCAGCTTCCAATTTTTCTAACCAGCCCACTGTTTCGTCACCTATTTCCAGTCCTAACCCTATTCCTTCTCCTCCTAATTCCACTCCCTCACCCTCCTTGGTTTTGGATATTCCTGCCAGTCCCACTATAACAGATTCAGCATGCCCCACATTGGTCCAACGAGATGGGAACACTCACTCCATGGTTACCCGGTCCAAGGCTGGTATTTTTAAACCCAAACTATATTTTGCCTCTCCTACCATTTCTCCGAACACACCTCCAGATCCTTCATCATCAATACCTCATGAACCATCCACTTTGGTAGAGGCCCTTCAGGTCCAGGTGTGGAGAGACGCCATGCTTACTGAACTGCAGGCTTTGAAGCTTAACAATACCTGGTCTCTGGTCCCTCGCTCTCAAGCACAGAAGGTCGTGGGCTGCAAGTGGGTGTACAAGGTGAAGGTAAAGTCCGATGGCACTCTTGAGAGGTGCAAAGCCAGATTAGTGGCTAAGGGTTTCCATCAAACTCCTGGTGTTGATTTTACAGAGACATTTAGTCCAGTGGTCAAGTTACAAACTATAAGGGTTATACTATCTTTGGCAGTCACGTATGATTGGCCTTTGCGTCAATTGGATGTCCATAACGCTTTTCTTAATGGTGACTTGACAGAGACTGTATACATGATGCAACCACCAGGATTCGAGGATCAGCTTGCTCCTTCTCATGTGTGTAAGCTTCACAAGGCTTTGTATGGATTAAAACAAAGCCCACGGGCGTGGTTCCTCAAGCTTAGTACATGCTTACTGCAGTGGGGTTTCCTCAATTCTAAGGCCGATGCTTCCATGTTTCTGCAACACTCTAGTAAAGGAGTAATAATTGTCCTCATATATGTTGATGATATTCTTGTTACAGGCTCGAATAGAGTAGGCATCTCTGAGTTATTGCCGAAGCTACATCATCAATTTGCTTTGAAGGATTTGGGAGATTTATCCTACTTCCTGGGTTTCCAAGTGACAAGACAGAATGGTTTGTTGCATTTATGTCAGGAAAAATACATCACTGATCTGTTACGGAAGGCAGACATGGAAAACTGTAAAGGGATTGCAACCCCTATGGCCACAACCGGAACGCTGTCCAGATATGAAGGGGAGATGTTGCTTGATCCTACTGCCTATAGGAGTCTTGTTGGGGCCCTTCAGTACTGTACTAATACGAGGCCGGATATTAGTTACTCTGTCAACAAGGCTTGCCAGTTTCTGCAGAATCCCACCACAGTTCATCTGCAGGCGGTGAAAAGAATACTGCGGTATCTCAGAAACACGAAGGCCTATGGAGTTACATTCACAGCAAGCCAGTCTTTGGACATTTCCTGTTTTACTGACGCAGATTGGGCTAGTTGCCCTGATGACAGACGGAGTACGAGCGGCTATTGTACCTTTCTCGGTCCTAATTTGGTGTCATGGGCATCTCATAAACAAAAGGTAGTTTCTAGATCAAGTACAGAGGCTGAATTCAGAAGCCTCGCAGATGGGGTTGCAGAAGTGATATGGCTACAGAGTCTGCTGCACGAATTGGCTGTTCCAATGTCTGATGTCCCTGTTCTTTACTGTGATAATCTTAGCTCAATATACTTGGCAGCTAATCCAATTCTCCATGCTCGTACAAAGCATGTTGAGATCGATTTTCACTTTATTAGAGAGAAGGTGATGGCAGGAAAGATTCAGGTTCTTCATGTAGCATCTGAGGATCAGGTTGCGGATCCTTTGACTAAGGTGATTCCGACTCAGAAATTTATGTCTATGAGGAGTAAGCTTACAGTGTCACACAAACCGTGTACTGCAGAGAGTGTTGCAAAATGTCCTCAAGAAATAACAGAAGGACAAAATGAGGAGAACGCTGGGATAGTTGAAGGGGATTTCGAAGTACAGGGGAATGTAGAATAAGGAGTGTTGGAGACAAAGGAAAGAAGTGTTTTTTGAAGACGAAGGAGGAAGTTAACTTTGCGGGGAAGTGTTGAAATGCTTGAAGCCCAAAATGCCAAAGTGCAAAGCCCAGACATTCTCCCAGCTCAGCTCCCAGCCGTTCGACAGATAAGGATAAGCTCAGGCGCTCAGGCAGCCCACCCAGTTTGTTATACTTTCGGTTGTAATGACCATGTGCGCAAATGCTGGTGTACTATGCGCGGGTGCTGGTGTAGCTGTTTTGTGGGTTTCTGGGTTTTTCTGTTTTCAATTTCTATGCACTGTATATAGGAGGAATGTGTAAGACAGAAACGTAGGGAGAATACAATCTTCTCCTTCCTCTTCTTCTCCTTCTTCTCCTTCCTCCTTCCTTCTTCTTCTCGTCTTCTTCTTCTTATTTCCCAGCACCTCTTCTCTCAGCTTCTGTCCGTTCTTATCACGTCTACACGGTCCAACTCCCCCCCGGCACCAAACAAAAAGTACACCACGCAACACAGAAAGATAATAACCACAAGTAAAAGTGGGGGTTAATAAATTAAACAAGGAGGACAAGGGAAGATTTGGTAGGGCTTCTGGTAAACAGAAGGAAGAGCATTTAAGGGGTTGGGACTTACCGTGTACTGCTGGAAAAGGATTTGTGGGTTAACCCGAACCGAGGCGGTGTTATCTTGTGGTGTTGGTACTGCTGTCTGACACTAAGAAGAAACTAATAAAATAAAGAAAATGAAAAAAAAAAAAAAAGAAAACAGAAACACATGCGGGGAAAGGGTAGCGTGTGGAAGGTAGGGAAGGGCTGTGTTGGAAATTGGGTTGGGCTTTGGGTTCGCGGTGAGGCGGGTAGACACGTGCCACGCTACGAGTTTTATATAAAAATAAATAATAAATAATATGAGATTTTTTTTGGGAATCAATAGTACGAGATTTGATATGCTTATTCATAATTATTTTGGTTTTATTTTATTATTAAGTTAATAAAACGAAACTATTTTAAGTTTATTTTATAAAAAAGTTAACAGCTCTCCGCGTGTTTTAATTTTTTTTCCTTGACACTGTTAGAGATGACGCGTGCTTTTGGCAGCTGAGCTGTTCTTACCAAAAGGATAACGTTCTTCTTTCTTTCTAAAATTAAAAATTGTCATCGCTCCTTTATTTGTTTCTTGTACCTCATTCTGCTCCACAAGGACTGAATATCTTTAAAGCTTTTCATTTTAAAAATATAAACAATCCAGAATATTAACTTTAGCGATTTGATTTTAACATAATATGTCAACTGAAAATAAAAATGAACTACGTTTAATAGATTGATAATATTATCTCAAACTAAATTTGTGAAATTGACGGGATGTATAAGCTTGATGAATGCTACTACTGAGTATGATATGTTGGGTGTGGCGTGCTATAGTCGTAGATTGTGTGTGAATGCATTATTGGAGGATGTACGCCAAGCGCTCTCGATACGAGATACTAAGGAAAATGAAAAAGGGACGTCTTGACTCTTTCTCTTTAATATTCGATATTGAGAGGTATTAGCATAAAATCGGAGAATAATCTGTATGGGTGTACATTAGCGACTAAGTTTACAGTCGAGTGAATAATAACCGATAGTTACTAGTTGCGAATGAGTGAGATTAGTAATAAATGAATTATGTGTTGGATTAGCGAAATGAATTATGTATTAATGAGAAATGAGTTTATGATATATGTGTTGGATTAGCGAAAGAAATATCACGAGTGAAGAGGCAAACGTTGAGATTCTGATAGTTAACATGTACGATTTCAATCGTACATGTCTGAAGTTGACCATTAAGAATGTTCAAAACTTGGGGAATAAGCAGTGGGTAATTAATTTTATCATAAATTATTGTCAAATTGAGTGATGGAGAAGAGGCAATGTAGGCGCTCTTTCACTTCCTTTAGAAAAATATCACTGACTAGGGGGAAGGAACGTGGAAATAAAGGAGATGAAAAGGAGGAAAGGCGGAGAAGAAAGAAAGAAGAGATGAGAAAAAGGGGAGGAGAACTGGCCATATTATTGTTGCAGAAGAGCAGGGACTTGTTTGACATGCGAAAAACTTGTTGGTAACATGATTTTAGTTGTTGTGGTTGGTTTGAGGTTGTGGGTAAAAGCGACTTAGGCGGATTGAGAACGAGTTAATCGTTCTCGAGGTCGAGTGACATATGTGAACATTTTTTAACATACGATATCATATGTCTTAGGGTTGCTGCATTTTATGATGTATGCCAATTTGTGATGATTTGTCATAACATGTGTCGTTGGACAGCCTTTAATGTGGTGTGTGCTTAATGTGGACCGACATTCGCAATGAGGTCGTCATGAGATGGATCTGACGAGTCGTCGTGTGGGTATGAAAAATGGTCGTCGGATTGGTAAACTGGACGCATGTGGAATGAGTGTGAGTTGTACTATTTGGTTGCATATGCATGATGGTGTGTACTGAGCATGGGTTGAAATAAGCGTGAGCCTTGTGGCTTGGACAATATGCATACATCATTGTGTGGACTAACCATGAGTCTTATTGGACAAGGCCGGAGGAGTTCCCTTGGATGCTTGCCATAGAGTTGGGGAGGGCACCCTTGCAACGGAGGAGGTCGACGAGGCGTTTGATTTTGGGGACTTATTGTTGTTACCAGTGAATGGTTGCTAATAACAAGAAAGATAGGGTCTCTTGCATTACATCGCATAGTATATGTTTCTGCTTGATGCATTTCATTTGTTGTGGTTGATGTGTTTTACGTGGTTGTGTTTGATGCGTTACATTTGTGTGTGGTTTGCTATATTTTGTTGATGATGATGAAAAAAATGAACTCTGACTTGCACTTAAGATTGAGTGCGCGTGTGATTGGAGGTATGGAAAGACTGGTTGAGTGCACTTTGAGGTCCTTGGACCGAAAAAGTCAAGGTGGCGTGCATTTGTCCGGAAAAGACTTCCTGACACATAATATGAGGTATAGACACGTGGGAAAACTATCTATGTTGTGTTTTGTCAGTCTGTTTGGGTGTGCGATGTCATGCATGAAATTTCTTTTGACACCTCAGATATACAAATTTGGGAAACCCTTTTTAGAAGTATGATATGTCGTGTCCTATTTTATGACTTGTCGGATCTTGTGTTCACAAACTCGAAGAATGATGCGGGGTCATAACACCAACATTGCCTCGAGCTATATGATCGAGAAGTTGGAGCTACTATTAGAGCTCTATAAGTCCGCAATGACCGTAGTTGTTGCTGAAGATAGACGATGTGCTGTTCAAGCTGACTAACTTGTGCTTCGTTTAGAGTCATACTGCGTTGGAATCTTCCAGCAATTGACAATCGTGTGCTCAACGACAACCTTGAGCTCTATTACCAAGATGATACGGGGATGGCAATGAATAGATACTTCCAATACCGAAAGGGCAAAAGGGATGTCACTAAAGATGCGGAATGGGGTGACGTAGGGTATGGACGGAAAGTGTGTAGGATAGGCGGCTGAATGATGAAAATAAAGGGTTGAGATCAACCTCCACGGATACAGATGCACCATCGTGAAAGAAGACTCGGATAAACTCGTTTGACCGTGGATACAGAGACACCACCACGAACAAGACGATGGTGAGGAACGACGCGGAGGATACATAAACACCACCACCGGTTGAATACTCAACTTAATCTGTACTTAGAATCCACTAAATGAAGAAAGAGATTGAAGGAGAATTCACTCACTTCGGTTCGGATAGAAAGACACAAGTCTAACAAATGGGTTTTTCAATTCAAGATAATATATCCAAATGCTTACAAGGACGCCCATTATATTGGGATCACCTGGACAAGAACATAAACGCGAGGCAATGAACCTAGATGCATACATGGCCAGATTCATGGACGAACCATAAATGACTTACTTGGAATGACACAAACTTAAATGCAGACGCATTAATGAGTAGATGTATGAATGGAGGAAATTTAAACGATTAAGCTTCTCCAGGCGACTCTTTGGTTTCGCGACTCTTAAACTTCACTGCTGTCATTCAATGTGGAGTTGCTTCTGCTAAGAGATCAGGCTTGCTTCGACGGGTACTTCCTTTAACGGGGTCTCGAACTTGTTCGTACTTCAACGTGTCTGTACTTTGACGGTGAGTAAATTAGTCGATGACGAGCAAGCTGACAGCTCTACTCGATGGTCCATCGATGGTCCTGGTATCATCCTCCCCTTGTTGAAAAGAGTTTGTTCTCAAACTCACAGGATCATTGTCTTCAACGAATGGAATAAGGTCAGTGACATTGAAGGTGACTGAAACACCAAACTCTCCTAGGAAATCAATCTTGTAGGCGTTGTTATTGATGCGCTCAATGGCCTTAAAGGACCTTCTACTCGAGGCATCAACTTGTTCTTCCTTTTGGCCGAAAATCTTTCCTTCCTCAGATTGATCCAAACCAAGTCTCCAGGCTAGAAAATCTTCTCCCTACGTCATCGATTGGCCATCTCTTCATAGTGGTTGTTGGCCTTCTCGATCCGGACGCGAATCTTCTCATGAAACATTCTCGCTTTTCAGCATCCTGGCTAACTGTTCTCGTATCACTCATAGGCATTAGCTCGATAAGGACAAAAGGGTTGAGTCCATAAACTACCTCGGAAGGTGATGACTTCGTTGTCGAACTTGGAGCTCAATTGTATGCAAACTCCGCATGAGCAAGCTTGATGTCCCAATCTTTTTTATTCTTCGAGACCAAGGTTCGGAGGATTGCAGCCATGGTACGATTGTCAACCTCCGTTTGTCCATCGGTCTGCGGATGATAAGCTGTACTGAAGACGAGCTTCATTCCCAACTTATGCCACAAAGTTTTCTAAAAGTAACTAAAAAACATGACGCATCGATCTGACATGATCGTCTTCGGCACTCATGCAACCTCGGAACTTCTCAAAAATACAGATCTGTTACATTGGTTGCATCATCCGTTTTCTTGCATAAAATGAAATGCGCCATCTTCGAGAATTTATCGACCACCACCATGATCGAAATCTTTCTGTCGCTGCGTCCTGAGTAATCCTAACACAAAATCCATGCTCACATGTTCCCATGGTGGCTCCAGGACAAGCAAGGGAATGTACAATCCTTGAGGTTGAACTCGACTCTTCGCTTGTTGGCATACCACACATCTCAAAACAAGATTTCTGACCCGTTTCTCCATTTGCGGCCAGTAAAAGTGCCCCTAAAGCATCGGCAATGTTTTGTCGATTCCAAAATGCCCAGCGATTCCTCCTCCATGGACTTCTCGAATGAGCAGCTCTCGAGTCGAACTCCTGGGAATACCCAACTTAGAATTTCGAAGTAAGAATCCATTCACCTTATGGAATCGATCGATGGCTTGTTTGGTGCATTGGATGAAAATCCCTCCAAAGTCTTCATCGTCCTTATACAGATCCTTTAGATACTCAAATCCAATCAGCCTTGACTCCATTGCGGATAGTAGAGTCATCTTCCTGGAGAGCATCAGCGACTATATTCTTCGCTCTTGGTTTGTGCTTTTAAGACAAAGGTGAAAGCTTGTAGAAACTCGACCCACTTCACATGTCGTCGACTGAGCTTGTGCTGACCGTTGATGTCATATCCTCTTCCGGTACGCACTTACGGATCATCTGATCTGCACATCTCGTGAATAACAACGGTTCATCCTACAAATAGAAGCGAACATCATGTAAAAAAATACGTTAGGCACAATATAGTTGACATAATCAGCGTACCAGGGCACTATTGTTTCAATCGCAAAAAGTTGCTCGTTCGGAAAAGTATGGTTGATGATCGTTGTGGCCATAAGTCGCTCATTACCTACCAAGCGTGATAGATGATCGGGAGCTTGATTTTCTACTCCTTTCCTGTCTACAATCTCAAGGTCAAATTCCAGTAACAACAAAATCCATTTGATTAACCTTGGATTTGCATTCGCCTGATGCATCAAGTACCTGATAGCTGCATGATTAGTAGGCACTATCACTTTGGAACCAATCAAGTATGAATGAAACTTATCAAAAACATTGACTATTGCAAGCCTCTCCTTCTCAATGGTTGTGTAGTTTACCTATGCTCCGTCCAAAGTCTTTCTAGTGTAAAAAATGGCGTGAAAGACTTTGTCTCGTTTATGTCCTAAAATTGCTCCCACAGCGAAATCGCTTGCATCGCGCATTAACTCGAATGGTAAAGACCAGTCTGGGGCAACAATTATAAGAGCAGAAACTATCATCTTCTTGAGTTCTAAGAATGCCTCCATACACTTACTATTGAAGATAAATATTGTATCTTTTTCTAGAAGATTGTACAATGGTTTGGTGATCTTCGAGAAATCCTTGATGAAACGTCTGTAGAATCCCGCGTGTCCTAAGAAACTTCACACTCCCTTGATTGAAGTTGGTGGGGGCAGCCTTTCAATAGTTTCAACCTTGGCTCTATCCACTTCGATTCCTTTCTCGGAGATCCGGTGACCTAAGACAATACCTTCTCGGAACACAAAATGACATTTCTCCTAATTTAACACGAGGTTTATCTCCTCACAACGTAGTAAAACATCATACAAATTTTCTAGACAATTATCAAATGAAATTCCAAACACTGAGAAGTCGTCCATAAATACCTCGATGTTACGCTCAATCATGTCAGAAAAGTTGGCCATCTTGCACCTTTGAAATGTAGCTGGTGCGTTGTATAAGCCAAATGGCATGCGCCTAAATGCGAATGTTCCGTACGGGCAGGTAAAGGTTGTTTGTCTTGGTCCTCTGGAGTAATTGCAATCTGATTGTATCCTGAATATCCGTCAAGAAAACAGTAAAACATTTTACTTGCTAACCTGTTAAGCATTTGGTCGATAAACGACAATGGGAAGTGATCCTTGCTTGTGGCTGCATTCAGCTTTTTGTAGTCCATACATACCCTCCATCTGGTCACAGTTCTTGTGGGAATCAACTCTTTTTTACTATTTTTCACGACCGTCATTCCACCCTTCTTTGGTACGCACTGAATTGGGCTAACCCATGAGTTGTCCGAGAATGGGTAGATAATGCCCGCATCTAGGCACTTGATGATCTCCTTGCACCCCACTTCCTTCATGTTAGGGTTTAGCCTCCGTTGTTGCTCTATTAATGTCTTCTTATCATCCTCTAAGATGATTTTGTGCATGTAGATGGACGGGCTAATCCCCTTGATGTTTGCAGTACTCCAGCCAATTGCCTTTGTATGTTGTCGTAGTACTTGTAGCAACAATTCCTCTTATTCATTGGTTAGATAAGCTGAAATTATAATAGGTAGGGTGCTAGACTTACCTAGAAAGGAGTATCGCAAATGCTCTGGAAGTGATTTGAGTTCAAGCTATGGTGGCTCTTCCACAGATGGTTTAGCTCAAGTAGCCACACGATCTAATGGTTCCACTCTTAGAATGTGATGGATGTAAGATGCCTCAACTGGTTCTTCCTTAACTGCTTGTACATCTAACATATACATCATTTCATCAAGCGGAATATTGGCATACATCTCCAAGAAGGATTCGTATGCAATGTCTTCGAGTATGTCCATATAACTGCATTCATAATTGTCGTTAGGAATATGCAATGTGTCACCAATATTAAACTTTACCTCCTGATCATGCACGCGCATGGTGAGTTCGCCCTTTTGCACTTCTATGAGAGTCCTTCCAGTTGCGAGGAATGGCCTGCCCAAAATGATCGGGATCTCACGATCCTCCTCTTACCCCAAAACCACAAAGTCAGCAGGGAATATAAACTTGTCCACTTTAACTAAGACATCTTCAATCACACCTTTTGGAGTGATCGGCTAATTGAAGTGTCACGAAAGTGGGACGTACCTCGACGATGTTAAGATTTTGGAATACCGAATATGGCATCAAATTTATGCTTGCCCCAAGATCGCAAAGTGCTTGTCCAGAAAATTCATTACCGATCTTACAAGGAATCGTGAATTTATCTGGATCTTTGAGTTGCGGAGGTAGCTTCTTCTGAAGGATGGCACTCGCTCTTCAATCAAGGCAATGGTCTTGTGATCACCTAGCCGATGCTTCTTGGATAGCATCTCCTTCATAAATTTCGTGTATTTTAGCATTTGCTCCAATGCCTCTGCGAAAGGGATGTTGATCTGCAGCTTCTTGAACATGTCTAGAAATTTCTTGAATTATCTCATCATTGGCCTTCTTTATTCTTTGTAGAAATGGGATCATAGGGACAAAAGGCAGCGGTGTGGGGTGTACCTGCGTGGCCATAACATTGTCAGTCTCAACAAGTTCAGAGCTACTTACCTTATGGCTACGACGCTTCTCACGAGCCTGCTCTTTTTCCTCCTCCATTTTCTCGAAGGCCACTTCCAAATCATACCCGCTCCGAAGGGTTACTTCGTTACAATATCCACTCTTTGGATTTGGTTCCATGTTGCTCGGAAGGGTCCCTTGTGGGCATCATCATAAAGTTTGCGAGCTAGCCTATCTGGATTTCCAATTGCTTGATAGAAGTAGCATGATCTTGGAGGATTATTTCTTGTTGTTTCCTCAACACCTCTTGTTGTTTTCTAGCTTCTTCCTGTTGCCTTCGCGCTTCTTCCTGGCCAGTGATCAACAGTTTCAACAAATCCTCCACGTTAGGTTTAATCTCACCTACGGGCTGTTGTGATGTGCCAGCGAAACCAAGAGGTTGATTAATCTTTGATTGCGTTTGTTCTTGTTGGCCTTGATTGTTCCTCCAGAAAAAATTTGGATGGTTCCGCCATCTAGGATTGTATGTATTGGCATACGCATTGTTTTGTTTATAGGCATCTGCATAATTGACTTCGTGCATGTGCTCCTATAGCTCCACTGCCTGCACTTCAGAGTAAACATTATTAGATGCATGTTGTGATGATTGAAGAACATTTACCTCTCTCGTTAGAAATTCCATCTAGGAAGTTAGTGATGTTACTGCATAGATTTGATGCTTTCCATCAAATCCACGGGTAGATGTTCTCCGTTGGCCATTATTCGCTATTTGCTCGAAAAGGTCCCACGACTCATTGGGTGTCTTATTCATGATGGTTCCTCCTGCCGCTGAATCCACCATAGATTAGAGAGAATCCGTCAATCCGTCATAGAAACTTTCAACGAGCATCCATCTTGGGATCTCGTGATGTGGGCATAATTTGAGCAGCTCCTTAAATCTTTCCCAGGCCTCGTACTTGGACTCCACCGGTTGTTGGCGAAATGATGTGATCTCATTTCGAATCTTCACAGTCCTACTCGGTGGAAAGCATTTCCCTAAAAATGCTCGTGTCAAATCTTCCCACGAGTGAATTGACTCCGGCGGGAGTGAATACAGCCACGCCCGTGCCTTGTCTCTCAATGGGAACGAGAAGAGCCTTAGTCGAATAGCATCAGGGGTTGCTCCATTAAACCTAAAAGTGTCATAAAGATCATTAAATCGAGTTAAATGCCAATGAAGGTCCTCTTTTAGCAAACCTCCAAAACTGTTATTTTCAATCATATTCAAGATCAAAGGCTTGGTCTCAAAATTATGCGCCTGAATTGCGGGCAAAATGAATGGCGTGTTCTCCAATGGTGTTGGTTGAGAATAGTCACGCATAGTCCTCCTTGGTTGTGCAAGTGCACGGGTCACGTCAAAGTAATATAGAATACGTAATGTGTCAATCCCACGGGGAGACAATGCTTGAAATCCATTCTATCGTCCGGTGCCAACGTTTTCAAAACCCGAAAGTAGTGAGAATTATAACTAAAACGAAAAACGAAAGCAAGTAAATAAAGTAAAGGTAAGTGAAATCAATAATGAGACAACTTAGGACTATGAATCCCCCAATTGTTTCGTTACTATCCCGTGTCTCCCCTCTCCCTATCTCAACTGTTTCCTTGCGTCTGTAAGTGCAGCTGCACGAAAATATGGTGCAACTGTACTAAACATTCTGTCCAATTTTTGTCCATCCTGTGCGGCTGCAACAATTTCTGGTGCAGTTGCACCAACTCTCTGAGCTTTTTCTGACCCGGTGGCGCAGCTGCACCAACTTTCTGCAAAACTTCATCCACCCTCCTTCCTTCCGAATTTACCTACAAAATTAATAAAACTACATGCAGTGCCCCAATCTGAGTAATATACTCATATGTTACCATATACCTCAAGGATTTAACCCAATAACGCGCAATTAAAGGGATGAAAGTATATATTTATAACAAGTTATCATGGAGCGCTATGTGATTGCTTTCAAGTTTTCTTTTGTTGTATTTCAGTTCGCATCACGTTTGTAAGTGTTGCGCATAGTATGTCCTTATAATTCAACACCATTTAATTAATTCAAGTATCGTTTTCCTGTTCGATATACTTTCGTTTACTTTATGGCGACCACAATCACTGTAAAATTCGGTACGTGTTTCGAGGAACACAATTCCGCGCCAACAATACTTGAATCATAATTGATTGTGTATGCATATGCATGATATTTATCGGATCTTCATAATGGTAAATCTCAAATGGGGCATTGTTACGTGTAGCGGTACTGCAATATCATGGAGATCTATGAAACATATGATTATTGCCACATCATCTTATCATTCCGAGATTATAATAATTCATGAAGTTAGTAGAGAATGTGTATGGTTGAGATCTGTAATACATCACATTCGAGGGTCATGCGCCTTATCCGTAAATAAGAGTACCCCAACAATATTATATGAGGATAACGCTATTTGCATCGCTCAATTAAATGAATGAGATATCAAAGGCGATCGAACGAAACATATATCTCCGAAATTGTCTTTCGTCCATGATATCCAGAAGAGTGGTAATATTGATGTTCAACAAATACATTCATAAGAAAATCTAACTGCTTTATTCAGAAAAACTTTGCCTAAAATAATTTTTGAAAGACCGATACATAGAGTCATAACGAACAAACTTAGAGATTTAAAGTGATGTTATGAAGAGAAGTAGTGAATATACTTAACTCTTTTTTCCTTTACCATGATTTTATTCCATAGGGCTTCCTATAAAAGTTTTTAACGAGTAATTATCATAATGAAAATTCAAGGAGGAGTATCATAAATCTATTTATTATGAATGTCATTATAAATATTATTGACTCCTATTTAGTGTAAAATCATTTATTCCACTCAGTTACAATTTTTATTCTTTCCGTTGTAACTACCCTATAAATAGAGGTAGATGACATTATACATGTTATATTTGAAATAAATAAAAATTATCATATTTGTTTTTCTTCCTTTATTTTCTCTCGTCATATTTGCTAGATTTTTCCATCCTTTTTGTTATTCGTTTTATAATAAATATGACCTTTTGCTATTTTCTTTTCTGTCTTGGTGTTATTTAAAAAAAAAATTATATATAATATTTAGGTTTGTTGTTTCTAGATTTAGGCTTTGTTTGTTTTTATGGTCGAATTATCAACCAACCTTTACTCCCACAAAATTTAAATTTGTCTCTTGGAAGTTTTCATTATTTACTAAAACCCTCCGAAAACAAATTAAAGCATTATTAGGACTAGGACAGGTGTTCATAGAGGAATGCCTACATCCATAGGCTGATCGGGTATTTGTTTGAAAAATGGAAAGTCTCAATTTCACAATGGATATTCATGGAATTCTAATGGGACGGTTGCCATTTGGGCTATTCTAAAAAACTCTTACAATAAATAGTACAAAATACGAATGACAAAATTAAAACTTAAAAATATGATGCAAGTTTTTAAGGTTTATTTTTATGATTTTGGAATTTAGAGTTAAATGTTTAAGTTTTTATGACCTAGGACTTATTATTTTAACTTTTCTTTTTACCGTTGACTGTTTATGTTAATACTTAATTATAATTTAAGGTTTAATATTTTGAAATTTGTGTTGAGTACGAATTTAGATTTTAACTATCATATATCAACGAATTGTAATGATGTAAAATGTAAAAGTCGATTTTGTTGGGGCCTGCGTGAAAGGATTGGATTGGAAAAGGATAAGGCGCGAACGTAGGTTCTTTATTATCGATAATCTTATGTTTGAAACCTTCCGTAGAAATGTTGTACCTATTATAGTTGATATTTGGAGTGTTTGTGCTATGAAATGCCTCACTGTTACTTAATTTTACTTGAAATGGTTACCCGCTCCTTTATTTATAGAGATGAGTGGAACAATCTAAAGTTGATAGACTTAACTAAAGAAGATGCTAACTACCTTATTAAATGCGATAAAAACTTGGAAATTTTTATACCCCTTTCGTGGTTCCAAGACTTCTTCAATGTTTCATGCTTCCAAGATGCTTTCAATGCTCCACTATTTTGGGACCATGATTTACACTTCAACACCCCTTCTTAATTTGTGATCTTGAAGAAGTCTTTGAAAGTCTTGAACTTCTCCAAAGATACCGCCTTAGTAAGAACATCAGTCGGTTTATCATGGGTACTGATAAACTCTAAAAGATTCTCCTTCTCTGAAACTCTCTGATGAAATGATGGCGAAGCTCTATGTGCTTCGATCTTGCATGAAAGATCATATTCTTCGACAAAGTATTTGCAGTTTGGTGGTCAAAGAAAATTGTTGTTGGCTAGCCCACCTTCCGTTGTAGCTTGAGATGCAATCTTCTGAGTCAGATAGCTTCTCTTGTTGCTTCATTTGTTGAGATGTACTCAGCTTATGCGGAGGAGAGAGCAACGATGCTTTGCTTATTTGAACTCCATGAAATGTGCTTTGTTCCTATGAAGAACAAGCAATCTGATGTGCCACTATGATCATCCAACCTTCTTGTCCAATCACTAGTTATATGGCCCACCAGATCATCATTCTAACTCTTCTGTGTACTTTAGTCTGACCTTCTATGTGCCCTTTAGGTAGCGTAGAGCCCCTTTTTGCTGTTGTGAATCTACTGGGGTTGCTCATGTCTAGATAGCAAACTCACAAACTGAACAATATTGATCCGAGTGCGAGTGAGATAAATAAGAGAACCTATCGAGCTTCTGTAGATCTTCGAGTTAAAGCCTTTTATAGAATATTCCTTTTGAAACTTCTCATTGAGTGGCATTGGAGTAGATATTGACTTGGCATTCTCCATACGAAGCTTCTTCAAGAGATCCACTTTGTACTTCTCTTGAGAAATGAAAGCTTTCCCATTTCTTCTGCTTCAATTGAAATTCGAGAAAGTACTTCACCAAACCAAGATCGGTAATCTCGACTCTTCCATGATGGCTTCCTTGAACGTTTACGGTAAGCCTCTGTTAGTAAATCGACACCAACCTTCGTATGTATAACGAAGATTCTATTGAGCTTCTAGAGAATTCTTTCCTCTATAGGTAGGAATCAATTATACAACTCCACACTCTTGGTGCTTCCTTTAAACCATATGAAACTGTATGCAGTCTATAGTCTTTGTCTTTCTTGCCTTTCATCATGAATCCTTATGATTGTTATATGTAGACTTCTTCTTCTAATACTCAATTATGAAATTCTGACTTAACATCAAGTTAGAATACTTCAAGCTCTTTCGGTGTTGTAATGGCTAGAATATTACGTATTGCTTCCATCCTAGCTAGTAAAATAAATACCAAGTTTTTGTGAATAGCATTTTGCTACGGTGCAAACTTTATGCTTTTGTACACTTCAATCTTCATTATATTTGATCTTGTAGACCCACTATATGTTGATAGCTTCTTTTCATTTTGAGAGATTGACCAATGACCACGTCTCATTCTTCTCTATAGAGGTTATCTCCTTCTTTATGGCAATTCTCCATTTTTCTTGGTTGCCTCCTCAAAGTTTTGTGGCTCAAATAAAGTGAGACCAAGTTAGCTTGCTCATAAATTTTATTTAATGATCGATACCTCTTTGGTGGTGTGTCTATAATAAGACATTTTGCTACTGAAGTGGTTTTATATAAACTAGCTAATGTTGTTTTGGGAGAATTTTGTACAGTAACTTATGATGCTCCTTATGTTCTTCCGATATGGTTATGTACTAATGCTTCTGCTACTGCTTCTGTAAACTGGAACGTTTAAGCCAACTTCCTCCCACTTGCAAGTTGTAAGTTCATCAAAGATAACATCTCTTGATAGAACTAACTTGTGAGTGTTTGGATTTTAAAAACAATATCCCTTTGATTCAACACTATATCCGATGAAAATCAACTTCTCACCTTTCTCATCAAACTATTTTCTTACTTGAGAATGTGTGAGTGCATAATCGACACACCCAAACACATTCAAATGATTCACAAACGGATTGAACACGTTGTCGGAGGATGCAAACATTACCTTATGCGCTTTGATACCAAACTTTTTTGGGTTATGGGAAAGGATTGGATTGGAAAAGGAAAAGGTGCGAACATAATGTAGGTTTTGTACTGCTGACAGGCATCTGTAGGATAGTTGAAATCTTCTATAGTGATGTTGCACCTACTAGGGATATTTGGAGTGTCTGAGCTACAAAATGCTTCACTCTTACTTAATTTTACTAGGCCTGAAATGGTTACACACTCCTCTATTTATAGAAAGAAGTGTAACATTCTAAAGTTGATAGACTTAACTACAGAAATTATCAAATACCTTATTAAATACTATAAAAACTTAAACTTATTTACTCCTTGTGGTTCCAAGACTTCTTCAATGTTTCAAGCTTCCAAGATGCATTTAATATTTCACTAGCTCGAAATCACGAATTACACTTTAGAAAATTTTGCCATTCTTTAATATTTACTATAATAATTTGTGTATAAACATGAGTTAATTTATAACGTTGGATGAACATCAGCTAGATCTCCCCCGTAAAATTGAGACTCAAATTCCACTGAGATTGAATGGAACCTCATTGATAACTTGTTATAAATATAGATTTTTATTCCTCAAGTTGCATGATATTTGGCTGAATCCTTAAGTTATACTTGTAATATTTCATATATTACATAGACTTGGGTACTGCAGGTAGTTTTATTAATTTTATAGGTAAATTCAGAATCCTACAAAGACTCGGTGCAGCTGCATGAGAATGCCAGTGCGGCTGCACGAGAGCGTCAGATGAAAGACAAAGAGTCGATGCAGCTGTACTAGAAAGTCATTGGAGCTGCACGGTATTGTCAGACGTGGGAATATCAGTTGGTGCAGCTGCACCAGATTTTCGTGCAACTTCAAGTACGGACGAGGAAGAAATATTTCATTTCAAGTTTCTCTCGACTTTCCAGATTTTGAAAATCTTATAGGGTTGCAACCCCTTAAGCCAAAAAAAGACGACTTGCTCTATGAAGAGGGTACTGGACACGAGAGATCACACCGGGACACACACGGAGACGAAGACATTCGGAGAATCCTCGAGCGATGTTTAAGATGTTTTTCACTTCTTCTTTAGTTTTGTATTTGATCGTTTTCAACTCGTACTAAATCTTTCTTCTTGGATTGTGATGAACTCGGTTTTGTAATTACTTTCTTAGTGAATTCCTTTGAACTATTTCGTTTCGTGCTTTCTTTATTCACTTCACTTGTTTGTAAAGCTTGTGTGCATGTGGCCGACGTTCGTATTGATTACTTATGCTTGAGTGAGCTGGAGAGAGGATCTTAAGACAAGAAGTAGTGGTGAAAGTAGCATGGTTTGTGTCGTGAGAGCGTGTGAACTTAAGGTGATATAGAGATATACACCGAAGGCAACCAAAGGAGATCAGAACTTAATGTATCTACTTAGTCGTGAGCCTAGAGATAGTTGTCGATTATTTAGGTAGTACAACGGACTTTGAGAAAAACACGATAACTTAGGATTTCGGTTTGTAAACGAATATGGAATTGAGATACGGAGAGGAGAGACAGAGGACAGTAACGAAATAACAGAAGGATTCATAGTCTTAAGCTTTCTATCATTAATCAAACATTTTTCTTTTACTTTTTTGCATGCTTTTTTTGTTATTTGTTATTTACTTTATTAGTTACAATTTTCTCACTATTTCGACTTGACTTTGAAAGTGTTGGTATTAAACGATAAATGGGCTTCTTGTACCAATTCCTCGTGGGAACGATACTCTACTTACTCTACATTACTTGACCCGGCTCGTGCACTTGCAGATTTAGAGAACACTCATCCGGCAAGGCTATCCATTGAGTTATATATTTGAGGTCGAGTTACTCGGGGTTTTATCACATGATAAATTTTATTTGTAGTTGTTTCATTTAAGTGGTAGAGAAAAGTGTTCGTCTTTGTTGGCACGCCTGCCAGTAACATATCAAAGGGCGAGGTTCCCTGAGCCACAACCCCTAATACTTGAAAAGACAAAAATAGCCAGAACTTTTTGAATGTCGTGGGGTCAAATACTTACCCGAAGGATACGTCGCATCATTGCTAGCTAGATTGGGATTTCACTTTGTGATATATTCAGTCCCAGAGGGCCGAGCATTTCTCGTTCGAAATTTAGACCCGACAAAGATTCACCTGAGGCCACGAATCAGTACTGCCCAACCCACCATTCAGAACTTGGCCGCAAAACATAAACAGGCAGCACTGTAGGTGACTCCGGTGGGTAACGAATGCCCTCAACCCGCCGAGTTTGACTTGTCTGGTCTCGCAACCAGGAGTCTCCTGTCTATCGTCTCCACAGCCGTGACAACAAGCAAGTCACCATAGCAAGTCTTAGAGCCGGTGACGAATATCAAAGTATCGGAAATTCAACGTCCAATTCGCACTAGTACTTTTGCCCAAATGGCAATGTGTCCCCCCCCCCCCCCCCCCCCCCCCCCCAACCCCCCATCCTCGACATCATGATCTGTCAGAGAAAGACCAAGCAAGCCAATAAAGAAAACCAATCCAAAGCGTATTAAGAAAGTGGCTGGCTCTAAGCCAAGAAACCTACAAGTCAAACTCACAATATGGACTTTGGTTGGTCACTATCACAAGGAACTAAAAGTCCCTAAGAACAAGATAAGAAAGGCTATCCATGTCCCCCACACCCCCCCTTAATACAAGGGAACATCACATGGCAAGGGACCCAACTTTATGCAAAAGATGCATCTCCACTTGACTCTAGAAATTATCTGATCGATCCACACCAACATTCGCTTCTACAGAAGTGAAACTGCAGAAAGGAAATAACTTTTGGCTTCCATTTTCTTGCAGATGGCAAAGGATTGGTCCCACTCCCACTCCCACCCCGATCAACCAAATGTGGACGAGAATCATTTCATTCCTCACATCATTCCTGCTTTTGGTTCTGAGAGTACTTATGGCTTAAAAAATACTTTCCGGGTTAACCAATCCAACAGTGGGTGTTTTCATCCCCCTTTTGAGGACTCATGACAACAAAATAAATGAAATCATCAGAAATCATGCATCCACCATGAAAAGAGCATAGTAGAATGCTCCACAAAATCATGGGGTCAATCACCATATCCTTTGAAAGAAAACAAAGAAATTAACAGTAGACAATGCCGGTGGATTCAAATAAGAAGAAAGGCATAAGAAACTACCTAAGCAATGCATATGAAAATGGACCAGTAAGATAATAATATATATACATCGTATAGGAGGATTTTGTACAGGTTAGACCAAGTGCAAAAGATTTACCTGCTATTAAAATGGGAATATTTCCTCAAAATGCAAAAAAGACAGAAAATTCTTGAGACTTGGAACTTGCAGGAGTAAGGTGAGGAGAGAACGAAACATAGGAGAAGCTCAAGGGGAAACCAATTGCCTTTGTCCAAGCAAGAACAACCT
Organism: Melastoma dodecandrum; assembly: GCA_029817715.1. NCBI lineage: Eukaryota > Viridiplantae > Streptophyta > Magnoliopsida > Myrtales > Melastomataceae > Melastoma > Melastoma dodecandrum. The sequence continues at coordinate 2,154,741 of JARUPY010000434.1, forward strand.
TACAATTTCTAGTTCTGCATACGTTCTAAAATTGTAATCAATACATTGCGAATAAAGAATTGAAAGTAATTTTAAAACTTCCAACTCAATCACGTGTACCTTCGTGTCATCTAAAATCTCAAGTAGGATCCTTCTCTGAAGTAAGAACCAGCTTTTGTGCGAAGATAATTCGACCACTGACATCATTCTCTAGCGAAGTCTCCACATTCACGGCCAGCTGTATATACCAGGAAATAAGTCTTGTGTGCAAGCGAGTAACTCTCTGATGAACTCTGAATCCTGACACACCACATTGACAGGGGCATATCAAGCATGGGATCTTTGAGGCCACTAACTTTGGATGTTCAAGCACGAGCCTTTCCATTTCCGAGCGTTAGCTCCAGGTCATCAACTCCCACTTCATGGATCCTCTCACCTTCCCAAGGCTTTACCCTTCCATTCTCAAACTCAAACTCCGAACCCCAACCCCTCTCTGGCACATCCTTAAGAGGGATTGATAGGCTTTGGCTTGCCGACCTCACGAGATTAAATGTGGGAGATGGAGGAGCAGCCATGGCAGCCACAGTTGGGAACCTCGTCCACCTGCCAGAGTCGACCATAGAAATATCGGACTCATCACATTCTGGAATGGTGGGCGGGGTGTGGTTGCGCTTACGACCGGGGCTTGAGGGAGCGGAGGTGGCAAACGGCTGCTGGTGGAAACTGGAAAAGGAGATCCTGGGAATGGACTCCCACAAGGGCTTGGGCTTGGAGTTTCTAGTAGGGGAGGAGAGGGGAGGAGTAATGGGGGCGCTGCTGGAGATTCTAAGGGGAGGGAGATTGTTGGAAGGGGAAGAGGCGATGTTACGGAGGATGGGGAGAAGGTAGGAGGAAGGGTTGGCGGCGAATCGAGTGGGGCTGGGGAAAGAAGAGGAAGTGGGGCTGGTAGGGTAGGAAGGTGCTGGGCTTGGGAAGGCAGAGGATTGAGGACTGGGTTGAATTGAGGAGCAAGCACTGATATTGGTAGGAGTTCCTAAGTTGGCCGTCTCCGCATTCGAAGGTAGAGGCCTGCATCCCTAAGTCAATACAACAAACAAATGGAGGGCAAGAAGCTCTTCTTCAGGCAACCCAATTCCAACAACCAAAAATAAAAAAATCACATTCTCTCAGCAACAAATTAAGCTCTCCAATGATTGAAAGAAAGCGAGTCCTAAAAATTAAACCCATCAATCAAACAGCTAAAAGAAATCCCATCAGAAGAAGAATCCAGGAGGAGGGAGGATGAGATTGGGATAGACCTTGCGATAAGTGGTGCCGTCGTCCTCGACTACCCAACCGGCTTCGGAACAGAGGGCCTTGAGGACCTCGTTGTTGTCGCAGTGCTTGGGGAGCTTGTAGTTTCCCTGAGACCTCAGCCCTGCGTATATCTTGGCAGCTATGGCCCTCCTCCTCCTCTCCCTCCTCTTGTTGTTCTCCCTCTCCTTCCATGTCGGCATCCTCCCCGGCCCAGCCCCGTTAACGCCCATCCCCATCCCCGTCTTATTCCCTCCTCCTCCGGCTCCGACCATCTTTTATCCCTCTCTCTCTCTCTCTCTCTCTCTCTCTCCTTCTCTAGTTTTGAGAAGTCCTCGTATGGGGGTTGGGGTTGGGTTGTCCTTTTTGGACCGTTTCTTCTGTTTTGTTCGTGTTTTAGACTAATCAATCAATCAACCCCCCCTTTCTCCCGTCCTCCAATTACATTACATTTTCCTTTTGATGTTTTCTCAAGGGATGGATGTCCAAATCTCGTTTCGTTCAAAATAAAAAATAAAAGCATTAACATTCATCTGTTTCTGATGAGAATGATAAATAAATAAATAAAGATAATCCAATTCAATGCGGCAGGAGGATGATGTCCAATTGACAATTACATTATTTTTGTCCGGAACCAATGAATCTCTAAAACCCCACGCTTGGCTAAAGCAGGAAATCTCTCTCCCCACCCCCCACGTGTGGTGTCGTCCGTTGTTATTATGTCATTGGCTATTATTTTGGGAGGTTGTGATCAATTATTTTGCCTCAAAGTTGTCCCCAGTTTCAACTTATTCACGCGTCTTCTCCCCCCCCCCCCCCCCCCCCCAAAAAAAAAATTCTGTCCCCTTCCTTCTTCTAGATTTCCCACTATATTATTTTATTTGTATTATTACTATTATTTTCGTTTTGTTATATGTGGAAATTTGGCGACAAGATCGCATTCGCTTTGTTTGTATGTGTAAGTGGACGGTCGGGAAACGTTACAATATAATTATGTTTACCTACTTTACATATTTATCAAATAAAATATAATTAATCATCGAATAAAAACTAATAAATTATTTGAAAGGGTAGAAAATACTGGGATAATTAGGGGGAGGGGGAAGTCATGGACAAGGAAAGGCCCAAACCAACCAAATCCCTCCCGAGCAAAACGGGAGCGGCTAACGTCGCGTGCGTGGGACGTCCCCCGCATTGTACTAATTCCGACCCCGATTTAGTACAATGTACTAACACCAATTAGTACACTTCTTATTACTAACGATGTACTAACTACAGTGTTAGTACAATGTACTAATGGGTACTGTTTTTGTACTAGTACAGTTAGTACAATGTACTAATGGTCACTGTTTTTGTACTAGTACAGTTAGTACAATGTACAAAAATTTTTTAGTACATTTTTAGTACATTACATGTGTACTAATTAGTACAAAATAGTAACAGTGATTTTTAGTACAATGTACTAACCATTACTAGTACAAAAACAGTGACTAGTAGTATAATGTACTAACACTATAGCTAGTACATCGTCAGTAATTACAAGTGTACTAATGGGTACTGTTTTGTACTAGTACAGGTAGTACAATGTACTAATGTACACTGCTTTTGTACTAGTATAGTTAGTACATTGTACTAATGGTACTGTTTTTATACTAGTACACTTAGTACATTGTACTAATCGTACAGTTGGTGTACTAGTAATGGTTTGTACATTGTATTAATGGTTACTGTTTTTGTACTAGTAATGGTTTGTACAATGTACTAAAAATCGCTGTTACTGTTTTGTACCAATTAGTACACCTGTAACGTACTAAAAATGTACTAAAAAAGTTTTGTACATTGTACTAACTGTACTAGTACAAAAACAGTACCCATTAGTACGTTGTACTAACTGTACTAGTACAAAAACAGTAACCATTAGTACAATGTACTAAGTGTACTAGTACAAAAACAGTAACATTAGCACAATGTACTAACTGTACTAGTACAAAAGCAGTGTACATTAGTACATTGCACTACTTGTACTAGTACAAAAACAGTACCCATTAGTACACTTGTAATTACTGACTATGAACTAGCTACAGTGTTAGTACATCATACTACTAGTCACTGTTTTTGTACTAGTAATGGTTAGTACATTGTACAAAAAATCACTGTTACTGTTTTGTACCAATTAGTACACCTATAACGTACTAAAAATGTACTAAAAAAGTTTTGTACATTGTACCAACCATTACTAGTACAAAAACAGTAACCCTTAGTACATTGTACTAAAAATCATTGTTACTGTTTTGTACCAATTAGTACACCTATAATGTACTAAAAAAGTTTTGTACATTGTACCAACCATTACTAGTACAAAAACAGTAACCATTAGTACATTGTACTAACTGTACTTGTATAAAAACAGTGACCATTAGTACATTGTACTAACACTGTAGTTAGTACATTGTTAGTAATAACAAGTGTACTAATTGGTGTTAGTACATTGTACTAAATCAGGGTCGGAATTAGTACAATGCGGGGGACGTCCCACGCACGGGACGTTAGCCGCTCCCGAGCAAAACGCGTTGGGGCGTTAGATTTAAATTGGCAGGGGACGGGGAAGCCGTGCATAAACAACAGGGCCAATCATTTTATATTTTAACAAATTCGACAAAATACTTATTCATATACATATACCTGAACCGACTTTCCCGAAAGACCCACGCAACAAAATGGGTAAAAGATAGACAGGAGGGAACATAAGGATATAGATTTAGGCAAACTTAGTATGGGATCAACCATCTTTAATCATACACTGACTTGTAGATTACTATCATGGTTACACCGTGAAACGATATCTTAAGCATCGTTTGACTCATCGAAAGATAGAAAGGATTGTAGCAGCGATAGTGTTTGCGGGACTAAACACGTCGCGATATATCGGGAATTCTAAGTATTGAATGTAGATGTGGTCGCCAATAAAGTAAATGAACAAAAGAACAATCAGAAATTCACTAAGTGTAAAAAAAAGAACTTACAACCATTGCACAACACTTAAAACGATTACGGATAGTTAAGTTGACAATCAAGCAGCCATTTGGATCATAAAATGATTGTCTTGTTTCTTACAATTGACTACAGCTGACTTATTTATAGACCTAACCTAAATAACTCCTGTTGAAGCATCAATCTTTGTCTTGAAGATCACTTGGATGCTGCTTCAGCCTTCACCGTCGACGCTGCTCCAGCCTTCTCCGTCGTCGTTGCTTCTACGCCAGCTGTCGATGGAGCTGCTTCTACGCCAGCCGGCGATGGAGCAGCTTTTACGCCAGCCGTCCATAGAGCAGCTTCTACACCAGCCGTCGATGCTGCAGCTATAGATGGAGCAGCTTCTACGCAGCAGTCTGTGGTGCATCTGCTACGCGAGTGTCAATGGAGCTGCTTCTACGCCAGCCGTCGATGCTGTCGAGGATGTCCATCGACGAACCGTGGAGTACTTCATCATCGGTGACGTTTATCTCTAGGCTTGTCATTACATATGGTCTCGTCGATGCTAGGCATCGACCTTGCCCAACATGTTGTTTTACCTTATAAACAGATAGGTACAAAGTTTCGACAAAGAGGACATGGCAGAAAGGATAGATGAGGAAGAGGAGTACTCATCGAAGGTGTCTCTGGATCGATAAGGGATATAATTTGACTATGGCATAGAAGACGCAACGTCGAAGCTGGTTATCTGATCATGCATTAAACACCTACGACGACTTGACCCCAATGGAGCATGAAGCTTGATCTACTCATTGAGCTGACAAGGCTTCTAACAACGAGTTTTGTAAACTTAGGTATATCCTAGATCCACTCATTAGCTTGATCCATATATCTTGAATTTAATAATGTGTTGCATCGACAAAGAACCCATAAGGTTATCGTCTCATCAACGATGAATGGAAACAAGTCCCTTGATGACGAGCTCTGGAAGCCTAAAGATTTGGAAGTCCCTCTCACTATCGATGATGAAGATGATTTCTATGACTCAGATTTTAATCCTATAAAGGATAGTGCACCATGTCGAGACACTGATAAACTCGTCGAATGCAACATGATTATGTTGCCGACGGAGTTAGCCGGTAGGAGTGTTGGTTGACAGAATGCAGGTAACCCTAGATCTTCGACTCCTTAAATTGTACGTTGTCCTATGGGATTCTCTATTAAGTTTTCAAAGACTACAGCTATGATGCAATAGCATATGCATTCATTATACATCGAGGTTGAGTTCAAAGGGACTCCTCTTAAATTATTTCTAGTTGATAAAGAGGGCACTATTAATGTGCTTCCCTTTCGGACGCTGAACTACCTTGGGTATGATCGAAGAGATCTATAGGCGATTGATGTCGCCATAAGTAGCTTCAATGTTTTAATGTCTAAGTGCGTCGGGGTATTCCCCATTAGGTTGAAAGTTGGTTGATTATGGATATTGCTTTCTTCTTAATAGATGCAACGACTACATTTAATGCTTTGTAAGAAATTGATTAGCTTCACAATGCTGCTGCGATTCCCTCTACTTGCTCATGGGTCTCCTCTCGTACAACTAACTTCATCGTGAATTAATGCCCTGGCTCGATTCAGAAGTCGATGTTGTTAAAGCGGATTCGACTATCGCTCCTTGTGTTAACATAATTGAAAACCTCACAAGTGACTTGGTAGGCACCGTCGAGGACCTTAGCCTGAAATGGAGATATGATCTTGGAGATCCAAATGTTGGTTCACTTGAGGAACTGTTTGGGAAATTCGATTATCTAGTTACATACAGAAGACCTCAATTACCTGTTGTCGATGCACCTACCGGTTAGGACTCTGACAAAGTATCCCCCGAAGTTGAAGTCGTAGCTAAAGCAAAGAGAGAGGAGGAGTTAGCTGCTAGAATCCAAACGATTAAAGCTACCATTGGGCTTGAGGATTTCTTGCCGCAAATAACGGTGACAAACTGAACAATGTCGATGATCCCGATGTTGGAGCTTGATAAACTCCACTCAAGAACTCCCGATGAATGACATCGACAAGGAAGGTGTAATAACTAAAGTTATGGAGCGATTGTGATTGTATAGGCTATCTAAATCATATAGTAGCCTCAAATTTGTTCTAGACTATTCCGGTTTAGTGGATGATGCTTGTAATGTCGATCATTGTGCCTGAAGGGGATGAGTCAGGCCTAACTGTGTTAGTGTGTTCAGGTTCAACTAGTGTGGTATCTCATCCTGATATGAATAAAACAATGTTTGTGATAAAACTACATTTGGATCCATAGAGGAGCGACAATCATTAATGATGGCTTGTGACTCGTTAATAAAAGTAAACTTAGGTACATAGAAGGTGTGCCTCGACCTACGTTCATTAGTAGTTCGATCGACGATAAATTGTTTCAGTCAATTTTGACGGTCTTACAAGAATTTAAGAACAGCTTCACTTGAGATTACAGTGAAATGCTTGGATTGGATAGACATTTAGTCGAACGTAAACTTCAAACAAATCCTAACATTAAGGCTGTGAAATAGGCACCGTGACAAATATCACGTGAACATCAACAGAAGGTTTATGACGAAGTTAAGAAGCTCATTGACGCTGGATATATCCGATCATCGAGGTACACTGGCTGGATTTTGTCGATAATACATGTAAAGAAGAAGAATGACAAAACAAGGGTGTATACAAACTTTAGGGAATTAAACAAAGCCTCCCTTAAAGACGAATACCCTATGCGGATTGCTGGTGAACTTATCGGCAACACATCGGGCCATTGTATAATGTCATTTATGGATGGTTACTCGGGGTATAATAAAATTTTTATTGTTGAGGATGATGTCTATCAGACGACATTTCGATGTCCTATTAGGATATTTGAATGAGTTGTCATGCCTTTCGGACTAAAAAATGCAGGCGCACCTTACCAAAAGGCACTGAACCTCTTCGATTCCTTGATAAGATTACTAGTAGAGGTCAACATCGACGACATAGTAGTGGAATTAGTTTTCGATGAATGCCACGTTGATGATCTCAGGAAAATACTTTTACGGATGAGAAGGCATAACATGAAGTCCTATGAAATGTGCATTTGGTGTTAGAGTAGGTAAATTTTTGGGTTTCTTAGTGCATCATCACAGCGGAATAGAAATAGACCCCGATAAAATTAATGTCATCCGAGACATGGGTACGTACTCGTCCTCTATATGGTGGTCATCCTCCGGCTAAATGTCCTTCGGATGAATATACTTCGGCTGAATATATTTTGGTTGATTGTCGTCTGGTTGAACGTTTTGCACTTCATCGACATTAAGCGGAATGCCCTCTGGTTCTACATCCTTTACTAATAGATCATCTGCTCCTATAAGAGTAACATTGCGTATTATCTCAATATTCGTTGGCCCTCGCGCGATGGAACCAATATTTCAGAGAATTTTTCATTGTTTATCCTTCTAGCCGATATTGTGATGTCGCAGAGGACTTTACCTAGTAAAACGCCAATAATTAGGTTACGAAATAAACAAAAAAGATGTTACAATTGAACTCACGAATGCACCTAACATAACACCTGTGCGCGATATATGTCGTCTGTTGTGTTCATAATACTACATATGATATTAGGTGTCATGAACATCATCTGAATCCGAATCTAAATCTGCACCATTATCTGGTAACGGGATGATGCTATCCAAATGGGCATCATATAAAGCCACATAAGCACAATGAATATGTGCCCAATTATCCATATTCTTTCACTGTAAATCAATCCCATAAAGCTTCTCTTCCATCTCACAATTACTGGAGATATTTGAACGGATAGGTGCATACGGATGCCAAACAACCTAAAATGGATACTTACTTCAAAAAAACATGTAATTGACATTGTGTTTTTAGGTAAAGGTATTATTAGAATAGCCATTACATGGTCAGGGCTCTGTCTATCCAAACATTCACGGTTCACTAGCAAAACATGCATGGGAATACTATGCATGTCGACTTCAATGGCTCACTTTTAATCAAGAGGTATATCTGCCATATATCGTGACCTACATCTGATATGTGAAATATGGAGAAACTAATCCCAACCTCAAATATGAAGCAAAATGAGAGGTACCGCAATTTGACTAGACTGTTTATGCTAACCACGACATAGGTTTCTATACAACCATGTCGAGCCCCAAATTTATCTCCCAACATGCTCAAAATCAGAAATAAATGGCAGCCACATCATATGCAATGAGTTATCATACTTGTCTGTGAACAACATACCTCCTATCAGAGAAGCGAATACGCACGGGTGTGCCCCTAAACTTACTCCTCCACATTATAAAAATCATGTTTTCTCTTGTTTGCATTATGGCTTCAATATTAATTATTGTAACTAGTTCCTAACATTGACAAGAAACCATCTCGTGTTGACTTTTTCAAGAAGTCATGAAGTGATAGAGTTGGTGCACATACTTGCGGGTGCATGTCAGAAGTCTCGTGCTAGCTGGGTAGAGCATGATTGTGGAAGTCTCGACCTCCTGGAAGAACAATAGAGTGGGTTGGGCAAAAGTCACCGAAGTTGAAAATTCCACTTTAGGCGCTGCGTGTGCAATATAGTGTGTTACGACTGTTGTAACCATGCACATCATTATTGTGTGGGAGACGGACATGTCGACTTCACTCCATGAAAAGTGAGGTGGTTCTATGCAATGAACCATTCCATTTTCCGATCACTTGGTCACTATAACTTTTTGTTATCTCAATGTTTATAGATAGGAATTATGTGGAAGATATAAAGTTCTACGTGAGCAATTCTATAAGCTATCATCCTCTAAGTGTGAGCTTTCCTTTACTAAGAACGATAATTTTTTTTTCTTGTTTGAGGAATTATTCGTTGCCTCGAGAGATAAAATTATCTGTTTGAGGATTTAAATCCTACTAGGGAGGGAAACTCTAATCCTCATACCGGTGAATATTGCACAAATTATTTTATATAGTGCAATCATTTTGGTGGTGGAATGTTGACGGAGGTCAATTATGGTCAAACCACTATAAAAACCTATGTTGTACGCGATCTAATCAGCGATTTGTTGTCCTGATACATTCCTACAGTTTCTGGTAAATTTACTTATGGATGCTTGTCTTTAAACATTCAAATACTCAAAAAGAGAGCGAAAAAGTGGCAATCACTAATTCATTCTTGCTTAATGCACTATACGGAACAAAGAATTAGTATAAGAGAAGCTTTGGTCAGACGTTTGTAGTGTCATAGCGAATGCAAAAATAGTTTACTAAACCTAACAGTAATAATAACATGTTGCTTAAAAATTGTCAGTTAATCCCAATAAGGTGTTGTTTGACTTAAAGTTCTTCTGAAAGCATTAGATCATATACTTGAACAAACTATCAGATAAGATATCTATGTTTCTAATTGATGGCCATTCAACTAAACTTCTCACTCCTTTTACAGGACAATACTTCTTGTACTAAAAAATGAGGATGGAGTTGTTTATTGAAGCAAAAGAATCTTATTGTTGGCAAATCATAATGCATGGCGATCGTGAGGTTCCTCCTACTAATCCATCAACTCAAAGTTAAAATCTAGAGAAAGAGAATTAAGTCTCTAAATAGTAAAGCAAAACACTACTTAGCATGTTAGCTTACTGGAAGTGAATTCAATCGCAGCGATACAAGTATCACATTGAAAGAAATGTGAGATTGATTTACTTTGATCTTTTATGGAACATAATAAGTAAAGGAATCTAAAGTGAATGATTTATTAATTCAAAACAAAGCATTTAAAAGGAAAGAGAATGACTTTATAAATAAAATATTTGACAGACTCACAAAAATAAAAAATACCATGAATACCTAAGATTTGGGAGGCAAAGAAAATGATAAAAGGACATGATAAGTTTGAATATTGAACAACTGCTCCAGTCTTTTGTTACTTATGAGAATGAGAACACGATTACTGAAGAAAACAAGCCTAACATAATTGTATTTAAACCAAGTGTTAACACATTGGATCAATGTGAAGATGAATATTGATATAATTTCAGTGATAAAATCTCATTGATTGCAAGAAAATTTAAAAAGTATTTTCATAAGAATCGCTTCGACGAGAAAAAGACTTGAAGAAAAAGAAACTTGAAATCATGCCAAAGTGGAAGTTGTGTTTCAGATGTAATAAACATGATAATATGAGACCAAATTTTCCTCTCCTAAACGAGAAGTGAAACTATTATAAATCCAAGAATTCGAACAAGACTTTGAGACATCAAACCTTTACCACATGTCTCAAACCGAATCCGAATTGAATGAGGAAGTAGATTTTTCTCCTTCTAATCTCTCTAATGATGAGATTGAAAATCTTATCTCTCAAATGTTTGATAAAATTGAATCATTGTCTTCAAGTAATTGAACACTTTTAAAAGCATAATCAATCGTTAGACATAAGAATGATTTTCGTAACCACAATCTATTACCTAAAGTTGAAGAGATAGAGGATCAGGCTTCTCGACTTCATTCAAAGTTCAAGAATGTGCAACAATTTGTTGTTATAAAAATTTTTCAATAGAGATCTACTTCATGTATGAAATTGAAAATAATCTGCATAAACATCATCGCAATGTACTATAGCAAGTTACTATGCCTTGCACGAGAATAAATTATATTTTCAGTCTGAAAACGGAATCTAAATCATGTTTTGTAAAAATTCTTTGTTAATATTGTCGGAGGCCAAGTTCTTTCATTAAGAGTAGTTGAGTCAGAAGAAATGAATCATAAGACTTTACAACGAAAGACGATGGTTTTGTAGTTAAATGGAATGCAAAACTAAATTAAATGAGTTCTTATTTCAAATTTGCTTGAAATCCATTGCGAAGGATCATGAATGGTACTTGGATAATGGATGCTTGTGACACATGTTAGGAGACCCTTCCTTGTACTTCACCGTAACATTACAAGATGGCGATTTTGTTACATTTGGCGGTGATGGGAAATGAGTCATCAAAGGGTAAGGAACCTTTTGTTGTTCTAACACCATAATAATTGATAATGTCATAAATGTTAAAAATAAAACATAATCTATTGAATATTAGTGAACTATGTGACAAAGATTATCTCGTTACTAGTTGTTTGCTTCGTTAGAGAGCGTCGAAACAACATTTATGTTCTTTCTCCTAATAATTTCTTTGATAGAGAGAATTTTCTCATACCCATTAAAGATGAAAGTACCATTTGGCATATAAATTTAGGATATGTGAACTATGACCTGCTATCCAAACTAGCCAAAAAGGAGCTTGTTAAAGGGTCACATAAGTATACTTTGACAAAGAGAAGTTTTGTAAAACTTGCTCATTTGAAAAAAAAAGAATCTCAAAACCGAAAATTTGGTGTCAAGTAATGAGCCGCTTGAATGACTTCATATGGACTTATTTGGTTCGAAAAATTCTCAAATTTTGGATGAAAAATGTTATAGATTAGTCATCATTGACGTTTTCTCTAGTTTGGAGTGAGTTATGCTCTTAGCTCACAAAAGTGATGCTTTAACGTCATTCGAAAACTTAGTTGAACAACTTCAAAATGAAAAACTGTTTCTATTCGAAATATAAGAATGGATCATAGTATCGAATTTGACTACTATGAGTTTGTTTCATTCTACGAGGAATATGGCATTAGTAATAATTTGTCATCTCCACATATTATAAAATAAAATGGAGTTATTTAGCAGAAGAATAAAATCTGCAGAAGATAACAAGAACAATGTTGCTAGAAAGCAAGGTTGCACAAAACCTCCAATTTGAAGTTGCCGGCACAATCCGATATATCTCAAACCGAGTTCATTTGAGGCACTTTATTGGTAAAACACCTTATAATTTATATAAAGGAAAAAAACTAAATATTTAATACATCCAGATCTTTTGGAAGTAAATGTTATATATTGACACCAAAAGTGGATGGAATTGGGAAGTTCGATGCTAAATCAAACCAATGTATATTTTTAAGATACTCTCTTACGAGAAAAATACATAAACTCTTCAAGGAGAGAACTCTAACTATTGAGGAATCAATCAATATTAAAGTTTATGATTCACTTACATTGGAGGAAAATAATGTTGCAAAAGTAATACGTTCTTCAAGTGTGTAATCTGATGCAAAAATACAATCGATGCTTGTTGAAATTGATTGAAGTATAGAAAATGCACAAACATCTATTTCTTCATATGCAAATCCAAACAATTAACAAGACAAACTGGTTGAGGACAAGATACGTCCGTTGTACAACAAAACAACATCTTATTAACTAAGTTATACGATCACATCATACAAGACTCGAAGCCTGATACACATCAAGCTTATACTAGGAACACTTTGCTTTTCTTTCTAAAGAAAATCTCAATGTATTGATGATACATTTGATGATTCAAATTGGATTCTTACCATGCACAAAGATCTAAATTAGTTTGAAAGGAATAATGTTTGGACTCTTGTACCGAGATCAAACGATCGCTCTATCGATGGGACAAAATGAGCGTTCCGAATCAACTCCACAAATTTGGTACCACTATAAGAAATAAAGCCAGGCTCATAGCAATAGTTAATAACAAGATGAGGGTTTGACTATGACGAGAAGTTCGCGCCTATGGCACAACTTGACGCAATACAATTACTCTTAGTGTATGCTTGTTATAATAATTTTAAATTATTTAAAATGGATGTGGAAAGTGCCTTCCTTGACGATCTAAAAGAGGAAGTTTATGTTGAACAACCTACCAGATTCATCGATCCAAAATTTTATAATCATGTTTATAGGTTTTCTAAAGCTTTGTACAAGCTCAAGCAAGCTCTAAGAGCATGGTACAAGAATCTTAGCTATTTTCTCATAGAGGAAGTGATACGATTATGGTGTAGAATGGGTGACTAAGTATGGTTGGAAGGGAAAAAGAATGGATGGATGGAAAAGAAGAACTGTGTTAGGGTAAAGAATAGGTTGAGAAACAACCACCTAATAGACATATTTTATTACCGTGATAGAAGTGAATAGGATAGGCTTTGATACACGGATAAGAATACACCACTATGAATAGTAATGATGGCAAGGGACAATGAAGGGATACATATACAACATCGATTGACATATTGAACTCTACTTGAACTCCACCAAATGAAGAAAGAAGGTGGAAAGACAAAGTCTCACAAAGGGTTTCACTTCAAATTTTGAATAACCTTATCTTTTCCTAACTATTACCAAGCGCCTTTATATAGAGGTCGTCCAAACATAAACAGTAACTAGAAAATTAAATGTTAGTGTATTAAGTAGTGACATGCAAGACCACATTTGGAGGCCTTTTAGGAAGTAAATGATTGTTGGATGTTGTCTTTGGAAAGGAACAATCTTCTTAACTGCTTTGTTGCAATTGACTGAGTTCTCCACCTGGTTTTGCACCTTCATGGATCGAGTGGTTGAAAGCTTCCCAAACATGTTAACTTGTTTGACTGAAATCCTACTTTGAATAGTCGGCTACGTCAACTAGCCTGTTTCTCAATCAGTCGATTGTGAGTAGGGTGATGATCCACTGACCTGATTCGAGTTTGAGTGCCAAAAGATGATTCTTCCTCGCATCAAGTTCCCTTGTTGAGAGAGGTTTGTCCTCTAACTTGGAGGGTCTTCATCATCGATGAATGATACGACGTCCTGAATGTTGAAGGTGGCGAAACTCCATACTCTCTAAAAGGATCGACCTTATAAGCTTTGTTGCTGATGCGTTTGAGGAAGGCCTTTTGCTTAAGGCATCAACTTGCTCTTTCTTTTAGATGGAAAACTCTCATTTCGAAGATGAATCCCAACCAAATCCCTAAGTTGAAATATCTTCTCTTTATGTTGATTGACCTTGTCCTAATAGCATTGGTTAGCTTTCTCGATCTGTTCACAAATCTTTTCATGGAGTAGCCTTATTTCCTTGGCACGCTTATAAGCATCTTGAGTGACCACTTCACGATATGGTAGATGTAATAGTTCTACAGGATCTAAGCTATTAAGCCATAGAATATTACATTCCTTTGTTGTGGAACATGGTGCTCGATTATGCGCAAACTCCACATGGGGGAGATTGTCATATCAGTTCGTTCGGATCTTTGAGGCCATGGTTCGAGGAATGGTTACCATTGTTTGATTGACTACATATGTCTGCCCATTTGTCTGTGGATGATAGGTGGTGCTAAAGACGAGCCTAATTTCAAGCTTATGCCATATTGTCTTCCAAAGGTAGCTTAAGAACTTCATGTCTCAATATGACCAGATGGACATAGGTACTCCATGCAGCCTCAACACTTCTTGAAAGTACAAATCTACAACGTTGGTGGCATTGTTTGTATTTTGATGGGTAATGAAATGTGTTATCTTTGGGAATTCGTCGATTACAACCATGAACGAATCATTCCTAGCATGAACTCCATACTTACATGTTTCTAAGGTAGTTCAGGTACTTGCAGTGGAGTATACAGAACTTGGGACTAGGCTTGACTCTTCGACTATTGATAAACGACACATGTTGAGGTAAGGCTTCAAACATGCCTTTCCATTTGAGGTCAGTATAAGTTGTTCTGTAGTATCAATAGTGTCTTCTCCACTCTGAAGGTGTCCTATGATTCTTCCTCCATGAACTTCTCAAATGAATAGTACTCGAGTTGCACTTTGGGGTATGCACAACATCACAAATGAATAGGGCATCGATAACAACATTCTTTAGGCCAGAATTGTGTTTCAACACAACTTGTACTATCCATTAATGTACTTGAGGGCTTCATGGTTATTGTGCAGAACGAACTCTTGAGGCAACAAATAATGACTTCTGGTCTTGAGTACTCGAACTATAACAAGGAACTCGTTGTCGTGCGTCGAGTAGTTGAGTCTAGTACCATAGAGTTTCTCACTGAAGAAATCTATTCCTTTCTTATAACAAGAATCGTCCCATTCTAATTCTTGAAGCACCAAATTCAACTTCCAACATCTTTGAGAATTCTAGCAATGTAAAAACTTGAGTATCACTCCTACTTTCCTTCAGATGTTCGAAACTGACTAGTGCAATTGGAGTACAATCAAGTGTCTCCTTCCTACACTCAATGAGTGGAGCTACGTTAGAGTTGAATCCCTGAGTTTGGGTGTTTTATTTCATCCACCCTTCATTTTTCCTTCCCTCTTATATTCCCTTTCGTCCACTCTGTCACTCCTTCCACACTGACATTGTATCATCTTTGTATTAGAGCTCCCGATTGAACAAACGGCCAGAAGATATCTTACTAGTTAGTCGGTGGATTATGCGCACGTCAATCGACAAGAGTAGGGATGACCTCTAATGACAACTTAAGGAATTAAGGTCCATTGAGCTTCACAATTCCACAGTCGAGTAGACAGTAACAATGGAGAGCATCCATGGTGAGAAGAAATTCGAGGAGAGTTGCCAACCGTATAAATCGACCGGAAAGAAGAGCCCCAACAATTAATGTTTATATTTTTAGAGTTCGAGGAAAATCTCGGTCCTGAGGAGCTCTCCGACAAATGCATAGTTGAACAGATCTTTAACTATGAAGTGCTAGAAGATTAAATGGTAAGATGACTACATTGAGGTTGAGAAAGTAAGCTTGCCAAGAAGTCTCGAGCGTACCAAAGTATAACAGCGAGTTCGAGCGAAATTGCTCTAGAGTGACATTCAAGAAGACCCGTAGCAGAGGTACTTGCAGGGATTGAAGCCCCAAGTCTCTGAAGCAGTCCAACTTCAACTGCATTAGACATATGAAGATGTTCGATGACTCTTTCACAAGATCGAGCAGCAGTAGTCCATCGTTGGTGAACGCCCCGTCATTCAGCAAGGGGAGTAGTTCGCATTAAGACCTCTGTCGGCCATCTCAAGGAGAACTCCAACATCGACTTTAAAGCCTCGAGTCTAGTTAAGTGATCAAGAGGTTATGCGAAGATGTTTTAAGAGCCAAAGGATGTGACACATGGCCTCAAGGTGTCCAACAAGGCAAAATGAAATGACAAGAAAATTGCCTGATGAAGAAATAAAAGTCGAAGAAGACTTCGTCCCTATTTGGGATCGAAGAGTACCCAGACAACGTTGATCTACTAGTCGTCTGCAAGGTTTTGAGCAAGAACCCAACTTGAAAGTATAGTAAGAGGCAAAGCATCTTCCGCACTAGATGCCCATTCAAGTACAAGGTTGCTTTTTGTTACACTAAGAGGGGGAATGCATTAGTGTTAAAGTCCAATTAAGGGTTTTTAACTCTTTTTCGACAAACCCCACAGCGGAAGATTTTTACCATCATAAATGGAAGGATTCCCATCATGTGGTTTTGGTACATGGTAGTTACCGGCCATTAGTTCAACTCGTATAGAATGTTACGCTTCTATAGAACAGAACTGTTACGATTATAGTATAGAACCTGGACAAGCAACAAGCTTCTGTTGGGTAGATATCAGTTGTCAAGTCAACAATCAAGCCTCTGTCAACCAGAGCGCGAGTGTCAATATGACAAAACTGAAATTTCTTTCGGGTAATAGTTGTTGAATCCTTACAGAGCAACAGGCTCCTGCAGAACAGAACTAAGATACTAGCCGTGAAAGAGAATGTGAAAGATAAAGGCTTCTGTAAGATCTCAATAGGCGATTACGCTTCCATTGGACAGAAACCTTATACTAGACGTTGTATTCCAACAGAGCGTAAGCTTCTGTTGAACAACAATTGGTTTCTGACAGAGCGTAAGCTTCTATAGAATAGTAGAAAATAAATTTTCACAGAACTTAAAGCGTCTATGGAATAGCAATTGGATTCTGATAGAGCATAAGCTTCTATAGAATAGTAACCAATGGATTTTTACAGAGCCAACAGCTTCTGCAGAGTAGAGTGTGTAGTGGCACGAGCTTCTGTGGATCTACAACAAGCAGTTAAGCTACTGTTGGAACCCGCTCCGATACTAATTGTTACACTAAGAGGGGGGTTAATTAGTGTTAAAGCCCAATTAAGGATTTTTAAGTCTTTTTCAACAAACCCCGTAACGAAAGAAAGCTTCTGTAAAACAGAACTATAGAGACAGGTTTCTGTAAGACAGAACGTACGAATGTGATTGCAATTTATTTGATGCACACAAGACTTTTATAGTGGTTCGGCAACTTGCCTACATCCACTCTTCACCTAGAATTTGGATGGCTTTCACTCAGTCGTAACTTAGCAACGATTACAGAAAGTGATATACAATAGACCTTTTATAGCACAGACCAGAAGGTTCCGCACCACATAAGACTGAGTTGCAAATTACAGACAAGAAGGTTCTGTACCAAATGTGTCAACGCTCTACAACATAGACCAGAAGGTTCTGTACCAAAGGTGACTTGGTTTTTCAGCACAAATTGTAAGATTCTGTACTAGAGATGTCAACCCTCCACAGCACAGACAAGAAGGTTCTGTACCAAATGTCACTTGATTTTAGAGCACAGACTGTAAGGTTCTGTACCAAAGGTTTCAACCCCGTACAATATAGATATATCGATTCTGTACCACAGATGACTGAAATTTTCAGCACAGACCAAAGGTTCTGTACCATAGTGACTCGGTGCATGCTTTAACGTCGCTACCAAAAGTAACCGTTTGTCGGACTTTTCTCTCAGGCGGTGTCCTCTCTTGCACAGCAACCTGCCGTGACTTCCCCCAAGACTATTCACTCAGGTAGCGTCTCCACCTGCACAACAACCCGCCGCTACTTCCCTTGCGCGATCCCTCGAGATCTCGACTGAGCAAACACAAAACCCTTGCCCAACGTTCTCCGACGTGACCCCTCGAGACTACGACTAAGTAGACACAGAATCCGTGCCCAAGGTTATCCTATACACACAGAACGTTACACCACAGAAGCTGGTTAGTCCCTCACCTTCTGTACTCTCGAGGTATTTGCCCTTCTCTCCTGCCCACTACACGTTGGCCACGCCAGCAACCTGCTGCACGTTTCCCACCATGAAATCAACATGTTTTCCATTAGCTGACATGTACCACTTGTACCTTTTCTATCAACCTTACATCCTTCGAAGTCAGCATCGAAATATCCAATAAGATCAAAGTTTGATTCTTTTGAATAGCAAATGCCAAGGTTCATAGAACCCTGTAGACATGTAAAGATTCTCTTGGCCACTGTCATGTGAGATTCTTTAGGTGCTGATTGAAATCTAGCACAGAGACATACACTGAATAGTATGTCAGGCCTAGAAGATATAAGATACAGAAGAGAACCTATCATGCTTCTGTAGAGCTTACTATCCACTTCTTTACCATTTTCATCCTTGTATATTTGGGTATCCCATTGGAGCAGACAAAGGTTTTGTACCTTCTAGGCCGAATTTCTTCAGAAGCTGCTTAGTGTACTTTTCTTGATAAAAGAATGTACCCTCTACAGTCTGCTGAATTTGTAATCCAAGTAAGAACGTGAGTTCTTCCATCATGCTCATCTCAAACTCACTTGTCATGAGTTTGGAGAATTCGTTACAAAGCATTTCATGAGTTGATCCGAAGATAATGTCGTCGACATAAATCTGGACAACAATAAGATGATTGCTTCTATGTTTGAGAAAGATAGTGGTATCTACTCTTCCTCTTTTGTAGCCCATTTCAACAAGGAAGGAGCTAAGTCTTTCATACCATGCTCTAGGAGCCTATTTAAGGCCATACAGAGCTTTGGAAAGCCTATAGACGTAGTTTCTGTGTTGCGGATCCTCGAATCTAGGAGGTTGACTTACATACCTCTTCTTTGATTTTTCCATTGAGAAATGTACTCTTTACGTCCATTTGATACAACTTAAAGTTGTTGTAGCAAGCATAGGCTAATAAAAGTCTTATTGCCTCTAGACGTGCTAGAGGAGCAAACGTCTCATCAAAGTCAATACCCTCTTCTTGAGAGTACCCTTTGGCAAAGAGTCGTGCTTTGTTCCTTACAATAGCGCCATACTCTTTGAGCTTATTTCTGAAAACCCATTTAGTCCCAATAATAAACGATTTTCAGGTTTAGGAACAAGTGTCTATACTTTGTTCCTTTTGAATTGATTTAGCTCCTCTTGCATAGCAAAAATCCAATCTCGATTATCAAGAGCATCATTGATTCCCTCTGGTTCTTTCTGTGAAAGAAAAGCAGAGTGTTCACTGAAGGCGTTTACAGAACCTCTTGTCTGAGTGCCTCTGTTGAGGTCTTCTATGACTTGGTCTATAAGATGCCGTTTTTGATATAGAGCAGGTGCTCTAAAATCATTTTGATTATTCTGAGATGATTCTTCAGAATTTTTTAGATTCATGAACAAAGGGTTCGCCCACATCTTTCGTAGAAGGTGGATGTTCTACAGAACCTTCTGTAGGCTCTAGAGATATTACATTTCCTGTAGCATCATTTGTAGGTGAGTCATTAATTTTTACATTAATAGACTCCTCTATAGTAGATGTCATTTTGTTTAGGACTCTATATACTTTGCTAGAAAAAGAGTATCCAAGAAAGATATCCTCATCTATCTTAACTTCAAATTTTCCAAGATTGCCCTTAGAAGGTCTCAAGATAAGGCATGGACTTCCAAATGCATGAAAATAGGAAAGGTTTGGTTTCCTCCCCATGTATAGTTGATAGGGAGTTTTCTCTAGTATGGGTCAAAGTAGATTCCTATTAGAGATGTAGCAAGCTGTATTAACAGCTTCTGCCAAAGGTTCTGTGGAGCATTGCTCCCACAAATCACGGTTCTAGCCCTGTCTATAAGTGTTTGATTTTTCCTTTCTGCTACTCCATTCTTTTGAGGAGTATACGGTGCAGAGAAGTTGTGATCGATACCATGTTCGTCACAAAAGGTAGCGAATTCAAGGTTTTCAAACTCAGCACCATGATCTGTCCTTATAGCTTTTACAGAAGATCCAATTTCATTCTGTAATTTCTTAGCGAGGAGCTTTATGAAACATTTAAAAGCATCACTTTTGTGAGTTGGAAATTTAACCCACGTGTATCTAGAATAGTCATCCGCTAAAACTAGACAATATCTTCCACCACCACTACTTTGAACTCTAGTAGGTCCGAAAAGATCCGTACGTAGAAGTTCAAGTGGTTGTGTAGTAGAAACTTCATTCTTAGACTTGAATGAAGATTTGGTTTGTTTTCCAAGTGAACATGCTTCACAGAAGTTGTCTTGCTCGAATATGATGTTAGGTAAACCTTTCACCAACTCTTTTCTCGCAAGCTTCGATAACAATTTAGAGTTGGAATATCCCAACCTTCTATGCCACAGATGGCTCTCATCTTTGACTGATAGAAGGATGTTTTCTATAGTACAAGACCTCTCTGCTGTCAAGGTGTAGATGTTCCTTTTTTGATTTCCAATGAAGCGAACTTCATTGTCTAGGATACCAAAACACTTATCTTGATAAAAAGTTAACCTTTGTCACAAAGCTGGCTAATGCTCAACAGGTTATGTCTGAGTTCTGTAACTAACAGAACCTCATCTATAACCATGGAGTCGAGACTTCCAATGGTTCCTTTACCGATGACAGAGCGTTTACTATTGTCACCAAATTGAACAAACCCTCCATTCTGTAGAGTCAGTTGAGAAAATTTTGATGGATCTCCGGTCATGTACCTGGAGCATCCACTATCCAAATACCATTCACTTTCAACAGCTTCTATTTTAAAGCAGGTATGAATTTCATTTTGATTTTCTGTGTGAGCAGTGAGGCACATTAGTGCTACTTCTTCTTCATCATCAGAATCATCAAGATCTGCCCAAGTAGCCATTGCTTTCTTGAACTTAGACTGTGTAGAAAGCTTTTCCTTCTTTTTAAGTAAAAGACATTATGTTTTGTAGTGCCCTTTCTTTTTGCATTCAAAGCAAATGATCAACTTAGGATCAAATTGCTTATCACGATTTTGGCTTCTCTTATTGAAGCGTTTCTTGGAGGCGAACCGCAAAAGGAGTTTGGCTATCATAGCGAGTTCATCATCCGAGTCAGCTTCTGCTTCATCATCAGAAACTTTTGTGGTTTCTTCTGATGCTCTGAAAGCTACTGCTCTCTTTGTCAGACTGAGAGAATCTTTCCTTCTCATATGATATTAACGAGCTCATTAACTGATCTAGTCGAAGAGTAGAAAGATCTTTAGCTTCTTCCTCTATAGCCGTTTTCTTGGCTTCCCAAGATTTTGGTAGAGTGCGCGGAACCATTCGAACTAGCTTAGAATTTGTATAATGTCTGCCTAAATGTGTTGAGGCATCAACTAGGAGGTTGAGTCTCTGGAACATCTGTTCTACAGATTCATCAGCCTTCATAGTAAAATCTTTGTATTGACGAATTAAGAAATTCATCTTAGTTTCTCTTATCTGGTCTGTCCCAACATATATGGTAGCAAGTTTATCCCATATTTCTCTATCCGAAGTGCAAGTAGAAACTTTCACGAATTCACTTTCAGACATAACACTAAACATTAGGTACTTTGTCGTCTTAGTGAGTCGTTTAATCTTGAGGTATTCCTGTGTGGGACGACCATCTTGATCATTTTGTTGGTTCTCTGGTATAGAAGGTGGACCATCTTCTATGTAGGACCACAAGTCATAGTCAATAGCATCTACGAATTCACTCATTCAAATTTTCCAATGGACAAAATTCTTACAAAAAATGGAAGGATTCCCAACATGTGGTTTTGGTACATGGTAGTTATCAGCCATTAGTTCAATTCGTATAGAGTTTTGCGCTTCTATAGAACAGAACGGTGATGATTATATTATAGAACCTCAACAAGCAAGAACCCTCTATTGGGTAGAAATCAATTGTCAAGCAAACAATCAAGCCTCTGTCAACCAGAGCAGGAGTGTCAATATGACAAATCTGAAATTTGCTTTATGGTAGTAGTTGTTGAATTCTTGCAGAGCAATAGGCTTCTGCAGAACAGAACTATTATGCCAACCGTGTAAGAGAATATGAAAGATAAAAGCTTATGTAAGATCTCAACAGGGGATTACGCTTCTGTTGAATAGAAACCATATCCCAGACGTTATATTGAAATAGAGTGTAAGCTTCTGTTGAAAAGCAATTGGATTCTGATAGAGTGTGAGCTTCTACGGAGTAGAAGCAAATGAATTTTCACAGAGCTTATAACTTCTGACCTAAGTCGGTCGACTTAGGCCAGCGGTGCTAACTCTATCGTGATTATGTGCGATGAACACATAGTTGGTATGTTTGTCAAGAAATCCACCAAACATGATACTACTACATTAATGAAAGCCACGTCTCATACAAATGATTGCAACAATGAATGCTACTTTCTCAAGCCCAAATTGGCACTTGCTTAGCTCGACATATAACTTATTCTACCGCAGTGACCTTAAGACGATAAGTATGTGTTCCTAGTGCTCTTCTTAACTCTTCGAGTACACAGGAATATCGTCTATGAATACCACCACGAAATAATCTAGGTAAGGTTCCAATTGACCCTTTCCCTTGAGAGCAATTCTTTCTTATATGACCAGGTCACTCGCATCGGAAGTATTTCATCTCATTCGTTGCACACGCAAACCCAAAGTTGTTTTTGTTGCATCGGTGGCAAAGGGGTGGTCCACCCAAATGAGATCCTTGACTATCTCCGTGGAAGAAACTTGTTGCCGACGTAGGAGCATGAGGAGGA
The DNA here is from genome assembly GCA_029817715.1 of Melastoma dodecandrum. Taxonomy (NCBI): domain Eukaryota; kingdom Viridiplantae; phylum Streptophyta; class Magnoliopsida; order Myrtales; family Melastomataceae; genus Melastoma; species Melastoma dodecandrum. The sequence continues at coordinate 2,177,694 of JARUPY010000434.1, forward strand.
CCTGCCACAAATGATCGTGGGGCTGAAAAAGAACTCCCCGACCTAAATTTCTTTCGAACAGGCAGCCCGCTCCCCATCATCCTCTTGGAACTTTACACTTTTACCTTGTCCTTTACCGCCATCAATGCGTTCTTCATATTTTGTGCCCGATGATAAATTTTATATAATATGAGCATAAGTGAAACGGAAGACTAAATCATATAAAATGATTAACAACTAACATCAATTATGTCTAAAAATGATCCCTCCCAAACCTAACTTCGCCAGTCCTCGAGCATAAATACGAAAAAATAACTCAAGCGACACTCATCAGCAGACCCAAATCATTCAAACATGGAAATATCTTTTTCACATTCTTAGATAAGGTCGCATTTTGCCCATGCAGCTAGATTCCATTCATCATCTAACGTGCTCGATCAAAATCTTTAAAACGCAACATTTCCGTCCCAACAACTTTCACACTTAACATTAAAATGACTACACTCCAAGTAGCTCATGTTAACCAGTAACTTGTAAAGCTTAACACGAACATTCATATCCAGTCATCAAGGGTTGTAGAACTTTTTCATGCACAATTTTATTTTATTTTTCTTTTGGTTGCATGACTCTAAATGTATCATCTAATTCCGGTACGACTCATATAACAAGATCTCGATCAATGACTCCCAATCCAGTTGGACTAAGGCATTAGGTGAAGGCACCCCTTGGATCAATCACTCAGGCAAGCAGGGAAGACTCACACTACAAGCATATATTCAAGCAATCTATTGTATCTAGGTTCACTTTCTATTGGGAGATGATATCGAAATCCAAAAAACTTAAATATATTATGCTTAAAACTTCATCTTTCCACAGGAATGCAAACCTCAAACTCACCATAGAGTAAAAACACACGTTTTCCCATTTTTGCTTTTTTTTTTCTTTTTTTTAGACTTACCCAACATGTAAACTGGCCTATCCTAAAGGAACACCACTTAACACCGCATAAAATACATGCATCAAGACATTACACCACCAAACATATGCTAAACAATGTCCTCGGTGCGAACTAAAAGATAAGAGATGACACATGATATCAGGGAAGAAGGATACTCCCCTACGAGGTCATTTGTACATCATTGTCATCGTCTTCATGGTCAAGCGTGGGTGGTGAGTGTTTTGAAGTGGTGATCTCCTCATACAGCAAGGACAAGAAATAAAAAAAAAAACACAATTAAGCCTAAGAAATAAAAAATAAAGAACTTGGATTGCCTCCCAAGAAGCGCTTAGTTTATAGTCTACGACTCGACTCCTTGGATCGGTCATGTGTCTCTCAACATTATCGCGACAACTGCCCGCTCAAGGTTACCTCCCTAGTAGTGTTTCAGCCACTGTCCATTAACTTTGAAGTTTTTTTTTTTAAATTGGATTACGTACTTCTACAACACCATAGGGATATACCTGAACTACTTGAAATGGTCCTGACCTACTCGATTTAAGCTTTCCTCACAATAATTTCAGTCTATAATTGAACAGCAATACTTTTTGTCCGGGTTCAAATTGTCGTTCAATGATCCTCTTGTCGTGCCACTGTTTTGTCTTCTCCTTATAGTTCCTCGCGTTTTCATAAGCTTAAAACATAAATTCATCAATTTTGTTCGTTGGAACATCCTTTTCTGTACGGCTTTCACGAGATCAAAATTCAATTTCTTTATCGCCCAAAATGCTTTTCCATAAGCTAACTTAAATGAAGACATTTTTATTGGCACCATGTAAGCTGTTCGGTAAGCCAACAAGGCGTCGTCTAGCTTTTGTGGTCAATCCTTCCGTGATGCGTTTACTGTTTTCTCGAGAATTCTCTTAATTTCTCGATTCGACACTTCTACTTGCCCATTTGTCTGAGGATGATATGCTAGAGCGACCTTGTGATTTATTCCATACTCGTTCAACAAGACGGTGATTTGCTTATTGCAAAAGTGAGAGCCCCCATCAGGGATGTGCCAAACCTTGTAAACACTTGTTTCTTCAAAAACTTTGCAACTGTTTTAGCATCGTTAGTAGGCAAAGCCTTTGCTTCAACCCACTTAAACACGTAATCCACTGCAACTAAAATGCAACGATATTTAAATGAAGAAACAAATGGTGCCATAAAATCAATACCCCATACGATCTCTACCTCCAAAATGTTGTTCATAGGCATTTTATGTCTTCTTGATATGTTCCTCCTTCGTTGGCATATGTCACAATTAACAGCAAAATTGTAAGAGTCTTTAAATAAAGAAGGACAAAAGAAGCCTAATTGTAAAATCCGAGCAACCGTTTTATCTCCTCTGAAATATCCACCGAAAGATGATGAATAACAATGCCACAAAATTTGTTCCCATTCTTCCTCGGGTATGCATCTCCTCAAAACCTGATATGAACATAACTTAAACAAGAAAGGCTCATCCCACACATACTTCTTGACATCATGCAAAAATGTTTTCTTTGGTTAGGTGGTCAAGTCAAGAGGCTTGAAATTCGAGGCAAGAAAATTAACGAAATCTGCATACCATTACTTGGATTCACCTATGCGTTTTCCAATTCCGTAAAGTAACAGCTTGGACTTGTTCATGCCCTTCACTACTTGGATTCACCTCCTTGTTGCTCGAAAGAGAACCTTGAGGTCTGTTGATAATTGCTTGTGCTAGTTGTCCAATTTGAGCCTCCCAACTTCGGAGTGAGGCCGATTGATTTTGCAAAAGAGTAACAATTTTCACTATATATTTAACTAGTAACTCTTTAACACCTGATATTTTTCTTGTGGCTGTATGTTTTGCTATTGATATCCAGGCAGTGGAGTCGGTTTTGCTGATTGTTGATTTCCTCACGAGACGTTCGGGTGATCCTCCAACCCAGATTGTAAGTGTTTAAAAGGGCTTGTTCCTCAAGTTAGCTACTAAATAGTTGGCCGACTCGCTGCCCATGAAAAATTGTCCCGAAGCATGATTCTCTCCACACCTCTCACATGGATAATGAATGGGATTAATTGGACCCTTTAATGCATTCAACTCCCGAGTCAATGCATCCACCTTAGCATTGAGAGCAGCAACTTCATCAACTTCGTGTATTTCAACTACTCCTCGGGTGCACAATACTCTATGACCGTTGTTAACCATCTGCTCAAATAGCTCTAGTGATTCATCTGACTACTTGTTCAATATTATTCACCCAGGAGGTGCATTTATCGTCGAGCAAAGTGCATCTGTCATCCCATCGTAACAGATTTGGACTAGCATCTACTGTGGTATCTTGTGATGGGGACACACTATTAAAAGATCCTTGAATCGCTCCCATACCTCAAAAAGTGACTATGTACCATGCTGACGAAATGAAGTAATATCATTCCTCATCTTGATAGTTTAGCTGGGCGGAAGTGCTTTGATAAAAATTTCCCGAACATCCCCTCCCAGTTAGTGATGGACCCTTCTGGCAATAAATGGAGCCATGTTCGTGCCTTTTTCCTAAACGGAAAGAGTCTCATCCGGATTACCTCGCTTGATACTCAATTGTAATGGGAAGTGTCGCAGATTTCCAAAAAGTTGGTGATGTGCCCATGGATCCTCTGATCGAGATCCTCCAAAACTTGAGTTTGTCAACATGGTGATGACCGCTGGTTTGATCTCAATGTTTTTAGCTTGGATTGTTAGTTTCACTTTGCTGGAGCGTTCATGCACATGGGATTGGGCGTAATCACGCATGGTTCTCGGTTTTAATTCTTGATTGTTGTTCTCCATTATTTGTCGATGTATGGCTTCCTTCTGTTCTCTTCAATGTCTTTCAAAAGTTCTCGCGATTTCTGGATCAAAAGGAAGCAATTCATCTTCACGCATGCAACGTCAAGATTTTTCCTACGAGTAAACCAAATTAAATCAAAATTTGGCTAATAAAGATTTGATTGCAATTAATATTGGCTAAATTCTAGGAAAAGTCCCCGGCAGCGACGCAAAAAAACTTGACGCGTCGAAAACGTATTCGCCACGTAAGTGCATGCGATCGTACAAGTAATAGAGTGTATGTCAGATATCGTTCCAACGAGGACTATTCTAAACTTCTACCAAGTATTAAAATAAACTAAATCTCTATTATTCAACCACGCAAACTAAACATCAAATTCAGCAAAATGAGAGTTCTAACGAATTAAAGTTTCAATTGAGAAAGCACCTAGGATAATGATTTCACCTTACAATTAATTGCAAGCCAATAATAAAGGATTAATAACAAATAAAAATAATCAGGACCAAATACCAAATTTACAGTCCCTAGGACCCGTTTTGAAAACCCGTATTCCAATTTACAAAGAAGACAAGTTTTCAGAACCCTACATCAAAATATTCAGGAGGGTGAAACCCGCCCTCCGTATCCTTTAATTTGTTTTAAAAAAAAAGGAAAGAAAGGAAGGGTGAGAGGGGAGAAGGAAAGGGAGAGGCGGAGAGGCAGAGGGGAGGGGTGAGTGGGAAGAGGCGTGGAGAATGGAGAAGGGAGAGAGGGGGAGAAGGAAAGGAAGAGGGGGAGAGGCGTGGGGAAAAGGGAATGGGGAGAGATGTGGGGGAGATAGGAGGAGTGGGAAAGGACAAGTGATAAAGAAAGTAAAAAAATTAAGAGATGCGAAGGGTAGGTTTTGAAAACCCGCCTCCCTTCCGACTATTTGGATGACAGGTTTTGAAAACCCGACTTCTTTGTAAATTAGAAGACGGGTTTTCAAAAAGCGCCTTAGGCGCAGTAAAATCGGATATTTTTGAAACTTCGATCGTGTTTCGAATTTTTTTTTTAGATTACGGTATATCCGTACAAAAGTGATAGACTCTTGATTAATTGTTAAGATACATCTTAACCCTAGGCAAGGCAAATTAATTCATAATGAAAATAAATGAAAACATCAATTCAATCCTAAACATCGAAAATGACATTAACAAAAAAACTAAAAGAAATCGGCGATGACTCGGTCCACGGCTCCTTAGCACCAGCAGCCTCCCCAATCGACTCTCCCTTTAAAGAGAGGTTGGAAGATCTTTTTATACCCCTACGAAAACAACCCTAGAGAATATCTAGAATTTTGAAAATAATATATTATCTCCAGCGTTGGTGCAGCTGTACCATGTTCTCGTGTAGCTGCACAAAGTTTCTTTGAAAAACTTTGTTTGGATTCCTTGCGTCTCGTGCAGATGCACGAAGTTTCTGTGCCATTTCTGACCACATCGTGCAGCTGCAACACTTTCCCGTGCAGCTGCACTATCTTGCTGTAAGATTTTTGGCCACTTCTTCTCTTCATGATTCTAGCTCTTGGCCGTCATTCCCGTATTGTGCTTTCCTTCCTCTGATTTTCTTAAATCAAAGCACCCAAAGCACATTGATGAGACAATGAAGAAAATATTGCAAAAACAGAGAAACTGAAGACTAAATCATATAAATAAGTAAAACTGGTCGAGTTGATAGAACTGAATCAAAATTCTCGAGCAAAGTTGCGTATGTGCGCACCTTTGAATACACTTCCATTATTCACCACAACACTTTTTCGGAAGTTCAAATCGAAAAATTAGCATAGTTTTCACAAATTGAATTACGTCATTTTGATCAATCCTCTTAAACGCCGTCACTTCTACCTACTTGGAAAAGTAATCTGTGGCAACCAAGGTTTCTCCACAATTCGAATGAGGTTTGATTTCTCAAATAACATGTAGCGTCATGACTTGAATGGCTAAGGTTTTATGACTGGATTGTGTTCAGTAGCTAGTGCTCGAGTTAAAGGCCCAAACTCTTGACACTTCTTGTACCCTTTGGCCATTTTTATGCAATTCTTCATCATAGAATGTCAGAAAAGAGCCCGTCTTTTTGGATTGCCCAACACATTTTTTTTCACGACCGATGGTTTCCACATAGTCCTCATGTGTCTCTAACATGAGTGCGACCACTTTATCCATATCAACACACTTCAACAACACCCCTTCTGGAGTTTTTCAGTACAACTTCCCTTGCAAAAGGATATAGTGCGGAGCAGTTACCTATAATTTCCTTTCAACTAGCATCCGAGATTTTTCCATAATTCGACGTATGGTTGCCTCCGGTCTTTATCATGCCCCATAACATGAATTGAGAACGTAAGAGAGTTCAAATGACCTACACCCTTGGATAGAGCCAATCGTATCTCGGGAATTGACCTTCCTAATTCACTTAAAAGTTTCTCATTTGGATTATAACCAGAAGCTAGTTGAGCTAGTACGTTGGCTTTTACATGATCTCTCACATATGGACGAATTCGAATGTAACTTTTACAAAATTATTAGACAACCCTTTTGCTTTCTAGAGATATTCTTCGGGTTGTCCGAGTAACATGTACTAACACCGTTTAATTGGTTAACTACGAATTGAGAATCCCCTGCACACACGCTGACTTTGCCCAACTTGTAAGTAAAAACCTCCAATGTCACCATAAGAGCCACATATCCAGCCGCATTCTTGGTCATTATCTTCGAGAGATGATCTCATGATCAGACTGATCCCTGTCCCCTTCTTTGTGGATAAACCATCAAACGATGTTTCCCAGACTTCTTGTTCTTCCTCTTGATCTAATGATTTTTCACTATAATATTCGACCAAGAAATTAGCTAAGGCTTGACCTTTGACAACCTTTTGGGGTTTGTTCCACAAGTCAAAGGAAGGTAACACAAGGCTCCATTTCTAGATTCTCCTCACCAAGAAAGGACTCACGAAAGACGTTTTTATCACTTGTGACTTTGAGAAGGCATACACTTCACTTGTTCTGATATAATGTCTCGATTTCATTACGGCATAGTAAACGGACAAGCAATTTCTCAGTTGGTGAGGATCTCGCTTCTGCAACGTTTACGCGTCGAAATAAATAATTCAGCACCCTTTCCTTCTCGTTTCATCTTCTTATATTAGCAACGCTCCTATTAAGGTCTCACTTGCCGCAATATATACAATAAATGGCCTCCCGGGTTAAGGAGGGGCTAATACTAGTGGTTTTATCAAATGCTCATTTAGTCTGTTAAAAGTGGCTTCGTGTTTATTCGTCCTTAAAAAACTTGCTCTTGCCTCTTAATAACATGGAAAAAGCTCATGTCTTTCTTGCAATGCTCCCGCTTTAACTCTGAATGAACCAGGAATCCAAGGAATTGCTCCACTCGAACTCTGGATGCGAACTTCAAGAGATTTAATTTTAATTGGTGTTTCCCCATCCGAAGATAAGCCGCTTCAAGAGATTTATGATTATGATTATGATTATGATAAGCCACTTCAAGAGATTTATGATTATCTCATTTCCCCATAAATGAGATAATCACATCTGTGTTATTTTATCAGTTAAATCCTATGCTAAAGGCACGCGGTATTGATAATTCTTTGAAAGTATAGTTATTCGATACTCTTAATGGGGCTTTGCAAGGTGATATATTTTTTCTTTATTATTTTATTAAATTTTTAATTTATTTCGAGATGCATAGAAATGCTCGTTGATACCTCTTGACTTATTTTGATTTGGTTTTATTAAAGGAGAAGATTAGCAAGTGGAAAAGGAATGAAACAAATGAAAAATTGTAGAATGGCTCGTATTAGATGGAGAGACGCGATTAAATTCATTTTCAACAAGTGCGCATACTAAGTAGTGCCTTCATTTAGTGTTGAGCGAGATTATTCTCTTTCCATCAAGTTCATGCCGAGAATTGCTGGCATTAGATGGAGGAACCGTGATATCTCCTTCCATTATAACTGCCAACAATCAACTTCTTTTGCTCCTATGAACAACTCCATTCTCATTTTCCCCTTGGTAGTGACTTCGTAAAAATATCTGCAATATTATCTTCACTCCTTACTGTAACCATGTAAACTCGCGAACAAAGTGATGTTCGAGCTCAATGGGTTTCATCCTTGCATTAAACACAGTATTTAACGCCAGCTTGATCGCACTAAAGTTGTCTCTATGAATGGGAATTGACTGATCGATTTTAGTGTGAAGATCCTCAAAGAGTCTACAAAGCCAAATGCATTCCTAAGTAGCATGAGTCGATGCCTTGTTCTCTGCCTCGGTTGTTGACAGTGATATCGAGCCTTGCTTTTTGCTGTACCAGAAGATACTTGTATTTCCATAGAGAAAAACAAAACCTGATGTGGACCTCTGATCATCCACATCCCCAAGAAAGTTAGTATCGACAAAATCTTGTAAAACAGACACACATCAAGCGAAGTGTTGACATTTTTCAGGATCTTCTTCGCTGCCTATAAATGTACCTTCCTTGGCTCTTGCATATATCGACTAACTTGCCCAACTGCATAAGCGATGTCCAACCTTGTTATAGTAAGATAAATTAGACTTCATACAAAAGCACGGTAAGACTGAGAATCTGATAAAAGAGTTCCCTCATCTCGACGAAGCCTTGAGATCGCATCGAAAGGTGTGAATCGCATATTTGATATGCGACACAAAATTTTCTATCTCCAAGGTCTCAACCTGTAGACCAAGAAAATTTCCAAGCTCTCCAAGCATTTTCATCTCAAATCATAAAGAAAATTCATCTTGAAGTCGACTGACTTCCACATAGTTGCTACCCCTCAAGATAATGCCATCCACATACAATAGAACAACCACCATCTGACCTTGATGTTTCTTAATGAAAGGGAATCGAGACGAATTCCGAAGTGACATACTCCCATAAGCAAAGATATTCTTTCATCTTTCCGTATCATGCTCGCGGGGCTTGCTTCAATCCATGGAGCGCCTTCTTGAGCATACATACAAGCTCTTGACCATTTTCCTTCTCAAATCCAAGCTTGTTGATCCATATAGATCGGGCGATCGAGCTCTCAATATAGAAAAGCATCCTTGACATCTAGCTGCCATAATTTCTTGCCAGAACAAGCTGCCAAAGTGAACATTGTGCGAACATAAGTTATCTTAGCCACAGGACTGAAAGTTTCCTCACAGTCCTCTCCATACATCAGTGAGAAATCTCAAGCAACCAGCTTAGCCTTGTATCGATCTACACTTCCATCAGCCTTCCTCTAAATTCAATACACCCATTTGCAGGAGGCATGTTTAATACCAGAGGGCTTTGGGACATGATCCCAAAGCTGATTCTTTTCGAGAGCGATCATCTTCTCCTTCATTATATCTACCCATTCTTTAGTTCCTTTTGCTTCATCATAGGAAGAGGGCTCTTCATCGGATTGGATTCGCCAAGAAATAAGAAAAAGTAATTACAAAGTTCTCGTCTAGAAATCGGGAAGGCTTGACGATGTTCTTCTTTGGACGCCGATAAACAGAGCTCCCTTCCAGACGTTGGCTACCTGTTTTCTCCTCGAGTGAATCTTCTAGAGATAAGTCCGAGCACCCTCCCTCTCCCCATGATCTATCCTCGAAGATCCATCTGGCAAAAGTGACATTGACAAGGTTGCACGCGCATTGTCTTCACCATCCTTGAAGTAATAGGAGGTGATCTCATCAAAGACAACATCTCGAGACACCTCATAGTTATGTGTCGACGGATCCATACACCGCCAACCTTTGCTACTCTCGTCATAGCCAACAAAAATCCACATCATAGCCTTTGCTTCCAGCTTGCTTCTCTTCGAGTCAGGGATATGGACATAACAAATCGAGTTGAACATGCAAAAATACATAATGCTCGACTTGAGTCCATCCATAATCTAGAACGGCAACTGGAGATTGTTGGGCTGAGATGAACTCGACTGATCACATGTACAGTACAATTCAAGCCTTCACCAACAGCTATTTTGGCAAGCTCTTTAAATGTAGCCAAGATTTACATGACTCTACAAGATATCAGATCTTCCTATCCGCAATTCCATTTTGTTGTGGAGTCTCTGGGAAATACAGTTCCTTCTTGATGCCATTCTTCCGCAAAACAAGTTAAACTCATTTGAGAAAAACTGTCCTTCGTTGTTTGTCCTCACAACTCGGATTTTCCTGCCTTGTTCTCCTTCCAATCGCCTTAAACTCGAAAAACCCTAAACCCTAGAAAACACCTCCGACTTATTTTTCACAAAGTAGACCCACGTGATCCGCAAATAGTCGTCAATGAGCAACATATATGTGTATCCCAAGTATGACGGGGTTTGATTCGGTCTCATAAAGTCACTATGAATATGATCTAAAGGAGCTTTACTTCTCGAGATTGAATTGTCGAAAGGAAGTCTATTAGCCTTTCCATACTGGCGTCCTTTGCTCACACCTCCTTCCTCGACCTTTAAACCTTTAGGTAGCCGGTCTACAAGCTTCCTTCGAGACATAACACTTAACTGGGTCATGTTAAGATGACCGAGCCTCGCTTACCACAATTACGAACTGATGTTGTTGCTTATTTTCTCAATGGAGGAGTTCGATGCTGATAGGACAAAAAAGATCATTTATCCAAACCCTAGTGTGAAGAACCTCTACCTTGATCTCCTTCACGCATCCACTGAATTTGCCATGGAGAATGGATTTTTTTCGTATCCCGAGAACATTATAGACATTCTTCAAAGTGATCGACTTCCCCGTGTCGTTGCCAATTACAACCGATCCTTCTTTCTTGACTTGTTTGAACCAAGTTACCCGTTATGTTGATGTCGTCGCCACCACTGTGAGCTCTAGTCGTCGAAAAAATGAAGTCATCTCTAGTACTATGATGTCTGCATCCAGAATCAACGACCCATCTCTGGTTGATCGTCTGAATTGCCTCTCCAGTTGCTTATTCACCTCTTGAGATCATCACGTCGACAAGGAAATACTTATTCTAGTCCTCCTCAACTTTCTAGTCTGACTTCAACGTACCCGTGAAAAGGAGCAAACTATATAGTATAAATCACGTCTCATCTAACAGCATAAGCTTTCAGGCTGGGAAGGTGCCTTAAGTGCAACCAGCCCAAACACTATTTTAGTGATTGATCTTAAAGCAAGCAAGCGGCTTTTGTGGCGTAGAAGCGACTCTTGTCCTAATCGAGAGAAGATTTGTTGTGATCATGAGGAATTTGACATGATAGCATAAAGGTGATCATGTGTGTATTGTTTGCAAACACATGATAGCATAAAGGTGAGATGATGGGTCACAAAGGCACAAATTATTTCATACTGAATGTTTTGTTAATGACTACGGAATGGATCGTTCATGAGGCAAGCCATATAAACAAAACATAACTTGGGATAAAGAATCCCCCACATCCTTATTATATCGCCAGGATTTGTGACTTTGGAAGTAACATATCGTTCTTGATTGGAAAGTATTGGGATGACTTCTTGTTGAAATAATTTAGATGATGCTATATAAGAAGTTTGACCTTCGGTGAGAGAGAAGCCTACCCTTATACAATTACAAAGTTACTCTTAATGAAAACTTCATGAAGTAAATATATTTTTGAGATAATTATTTGGTTATTAAATAATTATTGAATTATGAAATTATAAGGGAATATTTCACGAAGATTATGCTCACTAATCAAGATATTAATTTGATCAAAAATTAGGGAGTTATTTCCATAAAAATAAAATAGGATATATATTTTCTAAAGTAGGAAAAAAATTACCTAATTGTGGAAGGTCGTGTATGACCCTCCATAAGCTACTACGGATCGTTATTATTGGATAACTAATCACATCATTCATCCAGATTAAATGTATCACATGTCTTGGACTAAATGAAATCAAATTTGGAAGAAAATTTTGAATTATTTCCAACTAAAGAAGATTACTGAAATGTTTAGCCCATAACATTTTTAACACATAATTTGTGTGAATTTAATTAAATTAGACTATCATTGATATGATTTAGTCCCTAATGGATATTTTCTTGAGCATGACGCATATTGTGTATTCGATAGTTGTTTTCTTATGTGTAGAACATATTCTTGTTAATTTCAGTTTTGGTCTTATAAAAAAAAAATGTGTTAGACAGATACAGAGTTGAGAGTGTGTGCGTGTATGAGTGGTCTTCGTGTATGAGTGGTCTTGAGTGGTCCAAATTCAATATGAATCATGACAAAGGATGAGCACTCTGAATATGAACGCAATATGTGTTTGCCTACAGATGGTGTACCAACTTATGGAAAATAATATTTCCTTGTACAAAAGCAGGACGGAGCATATCTATATATTTCTTCTACAAGCCTTATTTCATTTGGATCACGAACACAATAATGACCACATGACACGATTGATCCGTAATTGATATGGACCATCTCTCGTAAGAGGAAACGATACATTTCGCTGACAATTTGTTTCCGTGTTTGCAGAAACTTTCGTTAGCATCTGTACCTTATGTCCATAATTCTTATAATGGTATAAGATAGGATTTTGTGTTAGTTACAATAGGGGAATGAACATGCGAATATATTGTCGAGATAAACTGTGAGCTTCTATTTTTTTGGAAGGTTAAACTTTCGTCTCAGAAGGCTGATGTCTCGGGTGCAAGCTGTGCTGGACGGGAGTGAGGCTATGAAGGACTTGGCCACGTTATGGCGTGCAGACGTGCATTAGTCTTGGAGAGGAGTCGAGGCATGTACGTGTTAGGACAATGGGCAAAATTCGTATTAAGGGTTACTTCATCGCCTATTGTCTTGGTTCAACTAGATCATGAGTCATTAATCAAATAATCGTTACATGAGTACACTGGAATGTGATGATACATTTAGAGATGTGTAGCTAAAAAAGAAATTGTGTTAAGAGAATTGTTAAATGACTAATGGATGAGGGGATTGTTGATGTATGGTTGGTTTTCTACGAAGTATCGATCTAGTGTGTTTTATTGGAAGTCTTTAATTGTCGATTCCATTGCATGCCATACCAAGCTGATCATTATGAACATTAAATAAAGTTTTATCAAATTGAAAAGCTTTTCATGATAATTTACTTGACCATAAGGAGTGAGTATGTGTGTTGCTGATAATAGAAAGGGTTTGCTCGAATTGGATTGAGTTGATTCTCGTTGAGGAGTGTTCTTTGTTTTGTTTTTCTTCTTTTCATTTGCTCGAGGACTTTCAAGTTATAGGTTTGCGGGTGTGATAACTCTATCAAAGTTGAGTTACTTCATATTCTAAACGGTGCTTTATGTGCTTCGTCATTCGAGTTTTGATTAGTTTTAATAGGTTTTATAGTTTATTTTTAGAGTATGAATTGTCATTTGTTATATTTTGCATCGATCTAGAGATAAATTAATAATCTCTCTACTTCTTCTCCATTGCAATCTATGTCGTTATCGTTTTCTCTTAAACTCGAACTAATTGTTATTTTCATTATGAACTAATTTTATTCTGGCTAGAAGCCTATTCAGGCTTGGAAAAGTTGTTTAGCTTAACACATAGATTGGATAGCCTAAGTTAGTATCATGCTGGAAAATATAGCTAATTCGTGAGAAGGATAGGAATATACTGAATCACCAGATTACCATAGGAAACCATTTAGGGTTGACACATAATAATTTCCCAATTGTTAATTGCCTAGGAATAGAGTAATTAGCTCGATACAAGGAATACGTCCGTAGAGCACTCAGAAGATGCGTAAGAAAAGAATTGAACCCTAGATTAATAACTTAAGAATTTGATAACTGGAGAAGGAAATGAACGAGTTCATTAATTTGTTAGGGGAAGTTGATAGTTCTAGGCCTTTCTCCAATGATTGAATTATCATTTTATCTTTGCATTTTATTTTCGATTTCATACTCATTTCATCTTTGTTGACTTGATCCCTCTTTATTTAGTCATGTGACCGCTAAGAAAATTCCTCTGTTGATTCTCTATGGGAACGACCTCTACTTTGCCTATCTACAAGTTAGTTAAGTTTCATAGAGTATTTAATTTGTTGTCTTTGACAAGCGTGATCGCAGACGTGCATCAGGCTTAAGAAGAAGAGATGGTGTATACGTGTCAGGGCGGTGAGTAGGGAGGAGGGCTGCGCTTGGAAGGAACACACTGAGGCACGTGTATTGGTGGTTCTGCAGATTGGGTTGTACCTACTGCGGGATTGAGAGCAGCCCCAGGGATGTTGTGCACTTATAGGAAGTCTTGGTGAGGAGCCATGAATTCCAACCTAGGAAAAATGTGTTGTTTGCATGCGTAGGATTCGCTATGTGCTTGTTTGGAGTTGTCACGAGTTAAACCCAATCAGAGGGCTGCTTGAGTTAGTCCTTGTTCGCAGTGTAGAACTCAACTAGAGCGTTTCTAAAGTTAGTCACAAGGTTGTTGTGTGCAACCCAATGGGTTATTGATTTAGAAAAACTAAAGGGTTATTTACGTCACCTGCTCCAGAAGTGTTCTGGTACCTAGTGTTACATTTGTAAAGAAACCTCCGGGCTATCTACACCACCTTCTGTAGTAGTGCCTTTGTACCTACGGATAGTCTTATAACCACTACAAGTGTTCTATAGTTAATCTCCACCTACAAGGGTGAAAACTTAACGTAGGTTATTGCCGTTATCAAACTTATGTGTCTCATTTGTTATAAAGGTTCTGTAACTGATCGTTCAGATGAAACCAATTAAAGAAAGCAAATGAATAGATACAACGCCTTCATTGGAACATAAACTCCAATGGTCCAATACCAAACATCTGTCTGCTACAATAATCTTTAAGGTTCTGGAGTTTACTCCATCGATCGAGCATTAGCTTATCACCGCCTGGTAGTGCAGAAACCGACAAGATTTTTGTACCAGCCTTATTCTACAACAAGTGCCTTTCAAGACTTGGAGTAAATCTCGTTGATCACGTCACGGTTGGTCAAATCTGCAGGTGCCTAAATGTTATGTATCAACCTTCTACTAATACTCCGTGTTTTGGGATCTATAGAAACCTTACCAACATTGGTATTAGCGCCCAACACAACAGAAGCTTAATAGTTAGTTGAGGAATAGTCTTTACTCGACAGAAGCTTTCCTCGAGTTCATATAAAAAGTCCACATAAGCTTTACGCTATGACAGAACTTAACAATGGCTGATTTTAGTGGACGGCCTTAATTGGGTAATCCTCCTAAATTTGATGGCCATAACTTCTCTTATTGGAGAACCTTAATGAGATCATACATGAAAGCGATTGATAGGGAAATATAGAACTTTGTTGAAAATGGTTTGCTCTATACACCAATTGAAAACCAATTAGACTCATAAGGACGTCCCACTAGAGAACAACCTAGACTTATTGGGCACAACTTAATGTCCAAGTATCTACTGTTAAATGTGATGTCGCCGAGTGAGTTTGAAAAAGTTTCTACGTGCAATACTGCATAAGAAATCATGGAGAAGCTTGTCATCATGTATGTTGGGATGAGCCAAACCCGTGAAACCAAGATGAACATATTAGTTCATCAATATGAGAACTTCACCATGAGGAGTGATGAGACGGTCAAACATATGTATGTGGTTGACCCTTCTGGCGAATTCCCTATAACATCTAGACAAGTCCTTCACCAATGGGGACTTGTTGAGAAAGGTTTAGCACACCCTGCCAAGATCTTGGGAAGTCGAGAAAATGGATATAGAGGAAGTAAGGCACCACACAACTCTTTTATTGGAATAACTCATGAGTTTCTTGATAATTTATGAGATTTAGAAATCATCTCAACCGGACACCAAATCTCTTTATGTGGCCTTTAAAATATGGAGAAGTTTATGACGATGATGTTGAAGCTGAAACGGATGATGAATTTGATGAACTTGCGATGATTGCAAAGTGCCTTCTCAAGTTCGCTTTCAAATGCATATTCAAAACGAATAAATGTGATAAGAAAAGGCATTCTACGCAATCTGAGTTAAGATGTTTTGAATACAACGAAAAGAGACATATAAAGCCCGATTGTCCTCTCCTCCGAGAGAAGGAACAACCTTCTAAATTCAATAAGGGCAAAAGAGTTATGCTAGCCTGGAATGAAAGAGAGGCTCTGATAATGAGCATGAACATGCATTAGACATTTCAACATGAAGCCTAAATTGAATCACACTATAAAAGGATCAATCTGTGTGAGGACAAAAGCTAAGAAAAATTAGTGATATTTGAATAGAGGCCGCTATGGCACATGACTAGTGATCCCTTAAAATTTTTCTATCTTACGCTGCATAATGGAGGTTCTGTAAGCTTTGGAGCCATTTGTACTCAAGTAGCTATGTTTATTGAAGAGGTACTACTATTAACAAAGCTGAAACATACAATGCAGAGCAGGAACCAATTGTGTAATAAAGGGTATATTATTACCATCGATAAAGAGACTTGCTCCGGTGTGCTCTACAATAAAGTTTGTTTTATTAGCAAATGTTGAATGAATGTTTATTCTTTATCATCCTAGCTTTTGCAATGCAAAAAGTTGCCTTTTGTCGGTCAAAGATGAAAGTTATCTTTGCCATAGAAAGTTAGGCCATGACAACTTTCGATTGTTGTCTAAACTTGCCTCAGTGGATTTGATGAAGGGATTACCTAATATCAGGAGAGCGTCTGAAGCTTGATCAATTAGAAAACAAACAAAAAACTCAATCAAATCTAAGAATGATGTTTCTACAACTAAAGTTTGGAGCTACTACACATTAATTGGGTCCAACTAGATTCCAAAGTATTGGGGGTAAAAGGTATTGGCTTGTTGTGGTCAATGACTGCTTTAGGTTTACCTAGCTTAAATTCCGTGCCACGAAAGAAGAAACTTTCGAGTCTTTCGAAAGTTTAGCTAACCTTCCACATAATGAGAAAAACTCTATTGTAAAAGCTATAAGAAAAGGTCATAGTACAATGTTTGAGAACCATGATTTTGAAACCTTCTGTGGTAAAAATGGTATTGATCACACTTTCTCTGCTCCCTATACTCCTCAACAACATTGTGTTGTAGAGATGAAGAAAAAAAGCTTTAATGGACATGGCACAAAACCTGATCTGCGAGAGTAAGGTTGTGCATAACCTTTGGGCAAAAGTTGTGAATACCACCTTTTCCATATCAAATATGGTGCTTATTAGACTCATGTTGAATGAAACTCCTTATGGACTGTTCAGGGGGAAGAAACCCACCCAATCTTTCCTATTTTCATCCATTTGAAAGTGTCTGATATATATTGAAACCTTCTAGGAAAGATTGATGCTAAGTCTGATGAGGGAATTCTTCTAGAATACTCTACAACTAGCAACGCCTATAGAGTCCTTACGAAAAAGACACCTAAAATAGAAGAGTCTATCAATGTAAAATTTGATGACTCAATCAATGATGTAGAAGGCACTGCGGATCCTATAGTGTATGTGCCTCATGTAGAAGACACAATCTCTGCATAAAAGTTTTTTTATAGAAGGTTATAAGGACAAACATACAGAAGGCATCATCCTATTAATCAGGCCATAGGGGACTTCACTAGATGCATTCTGACGCGATGTTCTGCTAATGCCTTCAACGAACATTTTGCGTTCTTATCTTAAATCTAATATGATCTTATTGATGAAGTTCTAAAAGATCTGAATTTGATTCTTGCATTGCAAAAAGAGCTGAACCAGTTTGAAAGGAACAAGGTGTGGACACTTATCCGACGTTCTGATGATCGTTCCGTGATCGGAACAAAATGGATCTTCCGAAACAAACTAAATGAGTCAGGCGATGTTGCTAGAAACCAAGCAAGACTCGTTGCCAAAGGATATTCTCAAGAAGAGGGAATACACTTGGGTAAGACGTTTTCTCCTCGTAGCACGTCTAAATTATATAAGGTTCCTACTAGCCTATGTCTCTTATAACAACTTTAAGTTGTACCAAATGAATGTGAAAGGTGCCTTCATTAATGGTGAAATTAAGGAGGAGGTATATATTGAAAACCTCCTAGATTAGAGGATCAAAAACACGAAAAACACGTCTACAAGTTCTCAAAGGCATTATATAGGTTAAAACAAGCACCATGGGCCGTATATGAGAAGCTCAGCTCCTTTCTACTAAAAAAGAGCTACATAAGAGCTAAAAAAGAGCTTTGATCTAATTAGATATTCGGATGACGACTTTCCATGTTTTAAGATTGAAAGAAAATATACCAACAATAGCCGTCAACTAAAAGGGAACACATTGATATCATGATTTTCCAAAAAGCAAACTTTGATAGCTTTATCAACCCTAGAAGCTGAGTATGTAGTAGGTCCTAGTAGTCGTTCCCAGGTTCTATCGATGAAACAACAACTTGAGGACTGCAACCTTTAGTTTACTAAAACCTGGATCAAGTATGATAAACGAGTGTAATTAATTTGGCTCACGATCATGTTTATCACTCTAGATAAAAACACATTAAACTCAAACATCATATTTTCAGGGACAACAACTTCTTTGAGTGTTGAATACAAGGTTTTATACCAACTTTCTATTACAATAAGTGCCATTCAGAACATGGAGTGGATCTCACTGATCATGCTTCGGCTGGTCAAATATATAAGAACTTGGTAGAGTCTTAATGTTCTATATCAACCTTCTACTAATACTCAAGGTTTTGTGGTCCATAGAAACTGACCTTTTGCTGCTAGGTTTATTAGTTGTGAAAAGTCCAAAAAGGGGCTAAGCACTAATTGCCATTGTAATACCAACAAAGGGACTGACCAGCTTCGACACAACGTTTTGGTTTTGTATGAAGGCTTTGGACAGAGATTGTCGTCTGCTCGAATGGAATTCACTACGAAGCCCATTGTCTTGAGGGACCGTGCAAGGGAAGTTGCAGCAGATTGTTAAGCAGGTGGGGACACCGCCAAAGTGAATCATCCGAATGGAAGTTGTAACGACCCGTCCTTTTGTAATTTCGAGTGTGTGAATGTAACTTGTAGACATGGTCAAATGGGTAATGATAATGAGTACTCTTATAAGAAAAATGGCATATGTGCGTGTGAGAGTGAGTGAGGGTGGAACGGTCCAAGAACAGGTTCCCCGAATGCTCAAAAATTGACGTTCTCGGATCGACGCGAGAGTGACACGGAGTGATTAGATTTGGAAATTAAGGCCTTAAAGTGGGTATCAAATTTCAAAAATAATCATTCGACGTGCGAGCGCGAGGGACTATAAGAATTGAGTTGCGGACATCGGTCGGATGTCCTTCACATGAAGCTCCATGCCCCCATCTTACTTGTAAGAGGAAGAAGAGTTGTTGGTCAACTTACTTTATGGCCCTTTTACTTTTCTTAACTCACTCCTCACCGTTCGTAAGTGGGTCATTGATGCAGTTCTGAAGGCATAGAGGTTTCTTAGGCCGATATGAATAAAGTGAAGATGCACATCCTAGAAGTTGATGATGGGTTTGAAGGAATGGAGATGGCGGTAAAGTCTACGGTTCAAAAAATAGCTGGATTGTTGGGTGTCATACGTGGTGTTGTCATCACTGAAACTGAAGAGGACGAGCCCGATACACAGGTAGAGGATCATGAAGAACATATACAACATGTGGAGACTCAAGATGAACGTTTCTCGAAAGACGATGCTGGTTTCAAACCCTCACATATGGCTGCATAAGCGACGTGGGTGCCTAGGTCAGACTCATACGTTCTTTCAAGTTCAGCTTTCATTATCTTGATTTCAGATTTCATTAAAATGAAACTTAATGATGGTACTAATCATTCCTTGAAAATGACTCACCAAGTAGGAGAGCATATCTTCTACAAATCAAGTCAAGAAACATAGGACGATCCGGCGTTGTCAAGGAAGACTTCCGTGTTCACGACCTTCCCATTCCTAACGGATAAATCGGCCATCCATTCATCCAACAGAACTCGTAGTTCGATTTCAGAGGTATAACAACAAAGTTAAACATAAGTCTTCACTGCCAATGTAGAATGGCTAATCTTGTATTGGCTGTAGTCTTCTCATACATTATCTCTCTCTTAATGAAGATCACATCGATAAACTAATTCTTGAAGATGTTGAAATAGGAGATCTCAATACATTTTCAAGGGTTGATTCGAATTTTTGTCACATGCTTGGATGACTACTTTGAACCTAGATTTGCTTCAATTTTTTATGTTGTTTTATCCTTTAATGTTGTGGATATTATGTAAGGATCATAAGTGCAACTTGGATTGATCTTATGTCTTGTATCAACTTTCATATTGTAGTGAGCTGCTTTATTTGGCCGATTCTATGAGCATTTCAAAGCATGGAAGGCTGATTCTCAAACCAAATCGGTGGATATATAACGATGTAAGGGGGTTGTATGATAGTGTAGTTAAGAGATGATCTGATGTTGAGAGATGATCTAATTTCAACATTCTAAGGAATACCGATGAATTATCTTGCATATCATCGACTTCTACGCCCTGATGCTGAAAAGTAATACAGTAGATGATGCGAAAAGTAATTGTTACCTCACGAGTTGTTTAAGGGTAGTTTAAAGTTGTCACTCACCCTCATGTCGAATTATAAGGCGTGATTAATCTCCTAAAACTAATGAAACCCAACCATAAATCACAAAACCTATCAGTTAGCAATTACAACGCAGTTAAGATGTCGGACATTACGCCAGATAGTCGGACGACTTTGTAGAAGTTATGCAAGTCCCACATTGGAAATATTAATACCCGTCAACACGGTACGTGCATTAGAAAACGTTTTTTGTCACATACTGCTTACCGCTGTGTTGGTAACTCACCAATGCATGTGTAAATATTTGTACTCGATTGCGTTATGAAGTCCCACTGGATGCTACAGGTAATAAACTTCATTACCTACGAGATCCTAATTTTCGACACAACAACATTTTTGGGAGGCAATATCTCCAAGCTCGTGTGGTGAATTTGATTAGTTTTGTAATGGAGGAGAACGCCGTGGGGTCATCAGCAAGCACCATATCGGACCTATGTGATGTTACCCGTCCAACATTCTACATCAATTCGACATGGGTACGAGTAAGTTCCTAACGGTTTACACCCCATGTTTGACCATACCAATGGACTAATAGGATGGTCGTGCCTTACTTTGTTTGTAGCGTCGATTGCGGACTATACATAATGAAGTTCATGTCTATGCCAAATCCCCCTTGTGGGTACTGAAGATGTGGTAAGTTACCTATATCAAACCAAGTTACATGATGTGAATTCTACTTAATTATGTTTTATATGACATATTTCCATGTAGCATTATAGAGGGCGGGTCCTTAGACAGATTGAGGTTGACAATGAGCCTCATAAAATAGCATGGCTATGGCGTGAAGAAGATAGTTATGGGTATGGTGAAGGAAGGAAGGCGGAAAAAGCTACGAAAGCCCAAGGAAAAGTGATGTTCTACCACCATGGAAACGAGATAAACTCGATGGCGAAACGGAACGCATGGGAACGACGTAAACCAAACCAAAGTAAACAAACGAAAGGGATAGGACTCGGACCGCCACAGATACAGCCTAAGAACCACCTGGACTAGCACGAGGGTTGAACGCCTCACAATCGGATAAAGAAACACCACCGGTTATGGGAACGCCTGGAATACCAAACGATAAGAGAAGTTGAGCAAAGTTCATGCAAGAACTTGACGGCTGTCAAATTTAGGTAAAAAGTTCAAAAGGTTGTGGCTAAACTTAAACACAAGAGTCCTATTTACAGAAGACCTAAAGTAGGCTCACCCTAATTCCCAATTAATCCCAAAATAGAAAAATCAAACAATAATTAAAACAAAGTCCAAAAACTATAAATTAAAGAAACTGGGCCAAACGTCGGCTGGCCCTCTTCACGTGCGTCCTGACTTGAAGCTTTCTCGAGTTCCCTGGAGCAAACGGATGCTTGATCTAGAGACGTTTCTTGATCTCGAGATAAACTCCCTTCTTCTCGAGTTAACATATCAACTCGACCACTTCAATAGTGTGAAGGTGATCCTCGTCTCGAACGCTCTTTTTGACTTGCTCTCGACTCGACCTTACTCAATCCAACTCGCATAAAAAAGCATATCATCGTTGTATCGTCTTCACTAGCTTGACATTGAGAGTCGAACCTGACATATTCCATCCTTTTCTATGTCGATACACATTGTACTACAAAAGAAAGTACTTTATATTTACATATCTTCCTGTGCATTTGGCATCATTGGTTCAACTGTGCGTAAATAGAATTTAGAGCTTCTCCAATGTTACTGCATTGTTCCATCGATATGGAATCAGAAATTGTGGAGTGGGTTAAATACCCATGCATGATTCCTGTGAGCGGGCATGAGGGCAGTATCGTCTACATGTGTAGACATGTGAAGTACTCTTTTCCCCTTTTTTTAACATTAATAATGACCCCTACCTCCCGGTCATCTCCATCGTTACCTACAGCATTACCTATGCACAAACGTTCCATGGTATTTGTTATATCATGGATAAAACGGCGTACCTAGGGATATGTAGACTCTGATCTTCATCCAAGTTAACATAATCGACGACAAGTCGTCTATAACTTAACCTGACGGAATTGTTCAACCTGGCAGTCGTACGCGTCCATTCCGACATATGAGGTTTCTAGCAGTTTAGCTTGTTTTGTCTATGGACGCGTCACGAGACATTAGGGTAGGGAGGACATACCCTCGATATTTGCAATATAGAAAATATGCCCACAGAGCAATTCAATAGTGATCGTGTCTTGTTATAAGAGACTTCAGCTGCAACATAAGCTGCATCATCATATCTAAGCTGGTTCGATGGTGTTTTCACTATTACTTCTACATGGAGATATATTTGCAGCGAATATGAGACTGTTCCTTGGGCTAGCTTTGTCTGGTCTAAGGCTATGGTGCCACGGTTCTCCTTTGTTCTATGGCTAGTCGTTTAGAGAAGGCTATACACTTCGGATATGCTCTTTTCTCTGGGTATTTCTTCTTCTTCGACTTGTGCTTTATATGGATTGAGAAGAGAGCGATTCGACCACCTATTCTTCACATGCTCATACTCAGCGGAGGTATGGCAGTACACTCTTGGTCGACTTGTGGCGCCGAATTTTCCACGTAGATTCAACGCTATTATGAATCTGCTAGTCACACCAGCTGGAGCTACCCTACGACATCGTCGGCCCTTCATTCGGATGTTTGCA
The DNA here is from genome assembly GCA_029817715.1 of Melastoma dodecandrum. Lineage (NCBI taxonomy): Eukaryota > Viridiplantae > Streptophyta > Magnoliopsida > Myrtales > Melastomataceae > Melastoma > Melastoma dodecandrum. Next base: position 2,200,684 of record JARUPY010000434.1, read on the forward strand.
GGATGTGTTTATTATGTGTGGATGGAACGTAATAAGCGTCGCATAGGCGAGCGTATGTTGCCTCCCAGGACACTGCTACATTTATTCTTGCGTCATTGCCACGTACATTGATTGATTTATTTGTTTTAGGTACGTATATGGGGTATACGTTAGTTTCGTGATAGCTTGATTTCCAGGGGTATGCCCCTGTGGTTTTTGTACAGATTATTTTATGGGTTATGAATTATTACTTATAAAAAAAAACATGATTGATATTCCCTATGTATCTGCATCTAGACCATTTAAAATGAGCACAAAGCATAAACTGACTTGCATCCTCCTCATGTTGCCGAAGCATGTTGGTAGTCTAGTAAGATTTATTCAACGAATCGAAATCCAACATGCTTTCTTTATGAAAAATATCAGGTACAACTCGTTTGCAATGGTGTAAGAAATCGCGCACTTTGTGACTGGACTTCAAGTATCCCATCATGTACAAGTGCATATGCTCACGTCGCTGTGTGCTCCTTAGCTCTGTCAAAAAATGCCTGTGACAATAAGTTAGCCACAACATATGTTTGCCGAAGTGGAGTTGATCTAGCCATCGAGTACTAATGGAACCGGAATTTTACGCCGTCGCAGCCCATGATAGTTCAAACTCATCACTGGGTTTTGTGTCAAACATGATAGAGGTAATGGTAGATCTCATATCCAGATTGTGGACTCAACGAGCGATGTTATGGCTGAGGTGGCAGAGGCATTACCGATGTCGTTCATCTAGTCATACTTTTCTTATGGCAGTAATAATTGCTCTGTCTGCATGGGTGACCTAGTTGATTGGGTATTGCCACCCCATTAACTCATTATGCTTGCGCAGCAGCCAAAGGGGTTGTTATTTTCCTACTAATGAGCGGGTGAGGGACGCGTGAGGATGGATTCATTTTGTTTGCGTTGATAAAGCTGCTGAAGACTAGGGGGTTACGTACCTCAAGCGACTGGGGGGATGGGATTAATGGCACGTACTCTGAATGTTTGATGGGTGCAGTAGGTCCTCATGAACAAAGTAGCCGTCGCGAATGTTGGGGAGAACCACCTATGCATAATTGCAAATTATTCACCCAGATTTCCAAACATCAATCCATGTGCTCACCATTGTATATTACGGATCTTCGTCGAACGCATTGTTAGTGTGTGCACTTATGTGCCAAGATACTTTATTGTATTTGTGGAAGGCTACCCAGTTGGGCCACATGTACTCAAGATGATAAGGTACATTGAGAGGCTCGAGAGCTTGGGTTCCAAGCTAGACCAGGACTTAGCGGTTGACCTGGTTTTGTCCTCTCTCCCACCATCATTTTCTTAGTTTATGTTGAACTTCAACATGAACAGTATGGAGAAGAGTTTGACTGATCTAATGGCAATGCTGAAAACTGCTGAGAAGGACATGAAGGTGAATCCTTCACTTCGAGTAATGATGGTCAGAAAGACCACTAAGTGTCCTGGCACTGGGAAATTCAATCCCAAGGCCAAAGCAGTTAAGAGCGCCGGACCTCCAGCTCAAAAGAGGCTTAAGAAAGGGCAACAGGTACCCCAATCTAATGAGAACGAAGCTATATGTTTTCATTGTGGTAAGAAAGGTCATTGGAAGAAGAATTGCTTCTAACTCATGAAGAAGAATGCCAATGGAGCGGATGCGTTAGGTATGTTTGTAATTGAATGCAATCTTTCTGTTTGTTCATCATGGGTCATTGACTTCGGAAGTAGTTCTCACATTTATGCGAACTTGCGGGGTCTAAGTGACTGTAGACGGCTGTCCAAGGGCGAGCTGGACCTATGAGTGGCGAATGGAGCTAGGGTTGCTGCATTAGCTCTAGGGACGTATGTAATAAAGTTGCCCAGCGGATTTGATTTAAATTTGGAGAACTGTTATTTCGTTCCTAGTTTTTCCAAGAACATCATTTCGGTGTCAAGTTTAGATGCCAAAGGATTTGTATTTGAATTCAATGACAAGTTGTGTTCCTTTTATTTGCGTGGAATGTTCTATGGGAATAGTTCATTGAATAATGGTTTGTATATTCTGAATTTGGAGGAGTCGATTTACTGTGTTGAAAGGAAGAAACAGAAAACGCGTGACTCAAACCTAACATATCTTTGGCACTGTAGAATTGGTCATGTAAACGAGAAACGCATTGCAAGATTACTAAGTAAAGGCTACTTGGACTCTTTTGAGTTAGAGCCCATAAATACACGCGAAACGTGTTTACAAGGAAAAATGACCAAGAAGCCTTTTACCAAGACAGGTGAAAGGGCCAATGAACTGCTAGAACTTATACATAGTGATGTGTGTGGGCCATTGTCAGTTCAGGCCAGAGGAATGTATACCTACTTCGTGACTTTCACTGACGATTTAAGTAGATATGGATATGTCTACTTAATGAGGCACAAGTCTGAAACTCTAGAAAAGTTTAAAGAGTTTAAGAACGAGTTAGAAAATCAACGAGTCCAGAAGATAAAGGCCCTTCGGAGTGATCGATGCAGCGAGTATCTTAGCCAAGAGTCCGATGATTGCATAAAAGAGTGTGGGATCGTTTCACAACTCACACCTTCTAGAACATCGGAGTGGAATGGTGCTTCAGAAAGGAGGAACCGCACACTCATGGACATAGTTAGATCAATGATGAGTCATGCAAGTCTTCCGTTGCCATTTTAGGGGTATGCCTTAGAAACAGCATAATACATGATTAACCGAGTTCCAACCAAGTCAGTAGATAAGACTCCTTATGAATTATGGTTTGGGAAGAAATCAAACGTGTCTTATCTTAAGATATGGGGCTGGGATGCTTATGTGAAAAATTCTGATAAGCTTGCAGCAAGATCCACCAAGTGTATATTTGTAGGTTATCCCAAGGAAACGAAGGGATACTATTTTTATCTCCCAAGCGAGCACAAAGTTACGTTGCTCGATATGCTACTTTCTTGGAAAGAGAATTCATTTCTAAAGATAATAGTGGGAGTAAAGTAAGTCTTGAAGAAATTTCTGACTCTACAAACAGGTTGGAAACTGAATATTTAGATAGGAAATCAATACCATTAGTACAAGCGATTCCAACTTTTGAAAATGTTCAAGGAACGCAAGATCAAACGTAGGACGACAAGAGTACACCGAGAGCTTGACAGATATGGTTGGATGGTAACCCATAATGGGGAAGTACTACTCGTCGAGAATGATAAACCGCCGACTTATGAGGAAGCAATCACTTCAAATGATTCCGAGAAATAGCTAGAAATAGCTAGAGCAATCACTTCAAATGGACTCCATGTATACCAACCAAGCTTGAAAATTGGTTGATGCGCCAGTTGGGGTAAAACCCATACGGTGCAAGTGGTCTTCAAGAAGAAGATTGACATGGAAGGGAATATAAGTACCTATAAAGCAAGGCTTGTGGCCAAGGGTTTCACTCAATGTAAAGTATGATGAAACATTTTCTCTGGTTGCAGTGCTTAAGTCTATTAGAATTCTACTTGCGATAGCAGCTTACAAAGATTACGAGATCTGGCAGATGGATGTAAAAAATGCTTTTCTGAATGGAAAGTTACCGGATGAAGTGTTTATGATACAACCTCACGGTTTCATTGCATCCAAGAATGCAGATAAAATATGTAAGCTCAAGAGGTCCATTTATGGGCTAAAGCAAGCATCTCGGAGTTGGAATCAGTGATTTGACAAAGCGGTCAAAGAATTTGGCTATGTCAAGAATCCAGATGAACCTTGCGTTTACAAGAAGGTTAGTGGGAGCAAGATTTCGTTCATAGTGCTGCATGTTGATTATATTCTTGTGATAGGCAACGATATCCCTAGCCTAGAGTCGACCAAGACTTGGATGGGAGAGTGTTTCTCTATGAAAGATCTTGGGGAAGCGACTTATGTCTTAGGTATTAGATTATACCGAGATAGACAAAATAGGTTGCTGGGTTTGAGTCAAAATATGTATATTGATAAGGTGCTGAATAGATTCAGCATGCAAGATTCCAAGAGAGGATTCTTGCTAATGTCACATGGTGTACATCTTTCCAAGTCTATGTGTCCGAAGACACAAGAGGAGAGAGGAAGGATGTGCAAGATACCTTATGCCTCCGCTATAGGATCCATTATGTATGCCATGATTTGCACTCGACCCGATGTCTCCTATGCTTTGAGCATGACAAGTAAATATCAGTCAGATCCTGGAGAGGGACATTGGACTACAGTAAGGACTATCCTCAAGTATCTTAGAAGGACAAAGGATATGCTCTTAATTTATGGAGGAGATGAGGAGCTAGTTGTGAGAGGATATACTGACACTAGTTTCCAGACAAATCGGGATGATCTGAAATCGCAGCAGGGTTATGTGTTTTGCTTGAATGGTGCAGCTATATGTTGGAGGAGTTCCAAGCAGGAGACAATTGCAGATTCTACAGCTGAGTCCGAGGACATTGCACCTTCTGAGGCGGCAAAGGAAGCTGTGTGGATCAAGAAGTTCATAACGGAGTTTGAAGTGGTTCCGAGCATTGTTGACCCAGTGACATTGTACTGTGACAACAATGCAGCCATAGAGCAGGCCAAGGAGCCGAGGTCTCACCAACGATCCAAGCACGTACTCCCAGAAATATCACATCCTCACAAAGATTGTTTAGAGGGGTTACGTGTTGGTTAGAAGAGTTGATACGAGCGAGAATATCGCGGACCCACTCACAAAGGCCTTACCTCTGCAGAAACATGAGACCCATGTGAGGAGCCTAGGACTTCGAGTCCATAGTGTTTTCCAATAGTGCAAGTGGGATATTGTTAGTGTGTGCACTTATGTGCCAATACACTTTATTGAATTTGTGGATAAATAATTAATAAATGGGAGTATTTTTCATTGATTATTTTACTTTTCGGCATGTAAAATTATTAATGATAAAGTCCCACAGATTAATGAGTATATTAATCTGAAATAATCCGTGATCGGATAGATGTTTAGAGGGGACATTGACATCTAGATCATCGCTAGGCATAACTGAGGTCAAGATAGACCGAGGGATTGTGTATCCAAGTTATACTTAGGGGTACCTGAGATTATGGTTACTAGACACGACCCGTTTAAAGGGATACCACATATTGAACATCAATGGTCAATCCTCTTTATGGACGAGTGTAACTGATCTTTTGACTTGAGACCATCATTTATTCTATGCGCGGAGTTTGTGCACTTTGACGTCGCTAAAAGCAGTCTTTAATCGGATTGTGAGTAATACGATTGTTGGGTGGATGACAAAGCGTAGATAGAATAGTGTTGAGTCAATATAGGACTTATCGCTCTTTTAGATTAGAGAGTTGACATCTTGGCCACTTGATAGAGATATTAGTGACTCTAAAATCTATAGCCATGGGAGGAATGTTTTACATTCAAGTGAGTCTACTCTATCGTGGTAATCAAGTAAAACAATTAATTTGGTGACGATGTATTTTATGCCGAATTAATTGGGATGTCGGTTAGATACAAAAATTGAATTACACAATAATCGGTTCATAGTGGTTTATGATTTATGATCATTTTCCTATCACGTTAGGAAGCTAAAAACTGTTTCTAGACGGTTACCTTAGTTTGTGTGTGGATTTACACTAATTTCGTGTATAGGACCTAGAGGGTCCTATGCACGCATAGCACGTTGACACGAACATTATATTATTGATTATTTAGTGGATACTAAATTAATCATTTTATTATTTTAGATTTAGAATTAATTGGATTATTAATTTATGCTTAAATATCGGAAGTAGATAAATTGACCAAGATTGAATATGGATTTATTCAGGTCAATTTTATTTGTAAGTATAGATTTATTTACATTAAGCCTTAAACATAGATTCCTTTTGCATAATATTTGCTTAATATCCGAGGGATACGTTGGTAGTATTATTTTAAAATTAAAAGTGATTAATTTCTATTTTATTATATTTTCATTATAAGATAAATGGTAGATCGCGTATTTTATATTTTAATCAATCAGATGTTACGAAGGAAACAATTTGATTTTTTCATTATTACGTTTTATTTCGCCGGAGATTTCGAAGTACGATTTCCGGGTAAGATTAATTTCGTTATTTATTTAAAAAATATTTTATACGTACTAAGATTTGATTATTTTGGGCATAAATATATTGTTTTACTGCTTCCGCTGTGCCGGAAATCAAACACGCACGACCCACACTTTCCCAATGAAGCCAACGGTCTATTACAAATGTTAGAAATTATAATAATGTTTGAGAGGGGTCGTTTAGTAATTACACGTACAAAATGAAGGGAACTAAGGTAAATATGCACCCAGAGGTTCGGAGTTTGGTTCGTGTGCTAATTAGTAATGTACTAAAAAATAGAATAAAATTACTAAAATTGCTAGTAAGATGTGCCCCCCACCCCCCACCCCCCAGCGGAGGTTCGGACTTAGGTGGGGTCTTAAGCAAAGAATCATCATAAGATTTCCTCCACAACCTGGACCTCTCCCTAAGACTTCTTGGAGAGAAAGGAACGCAGAAAGTGTTCTAGAATGAGCAACGTTGGATCCCCTCGTTGCTAGCGTTGTGGGAGAAATCATTAGGGATGCGTATGCTTGAGCCAACCGATCGTGTGTTTTCAATGTGGCTGGCCAGGTCATACTCGTTGGTATTGTCCACGATAGGTTACAGTGTTGATCTCGGATACTCTGCATTCGAGGATGCAAAGGCATCGAAGCGAGTGACATCATATACGCGAACTCGAAGGGATCTTAGGCGTGGTTTGTTTGGGTTCACACTGTGCTCAAGTGAATTATGGACGGAAGGACGTTTGCTCGATGTGACGGGCCAAGCATCTCGAGCATACGTAAGACGCAAAAGTAGCGGAATGATGATAGTGTTGTCAGCTGAACAAGTGCGACTTGTTTTGTGTAAGGATTGTGAAGTTCCTTGTTGCAATAGTCTTCAATGTTCGCTCCGAAAGTGACCGCGGACAAGCCGGATCCAAACTCGTCGAAAATCTCTCGTACTATGAGCAACTGGTGCTTGAAGGTTCGTTGTGTGGCCGCCATATGAAATGAAAAAAAAAAGAAAAGAAGACAACAGACATACACCCTTAAGCAGAAACACTCACGGATGCCATCGACGATGCCTTCGAAAACAAGCAGGAACGCAGGAGCCCAAGATCGCTAGAACGCTGGAATGCATGAAGATAAAAAAGACAATATATCCGTCTGTAGAGTGGTGTCGTGTACAACGCCTAATAATGAAATATTGTACGTATATTACATGACCTTGTTGCCAGTCTTCGTGGAATATCTTCTTTCCAATTCAGCAAACTTGGTAACAATTTCCTTCCAAGTCTTGAGACCATCTCAAATCTTCCCATAACAGCTATTGATCAATCTAATCGCACATTAGTCTTCGTTGCAGAGTTTCATCGCTCACCCAGTTGAATGTCGCTTGATCGCCTCGTTGATCCTTGTCGCCTGGTAACCCGGTCGCTTTCTCCTGCAAGCCTTCGCCTGGAGTGTTTCCACAACTACCTCCTTAATGGGCTTCCCGTACTTTGGGCCTGCATTCTGAACTGTCGATCTACAGATGAAGCCGATCTGTGGCCCATAATTTCTGTTGCTAAACAGCATGAATGTACTCGAGACAACAATTCGGGACGTGATCTAAATATTACAAGTGCCTTATGATGTCATTGGTTTGACAGCGTGTGCACGTTGCTTACGGATTCAAAGAACAATGCTGATTGACTTCATTTGGAATGTGTAGGGATTTATAGCAAATGAGAGAACCCAAAATGAATGAGTCCTTGATCTAAGTGAATGAGGATGCAAGTAGGCGTACCGTTGTCTAAGCACGATATGATGGGGGAAATGCGAAGGTATTCCTCCTTAAAGGCAAGTACTCCCCAACGTAATGCGAACACGTGAGGGAGAACCATAAAGGTAAGTATTTCAATTGACAATGAATAATGTAGCTAAAACTCTAAAACGCTGGAAAAGGCTATTCTTCCACGGGTGAAAGCTTTTACCCGAGTCGAAACTTCAACGAGTTTCGTCAAAACTATTACAAACCTATTTGTACTCTCGTTCATACTCGTTTGTAAAGTACAAAAGCCTGTTCGTAAAAGTTTTGTAAAGTAGGAAACTCTTTCATAAAAAAGTACGAAACGAGTTTCTTATTTTAAGGAACTTTTACAAACTAGTTTCATACTTCCATTCGTACTCGTTCCTAAAGTACGAAATCCGTTCCTAAATGTTTCGTAAAGTACGAAACTCTTTCATAAAAAAATACGAAACGAGTTTTTTACTTTATGAAACTTTTACGAACTAATTTCGTACTTCCGATGGTACTCATTTGTAAAGAACGAAACTCGTTCCTAAATATTTCGTAAAGTATAAAACTCTTTTTTAAAAGTTTAGTAAGTATGAAACTTGTTTTGTACTTTTCCACGAAACTTTGGTAAAGTTTCGTACTCGGGGAAAGCTTCCACCCGTCGAAGAATACCCTCGTCCCTAAAATAGTTGGTTGATTGGACATTTTATTTGTAAGAATCCTTGATGGATAAGACGAGCACGAGACTAAAATTCAAATGGTACGTAACCAACTGTATAATATCACTAAGTTAAACGAAAGTGACTCAACGAGGACAACGATTCTTACCTCAAGACGATGCTCGGATGAACTCAATTATATGGGAGGATACCGGATGCCACAAAACATACGGTTTCACGTGCATCGATCATGAATGGAAGTGAGTTGTAAGCCTTGAATAATATTGGTGCAACATATGCAAGTGCAGTTTCGAAGTGATGGATTGAAAATTCATGAACTATGAATTCGGATTGTGATGGATTGAAAATTCGGATTGTAATTGGGCATACGGATGACGGTAGGCTGTGGCGATACTGTAAATTGCAACAAAAAATGTGAAAAATAAAGGGCAAGTATGTTAATTACGCATAGAAAGGATCGATGACATACAAAATCAAGTGCGCATTAGAACTTTGTTGTAACTGTATGGTAAGAGTAAACAGAATGGCGAACAAATTGAGTCTTATGGAACGAAAGTGGGCAAAGCTCGAGCCATGTCATATCTGGCAGATGAAGACCATGACGGTAATGGCAACGAGGGACAAACATGGGAGCTTGAGTAGTGCATGAGAATGGCGTATCCATTCCTATTCGAGCACGAAATTTCGAGGACGAAATTCCCTAAAAGAGGAAGGTTGTAACAACTCGTCTTTTTGTAAATTCAAATGTGTTAATGTAATGTAACTTGTAGATGTGGTCAAATGAATAATGAGAATGATTATTCTTTTATGAAAGGGGGCGTACTTGCGTGTGAGGGTAAATGAGGGGGTTACGATCTAGCACGAGTGCCCCGAATGCTAAAAAATGAACGTTCCCGGATGAACGCGGCAGCGAAGTGGGGTGATTAGGGGTGTAAATTAAGGCCCCAGAATTTCGGAAACAACCATTTGACGTGTGAACGCGAGGGCCGATAAGAATTGAGTTGCCGATGATGGTCGCACGTCCCTTACATGAAGCCACACGCCCCCTTTACAGTTTTAAGAGGGAGAAGAATTGTTGGTCAACTTATTTTATGGCCCTTTTAACTTTCCACAAGTCAATCTTTACTCTCCATCTTTGGATTGACTATTTGACCCTTAAATCCCTCTAAATCTACAATCTAGCAAATCTTAACCATTGATTTTAAGGTTGAATACTTGACCCTCACTTTATTCGTGGCCCTTGGATTCACCTTGTTCAAATATGGTCAAAAGGGAGGCAATTCTCCCCAAATGACTCATCGAATTAAATACTTTGATGTCAAATAAAGTTAAAGGTAGACTTCTCCCCGTCTTTAATTCAAATCTCATGACCACTCATCTTTAGGGAGGCGGGAACCCAAAACCACATGCCCCATCCTTGCTTGGGACGGATTTACAGGAGAAGGAGAAGGGCGTGGTTCGGACAAACAGGTGGTGGTGTCAGACCTGTGAAGGAAAAGGAGAAGAAGGGGAACGGCGAGGAGGAACCACCACCAAAAAAGCAGTGGGAAGAGCTTCCGGAGAGTGAAAGAGAAAAGGGAGCACAAGGAGGAAGTCTAAGAAGCTTGAGGTGCGGCCCACTCCCCTCTTCTCTTTTCCTCTAGTCTTGGCTATATTACTTTTGCTTAGCTTTTATTATGTATGGATTCATGGTGTGCTTGATGAATGGAAAAGGGGCAGGTCGGATCCTTGAAGGGAGGAGATGAGGGCTCCATATAGATGTTGTCTTGGATGGGTGTATGTTTTTAGTCGTACTTTCGTGTGGTTATGAGGGTGCGTTTCGTGTGTCGGCATTGCTTGTGTGTGGACAAATTGTGGTTGTATGCTGATGGTCATTGTGGGCTGGTCCCCTTATGCACAGAAAGGGAAAGGAAAATTTGATGGGGCGGCGCCAGTTTCTCAGGGAACGAAAGTGGTGCCCCGGATGTCTGCTTGAGGTCGTTCTTGGGTGAATGAGCTACAAATACGAATGTTGTGCAAAGGGAAACGATCAGGTTGTGGCCGTCCCGTCGACTGTGTTTAACAACAGAAATTCTGGGCCACAGATCTCGGTCTCGTCCGTAGATCATTGGTTCAGAATGCAGGTCCAAAGAACAAAAATCCGGTAAGGAGGTGACAACGGAAGACTAGGCGAAGGCTTGCTAGGCGAAGCAGTCACCAAGCGACAGGGTTACTAGGCGACGGGTGACAAGGGACAGCGGAAGGTACAAGTGAAAGCTAGTTGGGCGAGCGAGGAAACTGTACGGCGAAGGCCAATGGGCAATGTGATCGGTCAACTTAGCTGTTAAGGAAGGTTCCAGATGATTTCAGGATCTGGAAGGAGATTGTTGCCAAGATTGCTCACATGAAAAGAACATATTCCATTCAGACCAGCAGCAAATGAAACGTAATATATGTGTAATATTACTTTATCATATATACATATATCTGGCTTAATGTACGCGCGCTTTCCGGCCTAGCACGACGCGGCGGCTCCAGCAACAAGAGGATCCGGGCTCGCTCCCCGAGGCCCAATCCAGTCGGCATCACGACTCGAGCGTCGGATGCTGTGGAAGGACACCGGGTTGATCCCTCCCTTGGTTCCGGAACGGATCTGCGGGGCGTTTCACCAACCGCCTTTAGTCCTTGAAGGCGACCGGCGAAAGACTGCGTGAGACCTCGCTTGGGAAATTCGGTGAGGATTCAAGGAGAGGCTCGAGTTGCCGTCACCCATCCAAAAATGGCTCCGTTGTAAAAATGTGTTGTTGTTTAACCTAGGTAAACAATTATGGAGTCGGCACCGACTTTTATTTTAAAACTGATAAGTCGGAAAAGCAGTTGGTTCGGGGATTCTTAATTACTAACTCTTACATTGAACATGCGAAAACGGTGGCGTTTGCTCCAAAAGTTTGCTATTGGTTAACGGGTGTTGGACCCGATCCGGGCATGACTCCGGACTCATGTCAATGTTTTACGGGCGTTGGACCCGATTCGGGCTTTTTGGGCCCGAACTCATGTGTATCGATTTGGCAAACAACATGCGACGATAAAATCCTAAAAGCCTAACAGCATGCACGCAACCATAGATCAAGTATTTAGATCAAAGGGAACGGGGAAGGGTGGTGATCGTGGGCCTATGCACTTGGGCCCACGACTCGTTACATGTGGAAATAACAAAACTTCGGGTGGCCCGCACCTCCCTCATGTACCTGAAATGACGGTTGGGGCCGCTTTATTATCTTGACATCGCGCTTTTTACACACGCGGAAAGATCCACGCGGTTTGATACACACGCCTTCATGTAGTATTCGAAAGTTTGACGCTGATTTTTCGAAGTTGTATGCTCCGTGTACATATGAAGATAAAATACAAACATGTGTAGCATTGTTAAATTTGAATGAAATTCAATCAAATTCAGAAAAGTAAGGCATTTCTTGTTGTATGAGGTAATTAAAGAAGATTACGATTATTCGGAAAGTCCAAATTTTCATCATATTATTTTCATGCAAATAAATAATAGGAATGTCAAAGTCTTGTGATTATAATCGCAAAAAAAATGTAAAAATTCTGAACCAGAGGTGTCAAAACTAATTAATAATTGTTCTTAAAAAAAATGCACATGTGCACAAAACTGCCCAATTTAAGTAATTAATTTTTTGTTATATAAAAAAATAAAATTAAATTAAGCTCAATTAATCGTGTAAATATGAAATGTCCACATTATTAACTTAATGACTAATGTTCAAGTCAAGGTCACGCGCAGCATAAAAAAATATGAAAAAAATCAATTTTGATAAAAAAAAATAAACGCTAACCACTTCAGATCATGCGAAAACAGGAGGGGTAGAAATGATTTCACCTTTGCAGCCACAAGGGAGAATGGGTCTGCCTTTAGATGTGAGAAGGGAACTCGATACCGTCGCGAATCGCCAAGGGGAGCGGTCCTGGGCCATGGCAGGCTTCTTTTCGGGGGTAATGGTTGACTCAACGGCTGCCGAAACCTGTTGATTGATTTCTGAGGGTAGCTGCAGCGGTGAGGGAGGAGAGGTCGAGGAGGACGTGGGTCGCTGGCTCTGGATCTGTGGACTCCAGGGAATGATGTAAACTCGTCGCTGCTGAATTCAGGGATGTCGTGGACGACAGGTTGCCGCCGCTGGTCCCAGAGACGTAGGGAGAAGAGGTTCGCCGCTGCCGGTGGTTTAGAGAAGCAGGGGAGACGGGTTCGCTGCTGCCGGTGGTCTGAAAGCAGGAGAAGTCAAGGGTTCTCCGCCGTTGCTACTTCTGAAGATGCCCGGAGACTGTGGGACTGGGCGGAACTGGGGATGAGCGTCGGAGAGGACGGGTTTGCCGTTGTTGGACTCGAAGATTGACGCGAAGGGGGCATTGGTTGGCTGTCCTGATGTGGATCTGCGGATGCCCGGGAAAGACGCGTCTGCAGCTACCGTCTCCGGTTTCGAAGAAATTGGGAGGATAAATTGTTGCTACAGGTTCCGGAGGTGACTGCTAACGGAGGGGTGCCGACGCCGGAGAGAATGTCGGGAAGAAAAGAGGACTGCCGTCACCGGACTTAGTGATGCCGGGGGTTGCTTGTGGCCGTCACTGGTTATGAAGAGGCCACGAAGACGAGTTGCTACTGCTGTGTATACCTGCACACATAAAAAAGAATAGTCAAAGTAAAACGAAGGCTCCCCTCGACGCTAAGTGCGTCTTCGAGGAGCATGGACACGGTCTTCCGCCGAAGGTAAGGCATTGGAGTTAGTCGGATTATCTAAGGGAAGCTTGCTTCCGTTGTTGCTATGAAGAGATGTCAAGCGTCGCTGGTTGCATCCTAACGAAGCCGGAGACGCATGTCGTCGATGTTGCATTTGCAAGAGTTGAAGTCTGTCGAGCACTCCAGTTAGGTTGATTGAACGGGGTTCCCGTATCTTTGGCATAGTATTACCTTGGCTGAAGGATGGCGAGGACGCGGCAGGGACTGGTGGTCGAGCGGAGAAATTTCTTTTCAGGTGAGTTTTTCTTCTTTTCTCTCCTTGTCTCCGTGTGTATCTCCCTCTCTAAAACCAGTTTCTCCTCCCCTTCTTATCAGAGAACCTAGTAAAAATAAAGGGAGAATCTCCCCAAAGATCTCGGGAAGAATCATGGGCTGTTGAGATTTTCTTTGAATAAGAAAACCGCACGCACGCTCCCACTTCCAGGATACGTGGATAATAGGAATCGTGGCGACATTAGACCTACCAACACCCTCGGCTGAGAACAAGACTCGTGATCACCGTGAACTAATTCAACTAGATCCCTGTTTTTCTGGTAATTTGAGAAGCTCTTCCAAAATCCTTTTGGGACTTTATGTATCTGCTGATATCGATGGTCCTTCGACCACACAAACCAAGTAAAGTTTTTTGTTTCCTTTAATCTCATCGGGTATCATTTTCTTTATTACTTCACGGGGTCCAATACTTGCGATAAGTGTCACGTTGGGTCATAAAAGTTCAGGTGTTGAGCTTGTTCTACGGAGCTTCTTCTTTGTCTCTTTAGCTGGAGGTCTTGGCTTATCAAGATCCATCGACATCTCTTGTGCGCAGGCTGTACAACATTCTAGTTCTGTGCTATTACTCGCTCTACCTTCCATTCTTCTTGCAGACTTTTCTTAAGGTAAAGGCATCCCATGTGTTTGTTCTTGTCAATCATGGTCTGGTTGGAGAATTTTCAGGCCTTCAATGTCACGTGCTTGAAATTGAGCTCTTCATCATGATTGTAGGAGGAAGATTTCCTCCCTTTGGATAACGCGTAGTACTCCAAAATGAAGGATGCTGGATTCTTCGGCCTGGACTAAGACTAGTACTCTTACAGTTCCGGGGAAGGCGGCTTATTCAGTGGCTGTACATGCATTTTCTTGGAAGCTTATGATTTGCCTTTGGTCATTATAAAGGCGATTTGCATTATATGTATATTTGACGGCTCTGCAAATTTTTCCAGAACTTGTCTTCCGCCTTATTAAACATCTGCTTTCTTTAGGGACGTCTCCTGTAATTTTATTTGCTGGACCATACTTGTCTGCCCGAATGTTCAACGCCAAATGCCAGCTGCGGTCAATTCAAAAGATTTTTCGTTTTGGCGATTTGATTTTCAAATATTTCCAAAAGTCCAAGCAATGCAACTCAATCGGGGCTCATCCTCCTGTTGGTTAACTTTTTATCTGGGGAAATCTGATAGATCCCATTTTTACTCTTGTCTTTCAATTGCCACACCCACGTATTGCCGTGGCCTCAAAAATTTTGGCTGTAAGAACTTTTTGCAAAAATGCAATCATTCTCGTCTTCTTCCCCGTTATCCAAGACGCACGTGAAACTCCTCGCGTTCGACCTCCAGTCGCTTATTCAGACCGCCACATCACCACCGATGTTTGCCCTTGCGGTATCTGTCATTGCCTAGACCACCAGTGGATGGACTCTCAGTAACTTGGTTGTTGTAGCTATGCCACTCCTCCGCTGCATAAAGTCAAGCACAACTCTTCCTGCTACGACCGCACCATACACAAGCCAGCATAACATTCAACCTTAACAGCTGGATCGACTTCATCAAGAATCATCTTGGCAAGAACCGTATGCATAAACTAATTCGCGATGTGGGGATCTACAGTTTGCCCCTCCTTGTAAAAGAATTTTTTTTGGAAAATTTTACCACAAGGATATCATAGATACCCCAAATCGTGAATTTGAGGTACTCTTGATTGACCTGCACTTTGGTCACTTTGGGATCATAACAAGAAAATTGTTAGCTATAAATGAGACCCCGTGAGCTACGAGGATAATCAAACATGTATTGCATGTATGACTTGTTTTATTTGGATAAAAGTTAAAGAGATTGTTTCTGAGTAAGTTTGGCGAAGGACTTCTTGACTTCTCTCGTGGTTCACTCTCATTTCGGAAAGCCATCTTGATTGGATTTCAAAATTCCTTTGACTTGGATGCTCATGTGCCGATCAAATGAATTATTGTCGGATTGGAATAAGACTTCAAAATCTGTAAAGATTTCACCGTCCGAACAAATTCTCCATTTTTTCAGATAGTGGGCCAGTCGAGGCATTCCATCAGGATTGGCAAATGGCTCATGTGTTTCTTCGAGGATGTTTTTCTTTTTTTTTTTTTTGGAATAACACCTTTGCTCTTGCGACCATCTATGTTGGCCCTGGTGTTTTAATTTTACTCTTTTGTTTTGCGCTTTGCTCTTGAAGACTTCAGTCTTTGCGCTAATTTTGCTTTTTCTTTGTCAACGTGCTGGATATGCCCCACATTTTTTTGAAAATATTTTCTATGAGTTTTTGGGAGCTTTTTGAGTTGATGGAGATGTTTTGTCCTTAGGAACAACTCGACTGACTCACATATCTGTTGATGGTACCTCTTTGCTAGGACCTTGAGGAAGTGTCATCTCTATAGTACGCCACTTCTGGCTTTACAGGATTTCCAGCAATTTTGAGGCGAGGTAATCTGTAGACTCTGTGAGAGTGGCAAATACAGAAACTTTGGTTTCGAGGCAAACGTTAATTGACGTGTTTGGGGTAGAGAAATAAAAAGCAGGTTTGATCTCATCCCGGTTTGAGCATCTTTCGTCAAAGGATTCTTCGTCCGTCCAGACGCTTTTATAGGAAATTCTCACGGTGTTGCACTCGTCTCTCGGGGGGTGAGTGTTTGGGAGCGGGGCTTGCCTTCTCCAATTCTTGCCCAGAAACATTTGTTGTTGTGAAAATAGATAGTTAAATGCAAATGGTACACAGATGTTCAAGAAACGGAAACTTTTGAATGACCTGTTTGGAGATATTTTACCAAGACAGTGCCCATGCATGTATGTTTAGGACCGAAGTCATGTCATTGTCCTCATGTGGCCGTCCTTGAGGATGACAAAGGCAAATTTGAAACTTTGGTTCGAAATTTTCCACCCAACCGCCCGCGCCTTTGTTCGTAATATAGGGTGCTCATGTACCTAAAAACGCCCAAAGGGCGGAATCAAGTAAGCTTATGTAACTTGTTCCGACAAGAAAGTATTAGAAATTGGATTAATACTCCCTTTCATGTTGCCTCGTCAGTGCATCTTCGTCCGATGGAATCGAAGGATTGGCGAAGCCCTACTCATGCTTTATGTTTGTTGTGTTAGGTTGCTCTTGTACCTAACAAGCAATGGCGAGAAAACAAGTGAATTTATGTAACTTGCTTCTGTTAGAGTAAAAACGAAATTTGCTCATGTAATTTCGCATATTCAAAAAGAAAAGTAGAGTTTTGATACTTCCCTTTTTGTTCGCTATTGCATCTTCGTCTGATGGAATCGAAGGATTAACGAAACTGCAACAAGACTTTGGCTCGATGCTTTGCCGCCCTGACACCCTCGCCTTTGTCATAGGAGTTTTGTACCATTCGTGTGAGGAGCTCATGTACCTACTCACGAGATAAAGGACTTAATCGAAATAGGCTCATGTAATTTCATTTAATGTGGTGAAGAGAGTGATAATTATGTGATTCTCCCTTTTCATGTATATTGTGAGGATAGACAGAAATTTGCTGATGACGTTCGTTTCGAAGCTCCAGCTCGAAACCTTGACACCATCTAGGTGTAATAGCATCGGAGAGCATCTGCATTGATTGGTTGCGGCAGTTCTCCTCCGTCAATCTTCGTTAGGATGGTTGCTCCTCCTGAGAATGCGTGTTTGACTACGAACGGTCCTTCGTAGTTTGGAGCGAATTTTCCTCTGGGATCTTTGGCATTTGGTAGAATTCGCTTGAGAACGAGGTCTCCAGGTCTGTATCTAACTGGTTTGACCTTCTTGTTGAAAGCTCTGGACATGCGTTGTTGATAGCATTGCATATGATGAGCTGCAGTGAGTCGTCTCTCGTCGATGAAGTCGAGATGAGCAAGCTGATGTGTAGCCTTCTCTTCTTCCGTCATGTTGATTTGAGACGAGATCCTGAGAGTCGGTAGTTTGACTTCCGCTGGAATGACTGCTTGGGTGCCGTAGACGAGTTCAAAGGGAGTTGCCCCAGTTGAGGTGCGCATCGTCGTTCGGTATGCAAGTAATGCGAACATGAGCTTCTCATGCCAATCGCGATATGTGGTTGCCGTTTTCTGAAGTATCTTCTTCAAGTTTTTGTTAGCAGATTCGACCGCGCCGTACATTTGTGGACGGTACGGGGAAGAATGGAGATGCTTGATTCGAAACTCCGTGCAAAGGGAATCCATTTGTTTACCGTTGAAGTTTGTACCGTTGTCGGTGACCAACAGCTCTGGAACCCCGTATCTGGTAATAATGTTCGTGCGCATGAATCGTATAACGTAGTTTGCAGTGACTTCTTTGAAGGACTGTGCCTCGATCCATTTGGTGAAATAATCAATGGCGACCAGGATGAATCGGTGCCCGTTGGAGGCCTTAGGATTGATTGGTCCAATGACGTCCATACCCCACATTGAGAATGGCCATGGTTCGAAAAGTGGCTAAAGCCTTGTTGGAGGAACATGTACCTTATCGCTATAGATCTGAACTTGTGGCAGGTTTTAACGTATTTGATGCAATCGACTTCCATCGTGAGCCAGTAATATCCTTGACGCATTATCTTCTGGGCGAGGGCGTACCCGTTCATGTGCGGTCCGCAGATGCCTTCAAGATTATCTCTTGAGCTTCTTGTTGGGTGATGCACCGCATGAGGGTTGTCGTGAAGGATTTCTTGTAGAGGATGTCGCCATCGAGAAAGTAACTCCTTGCGATCATTCGGATGAATTTGCATTCTTTTCCCGTGCTACCTTCGGGAAAATTGCCTGTCTCCAAGTAAAATCTGATATCCGCAAACCATGGCTTTGACTCCTTAGACTGACACTGCTCATTGTGCATGCAGCTTGGGTCTTCAGCTATGTTAATGCACAGAGGTTCGATGTCCATCTCTCCAGCTAATGGGATCATTGACGCGAGGGTTGCGAGCGCATCAGCGAAACGGTTGTCTGTCCTCGGGAGATAGTTGAACTCAATATCAGTGAATCGACGGATGAGCGTCTGCAAGTAATCCTGATATGGGATGAGTTTTGGGTCCCGTATGCGCCAGGCTCCATTTATCTGGGAGATAATTAGTGCTGAATCTCCGTGAATGTCAAGAAATTGCACCCGTATGTCAAGTGCGCGTAGTAGGCCTAGAATGCATGCTTCGTATTCGGCGATGTTATTTGTAC
This sequence comes from Melastoma dodecandrum, assembly GCA_029817715.1. NCBI lineage: Eukaryota > Viridiplantae > Streptophyta > Magnoliopsida > Myrtales > Melastomataceae > Melastoma > Melastoma dodecandrum. The sequence continues at coordinate 2,219,428 of JARUPY010000434.1, forward strand.
AAGGGAATGTAACTTTGGCTGCCGTTGGGAAGTATTGTCCGTCTGGCGATATCACCACTGCTCCTACGCCTGAACCTGTTGAGTTGACAGCGCCGTCGAAGTACATTGTCCATCTTTTTTCTGCTTCCGCCAGTAGGATGTTTTCATTTGGCAGTCTGACCTCAAGTGGTGAATCGTCCGTTCCCGGATATTTTGCTATATGATCTGTAATTGTCCTGCCTTTGACAAGATGTCAAACTCTGCTAGTTGCAACTGCCACTTGGAGACTCTTTCCATGAGTGTCGGCTTGTCGAAAAGGTACTTAAGAGGATCACTCTTGAATACCAGGAGAATTTCATAATGAAGAGTGTATTGTCGAAGTCGATGTAGAACCCAAATGAGCGCGCAACAAGTACTCTCCGAAGTCATGTATCGGGACTCGCAATCAGTGAACTTTTTACTCAAGTAGTAAACTGCATGCTCCTTGGTGCCTGGTAACTGTTGGGCGAGCATTGCTCCGAATGACTCATCCCTGACTGTAAGGTAGAGTGTAAGTGGATGCCCCGACTTTGGCGGGATGAGTACTGGCGGTTCTGTGAGATAACTCTTGATTTGTTCAAATGAGGCCTTACAATCATCATCCCACTCAAATCTGACATCTTTCCTCAATTTCTTGAACAGAGGTTTGCATGTATCCGCCAGGTTGGAAATGAACCTTCCAATGTAGTTGACGCGGCCCATGAAACCTCGAATCTCCTTAACTGACTTTGGCGTTGGGAAGTCGCGAATTGCTTTGATTTTATCGGGGTCGATCTCGATGCCTTTACTGCTGACATCAAAACCGAGAAGTTTGCCTGATGTTGCCCCTAAGACGCACTTAGCCGGATTGAGACGAAGCTTATACTTGCGTAATCGCTCGAACAACTTGCTTAGAACAATCGTGTGATCCTCCTCTACTTTGGATTTGACGATCATGTCGTCGACGTAGACTTCGATTTTCCGGTGCATCATGTCATGGAATAAGACAACCATTGCGCGTTGATAAGTTGCCCCAGCGTTCTTAAGTCCGAAAGGCATGACTCGGTAACAGAATGTGCCCCAGGGTGTTGTGAATGTTGTTTTCTCCTTGTCTTCTTCAGCCATACGTATTTGGTTGTACCCGGAGAATCCATCCATGAAAGAGAATCTACTGAAGCCTGCGGTATTGTCCACTAGAAGGTCGATGTGCGGCAAAGGAAAGTCGTCTTTGGGACTTGCTTTGTTAAGGTCACGATAGTCGACGCAGACTCGGACCTTTCCATTCTTTTTGATCACCGGGACGATGTTGGCCACCCATTGTGGATAATTAGCCACCACGATAAAGTTGACTTTGAGGAGCTTGTCGACCTCCTCCTTAATTGCGAGAGCAAGTTCAGGCTTGTATCGGCGTTGCTTTTGCTTTATGGGATGAATTAGAGGATCGGTGGGGATTTTATGCTCCACTATCTCCGAATCTAATCCTGGCATGTCTGCGTAGGACTAGGCAAAGACATCCGAGAACTCCATGAGTAAATTCACGATCTTCTCGGCTTCATCCGTTGGTAAATCTATGCCTATGAATAACTCCTTGGGGTCCTCTTCCGTTCCTATGCTAATTGAGATTGGTTCTTGCAATGTAATCTCCTTTAGTTCTTCATGTCGTTGGAGACCTTGCTCTAGACCATGATAGCCGTCAAGCACCTTTGGATCGTTTATCATGTCTTCATTTTGTTCTGGGGTGGATGCCGATTCGGTCTCACCTTGTTCTATGGTGTTTTCGGGTAGATCCGAAGCGTCGTTCCTACATGAAAGAAGTAAGTCAACGTTGTAGCTGTAATTGAATTAGTTGAAATTGAAGTATTCTACGACCAACAACTATCATAAGTCAAGCGCTCTAAAAAGATAATTAAGAAAATAATAAATAAAAACATTGTGGGATCAGGCCTCAGCGGGGCCCTCTTCGTTTCCCATATTCGCCCTTTATCATCAACGGCCCGATCCCACAGACACTACGATGTTACCTAGGGTTGCATTACATATAGACATCCTTGCTAGTCCGCAACCTGAATGTAGCAAGGTAACATATCCTAGACCCGACTTATTTATAAACAGAAAAGAAAAGCTGGAAAGTTTCACCCTTCGAGTGGCATGTCTGACTCGGTCGGGTTCGACGCTTCCATTTAGTTGACTTCTTCTTCAGGCTGCTGTGCCTTGAGCTTGAGCTTCTCGGCTTGTTCGAAAACGATCTCGCCCTCCATTGTGGTTGCAGATGAACGAACGAAACGGACGGATGATCGACCACCAGAGCGCAGGTCTTGGATAGTCCACATTGGTCTTGTGGGTTCGGTACCCTTAGCCCCGAGACCGCGTGTCCCTGGTTGAATAGGGATGCCGATCAAATGGGAAATGCCTTTCCCCTGTGCTCCAAGTCCTTGGCCGAAGTGGTATCCAAATTTGATGAACTGCTTTGCTGCGCAAATGTTGCCCCGGCTCATCAGAGGATCCGATTTGAAGTCCCTCCTGACCATGTTAACGATCTCGAACGCTTGAGCAGTTGATGATTCGCCAGTTGGTTCGCCAACATATGACATGTCAGTCTCGTGGCAAAGCTCCATGGTATGCTCTCCCTTGACCGTGACAAGTTTGCCGTCTGAGGGAATCGAACCAGCTGATACAACGTTGAAGGGATTGCCCCAGCTTGATGGATCCAAGGACGTCCTAGCAGCATGTTGAAGGAACCCGCGGTGTCGAGGACCTGAAAAGTAGAAGAGAAGAGGGAAGGCCCTACCTTGATCTCCAGGGTTACTTCGCCGTGGGCCAGAAGTTTTGCGCTATCAAAAGCCCGAATGGTGAGGCTGGAAGGTGGAAGCTTCTCAACGTTGATACCGACCTTTTGTGCTACAGTGAGGGGGATGATATTGACTCCTGACCCGCCGTCTATGAGCACTTTGGAGACTGTGATGTCGCGACACCTGAGTGTGATGAATAAAGCTTTGTTGTGATCGCACCCTTCTTCTGGCAGGTCACCTTCCGAGAAGGTGATGGCATTATTTGAAAGCTTGCCGTTCATGTATGAGTCCAGTGCATTGACCTCGACTTGTTCTGGCACGTGCAACTCGGCTAAAAATTTCTCCAACATTTTCCTGTGTTTGTCTGAGGAATTGATGAGATCCAACAAGGAGATTTGAGCAGGTTGCTTCCTCAATTGATTGACGATGTTGTAATCACTCACTTTGACTGCATGGATCACCCTGCAAATTTCTTCATTTGAAGGCACTTTGGGCTTTGACGACTCGGCCTGCGGCGGGGCTTCTGGAGTTGGTACTATTCAGGACCGGATGCCGAGTTGCTTGGGCCAATAACTACAGGACTCCTTGGTTCAACTAAGGGTGTTGCTTCAATCGCAATAGGCACCTGGTTTTGTTCGGCTCCTATTGGGACATAGACATATGGTGTCCTAGGTCGTCGAAGAAGCACTGGGGTGAAACCATCGGGTCGAGAGGTGGGTGTTGATACAGAGTGTGCTCCTCTACGTCCACGTCCTCTTCCCCGGCATCTGTTACCATGAATGATGTACATGTGCACCTCTTCCTCTTGATCAGTCAAAGGTGCGAAGGGATTGGCCCCAATATAATTGACATGCTCTGGCAAGGGATTGCTTCTCACATTGGGAGTCGTAGTTGGTGCAGCAAACGTGATGACGCCATCATCTAGCAAATTCTGAATCTTAAAACGAAGGGCAATGCAGTCCTTGGTGTCATGCCCCAATGCTCCGGAATGATATTGACAAGCCGCCTTGGGTTTGTAGCCAATCGAAGAAGGGTTTGTTGCTTTAGATTCCACGGGCTTGATGAAACCCATGCTCTCAGTCGAACGAACATCACGTCCAACGGGTCGGGAGTAGGAGTCAGACCCGTTGAGCTTGCTTTGGCTGGGAGTAAGTCGTCGTAGGAGTAAGAGGTCTGAAGCGAGAAGTAATAGGTATCGGGGGCCTGACTGTTGCCGCGACATACGACCTTGGCGCATAAGAAGTCGGCGGTGGTGCCGCCTTCATGAACTGCTTACTATGCCTACAGTCGCTATGAGCTCCTTGGGCTTAGGCTTACAACCCGGTTTCGTCGAAGGGGAGGGAATCAGTCCTTCTCGGCTTACCCCATCGAGTTTGTCGGCGTTGATGACTGCCTGGGAAAGAGTCGAGATGGTTTGCCCGATCATGTAGGGCAAGGCGAGGCAGGAGTTGGAGAAACTCATCAATTAGTCCTTTTTCCTTGAGAGCTGGTTTGATCTGCGAGGCTCTCTGCCTAAACCGGTGGGCAAACTGTTTAATATCCTCAGTACGGTATCTCTTCAATTTTCGCAGGTCCGATATTGTCGGAGCCATCTCCACATTGAAGCTATAGTAATTCAAGAAATCGAGGGCCAACTCCCTGAACGTCGTATACTGGTTCAAATCCTTGGGATAGTACCAGTGTAATGCGGACTCCGCCAAACTCTCTTGAAACATTGATATGCGAAACTTATCATCAGCTGGGTAAACTGCCATCATGTGGCATAAATGTTTCAGGTGTAGTTCCGGGCACCCCGTTCCACGGAATTTCTCGAACTCAGGCATCTTGAACTTTGGCGGGATTTGAACCTGAGGGACCTGGTAGTCACTGTACTCCTAGGTGTGCGTCTTGTACCCTTGGATCGCATTGAGACGTTCTTCTAGTCTCGCAAGGCGGCGTGACTCTCCCTCATGCATGGAAGAGATTTTGGCTTCAAGTTTTGCCTCAAAGGCATTGTTCTGGCTTTGCTCGCCGAGGAGCTCATCAATGATAGACGTGTTACGCGTTCTGGGGTTAGGCACAAACGACTCCGCATGTGGAGCTGAGGTTATCATTGTTGGCGCAGGAGTCCCAAGGTTGAAGGAAGTAGCGACTGGAGGGTAAGGAATTGGCCTTTCTGTCGGCAAAGGCGTCCGCATGGAGGGAGTTGGACCAAACATTGCTGGCATGTAAGGAGTTTGCCCCAGTGTCATTGGTTGAGGGAAGTATGACGGCGCAAATGGTCGTGTTACGGTGGACGATCCGACCATGTCTAGAGGCAGATATGGATAAGGGTTGAATGCAGATGGTGCGTTGGTTGGCACCGACGACACGGGCATGTGGGGCGGTAGGTGCCGGTTTTGAGAGACAACAGAAACGACAGGTGTAGCTGTTGGCTGCTTGAAGGAACTCAGCCATCATCATTTTTAGAGATGGCAGCTCGGTTGTAAGGGTTTCCACCTTGACTCCCAGGGAAGTATTGGTTGCGCTTTGGGCCGCCTCAGATGTGTTGAGGTTGAGTGGTGATACCACTGGTGGAGCAGTTGATGATTCAATCGCCGGCGTCGTGAAAGCCGTCAGAGGTGGGATGAAGACTGGAGCATTGACCCCGGCTGTGGACGCCCCGATGGTGAAGATCGAGGCTCTAGGGAATAGCTCAGCGAGAACGGGTGACCTAGCAAGAGGTGATGCCGGTGCTGATGTTTGAACCGATCCCGCAGTAGTAACAGTTGAGGCAGCAATATGAGTAGTTAGGATAGCCTCAGCGGTCACGAGAGAACTACTAACAGCAGAAGTAGTGGAAGAAGTGGGGGTGCGGCTTGAAGAGGTGTCGGCCATAACTTCTCGGATGGAGCGGGTTCTCGGACGTTTACTTTGCGGATCAATCTTGGCCTTTGGATTGATAAAAGAGTTGAATCAGCATCGAACAACGTGATACTTTGGATGCATGATATGTAATGATGCATGATCATGTCTAATGTAAGGATTGGATTGTAATTACAATGAATTCAAGCCAAGAGAGAGAAAGCAAGTCGGCGAAACGTTTCCTAAACTGAAGTTTATTACAAATAGTACTAAAAAGTTTAACGAATAAGAGATAATCGAGCCAGTTTTCAAATGCGATCTCAAGGAGTGATGCGCTTCCTCTGGAAACGAGCAGACTGAACATCAATATTCTTCTGATTTTTTTGAGGAGGTTCAAACTCTTTTTTAGTGAGACTCATCCACACGCGTGCGAAGTGTGCTGTTGCTCGCCGAATTACGCCCCTTGGCGGTGGGTTGTCCAGGTCAATCGGATCAAATGGTTTGGTTGGTGCCGTTCTGATCCGTGGAGTTCCCTCGAACTGGTGCATGATTCGCGCCGGACAGTAGTAGGATGTCCCGTTGATCCCGACGATAGGGATGTAATCTCCATCCGGGGAGCTTGTGATGGCCCAATCAACGTCGAAGCATTTGGCCATCTGGTAGAAGTCTTCTCGTTCCAGAGAGCGGAAAAGAGCTTGAACTCCCGCGAAGGTACGAGTTGGAAGCCGAGCGCGCTCCGATATGTGGTCGAGCAAATCTGGAAACTATTCCCGTCTGAACGATTCTCCAGTAATGCCGATGTGGATGTTAAACCATGCTTGGAGCAGTGTCGGGCTGAACGTAAACTTGTAATTTCGCACACCCTCTCTAGCTCTGCGCGTGATCCGGGTAAGGCTATAATTTGTCTCACCGACCAGGTTGGGAAGAAAAGACCTTCCTTCGAGGATTGCTTTTGTCAGATAGACTGTTCACTTGTTGAGTAATGCTTCGCTGTACGGGTAGAGTATGGTCCCCGTGAATAAGAGGATGAATGCCCTCACTGATCTTTGACCGTCTCCCATGCGTGGCTCATACGGCGTGTTACGTAACTCGAAGAGCCTGTTGACGTTGACGTGTCCTTCTGCGGTAAACAAGCTGGGTACAACTGTTGGAGAGATTTGAAGAAGATGAGCTATATAATTCCTCGGCTTGTCATCGTAGGGCAGAGGAAGGATTCCCGAGTGAGGAGGGAGTGCAGAGAGATCCCCATATTCTTCATAAGTCGGCGCCACTTCTAAAGCGCCAAATCTGAAGGTGTAACTCTCAGGAACCAATCGACTTCCATGCGTATCAGGTGAAAGAGACCTCCTAGCTTATGTTGCACGAACTCCCGTTCTGAGGGTCTGAGCACATCGAGCCATCGTCGAAGCGATTCAGTAAACGGAATCTCCTTGCGTAGCGCGATTGACTCCATGAGGTCAGCCTACATGCTTGGACGTTATTCAATTGTAAAAACAATCCAATCCAAATCCTAATATGAAGTGTATTTGCACACGAGTTCTTTATGTTTGAAGAATGATGACATTGAACAAATATATTGATGCATCAACTATTGATCAACAGGCACTCATACAGAATGAATGCGAATGAATGTAGTAATGTAAATAGGGAAGATAGGGAAGGGAGAAAAGGAATCGAGGAAACCCCCCGCAACCAACCCAAACCGCTGCAAAATGAACAAAGTTAGTTCTTACAATATATCACATACAAAACATACCTGAGACCTGTCCCTGCACAGGTAATAGTCACTTAGTAACAAACAAATGCATATGCGGCGTCTGATACCTGTAGTGGACAAACAATACTAGACTCTCGGATGAAGGCTTCTAAACCTCCCTCGGACTAAGGGAGGCGAGGCCCCGGCCAAAAACCAAACCACAAAGAGCAGCAGGCTGGGCCTTTCGGTGACCCCCTAAAGGTCCTAGCCCCGGGTTCGGGCACTCCTAGACATGCCTAGTAAGCAGTAAACGAACACAACCATGAGAGCAAACAAAATTCACCGAGCCAAGCAAGTACATGCGCAAATAAGAACTCCCCTCCGCATGTGGACTAAAAATGTAAGAGCGTTCGAAAAGAATCCACATGCAGGGTCCCCAGCGGAGTCGCCATCCGGGATGTACGCACGCCTTCCGGCCTAGCACGCAAGAGGCGGCTCCAACAACAAGAGGATCCGGGCCCGCTCCCCGAGGCCCAATCCAGTCGGCATCACGACTCGAGCGTCGGATGCTGTGGAAGGACACCGGGTTGATCCCTCACTTGGATCCCGAACGGATCTGCGGGGCGTTTCGCCAACCACCTCCAGTCCTTGAAGGCGACGGGCGAAAGGCTGCGTGAGACCTCGCTTGGGAAATTCGGGGAGGATTCAAGGAGCGGCTCGAGTTACCGTCACCCATCCAAAAATGGCTCCGTTATACAAATGTGTTGTTGTTTAACCTAGGTAAACAATTACGGAGTCGCCACCGACTTTTATTTTAAAACTGATAAGTCGGAAAAACAGTTGGTTCGGGGATTCTTAATTACTAAGTCTTACATTGAACATGCGAAAAGGGTGGCGTTTGCTCCAAAAGTTTGCTTTTGGTTAACGGGTGTTGGACCCGATCCGGGCATGACTCCGGACTCATGTCAATGTTTTATGGGCGTTGGACCCGATTCGGGCTTTTTGGGCCCGAACTCATGTGTATCGGTTTGGCAAACAACATGCGACGATAAAATCCTAAAAGCCTAACAGCATGCACGCAACCATAGATCAAGTATTTAGATCAAAGGGAACGGGGAAGGGTGGTGTCGTGGGCCTATGCACTTGGGCCCACGACCCGTTACATGTGGAAATAACAAAACTTCGGGAGGCCCGCCCCTCTGTCATATACCTTTATTATCTTGACATCGCGGTTTTTACACACGCGGAGAGTTCCACGCGGTTTGATACACACACCTTCGTGTAGTCTTCGAAAGTTTGACGCCGATTTTTTGAAGTTGTATGCTCGCTGTACATATGAAGATAAAATACAAGCATGTGTAGCATTGTTAAATTTGAATGAAATTCAATCAAATTCAGAAAAGTAAGGCATGTCTTGTTGTATGAGGTAATTAAAGAAGATTACGATTATTCGGAAAGTCCAAATTTTCGTCATATTATTTTCATGCAAATAAATAATAGGAATGTCAAAGTCTTGTGATTATAATCACAAAAAAAATGTAAAAATTCTAAACCAGATGTGTCAAAACTAATTAATAATTGTTCTTAAAAAAATGCACATGTGCACAAAACTATTAAATTAAGCTCAAGTAATCGTGCAAATATGAAATGTCCACATTATTAACTTAATGACTAATGTTCAAGTCAAGGTCACGTGCAGCATAAAAAAACATATGAAAAAAAATCAATTTTGATAAAACAAAACTAAACGCTAACCACTTCAGATCATGCGAAAACAGGAGGGGTAGAAATGATTTCACCTTTGCAGGCACAAGGGAGAATTGGTCTAACTTTAGATGTGCGAAGGGAACTCGACACCGTCGCGAATCGCCAAGGGGAGTGGTCCTGGGCCATGGCAGGCTTCTTTTCGGGGGTAATGGCTGACTCAACGGCTGCCGAAACCTGTTGATTGATGTCTGAGGCTGGCCGCAGCGGTGAAGGAGGAGAGGTCGAGGAGGACGTGGGTCGCCTGCTCTGGATCTGTGGACTCAAGGGAATGATGTAAACTCTTCGCTGCTGAATTCGGGGATGTCGTGGACGACAGGTTGCCGCCGCTAGTCCCGGAGACGTAGGGAGAAGAGGTTCGCCGCAGCCGGTGGTCTAAAGAAGCAGGGGAGACGGGTTCGCTGCTGCCGGTGGTCTGAAAGCAGGAGAAGTCAAGGGTTCTCCGCCGTTGCTAGTTCTGAAGATGCCCGGAGACTGTGGGACTGGGAGGAACTGGGGATGAGCGTCGGAGAGGACGGGTTTGCCGTTGCTGGACTCGAAGATTGATGCAAAGGGGGCATTGGTTGGCTGTCCTGATGTGGATCTGCGGATGCCCGGGAAAGACGCGTCTGTAGCTACCGCCTCCGGTTTCGAAGAAATTGGGAGGATAAATTGTTGCTACAGGTTCCGGAGTTGACCACTAACGGAGGGGTGCCGGCGCGGGAGAGAATGTCGGGAAGAAAAGAGGACTGTCGTCGCCGGACTTAGTGATGCCGGTGGTTGCTTGTGGCCGTCACTGGTTCTGAAGAGGCCACGAAGACGAGTTGCTACTGCTGTGTATACCTGCACACATAAAAAAGATTAGTCAAAGTAAAACGAAGGCTCCCCTCGATGCTAAGTGCGTCCTCAAGGAGCATGGACACGGTCTTCCGCCGAAGTTAAGGCATTGGAGTTAGTCGGATTATCTAAGGGAAGCTTGCTTCCGTTGTTGCTATGAAGAGATGTCAAGCGTCGCTGGTTGCATCCTAACGAAGCCTGAGACGCATGTCGTCGATGTTGCATTTACAGGAGTTGAAGTCTGTCGAGCTCTCCAGTTGGCCTAGTGCTGAGTCGAAACTCCCGGAAAGCTGTATGGATGGAGTCGTACCGAGGAACGGCAAAGGCGGGTTCAAATGAACGTTGCTCAGGGCGCCGCGCCGAGGACTTGTGCAGGCCTTCTCCCCTTCCAGAAGAAGGAAAGTGGAGATTTTAGACACCATCCTCATAAGGTGGTGGACATAGGCTCTCAAGCAAGCTAAGGTGATGGACATAGTCCCTGGGCAAGATTTCGAAAGGAAGGAAAAGGTTCATGTCTTGGTCACTTTCAGAAGCAATGTTTGCGATTTGGAAGGCGAACCGAGTACCGCCTTTTATAGTGAAATCATGAAGGGCAAAAGGACTCTGACAGAAGATATTATGGCAGAGATTTCGGGGATTCCAACAGTTACCCTAGGGAATCTCAACCGATACTCTTCGGAGATATCGACGGTCAAGGATTTATGTTCGCCTGCACACGCTAATTAATGGCAGAGGAATGATGACTTGGTCTTTTTCAAGGCGCGATAGATAACTCAGTCTACCTTGAGGGGACTTTTATGTTTAACAACAGAAATTCTGAGCCACAGATATCGGTCTCGTCTGTGGATCAACGAGTCCAGAATGCTGGCCCAAATGACAGAAATCCAGTAAGGAGGTGACAACGGAAACACACCAGGCGAAGGCTTGCTGAGCGAAGCAGTCACCAAGCGACAGGGTTACTAGGCGACGGGCGACAAGGGATAGCGGAAGCTACAAGCAACAGCTAGTTGGGCGAGCGAGAAAACTCTACGGCGAATGCCAATGGGCAATGCAATAGGTCAACCTAGCTGTTAAGGAAGGTTCCAGATGATCTCAAGATCTAGAAGCAGATTGTTGTCAAGATTGCTCACATGGAAAGAAAATATTCCATGAAGACCGGCAGCAAAAAAAAGTAATATATGTGCAATATTACTTTACCGTAAATACGTAGGTCTAGCTTAGTATAAATGCTTGTTCTGAGGTATTGTACAAAACACCTCTCTACAGACGGACATATTGTCAATTTATCTTTTCAAGCATTCCCGCGTTCAAGCTCTCTTAGTGCTCCTGCATTCTTGTTCACTCCTGCAGGTATCGTCGATGGCATCCGTAAGTGCTTTCTCTTAAGGGTGTTCATCCACTGTCTTCCCCTTCTATCTTCTTTTCGTTTCATGCGGCAACCACACATTCAACGAATCCTCCGGGTGCTAGTTGCTCGTAGTGCCAGATATTTCCGACGCATTTAGATCCGGCTTGTCCGCGGTTACTTCCGGAGCGAACATACTGGTCTTGTGAGCTTGATTACAAGGAAAATGGGAATGACTAAGGCATTGGAAACGTTGCATGTTTTGTGTTGTGTAGACGCGCACGGGCTGACTTGTGCGAGTACTTAGGTGTATGTGGTTGCGTCTGTGCTAAAAATGCAAGGATGTCCATGATGAATGTTTATACGTTGGTGACCTTGAGTTGTATGGGAACAAAAAGGGATCGACAAAAAGGAGAGGACCATGAGTGTCCTACTTGTAAACGTGTCTGGGGGTAATTATTTGGTGTGGGTACTTGCTTGCAAGAGTGCTTGTGTGTTTATTCATGGGACTAAGATGACTATTGAGGAACGGATTTGAATATTGAATTAGAGGAAGAGGCGTCAACCCAGGAAGGGGGAAAAGAGGACGCCTCGGATGAGGATTGTCTAAGACGGGAACAAACGTTGGGAATGCGTGTACTCATGCGTATGATGAGTTGCGTTAGAGGTACCATCTAGTATGTGTCTGTGATTGTGTGGGTTGGCTTGGCATGGACGGATTACGGACATGCCTTGCTCTCTTGAAAGAACGGGGTGAGAAAGGGGTGCCCGACCTTGACAAAAATGGACGCCCGGAGGGATGTTCGTTGAGTACTACGTCTGCTGTTAATCATGTGTAAATGCTTGAGTCTCTTGGTATGGATGGAAAGGGGCCGAGCATGGTTGTCTGGGCGGATTTGAAATGAATGCCTTCACGTCAATGAAAATACAAATGTGACAAGAGAACTTGGATATATAAAGGGGTCGAATGACCCACGAATCATGCTCGCATGTTGAGAATTGAGCAAGTATGTAGTACGCCCGAGGGGCTACCTTCTGAGACGAATAGATGAGCGATCCGGTTGAGAAATTCCCGCCCTCGGAGAACATGAACATCGAACCATAAAGGATAAAATGAATAAGGAGGACAGACATGCCCCGTTAAGGCACGGAATGGAATGCCCGTGGCCAAGTGCACAGGGATGAGAGGATCCGAGGTTGCAGAATGCATTGCGGCTGAAATGGCCAAAGCATGAGCACATAAGAGGGCGTATATGAGATGAAAATGTGACGTCATCGAATGTCAACGAAAATGAGTGCAATGTGATCCTTGACGGATTCTAAACACAATGGTGTGTATCGGAACTGTGGGTTGTGGGTATTGTGCGAGCATTGGGCAGTTGTACTTAGTTTTATACTAACGTTTTTATGTGCATTTGACAGGACATTAGGAGGCTTTCAGGTTCCTTAATCATGTGTTTTAGACTAGACATTTCAACATAAGCTTGTTAACATTTGGTTTGTAAACAACCTTGTGAACGGCTTTCGAATATTAATTAAATTTACGTTATTTTCTTTAATTTTAAAACTCTGAGACCTTACAAAAGTCGCAGTGGGTTGCTCTGTAGATCAATACATTGTCGAAGAGAAAGAATTCACAGCTTGTTGTTGAGCAAGCAAAGGCACCATCAGACAATCGAATATTATTGTTAGTCACGTTAACACGTGCAATCAGTCAATTTTGATGCAGAACCTTCTGGTCTGTGTTGTAGAAGGTTGATCACGCATTATCTTATGTATTTGATAATATGTTTCGTTTTAGTGATAACCATCTAAATTCTAATTGACATACGATATAGGCGAAGTTTGTCGAACTAGTATAAATATCCTTGTGTCCTACAAATTATTTCAGGATCCATTTCGTACATTATGTCTTAAATAAATCTATTTCAAAGCTTCTATATTATAGAAGCTATCTTCGATGTAGGGTCAAAAAGGAGTTAAAAATCCTCAATTGTTTGGATTCGGTCTCTTTTAAGATTAGTCATAGTATTCATGTTTTGTCTTACAAGGGTGTTGATACCCCAATTTTTTCAACAAAATCAGAAAAATGATAAAAATCGAAAAAATGACAAAAATTAACAAAAATTCATAAGATCAAATAAAAGCAAACAAAAATATTTTGTTCCCTTAAAAATTGTGACAATCAATAAAAAAGAATCATGAAAAGAGGAACAAATAAAACCTTAACAAAAAAGGTCAACAAAAATATTCACATAAGGGGACACGGACCCCCAAGCTTGAGGGGGGACGCATCGTAGAAAAAGAAATACAAAGAAAAAGGTAGATTTGCTTTTCTTTTTACGTTTGGCTCGACATCGTGTTGCATTTACGGCCAACCGAGCAAATTATCCTTATCATCCGCTCCTCACCAACGCGAAGACGCTGTGTTTCTTAACAACTCGCGCCACTCGATAATCCGGTAACCCCCTTCCTTTACTTCTATTTTAATTTTTGGTGAATCTGTCAGCTTTTAATTTCCTTCAATTATATACACTGGAGACAAAAAAAGAGACGCTTGGGGATTTTTTAGAAGAGACGGAGTGAAAGCTTGAAGGTAACCTTCCGGGTAAGCAAGAAGGAAAGGAAACACAGACAAGCAAAACATCACTCGTCGTCACTCTTTTGTCACGAGTTAATCAAGGTCTCAACGTTTTGTGAAAACTAACCCCCTACCAAACCGAGTCGTCCTCGCAGTTTGTTTTAGCTAGCAACACCAAAATCAAACCAAGCCAAGCCGAAACCACACAATTCTGTCACTGTTGCAATACCAGTAGAAACGAACAAAGGGTAATTGTGTTTCAGGCCTCTTTATTCATTATTACAATAGGATGTTTGGTGTTCTTTCTTCCTTTTTCATTTGTTGTTTGGCAGCAATAAAGAAACATTGACTCAACCAAACGATCCAAACGTCGGGATTCACTCATCTCCTAGGTGTTGTCTTTCGTTGTAACTCGGTTCCTGATATCCCACGGTAAGGGCCCGGTCACCAGCCAACACACTCCCAGGACATCTCTGGATCTGATCAGCCAGGTGACGAGATGCTGACGACGAGTGGGTTGCGGTCCCCTCTCCCAGCACCGTATCTGTCTTCGCCCGCTTAGACCCCGCCTTCAGAAGTACTCTTTCGTTCATTCGACTGCGATATCTCCGGGCAAGCGACACCAACTTGCTCCAGATGACCTTCCTTTTCATTGGACGAAACAATCAGTCCCCGTCATCACAGCCCCATGCTCAGCACCTTCAATTTCTACACCAGCCTGCAGTAGCCACTCGACAGCGCCCTAATTCGACGTCCCCATGATTCGGACCTTGGAGGAGCCATGGCAACCAACAATCGTCGTCATCAACGACATCTCCGATTCCCGCATTGGTTCCTCAAACGTCATTCCACTGCATTGGCAAGCGATTAATTAATATGCATCGTCCCAACTGCGACAACGACAACGATGCGGGATGTCCCTGTAGCCTCCTACCGCCGGACAAGCTTCCAGGACATCCTTAGTCTGTCCCAACACCAAGTCCCCGGTTGTCCCCCGAACAGTCCTCCTCATCGTGACAAGTTCATCCCAGCTAACCCACAGATTCAACTTCCCGGTTCTCCCGTCCAAGCGTGATCGTTTCGAGTTACAGATCTGAACCTCTGGGGCCATCCTTCATTCCTGCCTCAAGCCCAGGTGAGTTCCTGCTCCTGGCGCCGCCACCTTCAACTCATCTTTCCCCGCCCACTGCACCTGAAGAAATGTCGTCGGAACCGCGTGAGTCGTTAAAGAGGTTAACGATGCAAGCTGCTTCTTCCTCCCGACCAGATCTGGGTAAGTTTTTTATTATTATTAGTTTTATTTAAAATTTTAATGATGTTTTTGTGGGATGCTTTGTCGGCATTCATTTTATGGTGCCTTCTTATTTTTCAAATGATTGATTGTATTCTGTGAAGTGCGTCCCGTGTTCATTTTAATGGTGGTGGCCAATGTGTTTCGGCATATTAAGATATGTGCATTGATGAAATCTTAATTTTTTTTTTAATTCCTTACATGGTTTCAAATTGTTAATCCACATGGCATGACTATTCGAACATGATGCATGCGATTTCGTTTTTTTAGAATCATTTATTGATTATGCATTTTTATGAAAAATTACATTCCTTTGGAGTTTTCGATATTGACATGCCTCGAACAATTTACTTCGTTATTTTGATTTTTATGCAGATATCCCGGGGCGTGCCTTGCGGACAACCAATGCACACACCCCGTTCGACGCTTTCGAAACAAAGACAAAGTATATTATATTCGAGAGTTATCTGAATTCACGAAGATCAAGATCCTCTCAAGACCGTTTCGCACTCGTCAACGTACAGCATCAATGGCTCGCCAGATTTGCTGTAAACCTACTATAAAACAGCACCGGAAGATACAGCGTTAACGAGCACATTCTAAGGGAGCCGAGAAATGGTATTAATCTCGCTCGTCCCACCCCCAGTTCTCCCTTGAAATTATTTCGACTTAGAAATTGTCAAGGACATTAATCAATCTATGTTTCTTGCATTTTGCCCAAAATAATTTTTAACGAATAATTCTTTCTTCTAAAAAATGATTCACATAGACATTTTAAGCAATAATGAGCTTGAGATCATTTTTAATGTCAAACAATTCCTTTTCTTAACTGAGCTTTAATGAATTCAGGTATTTAGAAAGACACAATTTTAACGCCTCCCTTTTCATGCGTTCGATTTAGTAATAATCCCTTATTCCCGAACCTAAACGAATCACTATAGTTTTTCTAACTTGAATTTAAAATAAGTTAGTGGCGACTCCTTTACGTTTTCAAAATCTGAAGCCATATCGTCAAGGGATGATATCCATTTTAGATGGAACCAGAAACGTGATCCACCCGCGACAAGGTTCTGTTAAATTTGGAGACAATCCCAAAGTCATATCTTTGATATAGAACGTATTGAAAGTCCTGACTCCATGGTTATAGACGAGGTTTTATTGATTACAGAAAAATCCTTAATTGAACTTTAATACTAATTCACCCCCTTGAAGTGTAACCAAATGACCAACACTTCAATCATGATGTTATCAATTGTCAAAAGTCAGGGATTTAGTATTTGAAAGGTTGTGGCAGATTATTGTACATATCCAACACTTAGGACATGAGAACACTGAGAAAGCAACCGTTTGGTAAAACAACCCAGGAGCAGAAGACACTTGTATCGCTTGATGAGACATTAAAAGAAATGGAAGACGATATTTGGGTGTTAGCCGAGGTCGTGTGATGCGACTGGGATTGGCCTTAGTGTGGTCCTATTAGAATAAAAGGATCTAGTTACGTTTTTAAGCGAGGAACTTAGAAATGCAAGATGTAAGTAGACTTCATACAATAAGAATTTCTACACAATTGTGACGGAACTAAAATATGGGAGCATTCCTTAATTGGGAAAGTGTTCGTGTTGAAGGGATGTTTTGAATGGACATCAGAGTATCGTTCCACTATAGTATGGTAAGAAAGTTATACATTGTTATGTTGTATACTTTTTTACGCTTATTTTGAATCACATCAGAAGAAAGTTGTATGTTGATATGTTCTCATTGAAATGTAGAACAATGTTTTTATCTATATCACCGATAGGAGAAATCCATGAGGATAGTATAGAGTGATCAATGCAAGAACATTTAGTTATGTCAGGCGGGTTTCTACAGAGTAATAGAGGTCATTATATTCAGTTGGATTGGGCATTGATCACGACGTTAGTTGAGAGACGGAGATCAAACACACATGCCTTTCACATGGTTCATGACAAAATATCAATAATTATGGAGGATGTTCAATTTCAGTTAGGGCTAACAGTGGATGGCTATGTGATTATTGTCAATTCTTGCAGTCCAGCAGAGGCTATGTGTGAAGATTTACTTGGAATTGTTCCTGACATGAATGCTATGAAGCATGACCGAGTGAGATGACATGGTTAACTAAAAAGTTTGATATCTTACCTAACTGAGTGATGGAGGAACAAATTCAAAGGCATTCTCAGATTTACATTTTACAACACATTAGAGGGATGCTTTATGTAGATAAGTTCGATAATTTGGTTCATTTGAGATGGTTTCCTTTCCTGGCTAACTTTGTGCATGCTAGGACAGATAGTTGAGGCAGTGCTTGCTTAGCGTGATTGTATCGTATCTCTGTAAGGTGAAAGATCATAGGGCATCATAGGTTTCTAGCGTGTTTATATTTCTACAGATTTGGACATGGGATCGATTCCCATGTACTGCCTGTAACGATCCGACTTTTCATAAATTAGAAATGTGTGTATGAGTTGTGAAGGAAGATCAAATGAGTATGACGAGTGAAATTTCCGCGTATGAACAATGTTTGAGTAGGGGTATGCGTGGTGTGTTAAGGGACGGACCAAGTGTCGGGCTTAGGACAATCAAAGTCGGAGGTTCTCGAATCGACGTGGAGCGTGCATGGGGTGGTAGAGAATGCAAAATGAAGGCTTGAAGTGGGTGTCAGAATTTGGAGATCGGCCGTATATCGGGTCGCCCCTCAGGCTTCTGGGTGTCAGGATCCGTGAGAGGACCGGCGGACCGCGAGGCTGAATGCACTCACCGAGGAGGAAGCGAACGCCTTCCGCGGAGTGATCTCAGGTACAGTTTAAATCCGAGACACGATTGTGCATGCGTTATTCGATACAGGAGCGACACATTCGTTTGTGTCTCAAAGATGCGTGGAGATGTATGAGTGGCCGGTTGACAAGTTAGAGGGATGCATGCGGGTGAAACTACCTACGAGGGAGGAGCTTTGAGTGGTTGATGTGTGCCATGCATGTGAGTTGAAAGTGGCAGGGCTAAGCTTTGTGGTGGATCTTATCGTGTTGCAGATAAGTGACTTCAACGTGGTCTTGGGCATGGATTGGTTGGCTTCGAGCCATGCCCAAGTAGATTGCGAAGCGAAGCGCCTTTTGGTGAGGAGCGCGGATGGGGAAGCCCACGAGTACATAGGCCATGGTGGATTCGGCCGGCTTTTGATGGTCTCCGCCATGCAAGCGCCCAAGCTTTTGAGGATGGGAGACGAGGTATATCTTGCGATGGTGCTGAATAAAGGAACGGACATCCCAGCCTTGGAGCGAATCGAGGTGGTGCGAGACTTCGCGGACGTCTTTCCGGAAGAGCTACCAGGGTTGCCGCCGGAACGAGATGTACAGTTTGAAATCGATCTCCTTCCCGGGACAACCCCCTTCTCTTGCGCCCCCTATTAGATGAGCTTGGCCGAGCTTAAAGAGTTGAAGGCACAATTGCAAGAGCTCGTGGATAAAAACTTTGTGCGTCCTAGTGTAAGTCCGTGGGGAGCCCCCGTACTATTTGTAAGAAAGAAGGATGGAAGCATGCGATTATGTATAGATTATCGATTGCTTAATCAAAGAACGATTAAGAATCGTTATCCTCTCCCTCACATTGATGACCTATTCGATCAATTACAAGGGTCGGTGGTGTACTCAGAGATAGACCTACGGTTCGGTTATTATCAAATTGGGGTTCGGGAAGAAGACATTCCCAAGATCGCCTTTCGGACGCGCTATGGGCATTACGAGTTTAGGGTGATGCCCTTCGGATTAACAAATGCACCCGCCGTCTTCATGGGGTTAATTAACCATGTTTTTCGACCATACCTAGATCGCTTCGTGGTTTTATTGACGACATCCTCGTGTATTCTAAAAGCCATAGAGGTGGATCCGTCCAAGATCGAAGCCGTTAAGAGTTGGCCGAGACTGACGAATGTTTCGGAAGTGCGAAGCTTCCTATGCTTGGCCGGATATTATAGAAGATTCGTAGAAGGATTCTCGAAACTAGTTGCTCCGATGACTAAACTATTGAGGAAAGATGTCCGTTTTGTGTGGACGGATAAGTGTGAGGCGAGCTTCGAGGAGTTGAAGACACGATGGACGAGCGCCCCAATCCTAACCATACCGAGTGGATCGGGCGGCTTTGTAGTATATTGTGATGCGTCAGCCCAAGGTCTCGGGGGAGTGTTAATGCAAAACGAGAAGGTGGTCGCGTACGCCTCGTGGCAATTGCGGAAGCACGAGGAGAATTATCCCATGCATGATTTAGAATTTGCGGCCGTGATTTTTGTGCTAAAGCTATGGCGGCACTACTTATACGGGGAAAGGTTTGAGGTGTACACGGTTCACAAAAGCTTGAAATGCCTCTTCACCCAACAACAGCTCAATATGAGACAGCGTCGTTGGATGGAATTGTTGAAGGACTACGATTGCACCATAATGTACCATCCGGGAAAGGCCAATGTCGTGGCGGATGCGCTAAGCCGAAAGCACGTAGCCCTCATGAGCCTACTTGTGGAAGAGTCTCGAATGGTGGAGCGAATGAATAATCTGGACATCCGGTTGGAGGAATCTACGGGAATGTTATGTGTGGCTCGGGGACAAGTTGAGCCGGAGATCATTGGAATGATAAGAGAGGCCTAGGGGCGCGATGAGTATTTAGGGATAGTGCGCGAAGGTCTCAGGACGGAACTGTATGCAAGATTCGAACGCGCGACGGATGGATCGTTAAAGTTCCAAGGGCGGACGTGCGTTCCGAATGCAAAGGATGTGAAGAGAAGACTTTTGGATTAGGCGCATAAATCTACATATAGTATCCATCCGGGGATTACGAAGATGTATCGGAACCTACGAAAATTGGTGGCCGAAAATGAAGAGGGAAATTACGAGGTATGTAAGCTGGTGTACCGTGTGCCAAATGGTGAAGATAGAGCACCAAAGACCCGGAGGGTTACTCTAACCGCTCTCGGTGCCCGAATGGAAATGGGAGGATATCTCTATGGATTTCGTAACGAACATGCCCAAGGGTGGTCGCAACGTCGACACGGTTTGGGTAATAGTAGATCGATTGACCAAGTCGGCTCATTTAGTACCGATCAAATTGAATTGGTCCTTGGATGCATTGGCTAAGATCTACATTCGAGAGGTGGTAAGATACCATGGGGTACCGCACACTATCACGTCGGATAGAGATCTGAGGTTCACATCGAAGTTATGGAGGAGCCTTTAGGGGGCCTTGGATACAAAGCTTCAAATAAGCACGTCTTTCCATCCTCAAACGGACAAACAACCAGAGCGCACGATACAAACGTTAGAAGATATGTTAAGGGCATGCGCACTTGAGTGGAAAGGGAGCTGGGTAGATCACCTTCCGTTGGTGGAATTTACTTATAACAATAGTTATCACTCGAGCATCGGAATGGCCCCGTTCGAAGCCCTCTATGGCAGGAGTTATCGATCGCCCTTGTGTTGGATGGAACTGTGGAGAAAGTGTTCGATGGGCCGGAACTCATAAAGGAAACCTCAGAAGTAATTGGGATAGTTCGAGAAAGAATGATGACGGCGCAAAGTAGACAAAAGTGCTACGCGGACCGAAGGAGAAGGCCTTTTGAGTTCGAAGTCGGAAATAAGGTATTCCTAAAGCTTTCTCCTATGTAGTCGATGT
This sequence comes from Melastoma dodecandrum, assembly GCA_029817715.1. Taxonomy (NCBI): domain Eukaryota; kingdom Viridiplantae; phylum Streptophyta; class Magnoliopsida; order Myrtales; family Melastomataceae; genus Melastoma; species Melastoma dodecandrum. Next base: position 2,240,206 of record JARUPY010000434.1, read on the forward strand.
TCTGAACGGGTAAGACTCACAAGTTGAGCCCGACATATATCGGACCATATGAGATCACGGAACGCGTGGGCAAGGTGGCGTACCGAGTAGCCATACCTCCGGAGTTGTCTCACTGCCACGACGTCTTCCATGTGTCTATGTTAAGGAAGCACGAGCCTGATCCGAAAGCCAGAGTTGAAGCGGCTACCACGAGTGTAAACGAGAACATGAGCGTGACCATAGAGCCGGTACGAGTGATAGGACGAAAGGATCGCACCACGCGCGGGAGGCAGACGCCTATGGTGCATGTACTGTGGAGAAGGGACGGAGTCGAGGAGCAAACTTGGGAGCTTGAGGGTTGAATGAAAGAATTGTATTCGTCTCTTTTCGAGTAGAAACTTTCGGGGACGAAATTCCCTAAGAGGGGAAGGTTGTAACGACCCGACTTTTCATAAATTAGAAATGTGTATATGAGTTGTGAAGGAAGATCAAATGAGTATGACGAGTGAAATTTCCACGTATGAACAATGTTTGAGTTGGGGTATGCGCAGTGTGTTAAGCGACGGACCAAGTGTGGGGCTTAGGACGATCAAAATCGGAGGTTCTCGGATCGACGTGGAACGTGCATGGGGTGGTAGAGAATGTAAAATGAAGCCTTGAAGTGGGAGTCCGAATTCAGAGATCGGCCGTAGATCGGGTAGCTCGAGGATGTGGGTGACGGCCGCTGGCCCAGGGGTCGATGGAGGGGCGATGGCTACTGCCCCTGGCACGCCAGACGCGCTACCGTGAAGAGAGAGAGAAACCCGAAGCCCGCTCCCCTATCGATTCATCCCCTCTGGGCCCGACTTGAAGCCTGCTCCCCTGTGGGTTCAATTTCAGTTGAAGCCCAAAAGCCTAGCAGGTGGGCGGCTCTTGGGCTTTATTTGCCATCACCCAAGAGACCAATCGTAAAGCCAAGTGGAGTGTGCATGGTGGGGTTCGAACCAGGAATCATGACAAGGTTCCAAATACCCACCACCCACTATATGCCACTCGAATGTCCTCGGAAGGATCAGAAGAAAATTTAATGAAAGAAGATTAGGAAATTTAATTATACACAAGGATCAACGGGGATGGACTACCAAGAAGAGACGATGATGATATCTCAGATTGCATAACTCACTACTATAGATCTAGCATATCATTATTTCACACCCTAAATTAATCAACCATGTTCATCAACTCCCCAAGCACCATGGCTCCAACTAACGCATTTCATTGCAGGGAGTTCATCACAGCAAGAAGTGATCCATGGGCGAGAATTTTCATCACTTCGGCGTTATTCAAGAAGGAGCAGAGCTCGTGGATTGGGACGTCACTAAAATGACAATCAATTCCACATGGGCCAATAGCACCATCCTATAGACGAAATTATGGTTAACTGATAACTCTCTATAAGTAGAGTTATTTCATATTCTAAATAATTTTTTATATGGTTAGTCATGCGAGTTTTGATGGGATTTTAATAGGTTCTAGGTGATTTCAATATTTTTTTTTTTAGTTTTAAGTCGGTATTTGTTATCTTTATCATTTTTAAGTATATTTCGTGGTGAAGAGCGTGTTCTTGTTGATGCCTCTTGGTAAGTGTTGATTTGGCGTAGGAGAACAAGTTTAAACTCAAAGTTTGGGTAAACCGAAACAAAATGGTCGAAATTAGACAGAGTACAAAAAGATGTGTCCTTGGTTAATCTGATGAACAAAAGATGCATGCGTCTCGAAAGACGTGACCTCTAGCGATTGATCTAAAAGAAAATATCATCAATTAGTTACTCGTTTTAGTCCTTTATGTGATTTTATTTTATTTTATTTATTTTATTATTTTATATCATATTAGATTTAGAGAATATCATGTATTCTTTTTCGAAAACAATATATCTTTTAAGTGTAACCCTAGGTAGCTAGTTTTTTGGGAAGACAATTGATCAAGAGACGGAGAAGGAGGTGACAGCTAGGGTTCAAAAGAAGATCCAGACGAGGCTACTGGTTCCCAAAACAGAAGATCAGGAGGGCATTTCTCTTCTTCTTGTCCCTTCCTTTCTATTGTCGTTGTCATTTTCTCTTAACTTGGATTGATAGTTATATTTATATATGAACTAATTTTATTTTCTAGGCCTTTAATGAAACCCAACATTTTAGTTTAATGAGTGAATTCCGTTTTTCGTTTTAATCGAATTCGTGTATTTATTTATTCATATCTTGATCATAATGCGGCTAACTGATTGGCTACCGAATGATTTGATTTGGAAACTTATTCAAGCTTGGAAAAGTTATTTACGTTAAGCCGTGGATTGGATAATACAAGTTAGCGTCATGTTGGAAAACGGAGCTAATCCGTGAGAAGGATAAGAATATATCGGATCACCTTAAGTAGTCATTTAGGTTGACACATAATGGGTTCCTACTAGTAAATTGCTTAGGAATAGATTGAGTAGCTCAATACATGGAATACGTCCTTAGAGCACTCGATAGAGTTGTAAGGAGATAATCAGACCCTAGGTTAATAATTGAGAATTCAATGTCCGGAGAGAGAATGAACGAGTTGATTAATTCGTTAGGGGAATTATCGTTGATTGAATTATCATTTTATCTTTAGGTTTTATTTTCTATTTCATCCTCATTCCATCGTTGTTGACTTGATCTCGCTTTAGTTAGTCACGTGACTATTAGGAAAATTTCTCTACTAATTCTATGTGGGAACGACTTCACTTGCCCTATCATCAAGTTAGTTAGGTTTTTTAAAATATTTTATGTTTATCACATTCGACAAGCATGATAATATTTTTCAACCTCGAAGTACGGAAAATCTACCTTTTGACCCTAAGATCAAAAGGACTTTTCATAGACTGGTTCGTGAACAACAAGCTAATATAAACGAAAATCTCATTCAGGGGCAACAAAATGAGGTGCAGCTAAATATTGATAACAAACCGATGGTAAATTCACTTCTGCAAAACTACAATTCAACCAGTCATGTATTGTCACACCTGCAATCTAAACTGAGGACCATGAGATAAAAACATCGGTTCAAAATTCAGTGATTTTCGAGGGTCGCCAAGTTAGTACCCACATGAGAACTTGAGCAAGTTCTTGAGTATTTGTGAAAGCCTCGAGAAGAATGGAGTGCCCCGTGATGCGGTCCAATTGAAGTTATTCCCCTTCTCTTTGAAGGAAAGAGCATAGAATTGGTTGAATTCTTTGTCGACGGGATCGATTACAACTTGCTAGTAGATGAAAGAAACATTCTTAGACCAACACTTTCCACAGTCAATGATAATGCATATGAGAAATGAAATCACTACCTTCAAGCAACATGAGCCGGTGACTTTCGTGGAGGCTTGGGCATGTTTCAAAAATTTGATAATCCAAGCGCAGATATTAGCGTTATCCAAGAAGTTCGAGACGATGAATGATCATTATATTCAATGTACATCAAGGGGTTGTAATATTTGCGGCAGTGGACACTTAATAGATCAATTTCCTGCCCGTACGGAGGAAGCCAACTTTCTAAGATATCAAATGAAAAACCCCTACTCCAACACCTATAATCCGGGGTAGAGGAACCATCCAAACTTCTCATGGAAAGGGCAACACACGGTGGACACTAGAGCCACACAACCTCCGAGATTTCAGCAACCCAAACCGCCAGAACCAGAAATGACGTCGAGTTTTGAGGAGCTAAAAATGAAATACATTGCAAATAAGGACATCTTGATTAAGAATTAGGACGCCATGATTAAGAATCAAGCCATTTTGTTGATATGGTTTTGATAATGAGTCGTAGATTAGGTTGACCTGTTATGACCATACAGAAGATGAGTTGATCGTTACACAAGCTTGCTAGCAATTACATTCTGTAACTAAGATATATTTTTTAAAAAACAAAAATATCACAAAAATATTTTTCTCCATCCTCTAATGATCATTGAGATCAAATTATGTGATTAGAAAAAAATTCATAATTAGATATATTAATAATTAATTAATCAATAAATTAAAATTTTCTTAATTATCTTATTAATTGAAATGAAGAATATTTCTTGGAATATTATTTGAACTAATATAAATTTATTTTCTCGAAAGACAAATCATAAAAAGTTCAAAATATGAAAATTTCCTATTAACCCTCTGTGAGGAGATAATGTTAATAAGGAATGTCCCACGATCATACAAATTTGAATTACATCCAGATTCATTGATTAACTTGTGTGAGATGAATAAATTTAATTTGGAAATAAGCTATTGATTATTTCAATTAATATGAGACCAATGATATGACTAGACTGGTCGATGAATAAATAAAAGGAGCAACCCCTACTCCAGAACCTATAATCCGGGGTGGAGGAACCATCCAAACTTCTCCTGGAAAGGGCAACAAGAAGTGGACACTCGAGCCACACAACCTCCAAGATTTCAACTTCCCAAACAAGTGGAATAGGAAAGGAAGTCGAGTTTTGATAAGCTAATGATGAAATACGTGGCAAATAAGGATACCATGATTAAGAATTAGGACGACATGACAAAGAATCAAGTTGCTTTGTTGATGTGGTTTTGATAATGATCGTAGAGCATGTTGACATGTTATGACCTTAAAAAAGCTAAGCTGACTACCTAACATTCAGCAACTAAGATATACCTCCTAAAATAGAAAAATACTACATATTTTCTACATCTTCTAATAATCATTTGATATCAAATTATATAACTAAAAAATAATTCCACAATTAGATATTTTAATAATCAATTATCTATAATTAATCATTAATTATCTTATTAATACAAATGAAGAATATTCCTTTGACAATAATTTGAAGTAATATAAACTTATTGTCTGGTAAGACAAACCATAAACAGTAGAAAATGATATATTTCAACTATTTACAGATATTATTTTGTTAAATATTGAAACTTCCTCTTAACCCTTCGTAAGGAGATAATGTTAATAAGAAATGTCCCACAATCATACAAATTTGAATTACATCCGGATTCATTTATTAACTTGTGTTAGATGAATAAATTTGATTTGGAAATACATCATTGATTATTTGCATCAATATGAGGTCAATGATATGACTAGACTGAATTTTTTCTAATGCTCTATCTTAGGATTAAAATAGCCAATTGACATGAAATCTATGTTGGATAGTCCCTAACGGATATATGCACTATTTCAAGACATGAAGGAACCCAACTTTCTAAGAAAAAACGGAACTACCCCTAATCCAACACCTATAATCCGAGGTGGAGGAACCATCCAAATTTCTCTTGAAAAAGACTACAAGTAGTGGACACTCGAGCCGGACAACCTCCGAGATTTCAACAACCCAAATCACTTGAATAGAAAAAGTGGTTGAGTTTTGAGAAGCTAATGATGAAAAATGTGGCAAATAAGGACATCATGATTAAGAATTAGGACGACATAAGAATCATGTTGGTTTGTAGATATGGTTTTGATGATGAGTCGTAGAGCATGTTGACATGCTATGACCTTACAAAAGCTGAGCTGACTGCTATAGAATCCTACTAGCAGTAACATTCTGTAATTAAGATGTACTACATGACTAGAAAAATATCACAAAAATATTTTTTACATCCTCCAATGATCATTTTAGATCAAATTATATAACTAAAAAATATTTTCATAATTAGATATTTTAATAATCAATTATCTATCAATTAGTTATTAATTATCTTATTAATTCAAATGAAGAATATTCCTTTGACAATAATTTGAATTAATATAAACTTATTATTTGGTAATACAAACTATAAAAAGTAGAAAATAATATATTTTACCTATTTACGGAAATTATGTTGTTAAATATTGAAATTTCCAATTAACCCTCCGTAACGAGATAATGCTAATAAGAAATGTCCCACAATCATACAAATTTGAATTACATCCAGATTCATTTATTAACTTGTGTGAGATGAATAAATTTGATTTGGAAATACATCATTTATTATTTGCATCAATATGAGGTCAATGTTATGACTAGACTGAATTTTTTATAGTGTTCTATCTTAGGATTAAAATAGCCAATTGACATGAAATCTATGTTGGATTGTCCCTAACGGATATACGTACTATTTCAAGACATGGAGGACGCCAACGTTCTAAGAAATAAAAGGAACAACCCCTACTCCAACACCTATAATCCGAGATGGAGGAACCATCTAAACTTCTCTTGAAAAGGGCAACAAGCAGTGGACACTCGAGCCGCACAATTTCCGAGATTTTAAAAACCCAAACCACTGGAATAGGAAAAGGGGTCGAGTTTTGAGAACCTAATGATGAAATACATGACAAATAAGGACATCATGATTCAGAATTAGGACGACATGATTTATAATCAAGTTGCTTCGTTGATATGATTTTGGTGATGAGTTATAGAGCATCTTGACATGCTATGACTTAACAAAAGCTAAGCTGACTGTTATAGAATCCTGATAGCAGTAACATTTAGTAACTAAGATATACTACCTAACATAGAAAAATATCACCAAAATATTTTCTACATCCTCTAATGATCATTTGAGATTAAATTATATAATAAAAAAATATTTCCATACGGAGATATTTTAATAATCAATTACCTATCAATTGATTATTAATTATATCATTAATTCAAATGAAGAATATTCCTTTGACAATAATTTGAAGTAATATAATCTTATTGTCTGGTAAGACAAACCATAAAAAGTAGAAAATGATATATTTTATCTATTTACGGAAATTATATCGTTAAATATTGAAATTTCCTATTAACCCTTCGTAAGGAGATAATGTTAATAAGAAATGTACCACAATCATACGAATTTGAATTACATCTGGATTCATTTATTAGCTTGTGTGAGATTATTTGCTTTAATATGAGGTCGATGATATGACTAGACTGAATTTTTTGTATTGCTATATCTTAGGATTAAAAAATCCAATTGATATGAAATCTATTTTGGATAGTCCCTAACGGGTATATGCAAAGACCTGGAGGATGCCAACTTTCTAAGAAATAAAAGGAATAACCCCTACTCCAACGCCTATAATTTGGGGTGGAGGAACCATCCAAACTTCTCTTGGAAAGGGCAACAAGCAGTGGACACTCGAGTCGCACAACCTCCGAGATTTCAGCAACCCAAACCACTGGAATAGGAAAAGAGGTCGAGTTTTGAGATGCTAATGATAAAATACGTGGCAAATAAGGACATCATGATTAAGAATTACGACGACATTATTAAGAATCAAATTGCTTTGTTGATATGGTCTTGATGATGAGTCGTAGAGCATTTTGACATGCTTTGACCTTACAAAAGCTAAAGTGACTGTTATGGAATCCTGACATCAATAACATTCAACTGTCACGAGGACGAGACATGCCTCGATATTTTCTTGGCCCTGGCGCTGTCGTAACTTCCCCAGAGGTACTACCAGCCATCACGCTCGGATACCCCTTAGTCACGCCCGTACTCGCTCACAGTGTTTGATTTCGTACTCTCGTGTATCGCTCACGCTCACACTCAAGGATCCTTGTAAGGACAAGGGACACAAAGAACGCAAGGATTTTTTCCAAGGCACAGATTGTATTTCCACTCAATCTTACAATGTGTCTTGCTAACGCTCCTTTACATCTCTTATTTATAGGCGACATGAGGCATGCATGCTACTTGCAAATGTACATCATGCAACCAACTCCGACCTACAAGAGCATACCAAGGGTTGCCTGCACCCAGCTAATTCGTCAGAGGAAGAAGCTCCAGGGTCGCCTGCCGCAGCGTCAGAGGAAGCTCTAGGGTCGCCTACCGCAGCATCTTGCTGATCATGTCAGACCTGCCCCAACATATATCTATCCCAAGTAGGCGAATATCTAGCTTCCTTTGTCACCGATGACCAGCTTGCTCGTGACTCTCTCACGAGCTCTACCTAGGGAACCGTCCTGGGCGTGCCTTGCCTAGCACTCATCCACGTGTGCTCACAAACCTCCCCAACCAGAGGAAGTCGACGCCCTCGTCGGTGCCTTGCTGAGGTGCTCTTGCACCTCATCCTCGAACTGCCACAGGGTGTTCGCTTTCTCCCAAGCGGCATCTGCCGCCTCCTTCTCAACTAAGATACACTAACAAAAATAGAAAAACATCACGACAATATTTTCTACATCCTCTAATGATCATATGAGATCAAATTATATAATTAAGAAATATTTTCATAATTGGATATTTTAATAATCAATGATCTATTAATTAATTATTAATTATCCTCTTAATTCAAATGAAGAATATTCCTATGACAATAATCTGAATTAATATTATTATTTAGTAAGTCAAACCATAAAAAGTAGAAAATAATATACTTAACCTATTTACGGAAATTATATTGTTAAATAATGAAATTTCCTATTAACTCCCGGTAAGGAGAAAATGTTAATAAGAAATCTCCCACAATCATACAAATTTGAATTACATCCAGATTCATTTATTAACTTGTGTAAGATGAATAAATTTTATTTGGGAAATAACTCATTGATTATTTCCATTAATATGAGATCATTGATATGATAAGACTGAATCGTTTGTAGTGATCTATCTTAGGCTTAAAATATCCAATTGAAATGAAATCTATTTTGGATAGTCCACAGCGGATGTAAGGAGCTAATGATGAAATACGCGACAAATAAGGACATCATGATTAGGAATTAGGACGACATGATTAAGAATCAAGTTGCAGCGTTGATATGGTTCTAAAGATGTGTCGTAGAGCATGTTGACAACCTATGACCTTACAAAAGCTAAGCTGACTGTTATAGAGTCCCGACGGCAGTAACATTGTGTAACTAAGATATACTACCTAAAATAGAAAAATGTCAGGCAAATATATTCTACGCCCTCTAATGATCATTTGAGATCAAATTATATAATTAAAAAATATTTCCATAATTAGATATTTTAATAATCAATTATATATCAATTAATTATTAATTATCTTATTAATTCAAAAAATAGAATATTCATTTGCCAATAATTTTAATTAATATAAACTTATTATCTGGTAAGACAAACCATAAAAGTAGAAACTAATATATTTTACATATTGATGGAAATTATATTGTTGAATATTGAAATTTCCTATTAACCCTCCACAAGGAGATAATATTAATAAGAAATGTCCCACAATCACACAAATTTGAATTACATCTAGATTCATTTATTAACTTGTATGAGATGAGTAAATTTAATTTGGAAATAAATCATTGAATATTTCCATTAATATGAGGTTGTTGATATGATTAGACTGAATTTTTTGTAGTGCTCTATCTTTGGATTAAAATATCGAATTGACATGAAATCTATTTTGGATAGTCCCTAACAGGTATATGCACTATTTCAAGATATGGAGGACGCCGACTTTCTATGAAATAAAAGGAACAACCCCTACTCCAGCACTTATAATCCGGGGTGGAGGAACCATCCAAACATCTCTTAAAAAGGGCAACAAGTAGTGGACACTCGAGCGGCACAAGCTCCGAGATTTTAGCAACCCAAACCAACGGAATAAGAAAAGAGGTCGAGTCTTGAGAAGCTAATGATGAAATATATGGCAAATAAGGATATCATGATTAAGAATTAGGACGACATAATTAAGAATCAAGTTGCTTCATTGACATGGTTTTACTGATGAGTTGTAGAGCATGTTGACATGCTATGACCTTACAAAAGTTGCGCTAACTTTTATAGAATCCTGAGAGCAGAAATATTCTATAACTGAGATATATTTGCTAAAATAGAAAAACATTACGAACATATTTTCTACATCCTCTAATGGTCATTTGAGATCAAATTGTACTATTTAAAAATATTTTCATAATTAGATATTTTAATAATCAATTATCTATCAATTAATTATTAAATATCTTATTAATTCAAATGAAGAATATTCCAGTGACAATAATTTGAATTAATACAAACTTATTATTGGGTACGGAAATTATATTGTTTAATATTGAAATTTCCTATTAACCCTCCTTAAGGAGATAATGTCAATAAGAAATGTCACACAATCACACAATTTTTATGAATTATTTAGAGATTCAATTATTCACTTGTGTGAAATGAAAAAATTTAATTTAGAAATAAATCATAGATTATTTCCATTAATATGAGGTCGATGGCCTGAAGAGGATAAATCTTTTGTAGTGCTCTATCTTATGTTTAAAATATCTAATGGACATGAAATCTATTTTGGATAGTCCCTGATGGATGTATGCTCCATTTCAAGACATGGAGGATGCCAAATTTCTAAGAATTAAAAGCAACAACCCCTACTCCAACATCTATAATTCGGGGTGGAGGGACCATCCACACTTCTTTTGAAAAGGGTAACAAGAAGGGGACACTCGAGCCTCACAACCTCCGAGATTTCGACAACCCAAACCACTGGAACAGGAAAAGACGTCGAGTTTTGAGAAGTTAATGATGAAATACGTGGCAAATAAGTACATCATGATTAAGAATTAGGACGACATGATTAAGAATCAAGTTGATTTGTTGATATGATTTTAATGATGAGTCGTAGAGCATGTTGATATGCTATGACCTTCAAAAGTTGAGTTGACGGTTATAGAATCCTGACTGTAGTAACATTCAGTAACTAAGATATACTACCTAAAATAGATGAATATCACGAAAATATTTTCTACATCCTCTTATGATCATTTGTGATCAAATTATATAATTAAAAAATACTTTCATAATTAGATATTTTAATAATCAATTATCTTATAATTATTTATTAATTATCTTATTATTTCAAATGAAGATTTTTCCTTCGACAATAATTTGAATTATTATAAACTTATTATCTGATAAGACAAATCATAAAAAGTAGAAAATAATATATTTTACCTATTTACAGAAATTATAATGTTTAATATTGAAATTTCCTATTAACCCTCTGTAAGGTGATAATGTTAATAAGAATTGTCACACAATCACTCAAATTGTATGAATTATGTAGAGATTCAATTACTAACTTGTGTGAGATAAATAAATTTAATTTGCAAATAAATCATTAATTATTTCCATTAATATGAGGTCGATGATCTTACTAGACTAAATCTTTTGTAGTGGTCTATCTTAGGATTAAAATATCCAATTGACATTAAATCTATTTTGGATAGTCCCTAACAGATGTATGCACTATTAAAAGACATGGAGGAAGCCGACTTTCTAAGACATAAAATGAACAACCCCTACACCAGCACCTATAATCCGAGGTGGAGGAACCATCCAAACTTCTCTTGAAAAGGGAAATAAGCAATGGACACTCGAGCCACACAACCTCCGTGGTTTCAGCAACCCAAACCACTAGAATAGGAAAAGAGGTCGAGTTTTGAGAAGCTAATGATGAAATAGTGGCAAATAAGGACATCTTGATTAAGAATTAGGATAACATGATTAAGAATCGAGTTGCCTCGTTGATATGGCTTTGATGATAAGTTGTAGAGCGGGTTGACATGCTATGACCTTACAAAAGTTGAGCCGACTGTTATAGAATCTTGATAGCAGTAACATTTTGTAACTAAGGTATACTACCTAAAATAGAAAATTTTCACGAAAATATTTTCTACATCTTCTAATGATTATTTGAGATCAAATTATATAATTAAACGTATTTTCATAATTACATATTTTAATAATCAATTATCTATAAATTAAGTATTTGTTATCTTATTAATTTAAATGAAGAATATTCCTTTCACAATAATTTGAATTAATATAAACTTATTATATGTTAAGACGAGCCATAAATAGTAGAAAATAATATATTTTACCTATTTACGGAAATTATCTTGTTAAATATTGAAATTTCCTGTTAACCCTCCTCAAGGAGATAACGTTTATAAAAAATGTGCCACAATCATACAAATTTTAATTATATCGAGATTCATTTATTAACTTGTGTGAGATGAGTAAATTTAATTTGAAAATAAATCATCGATTATTTGCATTAATATGAGGTCGATGATCTTACTAGACTGAATCTTTTGTACTGCTCCATCTTAAGATTAACATATCCAATTGACATGAAATATATTTTGGATAGTCCATAACGGATATAAACACTATTTCAATACATGGAGGAAGCCAACTTTCTAAGAAATCAAAGGAACAACCCCTACTCCAACACTTATAATCCAGTGTGGAAGAACCATCCAAACTTCTCTTGAAAAGGGTAACAAGTAGTTGACACTCGAGCCGCACAACCTCCGAGATTTTAGCAACCCAAACCACTGGAATAGGAAAAGAGGTCGAGTTTTGAGAAGCTAATGATGAAATGCGTAGCAAATAAGGACATCATGATTAGGAATTAGGACGACATGATTAAGAGTCAAGTTGCTTTGTTGATATGATTTTAATGATAACTCGTAGAGCATGTTCACATGCTATGACCTTATAAAAGCTGAGCTGACTATTATAGAATCATCACAGTAGTAACATTTTGTAACTAAGATATGCTACCTAAACTAGAAAAATATCAAGAAATATTTTTCTACATCCTCTAATGATCATGTGAAATCAAATTATATAATTAAAAAGTGTTGCTACAAATTGTATGAATTATATAGAGATTTAATTATTAACTTGTCTGAAATGAATAAAATATCAAAATAACATTAAATCAATTTTGGATTGTCCCTAACGGATATATACGCTATTTTATGAAAAGATTTCTCAAGTTTGAAATTAAATGTCATTATTTTCCAACTATGAAAGGTCATTGATCTAATCTGTTCCCAACCTTCAATAATGTGTTATGTTGGGATTGGAGAATCAGATTGATACGAAATCAATCGGAGATTTTTTCCAATTTATTCATGAAATAAGAATGCATCTGGTTGCATTTTTTTTAAGTAAAATAAAATTCCTTAATAAGAGTAGTAAAAGCTATTATAAAAATGAAAACATAAAATAGTGAAGTGTCGGTTGGTAAGGGTGTTATTGCTGATGTTATTGTTGTTAGGTGTTTAGGTGGTAACATGTGTGTTGAGTGTGCAACAAAGGTGACTATAATAGGTTCTCGCGTCGATGAAGCCGCTACGTAACCGCTGGAGATTACGGATCCGAGGGACTCTACCGAAACATTGTCTATATACTCGGACTACGTGCAAGAGGGCCTAAGGAGAAGGTTGTTGATTGGCGAGTCGACGTACGGATTTGGTCAGAGAGGAGAAGTCTGTAGCAAGCGTAAGCTGTCAGAGATTGACAACCTTATGTAGTTATTGTGTTTGCAGTAGGTGTGCCATGGTGAAGGTACTCCCGTTTACACCAAATAATTTTGGGCCGTCGATTGTGATTTGAGTAGAGCTCAATCGACGAATAAAATCCAATTTAGTCGATGATCGATTAAGAGAATCTACGACTAAAATCTAATTTTGTCAATGATCGACTGAGACAATCTAACTCAATCGATGGTGGATTCTCCCCGTCGATGGAAAAAATATGATTTTATAGATAATCTTGTAGATAAGATTTACAAGTGAAGATCAGAACGAAAATGTGAACCGTCATTGAAGATTCTCTATAAGTAGAAGACAGACGAGAAGATCATCAACACACGGTCAGACACTTTTGTCTTTATCTTAGTTTTAGAATAGAATCTCTAGGCATCTTTAGGACATCCCATGTAATATATTCAGCATTCATCAATGGAGTTCTTTTCTTTCCCCGCTTTCTCTTCTTTTTCTTTTTCTTTTTGAACCCAATGGGTTAGCCACGATTTGATCGCGACCTGTGGTGGTTTAATTCGCAAACACGTTTTTGGTGCCTTGAACTTGAAATGAACTACAGCGCGAATGAAAAATTCGTTGAGAAATTTGTTTGATAGCCTGACCAAGAATCGGCCGAGGCTTTGAAAATTGCCCACTGTGAGTCGGATGTGCGAATATCTATAAAGACTGTCCTTCGACATATAACGGAGTGCCTGGATAAATTGCCTCGGGACTTAGAAAATTTGCGTCACATTCAGATGCATATTCATACAAGATCCTTACAAATGGTCGTGAATGATCAACAAGTGCATGATGCTATAAGAATCAAGTCAACAGAAAGTAATCCAAAATTATAGTCAAGTGAATTCGTCATGTCATTCAAAAGTGTAAAAACGCATGTTTCCGGTAAAATCCCAGAAATGATTGTTAAGGGTGATCGAGTAGTGTGCGACGCTCCGAAAATACTATTGACTAAAACCGTTACACTATTCAGAAATATTGATTATGAATTGACGTATGACAATTTGGTTTATTGACAAGGAACAATAATTTCCTTGAAAGGTAGTGGTTTTGGACCACCTACATTAGTTTTTAAGTTATCATCGTCATTGTTTTTTTGAATGCTATCGTAATAAAAGAGAATCGATTGATTGATATTTGAAGATTCTAAGTCGATTATTTTCTTATATTTATAAAATGTTCTCTGTGTGACTCGACGGGAGAACAAATCTTTCTAGTCGATTGACTAGGGGAGAAAATCTTTCCAATGAGAGAAAAATCTACTGTCTTCCAAGAAATCTGATGGTCGCATGTTCGATCAACCTGGCAAAATCGAACATAAAAAATGTTCGTCGATTGAGATTTTTGACCGTAAGATTTTGATTAATTAAGAGAATCTCATCATTAATTGTCGTGCGGGCAAATGTTTACACCAAATAATTTTGGACCGTCGATTGTGATTTCAGTAGAGCACAATCAACGAATAAAGTTTGATTCAGTCGATGATCGATTGGGAGAATCTATGAATAAAATCTGATTTTGTCAGACAGAGAGAATCTAACTCAAGGATTCTCCCATGGAAAAAATCTAACCGTCGATGGAGGATTCTCTCCGTCGATGGAAAAAATCTAATCCAGTCTCGGATTCTCCGATGGAGAAAATCTAATAGAGGATTCCCCTAGTAGATGGAGAAAATCTGATGACGGGGAAAATCCAAGTCTCGATGGAGGATTCGCCAAGTCGATGGAGGGAATTGATGGAGGATTCTCTCCGAAGATGGAAAAAATCTGATTTTGTGGATAATCTTGTAGATAAGATTTTACAGGTGAAGATCAGAATGAAAAACGTGAACCATCGTTGAAGATTCTCTATAAATAGAAGACAGACGAGAAGATCATCAACACATAGTCAGACACATAGTTTCAGATTTCATCAATGGAAATCTTTTCTTTCCCCTCTTTCTCTAATTTTTCTTTTTCTTTTTGAATCCAATGGGTTCGCCATGATTTGATGGCGACTTGTGGTGGTTTAATTTGCAAACATCTCTGTAGGCGTCGGTGGCTACGGATCTGAAGGACTTGGCCGGGAACTAGTCCGTAACGTGGAGATGCGTGTAGTAGGACCTGGGGAGAAAGTTGCCGGCTGGCTAGTCGACGTACAGCAAGTCCAAAAGAAGGAGTTCGTAGCAGGCATAAGTGGTGAAGGACTGGTAACCTCCTGTGGACTTTTATCTTTTCGTTTTGCAGGTTATATAGAAAATACAAAAAGAGAACCCTCATTAGACAATGTCCGACATGTGGAGGATAGCACCAATGAGCTTGACCCCCGATCCATAGAAAGGACACTCCGCTTCGTAGTCATAGAAGGTCGAAACTTCCAGTCATGGTTTTGTACTCACTTTGTCTGGTTGATTTCCTTGTGATTCGACCTAGACAAAACCAAATCTCAGTAGGAGAGTTTCTTATATTGGTTAATTTAATCTTACCGATCCGTGGTTAAATAAATTAGTTTCTTACATCACAAAAGGTTTTACCTTCTACAGTGTAACCACTATTTCCAAGTATTAGTGTAAACGGGTGAAAGTGGATGTAGGCGTATTTGTCGAACCACTATAAAACATTGTGTTCTGATTTATTTTTATGCTCCTGTAAATCACGGAAGTTAAGTTTTCCGCTGTGAGGATTATGTGAGTTTGACGCGAAAGTTCTATTTAAACAGAAAGACTAATTCACTCTCTCTTAGTCACAATCAAAGGGCCAACATGTTTCAATTGTGTCCATCTTAGAAGCTTTAGCTGAATAGTAGGAGGAACCCCTATTTCGGAGGAACCCCTTACACAAAAGGAGATTCCGGAGGAAGCTGCTACTGATGATGATGCGGCCATTGATCATGTGCTGGAGGATGATAAGGTGGGTGATCAGGTTCTGGAGGACGAAAACCCTCTAGCTGCTGATGAGGAAGAGGTGCTGAAGGGCGACCCCGTCACTTTCGTCCCACAACCTTCTGTCTCACCTGACCCCAAGTTGAAAGGAAGGGCTGCTACACGAACTACATCTACAGAAATCAATCCTCTTATGGCTTCTAGGAGTGTATCCACAAGGACACACCTGAAAAGAAAAAGCCCTAAGATGTTGGCAAGTCCATGGAGCAAGAGGTCATGAAAAAAACTAAAGCTTCCAATGATAGCACTGCTCAGGTAACGTCTGCTACATCCTGCGTGGAGATAGAGCGAGTTGTGAATCCGTAAATTGTGCTTCCCAGTGATGTTGTTAGTTGGCAAATCGCCGCAAGTAAGCGCATAGATTTTGGTTGGTTTACTGCTCGTGATATAGATATCACACCCATATATGAGACGCTGGACTTGAAAGAGTTTTGTGAGGCTTATATTCAGGTTGTTGTAGTCAGGATCTATGAGTTCTACGAGAACCTCACCAGTTATAGGGTTAAACACTTTGTTAAGCATGTCAAGACTATGGTTGATGGTATAACTCTGGTATACTCCGTCAACAAGGTCAACACGATGTTTGCTTGCAAGGAGCATGCTCCATTTACTATGCCTGACAAGAACAGGTCCTACAGCGTGATACTTGGATCCAAAGTGAAGCTGCCACAGTACTTTGAGTCTGCTACTCTTGACTTACGGAAGCAGATCCTTCATCTTTTAGTGATCTCTTGCTTTCTTCCACAAACCGGGAACCTGGACACGGTCACTCCAAGGGATGCTCAAATCATAGAGCACCTCCTGACAGGAACATTGTTCAATCTGGAAGCATTGATTTTTGGCCATATGGAAGCTTGCGTGAAAGCCAAGGATAAAGCTTTTTCACATCATGGAGCACCTCCTGACAGGAACATTGTTCAATCGTGAAATTGATGCAATCCCTCTAATGCGCCTAAAAAGTGGGATATTGGTACATTAGGAGTTAGATCATATCCAACATGCAATATGTGAGGAGTTCGAGTGGCTAGGTGCTGAAGTCAAAGGCCAAGGAGGCTCGCCAGAAGGAAGTTCCCGCTCCTTCTGAGATGAAAGGGAAAGTTGTTGTAACAGCACCTGCTGTTAAAGCAACTGCTATGAAAGCATATGTTGTTAAAGCAACTGTGTGAAGACACCTGTTGTTCCAATACCTACTGCCTCAGATCGCCCTCAAGAATGTTCTACCTCCTCGTCCCTGCCCTCACTCAGCAAGGACCTTGTTGTTAAAGCAACTGTTGTGAAAGCACCTACTGTTCAAGTCTCTCCTGCGTCTGATCGCCCTTGAGAAGGTTCTACCTCCTCGTCTCTGCCTTCACTCATCAAGGACCTGCAACGGCAAGTTGCTACACAAATTGAAGAGATTCAGGTCCTTAAAAAGATGGTCACGGGGTTGGTTCACACTGTTGCACGCCAGGAGAAGCTCCAGCGTGACAATCTTGAGGCGCCTCCTATGGAGTAATGCCTTCTATTTTTTCGTTTATCAGTACCTACGACTAGATCCTGTAGGAGTTTAATGGTCTTGCTATGGTTTTGATGTAATAAGTGTCATATAAACATGCAGTCCCCATTTTTGGATGACCTATTTCAACTTTCAACAGTTTTGATTTATCCTCTACTTGCTATTTGTGTATTACTTCTATAGAATGCTACTTCTTTGTTTCTATCTCCTACTCATTTTGATATGACAAAAAGGGGAAGATATTATGGAAATATTATGAGAAATATGAAGTAACGATTAAGGGGGAGATTTAAAGAGATATAGCCCAAGTTGATTCTCAAAAATCTCAAGAATTCTTGAATATTTAGTGGGATAGAAGGTTCATCCACTATGTGGTGTATCAACCTTCTAATAGAGAACGCAAAATTTGAGTACAACTCGTTTTTGTTACGAGTGCAAAAGTACATGCTACTGTCGAGCTAAATATACAGGTGCCTTGTCCATGTAATCTGTTCAAGCTATATGTTTATACAGAAGTTTTTGCATTCTGCGAAAGTACAAACTCTTTCCTTCCCTACCTTAGGGGAGCTTGGTTTATCATCTTTGCATTAACATATCTCGTATGGATAATTATTTTGTCATTACCAAAAATGGGGAAATTTTTAATATGATTTTGATGATGAGTCGTAGAGAAGGTTGACCTGCTAAGACGTTACATATGCTAAGTTCACCGATACAGAGGCCTGACAGCAGTAACCTCCAATAACTAAGATCTACTTCCTAAAATTGGAGAAATAACAAGAAAATATTTTCTACATCTTCTAATGAACGTTTGAGATCAAATTATGTGATTAGAAAATATTTACATAATTAGATATTTTAATAATTATTATTAGTTATCTTATGAAGAATATTCATATGAATATTTATTATCTAGATAAGAAAAACCATAAAAAGTCGAAAATAATATGTTTGTTCTATTTACGAAAATTATATTGTTAAATATGAAAATTTCCTATCAACCCTCTGTGAGAAGATAATATTAATATGAAACATCCTACATTCATACAAATTGTATGAATTACATCGAGATTCAATTATTAAGTTGTCTAAGAAGAATAAATTTAATTTGGAAATAAATCATTGATTATTTCCATTAATAAGAGGTTGATCATCCGATTAGGTCGAACCTCCAATAGTGCTCTATCTTGACATTAAAATATGCAATTGACAATAAATAAATTTTGGGTAGTCCCTCACAGATATATGTGCTATTTCATGATAAGATTTCTCAAGTTGAAAATTAAATATCATTTCTTTCCAACTACAGATAGTCATTGATCTAATCGCTCCCTAACCTTCTATATTGTGTTATCCTGGAATTGGAGAATCTAATTGATATGAAATCAATTAGAGATCATCACCGATTGATTCATGCATTATGAGAATGCATCTGGTCACATTTGTTTTTTAGTAAAATAAAATTCCTTAATAAGAGTAGGTGAAAGCTAGTATAAAAATGAAAACGTAAAACAATTAAGAGTCGGATTCTAAGGGTGTTGTTGTTGTTAGGTGTTGAGGTGATAAGGTGTGCGTTGAGTGTGCTGGACGGAGTCTCCCAGCAAGCGTTCTCGCAGGATGTGACTACAACATGTTTTGCATCGGTGAAGCCGCTCCGTAGACGTTGGTGGTTACAGATCTGAGGGACTTGACTGGAACAATATCCGTGACGTTGGATTGCGTGCAACCAGGCCTGGGGAGAAGAGTTGTTGGTCCGCGAGTCGGCATACAGAGTTGGTCGGAGAGAAAGAGTCCTTAGCAGGCGTAAGCGATCAGGGACTAACAACTTTCTGTAGTCATTTAACTTGTTGTTTGTGCAGTGTGTCTGTCTTGGTGAAGTCACTCCATAGGCGTGGGTGACTATGGATCTGAAGGACTTGGCAAGGAAGTTATCCGTAATGCCGAGTTGCATGCATCAGGACTAAGGGAGAAGGTTGCTGACTGGCGATTCGATGTACAACAGGGTTAAGAGAAAGAGTCCGTAGCAAGCACAAGTGATAAGGCATTGGTACCTGTAGACGTTTATCTTTTTGTTTTGCAGGTTATATAGAAAATACAAAAAGCGAAGCCCATTTGACGACGTCTAATCACAAGGATGATAGCACCGCTGAGCCTGATCCCACATCCATTAAAAGGATAACGCACTATTGAGTCACAAAAAGCTGAACCTTCTAGCAAGTGTTCTATACTCATTTTGTCTGGCCGATTTCCTTGTGATTCGACCTGGACGTGACCAAATCTCAGCAAGAGAGTTTCTGGTACTGGTTAAGTTAATCTTACTGCTTTGTGGTTAAAAAAATTGTTTTCTTATACTACACAAGGTTCTACCTTCTATACAATGATCACTATTTTCAAGTATTAGTGAAAACGGGTGAAAGTGGATGGAGGCGTATTTTGCCCAACCACTATAAAAACATTGTGTTCCGATTTATCTTTAAGCTCTTGTAAATCACAGAATTGTGAGGTTTCTGTGAGTTTGTCATGAAAATTCTATTTGAACAAAAAGACTAATTCGCCCCCTCTTTGTCACAATCAAAGGGCCAACATGTTTCAATTAGAAACTTCGAGAATCAATTCAGTCAGCTCGCTCATGCATTGAACTTGCAACAACATGGAGGGTTTCTGAGTGATACTGAGATTAATCCACGAGAGCATGTGAAGGCCATAACCTTCAAGAGCAATAGGGCGCTTGTAGAAGTGCCATCAAAGAGCCATTTGAGTGACACAACCAAGACGAAGGGGATCAATCGTCATCGAGAAGAACTGAACAATGAAGGGATGAAAACATCCATGCCAGACGGAGGAATTGACCATGAAATTCAAAAATCTCACATAACTGCAGAGGCGTATCCTCTAAATTTGAAGGATACAAGCTTCTACATTTTGTGGATGAAATAGCGTACAATGACACATCCGACATTTCTGAAGGACATGTCCTTCCCACGACAAACCAATCTACCATTCATTCAAGTAAAACCTTTAATTCATTGAAGCAATCTAAGGTGAGTCTAGGATCTAACATGGAGAAACAAGACCGACCACCACATCCATTCCCTCAAAGAGCTCGGAAGCACGATGAAGCCCAATTCCGTAAGTTTCTTGATGTGTTTAAAAACCTTCGTATTAACATTCCCTTTGTTGAGGCTCTTGAGCATATACCGAACTACTTCAAGTTCATGAAAGATGCATTGTCGAGGAACTGAAGTCTAGGTGAGTTTAAAACCATTGCACTGACGGAGGAGTGTAGTGTCATATTGCAACAAAACATTAAAGCTAAAGGATCTAAGTCGCTTCACTATCCCATGCACTAATAGGTCTCAATTCAATGGTAAGGCATTATGTCATCTTGGTGCAAGTATCAATCTCATGCCCTTATCCATATACAAGGACTTAGGTCTAGGGGAGGTTAAACCTACATTTGCAACATTAAAGTAAGCTAACAGATCAATAACTTATCCTAGGGCTATTATTGAAGATGTTCATGCTAAAGTGGATAAGTTTATTTTTTTTTCGCAGATTTTGTATTTTTAGACTTTGAGGAAGATGATGATTTCCATATCACTATAGGGAGGCCATTATTGGCTATAGGTAGAGCCCTCAATGGTGTTAAAAAAGGTGAATTAACCATTGGGGTTAACGATTAGGAGGTAACATTTAACGATTTTAAGTCGATGAAATGACCAAGTGAACCTGTTGAATGACTTTTTATTGATGTTTTAAATAAGTACTCTATCAAAACGCTCTCTTATGATCCACTCAAAGCTCCATTGAAATTGGCATCATTTGATGATGAAGAATCACAAGAAGCGATAAATTGGTTGTGATCACACTTGTCGAAGGCGGCAAATTAAATACTCTAACAAACCTAACTAACTTGTAGATATGGTAAGTAGAGGTCGTTCCCACAGAGAATCAATAGAGAAAAATTCCTAACGGTTGCACGTTTAACGATATCCAGGTCAAGTCGAACAAGATGGAATGAGAGCAGAAAATAGAATGCAAATAAACGATAATTCAATCAAATAGTAAAAGCCTAGGACAATCAACTTCTCCTAACGAATTATCTAACTCGTTCGTTCCTTTCTCCAGTTATCTAATTCTCAAGTTACTAACCTAGGGTTCGATTATCTCCTTACGCCTCTCCCGAGTGCTTTAAGAACGTATTCCCTATATTGAGCTATTCACTCTATTCCTAGGCAATTAACTAGTGGGACTCCATTATGCAACAGCCCTAAATGGTTACCTAAGGCGATTTGGTATCCTCATATCCTTCTCGCGAATTAGCTTCGTTTTCCAACGTGATGCTAACTTAGGCTATTCAATCAACGACTTAACCCAAACAACCTTTCCAAGCCCGAATAGGTTTCCAGATCAAATTAATTGGTGATCAGTCAATTAATTGCATTAAGATCAAGATATGAATAAGTAACCACACGAATTCAAATAACACGGAGAAAAGGAATTCATTCGTTAAATAAAGTCGTTAAGTTCCATTGAAATCCTAGAAAACGGAATTAGTTCATAACGTAAACGAAATTCAACCCAAGTTAAAAAAAAAATGATAACGACATAGCAATCAAGGGGCAAGAAAAGAGAAACGCCCTCTCGATCTTCCGATCTGAGAAATAGTAGCCACGTCCCGATCTCCGCTTCAACCCTAGCCATCACCTCTTTCTCCGTTCCCGAGTCGACTGTCTCCTCCCTCTTCCTTCAAAGAAAAAGACTCCCTAGGGTTGCCTCTAAAAACTGAATATGTAGTTCCCCTCTAAAAAGATTTCTTAAGATTCTCCAAATCTAAATAAGATTTCTTGGGAGAATAAAATAAAATAACCTAAAAGTACCAAATAAGTGACTAGTTGATCCTCTATTTCTTCATAATGCAGTCTCAGGAAGACTTGAAGAATTCCTCAAGCGATTTGAACATAGTTTCGCAGGAGCATCCCTTCACTCCACAGAACTCCCAAGGACGCGTCCCTGAGAACAGAGGGACGCGTCCTTCTGCACTCTGTCCAATTTTCGCTCATCTTCACGTTACTTCATCCAAGCTTCAAGATCTCCTTCATTTTCCTGCATTAAAACACGACAAACCATGAGACATCAACAAGATAAACGATTCAAATCAAAATAGATTCAAAAACTAAGAAAATAACAAAGATCGACTTAAAATCGAATTAAACAAAAAATCACTCAAATCCTACCAAATTCCTATCAATACTCGAACGACTAACCACATAAAGCATCATTAGGGATACGAAATAACCCTACTTTTGTAGAGTTATCACACCCCCAAACCTACAATTTGCCAATCCTTGAGCAAATGGAAAGAGACAAACACAAAGATAACTCTTCAGCAATACCCAACTCAATCCAATCTGAGTAAGCCTCTCTCTATTCTCAGCAATGCACATGCTCACTACCGTGGGTCGAGTCAATTGTCAAGAAAAACAATTCAATTTGATCAAACTTCACGTAAATGTTCAAAACGATCATCTCTGTATGTCATGTAGTGAAATCAACAATTAAAGACTTATAATAAAACATATTAGATCGGCACTTTGTAGAAAACTAACCAAACACTAACCATCCACTCGTCCTCAGGATTTTCAACAATTTTCTTCACACAACCTTTATTTCAGCTATACGACTCAAAATGTTTCATCACATTCTAGTGTACCCATGTAACAAGTATTTGATCAATGACACCCACTCCAGTTAGACCAAGGCATTAGGCAATGAACCACCCCTGGGATCTCATTCTCGAGTACACCAAAAGGACTCACACCACAAGTACATATTTAGGTGCCAATCACATTTCATTCACTTTTTTTTTACTTTTCTTTTCACACGCCTAAACATTGGTACTCAGAGCCTTGGTAACTTTTTTTTTTTAAACGTGCTTCAAATCAATGTCTAGCCAGCCCCACTCAGCACCAACTACTATGCGTTATTAGATTTCTAGAATTGTTTTCACTCACTACCAATCCATACCGAGAAATCATTGCCCAATAAAAAAAACAACAGTTTAATCACCCAATTATGTTCAATTTTCACTTTTCCATAAGTCGTAAGCATGTGCATAATAATTCATCATCGAACAAGGATCAGCTCATCAAAGATATCGTCAAGTTCACTGAAGAGTTTGACATGCCTAGACTTACCCTGAAAATTACCTAAAAATCAAAACACCACTAGCAAGCGTGTTCCAAGCTCAAATCAAGAGACAAAATAGAAATGACAATCAACCCAAACAACGTAAATCAGCATAATTGCAGCACCCCCAAACCTAGACTAAACATCGCCCCGATGTAAATATGAATAGTAAGAGATGAAGGGAAAGAAACACTCCCTTGGGGCGAGCTAGTCGTTGCTGTCATCATCATCATTTTCCTCCTCAAAGTCTGGGGGGTTGTCATTTTCCGAACCAAGCTCCTCCTCCTTCTGGAAGTCAGCTAGTGAAGGGATACTTGGATGACCCGTCATGTCGATCCCAGGCGTTGCGTCGTGGAACCGAAACATTTCCCCCACCCTTCGGAAGCACAGCTCCATATATGACGTTCGGATTTCGTCGTTTAGTTCTAATTGAAGCATCTGCTCCTCTATGCTTGATCCAACTCCTCTAGAACTCGATGATGTGGCCTGTCTAGCCTTCACAACTTTTGAACGTCGTTTACGTCTTTCCTCCGTTGATTGCACAAGACCATTAATATAACTCTCATTCATTAACGTGCCTGGTAGAACGAGTTCCTCATGCGCAGCCTTTGGGATGCCAAATTGTTGACAGAGTATGGTAATCAAGTATGGAAACCAAAATCCCCATTTGGTGCTGCTAGCTGATTGCAGAATAGCTCTGTGAATGAGTTTGCCAACATTGATCCTTTTCCTTTTAGAATCGAATAAATCAAGATGGCTCAGTTCTTTCTGCACATATTGACATTAGTATCCGGCAACATTGTATGGGAGACAAAGTAAAACCAAGCCTTGGCCACATTCATTAAAGCTCTTCGTGGAATCGCCATGAATTCATTTTGAGCCATAATCCATGATCCCTCCGTGTTCGTCAAAGCCTGACTTACCGCCGCAGCTTGTGTTGCCGTAAATTCACCGGTCATTAACTCTTCGTAGTCGTCTACCTCAGGAATAGGTATATGGAAGCAATCGTTTATGGTTCTTCCATCAAAGG
This sequence comes from Melastoma dodecandrum, assembly GCA_029817715.1. NCBI lineage: Eukaryota > Viridiplantae > Streptophyta > Magnoliopsida > Myrtales > Melastomataceae > Melastoma > Melastoma dodecandrum. The sequence continues at coordinate 2,265,135 of JARUPY010000434.1, forward strand.
GCACTTGCTTTCCCCTCACCTGCACCATATAATTCTTGTGGTCGGGGGCATAAGAATAAAATTCACTGACTATAGTATTAATGGCCAGGTTACGTAGTGCGAGCAATTGCCCCCAACCCTTTGTGGTAACAGAAATTAATACCCAATGCACAAATTGTGGTCAACTTCCTAATTGCATCCCACGCTCCGCAATAAATCCCTTGTTTTTTGTCATAGCTTCGGTGAATCGGCTTTTTGCTACCTCAGAGACAAATTTCGCGTCCATGCCTTGTCGCGGCCTCTTCGATCCCATTTCTTACTCCTCCAATCCAAAACTAGGAGAACGCAAGGAGTTCACGAGAGCTTACCCGAAATGGCTGAGGAGGTGTTATTGGCGTTGACAACGTCGGATACTAACAATGGGCGACGTGGGTGGCTTGATTTGAGCCCCGATTTTCGGATAGGTAGTGTTCCTCCAACTCCAACGACGGTAACCGCAGACGGGGAGTGAGGCGGCTGCACAAAAGAAAAAAAGGTTAGGGTTGTCACTTAAAAACTTATAACTACTTTATATTTATTTTTATTTTTATTTTTGAAGGACGCGTCCTTCAGATTGGAGGACGTGTCCTCCATGGGTCTGTAGGATTGCAGAATGCCCGAGGTCGCGTCCTTGGCTTTGAGGGACGCGTCCCTAAACTTTCTGTAAAATAAAAAATGTCAATAAAAAGCAAAATAAAAAGACGAACTTATGCAAAAATAACAATGAAATTGAAAATAAAAATAAACTCGGGTTGCCACCCGAGAAGCGCTTGATTTATAGTCATCGGCTTGACTTTCTTGTCGTTTTCAAGCCTCTTTCAAGTGAATCGAGGATGTTTCACGGTCAAAACTTACCCGATAATGTTTTAGCCGTTGTCCATTTATTTTGAATATCCTTCCGGAACTCTCTTCTAATACTTCAATTGCTCCATATGGGAATACTTCAACAACTCGGAAAGGGTACAATTTGAGTCGAGAGTTGAATAACGATACCAATTGGCCTGTCTCGAAGTGTCTGGGCATGATCTTACCGTCATGCCAATTCTTTTTCTTATCCTTGTACACTCTCGTACTGTCATATGCCTGCAACCGAAGTTCATCGAGCTCATTCAATTGAAGTAATCGTCTTTCACCAACTTCTTCAAGATTTAGGTTCAACTTTTTCAGAGCCCAATACGCTTTGTGCTCGAGTTCCACGAGAAGATGACATGCCTTGCCAAAAACCATTCTGTATGGTGACATCCCAATTGGATTTTTATATGCTGTCCTGTATGCCCAAAATGCATCGTCTAGCTTCGTTGACCAATCCTTCCTCGTTGGACATACCGTTTTCTCTAAAATGCGCTTGATTTCCCGATTAGAGTCTTCGACTTGCCCGCTCGTCTGTGGGTGATACGCTGTAGCTATCTTGTGCTTGATACCATACTTCTTCAGGAGTTGATCAAAAACTTGCACACGACTTTAGAATCATTAGAAGACAAAGCTACTGCTTCCACCCACTTTGAAACATAATCAACAGCCATAAGGATGTACTTATTATTGAAAGATGAAATAAAGGCATCTCATGTCTCCTGGTGTTGTTTCCCACGTGTTGACACCTGTCACAAGATGAATCGTGATTGTAAAACTTTATATGAATCCTTGAAAAGAGTCGGCCAATAGAATCGTGATTGTAAAACTTTATCCTCTGTTCGGTCTCCTCCAAAGTGTCCACCATAGGGTGATGAGTGGCAATGTTCGAGGATACCTTTGATTTCCTCCACTGGCACACATCTCCTGATAACTTGATCAGCACAATGCTTAAAGAGAAACGATTCATCCCACATGTAATAGCGTACATCATGCAAAAATTTCTTCTTTTGTTAAGGAGTAAAGTCGGAGGGAACATGGTCTGAAACAATATAATTCACAAAGTCGGCATACCAAGGGCACAACAAATCGGTCGTAGCAAACAATTGTTCATCAGGGAATGACTCATTAATTACCGTATAGTCATGCGATGAAGTCTCATTTTCTAACATTAATAAATGATCAGCAACTTGGTTCTCGGATCCCTTTCTGCCCCTAATTTCAAGGTCAAACTCTTGCAAAAGAAGAACCCACCTGATAAGTCGCGGTTTTGCCTCCTTCTTTGAGATTAAGTGCTTGATGGCAGAATGGTCAGTGAACACAATAACTTTCGTACCGACAAGATAACTCCAAAATTTATCAAAGGCATAGACAATCGCAAGCAATTCTTTTTCTGTGATAGTGTAATTTACCTGAGCATCATCAAGAGTTCGACTCGCATAGTAAATGACATGAAATACCTTATTCACTCGTTGTCCTAGAACGGCTCTAACTGCGTTATCGCTTGCGTCACACATTAATTCAAATGGTAAATTCCAATCAGGTGCAATAACTATAGGGGCAGAAATCAACCTTTGTTTGAGCTTGTTGAAGGCACTAAGACAATCATCATCAAAAATAAAGGATCTATCCTTTTCTAAGAGATTGCAAAGTGGCTTGGAAATTTTGGAAAAATCCTTGTTAAATCTTCTGTAAAATCCTACGTGTCCAAGAAAACTCCGGATTGATTTGACTGATGTTGGTGGCGGCAACTTTTCGATCATTTCTATCTTTGCTCAATCCACTTCAATCCCCTTGTTTGATATCCTGTGTCCAAGAACAATACCCTCTCGAACCATAAAATTACATTTTTCCCAATTTAAAATAAGGTTTGTTTCTTCACAACGTTTCAGCACACGAGCTAAATTTGTCAAGCAATCATCAAAAGACATTCAAAAGATGGAAAAATCATCCATAAAAACTTCAGGGCACTGCTCAACCATATTAGTGAAAATAGCCATCACGCATCTCTGAAATGTAGCTGGGGCAATACATAACCCAAAGGCATTCGACGAAAAGCAAAAGTACTATACGGGCATGTAAAAGTAGATTTTCTTGATCTTCTGTGGCTATGGCAATTTGGTTTTATCCAGAATAACCATCTAAAAAATAATAAAATCCTTTACCCGCTAGACGATCCAACATTTGATCTATAAAAGGAAGTGGGAAGTGATCCTTTCTAGTGGCTTTATTCAACTTCCTATAATCCATGCAAACTCGCCAACCAGTCACCGTTCGCATGGGAATGAGCTCACTCTTTTCGTTGGAGACAACGGTCATCCCACCTTTCTTAGGTACACACTGCACAGGACTCACCCACAAACTGTCAGAAATCGGATATATTATACCTGCATCAAGCCATTTGATGATTTCCTTCTTGACTATTTCCTTCATGTTTAGGTTGAGTCGTCGTTGATTCTCCACTGAAACCTTATGGTTTTCTTCCAACAGAATCTGGTGCATCCAAATTGATGGACTGATACCTCGAATATCAGCAATTGTCCACTCCAATGCTCGTTTATATTCCCTCAAGTCTCGAAGTAATTTTTCTTCCTATGTCACTGTTCATGCCGATGAAATAATAATGGGTAGAGTTTCATTACTTCCAAGATATGCATACCTCAGGTGTTCAGGTAATGGTTTTAGCTCTAATTGGAGTGGTTCTTCAATCGATGGTTTCATCGAATTATGCGGCATCTCCAAAGCTTCAAAATGTGCTCCCCTTAACATTTGCATCCATTGATTTTATCACTTCTTGTACTTCTTCATTGTCGGATGACATTGAATTCATTGCAATTTCAAGTGGATCATGATAGGGCATCTCGGTAGAGTACCTATTCAAAACATCAATCAAAAAGCATTCATCAGGTTCACTCGGGTATTTCATCAATTTTAAAACATTAAAGGTTACCTCCTGATCATTAACTCGAATAGTCAATTCACCCTTTTGAATATCAATGAGGGCTCTACCTGTTGCCAAGAATGGCCTCCCTAAAATGATGGGAATATTCTTATCTTCCTCAAAATCCAAAACTACGAAATCCGCTGGGACGATAAGCTTATCCACCTTAACAAGCACATCTTCAACAATACCCCTAGGATATGTTATTGATCTATCAGCTACCTACAACGTCACAGACGTAGGTTTCACTTCCCCCAAACCTAACTCATGGTATACAGATAAAGGCAAAAGATTGATACTCGCGCTAAGATCACACAAAGCCTTACCATGGAATTGTGAGCCGATAGTACAAGGGATAGTGAAACTACTTGGATCTTTTAGTTTATGAGGAAGTTTTTGTTGCAATATGGCACTGCATTCTTCCGTTAGTGCAACGGTTTCAAACTCACCTAACCTTCTTTTCTTCGATAGAATGTCCTTCATGAACTTGACGTAGCTCAGCATCTGCTCAAGAGCTTCTGCAAAAGGAATGTTAATACGGAGTTTCTTAAACATGTCGAGAAACTTACGGAATTGGGCTTCATCATGCTTCTTAGCTCTTTGAGGGAATGCAAGTGGTGGTCGTTCTAGCTTCCCCATGTTGAGTATTATCCAAGTGGGACGATGTGGTTGTTCAGTTGGGGGAAGGACACATCCTTCAAATGACAGGGTTGCGTCCTTCTGTGCTACTTCTTCCACAGAATGTTCAGAGACGCATCCTTCAGATCCAGAGGACACATCCTTCACGGTTATGTGAAAATTCAGAAATTCATGATCTCGTCCTTTGTTCAGCCTGGATGTGTTCGCCCCCTCATTGATTGGTTCTTGTGGAAGATCACTGATCTCACTTGACTTTTTATTGTCACTCGACCGAATCTTTGGTGGTACTTCTTCAAGTGCCCGGCCGTTTCTCAAAGTTACTGCTTTAACATATTCTCGTGGATTAACCTCAGTATCACTTGGCAACCCTCCTTGTTGACCGTGTTCAAGGCTTGAGCGTGCTGACTGACTTGATTCTCCAAGTTCCTGATTGATGCTGTTTGATTTTTTATTATGGCATCTTGATTCGCCATGTACTTCATCATCAAATCCTCAAAATTCATCTTCTGTTTTGTTCTGGGGCTTTGGGTTACTGAAACCCCGGAGGTTGTGTTGCTAGATGATCCACTGTTTGTCGCTTTTTCCAAGAAAAGTTAGGATGGTTCCTCCAGCCTGGATTATACGTGTTGGAATAGGGATTATTCCTTTCATTTCCTATAAAATTGACCTCCTCCATGCTAGCAGAACATTGATCTGTTATATGTCCACCACCGCAAATATCACATCCTCTAGTTGTACTTTGGATGGACTGTACATTCACCGACTCAAACTTCTTGGCCAACGCCGATATCTGTGTTTGAATAGACGTGAGTGCATCGAGTTCATAAACACCTGAAATTTTTTTACCATTTATTCGGTCAATTGATTGACTCGGTACACAAGTCCTCCTCATAATTTCCAGAAGCTCTCTTCCTTCCACATATGATTTTCGTAGGAATGATCCGTTCGACGCTAAGTTGAGGTCCTTGCGCGATGATTCCGGCAACCCATTGTAAAAAGCTTCCAATTGTCGCCATCCCGGTAAATCATGGTACGGGCATTGAATTAATAAATTTTTGAAGCGCTCCCAAGCCTCCATGAAAGTTTGTGTCTCATGTTGCTTGAATGTGCTGATTTCATTCCTCATCTAGGATATCTTGGATTGCTGGAAATATTGGTATAAGAATGCTTCTTCCATCTGTTCCCAGGTACTAATTGATCCCGCCGGTAACGAGTTCAGCCAACTCCATGCTCTATCCTTCAAGGAGAAGGGAAATAACTTCAATCGAACTGCATCCCGTGGCACTCCGTTTTGCCTGAAATTATCGCAGATGCTTAAGAACTTGCTCAAATGCTCATGTGGATCCTCGATCGGTGATCCACGAAACATCACTGAATTCCGAGTCATCTGAATAATTGTTGTCTTTATCTCAAAGTCCCGAGCTTGAATCGCAGGCGCAACGATACAGAACCGGTTAATGTGAGGCTTTGCTGAAGTGAATTCCACCATCGGCCTGTTATCAATGTTCCGCTGACTCTCGTTCTGTTGAGTTGGAATTAGGTTTCCGTCCATGTTGCTTTGTTGTGCACTAGCTTTCTCACAAACCAGTCTATGGAAAGTCCTTTCGATTTCAGGAACAAAAGGAAGAATTTCTGTACTTCGAGTTCGTCGCATACACCTAATATTAAAATATCAAAAGAACAGAGTAAAAAAAATAAAACAAATTGAACGTCAAATAGATATACGTGATGACAGTAGAAAAAAATTTCTCAAAATTGATTCCCCCGCAACGGCGCCAAAATTTGAACACGCTTGTCGAAGGCGGCAAATTAAATACTCTAACAAACCTAACTAACTTGCAGATATGGTAAGTAGATGTCGTTTCCACGGAGAATCAACAGAGAAAAATTCCTAACGGTTGAACGTTTAACGATATCGAGGTCAAGTCGAACAAGATGGAATGAGAGTAAAACAGAAAATAGAATGCAAATAAACGATAATTCAATCAAATAGTAAAAGCTTAGGACTATCAACTTCTCCTAACGAATTATCTAACTCGTTCATTCCTTTCTCCAATTATCAAATTCTCAAGTTACTAACCTAGGGTTCGATTATCTCCTTATCTCCTGAGTGCTCTAAGAGCGTATTCCCTGTATCGAGCAAATCACTCTATTCCGAGGCAATTAACTAGTGGGAACCCATTATGCAACAACTCTAAGTGGCTACCTAAAGCGATCCGGTATACTCCTATCCTTCTCGCGAATTAGCTCCATTTTTCAACGTGACGCTAACTTAGGCTATTCAATCAACGGCTTAACCTAAACAACTTTTCCAAGCCCAAATAGGTTTCCAGACCAAATTAATTGGTGATCAGTCAATTAATTGCATTAAGATCAAGATACGAATAAGTAACAACACAAATTCGAATAACACGGAGAAAATGAATTCACTCGTTAAATAAAGTCGTTAAGTTCCATTGAAGTCCTAGAAAACGGAATTAGTTCATAACGTAAACGAAATTCAACCCAAGTTCAAAAGAAAATGATAACGACATAGCAATCAAGGGGCAAGAAAAGAGATACGCCCTCTTGATCTTCCGATCCGAGAAGTAGTAGCCTTCAACCCTAGCCGTCACCTCCTTCTCCGTTCCCGAGTCGATTGTCTCCTCCCTCTTCCTTCAAGAAAAAGACTCCCTAGGTTTGCCTGTAAAAACAGAATATGTAGTTCCCCTCTAAAAAGATTTCCTAAGATTCTCCAAATCTAAATAAGATTTCTAGGGAGAATAAAATAAAATAACCTAAAAGTACCAAATAAGTGACTAGTTCATCCTCTATTTCTTCATAATGCAGTCTTAGGAAGACTTGAAGAACTCCTCAAGCAATTTGAACATAGTTTCGCAGGGTGCGTCCCTTCACTCCACAGAACTCCCAAGGACTTGTCCCTGAGAACAGAGGGACGCGTCCTTCTACTCTCTGTCCAATTTTCGCTCATCTTCACTTTACTTCATCCAAGCTTCAAGATCTCCTTCATTTTCCTGCATTAAAACACGACAAACCAAGAGACATCAACAAGATAAACTATTCAAATCAAAATAAATTCAAAAACTAAGAAAATAGCAAAGATCGACTTAAAATAGAACTAAACTAAAAATCACTCAAATCCTACCAAATTCCTATGAATACTCGTACGACTAACCACATAAAGCATCATTAGGGATACGAAATAACCCTACTTTTATGGAGTTATCAAGTAGGAAGCCACACCATGGATGTCGAAGTTTACACACCGTGAACCCTTGGAATGCCACATAATCCAGTGAAGCTGTCAATTGAAAAGCCACCGCAGTTAAAGCTAAAGTCGTTACTTGGACACTTGAGATATTCATATCTTGGAAGTGCTAAAACTTTACCCGTTATTATTTCTTCGACACTAACAATTGTGCAGGAAGAATTGGGGTGCTAAGGGAACACAAGCAAGCCTTGGGATGAATAATTGTCAACATTCGAGAAATAATCTTATAGAAAATCATCAAATGGACTGATGAAGCACTCAGGAAGTACAGTATCAAGACATGAGAGCCAAGACAAGTGAACAAGTCAAAGTCTCTAATGAATAAATCAACCAAATCTTAGAGAAAACAGTTTGCCCAACGAGAAAAGATTGGTAAGCAAAGTTGGGTGATGCAGTGTGGGCATGTGTAATACCATATAAAAATTCAATAGGAATGTCGCCATATAGGCTGTTGTTTGATAAGGAATGTCACTTTCCTGCAAAACTTAAGCACAAGGCGTACTGGGCTTTGAAAAAATTGAACTTTAATTTAGAGACAGCCGGTGAAAGACGGCTCCTTCAATTGAGCAAACTTGAGGAATTTTATTTGCAAGCATATGAAAGTGCACGAATGTATAAGGATAGGACAAAGAAATGACATGATGGCATGATCCTTCCTTGGCAGTTCGAGCAAGGTTAATCGATTTTGTTATTCGACTCCCGACTCAAATTACTCTCTGGGAAGTTAAAATCGCGATGGTCGAGGCCATTTCGAGTTGTTGAGGTATCACATGGTTCGATTGAGGTATTATAAGAGAGTTTGAGGAGAATTTTCAAAGTGAATAGGGAACGATTAAAGCATTATCGAAGAAGCTTCGAGAGGTAGCCTTGATTTATCTGAAGGAGGAGTAAAGAAACAAGAAAGTCAAATCGATAACTATAAATCAAGCACTTCTAAGAAGGCTACCAGAGTCTATTTTTTGTTTATTTTACTATTCTTCTTTTTTTTGTTGGTTTTATATTGGAGAGGTCGACGTGTGCTTAAATTTTGGAGGACGCAGCCTTGACGAAGGTAGGAAGCATAGATTGATGAAGGACGCCACCATTTTTTTTTGTTGGTTTTGTATTGGAGAGGTTGACGTGTGCTTGAATTTTGGAGAACGCAACCTTGACGAAGGTAGGAAGCATAGATTGACGAAGGACGCAACCTTGCCATATCAGCTCATCATATAACCGTGGAGGACGTGTACTCCAACTCCAAGATTAATATGATGTGCATTCCAATATCCCATCGTGGGGAAAATTCCATCAAATTGAGGAGCAAGTTTCAAGTGAAGGTATTGTTGAGACAATGGCCACACTAAGAGGGGGTGAATTAGTGTCTTTCGTTCATATTGATTTTTCTGGATAACAAAAACACTTTTTCTGATTTGTCAAAGCGATCGTGTATATTGTACGAAATCGTACTCAAACGTACTTCTGAAACAGGTAGTCTTGATAACAGAAGGTTAGTAATACAGAATAAACAACACGATAAATTAAATTATGGTTTAGCCAACTCGACCTATTTCTACAAAGGCACGTATAAAAATGGCATTATTAGAAAATGGCATGTATAAAACTGGGTAATTTCTATTATTAGAAAATGGCATGTATAAAAAGTTCTATATAGAGGTATAGCTTCTCATATACAAAGGCACGGTTTTTCCCGTGCTGAGACACATTTAACCCCCTTTGCTAAGGATAGAATTTCCCGACGGCGGCTCCACAACTTGCACGATCTCCTGAGACAGCGACTATATTGCGAGCCCCACGCGAGTAGCTAGTGAATCTGCAAGTAGACGGCGACCCTTGTCCAAGGTTGGAGTTGCTCGATGGCAGTTTCCATAACCTACACGATCTCATCGAGATAGCGATAATGTTTCTCGATGGCAGGCTCCACAACCTAGCGAGCCCCATACGAGCGAGCTCCCCCTGTTTCGGCTCACATGCAGGAGTTTACCATGACTAACTACACGGCGACCCCCAAGGTAAACCTGCAAACAAGTAATCTGTAGGCATAAAAATAAATTTTGACAGTACGTTTACCCTTTTTTTCAGCCCAATGTTCTCCTCTATTTTTGTCTTACACTAAAGCTTTTTTTTCTTACAGCACACTAGTATTTACAGGCTTATAGGGGAATGATAAGAATGCAACATATTATTTTAAATATTAAAAACTTAAGTCAAATCAACTAATTGATTTAATTATGAATCAAAGATATAAACAATCGTATGATTAGATTCTTTTGTTGGAAATTATTTTAAACGTATTCCAAAGTTATTAGGATATTTTCCAAACCATTCCCGAATCAATTTCATTTTTTTAAATTGATTTTTTATTATTTAAAAATATCTCCTTTCATTTTGTAAAATCAAATCAATCTGGCGCTTAATTTTCAATCAATCAAAATTGATTAATGTAAGGATGATAAGCCTTTGTAGAAGTAGAAATCCATTTCCAAATTAGTTTTGAATAAATTACATATAGTATATTAATTGATTTGCAACAAAAATCATTTTGTTAAATTACTTTCATTCATTGTACGTAGGCATAATCTTATGGTATTATATATTGTGATATTTGAAAATTAGAATATTAAAATAACATTAGCCAAAATAATTTGCCTTAAATTTTATGTAAGTATTTGCTTCCCTCGTTCACTCAATAGAAGTGAGCTAATACATGATTTAAAAATCAAAACCATATCAATAATGTCCCGCTTTTTGATTAAGACAAAATCGTCATTAAAATAGGGGAAATTTATTTTTGTATTACTCCCCCTCAGTTTAAGCATTAGATAATTCAAAGGATTTAATCCTTATACTTTTGAGTATTGCTAAATCTTTAAAATAGAAATACAAGTTTCTGTATTTTTGCCGAATAGATACAAAATTATATTTTGTATTCCCAATAGAATTTGTGTCTATCTTCTACATACCAAACATAATTTTCCTGTATACCCAACAATGCTAAAATTTATTTTCTGAATTCTTCTCCCCCTTTTTGTCGTATCAAAAGGCATATTGTATTATTGAAATGATTCGTTGTTTATCTTAACAAAATAAGTTGTCTTCTCCAGTTTATAATCAAAACCATAAAATATTGGTTGAACATTATGTAGCCAATGATGGCATAGTGCTAAGTGAAAATGATGTTTTCAAATAAAGTAATACTTCTATTGTATGAATATTTAAAAGGGATGATATATTCCCAAATAAATTGCTCTTATCCAAGGGTTTTGTAAATATATCAGCGAGTTGATTCTCTTTATTAACATAGTCAACAATGATATAACCACTTTGAATGTTGTCGCGAATAAAGTGATGTCAAATCTCAATGTGCTTTGATCATGAATGGCACGTTAATTGTGCTAATGTTATCGCACTTAATTGGAATACTTTTAAGTTTAAATTCATATTCTTCAAGTTGTTGTCACATTCAAAGATGTTGTGCATAGCAGATTGCTGCTGCAATGTATTCAGCTTTTGCTGTTGATAGTACAACATAATTTATTTCTTCGAGAACCATGATATCATCATGTTTTCCATAAGTTGACATATTCCAGAAGTACTCTTCCAATGTGTTTTACAGCCAGCGAAGTTTGAATCATAATATCTAATGAGATCAAACGAAGAGCCTTTATGATACCATAATCCCAAGTTTATTGATCCATAAAGATATCTGAAAATTCTTTTAACTGCTGTCATGTGAGATTCTTTTGGTAAAGATTGAAATCTTACACACATAAACACACTGTACGTCCGGTTTGGAAGCTGTAAGATGCAATAGTGTTCCAATCATGCTTCTATAAATTTTTAGATATACGTCTTCGCCTAAACCATCTTTATCTACCTTACTATTAACAATTATAAAGTAGATAAAGACTTTTCTTGTTACTATTAACAATTATTAACAAATTTTGTTAATAATTGTTGCGTATACTTTTCTTGAAAAATAAAGGTACCTTCAGCATTTTGATGAATTTGTAAGCCACGGAAGAAAGTAAGTTCTCCCATCATACTCATCACAAATTCATTTGTCATGAGTTGAGAAAATTCTTTATACAACTCTTGATTTGTTGAGTCAAAGATGAGGATATTTACATAGATTTAGACATCTAGTAGATCTTTATTTTTCTTTATGAGGAATAAAATAGTGTTTTCCTTTCCTCTATTATAGCCTTTCTCTATGAGAAAAGAACTTAAGAGTTTAAATACGTGGTTTCGAAACTTATGATCCTCAAATCCTAGAGGTTATTCTACATAAATCTCTTCCTTAGTATCACCGTTAAGGAAAGCATTTTTCACATCCATCTGGATCAACTTAAAGTTATTGTAACAAGCATAAACTAACAAAAATTGTATCACTTCAAGAAGTGCTACAAGAACAAATGTTTTGTCATAATCAATACCTTTTTCATGGGAATATCCCTTTGCAACAAGTCAAGCCTTGTTTACATAACCCGACTCGTCAAGTATATTTCGAAATATCCATTTTGTTACAACTACTGAGCGATCATCTGGTCATGGTACTAGTGTCCACACTTTATTTCATTCAAATTGATTAAGTTCTTCTTGCATCGCAAGGATCCAGTTTGAATCATTTAAATCTTCATCAATACCTTTTAGTTCTTTTTGAGAAAGATCTGCATAATGTTCACAAAAGTGACTTGTAGAATGTCGAGTTTGTATTCCTTTGGAAATGTCCCCTATCATCTTATCAATAGGAAGACATTTTTTATATAAGGATGGTACTTTATATTGAAGAATGTGCTCTAAAGAGTGACTTTCCTCTGTATTGTTAATAGTTTGTCGAGTTTCCTCAATGTTTGAAACTTCTTTGTGATGTTCTTCGTAATCTGTAGAAGAAATATCTTTTTATATAATATAGAAACTCCATCTCATGTTGTTACCTTAATAATTTCACATGAATCATTAACTCGAACGTTGATCGTTTCTTCCACAATAAAAGTTCTCATATTGAAAACTCTGTAGACTTTGCTTGTCATGGAATATCCTAAGAAAATTTCTTCATCTGGTCTAGCATCATATTTTCTTATATTATCCTTTGTATGTCTCAAAATAAAACATTTCCTTCCGAATGAATGGAAGTATGAAATGTTTGGTTTTCTTCCTGTATATAGTTCATAGGGAGTTTTGTCGAGTTTAGTCCTAATAAGGACTCGATTTGATACATAGCAAAGTATTGTTTGCTACTTATGCCCATATATTATGTGGAATTTTACTTTCGTATAGCATAGTTCTTGCCATATCTTGTAAAGTTATGTTCTTTCTATCTACTACTCCATTTTGTTGAGAAGTATATAGAGCGGAAAAATTGTTTGTTATACCACATTGTTCACATAAGGCAGCAAAATTACAATTTTCGAATTATGTTTCATGATTTATTCTCAAACTCCGAAGATAATGACCACTCTCAATTCGAAGTTATTTTATGAGATTTTCAAAAAACTTCAAATGCTTCATTCTAATGAGCTAGAAATCTAACCTATGTGAACCTGGAATAGTTGTCAACTACTACAACCCCATCTCACTTTCTCCTATACTTTGGGTTCTTGCAGGACCAAACAAGTCCATGTGTAGTAGATCCAAAGTCCTAATGATTGAAACTTCACCTTTCGACTTGAATGAAGTTTTTGTTTGCTTTTCAAGTGAGCATGTTTCGCAAAAGCTCTCTTGTTCAAATTTGATATTTCGAAGTCCTCTTACCAAATTCTTACTAGCTTAGACAATAGTTGATAGTTAGTATATCCCAACCATCTATGCCATAAGGAACTTTCGTTCTTTACAGATAAAAGACATTTTTCTGTAAAAGAAAAATTCTCCTGAGATAAAGTAGATATGTTCTTTCTACGTTTTCCCATAAAACATATTTTATTGTTAATCTTTTCAGAACAATAATTCTGATCAAAGGGGATTATATATTCCTTATCACAAAATTGGCTAATACTTAGCAAAGTATGTTTTAGTTTTGTAATAAGCACAACATTATCAATGATCATGGTGTCAGAACTTCCAACAATTTCAACTCCAATAATACTACCTTTATTATCGTCATCAAAGGTAACAAGACTCCCATATTGTTGAGTTGGACTTGAGAACTTGGTGGGATCACTGGTCATGTGTCTTAAACAACTAATGTCCAAGTACCAGTCATTTCTCTTCATTTCTATTTTCATCCAAATATGACTATCTATGTCATATTTAGATTCATATCGAGTCATGAAATAAACATTTGCTTGTTCAATTTCATTATCCGATTATTCACTATCAGTCCAAGAGGCAATCATGCCTCTCTTATTTTTCTAAGATGTAGATGCTTTCTCCTTTGAGAAAACGCATTCATTTTTGTGATGTACGAGTCTCTTACATTCATATTGAACTTTCTGGACAACCAAATCACTTTTCTTGATTTGCGGAACCGACAGTCTATGTCGTATAAATCGTACTCAAGCAAACATTTTAAACAACTAGTCATGATAACCAACTAAGTAGCTGTAAATATTTTTTGATTATTAGATACAATCATCGTCTGTGTAAATGTACCTGTCTAGTCACACAAACACAAAAGAGGTTAGTAGCGCAAAAATAGACAATAAGATAAATTTAAAAGTGGTTTGGCCAACTCAGCCTATGTCCACTCCACCCAACTTGGTAATTTCCACTAGAAAATAGCACGTACAACAACTCCTATACAGATATATATATAGCGGCATGACTCCTCCCATACTTAGACCCATGTTGTAAGGATGAAATTTCTCGACGACAGTTCCATAACATGCACGGTCTCCACGAGACATTGACTATGTGGCGAGCCTCATGAGAGCACCTAGCGAGTTCTATGGAAGCAGGCATCGACCCCTGTCCAAGGTTGGAATTTCTCAACGGCGGTCTTTACAATCTGCACGATTTCCTCGAGATAGCGACAATGTGGCGAGCCTCACATGAGCGAACAACTCTCCCTATTCCGGATCACATGCACGGCTTCTCCGTGACTAACTATAGGACGACCCGCGTGTTAAGGTAAACATGCAAACAAATGTAAACACAAAAAATTTGTCAGCACGAAATAAATTTTTACAGTACATGTACCTTTTTTTCCAACCAACGTTCTCCTCTTTTTTTGTCTTATACTAATGTTTTTTTTCTTGCAACACAATAGTATCTATAGGCTTTTGGGAGAATGATAAGAGTAAAATCATAGTATTTAATTATTAAAAAGTTAAATTAAATCAACTAATTGATTTTATTACGAATCAAAGATATAAACAATCGAATCATAGATTGTCTTGTTGGATTTATTTTAAAACATTTCCAAAGTTATTTGGATATTTTCCAAACTCTTCTCCAATCAATTCCATTTTTCTAAAATTGATTGTTTTTGTTATCTAAAATTATTTCTTACATTTTGTATAACAATCTTATGTTTAATTTTTAATCAATCAAAATTGATTGATGTATGGATGATAAGCATATGTGTTAATAGAAAATTATTCCCCATTAGTTTTGAATATATTTCAAATAGTGTATTAATTGATTTGGCAATAAAAATCATTCTACTAAATGATTTACATTCATTGCACGTAGATAATATCTTATGATAATTTCTATTATGATATTTCAAAAATAGAAAAAAAATAGTTTGCCTTATCTATGGAAGTATTTGTCTCCCTCGTTCACTCATAGAAGTGAGCTACAATAGGTTATATAAAAAACCATATTAACAGATATATAAGATTCTGATGACAAAATCATTGACTAAGCCCAGGGAGTACTTCGTTCCTTTCATTTTTTTATGTTTATCAATTACATTGGGACGATACTTAGTCTAAGTATGGGGCTGCTGCAACTTTGTTGCTCTATTTCGCTTGCGTGATGATCTGGTTATTGTGTCTGTCGCTTTGAGTTTGGATGATCCGTTCAAGTTGTGTTTTGATTTTTTTATATCGATTTTAGATTGGGTCGAGGTATGTCAAATCCCTCGGTGAGACTTGACGATATCTTTAATGAGCTAACACTCATTCGAGGATGACTGTCGATGCTTGTGTTCACGACCTATGGAAGAGTCAAAATAGAGCTTAATAAGTTCTGGATCATTTCTAGTTAAGTTTAGTTTTAAGTCGGTATTTGTTATCTTTATCAGCTTTAATCTATTTCGGGATTAAAAGCGTGTTCTTATTAATGCACTTAGATTGATTGCGATATTTACTATGAACTATTTTTATTTTCTAGGACTAAAATGGAACCAAGCGTTTTAGTTTAACGAGTCAATTCCTTTTTTGTGTTAATTGAATTCTTGTGGATATTTACTTATATCTTGATCTTAATGCGATTAATTAACTAACAATGAATTAATTTGATCGGGAAACCTATTTGGGCGTGGAAAAATTGTTTAGGTTAGGCCGTTGGTTGAATAGCCCAAGTTAGCGTCATGTTAGAAAACAGAGCTAATTTGTGAGAATGATAGGAATATGTTGGATCACATTAGGTAACCATTTAGGGTTGACCCATAATGGGTTCCCACTGGTTAATTGCCTAGGAATAGAGTGATTAGCTTGATAGAGGAAGTACGTCCTTATAGTACTCAGGAGAGTCTTAGTGAGATAATCAAACCCTTAGTTAATAACTTAAGAATAATAAATAGAGAAGCGAAGGATTGAGTTGACTAATTCGTTAGGAGAAGTTCTCCATTGATTGAATTATCGTTTTATCTTTCCGTTTTATTTTCTATTTCATCCTTGTTGGATCGTATCGCTTACAATGAGCAGATCTCATCATCTTTGTTGTCCACTGACACTAAGAAAGAGCGAAAAAGTGACAATTACTAATTCAAACCCCAATTACGAAATCCCTTCTCTCTCCCTTCTCACCTTGGAACGCAACGTTATTATAGAGATAAAGGCGCTTTCACATCTTCTTAACCTGAAAGGCTGGGGAGAGGAAAGGTTCCTTTTTTTAGGGTACTCCCGAGAACAGATCCAACGGAGACGAGCCGGGGCCTGTAGCTCAGAGGATTAGAGCACGTGGCTACGAACCACGGTGTCGGGGGTTTGAATCCACCCTCGCCCACAACCGGCCAAAAAGGGGAAGGACCTACTCCTATAGGGGTAGGAAAATCATGATCGAGATAGCGGACCAAGGCTTATCAAAGTACAAAGACAATGTTAAAGTTAGAGTAATATAAATCCTCACAAAATGATCCTTACAGTGACAAAATGACTTCTCAATGAGTAGCCCATTTCTGATTTACAACAGAGAAATGCTTCAACACTTAATAGCTCAATAGATGATTTCCATATAGCTTTTGTCTCTTCTAAAGATGAGCCTGTGAGCACACAAGAGACTACCACACAGAGTCACTTAGAACAGAGAGAAGAAAACGAAGGGGTGGTTCCTCACACTACGAAGTCGGGGTATCCGTCCTACACATAGTTCGGACGTGCACGGTTACCACAATCATGACTCACTACACTGCACACCAGTGCCTAAGGTGAAATTTTCAACTCTGACGGCTCCCACGCAACCTGTTCAATTGTCCCTCTAAATCAAAAGGTTGAGACTTCTGCACAGCACCCGTGTGCTCCAGATGACCTTTTTCCTCTCCAGCGGCGTTCCCAACTCCTGCTCTACCATGCAGACATGAGACTTCTGGCGCGCACCCTCAAGTGCGTGTCTAATTATACAAACTCCGTAGGTTCGTGACTTCCTTGCAAAATGACACAACAGGATCGGCTTCATGCTGATGGATTAGCAACTGGTTACTGTAATCAGAATAGGTATTCACTTAGCTTCCCTTAGATGAGTCGCCAGCCATTCGTTGAATGCACCAAGGACACACACTCCCTCGCAAGATGATCAAGGTAGATCACATGAATCGAAATCGCTACCAACTCTAGATACTTCGACTCGAGGCAAATTGAGGAGGAGTTACCTTCTTCACAACCGTCTGATTGATCGAGTTCATAAACCAATAGGCTACCAGCATCCCTCAAATGAATGTAAAGCGAGTTGGCCATGTCGAGATCGAATCAATAGGAGCGATCGAGATGTGGACTATCTTGACGGTATTGAAGAGGTCGAGTTGAATCTTCAACTCGAGAAGACAGGAATTCACCTCGAGATCAAGAAGACATCGTCAACTCGAGAAGAAAACAGATCATCTCGAGATCTAGAGTACAAGGACCATCTCGAGAATAGGAGGATAATGTATGTCCCGAGGTCAGCTTCCATTCGCTGAAAGGAAGTCGAGTTCCAAGAACTCGAGAGCGCTCAAAGTCGAGATATGTTGGCGGACGGCCTAACCGACGTCAGGCCCAGTTTCTTTAGTTTATATCTTTTTGGACTTTGTTTTAATTATTGTTTGGTTTTTCTATTTGTGATGGGGAGTTAGGGTTAGCCCACTTTTGGTCCTCTATAAACAGGACTCTTGTGTTTTAGAACCTTTAGAACCTTTTGATTATTTTATCCAATTTTGGCAGCCGTTAAGTTCTTGCATGAACTTTCCGCAACTTCTCTTATTGTTTGGTGGATTCCAGGTGTGGCGAGACTTTATTTGGGTGTGCACATAACCGATGGTGTTTCTGTATCCAGTTGTGTGGCATTCAACCCTCGTGGCAGTTCCTGTGGTGCTTGGGATGTATCCGTGGCAGTCCGAGTCCTATCCCTTTCATTAATTTCGGTTTGTTCGTTCGTTCCTTTTTATCGTTGTCGTTGTCATTCTCGTTTCCACGGCTGGTAGCGCATCATCACATCCCTTGACACTCTCACACACAGATGTGAGAGGTAGAAACCAAAAGATCACTAAGCACGGTTGATGTAATGGCGAATACATTCCGGCGTGGGATGACTTTGGAGGAGAAAATTGTGGATTTGAAGTATGTGTTGCGCGTCGCTCAACTTGAACAGCGTAATGAGGATGTTCGATGTCAACTTCAAGATTTGAGGACCGATGGAGTGTCACCATTAAGCAAATGTCGATACTTTTATGGAAGCCAAACGTCCCTACCAGTCGATTCTGCATTCAAGTGTTTCGAGAACCTCTGTTTAACTATCCAATCGAAGAAGATGCAGACCTCCTTTGACAGAACACTCATTATGTTGACAGGCGCCTAGATGGTATGTTTTTCAATCCTCTTTTCACTTTCGAGAGTGACGAAAAAGAGTGACCCTGGAGTGGAAAGGTTCGAGAAGAGTTATCATCCATCCTAGAATATCTTTGCCAAGAAGAGATAGCTCAAGAAGTGACTATTCATAATCAAGAAGTTGAGGCTTATCACGATAACGGAGAAAACTTCAAAGATTATACAGGTTCGAATTGGTACTCTGAAGATATTGAGGAGTCAGAGGAAGTGACTCGAGAAGAACTAATACTTGAATTTCCAGTAGAATGTCACCGACAGGTTAAGTGTCCGACGATAGTGTCTTTCGCTGAACAAGCTAATTTCGAGTTGTTGCAGATTGGTGAAAACCCCTTTATCGAGTTTCCCAATTTCATCAGAGCATTGGAGGTTAGAAGGAATTGGAGTACACTTGCTGAAGGGAGACCTTAGTACAATTGTAAAGTCGTTTATAGTCGAGAGGCGAGCGGAGTCACTTGAGTCGACCTATGTCGATTCATCTCGAGATGGCTGTTTAATATTAAACCTCAAGCTGGGAAGGATTGGTTCTACCTACGAACGAGAGGAGTTAAACTCGAGAAATTTGTTGATCGAGGCAAATGTCACATTGCTTACAAACGATTGAAAGAACGAGAAGGAAGTTGGTCGACGATACGTACTAGAGTAGGGATACAAAATCGAGCGCAAACTCAGTCAAGTAGAGTCTTTCATCACGCGATGTTGTCCAACAGTAGACTGGATAGCGAAGAAGAGGATAATGTGATCATGGAATGATTTGAGGGAGAAGAAAATCCTTTTGTGGAAGGATATGGCGACGAGGAGATTCCTAGAAGGAAAACTCGAGAACGTCACCCTGCACGTCCGTTAATCTGGTAGTGGACATTCTTGAATTCGAGGGGGAATTAGATCCCGAGGAGTTTCTCTATTGGTTGTATGCCATCGAGAGAGTATTCGAGTATGGGGAGATTCCGAAGTATCGAAAAGTCAAGATGGTAACCACTCGACTACGCTAGTACGCGGGTTTATGGTGGGAGAACCTAAACCAACAGCGTTATCGAGAAGGAAAGGAGAAGATTCGCTCATGGGATAAATGAAAAGCGAGATGAAGAAACGATTCCTACCCGAGCTTTATCGACAAGATTTATTTCTTCGATTGAACACTCTGCATCAGCAGTCCTCGAGTGTTTCTGAGTATACTCGAGAGTTCGAGCAGTTGAAGCTACATTGTGATATCACCGAGCCCTTGGAGGAGACGATCGCTTGATATATCAGGGGACTAAAGGAGGTCGAGTTACAATATTACTAGAGTTTTGAATTCGGGTGTAATCTCGCACATGATGTCGAGAAGCGTAACAAGACAAAATATAACATAAATAGAATTATATTATTTAGACATCTCGAATTATATTATGAATTAATTCAAAATATAACATAAATAGAAAATATTTATTTGCATATATTCAGTGGACAAGCGTAACAAGACAGTAGTAGCTTAGTGTAAAGTAGCAACGAATAGCTCACACTAGTTATGGCTCAGCAACACTTTGTTCAAGATTATTACTAAAGATTTCCTCTTTTTAATGAATGAAACTAATCAAAAGGGTTTTGATTAATTTCCATAATTAGAAGCTTTATTAGCAGAATTATGGTAAAATATATTCTAAATTAAATTATAGTATTTAGGACATCGAGATAATGACTAAAGCTTCAAATTAATATGGTCAATTCAAAATATGAATTAATTTCAATATTTTATTCTGGAAAATTAATTATTTCTACGTTTATAAAAGGCAGACAAAGTATTACATGGACACCTTACTGTAACGCATTATCACATTTCTCAAGCTCATCATCAAAGACAAGCGAAGTGTTATAGCTAACACAGTGCTATGATTTTATAATAAAGCTTATCAAGCTCATTATTAAAAACAAAGTTAACAATCTCATTTCATCTTTGTTGACTTGACCACGCTTAAGTTAATCATGTAACCGGTAGGAAAAAATCTCTAGCGATCCTTTATTTTGCCGCATTCGACAAACGTGATCATTAACAATATATATAAGATAATCTGGTTGATCAATATATATAAGATAACTCGGTTGATGTTTTAAGTGTATTTTTCCTGTTTTTTTTTTCTTATATGAATTGTATTGTTGGAAAATAAGATATTTATTGGTATACCGTACAGTTTCAAAAGACGACTTAGCTTAAAACTCATAAGAAGATGCAGGTTAAAACGACGATTTAAGGTGATTTAGTAAAATGTTTTTTCAAAGAATGGAAATAATGTTGAAGTTTGAGATAACTACTTTAATTAAAAATCATGGTCTCAAACAACTATAGTCATCGGAACAACCCTAAATCGCATTACAATTGACGTCTTTGGCTAAACCGATGTCCGACACAAGGATTTATTTGTTATTTTAATTTCGTAAGAAAATTTTTTAAATTGAAACCACATTTCTTAAAATCACGCGCATATATATTCAGAGAGAGAGTATAGGACGACACTCAATTGGTTGCCAGCGGCAAAACCCTCCTTTCCCTTCTCTCAAAATCTCTGCAGCACCGTCCGGTGAACGCAAATGGACTTGGACGACCTCGAGGACCTCGCCCCCGCCCCTCGTCCACCGCCTCATTCCCGTCCCAGCAAGTTCGCCCCAAAGTCTGCCCTCAAGAACCTTCCGAAACCTAAAACCCAACCTCTTCCCGAACTTTCCGAACCCGAACCCCCACCACATCTGGAAGCATCCGGAGCCGACGACGGTTCTAGAGCGGCGAAGCGAGAAAACGGTCTTGACGATAGTCCGACAACGTCGATGTTGGTGCTTGATTCCTTGACGAAGGTCGAGCCTGCCATTGGTGAGGTGGAGATGGAGTTGGATTGCCGAATCGACGAGACAAAGGCAGATGTAATGGAGGAAGAGCAAGCAGGAGCATATGGCGGCCGTCAAGATGAGGTTGTTCGAGAAATTGACGTGTTCTTTAATCCTTCCCTTGACGATTGCGGAAAAACTCAGGTGCGGAGGGGTTTGATGTTTGCTTTTGGTAGTCGGAGTAGATTTCCGTGCTTGTTTTGGTCAATAATTGGGTACTCTGATATGGTTTCTGTTGTAGCGGTTGATTTCTTTACGTTCTTTTTAATGCGAGGTGTTTCAATGTTCTGATTTCAGTTGTACGTTATGCAATATCCGCTCAGGCCATGGTGGCGTCCTTATGACATGGACGAGCGCTGTCAGGAGGTCAGTAATTAGGAATTGCGGTTGATCTTTCAAATAATGTTAAGATCTTTTCCTTCATTTGCTATTTTCAGTTCATGCTTTACTCATCCATTAGAATGCTACGAATGGAAAATTTGTAATAACGGCAAGGTACCTAGTGGGACAATGGCCTGAGTGATGTTGTCTTGATCTTGAGTTTGGTTGTTTGGATTTTTGTAGGTTAGAGTGAAACCTTCAAGTTCAGAAGTTGAGATTGATTTGTCCATTGACACAGACTCGAAGAATTACAACAATGAATGTGAAGGAAAGCTGATGATGGTGAAGCAGGTTCGGATCTTATCAATGGTTTCTTGGATTTGGCACTAAGTTTATAAGCTTGTTGTGCAATATATCTTAAAGCTGGGCATTCGACTGTTATTTTATCTGGATGTAGAGTGTTATACTTTCACTTGTCCCTTTGGGAGATTACTTGCCCTTTTCTATGATAGCATCCATACTTTGTATGGTTCTATTTTTGGATTTGTTTAACACTTTATCTCTTCATTTTGGAATTTATGCTGGTTGTCTATGTTTTGTTTGGACTTGATTTATGGCATGACACTTGGATTCTTCTAGACCCTGTCGTCTTCCTGGAAGCCACCACTTGCCACTGGATATGCAGTTGGCATTCTTATGGAGAATAAGGTATTTGCTGATTATTATAAGTACCTTTATCATGCCTTTTTTTACCTTCATTTGATGCAAATTACGGTTAAAACAATATGAATCACTACACAGTGATTCAGATTATTAGAAGACAGAGAGATGCACTAGGAAAGCACAACAGTTATGTGATGTCCCATTTCGTTGGTAGGGTAGGGTAGTTAGTATTACGTTGGACACTAATGTACGGTTTCATTTCCGTGAGAAGATGTTTTTCCTTAGAATAATGCAGTTCACAACATCCGCTTGAAAAGGGATTTTGACAGATTTTAAATCGTCCTTTTACATTTGGGGCAGCTGGGTTCTGGGATTCAAATTTAAATGAATAATACAATAAATATCAGATGACTTGTTGATATCTACCAGAAACAAAAATGTTGAATCAATTTGATGGGCAATTTATTGGAATAACTCCTATCTAAAATTTTAGATGTCTTATTTCATTTTCTAAAATTATCTGCTTGCTTTTGCATCTTATAAGCTTCTACAATACAAGAAAATCTTATTGCTGCTGCTTCAGTTGCTGCTGTTGCTTTTTAATCTGGAAAGTTTGTTTCTGTCTTGGAAACTGGTGCGCAATCATATGCTTTCATGTTGCAGCTCTATTTGAACCCGCTAGATGCAGTGGTGCAGCTTCGACCATCAATGGGACACTTGAACCTGGATGGATCAAATAGGAAAAACAATGTTCTGGCCCACAAAGAGGTAGATATGAGAGTAACAGACTCCATTGAAGAAAAGGTTGGGGGATCATCAAAAAACGAGGTTGTATTCTTTGTGTCGTATAGAAAGAAAAGTTCCTCTCTCAATCTATAAATTTCTCCATGCATTTGGCGTGTTTCTTGAGATGTATAATCATATAATTACTGTAGCATTTCCCTAAATTCGTGCAAAACAATTGGTTTCTCCTGAAAGGTTATTAAGACAATAATACAGGGCGGATGGAATATCGATGCAAGTTTATTAACTAAGTAATGCTAGTATTATAACTTTGACGAAAGGCATGGACAAAGCCATGCGGAAGCTGTCCCCTATATTTCACACAAGTTGTGATTCTTGTGAAGTAGGCCATGTCTTCACGAAGTTAGAAGAGTTTTAGATAATTATAAGATTTAAATGCTAATAACCTGATATCGATGTGAATTTTAACTGCTCTAGTCTCCCTTATCGATAAAATATCACATAAGTGGAAGTGACAGGTTCAATGCACAGAAA
Organism: Melastoma dodecandrum; assembly: GCA_029817715.1. Lineage (NCBI taxonomy): Eukaryota > Viridiplantae > Streptophyta > Magnoliopsida > Myrtales > Melastomataceae > Melastoma > Melastoma dodecandrum. Next base: position 2,289,151 of record JARUPY010000434.1, read on the forward strand.
CGGCCTCTTTGCATTGCAAAATTGTGGTTGCTATCCTTCCTGATCTTACATGTCAAGGAGTGTTTTATGTGGTGTTTGCAATGTTTTTTTTCTTGCTCCATTTCTTGATAAAAGCTTAAGTAAACCATTTTGTTTTTTTTTTTATAAGTATATAGTTCATTTGAAAGAAAATGGGGTCGGGAAGAAAAATGGTAGATCATATGGGCTTGTGGATTGCGTCGATGGACATTGTTTTGGCCTTTGTGCAATACATTGGTAGCGATGTGTTTGCATAAGTTTAGACAGAACATGCATTGAACCAAAGGACGCATCTCTTCTTATTGTGTAGAAGTACCCGTGGGGCAGATCCTTAAATATTTCATTCTCGGCATGCTCAGTTCCTTGACTCTGCCTTACCCATATGTACAATTATTTTCTCTACTTCAGACTAAGAAGATGGCGTCATTAGCTGAAGCAGAGAAGGAAGATGATGATGTATGTTTTGTTTCTCACATTAGGTCTTTAGAGATAAGTTTTACAGGATTTGTATGATATGGACGTCATGTGGCCAATGATTTGGTGCAACATTAATAATAATATTTCTTTCTTGAGAATTTCACTGTGGGGCAGTCTTTCTAATGGATTTTCTTCTTTCTTATTGAGTAATTCTTCTTGGAGAAGAAATCGTTTTGGCCAACAATGTGATGCATCATAGTACTTCAACAGAGTTCTGGATGCATTGTTGCTCCGTTTCTCATTCTGTCTCATTTGTGCTTCATTTCCAATTTTGTGCAAGGGAATGTTTGCATTCAATCCATGGGTTTTGGCTTACTTAAGGGCAAATATTTACTTTGTGGTGATGGTTATATTGTATATCGTGTTCACCCTTTTGGCCAATCTGCCGGCAAAGGATTGCTAAATTTGCTCATCTGGTGACCCATTCTCTCAGTGTTGAGTTATAGAAACAACTCTTTTCTGGCATATTTGCAAAGTCAGTCCTGCATACATCTATGCATACTTCCCTTTGCCTCTGGATTAGGTGTGCACTGTTGGACACGCACATGGACGCCTATCATTCATTCATTTCTTCTTTGTTTACCTGGAAACACTTGGTTAGAGAAATAACGAAACATTTGGGTTGCTTACTTGTTTCATTTGATGTCAGCTTCAAGTCACATTGTTGACCTTCTTTGGTGGGACGTTTTGTTGAAGGGCTGCTTAAATTAGGAAGGGCTTTACTTTTCTACCTAATAACTTCAGTTTATTCGTATTAACTACACATTTTCTGAATGAAATGGATACATGACAAGATAATAGGAAGGTTTTCTTGTGTGATAGCTTACCTCTTAAATATTGACTTATATGTCTTTCTTATTGTTCAAATCCTTGGCATGTTTTCAGCATTGGATTAAATTGGAGTATCATGACTCAAGGAGTGATATCTCTGCCAAATACCTTCAGGGAATGAAGACTGAAACTACAACTCCTATTCCATTTACAATGAAACCGTGAGTACTTCTTCTGTTCAGCATATGCTTGAGGCTTTTTCTGACTTTTAAGTACTAATTTTTGGTTGATGCTCTAAAGGCATGACTATGTGCATTCTTTGTGTCCTGGAGCATCTACTCAGAACGTGAAAACTGAAGGTTCTTCAAAAAGGTGGAGTTTCTGTGCTTTTTACCTTTTTTTTTATTGATGACGTATTTAGTATTCTAGATTCAAGAATGTCTTTATTCCTTTGCTCAATATCCTTTTCTACTCTTGGATTTGGCCTTTCCCTTTTCTTGAAATGTTACTTCTGCTGAAGGTTCTTCAAAAAGATGGAGTTTCTTTATTTTTTCCATTTCCTTTTTTTTTTTTGCTTTTTATGAACGATCTATTCTTGGTATTCTAGACTTGAGAATGTCTTTATTCCTTTGTTCAATATCCTTTTGAACTTTTGGATATGGTCTGTATGTTTTCTTGAATTGTTACGTGACATAACAAAATTGACTGCTTGTTCCATGCTAGCTCAGGAAACGTCATTTGTTTAGTGTTACTTATGCTGTTGTTGGTTTTGCTCATCCCATTTATGCTGTAGAACTTGTACACTCCTCTAATTGTTTATTCATCTTAATCTATTTACTAGTATACTGTTATGAGTCAAATTGAGGTAAAACAAATCCCTCCGCAAACCGTGCTTGCATTTTTATGATCTGCCTAACCAGCCCATCTTTCTCCAGAGAAGTCTCTCTTGAAATTTGTCCCTTCGGTTGTGTAACAAGGCAATCCACATGAAAGTCAGTATGTGCTGTGGACATGATTTCTAGAACAAGTGCTTCCTTTTGTTTGATTCCTGAAGGATAATGCACATAAGAAACTGTGCTTGTTATAGAACATGACACGTTGTCTACTTTTTGAAGGATGCCTTAGGAGCTCTCACGTAAACGTGACCTTAGTACGTACTGGAACATGTAAAAACTACAGTCAAGTGCGACGACTTGATGTATTCTTGGCTTCTAATGTTCCATATCAATTTAGGGACATATAATTATATTGGCTGTAGCCAGAGTTTACAATGCCATATTTCCCCGGTTATCTCTCAGTGATAAAAGTAACGTCTTTGTGGTCCTCCTTTTTTTAGTCATCCTATTTATCAATGTTAATCTGAACAAATATGACCAAATACTTATGTCTTTCATCTTGTTATGATTACTAACCATTATAAACTAATTTGATTTTATGCGAATAGGTGTGAGTTGTCCTAACTCGTCTTTTTGCTTATTCAGGATTCTGTTGTCAATCCCTGTGGATGAACGAATTAAGAAGATACTATGTGAGGTTTGTCACTACTCCTTTAAACAATGGATTTCAGCTGTAACTCCCTTCAAAAAAGGGCAGTGGAAGCACATATTATTTTCTCCTTTTAGTATAGAAGGATCCAGTATGAGCCAATTTGTGTAACTAAGAATGTTATGGCTTTATCTGTGTATTTCTGGTTCCCTAAAAATATCATATTTTGAGTTGTTGGCTAAGTACGTGTCTTCTTCACCTACTGCTGATTGTGGTCATTGCTGCTTTCCTTCTAGGGTTTTCAAATTCATCGATACAGTGCTCTCAGGCACTATGCCCCTGATGTTTCAGATGATGTATTGTTAGGTGTTCTCCAGCAAAATGCCCTTCTTGTTCAAGGATGTTGGGTACCAAAGACGAAATTGTTCTTTGAGCTATCCTCTGCTGAATCTATGGCAAGAGATTATACTCTTCTTCTTTATAGCAAAAAAAGAGTGATTCATGAGAAGGAAATATCAGCTCATAAGAAACTCTACGATCCTATGAAGAGATATTTAAACATCTTTGGTATTGGGAGGAAAACCTTGCATGATTGGAAATTCAAGCAGGAACTAGATTCGTCTTTTGTAAAAAATTATCCTGACGTTGTTTGTAATCAAGAGAAAATCTGGTTGACCATTGAAACAAAGCTTATGGAAAGATTGAATCAAATTGGGGTAGGGAATAGGCTGAAAAGAAGTGGGGATGATTCTAGGACTGCTGGAGCTATACCTACTGCACATGGGAGAGCTGGAAGACCTTCCAGTTTGGATAACCTACCTGTCAGGACTACTAATGGTCCTGCAACAGGCAAGATGACTGCTGAAACTCGTGAAGCTTTGCCGAAGGCCTTGCAGAAGATTTTCCAAAATCAGAAGGTTTGCAGGTATGCTGCTTGTGCCTTTGTTTTAGCTGAGAATGATCTAATTATCCATTGATAAGGATATTTTTGTGACTCCTGCAAGGCCTTTATTTTACCTGAGAACGTTAGGTACTAATTATCCTTTGATAAGGACATTCTTGGGACTCCTGCAAGTTAACCTCAAATTGATTATCATTTTAGAACAATGATTTTGTTTGAATTCAACCATAAAGTTAAAGCCCTTGCTTTCTTTCATGATGTAACTAGTTGAAATGTGGATATCTACTTAGGGCACGGAGCTCCAGAAAAATTTGTCTATAGTTGGAGAGTATGTGATTTCACGTCATGTTGGGAATGATTTGGCCCGTTCGACGGCTGTATTGAACTTAAGTTTTGGTGTGTTTGGTTTTCATGACTTTATCTCACAGATGATGTTTCTACTGTGATCCACGTCTATATATTTGTACTGAAGGTGGAGCCATGTTTGCTTAGTGATGGGAGGGAATGTGGTGTCTTGTATGCAGCCTTCAGCTTATTTGTGAAAGTTTGCGAGACCTAGCAGTTTCTCAATCAACGCTTCCAAAAGCTGATGCTAGAATGGCTATAGCTGCGGCTTATGGTGTTGATGCCCCTCCTACTGAACTAAAAGAAATCATTAATCAAGTTGCAGCTGAAATTCATGGCCTTTATGTTCTGAAGGCATCCCCGGAACACCCAGAACTTGATCCATTGAGGTAGTTTAGTCTTTTTGTCCCTTGTAGTTGTACTAACAGTTTAAATTTGAATTGTGGATGCATTTGGCTTGTCAAAGTTTGATTTTACCACCAAAATTACTGTCATAGATTTTGTTGGAATAATGTTTTTGATCTAGACTGGCAAATTGGAAGTTGTTTTAAGCGTTTTCCCTTTTTCACGTCTTGCACTTAATGCGAAAGAAAAGTTCTGTAAGTTATGGGCATCAGTGACATGGGGATGCTAGACTTTCCATTCGGAACAATTTTTCTTTTATTGAAAGGGCCTTCAATCTTGCAGGAAGGTGGTAATAGATCTCTTAAGAGGTAAAGGACCCAATGCGACCCTAAAGAAGGCAGAAATATTTGAAGCTGCCAGTAAGGTCCTTGGGAGATCAATCGCTAACAATGAATATACAAAGGTTAGTAGTTCTGTGAGGCCAACCGAAATCCTGGGACGAACTTTCTGACGATTGATACAAGCAAGCACTTTCAAATAATGATTTGTTTTGCAATAATGTGCTAGTCATCTGTGGTATGCAACCTTTACACATGCATTATGTAAAATACATACAAGATTCCAAAAGTAAACAAAAACTTGAATCTTCTTGGAGTGGATAAATGCAAATAAACTGACCAAATGGATTCAGCAATTATAACTAAGAAATGTGTTTTTGCTGCTTTTGCAGGTGATTAATGATTTATGTGAATCAAGGGGTTCCCTTTGGTATTTGAAAGAATCCAGATGATGTCTATCTTGTCACACTGACAAACACAAAAGTGCCAAGGCCTGTAAGGAAGTGGTGGCTCATAGCTGCAGCTTAAGTATGTCTTACTCAGACAGAAGTCGAAATGCTGTGCAGATAGACAATTCATTTGCAGAGACCAAAGATTTATCTGTTATCAAACGAATAGCGTGGTGGTTCTTTTATTGTCTTTGTGCTCGACTGTTTAGGAGAAGGGGCTAATGTCGACACTTTTGCTCAGCTGATATGCAGAATAGAGTTGCTGATCATGTTGGCAGAGAAGAGCTAGGCGGCCATGACACCCTAATATAGCTCCCTCACAGTAGAGGTAGACTCGTTCTGTAGTACCGTGATCACTTGGGCTGGGGATAACAACGGTAGTGGCTTGCTTTGAAATTCAACGAGTTCAATGCTCTTGGTCCTACAGAGGACCAAGATTGTGTCTAGTGCGTTTACTTCTTGGGCCGTCTTGCCTCATTACTATTTAGACATTCATTGCTGGGGAACTTGGGGGCCCCTATATAAATTTGATTTCTCCACTGTGACAAATTGTTTCTAATTTTTGGGGATCCGTTTCAGACTCGTGGGGATCCCTCGATGTTAGTTACATAGATTGTTACCCTTGTCATTTCAACTGATGCATTGACACGTTTAATGTCATGTGATAACGTTTGATCTATAAAATAATTTACAAAATAGATGGGTCAACGATTACACTTATCGAAGGATGCAAATTAAATACTCTAGCAAACTTAAATAACTTGTTACCACAGAGAATCAATAGCGAAATTTTTTTTATCAGTCAAACGAGGTAAAGTCAACAAAATAAACATGTTGACATACGAATTTAGGACCTTTACTCATGAACTCGAGAAAGAACACATCTTTGAGGAAAAGTTATAAGGTAACATGTATTTCGTGGTACATCCCCATTGGTGAACTCGATATTACGCTAAGAGGAGGTCTTCATAGAGACGAGTTGGAGGACATCATTGAGATAGTAATGCTCAGGATCTCGAGATGGTGGGACAGAGCTACATCTCGAGAGCAAAAGGGCAAGAAGTGATTGTAATGCATCTCGAGACAATGTACGGATCTCGTGATTAATACCCTCAATGATGGTGATATATCAAATGTCTGGATAATAATTATATATCTCGAGATAGATTACTTACCCCTGATACATCAATAAAGCAAGACAAGTGGGAGACTCAGATTAATTGTTTAAGACACGATCTCTATGATTCCTACAAAATAGGAATTCAATCGTGTACATAATCTAAGCAAATTAGTTCCCGATTACCCGATTACGCCACTGCAAAGTAACAGAAGTATAAAAGATAAAGAAAAAGAGAAGAAAGAACGATCAAATCCATAAGTCTAATTTGGCCCGGTTGATCTCCAACTTTTGCTACCTTTCCTTGCGTACAGAAAGCGTCTAGAAACTACCCCTGCGTCCATATACATTCCGCCTTTACCACCTTCGACCATCTTTCCATCATGGCAGAGTCCATTAAAGGGGCATGTTGTAGTCGCTGCTCGTCCGACGCCGGTTTGAAGCATCCGTCATCGTTCTCCCAATTCCTTTGCTGTATTTTCTTTTGCAACATGTTTGTAAGTGATGTAGAAACCTTGCTCTTGTAATTCAACGTTATTTAATTACATTTCAAGCATTGTGGTCTGTTTATTGTTGTTTCAACACTTTACGACGACCACAATCTCGGAAAAATTCGATATGTGTTACGAGAAACGTACATTTTTCGTCAACACGTTTTTGGCCAGCGTAGTAGGATCGGAAATTTTTTAAAATTTATAAGTCCATTAGAAAAGATGGCACCTCCGCGCCCTATGAGCGGGAATCGTCCTGAGGAAGTACAATATGAGAATACAGATAGAACAGGCGAAAACGAGTGTGAAAATGATAGGCATCCTGTGGGGCCTCAATATCCGATAGGGCCAGTGTCCCTAGTCCACTTATTCCTCGTGTGACTTTGTTTTTATGCATGAGTTTAACAACTCTGTAGGTGAATTAAGAAGAGATATATGAGAAACACAAAGAGATGTGTCAGAAACACGAAAAGAAATTGTAGATGCACTTAAAGTGATTCTCCTAAGAGAGCATTTACGGGAAACGCTAGAGGAGTCGAGAAACAAAAAGTTACTTTTAATGAAAATCCTTATTGTGAAAAATCCCGAGTTTTATCCAAAAAACCTTTCTGGAGATAATGGAGCTGGTATAGGAACTTCAAGAAGCATGATGTCGAGATATAACGTGAAATCAAATTCGACAATTGTAGAGAATCTTGAGGATGATTTAAGACATGAGATGCCACAAACATATGCACCTCCATATAGACGTAGAGAACCAGAGAGTATCTATTATATGCTCAAGATAGATGAACAAAACTCGAGATCAGTACCAAATCATGCACCTTTACTTGACTTAAGAAACTAGATTGCACAAGTTATAGAGCAAATGGTGCTGGGAACTACAAGAGGAGATGAGGTTTCCCTATATATGAGTCTTATTCTTGGTTAGACAGAGCGCGAGATAGAAATAACACAAGAATATCAAGTTCTTAATTTTACACTTTTCTCGGGAGACGATGAAATGACCACGATAGAACACGTTGCTAGGTTTACCCATCATATGGGCGAAATGTCAGCCAACGACATTATAAAATTTAAGCTCTTCCCGAATTCCTTGGGCAGAGATTGATGTAACTGAATTCGGGAAAGGAGAACCAATAATATGTGAGCCCTTAGTAAAGAAGTACTTGAAAGCTCGGGCTTCTCAAAAGACTGATGATGAGAGAAAGTTTTTCTTTGAGTTAGATCAGATAGAAAAGATATTCGAATTGTTATATTAAGAAGGGCGTATTACGCTTAGACCAGGTCAAAAGTCACCCTAGAATGAACGCGAGAAAAGAAGGAAATTCTGTAAATGGCATGGAACTTTTACCCATGCTAATTAGGAGTGTGTGCATTTTAAAAATCTTATTCAAGATCTAATCGAGTCAAAAGAATTACACTATGCCGGAGTTAGTGAGTCGAGTATGGTAGATGATAGACCTTTTGAAGAGGAACCAGTGGTACATTTGTTTGATCTCGGGCAAAAAAATAAGTGTGCTAAATGTGATATTGATACTGATGTTTCTGCAGTTTATCTCGAGACTAATGTTATGGGTAAACATTAGGGAATCAAGGCATCTGGAGAGAATACCATCGCTAACAGGCTGTTCAAACGCTTGGTTGAGAGGGAAGTCGTTATCTCCCCTATTTGTGAGATTTAGGATGAACATTGTCACTGGCATTTGGACTCTACTCATACCACGGACATGCCGAAACTTTCGTAGGTACTTGTGGATGAACAAGGAGAGTTCCTAGTATTGTTTGACTCAACTCGAGGAAGTGATAATGGGTCTGGTCCCTTAGTACTCGAGATCTGCTCCAAAGCACTTGTCATTGGGGAGCTCTTCATCTGCATCAACTTGATATGAGCACTGACATAGAAGGTACGTTGGAAATGACCAAGCTGGGTGATCTCGAGTGCATAAGTACATTTAGCAACCCTCATCGGTCTGAGCTGTTGCTCGAGAAGAAGCGCCAATCAAAACTCAAGATGAGACTACTCTGGCTCCTAATGCTATGGAGGTCGAGAGAGAGCTCCTATTGGTTTTATGAACAAGGATAAAGGAAAAGAAAAGGTCCAAATCGAGGGCCCCATGCGGATGGCCCCCATATTGCTCGTATTCTCGAGGAAGGAATGCTCTGTGACAAGTGAAGATTTATTGCCTCGAACAAGTTTCTCCTTTCGCAGATGTGCACCAAATGCTGTGTGGTATACTTCCTGAAGTTGGTTCAGATGTCTATCAATGAAGTGATCGAAATCAAACCAAAAGACGAACTTGCAGGTAACTATGTCACAAATTTCATTGATGCTATTTTGAAAGAGACTCACATGTAAGAAGTTAGGGGTTATGACCCTAAGAAAAACAATTTGTTTACACAAAATTCCCCATTAAAAATCACGGGCAATGTGTGTGGGAGAGCATGCAAAGGATCTAAAATCAGAATGACAATGGGTTTGTGAGAAAATAGTGATCCCGAAGTCAACCCGCAAAAGGATCTTAAGGCGCGCACTCAAAGAGAAATGAAGAAGATCAAAGGCATTTTACTGTCAGAAGAAATTATTAATACACCTCGAGAGAATACCTAACAGATTGATGGAAATGGGGAAGAGGAGGATTCTCTTTCCGATGAGAATGAGGCTTACACTCCCATCAAAGTTGAATCTCCTTACAAGCATAAGGATGATGAGGAGGCTGCATTGACACGTGATATGATCGAGTTGCCTGCTTGTCTTTCAAGATGAGGTAAGAGACTTTTGCTCGATAATGGCGAGATGCGTAAGATTCCTATACTAGGTTTTCGATATCCGATAAGCTTGCCACTTCATTGGTTTGAGAATCCCCCTTTCGAGATGAGGCAACATATACATTACATGTATATTACTGCAAACTTTCATTGAGTTAGGATGAACAATCGAACCACGGTGAATATCCTCTTCTTTGTGACGTTCATCCTAATGGGTCGAGAGAGGTGACAATTCACAGATACAAGGATGGCAATAACTAGCTTCAATGGGAGATGGTCAGAGTGCATGCTCTGTGAACCTTCAAATCGGACGACACGAGATGGAGACAACTTTCTTTGTGCTTGATATTGGTCCAACTTTTAATGCTATTCTAGGTTGAGATTGGCTGCATAAGGTTGCGATTATACGTTCTACCTTATAGAAAGTGCTGATGATTTGGCTTGATGATGAAATAGAGCTACTTCGAGCTAATAAGAATCATTGTTCTTGTTAGACTAAATCGCCGAATTTCATTGCAGAAGAGCAGGAGCTCGAGAAAGGAAAGAAGTGGAAGAATGATCTTGAGAACATGTCATTGAATCCCGAAGAGGAGAAGGTTGTAGTTCATTAGGTTGAAATTACAAGGGTCGAACCGACTATACCCCCAGGTGGATGGGGAAGTGAAGAAGATGATGGTACCCCTCGAGCTCGAGGCTTTACACTTTTTTGTTCAGTTTCACTATGGAAGCCCCTGGGGATGAGGATCTCGTGAGTAGCCCAGGTTAGTACGTGCCCAATGAAGGAATCCCCATAACCTAGATGGGTGAAAGGCCTCAAAGAATGCCTGAATGAGATATAGTGCTTACCCAGGCTGGGAATAGAGTTGGCGAGTTGGAACTCGTGACCGAGAATCATCCTAGCTAAGCGGGCGAGAGGGCTCAGGGTGAAGCAAATGATGCGGAGTTGGGGCCCAGTAGACCCCTTCAAGACGGTACTTATGTTGATTGAAGAAGAAGAAATGGTTGATGTGCACCATGAAGCGCATCAATTAGATTGTTTAGGTTGTGCGAAAAAGGTGCGTTTTTCTTTCAATTCTAGGTCATGTTTAGGAGTTTTATCAATGCAACTCGAATTTTAACTTCATCAGATCCATTGATAAGGATTAATCTTGGTTCAGAAAAGAACCCTCGACTCACTTATATTGGTGCCATTCTAGATGAGAGTCTTTCGGTTGGTCTTAAAGAAGTTTTATGTGAATTTTAGGATTGCTTTGTTTGGGATTACACTGAAATACTAGGACTAGATAGAAGTTGAGTAGAACATAAACTTCAAATTCAAGAAGGCTTCAAACCTGTCCAACAAGCTCCACGACGGATGGTGGGAAAAGTAAGAAAACTAGTGTACGATGAAGTAAAAAAAAATTTCAGGTTGGGTATATTAGGATATCTCGATATACCGAATGGATCTCAAGCATTATACCTCTGATCAAGAAAGATGGTAAAATCCGAGTATGTATAGATTTTCAGGACTTAAACAAAGCAACTCCGAAAGATGAATATCACATGCCAATGTCGATGAACTAATTGATAAAACGGTAGGGAATGTGATAATGTCATTCATGGTTGGCTACTCGGAGTATAACCAAATCTTTATAGTTGAAAAAATGTCTGCAAAACAGTTTTTCAATTCCCCATCGACATATTCAAGTGGATTGTGATGGCTTTTGGATTAAAGAATGTTGGAGCTTCTTATCAAGGAGCTATGAATACATTCTTCGACTACATGATTGGAAAAACAGTAGAAGTGTATATTGTTGATATAATGGTGAAATCGAGAGCTAATAGTTCACATGTTGATGATTTTCGAGCAACTTTCCTCCAAATGAATAGAAATCACTTGCAACTAAATCCATTGAAATGTGCGTCCGGAGTTCAAGCTGGACAATTCATGAGTTTTCTAGTACATCAACGAGGAATTCAGGTGGATCCAAGTAAATCAAAGCAATACAAAAATTGCATCCCCCGACAAGCAAAAAAGAATTGCAAGCCTTTCTCGGGATAGTGAATTACCTAAGAAGGTTTATAGAAAACTTAGCAAGGATGGTAGAATCTTTCACTACACTGGTAAGAGGGAAGAATAAGTATATGTGGACGGATAAACATGAATAGGCTTTCATGAAGATAAAAGAGTATTTAGCAAAACCCCCGGTTTTGGTTTCTCCTCAACTCGAGAAGCCCTTCATTATATATGTATCGACAAATGCTACTTCGATAGGAGTTCTTTTGGCCCAAGAAGACGGCTAAGGAAAAGAGAGGGTTGTATATTATTTGTCTTAACGTTTGGATCTTGCTAAAACTAGATATACAACTTCAGAAAATCCGTGTCTATTTGTGTACTACGCAATTACAAATTTGAGACATTACATAGGGAGCATGAAGTTTGTGTGTTCTCGAGAGCACAAGTCTTGAAAACATTCCTTGAAAGTCCTCTACTTACTGACAGAATTAATAAATGGAGTTCAAACCTCAAAGGCTGTTAAAGAACCAGTCCCTGCGGATCTCTTGGTAGAACACTCGAGTGCGACTTCAGTAGATCAAGTGGAGGAAGTACAAGAGATGTGGGAAGCTTGGCTTGATGGATTGTCAACAAGAATTGGAGCCGGAAAGGGATTGTTATAAAATCACCAGTAGGTTCGGAGACCAAGTTTGTTTTTAAATTAGCAAAACATGCAACTAACAATGCTACAAATATGGTGCTCTCATCATTACATTGAAAACTTTACTTAAAAGTAGATCAAAGGTGGTGTTGATCAAAGGAGATTCGCAGTTAGTCATAAACCAAGTGAACGGTTTAAGTTTATACCACATGCAAGAATTAAAGAACATTTAGATACGACTCAAAAAAAGATTTAAGGATATTACTCTTGAACATATGCGTCGACATGATAGCACAATGACAAATTATTTGGCACAATTAGCATCGGGATAGAAATCAAATAAGGCCTTGTTAAGAGAAATAAGGGAGTAGTTCCCAAGATCTATTCGACTCTCCTCAAAAAAGTAGAGGGAGTAGTTCCCAACTTGCAAGTCGAGAAGAAAGTGAAGTTGGTTGCTAAACAATATGTACTTTTAGATGTGGTGTTGTATAGAAAAACTTGAGACAGTGTCCTATTAAAGTGTGTTGATATGGATGAAACCACACCAATTATGTTAGAAACGCATGAAGGCTTGTGTGGAACCCACCAGTCGGGGTGAAAATGCATTGGATGATTTATAGGCATGGTTTCTATTAGCTTTCTATGAAGAAAAATTGTATCGGGATGGCTAAGGGTTGTAGAAAGTGTCAGAAGTTTGGGCATATAACTCAAGCACCACCATGGAACTTAATCGAGTGACTTATTGTTGGCAATTTAAGTCATGGGCATTAGATATAAATGGTGAAATTAGACCTCACTCGAGTAGAGGATGCTTATGTGTTGATTGCTATTGGTTATTTTACTAAGTGGGTAGAAGCAAAAGCTTTTAAGAGGAGTGACCAAAAAGATGAAATCGAGTTCATCAAGGCCAATATCATCTTCCGTTTTGGATTACCACGAAATATAGGGGTGGATAATGGGAGTGTTTTTAATGGAGAACATATGCAAGAATTCATGAGAGAATTTGGTGTTGTGAATAATAATTCCTCACTTTATTATCCACAATCCATTAACAAAGTTGATTCCACTAACAAGTTTATCAAGTGCGTCATCAAAAGAATAATCGAGGATAACCTCAGAAGATGGCATGAAATACTTCATGAGGTGTTATGTGGTATAAGGGCCACCAAAAGAGATAGCACATGAGAGGCACCTTATAACTTACTCTAAGACCAAGAAGCCATTGTACTCATTGAAATTAAATACAAGTCATTTTGAGTAAACCAATGAGTAAAGATGTGAATGGACACGAGGACATAAATCGAGAAAAGGAACATCTCGGGAAGCTGCGTGCAAAAGCAGGGCACCGAATGGAAGTCCAAAAGAGAAGGATTTAATATTATAACAAGAGGGTACATTAAGAGTTTCAAGGGAAGAGACTTAGTGTGGAAGATGATTCTCCCAGTAGGAACTCGAGATTACTTTCTTGGAAAGTGGTCCATGAACTGGGAAGGTCCTTTTCGAGTTTGGGAGGTGTGCAGATAAAATGTTTATCATCTAGATGATCTCGAAGGTCGATTACATGATTTGAAAGTTAATCAAAAGTATCTCCAATCTTACCAGCCAACTATCAGGGAGACTCTTAAAGAAATGTTAAAAAAGAGATTCTTGATTTTGTAGATACAGTTTGGAGAGTAAAACTTTTCATTAATAGTGAAAATAACTACACCTTCTTTGGCATAGTTTCTAAAAGGGGTAGTCCTCATTAACGGGGTTGTTCCAAGGAAATAAAGTGTTAGAAGAAGATACAAGCTAAAGCTGATCTTTGATCATCACGGGAACTATTACGGATACGAGGTCGTGGGTCACAGTTACTGTGATAATCGCTTTCATTGCTTCCTCCCCACGGTCCCTCCAAAGGATCCGCATGAGTTGGTACCTCCACGTAAGTCCACCCTGGTTCCTTTAACAGGAGGTCAAAGCACAGGATGACGAGGAAGATTATTATAACCTCCCACTCTGGCTCCATCAGCGACATCCTAGCTGCCAGGTGAGCATACATCTAGAAACCTTAAGCTTCGCACGTGAGCCATGGAGCACGGAGAAAAGGAAAGACCCATGGCCTAAGATTGTGAACAAAGGCTTTTAAGGGGTTCAAGGTTGTGAATTTGGAGAGAAATTTGGAAGAAAACAACATCTTGACAAGAAAGTTTAGTTTAGAAGGAAATGTGTGTATACCTTGTTGGGTCATCGAGTTCATTTATTAGGCGGATATGCAACACGAATAAAATCCTTGTAATTGTGATGAAAATATTAAAAGTGGGTCACATGAGGGAACTGTGAGGAATCATAGCAGCTTTACTGACGACCTCATACTGTTGTTGTGAGAATCTTGACAGTTCATAAATAACTATCAATGGATATATTAACAATCACAACATTTTGAATATTACAAATAGTTAAAAAGAGACAATTTGTTACAATTTGCTTAAAAGATCAACTGAAAAGTTTAGTGAGTTCCAGGTTGTTCTCAGAGATCAAATCGTTTAACTACGGCTTCTACAACTGCAACTTCTTTACCATGGGGATCGATTCTCTTCATCGTCATTGACCAATCAGCTCGCAGACTCTCGAGTTCAGATAAGGAGATAGAGAAAGCCTCTCTCTCGTAGTCTAGTTCCTTCATCTCCTACTCGATAGCTCTCGAGCGACTGGTGCCACGCTCGATCTCTTCACCAAATATGTCGAGACGTTGTTGAACACATATACTGTTCAGCTCATACTCAGTTTGCATCTCGACAGCCCTGTCTCGTGCTTCTTCGCTCACCTCATAGTTGGACCAATGAGTCCAATATCGTTCCTTGAGTAGCACACAAGTGAAGAGTTGATCACTTGTCACGAGGGGAGAGTTGTCGATCCTTTGGATTGTAGCATCAAACTTCTCAAAGTTGACTTCATCATATAGAACTCCATTGCAGGAGGAAGTCAGTCACGAATTGCATGTCTTCTTTGCATTGATCTATATGAAGACCGTCAACATTTTTCTGAAGCCTCTTGTTCTTCGAGATTTACGCTTGGCATTACGTGCTCGAACGAAGAGAAAAGCTTCTCCTTAGCTTCCTCTGAGTCACTCACACTGATTGGAGAGCTTGCAACCACTAAAGTTTGAGGTTTTTGTCAATACTAGTTTGATTCAGCTGCGAAGTTGTAGAATTTAAAACTTAAGGCACAAGTTTATTGTTCATACCTCGAGAGGAACATCGGCTTGAGATAGTACTAAAGGAGCCTCAACGGGTAGCTCTGTTTCATTCGCCTTAAAAGGAAAATTTGTTTCCTCTATCTAAATGAACATGGAGATAAATGTACGAAAAGGTAGTAAATAATGACTTAGTAAGGCAACTTACAATCTCCTAAGGATCACTGGCAAGAGAATCCTTTCTTATCACAGGAAGAGCACTTGCCTGCTCAAAAGTACCACTTTGTTCCATGTTCGACCCCTGGAGATTCACTCAGTAAGTAAAAGAAGTTTCCACAAACAGTTCTCAAGAAACCCTATTATCTCTTGTCTCGACATGAGAGGCTACTGGGTGTTTCACTAGGCACTACAGGGATTTCCCGAGGAACGTCCTGCTTCATTAAGCACCTTTTAGCCTAAGGGCAAGAAGGAACCATCTAGTATTTTGTGAAGAATATTGGATAATAGAAAGAAAGTTTACTTAAGTTACCTGTATGTGCTTCATGATAGTCTCAGTGTTAGGGTTTCCTTCGTAGCCACAAAACTCTGTCTCGAGGAAAAGAAGGGGTACGTCACAACAATGACCTCTGTTAACATCACGAAAGATGAGAACAATAAGAAGAATAAAATATGAATTTACCAAACAAAATGAAAGTACCTGGAGCAACATCCTTTATAGGAGAAGACATCTTCGACCGAGATAAGGTAGAGTTCCCTCAAGACTCTCCATTTGAACATTAGGGGCCCCAGATGGTACTACCTCGGACTCGAGATCCTCTGCGTGATCGCGAGGTGCTCCAGGAGATATTACCTCGGGATTGGATGAGGCAAAGACCACTTCAGGGCTCACGTCCCGAATTTGAACAGGCTCGTCGAGAACGGGCTGCATCTATTTCTCGACAAGCCGTTTCTGCCTCTTGCTTAGAGGTCTCTCTTCTTCCTCATCAAGGGTGAGTTCTTGTCTCGAGGAACGATCTTCTCGAGATTTGGTGTGCCTTTCCTTAGGGATCTGCTCTATGAGATCAGCAACCTCGACTTGTGCCTTCATAATTAGAATCCTCTGTTTCTTCTTAATTTGCTCTGGAAGAGCCTGAAAAGATGTAGCCTCGGGAGGAAGAATCTCTGTTTCGAATTTTACCTCAACTGCATTAAAAGCCGGATTTAGACCGAGCATTAACAAAGAATAGCATCTTATATTGAGATCATATAACTTACTCTCTAGATCAAGTCCAGGAACATAGAGGTCATCCAAGGGAGCGTTGAAAACGGCCATAAAATCCTGCATCTGAGACCATGTTACTATCCAGGCACACATGAATAGCTCGGTGGCATAGATCTCAGAGTTCCTTGAGAAGGGAAACTCGGTTGGGGACAGCTCGACCCGAGACAAGAATTCATCCACTCTCTTGAATGGCACTATTGATGTCTTACCATGGATGAAGTTATTGTACAATTTCTAGAAAGGAACATTGCTTCCCTTGACAAACCCGAGTTGTCGAGCGCATAATTGAGGATTGTACACCTCGAATTTGAAGTTATTTCTATCTACCCACATGAGGTCTCGAGGTGTCAGGACTTTGTCCCAATAGGGTTGTTTTGAGAGATGGTCTCGAAACGAATAAATCTTGTTAGTGGCAGGATACGACATCCACTCTTGCTCGATCTCGGGATTAACAATCCTGTGCATAAGGGTGACTGTGGTCTTAGAAGACCAATTGCTGGAGTCACTACATGAGTGAAGGGCGATGGTGAGCCCAATACACCTTTCGCCAATAAGGACTGATTTGTTGAAAGGAGTGAGTGGTGGAAGCTAGATGTGTGCCCACAAAGTGTAATAGCTTTATAGGTCCTCCCGATCAGTAAGCTATAAAACCCTTCCCTGGCACAAAATTGGAAGCACTTCGAAGGCTCCTGATAACAACTGGCGTAGGAATGGTGTGAAGGCTACTGTGCGATTAACTTTTATCAAATGGAGACGAATAGTCATCCCCGACGCAGAGCAGTTTGTCAGCTTGCAAACGTCTTCTACAGTTACCATCATGGGCCCTTCGAGAAAAAAGAATACAGTTAATCTCGCATACCAGAAAGGGATTAAACTCGGACAAACCTTGGGGTCACAAGCCTTCATTCTTCTTGAGAGGGCCACTAAGCCTTTCAAACCTAGGCAAGCAGAATTTCTTCTATAACTTCTCCTCTCATAACTTGAACCATTTTTTAGTCGAAGCATCCGTCAAAGGAAACCCTACTCGCTCTTTCAGTCGATTCCGGTTAACAGGTGCGAGAAAGTCAGGGATACACACTGGAATAGATTGATCAGTACAAGGTAAGTGAGAGGAACCATGTTCTGGATGAAGGTGGATGGTGGCACAACAAGCCCTCACGTCATATGCTCATCGTTGCAATCGGGTCATGGAATAACAGTACGCTGATCAGTGAGTTTAAAGTACTGACTGTATTGGACATGATCAGACGCTTTCATGGAGAATGATGCCATTACTTGTAATAGGAGGAAGATGATTGTTGGAAAAGAAGGATTTGGTAATCAGCTTTCGAAACAAGAAGATGGTCGGAGGAAGTTTTAGGAGTTTAAAACGCATATGAATCAGAAGAGACGTTTTCTTTTGGTGAGAGGAGGTTTGGTGACTTTTGGCGGGAGAAAGCCTTGACTTATGATTTGCGAAAAATGGAATCTTGCTGAAAAAGTCACGAAAAATGATTGCAGAAGCGACGTTTTGAATTTTGGGATATGTGACAGGATGTTTTAAAACCTGCGCATTTAGTGACTAAAGACAAAACGGGAAGGGGCTTAATGTTTGACACACTAATTCGGGACCTTTACTCATGAACTCGAGAAGGAGAACAACTTCGAGGAAAAGTTATAAAGTAACATGATTCTCTCGGTACATCCCCGTTAGTGATCTTAAGATTATGTTGAGAGGAGCTCTTCATAGAGACGAGTTGGAGGACATTATTGAGCTAGTAATGCTCAGGATCTCGAAACGGTGGGACAAAGTTACATCTCAAAAGCAAAAGGGTAATAAGTGATTGTACTACATCTCGAGACTAATGTACGGTTCTTGAGATTAATACCCTCAATGAAGGCGATATACTTAATGCCGGAATAATAATTTTATATCTCGAGATAGGCTACTTATCCCTAATATATTAATAAAGCAAGACATGTGGCAGACTCAGATTAATTGTTTAAGACATGATCTCCATGATTCATACTAAATAGGGATCCAATCATGTACACGATCTAACTAAATGAGATCATGATTATGTAACTACAAAGTAACAGAAGTATAAAAGACAAGAGAAAGAGAAGAAAGACATGAACAATTCCATAAGTCCAATTTGGCCAGGTTGATCTCGAGCTTTAGCTCCCTTTTCCAACGTCCTTAAGGCATCCAGAAACCACCCCTGCGTCCAGAAATGGTCCACCATTACCATCTCGACCACTTTTCCATCAAGGCACACTCCATTAAAGGAGCATGCCATAGCCGCCTCACATCCATCGTCGCCCGTTTGAAGCATCCGTCATCATTCTCCCAATCTACTTTATTGTATTTTCCTTTATATCATGTTTATAAGTGATGTAAAAATCTTGTTATTGTATTCCAACGTTATTTAATTACATTTTAAGCATTGTGTTATGTTCATTCTTGTTTCACCACGTTGACCACAATCTCAGAAAAATTTGATAAGTGTTAAGCGAAACGCAAATTTGGCGTGCATAGAAAGGAGGTCGAAATAAAAAATACAACGTCAATCAATTAAGAAAAAACTAAGAGCATCAACTTCACTTAACGAATTCATCAACTCGTTCATTTTCTTATCTGATTATCGAATTCCTGAGTTAATAATACAGAGTTTTGTTATCTCCTTACACCTCTCACAAGTGCTCTAAAGACGTATTCCATGTATTGAGCTAATCACTATATTTGTAAGCAATTAGCTCGTGGGAACCCATTATGTGGCAACACTAAACGAATACCCAAGGTGTTATGTCATATCCTTCTCACGGATTAGCTCCATCTTCTAATGTTACATTATCTTATCCAATCAACGGCTTAACCTAAATAATTTTTTCAAGCACGAATAGGCTTCCAAATCAAATTAATTGATGACCAGCCAATTAACCGCTTATGATGAAGATATGGATAAATAACCGTATGAATTTGAACAACACGAAGAAAGGAATTCACTCGTTAAAATAAAATGCTAGATTTCCTTGAAATGCTACAAAATAAAATTAGTTCATAATGAAAATATCAATTAATCCAAATTCAAAGGAAAACAACTACGACAACATAGATTATAAGGAAATGAGAATATAAACGTCCTTCCCATGTTTCTACACGGGAAGTAGTCGCCTTGTTTGGATCTTTCTTCAACCTAGTCGTCGTCTCCTTTGTTCTCAGATCAAGTGTTTCCTCCTCAAAATAACTGTCCTTCTAGGGTTATATCTAAAAATAAAAATATTCCCCCTAAAAGTTTTCCTAATATTCTTCAAATCAAAATAATAATAAAATAGTATAAATTAACGTATAAGGGTTAAATCAAGTTATTAATTAATGTTTCTTACCCTTAATCAAAATCTGGAGAACATTTGAAGTGCTTGGATCCGGTTGAGCACAAATTGTTGAAGGTTCAAAGATTCCCCAAGGACACATCCTTCATATCAAAAGGATGCTTCTTTCTGTTCTCTCTCCAATTTCATCCATTTTGTTGTTGCTTGTCCAACTTCGAGCTTTCCCTCATTCTTGTAGACCAACTCAACATAAACCAAGAGTCATAAAAATGAAAACCTATTTACTTCGAAATCGGCTCAGAAACTACAGAGATAATAATTACATAAAAGTAAACCAAATTAAAAACGACCTAAAACTTATTAAAACCTAAAGCTTTTTTCCTTTCACGCGCCTAAACATTATTCTCAGAGCCTCGATAACTATTTTTTTATTAGCTTTATTTTCTTCTAACTCAAGACATGCTTCCACTTAATGTTTAACCAGCCCTACTCGACACCAACTACCATATGTTATTAAATTTATATAATTGTTTTCAATCACTAGGACTCCATACCAAGATATCATTGTCTTTTTTTAAAAAATTAAGTCCAATCACCAGTTAAGCATAATTTTCTCTCTTCCAGTCGTAAACACATGCATCAATCATTATCTTCGGATAAGGGTTAGCTCATCAACGATATCATCAAGTCTCAACGAGAAATTTGACATACCTAGACCCAACCTAAAAACGATCTTAAACAACACAAAGCACAACTTCTACTGATCATCCAAATTCAGAGCAATAAACACAATGATGGGATCATCAACCAAACGAAATAGAGAAACAAAGTTGTAGCACATCCAAACCTAGACTAAGCATCATCCCGATGTAATTGAAAAACATAAAAAAAAAACGAAAGGAATGAGGTGCCGCCCTAGGGTTGTCATCGGTGTCATCCGAGCCTTGTATATCTTCACCATAAATTTACTCCTCAGTTTATTGGTATTTTGCCCATGATGGGATACTAGCATACCCTGTCATATTGATTCTAGAGCTGCAACAAAAAAAGAGAATAAGGGTTATGTGTCTTTTCAATTGAAGGAATCCCTAAAGAATTCTTTTAGTGGACAAAAGGCAAGGATACATCTTTCAAATTTGGATTTGAACAAAAGGTACGGATACACTGTAATATCGGCTGATAATTTGTTTTCTTGTTTTGCAGAGCCTTTCATTAGCTGTTATACCTTCTATAAATATGTTTTTATTATTTCGTATACGATAAGATTACGTGTTAGTTAGTTAAGTGGACGTGGAGAGCGATTGTATCAAAGTGTATACATCATTGTAGCCTGAGAGACTTGTAAGCTTTCGTTCTTTTTGGGGTCGAGCATTCGGTTGCAGAAGATTGGTGCCCAAAGTACAAGCTGGACCGGACGTGAAGTGAGGTCGTGAAGGATCCGCTTGCACTGTGGAGTAATGGACATGCATCGGACTTAGGGAATGAGCAAAAGAAGGGTCGTGTATGGTGGAATCTGATGAGATACCATATCGGTTGTTTTGTAACTGGTTTGCTCGTGTGTCCAAAAAGCTCGTGTCTAGGATGTAAGCTGTGTCAGGCGTGAGTGCGGTCACGAAGGATCTGGCTGCACTTTGGTGTAGAGAACGTGCATCTGGATGAGGGAGAAATCAGGGTGCATATGTCCCAAGGCAGTGACCAGAAGAAGGGTCGCGTCTAGAAGGATCAAAGTGAGGCACTAACATTGGTATTTATGCATAAGGGAAGTACGTGATGCAGGCTTGGGAGAAGCCCCACGAGTGCTGTCTACTTTGGGAAGTCTTGGTGAGGAGCCAATCATCGGGGAAGCCTTGGTGAGGAGCCAAGCAGGTTGTGGAACCGCCAAAAGAAAAGTTCACCCTTGGACAGAGGGTTGTCTACCTGCGTAAGGCTACTACATGCTTGCGTGGAGCTGACACGTTCTATAGAACCCCAACCACGGAGATTGTGTAGTTAGTCACTGTCTTCAGTGTATAACCTCAACCAAAGAGTTTCTGGGGTTTGTCACAGATCTATGTGCATGACCCACAGAGTTATTGATTACAACTCATCGGGTTACTCTGAATAGAAAAGTCGAACGGCTATCCACATCATCTTCTACACTACAGAAGTACCCTGGTACCTTCTTCTAGTACATCCTTTGTGGAAAAGCCGAAGGGCTATCCATAATAATCTTCTGCATGATTCTTTATATCTTCTATAGAAGGGCTATCTAAAATAGTCTTGTTTTCGTTATAAGTATTCAATAGTGAATTCCCACCTATAAGGGTGAAAAGAGTACGTAGGCAATGACCGAACCACTATAAACCTTATGTGTCTCATTTACTTTCTATGCAAACGGTTATCTCACTCTGCATTCAGCAGAAACCTTAACAGAAAAGCAAATCAACAGACACAACTCAATCGTCTGAATAGAGACTCCAAAGGTCCAACATCAAACTTATAAAGCTACATCAACATCTCAGGTTCTGGAGTTGTTTCCATCGATCTAGCTTTCACATGTCATCTCTTGGTAGTACAGAAACCTACAAGGTTTCGTGACATCCTTTTGCTACTACAAGTATCTTTCAAATCTTGCAATATACCCTGTTGATCACACTCAGGCTGGTCATATCTATAGATCCTTCATAGCAGAAACATCAACCTTATGCATCAACTTTCTGTTACTACAGAAACCTTCTCAGGACTGCATAGTCACATTCTAGATCAGACTTTTGTTGGTCGTTCGCTCATTAAGCATTTTACTTTGGGATGCCGTGTAGACTGGTTCTGTGACATACAAAAATCTAACTTTCTGTTGCTGGGTTCTATTAGTTGTAAAAAGTCTAAAAAGGTCATATAGTAGTTCACCACATACCAAAATCTAATCTTCTGTTGCTGGGTTCTATTATTTGTAAAAAGTATAAAAAAGTCATATAGTAGTTCTCCCCCTCTTAGTGCCATTGTTACACCAAGAAACTTAATCAGGTTAACAAGGATTTGACTCAAGTTAATTAGGATGTTACAAAACTCAATAAAGAAATGATCTAGGTGAACAAAGAGCGAGAAAATGATACCCGTGTAATAATATAGAATATTCGAGAAATCTCACGTTGAATGGAGTCATATGATAGTGGCATAATGAAAGTGAATCGTTATTGTAAGAGTTGCAAATGGTAAAAAAAAGCGGATTAATGATGTGTTAAATTCTCGAGGTGATACAAGGACGGTCGTTACTTCGCTCGCATCTGTTACTTCGCCCACACCTCAGCCACCGTCTTTTATTGGAGGTCTCAACTTACTCGTCATCGAATAAGCGAGGCGACGAGGAGCACCGAGCGACCGTCTTTCAGGCGACATAAGGCAACTAGGCGACGAGCCACCCAAGAGACGCTACTATCTGACGGCTCAGGTCTTACAACGTGCACCCCAAGAGTCGCGCTTGCTCCCTTATCCTACTCCATTATCTTTTCAGACCATGTCGGGATGAAATAATATATTTCCTTTTCCCATCTTCTGATCCTGTCCTTTATTTTATTTTATCGCTATACAATCCAAGGTTGTCAATGGCCGGAAGATTAAGAGGCAGTATGACTCTTGACAAAGCACACGTTGCTCGGCTTGAGCAGCAAATCGCTGATCTTCAACAACAACTTCAATCGTTGCGAACTCATAATGGATCACCTTCCCGCAGCCGATTAGACAACGACGAAGAAGAGAATCCATGGCGTGATGTATACGGTCGAACGCATCTTCGATTACGAGGAGGTGTCCGAACATCGAAAGGTTAAGATGACAGTATTACGGTTGAAAAAGTGCGCCAACCTATGGTGAGACAACACCAATTATCAATGCCGCAGAGAAGGACGTGATAAGATCCGGACGTGGTAAAAAATGAAAAGGGCTATGACTAAGGGATTTTTACCTGAGCATTATCAATGAGATCTCTGTCTCAAGTTCTAGTCGCTTCAGCATGTCTAAATGGTGTCGGAGTACACGAGGGAGTTTGAAAGACTGTTGCTACAGTGTGAAGTCCAAGAAGCCCCCAAGCAAACTAGTGCAAATAATATTCAAGGACTTAAGCCACAGATTACGGATTCCGTAGAACTCCAGCAATATTGGTCGTTTGACGATGTTCGAGCCCTTGCCCACAAGGTTGAGCTGCAGCAAGCGTGGAAGTCATGTACCCGCCCATTTATGAAAACTCTGCCTTTCCACAAGGAGAGTAGCTTTCAAGCAAAGCCTTTGTCGACTACGCCAAGAAGAACCCCATCGTCGACTACTCGACCTGAACCGAAGACGAACGAGTGAGTTCTTGTTCGTCGTTGTTTCAAATGCAAAAGGGCCAGAACATGTGGCGTCGGAGTGTCCCTCTAGGAGAAATGTAGTCATTAAGGAGTTGTCTTATGGAGAAGAGGAGTTCGAAGAGAATGCAGATCCGATTTGGGATCAAGAGGAGACTGAGGAGTATTCGGACAAAGGAGAGTTGCTAGTCGTCCGCAAGGCCTTAAATGCAACACCAGTTCGCTAGGAGAACCAACGTGAGTGCATCTTTCATTACAGGTGTACCGTTAAGGATAAAGTTTGTTTGGTGATTGTAGACAGTGAAAGTTGCACTAATGCAGTCTTTAGAACCATGATAGAAAAGCTCAAGTTGCCCGTAGCTCCACATTCTCATCCTTATCGCCTACAATGGCTCAGCAAGGCAGTGATGTTCGAGTGACGCAACAAGCGCGAGTCCCTTTCTCGACTGGGAAAAGCTACTGGGAGGAAGTCATTTGCGATGTGATTCCAATGGATGAGTGCCATTTACTCCTAGGAAGATCGTGGCAGTTCGATCGACGTGCACAACATGACGGGTATCGTAATACCTATTCCATCAGCGTTGACGAGAGAAAAATCACTCTAATGCTGATGTGCTATTGGCCGTGGAAACGGTAAAGATAGCGACGAAATGGAACGCACGAACGAACCAACAACCGAGCAACGTAAACGAAAAGGATAAAACTCGGACCGCCGCTGTATACAACCGAAGCACCACCAGGACTGAAGGAGGGTTGAACGCCTCACAACCGGATACAGAACTCACCACCGATTATGGGAATGCTCGGATAAAATCTCGCCACGCTTGGAATCCACCAAACGATAAGAAAAGTTGCGCAAAGTTCAAGAAGAACTCGACGGCTGCAAAATTTGGGAAAATATTTCAAAAGGTTCTGTCTAAACCTAAACACATAAGTCATATTTATGAAGGACCATAGATGTGCTAACCCTAACTCCCCATTAGGCCCAAAATAGTAAAAACCAAATCTAATTTAAAGAAAGTCCAAAGAAAAACGAAATTAAGTAATCTGGGCCCTAAGTCGGCTGGCCCGACTTTAAGTCTTCTCGAGCTCCCCTTCTCAAGCTCTCGATCTCGAGCTAAAGAATCAACTCATCCACTCCAATAGCGTGAAGTTGAAGTTGTATTGAGTTATGAAAGGATGCTCATGCTTATGAAAGGATGTTCGGGAGTGAGTTTTCCCGGTTTGTGTGTGTATTGGGCTAAAAAACGAACTGTTTTGCATATGCTCGTGCGGGTACGTGGCTGCCCATTCAGAGCGTATACCTTAGCATATATTTAACGCCCGGGAATAGGGCGAATGGAGATGGACGTGGTGGTCCGTCTGTGCTGAGAAAAGGAAAGGTTGAAACTCTGAATGAGATGGTTACGGACAATTACAAACATTCGTGGATGCAAACTTACAAATATTGGATAATATTATTGAATGAACATGGATTGAAAAGGGGACTTGTTATGGTTGTTCATAGCTGGTCCGGAGTTGATACTCCTCGGTGAGAGGAGGGTTTATTAAGTATGGAAGGCACGGATAAATGAAAGTGATCGAAAGACCCACGTATCGTGGGCGAAATGGAAGTTTACAACGGTACATTGACACGCCCGTGGGGCTGCATTATGAGCGGATATGACGAGGGTTTGGATAGGAGGAATCCGCCCTCGGAATGGTGTATTGGACAGCATAGTTGGCTGGAAAAGCTGAGCGAAAATCTAAGGCATGGAGAGAAGTTATGTGGTTTTACATACTGGGATGGATTGATCCGTGGTAGCGGAATGTTGCATGGCTGAAAGTACATGAACATGAGGCTTTTATGGGGCGTGCGTAGGCTGAAAATGCGATGTACCCGGATGCCATTGAAAATAACTTAGTTGCCATCTCTGAGAAATTAGGAACGCAACGGTGTATGTCGGAATTTTGAGACGAGGTCTCGATGTTGAGATACGTCAAGGGAGGTTATGGGCGATTTGTTACGTGTGCTTGAACTGCCGTACTTAGTCATTTGACTAATGTTATTGCATGTTTTTGGCAGTTCATAGAAGTGATCTATGCATGTTTCTCTTCATGCTCGATGGAAAGCTTCCGTTGTGTAAATTTTTATAACTCAATTGTAACCGAATTGTGTAATACTCTACAATTATTAATGAAAAGGTCGACGAGTTTTTTTTTTGGAATCCGTAGGTCCTTTCATGTAGGATCAGAGCTTGGGTTAAGCTCGGAGTAATAAGGATGTGTTTTCGGAGGAAAACGGGTTGGTTTTTAGTTCGAACATGGGGTTATATGCATATGCATACGAATGAAGTTTTTGAAGTGTATTGTGAGTGTTTGGCTGAATGTCTTGAATGAAATGAATGACTTGAAATGCGGTTTGTTTTTCCGAATTATTTGTGGACTTTAAGGTATAGAAATCAAAAGGAATTGGGCGTGTTACGAACGCTGGGGCCGGAAGGGCCGGGAAATTTTGGAATGGGAATGTGTAGTACGAACATGCTATTATTCGGGATACTTGGACATTATGAAGGCGCGCTGTGGCTGCTTTGAATGTGCTTAATGATGGCCGAATTTGTGCGGCCGTATGTATGTTTCAGGTGTATGAATTATGACATAACATGGGACTGATTTTGTTCGGTTAAAGACGCGCACGATTGCGTACGACTGCGTGTATTGTGGCTGATTAAGTCTTTGTTATGGCCGTCCCGAGGTGAGATGTGAGAATACTTTCTCCATAATTTACGGATTGGGCAAGTATGGTGTGTAAAATGGCCGAAATTTTTACGTGCATTGTGGTGTTATACCAAGGAATCATCTTAAGGATCAATATGTGTAAATGGGATGTTTTAGACATCTTGAATGGTATTTTATTGTGGCTGAAAATGTGTGCCGCGGATGGATTTTGTTGTGGTAGCCGTGCTCTTGAGTATGTGATAAATATAATGCCCTTATCATTCAAGATTGAGATTGAGCACGACCAATTAATTGTTTGTTGTTTGACAGCACAATGGCCAAGGAAAATACAAGGTTGGGGGTGCATGTATCCCCGGAAAAAGATGATGAGATTCCATGGAAGAGGAAGGTGACCCTTATTGGACAATTTCAAAAGCCTGGCTGCCCAAGTTCAAGGGAGATGAGGCCCCGAGGTGGCGGAAGATTTCTGAATGAACTTGAAAAGATTTTCATTGTTTTTGGATGTACTCCCGAGGAGAAGTTGCTTATGATCAAGTATTCTCTTCAAAGAGGTGCAGAGGCGTGGTGGAAAGCGAGTAAGGATAGTGCCGACATCATTTACACAGGAGATGTATGGACGGTGTTCAAGAAAGCTTTCCTTGGGAAGTACTTTCCTTTCTCTTATCGTGAAGACAAGGCACTGGAGTTTGCTAATTTGAAACAAGGAAGGATGATCGTGGATGAGTATGAAGGGAAGTTTTCCGCATTATCCCGTTATGGGCCGAATATGGAAGCGGGGAGCAAAGCAAGGAAGTTTGAGTTGGGATTAGATCCGGAAATCTGACTACAAGTAGCCCCATTATGCTCACATCTTATGAAGAAATTTACTGTCGGGCACAAAACACGGAAAAGGCATTGATGGCGATAAAAGCCAAGGGAGAAGCGGAGAGTTCCAAGAGAATGATGGAGAGCGGGCTGCCCATTCGAAAGAAATTCAGGTCGGGGAGTTCATTTTCATCCCCACAATCATTTGTGGCGCGTCGTCCTCATGCTCCTACACCTGTAAGAAGCTTCTTCCGCGGGGATAGTTAAGGATCTCAGTCCGGTGGACCGCCCCTTTGTCACCGGTTCAACAAACACCAGTTTGGGTTTGTGTGTGCGACAAATGAGATGGTATACTACCGGTGTAGACGACCTGGTCATATAAGAAAGAATTGCACTCAAGGAGCGGGATTCACGGGGACTAGTGCGGCGGGATCGAGCACACCAAGGCCGAATGGAAGCATGAAACCCACACCTACTGTGTCGGCGTCAAGGGGATCAATGGGCCTTCGCAAATAGGGAGACTGAATGTTGCCACAGAAGCCGATGCGACTGCATCCCGAGGAGTGATTTCAGGTATTCTGGTGCATGCGTTGTTTGATACGGGTGCTACACACTCATTTATATCACGTAGATGTGGAAAATAATGGCTGGCCGACCGAACGAGTTGAGAGGCATATGAGGATTGTGTTACCTACGGGTGATGAGTTTATCGTTGCTGGTATGCCGTAA
This sequence comes from Melastoma dodecandrum, assembly GCA_029817715.1. Lineage (NCBI taxonomy): Eukaryota > Viridiplantae > Streptophyta > Magnoliopsida > Myrtales > Melastomataceae > Melastoma > Melastoma dodecandrum. The sequence continues at coordinate 2,317,611 of JARUPY010000434.1, forward strand.
TTGTGAATTGATGGTGGCTGGTTTGAAGTTCGTGATCGATCTTCTCGTGTTTCAGATAACTGATTTTGAGGTGATCTTGGGCATGGATTGGTTAGCTTCTAGCCATGCTCAAGTGGACTGCGAAAAGAATCGCCTTTTGATCGATGCGGTGGGTGAAGAACCACGCGAGTACATAGGCCATGGGGGATGCGGCCAACTTTTTATGGTTTCGGCGATGCGGGTGCACCAACTTTTGTGGACGGGAAGTGAAGTGTTTCGTGGGACAGTGCTGAACAAAGGAGCCGAGTTACCGATATTGGAGCGGATTGATGTTGTCCAAGACTATGCGGATGTCTCCCTGGAGGAGTTACCGGGGTTGCCACCGAAAAGAGATGTAGAGTTTGTGATTGAATTTGTTCCCGAAACAGCTCCTATATCTCGTACTCCGTATCGAATGAGTTTGGCTAAACTTAAAGAGTTAAAGGCGCAGTTGCAAGAGCTTGTAGATAAAGGTTTTGTGCGTCCTAGTGTAAGTCCATGGGGTGCTCCTGCATTGTTTGTAAAGAAAAAGGTGAGATTATATATTGACTATCGTTTGTTGAATCAAAGCACAATTAAGAACCGTCATCCACTTCCCCGAATTGATGATTTGTTCAATCAATTACAAGGATCGGTTGTGTATTCAAAAATAGATCTTCGGTCGGGATATTATCAAATCGGAGTAAGGGAAGAGGGCATTCCAAAGACCGCTTTTCGAACAAAATACGGTCATTATGAATTTCGAGTGATGCCCTTTGGATTAACGAATGCACTAGCCATATTTATGGCATTAATGAACCAAGTATTTCGACCGTACCTCGATCACTTCGTGGTGGTATTTATAGACGATATTCTTGTGTACTCAAAGAGTCGAGAAGAGCACAGGGAACACTTAACTATTGTCTTAAGGATATTGCGGGAGAACAAGTTATATGCCAAGCTATGCAAATGTGAATTTTGCCTAGAGAAAGTTGTATTCCTTGGACATGTCATATCAGCCTCGGGTGTAGAGGTGGATCCGACCAAGATAGAAGCTGTTAAGAATTGGTCACGACCGACAAATGCCTCGGAAGTGCGAAGTTTCTTTGGATTGGCTGGTTATTATAGGAGATTCGTTGAGGGATTTTCCAAGCTTGTTTCTCCAATGACAAAATTGTTAAGGAAAGATACCCAATTTGAATGGACAGACAAGTGTGATGAGTGCTTTGAGGAATTAAAGAACATATTGACACGCGCTCCAATCTTAACTATTCCCAATGGACCCGGTGGATTTGTGGTGTATTGTGATGCGTCATCACAGGGCCTTTGATGTGTCTTGATGCAAACGGGAAAGTCATGGCGTATGCTTCTAAATAGTTAAGGAAGCATGAAGAGAATTACCCGACACACGACTTGGAATTTGCGGCGGTGGTATTTGCATTGAACCAATGGAGACACTATCTTTATGGAGAAAAGTTTGAGGTATTCACCGACCATAAGAGCTTAAAGTATCTCTTTGCCCAACAAGATTTGAATATGTGGCAACATAGATGGATGGAGCTCTAGAAAGAGTATAATTGTATTATCTCTTATCATCTAGGAAAGGCGAATGTGGTAGCGGACGAATTGAGCCGGCAGTATTGTGCCCTTATGAATCTAAGGGTGGAGGAATCCCATTTGGTGGGACAATTGAACAACTTGGACTTGAGTTTGGAAGAACCGGATGAGAGACTATGTGTAGTATGGGGACAAGTAGAACTGGAAATGATTCACATAATAAGGGAAGCTCAAGCTCAGGATGAGTATTTGAACATCATTCGAGAAGGGCTTGGAACTGAAGCATACTCCAATTTTGAACTTTCTCCAGACGGATTGTTAAGGTTTGGCAACAGCGTATGCGTACCAGATGAGCAAGGGGTGAAGAAGAGATTGATGGATGTGGCCCACAAGAGTACTTATAGTATACATCCGGGAATTACAAAGATGTATTGTAACTTGCGGAAGTAGTATTGGTGGCCGAAGATGAAACGAGAAATTGCTAGATGTATTGTAACTTGCGGAAGTAGTATTGGTGGCCGAAGATGAAACGAGAAATTGCTAAGTATGTGAATAACTGTACAACATGTCAAATGGTAAAAATGGAGCATAAAGGGCCAGGAGGATTGCTTGAGCCATTTCCAGTACCCGAATGGAAATGGGAAGATATATCTATGGACTTTGTTACAAACTTACCGAAGGGTGGTGAGAACATGGATTCTGATAGGAGGTAGATAGACTCACGAAATCAGCTCACTTCATTCCCATACAAATCAATTGGTCGCTAAAAACATTAGCGAAGATTTATATTCGGGAAGTCGTGAGGTACCATGGAATACCACACACTATTACATCCGACCGAGACCCATGGTTCATGGCTAAGTTATAGAGGAATCTTCAAGAGGTTTTTGGATACGAAACTCCAAATGAGTACGGCATTTTATCCTCAAGCGGATGGGCAAACGGAGCATATGATACAAACCTTGGAGGACAGACATGCTTTGAGCTTGTGCACTTGAATGGAAAGGTATTGGGTTGAGCACTGACCCTTGGTAGAATTCACAAATAATAATAGCTACCACACAAGCATTGGTATGGCGCCTTTTGAGGCTTTATACCGGAGGAATTGTAGATCGTCGTTATGTTGGAGTGAGCCCGAAGAAAGAATCTTTGACGGACTCGAGATAATTAAGGAGACATCGGATGTGATTGCAATAGTAAGGGCACGTATGAAAACTGCTCAAAGTCGGCAAAAGAGTTATGCGGACCGACGGAGGACCCTTGGAGTTTGACGAGGGTGTTGAAGTATTTCTCAAGTTGTCCCCGATAAAATCAATGTTCCGAACGGGTAAAGTGCATAAGTTGAGTCCAAGGTACATCGGACCACATCAAATCACGAAACGTATAGGGAAAGTGGCATACCGAGTAACCATACCTCCAGAGTTGTCTCATTGTCATGATGTATTTCACGCATTCATGCTAAGAAAGCATGAACCAGATTCGGAGGAAAAGAAGGAGACCACAACCGTGAGTATAATTGAGGGCATGAGCATTACGGTGGAACCGGTGCAAATAACCGGCCAGAAAGAACGGGTCACTCGTAGGAGAAAGACACAGTTCGGATGTGTGCTCTGGAGAGGATCCAAATTGAAGAGCAAACGTGGGAGACCGAGGAACATATGAAAGCGACATACCCTCACCTTTTCGAGTAAAGAATTTCGAGGACGAAATGTCCTAAGTGGGGGATAATATAATAACCCATATTTTTCATGTTATGAATGTAAATGTGGTTGTACATGGTATGATTGAGTAATAAAAAGGGAAAATCCGTGAGATAGAAAGATTGAGTCCGGAACGGTGAATGGACGGTTTGAATGCGTAAGAATGGAATGATGCGAACGATACTCAATGCGTAAGAATGGAATGATGCGAACGATACTCAATAATGATGTCCAAAGCCCAAGGACACTTCCATGAGCAGCATGGACAGCCTCCTAAGTGAGGGAGTAATGTTTGAAAGTATACGTGCGAACGACATATTGACATTTTCGTTGTTGTGACGATAAACTTGGGGTTGTTACAGTCAAAACGTACTTAATGTTATGGTTGAGAACCGAATCGATTATGGTAAGAAATTCAATGATTATTCAGCCCCAAATGTGGATGAAAAGTGAATAATGTGAAGCGAAGAAAGGGTGGTCGATGTGCGCAAAAGGGCTGCCCAAATACTCGTCGACATCGCTCGTGGACAGCCCACTTTTGTGTGGAATAATGGCTGAATTTGGCCGCAAATCCTGCAAGTTTAGAAGTACGACTAAGCTGGTCAAATAAGACAAAATAGTGATTAAATTAGTTAGATTAATTATGGTTAAAGCGCTAATTAAGTGTGATTAATTAATGCTAATCAACCCAAGGCTTCTTCCACAAGCCATGGATGGTGGGACCCACTTGTCATCATTAACGGACACTCAAAAGAAGGCTAGAAGGCCAGAAAAAAAGTGGAAAAGAGGCTGGTGGACGTCCATAAGGGGGAAGGAAGAGGAAGAAGAAGAAGCAAGAAAGAAGAAAAAGGAAAGAAAAGAGAAGGGGCTGATTCGGGGGCTCGTTCGACGAACAATCCATGCAGCGAAATGGAAAGGCTCACGTCAAAAAAGAGCGTGAGGAGGCCCCTTCGTGGAGAGGTCGCTCGGAAAAGGAAAGAATTGGAGCGGTTTTGCTCCGAAGAAGCAGAAATGTGCGGTACTCAATCCCCCTTCTTTTTTCTTCTTGCGAAACGGCCATAAAACTCGTTTGCCTTGAGTTTTGCTTACTGTGAATGTACTGTTGGATGAGGAAAAAAGGCTTGCCAAACCCTTGGGGTGGTAGGAGATGGCACTCCGGACCCTCGGTTATGCCATGGATAAGCAGATTCGCTCCGCGTGTGGCTGGCCGGTGATTCGCGGTTGAGCGTTTATGTGTCGGATGACAATCGTGCGGGGGCTGTGTGCATGAGGTTGAAGTTGTATTGAGTTATCAAAGGATGCTCCTGATGAATATGGAATGTCCAGGAGTGAGTTTTCCCGCTTTGTGTGTGTATTGGGCTGAAAAGCGGATTGTTTTGCGTTTGCTCGTGCGGGTACGTGGCTGCCCATTCGGAGTGTATACCTTGGCATGTAATTGAGGCCCGGGAATAGGGCGAATTGCGATGGATGGGTTAGTCCGTCGGTGTTGAGAAAATGAAAGGTTGAAACTCCTAATGAGATGGTTGCGAACAAGTACGAACATCCGTGGATGTGAACTTACGAATATTGGATACTGTTATTGAATGAACATGGGCTGAAAAGGGGACTTGTTATGGTAGTTCATAGCTGGTTCGGAGCTGATACTCCTTGGTGAGAGGAGGGTTTATAAAGTGCGGAAGGCACGGATAAATAAAAGTGATCGAACGGCCGACGTATCGTGGGCGGAATGGAAGCTTACGACGGTATAGTGACATGCCAATGGGGCTGCCTTATGAGGCGGATATGACGAGGGTTTGGACAGCAGGAATCCGCCCTCTAAATTGTGTATTGGTCAGCCTAGCTGGCTGGAAAATTTAGGCGAAAAGCTAAGGCCCGGAGGGAAATTCCGTGGTTTTACGCACCCGGATAGATTGATGCGTGGCAGCGGAATGTTGCGTGGCTGAAAGTACATGAACATGAGGCTTTTATCGGACGTGCGTAGGCTGAAAATACGACGTTCCCAGATGCCATTGGAAATATAACTTAGTTGCGATCCTTGATAAATTAGGAACACAACGGTGTATGTCGGAATTTTGAGACGATGTCTCGATTTTGAGATACGTCAAGGGAGGTTATGGGCGATTGGTTACGTATGCTTGAGCTGCCGTAGTTAGTCATTTGACTAATGTTATTGCATGTTTTTGGCCGGTCATAGAAGTGATATATAAATGTTTATCCTCTTATTCGATAGAAAGCTTCCGCTTTGTAAATTTTTATAACTCAATTGTAACCGAATTGTGTAATACTCTACAATTATTAATAAAATGGTCGACGAGTTTTCTTTTTGGAATCCATAGGTCCTTTCAACACTCCTACTTATAACCCAGCACGAACTTGTATTTCCCCACCTTTAAAAGCGTCACAAATCCCTCAAACAACGTCCAGCACCATCGCAGAAGTCCTTCAACCGTCAAACACATTGGTGAAAAGGTTGGACGAGCAGTCTTACGTTAAAGCAACGCCGCGAAATGTGAGAATTGTAAAAGTAGGGGAGGAATTTACCGGCACCAATTCGCCTGTTGTAGCTTGCGGTTCCTCGAAAGAATGGAGACTTCCCTCCTTCCGACGCCAAATGATCAATGCCCTCCCTTGCCAGGATTCTACTATGTGGAAGTTGCTGAAGGGAAAGTTTGAGCAGATCATTTCTGGTTGCGCACAAACCAACAAAGGAACATTGAGCATCATGGCCATGTATGCCTTCTACATGTTAATGAGTTGGACGGCTGCATACACAAAGGAATCAACCTCGGGGTAGTACTGCACGTTCCAGAAGAGTAATGAGAAATCCTCCTGCAATTCAATATCCACGGCTCCCTTTGCCATCGTGAGGTCAACAATGTCGGTCTCCCTGAAGAGAAAATTTGATTTTAACGGGGACATTCATCAAATGGTAGGGAGCATGGGCAATTAGATAAGTTCACTCCCATGATTTTTCTTGGATTTTGGGATCGGTTATCACTGTTCGCATTAGTAAATTATAAAAATTTTTAAGTACAATTTTACCAAAAATTTAGTACTAAGACCGTGGGCTTTGTAAAAGCCCGTAGATTTTTAATAAGTTTATTAGTAAATTACTAACATTATTAGTATAGATTGTAAATCATATTGTAATTTATAAGATTCTTAGTATCATATTGTAATTTACTAAACTTTCACTATTGATTATTAAAATTTGAAAACTCATTATTGTTCGTGGAACAATTTATTAAGCCCAAAAGCCTTTTAAAAAGTCACGTTATTCTTTAATAGTTTCCTAACAATTTACTGTAGAAAGTTACTAAACTCCCCTGATTGGGTTTAGTAAGATGTAGAAAGACTTTGCGGGCATGTCAAAGGAAGATTTAGTAAATCACTAAATATACATTTAATTATCAATCCAGTAGGAGAGTTTAGTAAAAGCATGTACGTTAAGTTTTCACTAATCCAAGGGCCCGTTAACCAACTTCTTGGAGCCATTTACTTACAAATGGTACTGTAGGATTTTAGTACGGAATGCGGTATCGCCCACCCTAATATAGCTTCTCAAGCAAGCTAGAAAACTATTGGGCTTACTATTGTAATGGGTTTTGGGCCTCATACTTGAATCATGGCCCTCCTTCATGGCTTCACACTTACCTTGGGCTTGGAATCATAAGAGTCATGCCTCTTCCTCCCGCTTCTTGGCCTAGTCCTTGCCAATCCCCCATGTGTATGTCCTCCTTCCATTGGTTGGCGTCCGGCCAGCCACTAAGCTTGAGGAATTTGGACTTTTACGAAAACTCACATCCAACTTCCCTTGTTTCCTTTTCCTCTCTTCACACACATGTATTTGTTTAAATGTTTCGTACATATTACAACACACATTTCTGGGGTTCATTTCACATCTTTAATCATTATATATCGTCCTAGGGTTGATTCGAAATCATAAGTTTTTAGTGTTCGGAACCCTCCATGCTTGAGACGTATTATACTCAAATGTTCTTGCAAACATGTATATTTCATTCCATCACGAGTACTTATAACTTGAGTCTAAGCACTTCCATGCATTGCATTTGCATAATTAAATTTACAAAAGTTCGGATCGTTACATCCTCTTCCTTAGGGCATTTCGTCCCCGAAATCGTTTTTTTATATCAGCGGGGATCGTGGTGGACTTACTTTTTGTGAGTCCTCTCACGAGGCTCGGAGGCTCTTAGACAAGCTCGCGAGTCTCAGGCCTGGCCCCACTACATTTCCTTTGGGCCCAACTTGAAGTCGGCTTCCCCGTCGATCTAATTTCAGTTGAGGCCCAAAGGCCCAGTAGGTGAACGGCTCTTGGGCTTTATTAGCCATCACCCAAGAGACCAACCGTAAATCCAGGTGGGGTTCGAACCAGAAATCATGACAAGATTCCAAACATCCACCACCCACCTTACGCCACTTGGGTGTCCTCGGAAAGACGTCCTCGGAATCTTACTCTTCATACAAGGAGGAATACTTGTTCCTCATCTGCGCTTCGTGCTCCCAGTTTTGTTGTTCCCTTCCACCTCTACCCCTGAGCACTTTATCTAACGGCACCACCTTTCCTCTTAGTATTTATTTGCCTCGATCAATGATTCATACAGGTTGCACCATTATACTCAAGCTGTCATAAACCACCACATAGGTCGTCCCCACTCATGAATTTGGGTCCGGTTCGTACTTCCATAACATTGAGCGGTGGAATGCATAATGACAATGAGATAATTCCCGATAGGGTACTCTCCCTATCCGTTCCCTGATCTTATACGGCCCGATGTACCTTGGACTCATGTTATGCTCTTTCCCAATCCCAAACATCGACTTCATCAGGGAAACTCCGTCATCCACCTTGAACTCCAAGGGCCTCGTTCTATGGTTCGCATAATTCTTTTGTTGGCTTTAGATCGTATTCATCTGTTCCATGATCATGGCCACTACTTTTGAAGTTTCTCGTATCAACTCTAGTTTATTGAACACCTTTTTTCCTGGGTTCATTCGAAGATAGGGACGACGTACAACTCCTCCCATATAGGGCTTCAAACGGCGCCATATCAATGCTGGCATGATAACCGTTGTAGTAAGTGAACTCGACCAGTGGCTAATGGTCTACCCAACTGCCTTTCCACTCAAGAGCACATGCCATGAGCATATCCACCAACATCTAGATGGTGCATTCCATTTGATCGTGAGAATGGAAGGTTGTATTCATCTGAAGGGTTTACAATTTGAAGTAATGGTATGCAGCACACATTGATACATCACTACCTCTTTTATGTACACTTCGGCCAACGTTTCCAATGACCAGTTGATCGGTGCGGGGGATGAAGTGAGCTAACTTCGTAAGTTTGTCTATCATGACCTAGACTGAATCCATGTTCTGTTCACCCTTGGGTAGATTCGTCATGGCATGCATAGTCATATCTTCCCCTTTCACCCCGGCATCGGAAGCAACTCGAGCAATCCTCCAGGTCATTGGTGCTCAACTCTCACCAATTGGTACATCATACATCGACTTACATACTTAACCACATCCTTCTTCATCTTTGGCCACCAGCAATGTCCATGTAAGTTTTGATACATCTTACAGTACCCGAATGCATACTGTATTTACTCTTATGCGCCTCATCCATCAAATTCCATTTCACTTCCTTTGCATCTGGAATGCACACACGATCACGAAACTTTAACAATCCATCGTAAGCGAGTTCAAAGCGAGCGTATGTCTTCGTTCCTAACCCTTCTCACTTCAAGTTCAGATCTTCGTCCTGAGTTTGAGCTTCGTGTATCATTGCTAACATCTTAGGCTCGGCTTGTCCTTTGGCCACATATACCTACCCCTAAGGTTCTTCCAACAGCATGTTCAAGTTGTTCATTTGCTCTATCATCCGTGTCTTTTCCATCATCAAATACATGATGGCACAGTGCCTACGACTTAGAGCATCGGCCACTACATTTGCCTTTCCCCTGTGTTACTGGCTCCATCCACCGCCTTTATCTCATATTCAGTTCGAATTCGGAGAAGACATACTTCAGGTTCTAATGATCATTGAACACTTCAAACTTCTCCCCATAGAGATAGTGTCTCAAAAACATCAAAGCAAATACCACCGCCGTAAACTATAAGTCATGTGCGGGGTAATTCTCCCCATGCATCCTTACCTGTCCAGAAGCATATGTTATCACCTTCCCATGTTGTATCGGCACGCATCCTAATCCTTGCACACAACAACACAATACATCGCAAATCCTCTCGACTCATCTGGGATCGTCAACATTGGTATCACAGTCAATCTGTTCTTCAATTCTTCTAAACTCTGTTTACACTTGTCTATCCATTGGAACTTGACCTCTTTCCTGGTCAACTTAGTCAAGGGAGTAGCGATCTTGGAGAACTCCTCTGTGAATCTCCGGTAATGTCCAGCTAAGACCAAGAAGCTATGGATCTCCGCCACATTTGTCGATCGAGGCCATCCTTTTACAGCTTCAATCATATCCAGTCTACTTCGATTCCAGCTTCAAAGAGAACTTGTCCTAGGAACGCTACTTTCATTAGCCAAAATTCACACTTGCTTAGCTTTGCATACAATTTACGTTCCCTTAATGTACTCAACACAATGCGCAAGTGCTCCGCATGTTCCTCTCGGTTCTTCGAATACATAAGGATATCGTCTATGAAAACCACCATGGAGTGATCTACAGTCTGAAAATCTAATTCATCAATCTCATAAAGACTATGGGTGTTCATCAATCCCAACGGAATCATTCGAAACTCATAGCATCCACATCTCAATTGGAACATTATCGTTGGATTGTTCTCCTCTCGCACTCTGATCTGTTGGTACCCTAATCTCATATCAATTTTCAAGTACACCGCAATTCCCTGTTATTGGTAGAATAAATCTTCAATATGGGGAAGGGTATATCGATTCTTAATAGTCACCTGATTCGACATATGATAATCTCTGCATAGTAGCATAGTGCCATCCCTTTTATTTACAAACAAAATTGGTGCACCACACGGCGATACACTATGTCGTACAAAACCCTTATTTACAAGTTCTTCAAGCTGCTCTTTAAGCTCCTTAAGCTTCGCCAAACTCATTCGGTAGGGCCTCCTCGAGATAGGAGCTCTCCCGAGTACAAAATCGATGATGAACACACATTACGCTTTAGTGGTAACCGTGGGAGCTATTCCAGAAACACGTCCATGCGATCACTTCACGAGACGCGCTCGTATCCGCCTCTATCATAGCAATCGGCCTAGCCGTCTCTACTGGTCGCTCACCGATCCGCGAGAACCGGAGTTTGTGGGCGTCGGCCTCCCCCATTCCTCGGCCTCGGGCCCATGGAGCCAACTAACATCTTTTCTTGAAGGCAATCTCAACGGATATGCCCCGGCTACCCGAATTTGTGGCATGTCACTTTTCTCGGCGCGCACGAGGCTCCATAGTGGCATCGATCGCACTGCGGGCAAAGAGGCTGCCCGCTCATCCGGGATCCCTGGCTACCTCCCCGAGATTAAAAACGTGTAGATGTTGGAGCAAGGGGAAGACGTCCTGCGAATGGCCAAGGAGCTGAAGATGAGTATCCCATCGTGAATTTCTTCCTTGGGGGAGATCCTGTCCCCATCAATCTCCTCGAAGTCTCTACCTCTCCCTTGGCCGTCACGTCTACCCATGTTGTCTTTATGCTTAGCGATAGATTTCTTCATATGAAGTAAGCATGTGCGTGGCTAATTGAAAAAGAATCTTGGGATTTAATCCTTCCTCGAACTTCTTGGCTTTGGCCTCTGCGCTCATGGAGGGTCCGTACCGGGTGAGCGACACAAACTTCCCTTCATATTTATCAACGATCATCCCCTCCTATCTCAAGTACAAAACTCTCGAGATAATCAGTGTCTCATGATGCGCGTCAACCATGCAACAAAAATAAGTTCTTATTTCGACCTAACTAGAATAGCAAGGACAAGCAAGGGTCGTTCCCACAATCATAGTGCGAAAGAGAAAGTTGTCAAGTAACTATCAATAATAGAAATATCCAGAACGTCTAACTTCCCCTCGTGTCTTATTCATCTGATTCCCATTTTTCCTAATGCTATCGAATGATAACAATTGTTAACATAGGATTCTAAATTCTCCTTGTGTTTCTCCCGAACACACGACAACGTGTCACTATGTATCGAACTCCTTACTCTATTGCTATGCAAGAAACTAGTGGTGACCCATTATGTTTCAATCCTATAAGAATTACCTACAGTGTTTCGATATATCTCTACCTCTTCATACTATTAGTTCGGTTTCCCAACACTTAGACTACATAGGTTATTCAATTCGAGATCTAACATAGACTACCCTCCGAGTCTCTCTAGATCATTCGATCATTGCTAAGTGTTGATCAATTAATTATCATGCATTAACAACATAATTGGATAAACAATTATGAAGATTTGAATCACATTAAGAAAATAGGTTCACGATCTACAAAAGAACAGGCGGTGCTGTTGTAGTCCTAGAAAGAAAAATTTGTTCATAACTAAAGCAAACGAAAACATCAATTCAATTCCAAGAGTAAATAACGACATAAGAAAAATTAAAAGGAGAAATTGGGTGGAATCGTCTCTAGTCGTAGGCTCCTTGTCATCAGCCGTCTCCTAGGTCGAACCCCCTTTGAAAAATATGAATGAAGTCTTTTTATATGTCCTAGAAATAACCCTAGAGAATTTAAGAAAATCAGGAAGTAAAATATTATGTCCAGCGTATGTGCAACTGTACTAAATTCTCGTGCAACTGCATAAATGTTTTTGTGAAACTTCGTCTGCCTTTATTGCATCTCGTGTAGCTGCACGATTTTCTGGTGCATCTGCACCAAGTCTTTGTCTTGACACAATCGTGTAGCTGCAACACTTTCCAGTGCAGCTGCACCATCTCGCTATTAGATTTCGGCCACTTCTTGCTCTTCAAGCTTCTATTTCTTGGCCCTCATTCCCCTATGATGCTTTCATTCCACTAATTTTCCTAAATCAACACACCTAAAAGCACATTAATGAGACGATGAGCAAAATATTGCAAAAAGAAAGAAAAGAAAGACTAAACAACTAAAATGCCTAACAGCTAGCATCCATTAACTCTAAAAGATGATCCCCTTACTCCATTCTCACGGAGTTATCACACCTCTAAACATAACTTTTGCTAGTCCTCGAGTAAAACAAAGAAAGAAATAGATTCAAAAGACCCTCATTGGACAACCCAAGTTACTCGATCATGGAACATCTTAATCAAGCTCTCATATATGGCCGCAAACTTCCTGCGTAGTTAGATTTCATTCACCATGCTCAGTCAACACAACCCACAAGAAATATTCTCATCCCGTAAGTTACACACTTAACATCAACAACTCCACACTCCAGATAGTTCATGGCAACCAAATGACTCGCATAGGCCACTACAACCCATTCTCTTCACTCATCAATGGTTTTACAACTTTTCATTACACAACTTCTCTTTTTTTCCCTTTTGCGCGACTCTAAATGTGTCATCAAATTCTTGTAAGCTCATGTAACGAGTGCTCGATCAATGACCCCAGTCCAGTCGGACCAATGCATTAGGTGATCAGGCACCCCAATCGATCACTCACGCAAACCCGGAAGACTCACACCACAAGTATATATTCAGTCATTCTTCTTCTTTTATTTTCTTTTTTTACGACTTTTTAAACATGAACAATGGTACTAAGAGCCTTGGCAACCTTCAAACCATACAAAAAACTTGTTTCAAGAGATAATCCAAGTGTCTCTACTCATCACGAGTCTTTATGCATTCTAAGAAGATGTAAACCTGTTACAGCTATGTATGCTTCCTATTGGGTAATCTGATAAAGATTTGAAAAAAAAAAATAAACACACTAGACATAGAACTTCATCCTTCCACACATTAAGAATGCCACATTTCCAATTTCTCCTTAATTGATAAACTTATCAGATATCTAAATGTTGTTGCATCCATCACGAGAATCCTGGGCAACAAGTCGTGCTTTATAGCTGACAATATCATTTTTCTCATTTATTTTTCGTACAAACACCCATTTGTAAGCGATCGGTTTTATACCTTCAAGTGTACGGACTACAGGTCCAAAAACCTTATGTTTTGCGATTGATTTTAATTCTGCCTCAATCGCATCTTTCCATTTTGGCCAATAATTTCTTTGTCTGCATTCTTCAACAGACTTTGATTTAAGATCATCGTCTTAATTTACAATATCGCATGTTATAACATATGCAAAATTTTTATCGACGTTGATTTCATCTCGATTCCATCTTTTTCCAGTCAAAATATAGTTTATAGAGATCTCTTCATTTTCAGGTACCTGTGACTCTTCTGGATTCATATTCACAACGACTAGAGGCTCTTCTGAAGTAATTATTTCCTCAGTTTGAGCCTTTACTTCCTTTCTTTTTCGAGGATTTTTATCTTTGGAACCGACTGGTCTACCACGTTTCACTTCCATTTTAGGCTCATTAGCAATAGTAGGTTGTCCTTTAGGGACATCAATTCTTATTGGAGCATTTGCAGCTGGAATACAAGATTTAGTCACTTTCTTAGGGTCAGTAAAAGCATCTGGCAATTGATTTGCTAAATTTTGCAAGTGAATAATTTTTTGAACTTCGAGTTCAGATTGTTTGGTGGATCATAGTGAGCCAATAATAACTCACGCCAGATTCTTTCCGTTTTCAACTGCTTATGTTCCCCTTTCAATGTCGGAAATGTCATTTCATCAATTTGACAATTGGCAAAACGTGCCGTAAATATATCTCCCGTCAACGGTTCTAAATATTTAATTATAGACGGTGATTCATATCCGACATATATCCCCAATCTCCTTGGGATCCCATCTTTGTGCGTTGTGGTGGAGCAATGGGTATATATACGGGACACCCGAAAATTCTTAGATGAGATATATTTGGTTCTTGACTATAAACCATTTTCAAAGGGGAGACCTCATTATAATTTGTAGGTCTGATGCGAATTAACGTTGTCGCGTGCAAAATAGCATGTCCTCAGGCATGTACTGGGAGTTTTGTTCTCATAAGAAATGGTCTTGCAATTAATTGAAGACGTTTTATCAATGACTCTACAAGGCCATTTTGTGTGTGAACATGTGCTACTGGATGTTTAACACTTATCCCAATTAACATACAATACTCATTAAAAGCTCGATAAGTAAATTCTCCGGCATTATCAAGACGAATACATTTTATTGGATAATCAGCGAAATGAGCTCGTAATTTGATAATTTGAGCAAGCAATCTTGCAAATGATTGATTATGAGTTCATAATAAACACACATGGGACCATGTAGTCGATGCGTCAATTAAAACCATAAAATATCAAGAAATTTCAAGGGTTCAGCCGTGATTTATGATGGTGATGACCTTATTATTAACTTCCCTTGGGAACAAGCGGCACATGAAAATTCATTCGGTAGAAAAATCTTCTGGTTTTTCAATGAATGCACACACGAATGATTAATTATTTTCCGCATCATTATAGCTCTAGGATGCCCCAATCGATCATGCCAGTCCAAAGGCAGGGGATACGTGGGGACAAGACGGCGACAAGGGGAAGGAACTCTACCTGATTGAAATGCCTCATCAAAGGCACTCTTTGTTTCCTCAGTACTCCCTCTGGTCGCACCGCAATCCGGGTGCTCTCCTTGTCCCTGGCTCTGCAAAAAAACAGCATGTGATTAGCCTCATGCATTTTCATCTTGTCGTTCATACGCATTCCAAAACCATGCATAATAACCAGCTATCAAACCCAACGGCAAGGTATGCGATTCCACCACACATTAAGGCATTGAATTCATCCTTAGTCAAACATGTCCAGCTGCATCGAGACATCCAATCTGTCCACACTCATCCCACCAATTCATACACACGGACGAACACTCATCCAGTCATCATACATACCGCACCACACATTTCATTCTACTCGATCAGCCATTTCAAGTCATTCATTTTAGCCATGTGCACGACAACATTCAGTCACAAGCACACAATGTATAAACGTCAAGAACCGTTACGAATTTCTCAAGTTTCACCCGAATTTTGAAGGGAATGAACCCAAACAGGTCGATCCTTAATTGTCCCTTAACTGTCCCGTTTCAACTGTATTCGTACACATGCATGTAGAAAACATTTCTCAAGATGACCAACAACATTCACTGGATCTTCTGGGTATTTCCCACCCTCAGGCGGTTGCCCAGGCCTTCCATGTGCGTTACCAACAACATTCACTCACAAATCTGACACACATCGTCGCATACAATACCACATTTGGATCACATTTGATGCGTGCCCACCACCAGAAACGTAAAAAACTACGACAATGGCGAAACTAATTGAATGAAAATGAAGAAACAAACCCAAAAGGAGATATGACTCGAACAGTTACGGATACAAGAAGACCACCACCGAACGCTAAATGGGTCAAACTCGGACGGCCACAGATACAACAACGCACCACCAAGACTACCATGAAGGTTGAATGCTACAAAATTGGATACAAATACACCAACGGTTATGGGAATGCTCAGATAATTATGGCCGTGCTTGGAAATCCAGTAATCGATGAGAGAAGTAGCGAAATGTTCAAGAAAGAACTTGTCGGCTAAAATTGTAAGAAAATTCTTCAAAAGGTTCAATTCAGCCCTAAACATAGTCTAAATTGAGAAAGGGCTAAAGTTAGCTCCTAAATGAGCCTAAACAAAAGCCAAAAATTAAGGTCCAAAAGTAGTAAGAAATTGGACTTGTCCATGACTGGACCTTAGTCAGATGAGTCCATACAAGAAAGAACTCGAGTTGTCCTAAAATCGTGCTGAAGCTTATCTCGAGAAGTTGATGACAAACTTCTGTCTTTTTCATCTTGAGATGAACTCCGTCTTCTCGAGTTGACAAATCAACTCGACCACTTCAATACTATGAAGGTAGTCCCCATCTCGATTTTTCCTCTGGACTCATTTCCGACATGGCCATGCTCGATCCAACTCGCATCATGCTTTATGCATTCGAACTGACATCCGGGAAAGCGTCAATTTCAGTCCCTTCATGTGCCAGCAAAGCCATTGAACCTTGGAAATACTTTCTCCTTGTCTTGCCACGATCAAGGACTCTATCCATTCGATCATATCGCCCGTGCTATTTCCTCCTCCTTCTTGGCCTGGTGCCTGGCCCGCCACTAAGCTTGAGGAACAAAGACTTCTACGAGAACTAACATCAAGTGTCGTTTGTTCCCTTTCCTCTCGTCAAACACATGTATTTGTCTAAGTGTTTCGTGCATTTTTCAACACCCACTTCAGGAGTTCATTTCACATCCTTAATCATTCCATATCATCCCCGGGTGATTTGAAATTATATGTTGTTGAGTGTTCGGAACCCTTTCTGTTTAGTGAGAAGATGGACAATGAGGAGTTGGACACCTGAGAGTGCCAGTGGGAAAGGTCTACACTGGAGTGTGTTATATTAAGAAGTGGTGAATTAGTGTTAAAGTCAAAATAAGGATTTTTAACTCCTTTTCGACAAACATCGCAGCGGAAGAAAGCTATTGTAAAATAGAACCTTTTGTATAAGACAAAATATATGAATGGATTCCGGAATGATTGGAACGACATAAGGATTTTATATTGGTTCGGCACGCTTTGCCTACGTCCACACTAACCCAAAATTTGGATGGTTAATTTGAATGGATATCACTAAACGAAACGTATTAGCGATTACAGTAGGTGATGCACGATCAACTTTCTACAGTACAAACGAGAAGGTTCTGTACCAAATGTGACTCGTTGTACGGGTAAACGTTCCTAACAAATAGTAACCAATATTTGGACATTTCTCACGGGTTGTGTCCTTTGCACAGCTCCTCACTGCGACTTCCCTTCGGACGTTTCTTTCCGGCGGTGTCCCCACCTGCACAACAATTAGGTAAGACTTCCCTTCGGTCGTTTCACTCCGGTGGTGTCCTCACCTGCACAACACCCAACTGCGACTTCCCTTGCGTGGTTCCTTGAGACAAGGCTAAGAAGATGCAAAACCCCAGCCCAAAGTTCCTGCACACACAGAACGCACCACAGAAGTTGTTCAATCACTCACCTTCTATGTTCCTGGAGTATCTGTTCCTCTCTCCTACCCACTGCTCGTTGGTACGCAGCTTCAAGCCGCACGTCTCCTCCAACGCTTTCCCACAACCTCCAACCTAAGTCCTTTGGCCTCCAAGTCACCCTCTCCTAATGTTTTCACCAGCAGCTCACATCCATCGTGTGTGACTAACAAAACTAAAATGCACATGAACGAAAAGTTAACAAGCTCACAACACACTTTCTCTAAAATTTACGATTTGAAACACACATATGAATGTGGTGGAATGGCTATGTATTTATATACCAAAAATCTATGCTAAATATAAAAGATGAACTTTGACAAAACAAATTTATGCACATAAAACACAACAAATAAATTATTATTAAATTATTTTTAATCATTTCAAATATGTTACCTAGAGAAAATATTCGTTGTGATTTAGATTTAGATCAATTTCAATCAGATTTAATCAATTTTTCAATGAATAATGTATTTGCAGAAGGTTCTAGGCTGGACACATCGGCAACCATATGTATTTTAGAAACAATTTTAAATTTATTTCCAAATTGCATATTGTCCAATCCATGACATAGTTCAGTGAATGTGGATATATGACGTGTATATTTATCTATTAAATAATTTTTAATAGATAATATAAGTTTAGGATAACCTTATGGAAGGTTTCATAAATAAATAAATAATTTATTTTCTTAATTAGGAAATATCTTACTTGTTTAATTCTTTGATAACCTTTTATCAAAATTAATCAATATGGATAATTTCAAAGAATATTTCCATTTAATTTCGAAATGAAATAATTAATATCAATAATTATCTAATTAAAAAAAATATTTCCTAACAAAAGGTAATAGCTTTTGTAGTGTATTCCAAACTTCTGTTTCTTATAAGTTAAGCTTTTGATGAGCACATCATCATAACCATATATTTTAATTAGCGATAATCACTCTAAATATATGTGAGAGTAGACGTAGACAAATTCTGTCACACTATTTTAAAATCGTGTCTCATTTCCTTATTTTTGTTAATTGCTTCATAATTCTCCAGCAGAAACAACAAAGAAAGAACTAAAAAATTTATATTTTGGTGAAACGGATAATTCAACCCGCTCTTATTATTAAACAAAGGGCAAGCAAAGAAATTTTTTTGTATTGCACATGCGATCTAGTTTGGGTGTGTTCGCGTAGGAAACGGATCACGCCGGAAATATTTGGCAATAAGACACATGGATTTGTAGATGTGGTCGCCAATAAGTAATTGAAGAATTTGATTGAATACAAACAGTTTTTACACGAAGTAAAGAAAGCTTACAGCCATAAAAGTAAAAATAAGGACGGTGGTAAGATCGGAGACTGGCTACAGTGCTCCGTAGACTTGGAGCGTCGTCGTAGACTTGATGGCAGAGCGCTGTAGACTTGTGCTCCTCGGGCAGCAGGACTTAGCTGCTGGACTTGATGGACAGGATGCGGTCGGGTGCTGAGGCGGACGTGGACACCAAGGCTGCGATGGCTGACCCTAGCGGTGGCGTCGAAGGCGAAGATGCGTACCGGGACTACGGTAGCTCGTCCTGGCGTTGGAGTCGAAGGCGGAGGTGTGTACCGGGACTACGGTGGCTCGTCCTAGCGTTGGAGTCGAAGGCGGAGGGCTGTTACCAGAGCTACGGTTGCTCACTCTGATGGTGGAAGTGAAGGCGGGGATTTGTTGCCAGAGCTACGGTTGCTCACTCTGACGGTGGAAGGAAGACCAATGAAACTTTAAGATTTTCGCCCAGGTCGGGAAATCCTAACAACTAACAACTAAGGGGTGACGAGCAAGATAAGCTTTTGTTGGCTGATTTGTTCGTGATTTTCCCTGAGGGAGATCCTCTCCCTTTTATACCCGGTCTGTTACGGCCTTCCGAAGATTTTCCAGACTCGATTCTCCCCAAGAATCTCGGAGCTAACTGACTTCTACTCGTTTGATCGTGGATTGAAAACTCCTCTGACTTCGGGTTTAATTGGTTGTCTTTTAAGACATGTGTTGATATAAGCGTGGGTAACAAGTCCCATTTATCTCGGGGCTGTGGAACCGTTTTCCTTTGACGCGTGTCCTTTGCAGGCGCAGGCCTGTAGACTTTGTATCCTTTGCAGGCGCAAGCCTCTAGTCTTTGTATCCTTTGTAGGCGCAAGTCTGTAGACTTTGTGTCCCTTGGGGGAGCAGGCTTGTAGACTTCCCTTGATTGCAAGGTTATTACCTCGCCTCTGTAGACTTCCTTTGCCACATAGTCCATGTAGACTGCGGGCGCAAGCCTAATGTGTTTACCTTAGCTATAGGCCTCAATGGCCTTTACGGGCTTTGTCAAAAATAGGCCTAAGATTGGCATAAGATTTTCTATCGTGTCAACATAAGCCCCCCTTTTTTGCTAAGGGGACTTCCGTCGCCTGAGCATTTCTGACAGCACTTGCGTCACAAGAAAACTCTACGTCTCCAACACTGAGAGGAGACTCTTTATCTTCGCGTTTACCCTTTGTCTTCTTGCCGAAGAAAATTCTTTCGTCTTTCTTTCTAGGTTTTCTGGAAAATCTTAGTTTCTTGACGATGTCTGAGCTTTCTTCCTTTCAATGGCACGCCCACAGCGCCGGTCCTTGTGGCGTGGTTCAATCGGGCGAGAACGGGCTAACGTTGGGTCCTGTTCTTGACCCTTCTCTTTTTCCTGAAACGGTCCCCCATGATTATCTGCTTATAGAGTCCTCCATCCCCATTTGTCGTGAGGACTTTATAGATCCTCTAAACTGGGAGAAGAAGGGTGGCTTCCTTTGCTTTCCATCTGTAGATAAGCAAACGTTGCACAAGTGGTTTGACACTTGTCTTACGAAACTGGAGCACAGGCTGAAGATCTATGGCCTGTGGTCGTTTATTCGGCTGTCGATCACAGGGAAGTGTTGTGACTCTCGGGTATGTGCGAGTCTTCTTCCTTTTTGGAATGACTCGGTTAATTGCTTTTATTTCCCTGAGGGACCTATGAGTGTGACCCTGGAAGATATTTACTTCTTGACGGGGAGTTGCGTGGCGGGCTTCCCTGTTCGCCGTCTACCGGCCCCCTAAAATGCTCCAGATTCTGAGCACGGCCAGAAGACACTTGGAGCAGTCTTCAGCGACTAGGAGAGGGTTGAGGAGGTGGAGTTTTACATTGTTTGGCTAAGTAATTATGTCAAGCTCAGCACCGCCCAAACCAATTGCCTAGGGCCCGTTCTTATTAGGGTTAGTCTACCAGGGTTTGCACAAGGCGACGATGTGTGGCAATCCTTTACCAAAGTACCCAGTTGGTGGCCCTCTGTGGCTTGTTCACCTATGGTCTTGCGTGTGGATGCCCGAGCTTACAGTGTATAAGATGCCCTCTGGTGCAACTTTAGTTGTATGTTATGGGATACACATGCTGGAAGCATGTTGCCGTGCCAAGGACCAGTGGCTACGGGCTTCTGTGACAGGACATATGCGTCACATCGTGGACACTGGTCGTGGCGGACGTCGCAATTGGGTACCCTTTCCAACGGGCCATCAAATTCTGAAGTGTCGCCCGAAGGTCACTTCAAACCTATTCTGGGACTCGGTGTTGACCTGTACAGACCTTATCTGCGTGACAGAGGGAGGCTTCTCATTCGAAGTCTACAATCCCTAGCTCTGTGCTCGACAGTTGGGTTTTATGTAGAGTTCTTCGGTGCCTTTTGCGGACACGTCCAACCTTAATCTCCAAACGAGGATCACTATATCCTATCCAAAGAAAACCCTTGAGTCCACTTTGGCTAAGAAGGCGGAGCTTCGGCGCATGGAGTTTCCTCTTGAGTCTACCCCGGTGCTTGCCACAGAGTTTTTCTCTGTTTAGTGGGCAATCGCCTTTGACATCTTGCTGAAGTAGACGTCTTTTCTCCATACTTGGAAAGAGCCTGACCTCCACCTTACTTCTGATATGATGATGAAAGCGGGATACAAGCTACCTCAAGGTAAACATTTATATTTTTCCTTTATTCGGATTTAGAGCTCCTTGTTAACGCTTAATTGCAGTTCTGGGTGTAGATTCTGAGGATTCTTCATCGGGAAGTGACTCTCCTCCTCCTGTCAGGCGTCGAACTCGTCAAGGTCGACTTGCTCTTGCCTCTAAGGGCAAACAAGTCAAGGAGGAAGCAACCAGTAAGCGCAAGGCTCCTGTTCCTGAGTCATCTGATTCTGATGAAGCGCCAATTTCGACTTCCTTCAAGCGCCGTCGTCCTGCTGTTCAAGATCCGATTCCCATTTCAACCAGGGTCCCAGGACCTCTCTTGCGAGGTAGACTACGCTCTTTGTTGTTAAATGGTGAGATTTTGCCTGTGTTAACTATGTAATGCTGTTTGCAGTAAATCAGCTAGAACCCCACGTTTGTCCCCTGTGACCACTCAAGCAACTGAGCCTCTATAGAGAACGGTCTGACCTCGCATCTACACTTTTTCTTTTCTTATATAGCCTAATTGTCCTTCTTTTACTCAGAGCTCAGCCTTATCCAAGGACTTTGACCCCGAGGAAGAGGCTTTTGAGGGAGCTGGTTAGCCTCCTCTTGCTGAGGTAATAGAATCAGACTTGACTTTTATGGACTTTGATAGTTTAAACTTTGTGCTGACTGGTTTACTTTTAATTGTAGCCAATCCCTGCTTCTGCCTCTGTAATCCTTCCTGCCCCAGCAACCGAGGAGCCCCTGTTGTTACAACAGAGGCCGTTGCTTCAGAGGCAGCAAGCATAGCTCCGCCTTTGGCTACTGTGAGTTTGATGCTGGTCAGCCCTCCCCTGGGTCAGCCGCTAAGAGTGTTACTCAGTGAAGGTGTTTCGGACATCTTGAGATACTACGACCGCCTGATGCAGCATGTGGACCACGTCGGGGAGATCCTTCACCTTAAAGCTTTGTCTGAGGACCAGTTTAAGGTCTTTCAGGATTGCTTAAGGAGATTGAGGACTCTCTAGTCGCCACTATTGAGATGCAGGCAGCGTGTGAGGAATTCAGGTGGCGTTTCTGGCCTGACTGGTCAACATACATGCAAGACATTGCAGTAGTTGACAATGCCCAGTCCAGAATCGCTAGCGTTCTGAAGAAGCGCGCAGAAGAAGAGGCTGACTTGCGACTTCTTAAGGGGCAGAGAGAGGACTTGGCTTGTGAGCTAGCGCAGGTCCAAGCTAAGATTGCGGACCTTATGGCCATGGAGAGGGATCTCAAGGATCGAGCTTCTGCGGTGGACTCCCTGCTTACAGAAAGATCTGCCACCGCCTCTGAGTAGCAGGACCAAGACGAGCTGAAGTCTTGGTTTCGCCAGAGGAATGCAGTCAGCATCAAGAAGACCCAGGCCAAGGTCTTGACTCTTTTGTTTACGGACGCAGCACGTGGAGTGCCTGGACCAAGCACAATGAGGATAGTGTAGTTAGTTCTTTCCTTTGGGGTATCAAAGAGTGACACCCTTGAACTTTCTCTTTAACTGTAGACTTTAGACTTGATATTTCAGTCTACAGCAATAAAGTTTTACTTGATTAACTTTTCACTATCTGTTCCCATATAGATGAGAAGTGCATGCTCAGAATCTTACTGTACGATTCCCAGATAGTCTTTCTATAATGCTTCAAAAACTTGCCATTGATTTTTAAAGGTTGTTTGTCTTCATCGAGTGTCAACAACCTATAGCTATTCGCTGAAAAAGTCTCACTGACTTGATATGGTCCTACCCAACTAGGAGACCATTTCCCAAGGATCTGGTCTTTAGTTCTTAGTGGTAAGATCATTTTTCAGACCAAGTCGCCAACGTGAAAGTGTTTGTGAACGACTTTCTTATTATAGTGGCGAGCTATCCTTTGTTTGTGCACTTCTATTTTATCTACAACCTCCAACCTTTTCCTCTCTAATTCTTCCAAGGCTATATGCATGGCTTCGTCTTGTAGACAAGGCTGGCTAATGCGGAGTGATTTGTACCTCATCTCGATCGGTAATATTGCGTCGTGACCATAGACCAATGCGAATGGAGATTCTCCGGTGCTTTCGCGCTTAGTAACTCTTAGAGCCCAGAGAGTATCGTCTAATACTTCATGCCATTTCTTCGAATTAAGCCCCACCATCTTCTGGATGTTGTTCTTGATTAGTTTGTTGGATGCTTCAGCCTGTCCATTCACCTGAGGATAATACGGGGTAGAATTCAGGACTGAGAAACCAAATTCTTCGGCAAATTCCTTTACTCTTAAATTATTAAAAGCCATTCCATTGTCTACGACAATGTTCTGAGGAATGCCAAAGCGGTAGATGCTGTTAGTCCGTAAGAAGCTGATAACCTCACTGTGGTCAACTTTCTTGTAGACTTGCGCTTCTACCCACTTGGTGAAGTAATCTGTTGCTACCAAGATGTATGCATCCCCTCGGCTAGAGTGAGGGTGAATCTCTCCTATCACATCTAATGCTTAGGTCCTAAATGGCCAATGTTTAATTATAGGAGTTAGTTCGGCTGCTGGGGCACGAGTTATAGGGCCGTGTCGTTGGCATTCCTGACATCCTTTGGCCATTTCGATGCAATTTTTCATCATTGATGGCCAATAAAATCCATGTCTACGAATAATCCAACAAATTTTAATCCCTGCTTGGTGCGATCCGCAGAGTCCTTCGTGGGTTTTCAACATTATTGGAGTAGCCTCATCCAAGTCTACACATCTTAGGAGGATTCCGCTTGTATCTTTTCTGTAGAGCACACCATCTAGAAGAACACATGACAGAGCCTGAACTTTAATTCGCTGTTTGGCTTTTTGACTGGGATCCGCCAGAAAGTCAGCTATTGGTCTCTTCCAGTCTTTTTCTTGCTCCATTATGTCTACAGCCATGATTTTGGTTTCTAGGTGTAGATGCGAACCTATTTCAAGTATATGTCCCTGTTCCAGCCTAGTTTTATATCCAGATGCAAATTGAGCCAAGCTATTAGCCACCAAATTCTCTTCGCGCCCTACGAATTGGAACGAGGCGAGTTCGAAACCTGTAATGAGTCGTTGACTACCTCTAAATAAGGTAATAGCTGCCTTGACAGGTACATTCCTTGTTGACTTGGTTAATGACTAGCTGCGAATCTCCTTTAATGCGGGCGTGTTTCGCCTTTAGCGCTAAAAGTTCCTTTAGCACCGTTATCAATGCTTCGTATTCCGTCGCATTGTTGGTAGGTATTACCTGGAGGCGAAAAGCTAACCTGATGTCTTTACCCATTGGGGAAATTATGTGAATTCCTATCACAGCTCCATTTTTAGTGGACGAACAGTCAAACCAGGCCTACCAAACCTCCTCAGTCGCTTCTTCTTGATCTATAGACAAAGCCAGGTCGTGGTCGACTAGAAAATCAGCCAGTGCTTGTCCCTTAATTGATTGTTAAGATTTGTACCTCAGGTCATACGGGGACAAGATTAGGCTCCATTTACTAATTCGTCCGCTTAACAATGGACTCTCGAAGAAGGACTTAATAGTGGGTGATTTAGACACCAAGTAGACTTTGCTGCTTCCAATGTAGTGTCTCAGTTTCATGACGGCGTAGAATACTGATAGACACAACTTTTCTTTTGGGGCATATCTGCCCTCGACTAGAGTCAGTTGTCTCGATAAGTAGTAAATAGCTCTTTCGTGTCCGTTTTCGTCTACTTGGGCTAGCATAGCCCCTATGGTTGTTTCAGTAGCTGCTACGTAAAGAATGAAAGGTTTCCCTGGTTGAGGGGGTATTAATACAGGTGGATGCATTAAATATTTCTTTAAAGCATTGAACGCTTCTCTGTGTTTCTCGGTCCACTTGAAATTGTTTTGTCCCCTCAACAGATTGCCGAATGCTTCGGTCTTTCCTGCGATGTTCCCAATAAACCTACGCAGGTAATTGATTCTTCCAAGGAAAGCTTGTAACTCTTTTTTGTTTCGGGGTGAAGCCAAATTTTGGATGGCTTTTACCTTGTTCTGATCAACCTCTATATCGCGTTGATGTACCAAGAACCCTAGAAACTGTCCAGCTTTAACACCAAAGGTGCATTTAAGCGGGTTTAGTTTCAGTTGATGCTTTCTCATCTTCATGAAAGCATTTCTGAGATGGTTTACATGGAGATCTTCTCTCGTTGACTTAACTACTATATCATCGATGTAGTCTTCTACCGTCTTGCCAAGAGAGGCATCAAATATAGTGTTCATTGCTCGCTGATAAGTAGCGCCAGCATTCTTCAAACCGAATGGCATTACTACCCACTCGAATATCACTAACGGACATCTGAATGCTGTTTTGTGTATGTCTTCTTCTACGATGAAAATTTGGTTGTAACCAGAAAATCCAACCATAAATGACATAATCTGGTGCCCTGCTGTCTTGTCTACAAGATCGTCTGCGATAGGCATAGGGTATTCATCCTTTGGGGTGGCGCGATTGAGGTCTCTAAAGTCTATACAGACTCTGATCTTACCATTCTTTTTAAGGACGGGCACGATGCTAGAGATCCATTCTGTATAGCGCGAGGTCCTAATATAACCTGCTCGAAAAAGTTTTTTGACTTCTTCAACAACTGTGTAACTTCAGTGTCATACGCCTAGGTGCTCGCTGCACTGGTTCAAAGTCCTTTTTGATAGGAAGAGTGTGTTCTACTAGTCAACGGTCCAATCCTGGCATCTCAGTGTAATCCCAGGCGAAAGAGTCTTTGAATTCCTCAAGTACTCCCCTAATCACATCGAAAAGTTCTTTATTTAAAGAAGAACTAATGAAAAGAACTCTAGGAGAGGACTCGCTTCCTAGATTAATGCTGACCAATGGGTCACATGGTGTCATCAAAGACTCACGTTCCTCTGAACCACCTAAGTCGGTAAACACGGGCTTATTACAAGCATTAAGCACTCTAAGCGCTTCTGAGTTATTGAAAACCAAGAGACAGGTTGTCTACAACAGCGATTTCCTTGGTAGACTTGAAGCCGTTGAAGGACATCGGCGACTGCTTTGGTTACCTTTTCATTCTGGTCCATAGGTCCCTTCCTTTAGGAGTCTATCGGGCTGCAACTCCGCAGCACTATTTTGCTGATCTTTCTCTTCTCCTTCATCTTTCGCCTTGCCAGTCGCTGCAGGGTTTTCCCCCGAGTTGACTTCTTGGAGAACCTCCTTTATGTCTTGGGCAGACAGCTCATCTCCCCATCCAGTTGGAACGATCGACCCTGTGTCCGGTTTGGGGTGCGATGTCTCATAGTCTACGATATAGTCGAACTTTCCGGATGGGTCGCCAAGGGGTCCTACTGTAGGGTTGCTAAGCTTATAGCGCTGGTCCAAGTCCTTGACAGTCTTGCTTGTCTCTGCATGCAAGATACGCTTGTCATAATAGGAATATTCATCAGCCTTGATAATTGTCATAACCAAATTTGTCTACAAAAATCACAAAAAAACACTAAAAATTTGAAAATCTTTAGAAAACACTAAAAAATTTGCAAATCTTCCGAAAATCAATAAAAAACATAGAAAATCATCAAAGATCAATAAAAATGCACAAAATCGAGAAAAATCATAAAAAAGGGATTTGATAAAAATAGTAAATAGCTAGACCGGGAGGACAGACGAAGAGAGAAACAAGCACGGAAGAAAAGAGACGAAAATAAACGCTTGGGAAGTTAAATCACAGCCGGCTGAGCCTTCCTTCGATTCGGCGGCGGATTTAGATTATTCTTTGAGGGCCTCAGATCACTACTCTGTCTAGACATCTTTGACACTCGGTAACATCTTTCCTTTCCTGCTGTTTAATTCACTGAATTTGCCTGCCTTGATTCCTTTTATTTTACAAACAGCATCCTCTCGGCGATAACCGTTCCTCTAAAGACCAACGAATGGAAGCGATAATGTGGAATGGCTTACGTGGGAGACGATGATCAGTGCATGATTTCACAGCATGGAGAGAGTTGGTGTGGCCCAAGTTAGATCCGCTGCTTCGTGACGAAGATGATAAAATGGGCCAATGTTGCAACAGGGAATCATGTTGGCGTCTTCTGTGAGAATCTACCAGAGGTTGTTGAGGAAGCAATCGCACCGCTTGCGGTTGCCCGCTGCGCCCGCACCCCTCTCCAGCGACCGCGTCATGTCCATGCACTTCTCCCGCGACTGCGACTCCTCCAACGGCGACGGCCAGTGCGAGTTCTGCTCCATCGAGTTCCACCTCCGTGCCAAGTGTATCGAAGACCATACCCGCAATGCCACCTCTCAACCGCAAGCAGCAACACTGCGGCGCAGCGGAGTCCCAGGAGATTCAGATGAAGAAGGCCCGCTTCCGTTGCTGCATCACACAACCGGTGACCCAGGACTGATATCTGGCGACACAACCGTGTTTTGCGAGTGCCTTCACCACTGCTGCGAAGGGACGCTTTTCCTGGTTGCCGCTCCAGATCCATCTTCCCGACGGCGGCTCCCCGAAGCAAGAACGACGACTAAAAGCGATCTCCTCACCACAGCCGACCCTTGGTTCCAGCCCTATCTTCAACGGGCTCCGACTCCGAGTCCCGTTGTCCAGATCCGGCGGCGGCATATCAATGATCCCTCCGGCGTCCCCTCCAGCCGCGATGTCTTCGGATCCGACAGCGGCGACTCCACCTCGTCCTCCGACATCACCAGCAACCTATCCGTGCCACCACCGCCGGTTCAACACCAAGTCCCAGAGGAACGGCAGCGACGTCGGCGTCGCTCAGACCCGATTCCGGCCATTGGCGAGTCAACCTTCAAGACCCACACCCCAAGCTCGGGGAGGGAAACTCAGAACCCACGTCATTCAGGCGTCCTCGGATCCGGTGGCTTCAAATCCCAGCATATTCCTGCTCTTCTGTTGCATCAGCATTCAGATCTACCTCCTTTCAAAGTCTCAGCCCCCTGCTGAACGAGGACTAACCCATTTTCAGAAGAAGCAATCGGGGTTGTCGGTTTTCACCATGGTATCTCGGGGGCGTGCCATGCGGACAACCAAGGCACGCATCCCATTCGACGCGTTGAAGATAATGAAGTATTCGAGGGAATATTTGGATTCTCGAAGATCAAGACCTCTGAAGACGGCTTCGCACTCACCAACGTTACGGCATCAGCGGCTCGCCAGGTTCGCTGTTAACCTATTTTAAAACAGCACCGTGCGGTACAAACGCTAACGGGGCGTTCTATATAGAGCGAGCAATGATACAACACCCGGTTCTCCCTTGAATTTATTTTTTGGCTTAGAAAATGTTAAGGGCATTAATCAATCTATGATTGTCTACATTTTTGCCCAAAATCAATTTTTAAGAAATATTTTCTGAAAATGATTCACGTAGATATTTTAAGCATTATTGAGCTCGAGATCATTTTTTATATCAAACAACTTTATTTTCTAAAACCGAGCTCAAATAAATCGAACACCAAAAACACACGATAAAAGCTTCCCTTTTCTTTGTGATGCACCCGATTTAGTAATCCCTAATTCCCGAACCTTAACGAATCTCTATAGTTTTTCTAACTTGAACTTTAAATAAGTTAGTGGCGACTCCGACACCTTTTCAAAATCCGAAGGCTTATTGTCAAGGGAGGATATTCATTTTAAATGGAACCGGAAACGGGATCCACCCGCGACAGATTTGGTAACTCCGCTGGGGATTACTTTTTTTTAGAGAATTATGGTCGAAAACTCGTTTTTTTTAAAGGGGACGCTTAGCTTTTTATATGCGTTTTGCGTTTGAATTTATCAATATTACTTGATATTTGTTTTTCTTCTGCTATATGAGCCTTCATCCAGGGCGCCATAGGATTAGTTCGGGTATACCATATGCCGACGGGTATTAGCCGTTTGCCTCTACCTTTAGGTGGGTACCCACCTGTTTACCGCCGGACGAACATCCGAGTACTTTCATTTAAAATGGACCCAGACTCAGATTTCTCCGTTTACGGTTAATGAACGAGTCCAAGCCACATCCGTGACGGTAGATAGAATCATTTGATGGGCTACCCTCTGCATGTTTTTTTTATCTTACTCTAACCCCTTCTTTTCTATGTGTTGTTTAACTTAGCTCGGTTCGGTGAAGGAGGTTGTTCTTTTCTATTGCTAAATTTATTCATATGCATTCTGCGCTTGCATTCATTTTAGCAATTTGCATATATTATTCCGTTTGCATCTTAAGCACATTCTTGACATGTCTTTCGGATCTATTTCTCTAAATTCAGGATGCCTATAATAAACTTGGCACATAATTTCTCATCTGGCCACGCGCTAAAAGATTGGTTCAAACATTTATACCCGTCTGAGCGAGATTTTGTTCGGACAAAACTAGGAAGCCTTGTTGACCTCATTGATATTGAACTGGATTTAGGATTCCTACGTAACTTACTAGAAAAATGGGATGCGAACACTTTTTCGTTCTAATTTGGAGACTTTGAGTTATCACCAACATTAGAGGAGTATATCCAACTTGCGCGATTCCCCCACATCCCTGGTTTACTGCCTCTAGAGTGTACTCCTTCATTAAAGAATGATCTTCCAATTGTTCTCAATGTTACACCGACTGTAGCATTGTCACTAATTACCTCTCATAGCCATGTGAATATTGAAGAGCTTCTTCTCTGTGAAAGGATTGTTTACGTGGCTGAAAATGAAGAAGGTCAATTGTCTGCCCGGGCTTTCATTCTTGCCGTCATCGGGATGATTATCTTTCCATTTACCAAGCGTTCAATTCATGCACGGGCTGTCCATATCACAAGAGCATTATTATCGGGCAAACCCTTCATCCCCACTATACTCGGCGAAACACTCAGCGGCCTCACGAGGATCAATATCCAAGCTAGAGGAGGAGTTCGTAATCACAACATAACGTTTTGCTTGCCTCTTCTCCTAGCATGGTTTTCTCATTTGGGGATTAGTGCCTATAAATATCTTCATGATCAAGATTTATTGCGACACTTTTCTCGCCGCATATCTCTTCCCCCCAAGGGATTCACACACTGGAAGTCTTTCTTCGAAAGTCTTACGAGTAACCATTTTTTCCATATGTCTCGACATTTTAAGACAGGTCCGATCATGCTTGAAGTTAAGAGAAGCGCCTATATACCGATTCTCGGTCTTCATGGGAGTTCTTATTATGTACCCATCCGAGTTGCGTACCAATTCGGAGGATTCCTGAAAGTTCCACCACATCAGCATCTTCACAAGTCTTTCTACGCGGACGACTTACAAATCCATAAAGCTCGGTTTGGGAGCGCTATTAAACACATCGTCAAAGAGTGGGAGCAGCCACGGATCATCGAGTTTACTTGTCCGATCATCGACCTCAACGAATACGATCTCATGATTGCAACCTTCAAGCACCAACGTCTAGCATTGGAAAGGAGCCTCCCATCTACCTCACGCTCAGCCTAAAGACGACCTACCATTGATTGTCTAATTCAATAAAGCTAAAAATAATGTATTTGATCGAATTAGTCACAATCTACATTTTACAGAAACTACTTGGACAATTAAAGCAAGTGCTCGCAATCATTATAAGGTCCAAGAAAAGAGCTTGACAGACTCGACACCCACCAATCATGTAGTTGACAAGCCTCATCGAACCACCAACATAAAAAAATAAAAGAAGCAATTCAAAAGCAAGTGTCGTGATTTCTTATCAAGGTAAAGGAAAACTTTAGAAATGCAAAAAGAAGTCGCGTGGGAGCTTTCTCGGGATTTCTCTTTCGAGGTCTTTCGTGAGGGTTTCGCCATGGACGACGCCGCCCCGAGCATCTCCAATCGACGTGTTTCGATCCAACTCTTGTAATAGAGGTTATTGGGGTTGCGACCAAGTCCAGCTGACGTTATGCACATTGCCTTTGTTAGGAAAGTATTTCGCATCAGGTAAGAATACTTGATTTCGTTTTATCTCATCTTAAGGGCTCACCAGGTATAAGAAATTTCTTGCTCGTTTCGTAAAATACAATTAGTCGTGGATCGGACAAAGCATTTTACGAGATGTTTCGATTGAAAAAAGTCACGCACTTAATATGATAAATTTCGCCATTTCGTATATGATAGGTGAATTGTGATCACGCGTTTGCTTGGTTGTATCATTCTTATAGCGAGGGTAAATGGAATCACTCCATGAAGTAATAATATTTTTTTCGTCTGAGAAAGAGTTTAGGACATTGGAGAAAGAGGGTCATGCCTCTCTACTTT
Source organism: Melastoma dodecandrum (assembly GCA_029817715.1). Taxonomy (NCBI): domain Eukaryota; kingdom Viridiplantae; phylum Streptophyta; class Magnoliopsida; order Myrtales; family Melastomataceae; genus Melastoma; species Melastoma dodecandrum. Next base: position 2,349,204 of record JARUPY010000434.1, read on the forward strand.
TTCCCTATTTAGACCAAGTCTCATCCCTTTCACCTTTATTGCTGTGATCACCCTCACGAAATGGTCGATCCTAAGGATTGAGACATCCTCGAACCACCAGTCTGGTGGGACCTGCACGTTTCTGTCGGGGCTCGACTCCTTGACGTCGCCATTCCACTTCGGGCTCGAGGCGTCTTCCCTGTGTTCTCTGCCCATGTCTTGAATATCAGGTTGCCTTCCTCTAGGTCCTCCGTCATCTCAAGATACTCCGCCGTGCAACGCAGGCCCGAGATGTTGGCTGCTGTTAGATCAACTGCGATCCCATAGCAGAACTTTGCAGTAAGCTCAAACGACTCTGGCCCACCTGGTAGGTCGTCCAGCACAACCTTACTGAGCTCCGGGTCATGGGCCTCATAGATCATCCGGTTGAACTTCCCGCTCCTCGAGAGCAGAGGATACTGCAACAACAACACCAACGATCCACAATCATTTCCCCGAAATCAATCTGACATTCATTCGAATAAAAACTATAAGATAGTGTCATTTCCAATCTCAATTCCTGCATTTCCTGTGAAACAAATAGGCATCAGGCGGTCATACCTTGTGTAAGTAGAAATTGATTTCTCCAACCTGGACAAGGAGGTCGCTCAGGATATCAGTTGCGACATACCTAGGAATTGGATTACTACTTCATCAGCCATTTCTCAAAATGCTCAGACAAGTCGACCAAACATAGAAACACAGAAACATTATCCACTTGCAGCACAGGCGCATCACGTCACAGGCAAATGCGCCCAAACACGCCAATCACCGCAAGAGAGATTTTTTACCAAGATTGGTCACGGAGTTCGTACCCATAAGTTTTGACCCCCTGCCTGTTCGAGGAAAGGACCTCGCCGTTGCCATGGTCGCGGCCAGAGAATGACTCGCTCTCGGATTCCCACATACCGCGAGAAATCCTTGTACTCTCCTCTGCTAAGATTTGAACATCAAAGGCTTCTGGAGGAAGAGACAGTCAGAAGGAACAAAAAAAAAAAACAATCCAAACAAGGAGTGAAGACAGAAGCAGAAGCAAGAGCAGCAGCAGCGATAGACTTGATGAGGGAAATAGACCCACGTATGCTCTTGTTTAGTCCGTCTGCAAGGGACAATTTATCTCCTCCCTTTCGAGGTTAACACTTTCACAGGTTATGATAAGAACGAGAACGCTAAGTATGTCTTACAGCGTCCTCTCAGAAACGGCGGCATATCATTATGTTTCTCTCGACCAATCCAAAGAAAAGGAGGTGGCACTAACTTGAGAGTTCCTTCGTTAAACTCAAACTCATCCTTTTAGAGGCGGTCGAAATTAATGATGTCATACTTAAGTCGAAAATAGTTAGCTTCCTCAATTGAGTCATAACATACTTCCAGCTCCTTCACACATCCAGAGCGTAGACGACCGATCCCGAAATTTTCATTTAGTACTCACGAGAAATCCCTTGATCCGAAAGACGTGTCAATCATGGTTACTCATTCGTAAGTCGCATACCACGTCGTTTGCATCATCCTCATTTATTTATTTTCATTAATACAATTTTTAATCCAAAGGTACCAAAATTAATCTCCCAAATGGCTAGCTCAGGACTCTCTCTGACGGATACAACACTGCCCAATATGGGAATGTCTACAGATTCCACTCCCCCTCTCATCAGACATTCGATTATCGATAACCACCAGTTGGGATCAGGTGCCGTTTTGAACAATTCATCAAGCATTAGGGGTCAGGGACACACTCTAAATACACGTTTGGAGGAATGGCGCTTCAGGTGGATATGAAGCTCAATATGAAGAACAACATGATGACTTGACGCATGACCAGAAGTGGCTTGATGATTATTACGGCTTTGAACAAGAACTCAAACGTCATGAAGAACCTAAAGAAGCAACAATCCGCTGCACATCAGATGCATGTCAAGAGCTTTCCACAAAAGTCACGCCGATTCTAAAGAGGATTCTTTCGAATGTCATGGATTCCCGAGGAAAGTTCTTCCGCAACTATGACATTCCATATGTTTTCAAGCAAATACGCACAAGAAGCGCTCCCATCCTAACAAAGAAAGACGGAGCCGTTCCATTCCAACCAAATCGATGAACTAGAAAAATCAACCCAAAAGACTCAACCTCTGGGGTCGCAAGCCATGTCGAATAAACGATACTTTAACTGGGGCAAGAACCCATGGTAACCAGTAAAGGAAGTATCGTTCTAGCTCATATATTACAAAATTAAAAACTAATCAATGTTTCATTTCTTTGCAGATACTTTAACTGGGGCAAGAACCCATGGTAACCAGTAAAGGAAGTATCGTTCCAGCTCATATATTACAAAATAAAAAACTATTCAATGTTTCATTTCTTTGCAGATACTTTAACTGGGGCAAGAACCAATGATAACCAGTAAAGGAAGTATCGTTCCAGCTCATATATTACAAAATCAAAAACTAATCAATGTTTCATTTCTTTGCAGATACTTTAACTGGGGCAAGAACCAATGTTAACCAGTAAAGAAAGTATCGTTCCAGCTCATATATTACAAAATCAAAAACTAATCAATGTTTCATTTCTTTGCAGATACTTTAACTAGGGCAAGAACCCATGGTAACTAGTAAAGAAAGTATCGTTCCAGCTCATATATTACAAAATCAAAAAAACTAATCAATGTTTCATTTCTTTGCAGATACTTTAACTGGGGCACGAACCCATGGTAACCAGTAAAGGAAGTATCGTTCCAGCTTATATATTACAAAATCAAAAAGTAATCAATGTTTCATTTCTTTTGCAGTGGCCTTTACTGGGGCATTGAGCACGCGTCGTCGGGGAACCGGTAAAGAAAAGTATCATTCCAAATTTAAAATTTTTCTCACATTGAATTTGATTGTACATCCTCTCTTTCCCTACAGGGCATCAAGTCGAGGCGAACATCATAGGTAAAATTATCATTTCATAAAACATGTGTTATGTTCATTTGCATGCATTCTCACTCAACGATTTTATTCAAAAATTTAAAACACATTCCTTAGTGGAACATTTGTGTGCTAGAGATAGAAAGGCAAGCTTATCCCTAAACACATACCCATTTCGAGAGTTGAGTGCAAACACTTGGGAGAAACTCAGACATGATAGCATCGGAGCGGGAAGGAAATCCCTTTGACGGAAAATGCTCCAGCTAGGATGACATCGAGCATTCTTTCTTATCCCCAAACACTTTATCATTGCCAGCCATTCCTAGCCAAAGAGGAGAATTTTCAAAAACATAATGATCCTTTCAAGTCAAAGAATCGCTTCACATCAAAGTAAAAGGAGTTTTGTAGTCTAGATTTCCGAATAGGACTCAGATGGAGATGCGTTACTTCCTCAAGTTTGAGTGTGAAGTACATCCCTATGGATCCCGCAAGTCGGCACAATACGCTACCATCTTTCAACCATTCTACTACATCCATGAACAATTCTAGAGAATCGAGTCTGTTGAATATTCTAAAAAAAAGAACAAAAAATGAAAAAAAATGAAATGAAAATGAACATAAGCAAAAGCAAAGTGTCAAGAGAAAAGGGACAAAAGTTTTAGAACCCTGATCCCGATTTGCCAATCTGGGTAAACCGCTTTAAATTCAAAAGCCTCGTTTCCCGTAGGAAAAGATAGAGAAAGTTATTCTTTTACGACATTTCTCCACGAACTCACTCTTTCATATGCCACCATACCCTTGAGTATTGTGTCGATGAGCAAGTCCACATTGGGAGAACCACGCTTAAAGTTGACGTCCTTGCATTTTGAGTCTTATTTGATGAGATTCTTTGACTTGCTTTCTTTCTTTAAGATCAACCCTTCTATAAATATGGTCTTACACCAAGCCTACATTACAACCAGAATCAAAGTCTCTTTCGACTAGCCCATGAGCATTCATTTCAAAGGAATCGAACTTTCCACTCTGATAGCTAGAAACATATTTGAGTGAGCCTTGAGAGAGGTAAGAAAAACCTTTCTTTATTCTCTATCGCACAAGTGTTTCTATTTTTGAAAAAAGTAAAAAAAAGAAATTTTTGTGCATGCATAGAGTATCTTGTCTTCATATCATCCACAATCAGAAATTCGGCAAGTACACATGGGATATGCAAACAATCTCAAGCATACTTCATGATTCTAAGGCTCAAGCCTTTATGCTAAGGTATGACCTTCATCACTGCTGTTAAGCACTTTGGTGGTGTGACAGTACTTCCAAGTCAAGTTATCCACCTCTTAATCCAGTCGGCTAAGCGTTTACTAACAAACGCGACGCCACTCAACTAAGCGTTTACTAACAAATGCTACGTCACATTCTTTTCGGTTAAGCGCTTACTAACAAGCGTGATACCTTCCAGTCGGCTAAGCGTTTACTAACAAACGCGACGCCATTCGACTAAGCGTTTACTAACAAACGCTACATCATATTCTTTTCGGTTAAGTGCTTACTAACAAGCGCGATACCTTCCAGTCGGTTAAACGTTTACTAACAAACGTTATACAACTTCCAGTCGGCTAAGCGTTTACTAACAAATGCGATGCCATTCGACTAGGCGTTTACTAACAAACGCTACGTCACATTCTTTTCGGTTAAGCGCTTACTAACAAGCGCGATACCTTCCAGTCGGTTAAACGTTTACTAACAAACGTTATACCACTTCCAGTTGGCTAAGCGTTTACTAACAAACGCGACCCCATTCGACTAAGCGTGTACTAAAAAACGCTACGTCACATTCTTTTCGGTTAAGCGCTTACTAACAAGCGCCATACCTTCCAGTTGGTTAAACGTTTACTAACAAACGTTATACCACTTCCAGTTCGGCTAAGTGTTTATTAACAAACGCGACGCCATTCGACCGAGCGTTTACTAATAAACGCAAAGTCTCATTTTTTTTCGGTTAAGCGTTCGTACAAACGCAACACCACATTCTTTTTGGTTAAGCGTTCGTACCAACACGACACCACTTTCAATTGGGTTAAGTGTTCGTACAAACGCGACACCACACTCTTTTCGGTTAAGCGTTCGTACAAACGCGACACCACATTTTGTTCGGTTAAGCGTCCGTACCCACGCGACACCACATTCTCTTCGGTTAACCGTTCGTACCCACGCGACACCACATTCTCTTCGGTTAAGCGTTCGTACAAACGCGACACCACCTTCAATTCGGTTAAGCGTTCGAACAAACGCGATGCCAATTTCAATTCGGTTAAGCGTTCGTACAAACGCGATACCACCTTCAATTCGGTTAAGCGTTCGTACCAACGCGACACCACATTCACTTCGGTTAAGCGTTCGTACAAACGCGACACCATTTTCAATTTTCCCGGTAAAGCGTTCGTACAAACGCTACACCTTTTTCAATTTTCCTGATTAAGCATTCGTACAAAAGCTACACCTCTTTTCACCAGCTTTTGGTTATTTATTTTCTAACAGGTGCGACGCCATCTCTGGTCAAGCGTTTATTAACAAACGGGATGCCCTAACGTTCCTTTCAAAAAAATTGGGTTCTTAATAATTCTTTGTTCGAACATTTTACTAAACATTCTCACAAAGAGGGGCAACTGTCATAACCCAATTTTCTCTACAAAATCACAAAAAAACACTAAAAATTTGAAAATCCTTAGAAAACACTAAAAAATTTGCAAATCTTCCGAAAATCAATAAAAAAACATAGAAAATCATCAAAGATCAATAAAAATCCACAAAATCGAGAAAAATCATAAAAAAGGGATTTGATAAAAATAATAAATAGCTAGACCGGGAGGACAGACGGAGAGAGAAACAAGCACGGAAGAAAAGAGACGAAGAAAAACGCTTGGGAAGTTACATCACAGCCGGCTGAGCCTTTCTTTGATTCGGCGGCGGATTTAGATTATTCTTTAACGGCCTCAGATCACTACTCTCTCTAGACGTCTTTGACACCCGGTAACTTCTTTCCTTTCCTGCAGTTTAATTCAGTGAATTTGTCTGCTTTGATTCCTTTTATTTTACAAACAGCATCCTCTCGGCGATACCCGTTCCTCTAAAGACCAACGAATGGAAGCGATAATGTGGAATGGCTTACGTGGGAGACGATGATCAGTGCATGATTTCACTGCATGGAGAGAGTTGGTGTGGCCCAAGTTAGATCTGCTGCTTCGTGACGAAGATGATACAATGGGCCAATGTTGTAACAGGGAATCATGTTGGCGTCTTCTGTGCGAATCTACCAGAGGTTGTTGAGGAAGCAATCGCACTTCTTGCGGTTGCCCGCTGCGCCTGCACCCCTCTCCAGCAACCGCGCCATGTCCATGCACTTCTCCCGCGACTGCGACTCCTGCAACGGCGACGGCCAGTGCGAGTTCTGCTCCATCGAGTTCCACCTCCGTGCCAAGTGTATCGGAGACCATACCCACAATGCCACCTCTCAACCGCAAGCAGCAACACTGCGACAGCAGCAGCCACACTGCGACAGCAGCAGCAACACTGCGGCGCTGCGGAGTGCGAGGAGATTCAGATGAAGAAGGCCCGCTTCCGTTGCTGCATCACACAACCGGTGACCTAGGACTGATATCTGGCGACACAACCGTGTTTTGCGAGTGCCTTCAACACTGCGGCGAAGGGACGCTTTTCCTGGTTGCCGCTCCAGATCCAGCTTCCCGACGGCGGCTCCCCGAAGCAAGAACGACGACTAAAAGTGGTCTCCTCACCACAGCCGACCCTTGGTTCCAGCCCTATCTTCAGCGGGCTCCGACTCCGTGTCCCGTTGTCCAGATCCGGCGGCGGCATATCAATGTTCCCTCCGGCGTCCCCTCCAGCCGCGATGTCTTCAGATCCAACAGCGGCGACTCCACCTCGTCCTCCGACGTCACCAGCAACCTATCCGTGCCACCACCGCCTGTTCAACACCAAGTCCTAGAGGAACGGCAGCGACGTCGGCGTCGCTCAGACCCGATTCCGGCCATCGGCGAGTCAGCCTTCAAGACCCACGCCCCAAGCTCGGGGAGGGAAACTCAGAACCCACGTCCTTCAGGCGTCCTCGGATCCGGTGGCTTCAAATCCCAGCGTATTCCTGCTCTTCGTGTTGCATCAGCATTCGGATCTACCTCCTTTCAAATTCTCAGCCCCCTGCCGAACGAGGACTAAGCCACTTTCAAAAGAAGCAATCGGGGTTGTTGGTTCTCACCAAGGTATCTCGGGGGCGTGCCTTGCGGACAACCAAGGCACGCATCCCATTCGACGCGTTCAAGATAATGAAGTATTCGAGGGAGTATTTGGATTCTCGAAGATCAAGACCCTCTGAAGACGGCTTCGCATTCACCAACGTTATGGCATCAGTGGCTCGCTAGGTTTGCTGTCAACCTATTTTAAAACAGCACCGTGAGGTACAAACGCTAACGGGGGCATTTTATATAGAGAGAGTAATGATACAACACCCGGTTCTCCCTTGAATTTATTTTTTAGCTTAGAAACTGTTAAGGGCATTAATCAATCTATGATTGTCTACATTTTTGCCCAAAATCAATTTTTAAGAAATATTTTCTAAAAATTATTCACGTTGACATTTTAAGCATTATTGAGCTCGAGATCATTTTTTATATCAAACAACATTATTTTCTAAAACCGAGTTCAAATAAATCGGACACCAAAAACACACGATAAAAGCTTCCCTTTTCTTTGTGATGCACGCGATTTAGTAATCCCTAATTCCCGAACCTTAACAAATCTCTATAGTTTTTTCTAACTTGAACTTTAAATAAGCTAGTGGCGACTCCGACACGTTTTTAAAATCCGAAGGCTTATCGTTAAGGGAGGATATTCATTTTAAATAGAACCGGAAATGGGATCCACCCGCGACAATAATTTCAATCTCAGAGTCACCCCAAAGCAACAACTCTCTATGCAACGTAGAAGGAATAGATGTAGCTTTATGGAGCCAGTCGCGGCCCAACAGCGCATGGAAAGTAGGAATTACGTCTATCACGAAGAAGGCGGTTTCCCTTTCCTGGCGACCCACCTCAAGGTGCACCGAGAAAACCCCTAGGCACTCGGATTTCCTACCATTAAACCCACTTACTGCGACATTGGTTTTAACCAAGTCGTGAGGCTTATATCCAAGCATTTTAAACCTGGACAGAGGGAGGACGTTTATAGTGTCTCCGTTGTCTACAAGGACTCGGCTCACTACTGTACCATCAAAGGTAGCAGTTTTCTATAATGAATGCATGTGTTGTTTCATGCTGTCAGATGGCTATTCTAACCAATTTAATGGAAAGCCTACTGGGTAAACTGGAGAGCAAGGAAGAGGCACTTTACCTACTAGGGTCCTTGTCTCGCTTACAAGCGAAGCCTACAGGCAGGGTAAAGGCATTGCAGCTCACGACTGGCCTCATCTCCCCGTCGACATCACTTGGGATCTCGCTCCGAAGTGGGGTATAGTCAAAGCTCGAGCCAAGCTCTTCTGAATGGTCCGTAGACTCAATGCGCTCTGCCTCGGCGTTAACTCCATTCGCAGGCGCTCTAGCTGGTGGGGCTGTTCCTGATAGGGTAGGCCTGGGCCTTTTGGCGACGTGACTTAGACGTCTGTCCCTCCTATTGCACGCCCTTGGTGGCAAAGTGGTCTTGCCCATTGCCTTCTACCAATATTTCGAAGGGTTAACTACTTTAATCGCCCATGATCTTTTAGAACCAAGGAGAATTTGACGTACCACTACATAGTTGCCGACAAATGGGTCGTATCCCACTACCGTTCGTGTGGGAAGCTGCTGCGATTCCGGGCAACTGTTGTTAGTTTCACAAGGGAAACTGTGGGGCGCGCGGGTTTGACCACGATTTCCCCATTTGTGGACATGTCTACAAGCTTGAGAAAATAGTCGACGCAGCAGGAAGTGCAGAGTTGAGTGATCAGGATCTTGTTTTGAGCTATGAGCTTGCATTTCTGACAGAGCATCTTCGCCTCCAAGAACTGAGCTATTGGTGGGCCTGTCCGGACCACCTGGTGTCTACCTTAGGCATTCCATATCTCGGCTTGCTCGTCCTCTCCTGCGGTCGTTCGGGCCGTTGGGCTCTACTAAGGTTACCTGCTTCTGTGCCCCCGGGCGAGATTCGTCAAAATGGCCAAGCCTTTCCTGCCCTGACTTGGCACCTCGTTGAGACGAGGAGTCATTAAACTCTAGGTGTCGCCTGGGACGTTCGGGCGTACGGGGCTACTGGTTTGCTGCTCGGCCTCGACTATGTGGACCACCTCTTCCTCCCCGATTTGCTGGCCTGCGCTCCGCGCTTGGAGGGCCTTTAAATCCCATTTGTGAACTGTTGGAGGCGCTTCGCGAGCTTGAGGGCACTACTCCCATTTGTACCTCCTCAAGTGGGGTCAAATCATACCAGGTATCCCCCTGATTGTTCTGGAGATACTTCCTAAAAGTATTGCATCGATCGATGGTGTGCGTGTCATCCATATGCCAGCAGCAAAGGTTAGGCGCAACCTCCTTGTCTGGATAAGTGACTACACCTTTATCAGCCAGTCGACGAAATAGGGCATTCGCCACCAAGGTCTCCCCGGGGATCTTTATGTCCTGCAGGGAATTATCTATATTAGTTTCGATGAAATTGATGTCTACATTAGCAACATCGAACATATGAATAGCTATTTCATCGTCAAAAGGCCTATCGTCGACCATAGTGACTTTGTCGACTTCAGGGAAACATAATTCCTTGGACTCTATAAGGTCCTGGATTATATTCCTGAATAACAAAAAATCTTTGGTCGTGTGCGTAAACGACCCATGCCATTTACAATAGTTTCTAGTCTTTTCCCTTTCTGTCTGGGGAACTCTATGGCCCGGTTTAAGTTTGATGCGCTTCCGTTGGATGAGCCAGTCAAAGATCGCATCTACCTTGTCTACGTCGAAAGAATATTTTCTTTCTTCGCCGGACTTTTGGGACGCTTTAGCTTTTGAATTTTTCCTTGCTAGAGGCTCACAAACCGTTGCTTCGCCTTTCACGAATTCGGCCATATCTACCTCAAAGGATTCTACCTTAGACTGCGCCTCTTTCATCAGTAACTGATGATATTCCGTCGACCTTCTGGCCAAATCATACAGGTCATTAAACCTTTCTCCCTGCAGCTTTTTCTTGAAAGGCATAGACAACGCGTTTAACGTGTTGTAACCGCAGGTCTACAGCGCAGCAGTGCCTTGCGCAAGTGCATGAGGAACTGTCCTGGATGTTCTCCGGCAGTTTGCTCAAGTCGCATAACTTCGAAGATTGACATGGGCGTATCTAATCGCGCAAATGCCTTCATAAAAGAAGACTGCATCTCTGCCCATGATGTTACTGATCTGGGAGGCAGACTCGCATACCATGTGAAGGCATCTCCTATGAGAGAGTTCGGGAACAGCTTTAGCTTCCAAAAGTCATTGGCTGCAGCGTCTTCTGCCAGATGAGTGAACCGGACTATATGATCTACGGGCGTTATCTCATCTTTCCCCGAAAAATGGGTAAAGTCAGGAACTCTATACCCCTAGGCAGAGGATATTCCCTGTCAATATAGGCAGGATAAGGGCTCCTGTATAAACCAAGGTCCTATTGCCTGACTGCTCAAGGTACCATCTGCTCCAAAACCTGAGCGATCGTCTCCCTCATATTCGGTGGTGGTGGAGGAACGGGGTCGAACTGCTCTCGAACGTATCCCACTTTATCTGGAGGATACAGCACCCATGGGGTTACTCGAGGTGGCTGTGGGTTCACTGAGACGTTAGTGTAGAAACTTTCCGCCCGTGGTAAATTTCCCACTATAGGAGGTTCTCCAAGCGGAATCTCCTCAACAGGCTCTTTACCAGGTCGACGAGGGGGTATGGCGCTCGCATACCTGTTTGTCCCGTCCTGAGCCTCTACATCGTCGTCTACAGGATTCACCACGTACACCGCAGTTGCTCTCCAGGTAGGAGATCGGGAGGTCATAGGCCTTGACGGGGCCATTTGGTCCCTGCTACCGACTTCGGTAGCACGTGGGTTAGTGCGAACCCAAGGCTCATTTCCTCGAAATGATACATTGCGCCTTTCTACGCGCCGGGCATCTTCCATAAAGGAATTTTCCTTGTTTACGGGGGTGCTTGGCTTCATCGCGGCGCTTGGCCTACTCAAAGCACTAAGCTGTTCCAGAATCTAAGCCATGTTGTCTTGCAACCCAGTGATATGTCTGTCCATTAGGTTCCTCATATCATTGAATTCTTTACGGAATTCAATTCTGGAAATAATCTCAGAAGGAGTATGACTTCCAAAATCGGATTGATTCCTGGATTCCTATCTTCTTAGAGTCGTGTTCTCGACATTTAAGTCGGCTGGTGGATGCTGACCATCTCCATCTAATGGAGGAGGAGGAGGATCGCGAGTAACTCCGCTCCTGGTATTCTTCGCTATCTGAAAACTTTAAGTTTCACGGCTCCCACTGTGGTCACCAAAAACGTGTTCGCGTAGGAAACGAATCACGTTGGAAATATTTGGCAATAAGACTCACAGGGATTTGTAGATGTGGTCGCAGTAAGTAATTGAAGAATTTGATTGAATGCAAATAGTTTTTACACGAAGTAAAGAAAGCTTACAGCCAGAAAAGTAAAAATAAGGACGGTGGTAAGATCATAAACTGGCTACTGTGCTCCGTAGACTTGGAGCGTCGTCGTAGACGTGATGGCAGAGCGCTGTAGACTTGTGCTCCTCGGGCAGCAGGACTTAGCTGCTGGACTTGATGGACTGGATGCGGTCGGGTGCTGGGGCGGACGTGGACACCAGGGCTGCGATGGCTGACCCTGGCGGTGGCGTCGAAGGCGGAGATGTGTACTGGGACTACGGTGGCTCGTCCTGGCATTGGAGTCGAAGGCGGAGGGTTGTTACCAGAGCTACGGTTGCTCACTCTGATGGTAGAAGTGAAGGCGGGGATTTGTTGCCAGAGCTACGGTTGCTCACTCTGACGGTGGAAGGAAGACCAATAAAACTTTAAGAGTTTCGCCCAGGTCGGGGAATCCTAACAACTAACAACTAAGGGGTGACGAGCAAGATAAGCTTCTGTTGGCTGATTTGTTCGTGATTTTCTCTTAGGGAGATCCTCTCCCTTTTATACCCGGTCTGTTACGGCCTTCCGAAGATTTTCCAGACTCGATTCTCCCCAAGAATCTCGGAGCTAACTGACTTCCACTCGTTTGATCATGGATCGTAAACTCCTCTGACTTCGGGTTTAATTGGTTGTCTTTTAAGACGTGTGTTGATATAAGCGTGGGTAACAAGTCCCATTTATCTCGGGGCTGTGGAACTGTTTTCCTTTGACACGTGTCTTTTGCAGGCGCAGGCCTGTAGACTTTGTATCCTTTGCAGGCGCAAGCATGTAGTCTTTGTATCCTTTGTAGGTGCAAGTCTGTAGACTTTGTGTCCCTTGGGGGCGTAGGCTTGTAGACTTCCCTTGATTACAAGGTTATTACCCCGCCTCTGTAGACTTCCTTTGCCACATTGTCCATGTAGACTGCGGGCGCAAGCCTGATGTGTTTACCTTAACTATAGACCTCAATGGGCCTTTATGGACTTTGTCAGAAATAGCCCAAGATTGGCCCAAGATTTTCTATCGTGTCAACGGGGTGTTGGAAACGTTATTTGGAAAATGCTTTTTTCTGCATTCCTTTTAAATTAGAGAGCATCTGACATTATTTCGGGCGGTTGAATTGATTACGTCATCCACGTGAAATAGAAAATTTACCGTTGTTCTAATGACAGTCCCTTACTCTACAGGTTGTGACAAGAAGGTAAACCCTCAAATAATTCCAAAGATAAATAAATAGATAAATTGTTGGGAGGGGGGAGGGGGGGGGGGAGATGGAGATCGTGAGGCTCGCCATCACGGAGCATAATCCAAAACGAGGATAAGCCTGGCACTTTGGTCAGTTGTGGTCATGATCAGCGTGGTGCAACTTGCCCATGGGAACGATGGTGCCGCTGCCTGGCCCATCTCAGCCCATTTCCGGAGATGGGAATATTAATGACCCTCTTGCGCACGACGTTATCTTTTGTTCCTTGCTCAATTCATACACCTCGCTGCGAAATGACCCTTAAAAACAAATTACCACTGACCAAACCCACTCGCGAAGTTCAGTGCCAAACCTGATACTATACGTTCATATTCCAATTCAGTGTGCTCAATCGATCCATTTATGTAATAATAATGTCGGCATCAATTATTCAATCCGGTCAACCCAATAACCTACTCTGCTACAGATCCTACCTCAATATTAACGTATGGTCATCGCTACATCAACTACAGATTCCTTCTCTCAATTACAGTCTGTCATTCCCAAAAAATAATAATGATGGTGAGGGGTTCGATCGATGTTTTGAGGGAAGCATAGCCCGAGTTGTTCTTACATCATTATCCGAAGAGTTAATGTCTGTCTTCTTATATCATAATATAAATGCACTATAGTCGGAATCCTTTACTATCATCAGAAATTATTGCAAAGGGACCCCTAATATCTTTTCAAAACCCATAATCGGAAGTCCACTATCGAAATCTAATCACAAGTAAGATTAATTATACAACGGTGCGAACAAAGACGCAGGGTCGTCAATTTTTGCTGTGCAAGTTATTGGACTTCGCCTCCTCTTAGTCCTTATCCAAAGTCACATCCTCGTTCAATATTATTCATCCGCTCCTGAGATAATCACCACTGGCCCGGACGAATGATGAGCCTCACTCGTGTCCTGGTCACCAGAGGAATTGTCAGATGGTACAATCCATTGATTTCGGGCCAACAGGTCATTTCCTATTCAGAATTATGGATTATATATTTAGGATAAAAGGGAAACGCCGTACCTTCCGTCTTCTGTTTAGTTCAAAGAAGGAATCAATCGGACTTGGGACTTTTGGGAAAGCGAGGGTCGAAATATGGACAAAGCAATTACTTGAGCATCATCGTCACAAGGCCCTATCACGGAGGTGACCACCCTTTTTCTGCAAACAGACCTAAATACAGTAACAGTCCAAAGAACAAGTGGCCAAAAGAGTTGGAGTACCTGGGGCAATGAAAAGCTTGTCCTAAACGAAACCATCCCGCAATGAACTTTGAGCTGGGTTTGTCCGGTCATGGATTTAATATGCAGAAAGGGACTTGTCAAGCAGTGGGTAAAATTGATGCCCCGCGGGAACGAAATGACAGAAACGTTGTTTGTGAACTGCTCCAGCCCAGGCAAGTGTAGCAAACGTTGAACCGTCTCGCTCCCACAGCTGGGCGGTTGATTTCTAGGATCACTTCATTTTAAAATTATCATATGGAGTTACTTTCCTTCCTTTTCTTAAACATTGCACTAGTGTTGACATGATAGACTATCTTGGGCCTATTCTCTGACAAAGCCCATAATAGGTATGAAAAAAGGCACGGTGCTCACACTAAGTCTACAGCACACGCCTGCACAAACCACGCGTCTTAGAAGATGGTTTAGTAACTCCGATATCAATGGAGTCTACGGCCCACGTCTGCACAGGTCACACGTCTTAAAGGACGGTTTATTGACCCCCGAGATCCGCGGAGTCTACAGCCCACGTCCGCAAGAGTTGCACGTCTTAAAGGACGGTTTGTTGACTCCGAGATTCACGGAAGGTGGTTTATATTAGAGGATCTTCAGAGCTCGTAACAGACCGAGTATAAAAGGGAGGAGATCTTCCTTGGAAAAGACACGATAAATTCAGCCAACAGAAGCTTTATTTGCTTGTCACCCCTTAGTTGTTAGGATTCCACGGCCTGGGCGAAGCTCTTGAGGTTTCATTGGTCTTCGCTTCCACCATCAGAGTGAGTAACCGTAGCTCCAACAGCCAAACTCCGCCTTCACTTTCACCGTCAGAGTGAACAATCGTAGCTCCGACAGCCAAACTCCGCCTTCGCTTTCACCTTCAGAGTGAGCAACCGTAGCTCTAGTAACAAACCCCCGTCAGCATTTCACCGCCAGGACGAGCCACCGTAGTCCCGGTATACAATTCCACCTTCGACTCCGCCACTAGGGTGAGCACCCGTAGCCTTGGTATCCACATCCGCCGTTACATTCGACCACACTTCGTTCACCAAGCCCGGCAACCAAGTTTCGCCATCCAGAGTCGCAAATCTACAGCACTCTATTATCAAGTCTACGACATCACCGCCCAGATTCTCAAGTCCACGGCGTCCAGAGTCTAGTCTACGATGTCACCATCGTCTAGATTCGTAAGACTGTGGCGTCCAGCAGCAAGTCTACAACCTTGCCTCATTATCCTCTCAGCCTGCAGCGTCCAGGAGAAAGTCTACGACGTTGCACCGCCGTCCTTATTTTATTTTCATGGTTGTAAGCACCTTTTTCTTATTGTAAGACTTCATATATTCGATTTAATCTATTTTATTTACTTACTGGTGACCATATCCAAAAACCTGTGAGTATTATCGCCAAATATTTCCGACGTGATCCGTTTTCGACGCGAACACGTTTTTGGCGACCACAGTGGGAGTACGAGATGGCAAAGAGCACCAGGAGTTGAGCTAATCGCGACCCTCCACCTCCATTAGATGGAGATGGTCAGTTTATAGCGGGAGACGTAAACGTCGAGACCGCGGCTCTAGGAAGCCAAGAAACAGCGAATCAACCTGATTCCGGTGTACATACCCCTTCTGAGTTCATATCCAGGCAGGAGTTCCACAAAGAATTCAACGATATGAGGAACCTGATGGACAGATATGTCACTGGGTTACAAGATAATATAACTCAGATCCTGGAGCAACTCAATGCTTTGAATAGGCCAGGCGCCGCCACAAAGCCGAGCGCCCCCGTAGACAGGGAGAATTCTTTCATGGGAGATGCCCGGCGTGCAGAGAGGCACAACATGTCTTTCCAAGATGATGAGCCTTGGAGTGGCGCTAACCAACGTGCTACAGAGGCCTGTAATAGGGATAGGATGTCCCCCTCAAGGCCTACTACCTCCCGATCTCCCACGTCTTGGAGGTCAAATGTTGTGTATGTAGTAAACGCGGTAGACGATGATGTTGAGGCGCAGGGTGAAACAAACATATATACAAGTGGCATACCCCCTCGCCGACCTGGTAAAGCACCTGTAGAAGAGATACCGTCAGGGGAAGCTCCAGTTATGGGATGTCTGCCACAGGCAGAAAGCTTCTACGCGAATGTCTTGGTAAATCCGCAGCCATCTAGAGCCACCGCGAGGGTGCCTTATTCCCTAGAGAAAGGGAACCAAGACTGTTTACGAGAACAGTTCGATTATGTACCCCCACAAAATTTAAGGGAGACGATCGCTCAAGTCATGGAGCATATGGTACCTGGAGCTGTCAGGGAAGATGACCCTTATCATACAGGAGTCCATACCTTGCCTACATCGATAGAGACTTTCCCCTCCCTAAGGGATACAGAGTACCCGACTTCACCCGTTTTTCAGGGGAAGATGAGATGACGCCTATAGAACATATAGCCCGGTTCACCCATCAAGCGGGAGATGCTGCAGCCAATGATTTTTGGAAGCAGAAATTATTCCCGAACTCACTTACGAGAGATGCTTTCACATGGTATGCAAGTTTGCCTCCTGGGTCAGTAACATCATGGAGGGAAATGCGGTCTTTCTTTATGAAAGCGTTTGCTCAACTAGACATGCCCATGTCAATCTTCGAGGTGATGTGGCTCAGACAGACCGCCGGGGAACACCCAGGACAGTTCCTTATGCATTTGCCAAAAGCGCTGCTTCGCTGTAGACCTGCAATTCCTGAAAGGGACTAGTTAATGATCGTGTTAAACGCATTGTCTATGCCTTTCAAGAAGAAGCTACAAGGGGAAAGGTTCAACGATCTTTATGACTTGGCTAGGAGAGCGACTGAGTACCATCAGTTGCTGATGGAAGAAGTCCAGTCTAAAAATGCATATCAGTTGGAAACCCTTGAAGTAGACATGGCCGAGTTCGTGAAAGGCGAAGCAACGGTTTGTGAACCATTAGCAAGGAAAAACTCAAAAGAAAAAGCATCCCATAAATCCGGCGAGGAAAGAAAATATTCCTTCGACGTAGACAAGGCGAATGCAATTTTCGACTGGCTTGTCCAACGAAAGCGGATTAAGCTGAAACCGGGTCACTGGGCCCCTCAGACAGAAAGAGAGAAAACTAGGAATTATTGCAAGTGGCATGGTTCGTTCACACATACGACCAGGGATTGTCTATCATTTAGGAACATGATTCAAGACCTTATAGAGTAGAAAGAATTATGCTTCCCTGAAGTAGACGAAGTCACTATGGTCGACGACAGGACTTTTGACGATGAAATTGCCATTCATATGTTCGATGTTTCTGGTGTAAACATCAACTTCATCGAGACTAATACTGATTTTTCCCTACAAAACATAAAGATCTCCGGGGAGCCATGATAGCGAATGCCCTCTTCCGCCGCTTGGCTGACAAAGGTGTAGTTACCTGCACGGTCAAGGAAGTGGCATCCAACCTATGTTGTTGGCATATGGATGACATGCACACCACTGATAGGTGCAATACTTTCAGGAAGTATCTACAGAATAATCAAGGGGATGTCTGGTATGATTTGACCACGCTCGAGGATCTGGCAATGGGAATAGTTTCCCCGAGTTCACGAAGTGCTTCTAATAACTCACAAAGGGGATTCAAAAGCCCTCCAAGTGTAGAGCGCAGACCAGCTACCCGAGGAGGAAGAGGTGGCCCTCATGGCCGAGGCAGAGCACCTAAACAACGGCTCCGTACTCTGGAGCGCCCCAAACGACATCAGGAATTTAATGACTCGTCCGTCTAACAAGGGGCAAAGTTAGGACATGAGAGAAATAGTCACACTGGCGAGTCCCGTTCTGCAACTGTAGAAGGGGACATCCTTGATGGGACTCAGCGGGTCGAAAGGCCACAGGAGAAAGGGGGCAAGCCAAAACACGGAGCGCCTAAAGTAGACATCCAGGCACTCCGGACAGGACCACCAATAGTTCAGTTCCTTGATGAAAGAATGTTGTGTCAGAAATGTAAGCTAATAGCTCAGAGCAAGATCCTGATTACTAAACTCTACACCCCCTGCTGTGTTAACTATTTCCTCAAGCTTGTAGACTTGTCTTCAAACGGAGAGATCGTAGTCAAACCCGCGCACTCTACAGCTACAGGTACTTGTGAAACTAACAGTTATTAAAAAACGTAGCAGGTACCAACATGGACAGTAGTGGGATACGATCCATTCGTTGGAGACTTTGTTGAGGTATGTCAATCTTTCCTTGGTTCTAAGAAATCAAGGGTAATCAAAGCGGTTAACCCCTCAAAACATTGGTAGAAAGCTACTAGCAAAACATTTTTTCCACCAAGAACTCGAAAGAGAAGGGAGACACGTCTAAGTCACGTCGCTAAAAGGCCCAGGCCTACCCTCTCAGGGACCGCTTTACCTGCCAGAGTGTCTACAATGGAATCGAACACTGAAGCAGAGCATATCGAGTCTACGGACCATTCAGAAGAGTCTGGCTCAAGTTTTGATTACACCCCTCTTCGGAGTGAAATCCCAAGTGATGTTGATGGCGAAAAAAGGCCGATTATGAGCTGTAACGCTCTCACCTTGCCTGTAGACTTCGCCAATAACCAAAAAGTGGAAACCGTAAGAGGTAAGGTGCCTCTTCCTTGTTCGCTAGCCTATCCGACAGGTTTTCCACTTCATTGGTTGAAGAAGCCATTTGATAGCATGAAGCAACACATGCACTCTTTGTACATCACCGCTACCTTTGATGGTACCGTGGTGAGTTGGGTCCGTATAGACGATGGAGCAACGATAAACGTGCTTCCTCTATCCAGGTTTAGAATGCTTGGATATAAGCCTCACGACTTGGTTAAAACCAATGTCACTGTGAGTGGCTTTAATGGTAGGAATCTGAATGTTTAGGGGTCTTCTCTGTGCACCTAGAAGTGGGTAGCCAGGGAAATGAAACTGCTTTCTTTGTGATAGACATAATTCCTACTTTTAATGCTTTGTTAGGCCGCGATTGGCTCCATAAAGCTGTAGCCATCCCATCCACATTACATAGAGAGTTGAGATTATTAAAGCTGATGAATACTCTTGTTGTGACAAAGGTATCTTGCATGTAGAAACGAGCAAGACTATCAAGGACCTCACTCTGGAGCAACGATATAAGCCGGGCGACCCTACTGTAGGTCTTCTTGGCCAACCATTTGGAAAGTTTGATTACATTGTGGATTATGGGACATCACACCCTAAACCGCAGACAGACCCAATCGCTCCATCTGGATGGGGAGACGAGCCTACTGCAAAGGACATAGAAGAAGTCCTACAAGAGGTCAATTCGGGTGAAAACCCCATAAGGAGAGATGCGAACGGCTACTTCACAACCGTAAAGGTAGTCCCTATATCGATCGCTTCTCTCGATTCGTTCTCGACTTGACCTTATTCTATCTAATTCGCATCAGTAATGTTCCAAACAACAAAATTGGAATTGGAAGATGGTATTGATTTTCATCGAACAACTTATGTTGGTGTACATTTGGACGCTCGTGCCCATTATACCTAAAGTTGTATTTAGAAGCTTGAGTATATACTGAAAATCTTGTCTCAGGAGAAGAGAAGAATGATATTAATTTTGGAGAAATCCGACAAGAAACAAAAGAGATATTAAAGTCGGAAAATAGAGTTTTAAAACAAGAAAGTTGGAGTTGAAAGATGACGATGGTTTATGCATTTCGTTGAACAGCTTCAGAATACACTTTTAGGCGCTTGTGGAGGACGCATCCGGCCTCTCGGATTTGAAAGCGTGAGAATACATTAGAAACCTGATTTTAAGGGAAGAAAATGGTAGTAGCTTCATGGAAATCGGATAAGAAACCAATGCCATATCAAAGTCAGAAGGTCAGGGTTCCAAACAAAGTTACGGTGGTTGAAAGTTTTTCGAATTGTTGATGGAATGATCTTGTCAGAAAGTGTAGGCGTTTTCATATCAAGGCAAAATTGGACATGTCAAAAATATTTAACTTACATGTAAAAATGGTGTTACAATATGTACAAAAAGAATAAAGTACTTAAAAGACAGATGTATTTACGGCATGTAAAAATAGTAGTATTTACGGCATGTAAAGTACAGGGACATCTGTATTTACTTAAAAAACAGATGTATTTAACTTACATGTAGAAGTAGTATTTACGGCATGTAAAAATAATAATGAAAGATGTAAAAATTCCACGCATTTTCGTAGGCGGAATTGGAGCATCAACCCCAAGTTAGAGTTAAAAAAGAAAAAGGGACCCCTTTCGCCTTATCCTCGTACCCTTTAATTATCAATGGGATATTGACTTTTTTGCAGATCCTTAACTTGACGTTGAAGTCTTGATAAAAAAAAAACAGTATCAGTACGTTACTATCAAAATTCGATTGTAATATTTGGAGTATTTCTTTTATCCAATTTGTTATAATATGATGCGTGGCTAAATTTAGTGAAATTCTTTGATTTATTTATTTTGACCGAAAATTTCATGCATTGCGAAATAAATATCAGCACGGTTAGTAAAAGTGAAGAATCCGCCTCCGTTTAAGAATTAAGAAAATAGTTTGACCTGTCAAATTGAGGCGGTGACTTTGTCCTCTCCTAATGTTCTTTCAGGAAGATTTTGCACGATTGGATTTTTTTATTTTTCAAAATCCTCTTGAGTTTCCAACAACTCCGATTCCGATTACCTCAAAACGGACAGTGGATAATAATGAGAAAGTTGAACGAGTTGACGCCGTTAGTCAAAATAGACGACTGTCTATTACTGTTTGTATATGTGAGTGGAGGGAAGGGCCATTTTGCCAAGTTGGTTTCCCCCCGTACGTGTGAAAATGGGAAGCGGCTAACGTTACGTGCACGTAACGTTACGTAGTTTACTAAATTTCATCAATCGGTTAGTAAAATTTACTAACTTTTTTAGTAAATTTTAGTAAACAGTGACCATTTTTTTAGTAAAATTGTTAGTAATCGGATACTAACGGGGTTAGTAAATTTCATTAGTAATTTACTAACCCCGTTAGTACCCGATTATTAACGTTACTAACCCCGTTAGTATCCGATTACTAACGTTACTAACCCCGTTAGTATCCGATTACTGACATTTTTACTAAATAATATGTCTTGATTCGTAAAATCGATAGTAATCCGATACGAACGGGGTTAGTAACGTCCGATCTAACGGGGTTAGTAACGTTAGTAATCGGATACTAACGGGGTTAGTAAATTTCATTAGTAATTTACTAACCCCGTTAGTACCCGATTATTAACGTTACTAACCCCGTTAGTATCCGATTACTAACGTTACTAGCCCCGTTTATATCCGATTACTAACGTTTTTACTAAAATTGTTAGTAATCGGATACTAACGGGGTTAGTAACGTTAGTAATCGGATACTAACGGGGTTAGTAACGTTAGTAATCGGATACTAACGGGGTTAGTAAATTACTAATGAGATTTACCAACCCCGTTAGTATCCGATTACTAACAATTTGTCTAAAAAATCACTGTTCAAGTTTAGTAAAAATTAATAATTATATTTGTAAAAGTTCGAAACTTTTAGTTTAGATTTAGTAAAATTGTTCGTAAATCTCCGCTAGGTTTAGTAACGCGTTACTAAATAGTTTAGTAATTTACTAAACTTAACAGTGAACTCCGAACCTAATTACTAACCTTTGGCTGGTGTGAAATTACGTAAATGCCCCCGTTCGTTTTTACTAAATGGTTTACTAACCTAGTTAGTAACCCATCGTTTTGCTTTTGCGCTCGTCGTTGCCATACGAACGTCCTCCCCTCCGACCCTCCCCTCCGACCGTCCCCTCCGAGCGCATTCTCTGTGCGTCCCCTCCGACCCTCCCCTCCGACCGTCGGCGGTCGACGTCCCCTCCGAGAAGTTTCCCTCCGACCGCATTCCTCTCGCCGGTGCTGCAGTTGCTTGATTCGGAGGAAGCAGGAGTAACGTAGTAGGAGATGCGGTTATCTCGAAGGCGGATGCACCAGCTGTGGTTGTTAAGGAGGATGCAGCAGCTGTGATTCTTTTGTGATCTGTCGGATTTTCCATTTAAGGTCCGAGCAACTCCTGGATCCGAATGTGGTCGGAGGGAAACTTCTCGGAGGGGACGCGCAGAGAATGCGCTCGGAGGGGACGGTCGGAGGGGAGGGGAGGAGGGGAGGACGTTCGTATGCCAACGACGAGCGCGAAAGCAAAGGGAAAACAATGGGTTACTAAGTAGGTTAGTAAACCATTTAGTAAAAACGAACGGGGGCATTTACGTAATTTCACACCAGCCAAAGGTTAGTAATTAGGTTCGGAGTTCACTGTTATGTTTAGTAAATTACTAAACTATTTAGTAACGCGTTACTAAACCTAGCGAAGATTTACGAACAATTTTACTAAATCTTTACTAAAAGTTTCGAACTTTTACAAATATAATTAGTAATTTTTACTAAACTTGAACAGTGATTTTTTAGGCAAATTGTTAGTAATCGGATACTAACGGGGTTAGTAAATCTCATTAGTAATTTACTAACCCCGTTAGTATCCGATTACTAACGTTACTAACCCCGTTAGTATCCGATTACTAACGTTACGAACCCCGTTAGTATCCGATTACTAACGTTACTAACCCCGTTACTATCCGATTACTAACAATTTTAGTAAAAACGTTAGTAATCGGATACAAACGGGGTTAGTAACGTTAGTAATCGGATACTAGCGGGGTTAGTAACGTTAGTAATCGGATACTAACGGGGTTATTAAATTTCATTAGTAATTTACTAACCCCGTTAGTATCCGATTACTAACGTTACTAACCCCGTTAGTATCCGTTTACTAACGTTACTAACCCCGTTCGTATCCGATTACTACCGATTTTACGAATCAAGACAGATTTTTTTTTTCGTATCCGATTACTACCGATTTTACGAATCAAGACAGATTTTTTAGTAAAAATGTTAGTAATCGGATACTAACGGGGTTAGTAACGTTAGTAATCGGATACTAACGGGGTTAGTAACGTTAGTAATCGGGTACTAACGGGGTTAGTAAATTACTAATGAAATTTACTAACCCCGTTAGTATCCGATTACTAACAATTTTACTAAAAAAATGGTTTTTTTAGTAAATTTTACTAACCGATTGATGAAATTTAGTAAACTACGTAACGTTACGTGCACGTAACGTTAGCCGCTTCCGTGAAAATGTCATTCTCCCATGAATTTGTCTGCCTTTCTGATGATGCTTCGTCTTCTCGTTCATGCTTTCCGGAAGGAATTTTGACTAATAGTTTAATTATCATAGTTTTATGACAAAGCAATATCACCATACTTCTCAATAAACATGATATTCTTTAATGAGCAATAATTATAGCACGTTTGGGGTAAAAGATTATTTTCATTAGACGGCAGAAAGCACAGGGCGATTACAAAAACGCGGTGGACTGATTCGTAAGTGCCATCACTCGTTAACAGCACTCCTTGCCGAAGCATCTGCTGCTATCTATCTTCTATAAACTCATTGATCCATTACTTATCCCCATAATTGAACGAAGTAAGTGCAGAATGAAACGTCAGGGCTTTTTCATTTGGGGCTCCAAAAGACACGTTTACATCGTTTCATGGGAGGGGAGGGGGCAATTATAAGTATCTCCCTTTTGATCGACTAGTAGATTTCCATCATTACTCAACCATACCACCAGATCGAAGAGAATCCATTCCATTTCATCCACTAAAAGGAAAAAAAGGAATCCCGATAATAATAAACATGGACTTCCAAAAGTGGTCATTTTCCAGACAATTAAAAAAGAAGGGGTCCTCCCCAAAAAACTGTCATTTAATGACCGGATTGAGGGAAGCGGCTAACGGTACGTGTACGTAACCGTTACGTAGTTTACTAAAATCGACTTTTTTTTTAGTAATCTTTACTAAAAATCGACGTTTTTTAGTAAAAGCGTTAGTAAACTGCTGTAAAAATTTATAAACCGTTACTAATTTTTTACTGTTTGAAAATCTGGAAAGTTACTAAAATTACGTTTAGTAAATCGGACGTTAAGTTTACTAAAAAGTTTAGTAACCGGTTACTAAAAATAACGGCGATTTTTGGTTTTTTTAGGAAACTGTTACTAAAGTTTCACTGTTCAAGTTTAGTAATCGGTTACTAAACTTTTTAGTAAATTTCACCTCCGATTTACTAAACATAGTTTAGTAACTTTCCGAATTTTCAAACAGTAAAAAAACGGGTTCTCAATTTTTTTAGTAAAATTTCCATTTTTAGTAATTTTCTCGATTCGCCGTCGAAAGATTTTAGTGATGCTTTACTAATTTTATAAGCGAAATTAGTAAATTACTGTGTAACGTTGTAACTTCGTTAGTAAATTACTAAAGTCGTCATTTTTTTCGTAATCGTTTACTATTTTTTGAGAAAAGTTGTTGAATATTTAGTAATCGATTACTAAACTTTTTAGTAATTTACTAATCAGAACAGTGCAAAACAGTACATTCCGAACCTAACTCCAAATCTATTTTAAGTGTGAAATTTCCGTTTTACCCCTGCGGGGTAAAATAATGATATGTTCTTTTACTTTACTATTTTATAATAATTAACAAATAAGTTGTTTTAAAATTTTAAAGCCAAACATTTAATTATAATTTTAAAGTACTCGATGATTATTTTAATATTTTTAATAAAAAGCAACAGTGAGAATTTTGTACATTCTTGACTAACATGAAATTTAAATCAAATTATATTACCATAAACATTTAAAAAATATTTACACGTGTCGGTCAGCATGGAAAGGCATCTGTCAGATCCAAACTCAATTTTGTATTTCAAGAACTAATCCCTTTTTTCCTATTCTTCCTGTTTGATCTGATCAACAGCCACTCCCCACCCCAGAAAACCAAATGGCCGACCGCCGCCCCAACTACAGGGCCCCTCGGCACACGACCGCTCCCTTCGACGATACCTTCGCACACGGGGTTGATATTCCTCACCCCTTTGATCATCCTCACGAGCTCGTTGTGGGTACCCGTGGCGGCGTTGGTGGCCCTGGCTGCTGCCGGGGTGATATCGGTGCGGGGTTTCGGTTTTGCAGCCTTGGCGGGTCTCTCCTGGCTGTACAAGTACTGCAGGGGGTTCCCTCCCCCGGGATCGGAGAGGGCGGACTACGCGAGGGACCGGATTTACAACACCGTGCGGCACGTGAAGGACTACGCAAGGGAGTACGGCGGGTACCTGCAGACAAAGCTGAAGGATGTGGCCCCTGGAGCTTGAATTTTTTTTCCTTATAAAATGTCCATCTTCCGTCACGAGGTTGTATTTGGGAAATCTTCAATCCCTGTGTCCGTCTCATGAATGTGGCGTTTTGATCAATGTCAGTATTTACCGTTTTGGAGGAATGAGTTTTATTACACTTCAAGCTCAACTTCTTCATTTCCTGCAAAACAAATTTCGACCTTAATAAACATATTTCGTGAGGCCGAGTTCGCGCACGGGATATCGAAGCAGGTGGAGTAAACGGGGATCACAGCTCACGTAATTGTGTGAACAAGGAAGGGGGTTGGAGTCGTCAATCGGAGGGGAGGTTCGGATGGGAAGAAGGGAGGAATGCGACTCAACAAGGATGATTTCTCGGGAGCAGGAGGGAGTAAGGTGGACGAAGGACGAAGACAAACGACGAGGACGACGACCACAGGGAAGAGACAACTGGTTCGGAGTTAGGTTCGTAATGTACTGTTTTTCACTGTTTTGATTAGTAAATTACTAAAAAGTTTAGTAATCGATTACTAAATATTCAGTAAATTTTATCAAAAAATAGTAAACGATTACGAAAAAAAATGACGACTTTAGTAATTTACTAACGAAGTTACAATGTTACACAGTAATTTACTAATTTCGTTTATAAAATTAGTAAAGCATTACTAAAATCTTTCGATGGCGAATCATGAAAATTCCAAAAAATGGAAATTTTACTAAAAAAATTGGGACACGTTACTAATTTTTTACTGTTTGAAAATCTGGAAAGTTACTAAACTACGTTTAGTAAATCGGAGGTGAAATTTACTAAAAAGTTTAGTAACCGATTACTAAACTTGAACAGTGAAACTTTAGTAACGGTTTCCTAAAAAAAACAAAAATCACCGATATTTTTAGTAACCGGTTACTAAACTTTTTAGTAAATTTCACGTCCGATTTACTTAACGTAGCTTTAGTAACTTTTCAGATTTTCAAACAGTAAAAAATTAGTAACGGTTTATAAATTTTTACAGCAGTTTACTAACGAGTTTACTAAAAAACGTTGATTTTTAGTAAAGATTACTAAAAAAAAGTCGATTTTAGTAAACTACGTAACGGTTACGTGCCCCGGATTGACTGAAACAGCGCGTGGGAGTATGCGTCTTTGACGGTTATGGAGGTAGATTGGTTCCCGGCTTTTGAAATTGACATGGCGACGACGGCTTTCCCTTCTCTCCACGTCGTTATCGAGGTTAGTTGTCCGGTTATTATCTTTACATAAAAAAAAAATAGTCAGCTTGATTAATTGTCTTAATAGCTCAAGGATACACACAGACACAAGTGAATTGGACCATATGTTCATGTATTCATGCATAAACTGCCTGTGGACATGGGTCACCTCCCACCACCCCTCCGTTTCTAATACTAATAAGCTTCGATGATACTAACGGTTTGACATTAAAAGTATTGTAATTTGATGCCGATGATGGCCGTCTTTCTGCCTACAACCCACCCCCCCCCCCCCCAAAGAAAAAAACAAAACACCACTACTTCCCTCTTGATCTGAACCTTATCCTCTCCGGCTCGACATAAACTTATAATTTGCAATTAAAAAACGGAACAGAACAGCCGAAGAAATCAACGTCCTCTCTCCTCTGTCCCCGTATTTTATGAAAAAGAACTTGTGGGTTTGTGTATAAAAACGAGGAGTACTCTTCGTTCCCATCGGAAGAAAGCCCCAATGGTCATCCCTCCTCCCTCCCATGTTCACTTTTTTTAAAGAAATAATAATAAGTGAACTTTTTCTGGTGGGGGTGAGGGAATGTGAAAGTGAGCTGGTGGACTTTCTCCGTCCTTAATTCTGCTTTTGATTTTTCGTCTCTCTTTTGTTTGAGTGTATAAAATCCCACCTCGTGCTTCCACTTCTCTCGGTAGTTTTGCATAAAAGAAAGAAAAATACAACTTCTCAAGTGTTGAAGCACAACCAAACCAGGTCGAGAAGAAGAAATTCATCATGAAGGTGGCGATTGAGGAAGGGAATCCGTGTCCCCATGATGAAATTGAAACCGGGTTCAATCGTTACGCTTTCAGCTGCGTCGTGGTTGCTTGCGTCATCACCATCATCTTTGGCTATGGTAATTAAGTCATTTGATTTTGTATTTGCATTTACATGTAATTGTTTGATCAATTCTGTCCCTCCAAATGACTGACTGGAAGGGAGTTTGTTTTCTGGCAATTTTCGTTTGAATCTTCACAGACACGGGAGTGATGAGCGGTGCCATGTTATTCATCAAGGAGGAGCTCCTGATCAATGACACCCAGGTGGAGGTCCTCGCGGGGGCCCTCAACTTGTGTGCCCTTGTGGGTTCTCCCATCGCCGGCAGAATATCAGACAAAATCGGCCACCGATACACCATTGTTCTCGCCTCAGTTATATTCCTAGTTGGTTCAGTAGTGATGGGGTATGGCCCGAACTACACAGTCCTCATGGCAGGAAGGTGCACTGCTGGGATTGGAGTCGGATTTGCCCTAATGATTGCACCTGTGTACTCTGCTGAGACCTCATCGGCCACCCACCGGGGTTTGCTCTCATCCTTGCCTGAGCTATGTATTGCCATTGGTATCCTTATTGGTTATGTATCGAACTACTGTTTTGGCAAGCTGACTCTGAAACTTGGGTGGAGGCTGATGCTCGGCATAGCAGCCATCCCTTCACTGATTTTGGCTGCTGGAATCATGAGAATGCCTGAGTCACCCAGGTGGCTGGTGATGCAAGGCCGCCTGGCAGACGCGAAAGGAGTGCTACTCCAGATCAGCAATACTCAAGTGGAAGCAGAGGCTCGGTTTAGCAGGATCAAATCGGCAGCGGGAATTGATGAGAACTGCATGGACCACGTTGTTGAAGTCCGCAGTGTCACCTCAGGTGGCCAAGGCGTCTGGAAAGAGGTCCTGCTGCGGCCAACACCCACTGTCCAGTGGATTCTCCTGGCAGCCATAGGGATCCACTTTTTTGAGCATGCAACAGGAATTGAGGCAGTCATACTGTACGGCCCAAGGATCTTCAAGAAGGCAGGGGTCCACAGTAAAGACAAGCTTCTGCTTGCGACTGTCGGGGTTGGCATGACAAAGATGGCATTCATACTCATAGCCATGGCCCTCCTGGACAGGGTTGGCCAGAGGATTCTGCTGCTTGTAAGCACAACAGGGGTTGTATTCGCCCTGACAATGCTTGCATGCTGCTTGACGGTGGTGGAGCACGCCAAGGAGCAGGTCCAGTGGGCACTGATGGTTAGCATCATGGCGACTTATGTGTATGTAGCCTTCTTCAACATAGGGATTGCTCCCATCACCTGGGTGTACAGCTCAGAGATATTCCCACTGAAGCTGAGGGCTCAGGGGCACTCGATTGGGGTGGCAGTGAACAGGGGAATGAACGCCCTGATATCGATGACGTTTCTGTCACTGTCGAATGCTATAACAATCGGAGGGAGCTTCTTTATGTTCGCGGGGATAGCAGTGGTGGCGCTGCTCTTCTTCTACTTCCTGTTCCCGGAGACGAAGGGCAAATCGTTGGAAGAAATAGAGGCCCTTTTCAACAGAGGAACAAGGAATATGCCACGGAACAAGGACATTGAAATTCAGGCCAAAGTGATCAATTAGTCGCGATTGTGGAGTTAAACAGTAATCAAAATACGGATTGTGATAAGCCAGAGAGAAAGAAAATTTACTATGTTTTCGTTGGTTGATGATATCAAAACCTATTTGCTTGCATCCATCCAAAGTTGATTACCACGGCCAGGTGTATGGTCAAACGATGGCTTTAGTCGCACTCCATGACATGCGAATGGATGAAAATAACCTAAGTTGTCCGTCCTTTTTTATTTACCTCTGGCCTATCTAACCCTTGTCTCTCTTAGGAGTGTTAACGAGAGTCGGGCCGGGCCCGTACACTACCTACCCGACCCCGGCCCGAATATAAAAGTTATCGTTCCGAGTCCAGGTCTGAGTTTGACCGAGATCTGTTTAATTGAGCCCGGACCCAAGCCCGTTCAAAAAGTTTTAGGCAGAGTCCGAGAATGAGGCTCGAACCTCTTCTATTTTTTTTCAAAAATTCTTTAAAAATTTTCTAAAATATTTAAATACTTATTTAAAAATACTTTTAAAATATTATTTATTTATTATAAAATTTATCAAGTTAGGTCGGACAGTTCATCGGGTTCGTAAGTCAGCCCGAGCCCTGCTTGACTATCAAAAGTTTAGACTCGAACTTTAGCCCAAGCTTATCAAGCTTTAATTGTTTCCAGTCGGGCTCTGGGTAAAAGACAAATCGGACCGAATAGTTCTCGAGCCGGCCCGGCTCATTAACACCCTAGTCTCCCCCGCCATACACAACGAAGCAAGTTACCTGTTGGGACGGTTTTGATGATGAACCGGACCCTCTGTATTACAGAAGGTCGAACATTCTATTCTACAGAAGCTTCTCATAATGAGGATCTTTTTGTATGAATCATTGTTGAAATTAAATGATTAGTTATCAATTATTTAATTACGAAATATACATTATCTGATTAAGATATTCGTCTAATCAGATTACCATGATTTGATTTCCAAATAATCATATTGGAGATAATATTTCTTATAGAAGGAAATAAGATCTCTATTTATGGAAATGTTCTACTAGTTGGTCTACAGGCTTTTGTAAGCTCTTACGACCTCTATATGACCGTTATTTGGATACCTATCACCACCACCTGTCCAGATACATTCTCATGTTTGTCTTTATCAGGATGGAACGAACATTTACCCCAATGGAAACAAATCTTCGATTGTTTCCATCTGTAGAAAGTTATCGAGCAGAACCTTCTGCGATACCTTCTGTGCTGCATTATTTAGGGAAATAATCATATCCCTATTTTATTTTGATATGATCATCTCCACGTGTATTTCATTCTGTTTATTATGTAAACTAACTTTTAATTTCTTATTTTACAGATTACGTTTTTATATTTTCCCTTCTGTATTTTACTCTTTGAACCTTGTATATAAATAGCCATGCTCTCTCCCATTGAAAATAGACTTTTGGAATAAACATTATTCCATCTCATTCTGTCCAGAGAGAGCGTGAGCTTCAATTGCTTCAATTGTTTTAGTTCTTTAACTCTTTTGTTCGTTTGAGTTAGCCACACGAGGAGCACTAGCGACGGACGGCTGCATCGTTGGTGAATCCTTCTGGGAAAGTGACTCGGGGGCTCGAGGGACTCGGTTGGAAGCTGCAGGAGACGTTGTTGGAAGCTTGTCGACATGGGCAACGTGCGGTGGGCCGGAGAGAAGGGCTGAACCTCGGGAGCACAGAAGGTGAGGGACTAACCAGCTTCTGTTGTGTAGTGTTATGTGTGTAGAAGAAGCCTTGAGCAAGGGCGTTGTGTTTGCTTCAAGCCTTGAGCGAGGGCGTTGTGTTTGCTTGAAGCCTTGAGCGAGGGCGTTGTGTTTGCTTGAAGCCTTGAGCGAGGGCGTTGTGTTTGTTCGGAGAAGCCTTGGGCAAGGGCGTTGTGTTTGCTTAGCCGTAGTCTCGAGGAACCACGCAAGGGAGCCTTGGGCAAGGGCATTGTGTTTGCTCAGTCGAGATCTTAAGGGATCGCGCAATTTGGTTACCTTTGTTAGTCACACTTAAGTGTGCAACTCTCTGTAGCACAGAACTCTACAGTCTGTGCATATATTTTCTTTGTCACTTTTGCTACAGAACCTTACGGTCTGTTCAGTAGAAGGTCGACACTCTTAGTACAGAATCTTTCAGATCTGTGCTTCTCAATTAAGTCATTTCCCATACAGAACCTTCTGTTGTGGATTGACATTCTTGGTACAGAACCTTACGGTCTGTGCTATACCTTCTATGATACAGAATCCTTGGATCTGTTCTATAGAAGGTTGACGCTTCTAGTACAGAATCTCTTGATCTGTGCTATAGAAGGTTAACACATCCGACACAGAACCTTCTGGTCAGTGTTGTGCTTTAACTTCTTCGACACAGAACCCTCTGGTCTGTGTTGTGCCTAACGTTCTACCATACAGAACCTTCTGGTCTGTATTGAACCTAAGTTACTATAGTACGGAACCTTCAGGTTCGTGCTTCGTAACAAGCCTCTACGGTACAGAACCTTCTGGCCTGTGCTCTGCCACTCAAGTCTCTATTGTACAGAACCTACGGGTCTGGTTGTAGTTGTTATCACTTGTGTAATTTGTACTGAGATACATTTGAGTGGAAACCATCCAAATATCTGGGTAAAGAGTTGATGTAAGCAATTTGCTGAACCACTATAAAAATTCTTGTGTCTAATCAAACATATTGCGAACACACTCGAACGTTCTGTTGTACAGAAATCTATCTACGGTTTTGTTTAACAAAAGCTTTCTTCCGCTGCGGGGTAAAACGAAAAAGCGTTAAAATCCGAATTTGGAGATTAACACTAATTCACCCCCCCTCTTAGTGTAACAATTGGTATCAGAGCTGGTTCAACAGAGGCTTAACAGCTTGTTGAAGATCCTTGAAAAGCTCTTACCAGCTATACAATCTTCTCCACAAAAGCTCTTAGCTCTGTGATTGTTGCTATTCTGTAGAAGCCTACGCTCTATCAGAATCAACCCGCTACTCAACAGAAGCTTTAAGCTCTGTGAAAATCTACCTGGTTCTACTCTGTAGAAGCTTACGCTCCATCAGAATTTAACTTCTGTTCCACAGAAGCACCTTGTTCTGTGAGAAACGATTTGTTGCTCTACTTTGTAGAAGCATACGGTACATTCTACAGAAGCATACTTTCTGTAAATATCACGGTTGGCATTTTCTGCAGAAGCCTGCAGCTCTGCGAATCGAACAACGGTTACCTGAAAGTTGAATATCATTTTGTCATATTAACACTCGTGCTCTGTTTAACAGAGGCTTGTTTGTTGGCTTGACGACTGATTTCTACCTAACAGAAGCTCGCTTCTTAGTTGAGGTTCTATTTGTCAACGTTCTATTCTACATAAGCGTAATACTCTATACGAATCGAACACATGGCTGAAAACTATAATGTGCCTAAACCATATGTTGGGAATCCTCCCATTTTCGATGGTAAGAATTTTGCCTATTGGAAAATTCGTATGAGCACATTTGTTGATGCTATTGACGAAGACTTATGGTCTTATATAGAAGATGGTCCTCCTTCTATACCAGAGAACCAACGATTTGATCGAGAAGGTCATCCTACATGGGAATACCTTAAGATCAGACGACTCACAAAAACGGCAAAGTATTTGATGTTCAATGCTATGTCAGAAGGTGAATTCGTCAAAGTTTCAACTTGCACTTCGGGCAAGGAAATCTGGGATAAACTTGTCACCATGTATATTGGGACAGACCAGATAAGAGAAACTAAGGTGAATTTCTTAATTCACCAATATGAAAATTTCACTATGAAGGCTAATGAATCTGTAGAACAGATGCTCCAGAGGCTTAACCTTCTAGTTGATGCCCTAACTCATCTGGACAAAACCTATCAAAATTCTGAACTAGTTCGAAAGGTTCTGCGTACTCTACCCAAATCTTGGGAAGCCAAGAAAACGGCTATAGAGGAAGCTAAAGACCTATCTACTCTTCGACTAGATCAATTGATGAGCTCCTTAATCTCGTATGAGATGGAAAGATCCACTCAACCTGATATAAAGAGAGCACCTGTAGCTTTCAGAGCATCAGAAGAACCTATAGAAGGTTCAGATGATGAAGCAGAAGCTGATTCGGATGATGAACTCGCAATGATAGCTAAACGCCTTTTGCGGTTCGCCTCCAAAAAGTGCTTCAATAAGAGTAGCCAAAATAACATGGACCCAAAGTCGGTCACATGCTTTGAATGCAAAAAGAAAGGACACTATAGAACAGAATGTCCTTTACTTAAGAAAAAGGAGAAACCTTCTCCTAAACACAAGTTCAAGAAAGCAATAGCTTCTTGGGCAGAACTTGATGATTCTGATGATGAGGAAACACAAATGTGCCTCACAACTCACACAGAAACTCAAAATGAACTTCATACCTGCTTTCAAACAGACACTGTTGAAAGTGAATGGTATCTGGATAGTGGATGCTCCACGCACATGACCGGAGACCCATCCAAATTTTCTCGACTGATTCTACAATGTAGAGGGTCGGTTAAATTCGGTGACAATAGCAAAGGCTCTGTCATTGGAAAAGGTACCATCGGAAGTCCTGACTCCATGGTCATTGATGAGGTTCTGTTAGTTACAGAACTCAAGCATAACTTGCTGAGCATTAGCCAGCTTTGTGACACAGGTTATAAAATAACTTTTGATCAAGACAAGTGTTCCGGAATCCTGAACAATGAAGTTCGCTTCATTGGGACTCGTAAGAGGAACATCTCTACCTTGACTCGGAATAGCATCTGTACTACAGAAAATTGCCTTCTGACAGTCAAAGATGAAAGCCTACTATGGCGTAGAAGGTTGGGACACTCCAACTTCAAATTGTTATCCAAGCTTGTGAAAACGGATTTGGTTAAGGGATTACCCAATATCCGTTTTGAGCATGACAGCTTCTGTGAAGCATGTTCACCTGGAAAACAAACTAAATCTTCATTCAAATCTAAGAATGAAGTTTCTACTTCTCAACCTCTTGAACTTCTACATATGGATCTATTCGGACCTACTAGAGTTCAGAGTGTCGGCGGTAGAAGGCGAAGGTTCTGTTGTACAGAAATCTATCTACGGTTCTGTTTAACAGAAGCTTTCTTCCGCTGCGGGGTAAAACGAAAAAGCATTAAAATCCGAATTTGAAGATTAACACTAATTCACCCCCTCTTAGTGTAACATTACCTACTTAGCCTTTTGGATGAACTTGGTTTTATCACTTGGTCCTCCCCCTCTAACCACAATTCATTATTACACAAGTCTAATCTTAAATATCATTCTGCCCATAATGATATTTAAGATTAGACTTTTGACCCAGAACAATTCCTAGTTGTCCCATAGTTATTTGCATATGCAAGGAAA
Organism: Melastoma dodecandrum; assembly: GCA_029817715.1. Taxonomy (NCBI): domain Eukaryota; kingdom Viridiplantae; phylum Streptophyta; class Magnoliopsida; order Myrtales; family Melastomataceae; genus Melastoma; species Melastoma dodecandrum. The sequence goes on from JARUPY010000434.1 coordinate 2,383,511, forward strand.
CCGTGTTCTCCAACTAAATCTGTTATGTTAATTCGGATTTGTTGCTGTGCCGTTTCTAATTGTTTCGTTGATCTCATAGCCAAATCATTCAATATAAAATTGTGAGGCGTGAGGGAGCTTGCAATTCATTAACAGTTGGGTTCGTTGTTCGTTGTAGAGTTATTATGTGGAATGAGGAAGCAGTTAAAATGCCGTATAAGTAAGTTTACTTGTTATGTACTAAAATTCGTCAATTTTTAGTATATTGTATACTAAAAATGGAGGAAATTTAGTGCACGTTTCAAATTTGCCCCAAAGTCGTTTGGTAATGGACCGATAAGCTTAGTACATGTTTAGTACAATTTTAGTACAGAGAAAGTTTACGATTTGCTTATAAAGTACAAAACAGTAAAATGTACAAACTAATCACTGTTCCAATATTGTACAATTTGTACATTGTACAATGATTTTTCCGTACAATGTAAAAAAGTTCAAATTTTTTGTACAAATGTAGAAAAAATTATGAAAATTTTCTACAACTCTCGGAACGATCCGTGTACAGGTTGTTAGCCTCTTCCCAAGATTTCCTTTTGCGTTTTTAACAAAATTATAAGCCAAATTAATGTGGAGTTATTAATAGTATTATTCCATTGTGTAACTAGCCAGTTAACTGAATAATATCACCATATATTATTCTAGTAGATCAATAGTTATACATTTTCAACAATTCTTGCGGGATACGAACTTAGCAGCAATAATCATAATACTTGGGACAACAAGTCACTGTGTCCTTAATTGGTTATTATCTTACGCTAATGAACGCATGTACTATATTTAGTGGCACTCTTATTGAAAAGTAAAATATCAATAATGGGGTAAATGATACATCTTTTCGAAATAGTAAGAAAATCTAATTAATTTTCACCCTCTAGAAATGTCCAAAAGGATATCCCGTTTAATAACAGTAACTCCAAGTGAATTTTTTAACAAAAAATTAATAAGCAAGAGTAAATTTGCCAAATTCCAATTATAAAACAATATAAAGAAAAGTGGTGTCCCCCCAACAAGTCAGTTTAATTAAGTAAAAAGAAGAAACACAACAGAAAGAGGTGTCCCCCCAACAAGTCAGTTTATGAGAAGATAAGAAAAAAAACGTATGCGAAAAAGTCTTTTGTTCTTGTCCAATGGATTTCTGTTAAATAAGGAAAGCAGCATATCATCACATTCTTTTCCCACTCAAACGGCAAGTAATTAGAGAACCCTAAAAACAAGTAAATTCCTGTTAAAAAATCAAAGTTCCCAAATTACACCAACTCGATTAGACCCGAAATTCTTTATCCGGAAAGAAGAAGAGAAACCAAACCCGTTTTGTTTTGTTTTAACAACAAATGTCGTCAACTTTGGTTAATCAACCAGAGGACTTGGCAATGAAATTTGGTTGTCTCTTCTTGATAATCTCTCCGTCAATCTCTGTTCAGTTGATTTGTTTGTATATATAGACATCGTAGGCTTTGGGACTCTCATCGGCAATCGATTTTACTTTTAAAGTGGTGAAACATTGCTTGGTTTCGGGCCACGTTTGGGTGAGGGAGGGGCTGTCGCTGTAGAATTGAATTCTTTGTGGGGGCCCCCTGAATGTGAGTGTTTGGTGGAGGAGACCTTCCCTGTCCTTCAATTCTTTTGGGTGTTGAAGCACACCTGATCCGACAACTTGAAGTAATAAGAGAGAAGCAGATAAAGTTCAAAGATGAAGGATCCTGCTCACGGCCAGATGACCGAAAGGGTTGAAGTCGGGTTCAATCGCTTTGCACTCGGCAGCGTCATCGTTGCTTCCATCATCACAATTATATTCGGCTATGGTAATCTTCTTTGTTTCCTGAAGGCGGGTTTGGAAGTTTCATTTCTGGCCTGACATACAGTGTGTGATCTGGAAATCCTGCAGACACGGGCGTCATGAGCGGCGCAATGATATTCATCAAGGAGGAATTTCTGATTACAGACAGGCAGGTGGAGGTCCTTGCAGGGATGTTGAACTGGTGTGCCCTTGTGGGGTCGCCCATTGCAGGGAGGATCTCGGACTTCATTGGCCGCCGTTACACCATTGTGCTGGCCTCAGTGATATTCCTTCTAGGGTCCGTCCTGATGGGCTACGGCCCAAACTATGCGGTCCTCTTGACAGGGAGGTGCATAGCTGGTGTAGGGGTTGGTTTCGCGCTCACAATCGCGCCCGTGTACACTACGGAGATCTCCTCAGCTACCCACAGGGGCTTCCTGGCATCGCTGCCGGAGCTCTGCATCGCCATCGGTGTGCTCCTCGGTTACCTATCAAACTTCTTCTTGGCCAAGCTTTCTCTGACCCTAGGATGGAGGCTGATGCTTGGTATAGCCGCCATCCCATCCCTGGTCCTAGCATTCGGGATCCTGCAAATGCCCGAATCACCAAGGTGGCTTGTGCTGCAAGGCCGCCTGGGTGATGCGAAGAAGGTCCTGCTAAATGTCTCAAACACATTGGAGGAAGCCGAGGTGCGGTTCCGAAACATCTTATCGGCAGCTGGGATTGACGAGGACTGCAAAGATGATGTTGTGGAAGTCCCCCGAGTCGATTCTCGAGGTCATGGTGTCTGGAAGGAGCTCCTTCTGAGGCCGACCCCTGCAGTTCGGTGGATTCTGCTGGCATGCATCGGGATCCATTTCTTTGAGCACGCGACCGGGATCGAGGCTGTCATACTATATGGCCCGAGGATATTCAAGAAGGCCGGGGTAAGGAGCAAGTCGAAGCTGCTGCTTGCGACCATCGGGGTCGGTGTCACGAAGACGCTGTGCGTGCTCATCGCGACATGCATCCTCGACAAAGTCGGCAGGAGGAAGCTCTTGATGATCAGCACTTCGGGGATGATAGTCGCCCTTACGGGGCTAGGATTCTGCCTGACGATGGTGGAACACGCCCAGGAGCAGATCCTGTGGGCTCTGGTGGCTAGCCTGGTCGCAACTTACTCTTATGTGGCCTTCTTCAATATCGGTCTGGCACCTGTGACGTGGGTGTACAGCTCAGAGATCTTCCCGCTGAAGCTGAGGGCACAAGGGTTCTCTCTAGGGGTGGCGGTGAACAGGGGGATGAATGCCCTGATATCATCTACCTTCCTCTCCCTGTCGGAGGCATTGACGATCGGGGGAAGCTTCTTCATGTTCGCAGGCATTTCTGTGGTGGCACTGCTGTTCTTTTACTTCCTTTTCCCAGAGACAAAGGGGAAGTCATTGGAAGAGATTGAGGCCCTGTTCACCAGAGGAGGGAAGAAGCAACAAGACAATGAAATGGAAATTCAGGCCAAGTAATTAGATTATTTTCCTGTAATTTCACTCTATTTATGTTTATATATTTATGTGTAATACATGAATTAACTCCAGAAGATTGAGGTAATGTTTGGCTACTTGCCGAGATGGTTATCTTCTCTTCTATTTTATCAAGTCGACGACGTTTGTTGCGACAGTATCATTATACCGAATAGAAAACTTGTTTTTGGTAGTGTTTCTCTTCTATACAAGGATCGGCGCACTTTGCAAGACCTTCGGTCGTCGTGCTAGGGCAAGGATCGATGTTGGAGTCAGGAACAAGTCGAGGGAGTGTAGTTCGTCAGAAAGGATGCTCGAAGGTAAAGTTTTGTCGAATGCTTTCAGTATCGATGACGGATAAGGAGACCCGAAGCCATTTCTCGTGAAGTATCGATGATAGAATTGTCTTAGCAGATAAGTAGTAGTTAGTTTTAGGATAATTAGCATGTGTTAAATATGCGTCGGTTGGCAATTATTAGTTAATGTCTATAAATAAGTCAGCCCTCATCAATTGTAAGACACGACAATCATTCCATGACCTCGAAAGGCTGCTTGATTGTCAACTTATCTGTTCGTAATCGTTTCAAGTGTTGTTGTACGATGGCTGTAAGTCTTTACTTTTATACTTATTGATTCGTTCTTCTTTTACTTTTATTAGCGACCACATTTTCTTTCAACTATTTGAGTCCCCGATATATCGCGACGTATTTCGCACGCGAACACATTTTTGGCGACCACAGTGGGAGACGAAAGTGAGTTTCTGTGACTACATGGAATGCCAACAACTCGAAGTGCGGCTAATAGAATGACTGATACTCGTGTTGATTCGGAGACCAATTCTGGGCAATGCCAAACTGTTACTAACAGCCAGAGCCGTCGAAATGGGCAACAAAATACCGAGAACACTAGACAACAAAATGTCCAAACGCAGGAGCGAGGGACATCCCCCGTGTCAAACATCTTGCCAAACGTGTTGAATATAGTCCCTTTGGACGTATTTCTTCAAGTGCAGGCCTAGAATCAGGAGAATTTTTTGGAATTACAAAAACAACTCTAGGGATTGACTGCCGGGTTCGATACTGAACATTCCCCTGATACTGCAGCTAGAAGGGCTACTATTCGAGAGGGGAAGCACATGATAAGATTCGATCATGAGGTTACCCACGATCCTGTCCATTTAAGTCAGGACTACCAACGGATTGAACCAAGTAGGTCGCGTTTTGTCTTTGACGATCGAGGCAATTTTACCACGCCTGATCGATTGAATCGCTATAACGAGTTCATCGATCTTGACGATGATATGCATGATCCCCATCGATCACAGGCATACTCACCTCCTCATCGTCGAAAGGAGAGCCATTATACGCGATCTACTGTCGACAACCCTGTCCGTAGACCACTTATAGAAGGTCAACTCCCAAGGTAGAACCTTTTCAGTGATGTCCTTAGAGACGTACCTGCCTTCGACGGGGAAGCTGATAGAAATCCTTTGGAAAGGGAAGTTCCTGAGTCCCGCTGAGGCCTATCGATCCCGTTGATTAAAGAGATGTAATCGCTCGAATAGTTGAGCAAATGGTCCCGGAAGCGGTGCGTCGAGAAGAGGTTAGCCTTTACAGGACACCTTACCCTGAGTTTATTGATAGAGATTATCCTTATCCCGGGGGTTACAAGATCCCCGATTTCACCCGCTTCTCTGGTGAATATGAGATGACACCAATGGAACATATAGCTAGGTTCACTCATGAAACCGGTGAGGCATCGAACAATGATCATTGGAAGCTTCGACTCTTCACCATTTCGCTTACTGGACCAGCATTCACTTGGTACATCCATATCCCGCCTAACTTAGTATAGAATTGGCAGGACATGCAAGCACAATTCTTGATTCGACCATTTCATTGATTGAGTTAACTAAGATGCAATGACTTGGAGAACTTGCAGCGAGCTTCCTACAGCGATTCCGAAAGGCTCGACTCAGATGCAAGACATCAGTCAACGAAGATGAGTTGGTTAACGTGGCCGAGGATGCTCTTGATATAGGTATCCGTAAGAAAATTCAAGGAGAAAAGTTCGGAGATCTTTATGAACTTTCTTTGAGGGCCACTAAGTATGAAAATCTAATCAGGGAAGAATCGAGGGAATGTACGACAAATCTGATTGAGCCTACGCTTGTTGAAGTCGATATGGCAGAATTTTTCAAGGGCGAAGTTACTATTTGCGACCCATTGTCGAAGAAAAACTTCAGAGCTAAGGCGTCTCAGAAGTCAAATGAGGAGCGAAAATACTCCTTCGATATTGAGAAAGCTGATGAAATCTTTGATTGGCTCCGCAGGCGAGATCGAATCAAGCTGAAGCCTGGTCATCGACTTCCTCGGACAGACAGGGAAAAAAAGAAAAGTTATTACAAATGGCATGGGTATTTTACCCACGCCATGCCTGACTGTCTGACTTTTAGAAATCTTATTAAGGATCTCATCGAGGCAAAAATTTTGTGTTTCAAAGAATCTGAAGAGTCACCTTCCGTCGATCAAAAGCCATTTGCTGATTGTGAAGTTCATACGTTTGACATTAACATGGTTGACATTGTTCGACGTTCTTTTCAGGGATCAAATGTTTCTGGATAGACCTTCGTGGTCAACAAGCTATTCAAACCTCGTACGGCTCGAGAAATTACAGTAATTTCAATCGAACAAAAGACAGGAAACTTCTACTGTCTTCCAAAAAAAAGAGACGAACGAAACTAGATCTTCTAAAATCATATTGAATATTTGATGATCCATTCTGGGGTGATCTCGTAGAGCACAGTACGATGAAAGTTGTAAGCTGTGTTATTACAAGATCAATTCGGATTGGTCCCTTTGTCCCGGCCATTGTAGCACATGTGTCGCCCAGGGCATAAGGGGCATGATGACTTTTCTCGACAATGGAGTCGTTTCTTGCCCTGTAGTTGCATCGAAGCTGAAAAATGAGGTCTGCTGGTGGCACATGGACGAAACCCATACCACCGACAAGTGCTTCACTTGTAAGAAGTTTCTCCAATCTCACCAGACGGAGGATTGGTTTGATCTAACTCCTGTCGAGAGGGCTGCAATAGGGATTTCTCGTAAGGAGCCTTCGAGGGCGCTTAATCGGAACCCCAGAGGAAGAGGGTCTTCCCCTGATGCGCATAACCTGACAAAGGACATACCATTCAGAAAGCGATAGCAGCACCTCGTCACCTCGATACCCAGATTACCCCGATGTCTATCAACAACGATGTGGATTCTTCTGCTAAGTCAAGTGACTTGTCCAAAGAAACTGTCAAAAGAGGCAATGTTAAGGATCCGCTTCGACCCTCACCCCGTCTCGATGAACAAGCTCTCAAAGTAGACCTCCCATTGCACAATTTCTCGAGAAAGCTGAAACTTGCAATCGATGCAGCCCTATTCTGAGGCACAAGACACTAATCTCTCAGCTATGCCACTAGTGCTCTTACAATTACTTACAGAAGCTGATCATCATGTCCTCGGCAAACAAATTCGACATCATTCTGGTCAATAATCCAATCGAAGGTGTGATCGAAACACACTCATTATATTGCATGCCTGTTTTTGTTGGAAAAGAAAATGTAGGCAAGTTCAAGGATAGGATCCCCAGGAAGGACAACATGTCTAGGTATATCTTGAGTATCATCGGTCCTGTCGACGTCAACTTGATTTTTCCCATTCTAATGACGATGAGTAGAGGCAAGTGAATAACCGACGATCTCTACCCACGTCTAAGAACAATAGGAAAAGGAATGAAGGACGTCGAAGGAGAGCAGAAGAGAAACGACACAAATTCGTTGACCCTACAATGGTTGAAGGGGAGAAAATCGACCATGACGGCTTGTTTATGATCGATGATTTTGTTCCCCATGTTTGCATAGCTGTGAATCGAGCGTGCCATCGGTCGGAAGTGATATGCTGATATTTGTCTGGATGATTGCTATTCTTCTGCTACTTTTGAACGCCTTGCCAACAGAGTGAAATGTGAGGTTGATTTCGGTTATGAGTGGAAAAGGCAAAATTGTTTCATGAGGCTGAATCATAGTTTGTTTGAGCGAGTGTTTGTGAGGAAATCGTTCCACGAGTTGAATCGGGATAGAACCGAGCTTCGCCCGTGGGGTGATGCAAAGATATCACCTGGACGGCGGGGAAGTTTTGTTGTTCTGTTATGTGCCTTGTTCCGGGATGAACTCGCATTACGATGAGGTAGTGGAGACTATGTCGGATGGCCGCTACCCAGTATTTTAATTCAATCTTCTGCCGCGATGAGACATTGGTTGAGTGAGTGGCTGTTATTGTTACTGTTGCGAGGTGGACTGGTATTACCCGGCTGTGATGTCGGAGGAGTACGGGGAGGCGACGACCATTCGCGATTGTGCCTACTGCCATTACCCGGACGCTCCCGGAGGAGTGGGTCGGGACGCACTTCGGTGGTCCTGGCACTGTTTGAAGTGTTGACACTGTTGGCCAGAGTGGTTTGAGGGAGTCGCTTTGAGAGAGTTGCATCGAGAGTTTCTGTTTCGGTTGGTTATCTTGATCTTAATATCTTATGAGTGATATCTTGTTTCATTATGGTTGTGTTGATGATGTATTGTGGGATTCTGAACCGTTTGTGCATAATACTTTCAAAAATACACGTTAGAATTCAATTAGTGGTCTCACTGTTTTTTTGTGTGCATGGGTAGGGCGTACTCAGCAAATTATCGCTGATCCCAGTTGGGGAATTTATTTTTAGTGTTGCAGAGAAACAAGAAGAAGGATACACGTGACGAAGATTATCCGATTAGTCCGAAGAAGAAGGATACACGTGACGAAGATTATCCGATTGGTATCAGAGCGTAAGTTAGAAAGGAATAATAAGGTGAAATAGTGTGTATCAGGCTTGAGGAAAGGAATAGTACGCTCACCCATGGCCTGAATCTCATAGTCTGTGTAGGCCCACTTTGGAGAATAGTCACTGATGCTGGAAAGCTGGTCTTAGAATGTAGAGGGACTCACTGATGGTTCCTCAACCACATGCTCAGAATCAATTGCACTCCATGATATACCAGTTGTAGGCTACTTCCCAGATCCACGACATCACTGAGTTCTTTTGACACCCACCTCAAAAAAAAACTATCATTTTTCTTTAAACTAATCCCCCTCGGACCATAGTCTTTTAGTAGTAATTACAAGGGCAACATCTCTTTTGGCAGGATAGTCTTTTTCTGGTGGGGCAAAATCTTCTATGGTTTGCTCTAGGAAGCTAATATCTGGTTGGTACGGTGAGTCCAAATCCAGAGACTGGTTCCTAGGCAATCCATATATTCCTATATCGCCATTCAGAGGCTGAAAGTTGAATTGTGGTTAAAAATATTATTTATGTGAAGGGACAGAACAACAGGAAGGGGACAATAAGTTGTCCTTGAAAGGAAGGGGACGAACAATAAATAAGACTTCCTCATACAGAATCTTAGCAAATGTGAATATTTCCAAGATTGGCTGACAGTAATTTATGAGTCCACAATCATTCAAGAAAGGAATAGACAAGTAATTGAGAAGTTCATAGGAAGACACTAATAAAGAAACCTTTACATGACGAAGGGTCAAGTTCTTTAATAGAAAAGCCCCAATCCACTCAATCCCCACAATGGCATCTTATAGAACAGACTCCCAATGGTTGAATCGGGACTTGATGCCGGTTGAATCCTACTTCCAATAACTAATTCTAGGTAAAAGATTGCATAGAGAATCTGAAAGTCTTCCCCGGAAGAAAATTAGGCAATTAAATAGAGAAACCATTTCAAGGACAAACCTGGAATGGCCATTTTCAGATCTTATTCTAATAATAAAATTTCCTCTAGGGCATAATACATTTTCTCCATCTCTCTTTAGTATTTGAAAAGAAAACGCAAAGTAACCAGTGTTGTGCCATAGTTCGGTCAAGATAGTTTACCCGACAATTCCCCTGTAGAGGAACCACTGGCATTCTTCAAGGCCAATCCCGAAAGGAATCGGCTGACTAAAGGTCAACAATGCTTGAGGTGGAGTTGTACTAGTTCCGGATAAAGATTATTTTAAAAATATCCTCCCACGATTCCATTCCAAGGGACTTCTGTGCCTGAAGGGGATAACTATTGCTTGTGGGTGTCAACATGGACATTGAGCCGAAATTGCCATTTGTTGCAGAGGTGTGCCTACGATATTGTCATGATAATGCAATAGGTATGAGGTGCTTGTAGATGCAGAACTCATCTTGTTCATCATATTAATTTGCTGCATCTCGAGCAATGAATGGGAACCAGCGCCAATATGGTGAATGTCTTCTGCATGCTTTCGGGCCATAACAACATTTTCATAAAGAGACACTAGAGAGCTAGTAGGGCCAGTACAATCAGTGTTTCCTGAGTGTGCAGCACCAATATTTCCAGAGAAGTTCTGTGATGTTGGGCTGTCTTTCTGGAAGCTTCCTGAGTTCTCCTTATTCTCCCTAATTCCATTAACACTTGTTCCATTCCCCTCTACTTCCAAAAATAATGAACAAATACAATGTGCATAAACCCTGGTTCAAGCATTCCATAGCTAAGCCTTTCAAAGTTCTTATCTTCTATGTTAGGGACATAGTAGCAGTGCAGTACAGCAACATTCTCAATCTTAATGCTTTTCATCTTCCCATCTTCCTTCTTCCTCCAATTTTACCCATCCTCTCTAAAATATGTAGCACCTTCCGATCAAAAAGAAAAATGAATCACTTATTGGCCTGCTCGGAGATTCCGAGACAATTTGAAACCTCTGGCAATTACGAAGAATTTTATGAATTTTCATAGACTTTAACCATCGAGGTTGTGCCTCCTACTGTAACTGCTTGACGTCTAGCTGGGGCTCAGGCAAAAAGAACCGCGCTGCGCCTTGACCCCACCGAAATACGAACCAGGATCGCACCACCTCGAGAGAGTTTGATGGAGATCATCATTCAGAATATAATAATAAATAGAGCATGGTGATATAGAAGGATCCACATAGCTCATCTCAAATTTTGGGGAATGGTATGTAATTTCTGAGCATCTCCAAGTTAATGTCTATTTGTCTCTCATGTTATCTGGTGACGGTGGTATATGGAAGTTGAGTCCGTGTATGAGGCGGATGCTTCTGAAATATGCTGCATTATATGACTGCATTTCCCTACAAATTAAAGTATAAGGGTGTGAATTATTTGGCAGTCTGTTATAATACAATATCTTTAGAGGCAACTTTACTTGGGATGGTTTTCCATAGTAGATTATGAAAGTTAAGTGTTTATATACTAACACGCGTGTTTTGAAGTTCCTTTTTTGTGCTTGTATCGTTGTCTTACTTTTATGGCCGAAAGCCTATTTATTCTTGTTATCTGCGATAATCTTTTATGTTCTCTTAGTTCACTTTTGCAAGGACCGTATTTAATGATTTTATTGAGCATTGGCATTGGACAGTTGATATCTAACTATTGATCTGAAGTCACGTTGGACTCATCTGTTTGACAATCCTTCGATTTCAGGGCTGTTTTCTAGTGGTAAACTGACTAAAGATTTGTAGCCTTATTTTATAGCTGGTGGAGTCTGGTTAGCATGCAGAGTCATACGGATCAAGGCAGGTGTAAATTAATGGGAGTGATCATCCACTGTGACTTTATTCTTTTGCGTCTCTATACATGTCACCTACATATATGAAAACATCTTAATGTTTTAGGTCTGCACGTGCCAGCAAGTCTTGTAATCCTCACAAATAAGGTAAATCCCTCAACTGCTTTTGCATAGCAACAGACTGTAGAAATATTTAAGTAGAAAAATTTCGTTAGAAATCTTGGGGCAGATGCTACTACTTCTTTCCGAGTTTGTTCCATATCAAAAGGATCTTTGTTCCTTCTGATTTCCTGCTTGTACAGAATTAGATATCCAATATGGAAACTCATTTTCCTCTTCCTCGTACTTGCAACACATACACTCACTCATCACTACCGCATATTTTACAATTGCATTGGGGATTCAAATATTGTTGTTTGGTTCTGCATCACACTCTATTAAGTTCACATTTGGCCAGGAACTGTGCAACGCTAAATTGCACGCTGACACAAATGTAAATCCAGTTTTGCCCAAGGCTTTCGATGAATTTCGACTTCTCCAACTTCTTTATTACCTCACTTCTTGGGTTTGCTAGAACAAGTTGAACATGGGTGAAAAGCTCCATCTTGGGTTATAGTTGCAGGAGAGGAGAAAGGTGAAAATCAATTCGAATTTAGTTTATGAGGAACTTTTGTACCCTAGTTTTCCTTACCTGGAGTCTCTTCCTTCTTATATTCCTGATGACTTCTCCAAGCATGCCGATCCCACTCTTGTCTATACTCCCGACAGCTGTAGATGTTGAAATAGGGATAAAAGTATTATTGTCATTCTTGTTCTCTTTGGTTTATGTTTGAGTTTGTCCGCAACGATGAATTTGTATACAGATTGTTAAGAACGTACCGCTCAAGTCTAACATGACATACCGCAAGCTATTTTCCCCTATAGCCTTGATCATGTCTTCTTCCTCGTAAATGCTTCTCGGAATTCTACAACAAAGAATTTCAAAATCCGGATGACTAAAGTTGGCTGTTAAATGTAACTCTGAGGAAACCACGGCATGGGACTTGTGATTACCTTTCTCTTAAGTAGTTTGAGTTAGTGAAGTAAATAGGGGAATCGATCTGAAGAATGAGGATTGCTGGAACTCGTTCTGCATTAGGGTATCGATCAACGCTTCTGTATATCATGGGAGTTGAATACCGAATGAAAGGAACACATTCCTACCTAGGTGAGAAAGGTAATAAAAAGATTTTGTTACTAATTAAATTTCGAGGACGAAATTCTCGTAAGGGGGTGGATTGTAACGACCCGAAAAATTTAACGTCACGGATTTATTGGAATAATAATTGTATACGAGTCAAACTTGAATTTAGTCAAAATCCGATGTGGGCACGAGAATTTAATATTCTCGTGGTCAGCTGATACTATTAGCAGGATATTATGGTACCTTGAATTCGATTACGTGTGATTACGTCACAAGCTGATCTTGTTCGCATACTTGACATGAGAATTAAGAATTAGATTTCATAATAGCAAATTTATAAAAAGAATACAAGTAATATAAGATATAGAAGAGATTAACCGTTGACCCATAAATCATCACTCTTCTAATTATTGGTCGAAAACTTGACTCGAAATGAATCGTAATCTTCGGATTAAAAGAAGCTTCCCAAGCAAGCTTCATTTGGGGAAAACGATGGGGAATGCGACATTGGAATGGGACACGCCACTTGCCCCATCGGGGGTCTTCCTTCTTTGGGGGAGAGGCACGATGTTCACCATCTCCCGGGGGAAGAGGAATCGGCCGGAGAGAAGATCTCGCTTCCGTTTCCCCCATTCCGCCGCCTTTGTCGCGAGCTCACTGATTTTCGTTGTCGCTGCAGGAAGGACAACGAAAAGCCCCCGGAAGAGAGGCTCAGAGGAAGATGGGAAAGCACCGAGGAGAAGAGCAAAACCCTTAGTTCAAAGGGCTCGAAGCTGCTGTACGTTCTCCCCCTCCCCTCGTTTATTTCTTCTGTTCTGTTTGCGCATTTTCATGGTGGCGAGTTGAGTGGGTAGGGCGACGGGAGTGTTCGCCTATAGAACGGATCACGTCGGAAATATTTGGCAAAGGACTCACAGGAATTGAGTTTGTGGTCGCCAGTAAGAAGATCCACAATTTTATTGAAAAAAAAATGCAAGTCTTACAATCTTAATGAATTAAGAAAACAGGGCTTACAGCCATTAGAAATGGAAAAAAGTGCAAGTGGTGACAATCGATGTGGAAATCTGTGACGGCGGAGAACTTGTGAGGAAGGCCTTGGAAGCTCGCTCCGTCGGTGGTGGTCGCTGGCGGAAAGCTGTGACGAAGGCCCTACGAGCTCACTCCGTCGGTGGTGTCGCTGGCGGGAGTTGACAGCAAAGGCCCTACGAGCTCACTCTGCTGGTGGAAGGGGAGTTGACCCACAAACCGGGTCGAGGTATCTAATTCCTAAGGTTAACGAACAAACTTTAGAGTTTTGGCTGTGTATGGTCGTGTCCTTATCTTAAAAAATTCCTCTCCTATTTATAGAGGACTTGTACGTGATTAACACGTAACAGATAGATCGTTTTGCAGATCGTGTTATAGATCGTAATCCCTAATATCGTGGGAGTGTCTCAACAACCCCCTTGATATATGGGATCACGTTCTTGGATCTTTAAGATCAGTTACGATCTTTAACAAACGTGATTGAAAATGAATAAATTTATTTCAACCTCGTCGACTTGACTGATCTATACGGACTACGATTGACTTGGTCGACTTATCCAGAATTCCGTCGACTTGACCCTACTAGTAGGCCTAGCTACTGTTGAGTCATCTTGGTTGACTTTGATCACCATACTCCTTCGTTGTGAGTCGACCTAGTCGAACCCGTTCATAAGTCGACCTAGTCGACTTCGTCATAAATCGACCTAGTCGACTTCGTCATAAATCGACCTAGTCGACTTCGTCATGGGTCGGCCTAGACGACTGTATCTTGGGCCGACTCGGAGTGTGACTTGAAGGATTACTGGGTCTCTGTTCTAAGCCCAGGCCCAAAATTATTTGCCATGTCAACATAAGCCCCCTTTTTATGCTGGGTTGGCTGTGCCGACTCAGCAGAAATCATACCTTATATAAAGGAGAGTTATCGCCCTTTTCCCGCACTTTTGCTCAACACTTCTTCGTCTTCTCCAAGAAAATAGAAACCCTCGCTTCCCAGAAAACTCTTCGTCTCCCCCTTCAAAACTCCTTTGATCCTCAAAAAGATGTCAACTTTTAAGTGTTTTGAGTTCCATAATCTGCGTGCGGGGCCAACCGGACCCGTTCCGGTCGTAGAGGATCAGGGGTCGGGCGTCACTCTTGGTCCTATCTTGCCGGAGCATCTTTTTCCGGAGACGGTGCCGCTCAACTATCTCGTCACTGAGAAGCCCATCCCGATTTGCCATCCCGACTTCATCGATCCCCTCAATTGGGAAGGTCATGGATCCTTCCTGTGTTTTCCTTCTGCATCTAAGTCTGAGATGGTAGACTGGCTTGAGATGTGGGAGGAGCATTTTACAGAGAGGTTTAGGAATCAGACGATTTTAAGATTCTTTAGAATGTCCGTGGCAGACAAGAACTGTGATCCTAGGGTTTGTTCGGCCATGCTGCCTTTCTGGAACTCTGCTGTCAACTGCTTCTATTTCCCGGAAGGTCCTATGTCTGTTACATTGGCAGATGTGAAGATTTTGACCAGGTGCAAAATCAATGGCCACCCTGTTCGACAGTACTCTCAGGCAGGTGATATTAATCCCAAAGGCGCCCTCCAGTACATGGAGGTGGTGAGCAGGCATCTGAAAATGGCCTCAGCAGGCAAGAGGTCAGATGAGAAGTTATCGACCGAAGGTTTTGGCGCTCGGGAAGAGGTCGAGTTCCTCAGCACCTGGTTGAGCAAATTTGTTTACTGCTTCCCTGGGAAGAAGGTTAGCCACACTTCTTATGCGGTGGCCAATTTTCTGAGGGAGACCAATGAAGAAATCTCCTGGGGCCCCTTCGTTTTGGGTCTTCTTTACCATGATCTGGACAGAGCAACGACTCAAATCAAGCCATTTCCAAAACATCCAGCAGGAGGGTTGCTCTGGTTAGTTCATCTCTGGTCGGCCATGTGGATGTCAGGATTGACTGGGTTCAAGGGCCCTTCTTCGCCCCTCGAATCCTCCTATTATGGGGAGACCATCCTGGATCAGTGCTGCCAGCGTAAGGATCAATGGCTTATGACATCGATCACTGGCCACTTAAAGCATATAGTCGACTTCGGCAGGGTAGATCGACGCAACTGGGCACCTTTTTCAGGCGGCAAGACACTTGCTCAGGAAATCAATCTTCAAGCTGCTCGTGGCTTCTGGAATGGGGTATTGACCCGCAGAGATCTGCCAGTTATCTTCGACGGCTACCTGACCTTTGAAGTCTATAACCCTCAACTGTGCGCAAGGCAGTTTGGGTTTATCCAGGGTGTAGCAGTTCCACTTGCTGACCCTGTCGGCGGTTTGTGCGGGGACAGGACGAAGAGGATTGGGTGCAAGTCAATTGACCCGAAGACCCTCGACTTGCTCAACAGCAAGACGCAGCTCTCCCAGATGGAATTCCCATATGATACTTCTGCCTGTTTCGCCACACAGTTCATCACTGTGCTGTGGTCGACTACCTATGAAGAGCTGCGGGCCTTGATGCATTTCTTAGAGGTCTCCAAGGAGCCTGATTTTTACATAGACGACGCGCATATCAAAGCAAAAGGTAAAGACTTAGCTTTGCTTTAAGAGTATTGGGTTCTTAGTATTAATCGTGAGCTTTCTCCTTTTCAGGATCAATGATTCCTCAGGGCTCTGGAAAACCCAAGCCTAAAGCCCCCCTTGCCCCTGCTCCTTCTAGACTCAAGTCGACCAGCAAGGGGAAGGCTAAAGTTGCGAGCCCCAGGGAAATAGCCGCAGGTGATCCCTCTAAGGCTCGATCTAAAAGCGCTCCAAAGCGCAAGGCGGCCGAGGAAGAAGATCTTGAGGAGATGCCTCTATCCCAGAGGAAGAGACTGGTGAAGGCGGCGACTTCCTCTCGTAGGTCGCCAAATATTACAGCGGCGACCCCATCCAGGTCGCCAGCTGTTGCAACGGCGACCCCGTCCAGGTCGCCAACCGCTTCAGCGGCGACCTCATCTACCAAGGCACCAGCTGCGGTGCCAGTGTCTTCAGCTGTAGTCAGAGGTAAGACTCTGATGACTCCAGTTTTTTTTTTGTTTTGAGTTTTCATATCCGAACTATACTATATTGTCTAGGGAGAGGCTTCAGATGGGGACGACCACCAGCTTATCTCCCATGCCTTGGGCAAGAGTTCGAAGGCTTCGGTCGCCAAGGTAAGTTTAGTTCTAAGCTGGTGTATCCCTACCTTAGTTGATATATGAACTTTTGGCTCTGCGTCATACTCTGTTTCAGGAACAGCAAATCCCTGAGGCCTTCGTTCAAGAAGAACAGGCTGTCACGATCCCGGTCGAGCCACCGACTCGGTCGACTTGTGAGGAGGAAAACCAGGCTATTCCTTCTCCTCCAGTCCAAACTCCTACACCAGGGATGGTATGTGTCCTCAAACAGATCATAGTATTATCATTGCGATCTTGATTGAGGTATTTATATCCTTCATTATAGGCCCGTCCGAAGAGGGTGAAGGTGACTGCTTGCCGACAGAAGATTCCCACTCCTCCTTCTTCTTCGGATGAGAGCTCTGGGGATAGATCGCCTCCAGAGGTAAGTATTCGATCGCACGAGGTCGTTGGCTTTTTTTTAAGGTATTGTCTAACAACATTTTGCCTCTCATTCTTCAGGATCCTGCTGCGGCGACTTCTAGGTCGACCAAAGACCCGTGGGTGAAGCTTCACGAGGATATCGAAGAACTTTGCCAACTTCTGCTCATCCCCTTAAGCGTCAACGAATTTAGGAGGATGCAGAAGCTGTTGAAGAGGATCGAGACGTCCCCTCGGGTCACGGACGAAATATTGGGGGCCTGCAAGAGCCTCAGGTCGACGTACTGGACCCGCTGGAGGGATTACTACGCCGACCTGCTCACCTTGGACTCGATTGACTCGAAGATTCAGTCGATCAATGAAGCTCGAGGGCAGGCCTCTAAAGCTGCTCAGGACGCCCGCCAACGTTTGGTCGATGTGCAAGAGAAGCTGACCGAGGCAGAGAGACAGATAGAGTTCTACACGAACCTCAAGAATGACCTGACTCGGC
This sequence comes from Melastoma dodecandrum, assembly GCA_029817715.1. NCBI lineage: Eukaryota > Viridiplantae > Streptophyta > Magnoliopsida > Myrtales > Melastomataceae > Melastoma > Melastoma dodecandrum. The sequence goes on from JARUPY010000434.1 coordinate 2,400,684, forward strand.
AGCTTGCGTCGATCAATACTCAAGAAATCGAGGAGCTGGAGGCCAATGCTGAGAAGGATAGAGAAAAGGTCGTCGACCTTTATGCCCAGCGAAACAAGGTGAACGCGAAGCGACGAACTCGTAAATCCCTTGTCCTCGGTTTCGAAGAAGTTGGCGGGTTATGGAAATTAGATTTGTAACCAAAGAACAATGCAATTCCATTGTTTTTGTTTTACTGAATAAATCAAGTGCCTTGTGTCTCAAATGAATTTCTGCCCACTACGCTCAATTCATTCTTCCAGACAGCGTTACTGAAGCCTAGCGCGATTTCTTAGGAATTAAGCGCTTCCCAAATTAATGGAGTCCTTTGTCTTAGGATTTTATGGTGAGCTTCCCAGATAGTCGCGCGATAGGGTTTGAGATATTTACCATTAACCTTTAATGGGTGTCTGACCCCACTTCTCGTCATAAGCCGATAACTATTAGATGAGTATGTTTCACATACCTCATATGGACCTTCCCAATTAGGGGACCATTTAGCCAAAACTTGATCTTTCGACTTAAGGGGTAGCACCATCTTCCAAACCAAGTCGCCCACTTTAAAGTGCTTATGGACAACCTTTTTGTTATAATGCCTAGCAATCCTTTGTTTATGCACCTCGAGTCGGTCTATTACATCAAGTCGCTTCTTCTCTAATCCTTCCAAAGCGAGGTACATTGCCTCGTCTTGTAAATCAGGGTGAGTCACCCTGAGCGACTTGTATCGAACCTCAATAGGTAGGACGGCATCTTGCCCATATACCAGTGAAAAAGGGGTTTCCCCTGTGCTTTCTCTCTTGGTAACCCTTAAAGCCCACAAAGTGTCTTGTAATAGTTTATGCCATCCTCTTGGATTTGCACCAACCATTTTCTGAATATTGTTCTTTATGAGTTTATTGGTAGCTTCAGCCTGTCCATTCGCCTGAGGATAATAAGGTGTCGAGTTGGTGATTGAGAAACCGAACTTCGTAGCGAATTCTCGCATTTTCTCATTATTGAAAACGGTGCCATTGTCCACTACGATATTCTGGGGAATTCCAAATCTATAGACGATGGATGATTTGAGAAAATCGATCACTTCTTTGTGATCGATCTTCTTATATACCTGAGCCTCGACCCATTTAGTAAAATAATCGGTGGCGACTAAAATATAGGCGTCACCGGACCATGTTTTTGACATGGATTTCCCCGATTATATCTAAAGCCCAAGACCTAAATGGCCAAGGCTTGACGACTGAGACTAAGTCGGACGCTGGGGCCCTTGTCACCGGACCATGTTTTTGACACTCTTGGCATCCCCTAGCCATTTCTATGCAGTTCTTTAGCATTGATGGCCAGTAAAAACCATGTCTTTGGATAGTCCAAGACATTTTGGTGCCAGATTGGTGAGACCCGCATAAACCCTGATGAGTCTCTAACATAATTGGGGTCGCTTCGTCTAAGTCGACGCACCTTAGTAGGACTCCTTCCTTGGTCTTTCTGTAAAGTACCCCATCGATAAGGGTGTATGACAAAGCCTGAGTCTTGATTCTTTGGCTCGCCTTTTGTGTTGGGTCGGAAAGGAAGTCAGTGATTGGCCTCCTCCAGTCCTTATCGCTTGTCATTATGTCCAGGGTGAACGCGTCGCTTTGGGGAGCTAAATGGGAAACTATTTCTGGGATACAATCGCTTCCTCTTTTGGCCTTGTATCCTGAAGCCTTTTGGGCTAAGTCATTAGCGATGGTATTTTCTCCTCGACCTACAAAGAAAAAAGTGATCGCTTCAAATCGCTCGACCAGTTTGCGGGCGACTTGATGATAGGGTGTGAGTTTCTCTTGGCATATAGAAGTACCATTCATCGGGTTAATCACCAGTTGAGAGTCCCCCATCACTGTGGCTTTCTTGGCACCCAGGGTTAATAGTTCCTTCAGGAGCGTGATCAAAGCTTCATATTCAGTCGCATTGTTGGTGTGATCTGCTGTCAAGCGATACGCTAGACGAATATCTTTCCCTAGTGGCGAAAGTATGCGAAGGCCTATTCCTACGCCGGATTTCGCCGAAGATCCGTCAAACCAACCCTGCCAGATGTCTTCAAGGGATTCTTCTTGGTCAATCGACACAGATGGATCGTGACTCACCAAGAAATCGGCCAGAGCCTGTCCTTTCACCGACTGTTGGGATTTGAATCGTAGATCATACGCGGATAGCACTAAACTCCATTTACTAATTCTCCCAGTCAGCAGGGGAATTTCGAAAAAGTATTTTATGACTGGAGACTTGGTAATGACATGAACCTCTTGAGATCCAATATAATGTCTTAGCTTAGTAACAGTATAAAAGACTGACAGGCATAACTTCTCCTTAATTGTATAGCGCTTTTCTATAGCGGTTAGTTGTCTTGACAAATAGTAGACCGCTCTATCAGTTTTGTCTTCCGCCTCTTGGGCTAACATGGCTCCGATGACTGATTCAGTCGCTGCCACATAAAGCAGATAAGGCTTTCCTACCCGAGGAGGGGCGAGTACAGGCGGCTTCATTAAATACTCCTTTAAGCCTTCATATGCTTTCTGGTGTTCGTCACCCCACACAAAGTTTCCCTTCGCCTTTAGTAAAGTCGAGAAGACTTCTGTCCGTCCAGCGACGTTACCAATAAATCGCCTGAGATAATTGACCCTCCCTAAGAAAGCCTGTAACTGTTTCTTGTTACTCGGAGGGTTCAATCTTTGAATGGCATTCACTTTGTTCTGGTCGACTTCTATGCCACGTTGATGAACTAGGAACCCTAAGAAATGTCCTGCTCTTACTCCGAAAGCACATTTGAGAGGGTTTAGTTTGAGTTGATGCTTTCTCATTTGGATGAAAGCATTCCTAAGATCATTAACATGCGACCTCTCGTCTTTTGATTTGACCACTATATCATCTATGTACACCTCGACTGTCTTGGCAATCGAAGCATCAAAAATGGCGTTCATAGCTCGTTGGTAGGTTGCACCAGCGTTTTTGAGCCCAAACGGCATGACTACCCACTCAAAAATGCCTAAAGGACATCTGAACGCGGTTTTATGGATATCTTCCTCAGCCAAGAAAATTTGGTTATATCCTGAGAAACCATCCATGAATGACATAATTTGGTGCCCTGCCGTCTTATCGACTAAGTCGTCTGCAATGGGCATGGGATATTCATCCTTTGGAGTAGCACGAATTAAATCTCTGAAGTCGATGCAGACTCTAATCCTGCCATTCTTCTTGATGACAGGGACTATGCTGGATATCCACTCGGTGTACCTCGATGTTCTTATATACCCAGCTTTAAAGAGCTTCTTGACTTCTTCGAATACTGCCTGAGTGACTTCATGAGTCATTCTCCTTGGTGCCTGTTGGACCGGCTTAAATCCTGCTTTGATTGGCAACTTATGCTCTACAAGTCGGCGATCTAGACCCGGCATTTCAGTATAGTCCCAGGCGAAACAGTCTTTGAATTCTTCAAGGGTAGCCTTAATAGAATCGAAAATTTCTTTATTCATTGAAGAACTAACGAAAACGATCCGAGGGCTAGATTCCTCGCCTAAATTGATACTTACAAGCGGGTCACATGGCATCATAAGTGACTCGCGACCCTGGACACCGCCTAAGTCGGTATCAATGGACTTAGATAAGCTAGCCTCAGCATTTACATTGCTTATTTGGCGACCTAATTTCCTAGACTTCCTAGCATACTCCTGAAGTCGCTGGAGGATATCAGCGACTGCATAGCCTCTTCCTTCGTCACTGTCCATACAACCCTTCGTGCAGGAGTCTATCGGGCTCCAACTCCATCGCATCACTTTCCTGGCTCTTGGGCGCCTCCCCCTTGTCGCCATTAGGACTGTTGTCTATCTCGCCTCCATCCTTGGTCGGGACTACTTCCTGCAGGACCTCATCTATATCCTTGTCCGTGAAGTCGGGGCCCCATCCTGTCGGCACGATTGGTCCCTCGTCAGGCTTGGGGTGAGAGGTGCCATAGCTCACAATGAAGTCGAACTTCCCGGAGGGTTCACCTAGGGGTCCGACAGTAGGGTCTCCTAGCTTGTAGCGTTGATCCAAGGTGAGGTCCTTGATCGTCTTGCATGTTTCTGCATGTAAAATGCCCTTGTCACAACAGGAGTATTCATCAGCCCTGATAGTCTCTATTTCAGAGTCAAGCCATAAAATCAACTCCCTATGCAAAGTCGACGGGATCGCGGCGGCTTTATGAAGCCAATCGCGTCCCAAAAGGGCATTAAACGAAGGGGCTATGTCAATTATGAAGAAAGCAGTTTCCTGCTCGTGTCTTCCGACGCCTAAATGCACAGAGCATATCCCTAGGCATTCGGACTTCCTCCCATTAAAGCCGCTTACAGCCACGTCGGTTCGTACCAACTCGCTAGGCTTGTACCCAAGTAGTCTAAACTTGGTGAGTGGGAGAACGTTGACGGTGGCGCCGTTGTCTATTAAGACTCGACCCACCAAAACACCGTCAAAGGTGGCTGCGATGTATAACGAGTGCATGTGCTGTTTCATGCGATCCGATGGTTTCCTCAGCCAGTGCAGAGGGAAGCCTGATGGAAAAGAAGTAACCTTAGAGTCCAGGGTTTTACCTTTCGGCGCCTTCGACTTGTCGTTGTAGGCGAACTCCGCAGGAAAGGTGAGAGCGTTACAACTCACGAGGGGCCCTTGTTCTGCGTTGAAGTCGCAGGGCCTGTCTCCTCATAGAGGAGTGTAGTCGAAGCTTGAGCCCGGGTTTTCCGAGTAATCAGTAGACTCGACCCGTTCGGGCTCCGCAACTTGTTTCTCTGCGGCTTGGTTACCTTCCGAGGGTGGCACCGCAGGGGTCATCCTAGGTCTTTTTTGGGCGTGACTTAGACGCCTTTCCTTTCTCTTCTGAGCCCTTAAAGGGGGCGCAACCTTCCTTTCTACCTTCTGCCATTGAGACGAAGGGTTAGGGGCTTTGACGAATTTTGGTTTCTTAGAACCAGAAAAGAGTCGGCTGGGTCATACCCCACCTGCGCTGGAGTATTTTCTGGTCTATTCGAGGAGGGTTTACTGGGGTTTGAATTACCTGTACCCTCGGGGCGGACCGCTTTTACCAGCATCTCTCCTTTTGCGGACAAGTCGACCAGCCGCAAGAAATAGCTCACGCAGCATGCTGTGCAGAGCTGGGTAATAAGTATCCGATTGTGGGCGATCAGCTTGCACTTCTGGCACAGTAGCTTCTCATCCAAGAATTGGGCGATAGGAGGTCCCCTCCACAATTCCTGGGGGTCGACTGTCTGTGACGCATATCGAAGCCTGCGACTTGCAGCCTGTTGGGGTCGGTCTACTCCCTTATGCTCTTCCACAGGTCTTATCTCTTTGACAGGGGTAGTCCTAGTGTACCCCTGCTTGACGACTCTCTGGCCGGACGAGTCCATAAACTCAAGTCGCCGTGCTGGGCGTTCTGTACCCCGGGCGGCTGCCTCTCCATTCCCCCCATGCCCCTGGGAACCTCCTCTTCCTCCTCGCGAAGCTGATCGGCGATCCACACTAGGAGGACTTTTGAGGACGTGAGAAGGTCCTCGGGGGGCAGTCAATGACATTGCTGCTTCTTCAAAAGGAGTCAGGTCATACCAGTCTTCTGTCTTACTGTCCAACAGGTACTTCTTAAATGTGTGGCATTGGTCTGTCGTGTGAGTGTCGTTCAGGTGCCAGTGGCAAAGCCACTTGTCCCTTCCCTTTGGCAGGATGACGACCCCATGCTCAGCCAGTCGCTTCATCAGGGCATTTGCCACCAGGGTCTCGCCGGTTGCTTGCAAATCCTGCGAAGGTATAGCAGAGTCGTTAATGACCTCTACAAGGTTAACCTCAGTGTCAAATATATCAAATGTATGAATGGCGACTTCGTCGTCAAATGGATTATCATCCACCATGGCGACTTCATCGACTTCGGGAAAACAGAGCTCTTTAGACTCTATTAAATCCTGAATTATATTTCTAAAGGACAGGCAGTCCTTGGTAGTATGGGTGAAGGAACCATGCCACTTGCAGTAATTCCTACTTTTTTCCCTTTCTGTCTGAGGGACTCGATGACCAGGCTTAAGCCTGATCCTTTTCTTTTGATAAAGCCAGTCAAAAATGGCGTCGACTTTATCTGTGTCGAAGGAGTACTTCCTTTCCTCGGCATTTTTCTGGGAGGCTTTGGCTTTAGAATTTTTCCTAGTCAAGAGGTCACATATAGTTGACTCTCCCTTAACAAACTCGGCCACGTCGACTTCATAAGTATCCACTTGGTAGGCTCGAGTCAGCTTGGCCTCTTCTGTTAGGAGCTGATAGTACTCAGTGGCTCTCCTTGCCAAATCATATAAGTCGACAAAGCGCTCCCCTTGAAGCTTTTTCTGGAAAGGAATGGACAACGCATTTAATGCGAGGAGCAACTGGTCTTTCTCCGGTATGGGAGGCCTACACCGTAATAAGGCCTTTCTAAGTTTCATTAAAAACTGCCCCGGGTGTTCCCCATTAGCCTGCCTAAGGCGCATAACCTCAAACATCGACATGGGGGTATCGAGTCGAGCAAAGGTTTTAACAAACATGGACTGCATCTGAGTCCATGAAGCTACTGACCCCGACGGCAAACCTGCATACCAGGTAAAGGCATCCCCGGTTAATGAATTCGGGAAGAGCTTTAGTTTTCAGAAGTCATTCCCGGCCGCCTCGCCAAGTTGATGAGTGAAGCGAGCAATATGCTCAAGTGGAGTCATTTCATCTTCGCCTGAGAAGCGAGTGAAGTCGGGCACCTTATAACCCCTAGGTAAAGGGAAATCCCTGTCAATGTACGCAGGATAAGGAGGCCTGTATAAACAGGTGTCATCTCGCCGAGCTATTCCGGGGACGACTTGCTCTATAACCTGAGTTATGGCCTCTCTTAAGTCTGGGGGTACAACGCCTATCGGCCCTTGCCCTGCGAGTCGAGTTGGCCTTGACGGGATATACGGAGGCCTTTCTCCCACTGTCTGGCTCGTTGGATCCCTTACATAAAACGAAGGCTTCTCACGATGATTACCACTCCGGGGTCCAGGCTCATAGGGACCTCCAACTGCGTCGACCATTGGCTCTTTTCCAGGGCGACGAGCCGGAATAAAATCCTCCCCCCGATCTGTTTCCTCTTGGAAGTCCTCTGCCTCATCCCAATACGTATTCGCTGGTTGACTACGTGAAGAAGAGGGTCGACCAGGGGAAACCAGATTCCCGGGTTCAAAGAGAGCATTCGTCCTTATCTCAGATTGCTCAAAAGTCACGTTACGTGGCCTTTGAGTTGTCCGACGAGCGTCTGCCATGAACGTAGACTCCCGAAAATGGGCCTCTCTCATACGAGGTTTCACTCTTTCCTCGTCTCTCGGGCCAGAAAGACGCCCTATTAGAGTTTGGACATCGATTAGGATGCCCTTCATATCAGTCAACTCCTGACGCACATTTCCCAATTCCTTGTGGAACTCCAGTCTCGAAATAAATTCGGACGGGGCATGTGAATCAAAAGCGGACTGGTTTGTAACTGCCTGGCCTCCTAGGGCCGGCGCTTGGGCGTGTGAATCAAAAGTGGACTGGTTTGTAGCTGCCTGGCCTCCTGGGGCCGGCGCTTCCAAGTTCATTTCCAGAGGAAGTTCCTGGTTTTCCCATCTAAGGGATTCTGAGACTCACGGCTTCGCGTATTTCTCGGCATTTGAGACTAAGATCCTTTTTTCTCAACGTTCTCCCACTGTGGTCGCCAAAAACGTGTTCGCCTATAGAACGGATCACGTCGGAAATATTTGGCAAAGGACTCACAGGAATTGAGTTTGTGGTCGCCAGTAAGAAGATGCACAATTTTATTGAAAAAAAAATGCAAGTCTTACAATCTTAATGAATTAAGAAAACAGGGCTTACAGCCATTAGAAATGGAAAAAAGTGCAAGTGGTGACAATCGATGTGGAAATCTGTGACGGCGGAGAACTTGTGACGAAGGCCTTGGAAGCTCGCTCCGTCGGTGGTGGTCGCTGGCGGAAAGCTGTGACGAAGGCCCTACGAGCTTACTCCGTCGGTGGTGTCGCTGGCGGGAGTTGACAGCAAAGGCCCTACGAGCTCACTCTGCTGGTGGAAGGGGAGTTGACCTACAAACCGGGTCGAGGTATCTAATTCCTAAGGTTGACGAACAAACTTCAGAGTTTTGGCTGTGTATGGTCGTGTCCTTATCTTAAAAAATTCCTCTGCTATTTATAGAGGACTTGTACGTGATTAACACGTAACAGATAGATCGTTTTGCAGATCGTGTTATAGATCGTGATCCCTAATATCGTGGCCAAACGTGATTGAAAATGAATAAATTTATTTCAACCTCGTCGACTTGACTGATCTGTACGGACTACGATCGACTTGGTCGACTTATCCAGAATTCCGTCGACTTGACCCTACTAGTAAGCCTAGCTACTGTTGAGTCATCTTGGTTGACTTTGATCACCATACCCCTTCGTTGTGAGTCGACCTAGTCGACCCCGTTCATAAGTCGACCTAGTCGGCTTCGTCATAAATCGACCTAGTCGACTTCGTCATAAATCGATCTAGTCGACTTCGTCATGGGTCGGCCTGGACGACTGTATCTTGGGCCGACTCGGAGTGTGACTTGAAGGATTACTGGGTCTCTGTTCTAAGCCCAGGCCCAAAATTATTTGCCATGTCAACAGGGAGGTGGGTAGGTCGGGTAAGAGGATCCATCGAATCTGAGTCGGTGAGTTGTGTGGTATGCGTCTTCCATTTCTCGCCCACCTTCGTAGGGGCGCTATTTTCTTCACCTAGCCCCGCCTGCATAAAGTTTTCATATTTCCTCCCATCTCTGTTCGCATACAACCCTTGATGAGTCGGAATGTCCCTCGTTTCTTCTTCTTGATTTTTGGCTGAACTGTCTTCGACGCTGTCCGGTGTTGTGTGGTGTCGTGGGCGAGGAAACATGTTGATTTCTTCTAGGGGTAGATTGTGCCATGTTGTCTGAATTTCGTATTACCTGCGGTACTTGGAGTGTTCGCCTGGGAAAGTTGGCCGCCATGAGTTGTACAGATTTGTCATTTTCTATTGTTCCTGTGGTTGTGGGTGATGACAATGCGGAGGAACTTTCTGTGGGACTGAGCTGCGAGTTGAGTTGGTAAACAGCGAGTGGATTAGTGGTGTGCCTTTCTGTGAATCGGGCGTGCAATCGGTCAGAAGTGATATGCTGATATTTGTCTGGATGATTGCTATTCTTCTGCCACTTTTGAAAGTCTTGCCAATAGAGTGAAATGTGAGGTTGATTTCGGTTATGAGTGGAAAAGGCGAAATTGTTTCATGAGGCTGAATCACAGTTTGTTTGAGCGAATGTTTGTGAGGAAATCGTGCCACAAGTTGAATCAGGATAGAACCGAGCTTCGCCCCTGGGTGATGTGAAGATATCACCTGGACGGCGGGGAAGTTTTGTTGTTCTGTTCTATGTCTTGTTTCGAGATGAACTCGCATTACGATGGGGTAGTGAAGGCTATGTCGGATGGCCGCTACCCAGTATTTTAATTCAATCTTCTGCCGCAATGAGACATTGGTTGAGTGAGTGGCTGTTATTGTTACTGTTGCGAGCTGGAGTGGTATTACCCGGCTGTGATGTCGGAGGAGTACAGGGAGGCGACGACCATTCGTAGTTGTGCCTGCTGCCGTTACCCGGGCGCTCCCGGAGGAGTGGGTGGGGATGCACTTCGGTGGTCCTGGTACCGTTCGAAGTGTTGATACTGTTGGCCAGAGTGGTTTAAGGGAGTCGCTTTGAGAGAGTTGCATCGAGAGTTTCTGTTTCGGTTGGTTATCTTGATCTTAATATCTTATGAGTGATATCGTGTTTCATTATGGTTGTGTTGATGATGTATTGTGGGATTCTGAACCGTTTGTGCATAATACTTTCAAAAATACATGTTAGAATTCAATTAGTGGTCCCACTGTTTTCGTGTGTACATGGGTAAGGCGTACTCCGCGAATTATCCCTGACCCCAGTTGGGGAATTTATTTTTAGTGTTGCAGAAATACGAGAGAAAGGATACACGTGGTGAAGATTATCGGATTAGTCAATGGATGACAACACGGTGAAGACCTCAATTTTGTCGTTTCCGCTGTGTGACCGTTCAACTTCGGTTGAATCTTCTAATTATAATTTGAAAAAACTTTTGTAGGTCGTTTCACATTGGGAGAACGCCACCAGAATGATTGAGCAAACAGTCCCGGGTATGAACAACCGAGTAGAAGTAGTTCTATACCGGGCACCTTATCCCGAAATCATAGACATCGACTTCCCTTTACCTGGGGGATATAGATTCCCTGACTGCTCTCGTTTCTCCGGATAAGGGATTTCAGCAGCAGGCTCTTCCTGGGATCACTCGTTGGGGCCGCCTTCACGCGGTACATCAATTTAACCCCAAATTTCATTCGAAATTGGGAAGAGATGCACGTCCAATTCACGTTGGCCTTCACACAAGCGGATGGAAGAGCTCACGCATATGAAGTAGTAAGCAAGCAAACTAGTGATTGTGTTCGTTAATAGACTGTGGAAAGCCATACTGAGATGTAAAACATCTGTGTCGGAGGCGAAACTAATCGTCATCGCCCAAATGCTCTTCTTCTAAGCATGAGAAATAAACTCGAAGGAGAAACATTCAAAAACTGGAATGAGCTTGTTCGCAGAGCGACTCAGTGAAAACCACCTCGGAGAGATGACTCAAGCGCATGGTAACTATCCGACCGGACTTGTGGTCATGTACCAAGCCAAACCAAGAATTGAAAGCAGCTTAACATAATACATGAAGGGTCAACCACTCACATGAGAAGAATTGATAAAGAAAAACTTTGGAGCGAATGCCTCTCATAGGTCTTAAGAAGAGTAGAAATATTCGTTCACCGAAGAAAAGACGGATGTAATCTTTGAGTTCATGCTGCGGAAAGGTCGTGTACAACTAGCAGCAGGCCATCATCGCTTAACTCACATTGAGCGAGAAAAATCTAAAAGCCACTGTAAGTGGCATGAGTCTTAAACTCACGCAATTAAGTATTGCATCACGTTAAGAAATCTAGTACAGGACCTTATCGAGGCAAAGAATTATGTTTCCCAGAAACAGACGAGAAAGCGTTGATTGAATTACAACCCTTTGAAGGATGTTTAGATATCAATGCTATCAATATAAATTATCGATATTTTGCTCCTTACTCTTGCAGAGATAGCCAAAACCATCCTCACCAACATACTTTTCAAGCAATTATGGAGCAAGGGGGTCCTGCAATGTCCACTCGACCTAAACGGACTTCGCCCAGGAACATGCTTTTGGCACATGAACGTTTCCCACAATACGGACAATTGCCACACATTAAGGAAATTCCTGCAAGCTGAGAGATGCTAAGTGGTATGATCTAAATGGACTCAAGGAGATGGCTATTAGGATAAAGACGGGAGTGCCCCCTATTGGGATCAGGATGGGAGCGCCCTGTATTCAGCCAGACTACCTTCAACGTTGTACTGATCAATTAGAAACAAGTGAGCACAGTCGTACAGTCAATAAGAAGAGGGGCTTGTTAAAACTCAAGAGATTGTTTGAGGTGGTGGTGATAGACAACATCCAAACAAATGCAATGATGGAGGACACAAATATCCATACCTCACTAACGAAGGTGGTGCAACCAATTGAGGGGGCTTAGGCGAAGCCAGGAAAACCCACGGCTGAACAGAATCTCCATGGTGTAGGGTAGAATACACGAAGGGAACCATCGCTGGCATCGAAGAAGAAAAATGGAGCAATGAAAAATGGCCCCCCGATTGCTCAATTTATAATAGAGCAAAAGGTTTCCTCAATCTCCTGAGGGCGTACCAAAATCTGACTGCGCACCATGGAAGGGGACAACCAGCACGTCCAACGCATTCTTATGCATAGCCTTGAAGATGGCTCTGTCGCTAGTGGGCTGGTCAAGGAAAACGATATCTGCCTTGACAGGGACGGAGGGAGCCGTTAAGATTGTTGAACGGATGGACTGGGGTTTCAAAAGAACATAGAAGAAAAGGGATGACTTGAGCACGCAAAAGAAAAACCGCTCCTCAGCCCGAGTTTTATAAGGAAACTTGGGACCCAAGAAAGGAAGCCTAAACGACGTCGCTCCCAGATACAAGTGCCCCACTGTGACATCCCAGTTTCTTTTCAATGTTAAGAAAAGTGGAAAACTTGTATTTATGAAATTTTAGGTTGAACAAAAATCATTTTTTATTATAATATGTAATTAGTTGGATTGTTTACAGGTACTTACAGAATTCCCCTATTCCAAGCTTATACCCATCACACTCTTCTCCAAGGGTCCTAGGTACGCATAAATAAAGTGGAAAAAAGTGTTAGTCATATACTAAGTGCGAACGCCATAACTCAAATTTCTTTGATTCCCCAAACTAATCCATTAACCATGACAACTGTTGGATAGTTCTCGAACCTTTCAAAATTATCATAAGAGGTTACTGGGATGTCATTTCAACGACCGCAGCAAACTCTCTCGATCCTTTTAACTTTGGTTCGTCAAGGGAATTTATGTATCCAGCTTCATTATTATGAAACCGTGACTGTCTCCCACGCATACATTACATCTCCCATTACAATACTCCCCATGGCTATTATTCATCACCGCATTCTCTTCACGATTCCACGAATGGTGTTACACCCCAACTTAACCCCTTTTTTTTCTATTACGACAAACATTGCCTTACATCTTGTATTCCTTCCCTTAACACGAGAGTCTGACTTCTCATTGCATCATTCTTTCACTATCACCCCATCCGCGTCATTTCGTTTTCTCAAGACCACGTACGCGCCACGTCCATTCACCACTCATTTCTAGTCGATCATTCACTTTCTTCCCGTGGTCCCCGAAGGATCCGAACACCCTTGCTTGCATACCTTTCCCCACCGCCCAAACATTGTACGAAGTTGATCGTAGTAGCCACACAATTACATAAAAATGATAGAAATTGTAAGATGGAGTAGCTGCGTCGTACCTTAATTATCCGTACGCTTCAAATGATTTTCCTCCGGTTACTCTATCCCTTCTCTCCTTCCATTCCTTCCTCCCTCTCTGTTTTTTTCTTCTTTTGTTTCTTCGAATGAGGAATGCTCCATCGATGGGTGCATGGCCATAAATCACCTAATCACCTAACACCTAACCCCTGCTTTTTGGCTAGTGTCACTATAAATCACATAATGTTGAGACCTAAGGTATCTTCTTTTTACCCTTTTTGAAAGTATTACCACTGGTGATTAACCAACACCCCCTTCACGTGCTAGTAATTTCCTGCCTTTCATATTTATTATTCAACCAAAAACCATCTTATTATTGGGTCATTACATCGGTGGTTTCTCAGCCCAACCAACGTCGCTCACAGATACAAGAGCCCGATAGTTTCTCAGCCCAACCGACGTCGCTCACAAATACCAGAGACCGGTGGTTTCTCATCACCTAAAAAGGATAATGATAATTAATACGTCGCAGGTGGTCATATCTTTTGGGAAACTAAGTGATGGAAAAAACAATTATTCAACGGGGGATGGAAATTCAACGATGATTACAAAATATTTGAAGGGGAGCGTTAATGTTGCACATTCTTGATCTTCCTCGGACAAGAATGAAGCGGCGGACGATGGAACTTCGATAGGCTCCCACTCCTCAACCTTTTTTCAACAAAAAAGGGTGGGAGACACACTCCTCCCTCACTGGCGGGGGAAGAGTTAGCCGGGGACCTAAAATACCCAACCTCGCCACTCACGCCAGGTTGTACGGCACAAGTAGTGTACAGCGACTTCCCGTCAATACAGGGGGCGATGTGCACAAGGTTGTGGATATAAGCTCTCAGAGGTTCGAAGATTGTGGACATAGGCTCTAGTGACGATTTAGCGTGGACGCAACGACTAGTATTCCCTCATGGACATGTTCGCAATCGAGGATAAGAACTGAAAGCATAAGCATTCCCAAGCTCCCTATTTTTAGCGGAACGCCGAGGTGGGATAATAATAAAATAGAAGAACCCCACAGTAATTATCCCTAAAAGGGTCCTTGGGGAAGTGGTCCCTTCAAGGGAAATATGTAATGTCCGAAGAAAAGGGTTTTACAACAGTTTCCCAAGGAAAGCCATATTAACAAAAATCCGCTGACGTAGCTCGGCAGAAGATCTCGAAAAGACGTCATTCAATCGGGAGCGGCTAACGTCCCGTGCGTGGGACGTCCCCCCGCATTGTACTAATTCCAACCCTGATTTAGTACAATATACTAACACCAATTAGTATAGTTATTATTACTAACGATGTACTAACTACAGTGTTAGTACAATGTACTAATGGGTACTGTTTTTGTACTAGTACAATTAGTACAATGTACTAATGGTCACTGTTTTTGTACTAGTACAGTTAGTACAATGTACTAATGGTTACTGTTTTTGTACTAGTAATGGTTGGTACAATGTACAAAACTTTTTTAGTACATTTTTAGTACATTACATGTGTACTAATTGATAAAAAACAGTAACAGTGATTTTCAGTACAATGTACTAACCATTACTAGTACAAAAACAGTGACTAGTAGTACAATGTACTAACACTGTAGCTAGTTCATCGTCAGTAATTATAAGTGTACTAATGGGTACAGTTTTTGTACTAGTACACTTAGTACATTGTACTAAAAATCACTGTTTCTGTTTTGTACCAAATAGTACACATGTAATGAACTAATAATGTACTGAAAAAGTTTTGTACATTGTACAAACCATTACTAGTACAAAAAAAGTGAGAATTATTACATTGTATTAAGTGTATTAGTACAAAAATAGAACCATCAGTACAGTGTACGAACCATTAATAGTACGAAAACAGTGACAATTAGTATATTGTAGTAACTGTACTAGTAAAAAAGCAGTGTACATTAGTACATTTTACATGTAGTAGTACCAATATAGTAACCATTAGTACATTTTACTAATTATACTAGTACATAAACAGTAACCATTAGTACATAAACGACAACCATTACTACATTGTACTAATATTGTAGTTAGTAATTAGTAATTCGCAGTAGCCTAACTCCTAGCCTAACTCCAATCCTGCCTTGGGGAAGATATTACCATTTTGCCCATTAAAAGTGAGTTTGTGCGTTCCCAGCTCAGCTAGGGTCTGGGGCACGTTATTGGACAGGAAACCGATCCTCACCTTGTGTAGATACTTGCGGCCAGTGACGGGCACCAACGCATTTGTGATTCGAAGCCTACGATGTAGGGAGATCGCGGTGAGGACGAGTTGCTGAGGCAGGTAAGAAAGTCGGGGTAACGGTGACTTGGAAGTTGGTGAAAGGGGGTCACAGGAATTGTAGGAAACCAAGTCGAACTACAGGTTTTGTTCTCCCGAGGACACCGCAAAGTCCACGGCGATATTAAAGGGGACTACACAATTCCGACGTTTGTAAGGGATATTACAACGCAAAAGCACAGAGGATGCGAGGTGCCCAAAAATTATTGGCCGCGATGTTATGATGCGGCTTGGAACCCCGCCAGGGCGTGGACATACCGTAGTCACATACGTTCTACAAAAGGGAATTACGTCTAGCACGAAGTGTCCTTAATTTTCACAAGTCGGAGAAGAGGTTCCTTGGGTAGTCCTGCGTAGACATACATACAACGCAGATGTATTACGAGCGTATGAAGGTCGAATGGAAAGTTATTTGGGTTGAGTAGGCGTACACGTACCATAGTGATAGCACTCGCCGTTGCGACCATCTCCTCGAAGAAATGAATGCTGATCCGTTGGCGTCGCCACAGGACGAGGGCGCCGCCTTGCCAAGAATGCAGAACATGATGGTCGCTGAATGGAAACTGCTCGCATAAGCTGGCTGCATCGTTCAGTGCGGTGGACGGGATATTACTGACCACCGCCATGCACGTGTTCTGGACGGTGAAGAGTTCAACTGCAGCGTGACGAAGGAGTATTCGTTACGGTAATTAAGCCAGTTCTAAACGAGGACCGACATCTCCTTTTGCATGTCCGAATCACCGACGCCCTGTGCAAGCGCTAGGTCGACCGTCCCTCGGGTGTCACTTAACATGAGCTCCCACACCGGCGAGTCGTCGTACACTTCGAGCTGGAGACGCAGCTGAAATATTTTGTTCTCGGATAACGAGGTTGCTACACGAAGGGACGGCCTGTTTAGCTGGAGTTGTATCCTATTGGTCCCCGGACGCAGAAGGTTGAGTAGTGGCAGGTGCAAGAACCGGAGCAGACGTTCCACGGTGGGCGTACAGTTGTTTTTGTCTATTTGAGGCTCCATACCCAGCATTTGCAGCAACATAACACGCAAATCACGCACCCACCCTCCGTTACCCTGTTGAAGCTGGAGGTTTGTGTGTAGACGAACGTCGAAAGTAACCTCGTAACCAGCGCGGCCCGACGATACGCCAGTTCCGGACCATAACTCTACCCTAATCCGACATGCTTTCTCACAGGGGTACGGTCGGAAGGAGTTTACCTGGACGTGGAAGTTGGACGATGGCCTGCCGCCGTTCGCCATGGTTGATTCGGCTGGTGGCTGTTCAAATGGCGGAGTGGTAGCAGGGGTAAAACAATTTATAAACTGCCACCTGAATTTATTAGTAAATGCGAGCAGTGATTAGGTTTCCTGTCAGTTCGAAATTAATGATGTGCTGCTGTTGTTGAAAGTAAGGGTTTCTCTCGTAATGTAGGCAATGCATTCGTCCCCACATGCACTCGTTCTCCATCGAGTCGTAGTTTGTGTCCATGAAACAATAGGATTACAGTTCGTCTAGTAAACAACAAGGGTCTGAATTTGCACGGGGACCATCGTATGCGGCGTACACGACAAGGAGTCTTGAAGTTGGCGTAAGGGGTTAGAGACGACGAACAATCATACTGCTGGAGAACGCATATAATGGGAGCAAGAAAGGGTATCAGCGAAGTTTTACGGTAGGGTTTACATCAGCGTATACCGGACAAGAGCTAAATTTTGCAGCGTAAGTTGGGTCACGAAATGGGACCGATGGCCTATTAAAACAAAAATTATCGCGTCCACCGTCTGCGAGGACCGCTCCAGTCGAAGAGAAATATGCATATGCATCTTGCCGACATAGACCCGGGGTGCTACACGTCAGATAACAGGTTCGTTGGGTAGTCCTACGTGGAAAGTAAGATACATATGATCAATGTGCGTACGAAAGTTGTTGAGAACTTAGTCCAGGTATTTACACGAGCACGTACCACAACAAGTGCACTGGCCGATCCACTCTGCTCCTCGAAGAAGTGGATGCTCACCTCCACCCGCCTCCACAGGATGAAGACGCCCCCACGCCAAGAATTGACATAGTGAAGGCTGTCGAATGGAAAGGCCGCGCATGTGCTCCTTGGGTTGTTCATCGCGGACTCAGGGGGATCGATGACCAGTGCAATGGAGGTGTTCTGGTGGGAGAAGAGGTCCAGCGCCGCGGAGATGAAGGAGCCGTTCTTGGCGAAGGGCGGGCATCTCCAGATGAGGAAGGACAGCTCGTTGTGCATATCCATATCGTGGATGCCCTCCGCCAGCGCCAGGTCGACGACACCCCGAGTGTCCTTCAAGATGAACTCCCACGCGTATACATTGTCGTACACCTCAAGTTTCAGTCGCATCTGGAATATCCTGTTTTCGGAGAACATGGTCGCTAAACGTAGTGAATCCCTGTTTAGCCTCACGAGCAGCTTGTTCGTGCCCGGACGCAGCAGTTTCAGTATCGGCAGGTGGATGGTACGGAGGTCACGCTCCAAGGTGGCATCGCAGTTTGTTTCGCTTAAATGGGGCTCTCTATCCAGCAGGTTCAGCAGCGTAGTACGCAGATCGCGTACCCATTGTCCGTTGCCAAACTGAGCGGGGAAGTTGGTCGACAAACGGACGTCGAAAGTAACGTCGTAGCCCGGGCGGTCTTGCAG
The DNA here is from genome assembly GCA_029817715.1 of Melastoma dodecandrum. Lineage (NCBI taxonomy): Eukaryota > Viridiplantae > Streptophyta > Magnoliopsida > Myrtales > Melastomataceae > Melastoma > Melastoma dodecandrum. Next base: position 2,418,689 of record JARUPY010000434.1, read on the forward strand.
TGTACGCGTACCATGCCATATCTCCAATCTCACACGACATGCTTTTTCACATGTTATGGGTCAGATGGAGCATACCTGGATGTGGTAGTTCCGCAGAGGCGTAGTGCCGTTTGTTGTGCTGCCCTGCGATGTGCTGCCGTTCATCTGGGGAGGCTTAAGGGTTTGGTTACCGCGTCTGTGTTTCGGTGGAAGTGGCTTAGTTGGCGCATTCCCGTAGGGTGAGTGGGATAGAAGAAATCGGTGTTACAATTGGAGTTGGCTGAGGGAAGTTAATGCGAGCAGTATTGACGGTTCCATGTCGCTTCAAGTTCTCTGAGCGTGGTTGGTGGATTATTAATGTTCAGTCGGATAAGTCCTGCACACAGATCAAACCGGTGGCCGTGCAAGCATGTCAACCAATGAATTAAATGCCTTCTACTTCCACGCTGGTAGGTTATTCGTTTTTTATTTTGTTATATTAATATCATATTTTATAGAAGATTCCGCTCGGTAGGTTCACCTACTGGATAACCTCATATGGATTCGCAAGGTGAAAATCTAACGTCTGAGATTTTACTTAATAATCCCCAGTAGGCAAGTGCAACTTGTTCAAAAATTACAGCCATCTATCCCAACGCAGTCCTGTTGGTCGTTCAGTGTTCTGGATTTTGGAGGTTGGTTTTTTCATTTCATTTATTTGGTTTGAGCAATCAGTTTTGAAGATACGCGTGGGTTGTTTTTAGTTCTTGTAGATAGTCGTATGATGTTTTCCTATTGGGTCACCTGAGCGACAATGCATAGAATAAAATAACTGGGGGTTTAACGAGGTTTTCTTTTACTGTTTTCCGCAGGTCCATGAAACTTCAAGTATTTTGCTGAATCCCCATACCCAGTTGCAGTGGGTGCAGGTGGGTGGTCGCTCCGTGAGCACTGTCCCAACTGTGAGCTCGTAAGGGTTTGATCGCTGTTTCCTCGGAGTGTGAGTGAGCACAGTCCTTCTGGGTTGGAAACTATGGCGGCTGGGGACACAGCCGACTGTCTGATGATCGTGTCGGGACTGTCGGAGGAGAAGATGATGGAGATGACTTTTGGTTTAACAGATGAGGTTGGTCAACTTTTCAGGATGTACGGACAGGTACACGGATTCTCTACGAGGAAAAATGACATACGACGTCGCCGAAGCGGCGAGCCTGTAATGCATAGTTGGGTATGCTCGTGAGAAGGCCTTCCGAGGAGAAGATCCGCCGTTGACGGGTCATCGCGAATGAGGCCGTCCACGAGGTCAGGCTGTCCCTGCGAGGTTAGAACCGCAAAGGACACCAACGGTCGTTGGTATATCACAGTAGCGAATTTATCTCACAATCACGCGTTGGTGCCTGGCCCTCTATCGTGTTTCATGTGCGAAAGGCGAGCAATGACTGATGAGGACATGGCAGCCGTGAATCGAATGTTAAGCGTAGGTTTCAGGCAATGCGACATTATGCGTCTGCTGGTTTACGCTTCTGGAGGGCACGAACGGGTGGGCTTCTTAATGAAAGACATGAACAATCGCAAGCTGAAGGATGAAAGATCTGGAAGTTGCTCGATGTTTGATGCTGGATATGCATATCTACTATCCAGACAAGGTTGCGATCAAGGCATGTCATTGGTGACAGCCATTGAGGACGGCGAAGTCGTCCGTATGTACTGGTTAGACACAAAATCTAAGTTGGATTACAACGCAATCGGGGACGTTATCGCTTTAGATTCAACCTTCAAGACGAATGCATATGGTATGCAAATGGTTGTCATCGTCGGAGTCAACAACCATCACCAGACTTTGTCTTCGGGGCCGCCTTAATGGCCTCTGAGTCAATAGAGGATTACACTTGGCTTTTAAGTACGCACACCGAGGTTACGGGGTCCAAAGTACCTATCAGCGTTGTCACCGATGCCGATAGATCGATGATCGCCACCGTACGAGAAACGTGGCCAACAGCCAGACACCGTCTTTGCCTTTGGCACATGAGTCGCAATATTGTCCGTAGGGTAAATGATCCGACGCTGAGACGATGCATCTCTTCCTTCATGTACAATTCGAAGTCCATCCATGAGGTAGAGCAAGAGTGGGAGGATATGATGAAAAATACTGGGTCGGTTAACATTCGCTGGCTACAACAGTTGTACGATAACAGACAAATGTGGTGGATGACGTATTGTCAAGGACATTTCTGGGCTACTCTTAGGAGCACGCAACGTTGCGAAGGGATGCACGCATTCATGAAAATGTACCTGAAGACGAAGCACAAAGTGCATGAACTTTTATATCACTACGAGCGAGCCGTCACAGACCTGCGCCACATGGAAAGTATGGCGGATTACATTTCGACATGTAAGGCATGTCAATTGCGAACCATGTAGGGCAGCCTCGAGGCGGACGCAAGTCGGATCTACACTCTAGCATCGTTTCGTAAGGTTTATTTGCAGATCCACAAGGAAGCATTGTTTTTCGTCGAAGGTATGATAGATGGAAATATTAATCGAGTATATCGGCTGCAAAGTTACGAGCAGGAATCACTGGGGGTTGAAGTTTATTCAGCCAAACATCGTCCATCGTTGACCTGTAGTTGCGTACATTTCGAAACGTACGGACTGCCTTGCGCACATATGTACCACATTATGTAGATCGAAGGTGTCAAGTCCATCCCACCGCCGCTCGTGCTGCAACGTTGGACAAAGGCAGCACGATTATCATATTCTTCTATCGCAGGCGGCTCCGGGCACGACGCGACTACTGAAGAATTTAGACAAAGTATTCTTTTGACGGCGTGCCGTCATTTATGTTTTCTTGGAGGCAAAACTGAAGCCGCCTACGTGCAAGTCCGCAAGTCCATACAAGAATTGACGGTAGCTCTTGAAAGTATGGAAGTGTCTGACGGCAAGGCAAGTCCGTTCCGAGGTGACAAGGGTAAACGAAAGAAGGCGCTTCTGGGGTGCGAATCCCTACCGACTATGTCAAGGTTTCATCAATATGGTACTTGCAATATGGAAACGGATAAATTAAACACAATTTCGGAGTTCACTGCAACTGCAATGCAAGAAGCCAGTCTAGACGAGGGAAAGTCCGTTGTCGGCCAGATGAATATAGAAGCCCCAGGTATTTACAATGTCTGCCGTACAGTGTGCACAATGACAAAAAATATTTTGTGCTACTACGACGGCATCCTATTACGGAACAGTACAAACAAAACCTGTCGGACATCTGAGGTGGTTGTTCAAGTTCTAACCTTTTTGTGGTAGCATTCAATGATCCGTTACTTACAGATGCTGCTATGTACACCACTGCTACTGTCAGATATTAGCTAGCTTTTCTTGGTTGGGGTAATCCTTTCGCTGCGCGTGCCCTCTGCTTTCGGCGATCCTTCATCTTACCTAGCACCATGCTCTTCAGTCCGTTTCCCGGCCACTTGATCAGACTTATCGCAAGACGAAACCTGTCTAAATCGCGCACACGCTGCAAGCCGCAATAACAATGGTTCTCATCAGATGCTTATACATCAAATCCCTGTTATACAATTATTTTTCCTGCTGCGTTAGCTCACCACGTCTGCAAGACCCTCTGTTGGGTCCGACATGGACATGAACTTCATGATGAAAATTCCGCAATCAGCGCTAAAAAACATACAAAGAAATTAGTGTTTTCATGTCTATAATTCCTTGTTGTGGGTTAAGAATACTTACACGTTGCCCAACATGAACTGTTGGGGGACGTAACTCGGGCAACGAACGGGCCATGAACATGTGTCCGGAACGGTGCGCGCACTTGATTGCTGGGCATTCTCATCCAAAATAACCTTCAGTAGGGTCAGCACTCGAACATGCAGGTCCATTCTCCCATGAACGTTCGATGCTCCCTTATTCATCGTGTCAAGAACTAGTACTTCGCCTGCGCGAAAGTTCACCACCTGTAGGCACCAGTGTGACTCCGATAGACACACCGACATGTATATCTGTAAATGAAATTATAAGCAAATCTATATGTACAAAGAAGACAACGATCAATTTGGTGGTACATCATGAAAACATTTCAATTACCAACTGGACGCAATCATTGGATCCGATGTTGGGCTTGAACAATTTTAGAAGATTCTGCCGATCGTCGATAGTGATCACTGGCATCTTTGCGGCGCTATAATTACGGGATGCAAGGTTCTGCCCAATGACAATAACTTCAGTTTCAATTTGTCAATGATCGTAATTTGTATGTTACAATGATTTCGACCCCCAACCAGCTAGAGAGATACGATCGCGTTGGTCCGTCGTCCGGTTGGGCGCTGCTCAACATGACCCCGTGGTAGTCGAAGATCTGCAATACAGATCATCGCTATGAATGTCGTTGCAAGGGACAATTACTAAAGCAATGCATTTCCTAGTGAAGCACATCCGTACGTCGTTCTGTATCCACCTATTTGGTTTCAGAGTTAGCATTCCATCCCTTGAAATGCTGACAGAATGTCCCAAACAAAGCAGTTCGCTGCAACAACATAAATATCATAGCATGATAAAATCACAGTGCATTCGGCATAACGAACCCCTACACTCTCGAGCACATAATAAAATACAATGCATAACAAGAAAATCCAACCTGGGATCGAGCAGTTCATTCCAAGCATAGAACAACAAATTCCAATCTCCCACGTTGAAAGATTTCAACTCTCCTAAATCAAGATCTTCGGAATTAGTTTATCAATGTCCTATAAATTAACATATTAACAAACTTCTGTAAGACTACTTGGTTAATATCGCTGAATGCTACGCCGACACCCTACACCTACGGGTGAAGAGTGATGACATACCTCCGGAATATTATCATGAAGTCTCTTCTATCGCCGGGGCCCTGCTTATCCGTAACGAAGGGAGATGACGCGTAGACGGACGGCTTACGCGCCGAGGCACGACGAGTCTGTACTTTATCCGGATTCTTTACCTGATTGGTGGAAGAAATACTCTCCTATGACAACCGTATTAAACAATAACACGTCAATATAAAGAAACCGGATTAATCGGGTTTAACAATTAACGAAGTACATCGACGAAACTGAAATGCTGTGTGATCGGACCTTGTTAACGGCGTGGTGTTGCGCAGGTGGCGATGCAGGTATGTCATCGATCCTGTCTTCAATGCGATGCGGCTCCTCGGGTGACACCACCCTCTGTAACACGTCGACTGCCTGTGGCTGTGACAAGAAATCGACGATATCGTTCCCTGCCCCAGGATTGGCTTGCGGCTGTCCCAACAGTAGGGTCATTTTGTCGAGAACAGCCATCACCCTTCTTTCCATTGCTTCCGAGCCTTCATTAGATTTAGGTGAATGCTGCCCGATATCAGGTGTGGGCTGGGAATCGTCGAAGCCCTCGGACTGCAGCAGTGACCCGACTTCGACTACTACCTTCTTCTTGTTAACAGTAGAAGGGCCTGCTTCATTCAGTGGGTCCTGCTGTTCATTGTCCACAATTGGCACAGCTCGGTCCACCTCTGCCGTGGTATTGAAGAATTCAGCACCTGGGGCCGCGACGTCTTCCATCGGCGATTTCTCATTACGTGCGGCTCCACGGGTAGTTATGGCGTCTGCCATGCCACGAACAATGCTCCGGACGTCTCTGACCTCAAGTAACAGTGTGCGTAGTTGCCGCTTTAGGTCATCCATGCCGTGCTCCACAAATCGTACACGGAAATTAACGGCCTTCAGCAATATCAACGTTTGGGGCTTAGCATGTTCCTGAATCATTGTGAACATGATCGGTTGGAGCTTAGTTTATGTTTTACCTTTACGTTCTGTAGCAGCGTCTAAATGTCATCGACCTCATCCGGCACTGCGCGAGCATCAACGTTACCCGTCTGAGGACACCCCTGAACCTGGATATGTACGAATAATATTGCCATTGTTCGAAGCTAGGAGTGGCAACAAGAAAGTACAATAAGCCACATCATACCTTCTCAAGGTAAATGTCGTCCGACATTTTCAAACATGCGTGCAACCGGGCATCATCCCATTCCGCACATAACGGGGCCGTCCGACTAGATATTGAAAGCGGTGATCCTGGTTTACCTTGCAGGCAAAAAATACCTGCAAACATTGTTGTGAAAAACATCTTGACATGACGCAGCGGTAAAAAACGTTGATCGCAAATTTTGCGCGTCCTATGTATTTGGAGGGAAATGCATTATAAACAAAAGTACTTACGATTAGGAGGTGTATGCATCCGCCTATGTAACGCGCGACCTTCTTCAATTTCCACGTCCTCACATAATCTCACAGTGTATCCTACACGTGAGTCGCCCAATCAAAATGCACAATCGATCCCGCGTCACTTGTTGACAGTAGATATCCCCTTGGGATGTCAAACACAGTGCCTGGACAGAGGTAGCACCAGAGGATGAATAGCACCAACTCGGCCTTGAATAGTTCATCCGTCGCTTGCCGATCACGCAACTTCTCCTCGACAGACTTCATTGACATCCGCCCAAGTTTTATGTGCTCCCGTAACTCGGGTCGAACACATTCGAGTGAGCCTTTCATTGGAACGGGAGATCCCATACAAGTGAGACCCAGAATCGCTTCTACGTCTGCTGGTCTCAACTTGTGTTCCACGTCGTCTATAACAATCACTCGTCTCTTTGGGTCGAACATCCTCAAGCAGAGCCTCAACGCTCTGTGGTTCATGTTGTGGCTGGCCATGTGCAGTAGCCCCCCGAACCCAACTTCTCTTACCACGGCCTTCCTATCCTCGTCGAATGAATTGAAAAGCGCCCACAACTTCTTCGGGCTACACCGTGTGAATATGTAATCCTACGACAATACCAAATGGAGTTAGCATAAAACCTTATTGCTCCAACTTCTTCGGACGCAGGACGGATGACCGGGAATTCACCTTCTCAAGACCAGATGATTTGGTCCGTTTACTGGCTGACCGATCCGCCGGATCTTCTCTGAAATCTTCCATCTCTTGGTCTTCACGAATATTGTAGTCCTCCATATCCATGACTGATATACCTAAGCAATCGAGGGTATCAATCAATACTCTAATCCGTCCCGACAGCGAACACACCCACACATAAGCAACAAACATAATAACAAACCCACGCGAACGAAACTACACCAACCCATTCCAATTATCAAAGAATGGGATTAATCCCTGCCCTAATACGCCCAAGCGAATATCCACAATACCCACGGCACCCACAGTGTACGATTAAACCCTAAACACCCAAAGCCACGAGGGAACGACCTTGCCCTAATTACCCACGTCCACGGGAAACCACTTCACCGACTACTTCACCCGCACGAACCCACTACGATCCCGCACCTGACGATACCCACAGCCACCGCCCCGACGGACCAGCACACCCCACGCAACCACGGCCCGACAGATCGGTAAACCCTAATTTACCCCACTAGAAGCCCCATCCATCCCGTACCTCCCCATGAACGTACCTTCGTTGTCTGGCCTGATTTCCTGAAGTAGCATCAAAGGAAGGTAACGCGCTCGGGGAGAACAAACTGAAACGCGAAGAGAAGAATCTGACCTTCCGGGGGAAACTCACCTGGGAATAAGACCAACACTCAGACGAAGTCTTTTGGGGAACGGGGGTTTGTCCAAAATTGTAATTTCACGTTGACGCCGGGTTCGGATTTCGGCTCGGTTTTGTTAGTAATATACTAAAAACGTACACAGTGAAATTAGTTCCGTCAAATATTTTGTGTTTTGTTATTACTAACAATGTACCAACTACAGTTTCAGTAAAATGTACTAATGGATACTGTTTTTGTACTAGTACAGTTAGTACAATGTACTAATGGGTACTGTTTTTTTATACTAGTACAGTTAGTACAATGTATTAATGGGTACTGTTTTTGTACTAGTAATTGTCTGTACAATGTACAAAACTTTTTTAGTACATTTTTAGTACGTTACAGGTGTACTAATTGGTACAAAACAGTAACAGTGATTTTTAGTACAATGTACAAACCATTACTAGTACACCAACAGTACGATTGGTACAATGTACTAAGTGTACTAGTACAAAAACAGTACCATTAGTACAATGTACTAACTGTACTAGTACAAAAGCAGTGTACATTAGTACATTGTACACCTGTGCTAGTAAAAAAACAGTACCCATTAGTACACTTGTAATTACTGACGATGTACTAGCTAAAGTGTTAGTACATTGTACTGCTAGTCACTGTTTTTATACTAGTAATGGTTAGTACATTGTACTAAAAATCACTGTTACTGTTTTATACCAATTAGTACACCTGTAATGTACTAAAAAAGTTTTGTACATTGTACCAACCATTACTAGTACAAAAACAGTGACCATTAGTACATTGTACTAACTGTACTAGTACAAAAACAGTTAGTACATCGTACAAAAACAGTTACTAACGATGTAGTTAGTACATCGTTAGTAATAACAACTGTACTAATTGGTGTTAGTACATTGTAGTAAATTAGGGTCGGAATTAGTACAATGCGGGGGGACGTCCCACGCACGGGACGTTAGCCGCTCCCCATTAAATCAAAGAGCTTCCTGGGCTCCATCGCTGGAGACAACGGTTTGGACACCAAGCGACGGAGATAAACGCCAAGCGACGTACTTGTTTATGCTCATTGAGGAACTAAAGATATTACACAAATTACAGACATGTCCTACTCGTACACGGCACAACTTTCTATATCTGTGGACCTTGGAACTAGGGCGAGGATGTTTTGAAAAATCATATCTTTGTCCTAGCAAGGCAGTGACGGAGCTCCCGAAAGTGTAGCAAGAGAATGTCAGTTTAGTCAGACACCCAACTGTAGGCTACACGTGGCTTCACCTTAGGCACCCCTCGTCCGGATGAGATCTTTGACCGGGCGGCGGAGAGATGCCATGAGAGCCATTGAAGGTTATAGACATAAGCTATGGGGCTTCAGCACAACAACAACACGATCTTTAGTTGGGCGGTCCTGGAGTGTCTTGCGGCATCATTGGGTCGTCCTCCCAGATGGGGAAGATGACCAGTATGTGTAAGAAGACTTAGGCATGAGTATCCTCTTTTGAGGGGGCTATATGTTTGACAACAAATATTTTAAGCCAAATGCCTAGCCTTGGAACGGATCGAGCCACGAGTCCAAGATTGGCCTAAGTAAGACTATTGAGAAAAGCTCAAATTACCTTTAGATTAGCCACGGGGAAAGGCCCATACGTCACAAAGACCTTCGTCTAGACGAGCAGACCAAGCGACAACTAAAGATCAGGCAAATGACAAACCAGAAGGACATCGGGTGAGGCGGGACTTTCGAGGGACACAAAGTGCCAAGCGATGGATAGTCAGCAGCGCCTATCCATGGAAAGACTTAGAAAAGGATACAAAATATTTTGCTTGATTCGGAAGAAAGGATCGAATGATCATATATGGGAAGGATATAATACAAGACGGATCGGAAGGCTGCTTAGGGAAGACAATATTCCACTGCCAAATTTATATTAGGGCAGAGCCCTATAAAATAGGCTCTCCCGCATGACATCAAACATATAAAAACACATCAAACACATCAAAGGCAAACAACTCTTAGTTTAACCAGCATCCTCCTATTTTGTAATAAATCTTAGTCGATCCCTAATCTTTGCTCTTAGTTTAACCAGCTTCCTCCTATTTTGTTATCTGCAAACAGCTTCCTTCATGACATTTGTAAGTACTCTTGCTTAAGCTTCCCATTGTATTTCTTTTTAAAACACTGACCACAATTAATATGTTTCGTGTCATAAGTGTGACGTGCCTCAACGAGATTGTTTTTAGAAATATCGCACACAAGACACAACATGTTTAACTAGTCAAGTCAAAATATTAAATCAGATAACTTGTTTAATAAACTTGTTATGCAAGTTAATTTGTGGAAAAACTTTTAAAAAGTAAATATTTTTCTTTATAAATCAATTAATTTTTAAATCCCAAATTAAACAAATTATCACATATAATAACTCCAAAATAGTGAAAACATAATATGCTTGCAAAGCTTTTAAAAGAATAACTTATGTGATAATGTTATCAATAGATAAAATTAGTACATCAATTAAATCTTGAGAAGACTTAATTAATTCTCACCGAAAATAATAAACACTAAATTAAGTAAATTATAGTTAACGCAAATATTTAATTTATATTACTAATAGCCTATATCTTTCATAAAATCAATTCATTTAGAATAAAAGATCTAATATAAATTAACATATAGTTTAAAATGAAATGAAATTATTATTATATATTAAATACGTTATACAGGTTCTTAAACATTTCTAAATTGAATATCCAAATCCTGACACATTTTTGTTTTATCATGTTGTTTCGTGTCTCGACTTCTTTAAACAAAAGACATATTTATCTAAACTGGATGGCTTTAAATCGTGTTGTGTTGAGACCCGGTCTGAAATTGCTAACTTAACCTCCATTATACTAGGAGGGCACTGAAAGAATCCTTATCGTGACTATCATCAATTCCTTTTGCAATTTCAGATTTAGCTCATCGAACATCTCCACTACTGGGGACTTGCAATCAAGAGGCTCCCCAAAATATAAAATGAGCTGAAGTGCGTAAAAGTAGACATGGAGATGGATATACCTATTTCTCCCAATACGCCTACATCATGTGACGAGGTACAAAAAAATCATTGCATTTGAAAACCAACATAAGCGCATTAGTTCATTACATGATATTCTAATTTATCTTAAAATTTCTCCAACCTTTTTATAACCTTCTAGACCATGCCAACACTTAACCTGGATGGTCAAGCAAGCAACAACATCCTAATAAAACTTTCCCTTTTTATCCCAACATAAGCCGACCATTCACCATTCTAAACCACCTTTGAAACCTCCAACTACCTCATCAACCCTGTTGGGACGGTTTTGACGATGAACCGGACCCTCTGTACTACAGAAGGTCGAACATTCTATTCTACAGAAGCTTCTTATGTTAAGGGCTTTATGTAAGAATTATTCTTGTAATTAAATGATTAGTTATCAATTATTTAATTACGAAATATACATTATCTGATTAAGATATTCGTCTAATTAGATTACCATGATTTGATTTCCACATAATCATATTGGAGATAATATTTCTTATAGAAGGAAATAAGATCTCTATTTATGGAAAGGTTCTACAAGTTGGTCTACAGGCTTCTGTAAGCTCTTACGACCTCTATATAACCATTATTTGGATACCTATCACCACCACCTGTCCAGATACATTCTCACGTGTGTCTTTATTAGGATAGAACGAACATTTACCCCAATGGAAACAAATCTTCGATTGTTTCCATCTATAGAAGGCTATCGAGCAGAACCTTCTGCGATACCTTCTGTCTGCATTATTTAGGGAAATAATCATATTCCTATTTTATTTTGATATGATCATCTCCATTGCTGAATGCATGCACGTGTATTTCATTCTGTTTATTATGTAAACTAACTTTTAATTTTTTATTTTGCAGATTACGTTTTTATATTTTCCCTTTTGTATTTTACTCTTTGAACCGTGTATATAAATAGCCATGCTCTCTCCCATTGAAAATAGACTTTTGGAATAAACATTATTCCATCTCATTCTGTCCAGAGAGAGCGTGAGCTTCAATTGCTTCAATTGTTTTAGTTCTTTAACTCTTTTGTTCGTTTGAGTTAGCCACACGAGGAGCACACGACGGACGGCTGCATCGTTGGTGAAGCCTTCTGGGAAAGTGACTCGGGGGCTCGAGGGACTCGGTTGGAAGCTGCAGGAGACGTTGTTAGAAGCGTGTCGACGTGGGCAATGTGCAGTGGGCCGGAGAGAAGGGCTGAACCTCGGGAGCACAGAAGGTGAGGGACTAACCAGCTTCTGTTGTGTAGTGTTCTGTGTGCAGGAGAAGCCTTGAGCGAGGGCGTTGTGTTTGCTTGAAGCCTTGAGCGAGGGCGTTGTGTTTGCTTGAAGCATTGAGCGAGGGCGTTGTGTTTGCTTGAAGCCTTGAGCGAGGGCGTTGTGTTTGCTTGAAGCCTTGAGCGAGGGCGTTGTGTTTGCTCGGAGAAGCCTTGGGCAAGGGCGTTGTGTTTGCTCGGAGAAGCCTTGGGCAAGGGCGTTGTGTTTGCTTAGCCGTAGTCTCGAGGGACCACGCAAGGGAGCCTTGGGCAAGGGCATTGTGTTTGCTCAGTCGAGATCTTAAGGGATCGCGCAATTTGGTTACCTTTGTTAGTCACACTTAAGTGTGCAACTCTCTGTAGCACAGAACTCTATAGTCTGTAAATACATTTTCTTTGTCACTTTTGCTACAGAACCTTACGGTCTGTTCAGTATAATGTCGACAAATCTTAGTACAGAATCATTCAGATCTGTGCTTCTCAATTAAGTCATTTCCTTACAGAACCTTCTGTTGTGGATTGACATTCTTGGTACAGAACCTTACGGTCTGTGCTATACCTTCTGTGATACAGAATCCTTGGATCTGTTCTATAGAAGGTTGACGCTTCTAGTACAGAATCTCTTGATCTGTGCTATAGAAGGTTAACACATCCGACACAGAACCTTCTGGTCAGTGTTGTGCTTTAACTTCTTCGACACAGAACCCTCTGGTCTGTGTTGTGCCTAACGTTCTACGATACAAAACCTTCTGGTCTGTATTTAACCTAAGTTACTATAGTACAGAACCTTCAGGTTCGTGCTTCGTAACATGCCTCTACGGTACAGAACCTTCTGGTCTGTGCTCTGCCACTCAAGTCTCTATTGTACAGAACCTACGGGTCTGGTTGTAGTTGCTATCACTTGTGTAATTTGTACTGAGATATATTTGAGTGGAAACCATCCAAATATCTGGGTGAAGAGTGGATGTAAGCTATTTGCTGAACCACTATAAAAATACTTGTGTCCAATCAGACAAATTGCGAACACACTTGAACGTTCTGTTGTACAGAAACCTAGCTACGGTTCTGTTTAACATAAGCTTTCTTCCGCTGCGGGGTAAAACGAAAGTTTGTTTTGTCTGATCCATGATTCAATGAATCTTGACGAGTGACGTGAATGGGTATCCAAAGAATGATTCTTATTAGATAGTATGACCCACAGAAGGTCACGAGCAATGTTCCATAACCTTCCATAAATAAGAAATATTATTTCCTTTATTAGTTAATCTATTTTCTTTCGTAACAAAATTATTATTTTTTATCATATTAATATATTAATCAATGAGGATAATTTTTATGGAATATTCCCTTTTAATTTTCATAATTATTTATTAACTAAATAATTTTGTAAAAAAAATATTTCCTTAAAAAAGTTCTCATTATGTATAGCTTTTGGCTTCTATCCTGTAAAAGGTGAAGCTTCTTATGGCTCATCATTTTTCTTTATAAACACATCAGACCATTATTTTCCTTGCAAATAAAATGGGTGCTACATATGGAGAAATACTCAAGCAAACGAATCTTTTATCCAACAATTCTTGAAGTTACAATTTCGAATCTTTTAATTCAGCAAGCCCCATTCGAGAGTGCACTTTTGAAATATGTATTGTACCTGACAATGCTTCCATAGAGAATTCCACGTCCCGGATCAATTACAACCGTGACAACATTTTATGGAACACATCCTTGAATTACACCACGGAATATCTTTCAAACTCATGAATGTCCTGTCCTTTATTGATCTCCACCACAAGGAACACCGCGCGACCCTTGCTATAAACAAGTCGCGGTTGGTACCTCGACATCATCATCGCCTTTCCGCTACCTTTGTGACATGTGTATGCTCGAGATGTTGGGCAAGACACCTCACGCAAAAATTCTTTCTTTTCACAATCCCGTTGGGAACAACATGCACTCAACCAATGCATGCCAAAGATCATCTCAAAGTCACTTATCTGATACACAATCTAATCAGCCATAATACGCACATTCACAAAAACAATCTCACATTGTTGGCACATTTCATTCACAATCTTATGTTCCTTCCCTAATAATAACATATTCATCGCATGCTTAGTCCTTAATACTATGGAATTCATATGATAGACACAGTTTGTACCTACAAAGCAATAAGTAGCACCGGTGTCACGTCTTTTAGCTATTCACGAGAAATGTACTGAAAATCTCTTGTTTATATGCATTTACATCCTCTTGCATGACATAATTCATTCGCAAACCCATTGGAGAGCGATTAAAAAATTTGTGTCATTAAGGAGGTCATAGACACCCTCGATCCCATTATCGAATGCGGAGCACTCCAAATCATCATGATTCCTTGTGGGAAATTCCAACGAATATGACCTAACTATCCACATTGGAAACATAAAATATGCCCAGTTAAAAACAATTTTTTCCAATGGTTCTACCCATAATGATCACAACGCAGGGGTCCAACAACATTTATTCCTCAACAACCTCCCTCTAGAAAGAAGACATACGTTCATGTCCATGTGGAGACATCAAAACATTAGTTCTCGATTTCTTTTTTAGCCCCTCTAATTGGCGTCACTTATAGAACATCAATTGCTAATGAAACCCAGTTGTCATAGAACTTTCAAAGGCATCAAAGTATCATTCTCATGGAATCCGTTTTCGGTCTGTTGGGCTCGCATATACACTTCAACATAAATCGTCAGCATAAACGAAGTAATATGAGCTTTGATTGGCGGATTCGACTTTTTCTCAAACTTCCTCACCCTCCACTCGAGATTCTTGGATGGTTATAACAAGATATCTTCAAGAATCGGCTTTCTCATACTTGTTAACCATCATATTCCTATGGATCAAAAAGTCAAAAACTCGCACTTTATTCTTCCACATGGTGAACGAAAAATATGTTACAAGAATATTTGAAATACTACCGATATAGTCCTGCGGTGAAACTTGTTCATTAATTTTTATGGCCTTCCACCATGCATCTGCCTCTCATTCGTTTTGGCTTTGAAAAATGTAAGTTCGGAAGCATGTGGGATGCACAAGTTTGGGTAACTTGGGTGCGGTGTTCCTCCTTATGCACAGGAACTAATTCCAACGAAACGGAGCATGAATAACTCTTGTTTTGAATAGTTTGGGAAACATTTAGGGATCGTTTTGGCTTCGAAAAAAGTAAGTTCAGAAGCACGAATGTTCGGAGCATGCGGGAAGCACAAGTTTGCGTAACTTGGGTGCGGTGTTCCTCCTTATGCACATGAACTAATTCCAACGAAACGGAGCATGAATAACTCCTGTTTTGAATAGTTTGGGACACATTTGGGGATCGTTTTGGCTTCAATATTGTAAGTTTGGAAGCACGAAAGTTCGGAGCATGCGGGATGCACAAGTTTGCGTAACTTGTGCGCAGGGCTCCTCATTGTGCAGACGAACTAATTCCAACGAAACGGAGCATGAATAACTCTTGTTTTGAATAGTTTGGTAAACATTTGGGGATCGTTTTGGCTTCGAAAAATGTAAGTTCGGAAGCACGAAAGTTCGGAGCATGCGGGATGCACAAGTTTGCGTAACTTGGGAGCGGTGTTCCTCGTTGTGCAAAGGAACTAATTCCAACGAAACGGACTATGAATAACTCTTATTTTGAATAGTTTGAGAAACATTTGGGGATCGTTTTGGCTTCAAAAAATGTAAGTAAGAAGCACGAAAGTTCGGAGCATGCGGGATCCACAAGTTTGCGTAACTTGGGTGCGGTGTTCCTCCTCATGCACAGGAACTAATTCCAACGAAACGGGACATGAATAACTCTTCTTTTGAATAGTTTGGGATACATTTGGGGATCGTTTTGGCTTCGAAAAATGTAAGTTCGGAAGCACGAAAGTTCGGAGCAGGCGGGATGCACAAGTTTGCGTAACTTGTGCACGGGGTTCCTCATTGTGCAGATGAACTAATTCCAACGAAACGGACCATGAATAACTCTTGTTTTGAATAGTTTGGGAAATATTTGGGGATCATTTTGGCTTCGAAAAATGTAAGTTCGGAAGCACGAAAGTTCGGAGCATGCGGGATGCACAAGTTTGCGTAACTTGTACGCGGGGTTCCTCATTGTGCACATGAACTAATTCCAACGAAATGGACCATGAATAACTCTTGTTTTGAATAGTTTGGGAAACATTTGGGGATCTTTTTGGCTTCGAAAACGAACTATGAATAACTCTTGTTTTGAATAGTTTGGAAAATATTTGGGGATCGTTTTGGCTTCGAAAAATGTAAGTTCGATGTTCGGAGCATGCGGGATGCACTAGTTTGCGTAACTTGGGTGCTCCTAATGCACATGAACAAATTCCTACGAAACGGAGCATGAATAACTCTTATTTTGAATAGTTTGGGAATCATTTGGGGATCGTTTTGGCTTCAAAAATTGTAAGTTCGGAAGCACGAAAGTTCGGAGCATGGGGGATGCACAAGTTTGCGTAACTTGTGTGCGGGGTTCCTCGTTCTGCAAAGGAACTAATTCCAACTAAACGGACCATGAATAACTCTTATTTTGAATAGTTTGAGAAATATTTTGGGATAGTTTTTGCTTCGGAAAATATAAGTTCGGAAGCACGAAAGTTCGGAGCATGCGGGATGCACAAGTTTGCGTAACTTGTGTACGGGGTTCCTCGTTGTGCAAAGGAACTAATTCCAACGTATCGGACCATGAATAACTCTTGTTTTGAATAGTTTGAGAAACATTTCGGGATCGTTTTGGCTTCGAAAAATTTAAGTTCGGAAGCACGAATGTTCGGAGCATGCGGGATGCACAAGTTTGCGTAACTTGGGTGCGGTGTTCCTCCTAATTATGCACATGAACTAATTCCAATGAAACGGAGCATGAATAACTCTTGTTTGGAATAGTTTGGAAAACATTTGGGGATCGTTTTGGCTTCGAAAAATGTATGTTTGGAAGCACGAAAGTTTGGAGCATGCGGGATGCACAAGTTTGCGTAACTAGTGCGCGGGGTTCCTCATTGTACACATGAACTAATTCCAACGAAACGGAGCATGAATAACTCTTGCTTAGAATAGTTTGGGAAATATTTGGGGATCGTTTTGGCTTCGAAAAATGTAAGTTCGGAATCACGAAAGTTCGGAGCATGCGGGATGCACAAGTTTGCGTAACTTGGGTGCGGTGTTCCTCGTTGTGCAAAGGAACTAATTCCAACGAAACGGACCATGAATAACTCTTGTTTTGAATAGTTTGAGAAACATTTCGGGATCGTTTTGGCTTC
The DNA here is from genome assembly GCA_029817715.1 of Melastoma dodecandrum. Lineage (NCBI taxonomy): Eukaryota > Viridiplantae > Streptophyta > Magnoliopsida > Myrtales > Melastomataceae > Melastoma > Melastoma dodecandrum. The sequence continues at coordinate 2,435,886 of JARUPY010000434.1, forward strand.
GAAAAATTTAAGTTCGGAAGCATGAATGTTCGGAGCATGCGGGATGCACAAGTTTGCGTAACTTGGGTGCGGTGTTCCTCCTAATTATGCACAGGAACTAATTCCAACGAAACGGAGCATGAATAACTCTTGTTTTGAATAGTTTGGAAAATATTTGGGGATCGTTTTGGCTTCGAAAAATGTAAGTTCGGAAGCACGAAAGTTGGGAGCATGCGGGATGCACAAGTTTTCGTAACTTGTGCGCGGGGTTCCTCATTGTGCACATGAACTAATTCCAACGAAACAGACCATGAATAACTCTTGTTTATAATAGTTTGGGAAACATTTGGGGATCGTTTTGGCTTCGAAAAATGTAAGTTCGGAAGCACGAAAGTTCGGAGCATGCGGGATGCACAAGTTTGCGTAACTTGGGAGCGGTGTTCCTCGTTGTGCAAAGGAACTAATTCCAACGAAACGGACCATGAATAACTCTTGTTTTGAATAGTTTGGGAAATATTTGGGGATCATTTTGGCTTCGAAAAATGTAAGTTCGGAAGCATGAAAGTTCGGAGCATGCGGGATGCACAAGTTTGCGTAACTTGTACGCGGGGTTCCTCATTGTGCACATGAACTAATTCCAACGAAATGGACCATGAATAACTCTTGTTTTGAATAGTTTGGGAAACATTTGGGGATCTTTTTGGCTTCAAAAACGAACTATGAATAACTCTTGTTTTGAATAGTTTTGAAAATATTTGGGGATCGTTTTGGCTTCGAAAAATGTAAGTTCGATGTTCGGAGCATGCGGGATGCACTAGTTTGCGTAACTTGGGTGGTCCTAATGCACATGAACAAATTCCTACGAAACGGAGCATGAATAACTCTTATTTTGAATAGTTTGGGAATCATTTGGGGATCGTTTTGGCTTCAAAAATTTTAAGTTCGGAAGCACGAAAGTTCGGAGCATGGGGGATGCACAAGTTTGCGTAACTTGTGTGCGGGGTTCCTCGTTCTGCAAAGGAACTATTTCCAACGAAACGGACCATGAATAACTCTTATTTTGAATAGTTTGAGAAACATTTTGGGATAGTTTTTGCTTCGGAAAATATAAGTTCGGAAGCACGAAAGTTCGGAGCATGCGGGATGCACAAGTTTGCGTAACTTGTGTACGGGGTTCCTCGTTGTGCAAAGGAACTAATTCCAACGAATCGGACCATGAATAACTCTTGTTTTGAATAGTTTGAGAAGCATTTCGGGATCGTTTTGGCTTCGAAAAATTTAAGTTCGGAAGCACGAATGTTCGGAGCATGCGGGATGCACAAGTTTGCGTAACTTGGGTGCGGTGTTCCTCCTAATTATGCACAGGAACTAATTCCAACGAAACGGAGCGTGAATAACTCTTGTTTGGAATAGTTTGGAAAACATTTGGGGATCGTTTTGGCTTCGAAAAATGTATGTTTGGAAGCACGAAAGTTTGGAGCATGAGGGATGCACAAGTTTGCGTAACTAGTGCGCGGGGTTCCTCATTGTACACATGAACTAATTCCAACGAAACTGACCATGAATAACTCTTGTTTAGAATAGTTTGGGAAACATTTGGGGATCGTTTTGGCTTCGAAAAATGTAAGTTCGGAATCACGAAAGTTCGGAGCATGCGGGATGCACAAGTTTGCGTAACTTGGGTGCGGTGTTCCTCGTTGTGCAAAGGAACTAATTCCAACGAAACGGACCATGAATAACTCTTGTTTTGAATAGTTTGAGAAACATTTCGGGATCATTTTGGCTTCGAAAAATTTAAGTTCGGAAGCACGAATGTTCGGAGCATGCGGGATGCACAAGTTTGCGTAACTTGGGTGCGGTGTTCCTCTTAATTATGCACAGGAACTAATTCTAACGAAACGGAGCATGAATAACTCTTGTTTTGAATAGTTTGGAAAATATTTGGGGATCGTTTTGGCTTCGAAAAATGTATGTTCGGAAGCACGAAAGTTGGGAGCATGCGGGATGCACAAGTTTTCCTAACTTGTGCGCGGGGTTCCTCATTGTGCACATGAACTAATTCCAACGAAACGGACCATGAATAACTCTTGTTTATAATAGTTTGGGAAACATTTGGGGATCGTTTTGGCTTCGAAAAATGTATGTACGGAAGCACGAAAGTTCGGAGCATGCGGGATGCACAAGTTTGCGTAACTTGGGAGCGGTGTTCCTCGTTGTGCAAAGGAACTAATTCCAACGAAATGGACTATGAATAACTCTTATTTTGAATAGTTTGAGAAACATTTGGGGATCGTTTTGGCTTCAAAAAATGTAAGTAAGAAGCCCGAAAGTTCGGAGCATGCGGGATCCACAAGTTTGCGTAACTTGGGTGCGGTGTTCCTCCTCATGCACAGGAACTAATTCCAACGAAACGGGACATGAATAACTCTTCTTTTGAATAGTTTGGGATACATTTGGGGATCGTTTTGGCTTCCAAAAATATAAGTTCGGAAGCACGAAAGTTCGGAGCATGCGGGAAGCACAAGTTGGCGTAACTTTGGTGCGGTGTTCCCTTATTATGCACAGGAACTAACTCCACTGAAACGGAGCATGAATAACTCTTGTTTTGAATAGTTTGGGAAACATTTGGGGATCGTTTTGGCTTCGAAAAATGTAAGTTCGGAAGCACGAAAGTTCGGAGCATGCGGGATGCACAAGTTTTCGTAACTTGTGCGCGGGGTTCCTCATTGTGCATATGAACTAATTCCAACGAAACGGACCATGAATAACTCTTGTTTATAGTAGTTTGGAAAACATTTGGGGATCGTTTTGGCTTCGAAAAATGTATGTTCGGAAGCACGAAAGTTCGGACCATGCGGGATGCACAAGTTTGCGTAACTTGGGAGCGGTGTTCCTCGTTGTGCAAAGGAACTAATTCCAACGAAATGGACTATGAATAACTCTTATTTTGAATAGTTTGAGAAACATTTGGGGATCGTTTTGGCTTCAAAAAATGTAAGTAAGAAGCACGAAAGTTCGGAGCATGCGGGATCCACAAGTTTGCGTAACTTGGGTGCGGTGTTCCTCCTCATGCACAGGAACTAATTCCAACGAAACGGGACATGAATAACTCTTCTTTTGAATAGTTTGGGATACATTTGGGGATCGTTTTGGCTTCCAAAAATATAAGTTCGGAAGCACGAAAGTTCGGAGCATGCGGGATGCACAAGTTGGCGTAACTTTGGTGCGGTGTTCCCTTATTATGCACAGGAACTAACTCCACTGAAACGGAGCATGAATAACTCTTGTTTTGAATAGTTTGGGAAACATTTGGGGATCGTTTTGGCTTCGAAAAATGTAAGTTCGGAAGCACGAAAGTTCGGAGCATGCGGGATGCACAAGTTTTCGTAACTTGTGCGCGGGGTTCCTCATTGTGCATATGAACTAATTCCAACGAAACGGACCATGAATAACTCTTGTTTATAATAGTTTGGAAAACATTTGGGGATCGTTTTGGCTTCGAAAAATGTATGTTCGGAAGCACGAAAGTTCGGACCATGCGGGATGCACAAGTTTGCGTAACTTGGGAGCGGTGTTCCTCGTTGTGCAAAGGAACTAATTCCAACGAAATGGACTATGAATAACTCTTATTTTGAATAGTTTGAGAAACATTTGGGGATCGTTTTGGCTTCAAAAAATGTAAGTAAGAAGCACGAAAGTTCGGAGCATGCGGGATCCACAAGTTTGCGTAACTTGGGTGCGGTGTTCCTCCTCATGCACAGGAACTAATTCCAACGAAACGGGAGTTGAATAACTCTTCTTTTGAATAGTTTGGGATACATTTGGGGATCGTTTTGGCTTCGAAAAATGTAAGTTCCGAAGCACGAAAGTTCGGAGCAGGCGGGATGCAGAAGTTTGCGTAACTTGTGCGCGGGGTTCCTCATTGTGCACATGAACTAATTCCAACGAAACGGACCATGAATAACTCTTGTTTTGAATAGTTTGGGAAATATTTGGGGATCATTTTGGCTTCGAAAAATGTAAGTTTGGAAGCACGAAAGTACAGAGCATGCGGGATGCACATGTTTGCGTACCTTGTACGCGGGGTTCCTCATTGTGCACATGAACTAATTCCAACGAAACGGACCATGAATAAGTCTTGTTTTGAATAGTTTGGGAAACATTTGGGGATCTTTTTGGCTTCGAAAACGAACTATGAATAACACTTGTTTTGAATAGTTTGGAAAACATTTGGGGATCGTTTTGGCTTCGAAAAATGTAAGTTCGATGTTCGGAGCATGCGGGATGCACTAGTTTGCGTAACTTGGGTGCTCCTAATGCACATGAACAAATTCCTACGAAACGGAGCATGAATAACTCTTATTTTGAATAGTTTAGGAATCATTTGGGGATCGTTTTGGCTTCAAAAATTGTAAGTTCGGAAGCACGAAAGTTCGGAGCATGGGGGATGCACAAGTTTGCGTAACTTGTGTGCGGGGTTCCTCGTTCTGCAAAGGAACTAATTCCAACGAAACGGACCATGAATAACTCTTATTTTGAATAGTTTGAGAAACATTTTGGGATAGTTTTTGCTTCGAAAAATATAAGTTCGGAAGCACGAAAGTTTCGGAGCATGCGGGATGCACAAGTTTGCGTAACTTGTGTACGGGGTTCCTCGTTGTGCAAAGGAACTAATTCCAACGAATCGGACCATGAATAACTCTTGTTTTGAATAGTTTGAAAAACATTTCGGGTTCGTTTTGGCTTCGAAAAATTTAAGTTCGGAAGCACGAATGTTCGGAGCATGCGGGATGCACAAGTTTGCGTAACTTGGGTGCGGTGTTCCTCCTAATTATGCACAGGAACTAATTCCAACGAAACGGAGCATGAATAACTCTTGTTTGGAATAGTTTGGAAAAAATTTGGGGATCGTTTTGGCTTCGAAAAATGTAAGTTTGGAAGCACGAAAGTTGGGAGCATGCGGGATGCACAAGTTTGCGTAACAAGTGCGCGGGGTTCCTCATTGTACACATGAACTAATTCCAATGAAACTGACCATGAATAACTCTTGTTTAGAATAGTTTAGGAAACATTTGGCGATCGTTTTGGCTTCGAAAAATGTAAGTTCGGAAGCACGAAAGTTCGGAGCATGCGGGATGCACAAGTCTGCGTAACTTGGGTGCGGTGTTCCTCGTTGTGCAAAGGAACTAATTCCAACGAAACGGACCATGAATAACTCTTGTTTTGCATAGTTTGAGAAACATTTCGGGATCGGTTTGGCTTCGAAAAATTTAAGTTCGGAAGCACGAATGTTCGGAGCATGCGGGATGCACAAGTTTCCGTAACTTGGGTGCGGTGTTCCTCCTAATTATGCACAGGAACTAATTCCAACGAAACGGAGCATGAATAACTCTTGTTTTGAATAGTTTGGAAAATATTTGGGGATCGTTTTGGCTTCGAAAAATGTAAGTTCGGAAGCACGAAAGTTGGGAGCATGCGGGATGCACAAGTTTTCCTAACTTGTGCGCGGGGTTCCTCATTGTGCACATGAACTAATTCCAACGAAACGGACCATGAATAACTCTTGTTTATAATAGTTTGGGAAACATTTGGGGATCGTTTTGGCTTCGAAAAATGTAAGTTCGGAAGCACGATAGTTCGGAGCATGCGTGATGCACAAGTTTGCGTAACTTGGGTGCGGTGTTCCTCGTTGTGCTAAGGAACTAATTCCAACGAAACGGACTATGAATAACCCTTGCTTTGAATAGTTTGGGAAACATTTGGGGATTGTTTTGGCTTCGAAAAATGTAAGTTCGGAAGCACGAAATTTCGGAGCATGCGGGATGCACAAGTTTGCGTAACTAGGGTGCGGTGTTCCTCCTTATGCATAGGAACTAATTCCAACGAAACGGACCAAGAATAACTCATGTTTTGAATAGTTTGGGAAACATTTGGGGATCGTTTTGGCTTCGAAAAACATAAATTCGGACGAACGAAAGTTCGTAGCATGCGGGATGCACAAGTTTGCGTAACTTGTGTGCGGGGTTCCTCGTTTTGCAAATGAACTAATTCCAACGAAACGGATCTTGTATAACTCTTGTTTTGAATAGGTTGGGAAACATTTGGGGATCTTTTTGGCTTCGAAAAATGTAAATTCAGAAGCACGAAAGTTCGGAGCATGCAGAATGCACAAGTTTGCGTAATTTGTGTGCGGGGATCCTCGTTGGGCAAAGGATCTAATTCCAACGACACGGACCATGAATAACTCTTGTTTTGAATAGTTTGGGAAGCATTTGGGGATCGTTTTGGCTTCGAAAATTGCATGTTCGTAAGCACGAAAGTTCGGAGCATACGGGATGCACAAGTTTGCGTAACTTGTGTGCGGGGTTCCTCGTTGTGCAAAGGAACTAATTCCAACGAAACGGGCCATCAATAACTCTTGTTTTGAATAGTTTGGGAAACATTTGGGGATCGTTTTGGCTTCGAAAAATGCAAGTTCGGACTCACGAAAGTTCGTAGCATGCGGGATGCACAAGTTTGCGTAACTTGTGTGCAAGGTTCCTCGTTGTGCAAATGAACTAATTCCAACGAAACGGACCATGAATAACTCTTGTCTTGAATAGTTTGGGAAACATTTGGGGATCATTTTGGCTTCGAAAAATGTAAGTTCGGAAGCACGAATGTTCGGAGCATGCGGGATGCACAAGTTTGCGTAACTTGGGAGCGGTGTTCCTCCTTATTATGCACTGGAACTAATTCCAACGAAATGGGGCACGAATAACTCTTGTTGTAAATAGTTTGGAAAACATTTGGGGATCGTTTTGGCTTCGAAAAATGTAAGTTCGGAAGCACAAAAGTTCGGACCATGCGGGAAGCACAAGTTTGCGTAACTTGTGCGCGGGGTTGCTCATTGTACACAGGAACTAATTCCAACGATACGGACAATGAATAACTCTTATTTTAACTAGTTTGGGAAACATTTGGGGATCGTTTTAGCTTCGGAAGCACGAATGTTCGGAGTATGCGGGATGCACAAGTTTGCATAACTTGTGCACGGGGTCCTCATTGTGCACATGAACTAATTCCAACGAAACGGACCACGAATAACTCTTGTTTTGAATAGTTTGGGTAATATTTGGGGATCGTTTTGGCTTCGAAAAATGCAAGCTCGGAAGCATAAACGTTCGGAGCATGCGGGATGCACAAGTTTGCGTAACTTGTGCGCGGGGTTCCTCATTGTGCACATGAACTAATTCCAACGAAACGGACCATGAATAACTCTTGATTTGAATAGTTTGGGAAACATTTGGGGATCGTTTTGGCTTCGAAATACGGAAGCACGAAAGTTCGGAGCATGCGGGATGCACAAGTTTGCATAACTTGTGCGCGGGGTTCCTCATTGTGCACATGAACTAATTCCAACGAAACGGACCATGAATAACTCTTGTTTTGAATAGTGTTGAAAACATTTGGGGATCATTTTGGCATCGAAAAATGTAAGTTCCGAAGCACGAAAGTTCGGAGCAAGCGGGTAGCACAAGTTTGCGCAACTTGTATGCGGGGTTCCTCGTTGTGCAAAGCAACTAATTCCAACGAAACGGACCAAGAATAACTCATGTTTTGAATAGTTTGGGAAACATTTGGGGATCGTTTTGGCTTCGAAAAATGCAAGTTGGGAAGGACGAAAGTTCGGAGCATGTGGGATGCAGAAGTTTGCATAACTTGTGCGGGGTTCCCCATTGTGCACATGAGCTAATTCCAACGAAACGGACCATGAATAACTATTGTTTTGAATAGTTTGGGAAATATTTGGGGATCGTTTTGGCATCGAAAAATGTAAGTTCGGAAGCTCGAAAGTTCGGAGCATGCCGGAAGCACAAGTTTGCGTAACTTGTATGCGGGGTTCCTCGTTGTGCAAAGGAACTAATTCCAACGAAACGGACCAAGAATAACTCTTGTTTTGAATAGTTTGGGAAACATTTGGGGATCGTTTTGGCTTCGAAAAATGTATGTTCGGAAGGACGAATGTTCGGAGCATGCGGGATGCACAGGTTTGCGTAACTTGTGTGCGGGGTTCCTCGTTGTGCATAGGAACTAATTCCAACGAAACGGACCATAAAGAACTCTTGTTTTGAATTGTTTGGGTAACATTTTGGGATCGTTTTGGCTTCGAAAAATGTAATCTCGGAAGCATGAAAGTTCGGAGCATGGGGGATGCACAAGTTTGCGTAACTTGTGCACGGGGTTTCTCATTGTGCACATGAACTAATTCCAACGAAACGGACCATGAATAACTCTTGTTTTGAATAGTTTAAGGAACATTTGGGGATCGTTTTGGCATCGAAAAATGTAAGTTCGGAAGCACGAAAGTTCGGAGCATGCGGGATGCACAAGTTCGCGTAACTTGTGTGCGGGGTTCCTCGTTGTGTAAAGGAACTAATTCTAAGGAAACGGACCATGAATAACTCTTGTTTTGAATAGTTTGGAAAGCCTTTGGGGATCGTTTTGGCATCGAAAAATGTAAGTTCGGATGCACGAATGTTCGGAGCATGCGGGATGCACAAGTTTGCGTAACTTGGGTGCGGGGTTCCTAGTTGTGCATAGGAACTAATTCCAACGAAACGGAGCATGAATAACTCTTGTTTTGAATAGTTTGGGAAACATTTGGGGATCGTTTTGGCTTCCAAAAATATAAGTTCGGAAGCACGAAAGTTCGGAGCATGCGGGAAGCACAAGTTTGCGTAACTTCGGTGCGGTGTTCCCTTATTATGCACAGGAACTAACTCCACTGAAACGAAGCATGAATAACTCTTGTTTTGAGTAGTTTGGGAAACATTTGGGGATCGTTTTGGCTTCGAAAAATGTAAGTTCGGAAGCACGAAAGTTCGGAGCATGCGGGATGCACAAGTTTGCGTAACTTGTGCGCGGGGTTCCTCATTGTGCACATGAACTAATTCCAACAAAACGGACCATGAATAACTCTTGTTTTGAATAGTTTGGGAAACATTTGGGGATCGTTTTGGCTTCGAAAAATGCAAGTTCGGAGCATGCGGGATGCACAAGTTTGCATAACTTGTGCGCGGGGTTCCTCATTGTGCACATGAACTAATTCCAACGAAACGGACCATGAATAACTCTTGTTTTGAATAGTTTGGAAAACATTTGGGGATCGTTTCGGCGTCAAAAAATGTAAGTTCGGACGCACAAAAGTTCAGAGCATTCAGGATGCACAAGTTTGCGTAACTTGTGCACGGGGTTCCACGTTGTGCACATGAACAAATTCCAATGAAACGGACCATGAATAACTCTTGTTTTGAATAGTTTGGGAAACATTTGGGGATCGTTTTGGCTTCGAAAAATGTAAGTTCGGAAGAACGAAAGTTTCGGAGCATGCGGGATGCACAAGTTTGCGTAACTTGGGTGCGATGTTCCTCCTTATGCACAGGAACTAATTCCAACGAACCGATGCATGAATAACTCTTGCTTTGAATAGTTTGGGAGACATTTAGGGATCGTTTTGGCTTCAAAAAATGTAAGTTCGGAAGCACAAATGTTCGGAGTATGCGGGATGCACAAGTTTGCGTAACTTGTGCGCGGGATTCCTCATTGTGCAGAGGAACTAATTCCAACGAAACGGACAATGAATAACTTTTATTTTGACTAGTTTGGGAAACATTTGGGGATCGTTTTGGCTTCGAAAAATGTAAGTTCGGAAGCACGAAAGTTCGGAGTATGCGGGATGCACGAGTTTGCGTAACTTGTGCACGGGATTCCTCATTGTGCACATGAGCTAATTCCAACAAAACGGACCATGAATAACTCTTGTTTTGAATAGTTTGGGAAACATTTTGGGATCGTTTTGGCTTCGAAAAATGTGAGTTCGGAAGCACGAAAGTTCGGAGCATGTGGGATGCACAAGTTTGCATAACTTGTGCGCGGGGTTCCTCATTGTGTACATGAACTAATTCCAACGAAACGGACCATGAATAACTCTTGTTTTGAATAGTTTGGAAAACATTTGGGGATTGTTTTGGCATTGAAAAATGTAAGTTCGGAAGCACGAAAGTTCGGAGCATGCGGGTAGCACAAGTTTGCGTCACTTGTATGCGGGGTTCCTCGTTGTGCAAAGGAACTAATTCCAACGAAACGGACCAAGAATAACTCATGTTTTGAATAGTTTGGGAAACATTTGGGGATCGTTTTGGCTTTGAAAAATGCAAGTTCGGAAGGGCGAAATTTCGGAGCATGTGGGATGCACAAGTTTGCGTAACTTGTGCGCGGGTTTCCTCATTGTGCACATGAACTAATTCCAACGAAACTGACCATCAATACCTCTTGTTTAGAATAGTTTGGGAAACATTTGGGGATCGTTTTGGCTTCGAAAAATGTAAGCTCGGAAGCACGAAAGTTCGGAGCATGCGGGATGCACAAGTTTGCGTAACTTTGGTGCGATGGTCTTCCTTATGCACAGGAACTAATTCCAACGAAACGGAGCATGAATAACTCTTGTTTTGAATAGTTTGGGAAACATTTAGGGATCGTTTTGGCTTCGAAAAATGTAAGTTCGGAAGCACGAAAGTTCGGAGCATGGGGGATGCACAAGTTTGCGTAATTTGTGTGAGGGGTTCCTCGTTGTGCAAAGGAACTAATTCCAACGAAACGGACTATGAATAACTCTTGATTTGAATAGTTTGGGAAACATTTAGGGATCGTTTTGGCTTCGGAAAATGTAAGTTCGGAAGCACGAAAGTTCGGAGCATGCGGGATGCACAAGTTTGCGTAACTTGGGCGCGGGGTTCCTCATTGTGCACATGAACTAATTCCAACGAAACGGAACATGAATAACTCCTGTTTTGAATAGTATGGGAAACATTTGGGGATCGTTTTGGCTTCGAAAAATGTAATTTCGGAAGCACGAAAGTTCGGAGAATGGGGGATGCACAAGTTTGCGTAATTTGTGCCCGGGGTTCCTCATTGTGCACATGAACTAATTCCAACGAAACGGACCATGAATAACTCTTGTTTTGAATAGTTTGGAAAACATTTGGGGATCGTTTTGGCGTCAAAAAATGTAAGTTCGTACGCACAAAAATTCGGAGCATTCAGGATGCACAAGTTTGCGTAACTTGTGCACGGGGTTCCTTGTTGTGCACCTGAACGAATTCCAATGAAACGGACCATGAATAACTCTTGTTTTGAATAGTTTGGGAAACATTTGGGGATCGTTTTGGCTTCGAAAAATGTAAGTTCGGAAGCACGAAAGATCGGAGCATGCGGGATGCACAAGTTTGCGTAATTTGTGTGCGGGTTCCTCGTTGTGCAAAGGAACTAATTCCAACGAAACGAACCATGAATAACTCTTGTGTTGAATAGTTTGGGAAAAATTTTGGATCGTTTTGGCTTCGAAAAATGTATGTTCGGAAGCACGAAAGTTCGGAACATGCGGGATGCACAAGTTTGCGTAACTTGTGTGCGTGGTTCCTCGTTGTGCAAAGGAACAAATTTCAACGAAACGGACCATAATAACTCTTGTTTTGAATTGTTTGGGAAACATTTGGGGATCGTTTTGGCTTCGAAAAATGGAAGTTCGGAAGCATGAAAGTTCGGAGCATGCGGGATGCACAAGTTTGCGTAACTTGTGTGCGGGGTTCCTCGTTGTTTAAAGGAACTAATTCCAATGAAACGCACCATGATAACACTTGTTTTGAATAGTTTGGGAAACATTTGGGGATCGTTTTGGCTTCGAAAAATGTAAGTTCGGAAGCACGAATGTTCGGAGAATGCGGGATGCACATGTTTGCGTAACTTGGGTACGGTGTTCCTCCTTATTATGCACAGGAAATAATTCCAACGAAACGGAGCATGAATAACTCTTGTTTTGAATAGTTTGGAGACATTTGGGGATCGTTTTGGCTTCGAAAAATGCAAGTTCGGACGCACGAAAGTTCGTAGCATGCGGGATGCAGAAGTTTGCGTAACTTGTGTGCGGGGTTCCTCGTTGTTTAAAGGAACTAATTCCAACGAAACGGACCATGAATAACACTTGTTTTGAATAGTTTGGGGAACATTTTGGATTGTTTTGGCTTCGAAAAATGTAAGTTCGGAAGCACGAATGTTCGGAGAATGCGGGATGCACAAGTTTGCGTAACTTGGGTACGGTGTTCCTCCTTATTATGCACAGGAAATAATTCCAACGAAAGGGAGCATGAATAACTCTTGTTTTGAATAGTTTGGGAAACATTTGGGGATCGTTTTGGCTTCGAAAAATGTAAGTTTGGAAGCACGAAAGTTCGGACTATGCGGGATACACAAGTTTGCGTAACTTGTGCGCGGGGTTCCTCATTGTGCACAGGAACTACTTCCAACGAAACGGACAATGACTAGCTCTTATTTTGACTAGTTTGGGAAACATTTGGGGATCATTTTGGCTTCGAAATATGTAAGTTCGGAAACACGAGAGTGCGGAGTATGCGGGTTGCACAAGTTTGCGTAACTTGTGCGCGGGGTTCCTCATTGTGCACATGAACTAATTCCAACGAAACGGACCATGAATAACGCTTGTTTTGAATAGTTTGGGAAGCATTTGGGGTTCGTTTTGGCTACGAAAAATGTATGTTCGGAAGCACAAAAGTTCGGAGGATGCGGGATGCACAAGTTTGCGTAACTTGTGCGCGGGGTTCCTCATTGTGCACATGAACTAATTCCAACGAAAGGGACCATGAATAACTCTTGTTTTGAATAGTTTGGGAAACATTTGGGGATCGTTTTGACTTCGAAAAATGTAAGTTCGGATGCACGGAAGTTCGGTGCATGCGAGATGCACAAGTTTGCGTAACTCGGGTGCGGTGTTCTTCCTTATTATGCACAGGAACTAATTCCAGTGAAACGGAGCATGAATAACTCTTGTTTTGAATAGTTTGGAAAACATTTGGGGATCGTTTTGGCTTCGAAAAATGTACGTTCGGAAGAACGAAAGTTCGGAGCATGCGGGGTGCACAAGTTTGCGTAACTTGTGCGCGGGGTTCCTCATTGTGCACATGAACTAATTCCAACGAAACGGACCATGAATAACTCTTGTTTTGAATTGTTTGGGAAACATTTGGGGATCGTTTTGGCATCGAAAAATGTATGTTCGGAAGCACGAAAGTTCGGAGCATGCGGGATGCACAAGTTTGCGTAACTTGTGTGCGGGGATTCCAACGAAACGGACCCGTATCTCGAATGACTAACTCTCTTTTTGAATAGTTTTAGACTCATTTGGAGATCGTTTTGGCCTAAGAAAATGCATGGTCGGAAGCACGAAAGTTCGGACCATGCGAGATGCACAACTTTGCGTAAGTTGTGCGCGAGGTTTCTCATTGTGCACATGAACTCATTCTAACGAAAGGGACCCGAATATCAGACGAATAACTCTTGTTTTGAATAGTTCAGGAAACATTTGGGGATCGTTTTGGCTTTGAAAAACATTTGGGGACCCGAATATCAGACAAATCGCTCCACCAACTAAGAACGGCCATTCACCACCACCCATAGAATCAAGAAAGAGTGCTTTGAGCACTCTAATTTCTTCAAAGTAACGGCACCGGAGCCACGACCCTGCCAATTAAGGCCAGGAGCGCATCGAGGCGGACCGTCCAACCCTACCTAAAGTCCAACTACGAGCTTTTTAACTGCAACAACTTAAATATACGCTATTGGGGCTGGAATTACCGTGGCTGCTGGCACCAGACTTGCCCTCTAATGGATCCTCGTTAAGGGATTTAGATTGTACTCATTCCAATTACCAGACTCTAAGAGCCCGGTATTTTTATTTATTGTCACTACCTCCCCGTGTCAGGATTGGGTAATTTGCGCGCCTGCTGCCTTCCTTGGATGTGGTAGCCGTTTCTCAGGCACCCTCTCCGTCACCCGTCACTACCATGGTAGGCCACTATCCTACCATCGAAAGTTGATAGGGCAGAAATTTGAATGATGCGTCGCTGGCACAATGGCCATGCGACACGTCGAGTTATCATGAATCGTCAAAACTATGGGCGAACCCGCGTCGACCTTTTTTCTAATAAATGCATCCCTTCCGAGAGTCGGGGTTTGTTGCACGTATTAGCTATAGAATTACTACGGTTATCCGAGTAGCAAGTACCATCAAACAAACTATAACTGATTTAATGAGCCATTCGCAGTTTCACAGTATGAATTAGTTCATACTTACACATGCATGGCTTAATCTTTGAGACCCTAAGGACGAGCGCGGAACCGAGAGGCCCCGCGAGCGGAAGCAAAGCTTCGACACGTAGAGATCGCGCGATAGCAGTGGGAATCACCGTACGTAACCGAAAGCACGTGGACGGCATCGCCGCACCGGCGCGGATGGGAACGCCCAGGGGATGGGCGACCGACCGGCCGGGAAGCGCGATGCCCGCACGGTACCACCCAACGCAGAGGACGAGTAGGGGAGACAAGGGAACCGAGACATGGACGACAACGTATCCGTGTACCGCAATCGGGAAACTAACGCAGGAACCCACACCATCGAATGACACTCGGCACGGGCCGTCAAATGAAACGGATAGGACCGATGCAGTTCGGTGCCCGAAGCACGGAGCTGCCGCGTGAACGTATCCTGATTGCCACTCATGTGTCGTCCCAACGCTGCCCGAGAGGACGCCCGACGACTCGACGCCGCCTCCGAAAGGGAGGAGGGGCCGGGCGGAAGGGACGCGCCACGAACAAGCCTGCTAGACGCGAAGCGCGTATACCGACAACCGAAGGAAGGGGCCATCGCGATCCGACATTCCACCCAAATCGAATTTAGGACACCCAGGGGGACGGCCATAGGGACAGGGCAGGGGAGGCCGTTGAGCGCCTCCCCGTACGATGCGGCCTGGCGTTTGTGCCTCCGCCCTACCTCCACGAAACGATGCCCCATGGGGCATCACCCACCCACGGTGACTCATGATCAACGAAGGGGCAGAAGGGGCATCTTAGGGGGCCTAGTGGGGGTTGGGTCGGGGGGAGGCCGTGGAGCACCTCCTGAAAGGATCGCATGTTTTAAAAATTTTTAAAGACCTAATTTTATTGCTCAATACACATGAGAATCGGTACAATTTAATTACAACTGAATTTCTGAAATAAAACTCCCTCATGCCCACTTTCTTACATGAGGCGCGCGTCATGCACATACTCCAATCCTGCAAGGACTTACACTTATCAATCATATCCTGGCATTCAGCCACACAAGAAGATTACTCAAACTTGGACACCCATCCATCAACCACTTTTCGGTCATACTTTACCTCCAAACCGCCCCGCGTTCGGCCTTTCCTTTTTCAGCCCATATGTGGGGTCATCCTAGCCCCTTTCGGGCTGTCCTCGCCTTCTCCAACAAGGTAAGGACTAAGGCTCACAACTCCTCTAGGGTTCCCTAGAAGGGCAGCCCAGGGATACTCGAAGCGCCCGCTTCGCTTGCACTCGTTTCGCCCGAGCGTCACCACTTATTCCACTTACGTCTGCTCCCGCTCGGCACACCTTAGCCGATTCTTGCGGAGTCCTATCCAGCCCTTCTGGCTATCCCTTCCGCCTCCAACGAGGCAAGGGTCGAGGTTTCCTAACCCCTCTAGGGCGCCCTTCAAGAGAGCCCTAGCATCGCCCCAAGCATACGCTTCGTTCGTATTCGTTCGACCGAGTATTTGCCTACTCCGGCCTTAATCCTCCCAACCACCCCCGAGCATAAGCTCCGTGCTTTCCTTGGCACGAGAGATCAGCCTTCTAGGCTCTCTCAAGACCCCATTCGGGCCCCTCATTCCATCCCCACGGCTGAGTTGCTTTCCCGAGACTTCGTCTCGCGGTTCTGCTCTTAAGCGCATATTCGGTTCCATCCTTAAGGGAGGCCTTCCCATGCCTTCTTCCCTCCTCGGATTCCTACCCTTTCCCAGCCCCATGATCGGGTTCCAACCCTTCACGGGTTGGAACCCCATGGCTGTTTTGCTTCCGAGACCCTAGTCTCGCAACTCCGTTCTTTACCCACCTATTTGGGTCCATCCTTGGGGAGGGCTTTTCCACGCCATTTCCCCTTCGGATCCTCCATCCATTTCCAGCCCCCAAGGCTGAGTTTAATTCTGAGGTCTTGCCTCGTGGTTTCCGCTTTACTAGCGTACAACCGGGTTCGACTCCCCGGACTTTGTTTAGCTCAACCTCCCATCCACCCCCGAGCTTATTTTCCCGTGCCTTATTCGCATGAAGGACAGCCCTTCCTAGGCCCCCTATGGGCTTTGTCCCTAGCCCCACATCTAGCCCGGTTTGGCCGATTGTATTCCGAGACACCCGTCTCGCACATTCCGCTCTACGAGCGCTTACTCGGGTCCATCCTCGGAGGAGGCTTTCCCGTGCCTTCCCCTCCTCAGATCCTCCCTCCTTTTTCCAGCCCGAAGGCCGCATATTTCCAAGGTCCCAAGCCTCGCGTTTCCAGCCCCTTGGCCGCATACATTCCTAGACATATGTCTCGCGCATTCCGCTCTACGAGCGCGTATTCGGGTCCATCCTCGAAGGAGGCCTTCCCGTGTCTTCCCCTCCTCGGATCCTCCCACCATTTCCAGCCCGAAGGCCGCATATTCCGAGGTTCGAGCCTCGTGTTTCCAGCCCTAAGGCCGAGTAGATTCCG